>OZ010793.1:414486047-415900416 GCA_963932465.1 Maratus speciosus | reverse complement strand
ATGTAACATTTATGATCTTCCATCATTGGCATATAATCTTACAGTTAGGTGATAGTTTTCTGGTCAATGGGATAATCTAGTAGAATAATACCACATATTTTAGGCTGGCGCGTGTGATAAAAATCACCAAATCAGGTGTCTTGCTTTTTCTAGGATTCTGCCAATTATTGTAAGGAAAATGTTGAGTTTTTCAGTATGTTTAGATAAGGCAAACCTTTGACAATATCATCTGCATTAATGATAATGGTAATCTGCATGAATGATAATGGTCACGTAATTTAAACAAAATGAATTAACGATCTAGACTGGATGTGTAGCAATGCCTATTGCACATTAACATTCCTAATTAAATTGAGTCAATACACTTAGGCTAACATGAAAAACGACTGCATACGAAGTTTTTAAACAAAATTCAAGTGAGTTTACTTAATTATGATAGTTACTATATGAAACAACATTTTTTTTATTGTGATCATAAGTACATAGTACAATCTTAATACAGAAAGTTTCTCTTGTATTAATGCATAAAAAAAAACAAAAAAAATTAGGAAATACTTTGAATACCTCTCCCCCCAAAAAAGAAAAGGCGCAAACACATTCTAAAAATTCATTCACCATACACAAGTGAAAATGCTGATATTAAACGAGTATAATTATAATACTTACCACTGACATTTCATCTATGATTCCCTTAGAAAAAGAGTCGGAAAATAGCTAAATCATTTTATTAAATCAAAATGCAAACAGAAAATAACCTTAATTCGAAACGATATCGTTTCAGCAAAAACTAGGGGTGAAAGATTAATATAACTGATTACACAGAATAAATTTCATAAATTTTCATAATATAGATGTCACAAAATTTCCTAACAGCACATAAATCAACATACTTTCAATTGCACGAATTAAGCAAGTTTAAAATCATTGCATTTAAAATTTTAATTTATTTGATATTCATAATAAACTTAAAGCTAAAGTTTGTAAAATCATAAAAACGGGATAGCGATGAGCATATTTTTAAAGGGAATAAAACATAAATATTCGAAAAAATATCGCATGGTAATTCATAACAGTTGCCAATCGAATACTCTATTTTTAAAGGAAGACACCATTGAGTTGGAAAATCGAATGTTTTACAGTTTTCTGCGACATTCCGTCAGACGCGAAATTTGACTTTTCATAAGACTTTTAGCATTAGTGCAAAAACCGGCAATTTCATTGGCTATCGGTGAACCAAACTTCTTTCCCTGGAAGGAAAAAATGCATTTTACGAGTAATGGGCGTACCCAAGGGGCCCCGAAATTTTCGAAAGTGATATGAAAAAGTGCTGCTTTTTCGTCTTTCTTTTTTGGAAAAAATTTTACTTTTTTTCAATCATACAGCGGGCTAGCCATTTTCATTAGTCCCATATTAGTCCACATTGACAACAAAGAAGAGAAAAGGGGCAGACGGGGTTACAGCCCCCCCCCCCTTCCTCTCGAAATAGTCGAAAAATGAAATGAAAAAGTGATTTTCTTACTTTTTTAAGGTAAATCTGTAATTTTTTCTTCTGTCATATAGCAAAATAGACATTCTCGTTAACACCATATCAGTCCACATTGACATCATAGCATACCCAAAGATGGGGAGGGGGCTGATGGAATTTCAGCCCCCTCCTCTCGAAATGGTCGAAAATGAAATGATAAAATAGTGCTGAATTTTTCTACCTGTTTAAGATAAATTTTCATTTTTTCCACTATCGTTCAACAGACTATGCGCTTCCTTCGCGTAGTTCCATAGTAGTCCATTTTGACAGCAAAGAACAGAAAGGCGGCTGACGGGGTTACAGACCTCCCCCCTCCCCCCCCCCCAAAAAAAAACCAGAAATAGTCGAAAAATTAAATGAAAAAAGTGTTTTTTCCTTATTTTTTTAAGATAAATCTGTAATTTTTTCTTCTGTCATACAGCAAAATAGCCATTCTCGTTAACTCCATATATATGGAGTTAACGACCATATATATGTGTTAACCATATATATGTGGACTAATATTAGTCCACATTGGCATCACAGCACACCCAAAGATGGGGAGGGACTGTTGGAATTAGAGCCCTCCTCCCCTTGAAATAGTAGAAAATGAAATGAAAAAATAGTGCTGAATTTCTTTTCTGTCTGTTTGGGATAAATTTGCATTTTCTCCCCAATCATTCAACAGACTAGCCGCTCCCTTCGCTGTAGTTCCATATTAGTGTACAGTGACACCACGTTATACCCAAAAAAGGTAGAAGGGGGCTAATGGGGTTACAGTCCTCTCCCCGAAAATGAAATGAAAAAGTGCTGATATCTTTCTTTTTGTTTGAGATAAATTTGTATTTTCCACCTATCATTCAACAGACTGGCCGCTCTCTTCTCTTTAGTTCCATACTTGTGCACAGTGGGCCCACATTATACCCAAAGAGGTGAAAGGGGCTAATGGGGTGCCCCCTTCCTTAATAGTCGAAAATGAAATGAAAAAAAGGTTGATTTTTTTCTTCTTGTTTCAGATAGCTTTGTAATTTTTCTTCTGCCATACAGCGAAATAGCCATTCTCGTTAAATCCATATTAGTCCACATTGACATCACAGCATACTGAAAGAAGGGGAGGCGGCTGATGAGCTTACAGCCCCCTCCTCGCGAAATAGTCGAGAAAAATATTGCTTTTTTTTTCTGTGTGAGATAAATTTACATTTTTTTCTTCTATTATTCAACAGAATAGCCACATTCTTCTGTTTAGTTCCATATTAGTGCACATTATACCCAAAGAAGTAGAAAGGGGGTGATGGGCTTACAGACCTCTCCCAAAATATTTGAAAATGAAATGAAAAAAGTGGTGAGTTTTTTCTTCTTTTTGTTTGAGATAAATTTCTAATGCAATTGTTTTCTGCAATAAAACGAACTAGACTTTCTGGCTAATGTCATATCAGCGCACAGTTACATCACTGTATACAAAATGAGGGGAAGGAGGCTGATGGGTTTATAGGGCCCCCTTTCGAAGTAATCAAAAATGAAAAAAAAAGCTCTTTTTTTTTCTTTCTTTTGAGATAAATTTAAATATTTTTTGTGCGACGCAGCTATTCGGGTTAGTCCCATATACTAGTGTACAGTGATGCCCCAGCATACACCCAAAGAAGTCGATGGCGACGGGTGTTATGAGGTTACAACTCCATTCCACCTTCGAAGAGATCGCAGTGAAATAAAAAAAGGGCTGATATTCCTTCTTTTTCAGATAAATTTGTTTTATTTTCTGGCATGCCATGAAATTGTTTTTCGTGTTAATCCAAAATCCTCCTCAGTCCTGCGACCAAATTTACTTGAAACCACAAAATCAATTTTCAAATGATTGAAAAATAGCTCCAAGCCTGTTTTACGGGATAAATGAAAACGTATATGGTCACAGGGCCGAAACTAACCTTTTTGGCGCCCGGGGCAAACATGGATTTTGGCGCCCCCCCCCCCCTCCCTCCACCACAAAATAAATTTACAAAAAAGAATTTTACTAAATATCTAACGGACAACTTATTTTTAAATTTAAAATATATAAAACTGAACTACGTAATCAGCTTTGTCAAACATTGATCCATTAAAATCTTTGAAAAGTTATTGAAAAGAATTGCATTTTAATCTTTTTAAACTTTTTTTTTTATTTTGCGTAGTCTAAATGAGGTCGATATCTAAAAAAGAAATGTTTTACTAAGAATTTTACTCTGTGCATTCCCCTTCCCGTTGTCCTGGGCAGTCAGCGCCCATGGCAAGACGAAAAAGAAAAAAAAAAAAAAAAAAAAAAAGGAAGCTCAACACTGTTCAGCGGAAAAAAAAAAACAGCTTTCATGGAATTTTTTTATCTAGAAGAAAAATCAGGCTGAGGGATCACTTCTCCTTTGGTAGTTATCCGTAGTGGACAGTAGGGTGTCCCACAATAGAGACTGACCTTGAAAAGCGGTAATGATTCTCCCTCGGATTCTCCTCACAGGAAGTGATTTAAAAGGTAGAAAGCAAACGCATAGGCATGATACTTTGAAATTTTGTATTGTAATGAATCTTTTTATCTATTTGTAAAGTTTAATGCATTTGGTTCAGTTTTCCTTTTAAATTTTCCAGCTGCGAGACATTTTTATACAAATTTCATAATATATATATACATTCTTGTGTCAAACGTAAAAAAAATCTTCATTTTGGCGCCCCCTTCACCTCCTGTTAAAGCGGCGCCCGGGGCACGTGCCCCCTCTGCCCCCCTCTAGTTTCGGCCCTGTATGGTCAGTTCAAGAGACCTACAAGTAAATTCAATAAATCTAAAAGTAGTTTAATTTAAGGAGATTTTTCTCATAGTCGGCGGGCACCAAGATTGTCAATGCGGAAGTATGTTAATGCACAGTAACACTCCAGCTAATCACAAGTCGATTTCAGGTAAATCGGAAAACCGGAAGTGCGGAAGAGGGACTGTAAAAGTAGCTTATTAACTTTCATTTTTCTGTCGCATCTCCATGCCGAAAATTTGTGTTTTTTCCACGGTTTTATGACAAAATTTGCGTTACCTCAGCAGTCCTTTGAAAAAATTCGCTTTTTCTGCGGCTTTTTGCAATTGGAAATTCGCGGTTTTTTTGCACCCTCGTTCGTCGAATTTTGCGTTTTTTTTCACGGATCTGTGACGAAATTTGCGTTTTTTTCCCCCGTGATCATGTCGAAATTTGTGTTTTTTCCGCGTTTTTCGTCGGGTTTTTAATGAAATTAATGTTTTTTTTCGCGGATTTTCGTCGAAATTTGCTTTTTTTCCGTGGCTTTATGACGAAATTTTGCGTTTTTTTCGTCATTTTGGTGAAATTCGCTTTTTTTCTGCGACTCTTTGACGAAATTCGCGTTTCCTTTGACGAAAGTAGAGTTTTTTTGTGGCTGTTTGACGAAATTCGCTTTTTACCGCCGTCTTTTAATGAAATTCACGTTTTTCTGTGGCCCTTGTTTGTGGCCCTCCTTTTTCTTTTTTGTGATCCTTTGACGAAATTCGCATTTTTCCGTTTCCCTTTGACGGAATGCGTGTTTTTTTAGCGATGCTTTGTCGAAATTTGCGCACTTTCTGCGCCCATTTGACGAAATTCGCGTTTTTTCCGAGGTCATTTGCCGAAATACGAGTTTTTTTTTTACGCAATCCGTCGAAATTTGCGTTTTTTTCTCGTCTTTCTGATGAAATTCACGTTTTTTTCGATCCTTTACTAAATTAGAATTTTTTTCACAGCCCTTTGACGGAATGCGTGTTTTAAGCGATTTTTTTTTTCGAAATTCTCGTTTTTTCCGCGACCTTTTGATGAAATTCGCGTTTTTTCGGCGGCCCTTTGAAACATTTGTGTTTTTTTTTTCGAGATCCTTTGTCGAAATTGTCTTTTTTTCGTGGCTTTTTGACGAAATTCACGTTTTTCTGTGGCCCTTCTTTGTTACCCTGCTTTTTCTTCTTTTTGCCATTCTTTAACGAAATTCGCGTTTTTTCTGCTTCCTTTTGACGGAATGCGGTTTTTTTAGCGATCATTTATCGAAATTTGCATTTTTTTGGGGCCCTTTGACGAAATTCGTGTTTTTTCTGTGGTCATTTGCTGAAATTAGCGTTTTTTTATGCAATCCTTCGTCGAAATTTGCGTTTTGTCTGCGGCTTTTTGACGAAATTTGCACTTTTTTCTCGTCTTTTTGATGAAATTTGCGTTTTTCTCTGTCCCTTTGACGAAATTCGCGCTTTTTCATCTTTCTTTTGAAGGAATGCGTGTTGTTTTAGCGATTCTTTGTCAAAATTTGCATTTTTTCTGCAGCTCTCTGATTCGCGTTTTTTCGGAGGTCATTTGCCGAAATTTGCGTTTTTTTTACGCAATTCTTCGTCGAAATTTGCGGATTTTTGACGAAATTTGCGTTTTTCCGCGTCTTTTCGATGAAATTCGCTTTTTTTCCGATCCTTTACGAAATTAGCTTTTTTTTCGCAGACCTTTGACGGAATGCGTGTTTTAGGAGATCTTTTTTTCGAAATTCGCGTTTTTTCCACGACTTTTTGATGAAATTCGCGTTTTTTCTGCAGCCCTTTGACGAAATTTGCGTTTTTTCTGTGGTCATTCGCCGAAATTCGCGTTTTTTTAGGCAATCCTTCGTCGAAATTTACGTTTTTTCCGCGGTTTTTTGACGAAATTTGCTTTTTTTTCTCGTCTTTTTGATGAAATTTGCGTTTTCCTGCGGCCTTTTGACGAAATTCACGTTTTTTCTGTGTTCCTTTGACGAAATTCGCGTTTTTGCGCTTCTCTTTGACGGAATGCGTATTTTTTAGCGATCCTTTGTCAAAATTTGCGTTTTTTCTGCGGCCCTTTGACAAAATTCGCGTTTTTTTTCTGTGATCATTTGACGAAATTCGCGCTTTTTCGGTAGCCATTTGACGAAATTCGCGTTTTTTCCCGCGGCTTTTTGACAATATTAGCGTTTTTTCTCGTCTTTATGATGAAATTGCCCTTTTCTGCTCCCTTTTGACGAAATTTACGTTTTTCCTTGTCCCTTTGACGAAATAAGCTTTTTTGCGATCCTTTACGAAATTAGCTTTTTTTTCACAGCCCTTTGATGGGATGCGTGTTTTTAGCGATCTTTTTTCGAAATTCGCATTTTTCCCGGAAACTGTTGATAAAATTCGCGTTTTTTCTGCGGCCTTATGACGAACTTCGGTTTTTTTCCGTGCTCATTTGACGAAATCGCCTTTTCTCCCTGATCATTTGACGAAATTTGACTTTTTTTCCTATAATTAATTATTAAATTTGATTTAATTTTCTATTAAGAAAATTATCAACAACTCTAAAACAACATTGACTTGTTCAAATTATGATAAAATAATGAGATTGTTATAATAAGCTGCTTATAATTTTTTTATTGTTTACTCAGATGTTTGCAATCAATAAAATGTTCTAGCAGCTTTACTAAAAATAAGTAATTGAAGTTCCATCTACATATATAAAAATATTTTTCTACGTCAATTTAAAAGATATTATTATTGCCTTTAAATAGATATTTTATTTTGATTATATAACATTAGCTCCTAAGTGGTATTATGTAGTAAAATTATAATCATAATATTAGATTTCGAATAAAAATTGTAAAGCTACTGATAATAAATTAATAAATAAAGATAAAAACAAAAATCTCCATAATAATAATAATTGTTATTTTAAATATATATATTGCATATAATAGCATAATATTTTACATTGTTCATGTTTGATGTATATTACACTGTTATTGCAACATATATATATAATAAAACTTTTTGCGAATAATAACTATTAAATCAGAGATATATATATTTTTGTTGGTGGTCGGTAATGTTTATATAATGGTTATATATATATACATCTGTATTTTTGTTGCATTTTTACCATGCATTCAATTACTTAAGGCTGTTCTCAACTGCTCTGCTCAACAAACGCAAAACGTTTTGACACATTTACAAATTCTTTTTTTAACGAAAAGGTATAAAATTGAAAAACCTGACCATGGAAGCGATTTGAAATCGAACTGTTCTTTCCATTTTTGGATCAATAAATTACCTATAGAATTAGAAGCGATTTTGATCACGCGACAAACACGTTTTTCGCCAATCGTTGACAGGATTTTCTGCTTTCTTCGGGAACTTAGGTTCAAAATGTCAACTTTAACACTATTTTCTGAAAAATCTATTGCGTTTGATAAAAAACGAAAAAAAAAAACAGCTCGATTACATAGTTTCTGAACAACACCTGCTAGTTTCATGCATTTCCGAACAAAAATAAATTAAAACTTAGGTCATAAAGTTGCCCTTTTGGATTTCAGAACACCCTTAAAGTATAGTAATTTATTGTCTTCAATGGTTAAATGATCATTGAAACATATATTATTAATGTAATTTATATATAAAGGATAAATAATTAATTATGTTAATTACTATTTATAAGTTACTTGAGTTCTAAGATAAAAGTACTTTTCATGAAAGTTTAGAAGATATTACAATTAAATTAATAAATATTCGTTTTAAACATACAGTTTATAAGGGATAAGAATTTAGTAGTATTGATTATATAATAAAAAAAATTAGAAAGCAACTGATAAATTGATAAATATTTTTATATATGAGAGATAATACTTAATTTTAAAAAATGAACACTTAAATAAATTACTTCTACTAATTATATATATATCTATATAACTTGTTAAAATTCCAACAAAAAGTATTTTTAACGTAAGGTAAGAATATATTATTATTACATTATTATTAAAAAATAGATTAAATGCATTTTTTAATTTAATTATTTAAATTTATTTAAAAAAATCTAATTGAGAAAATTTTTTTTCAAAGGAACTGGTAATAAAGAGCAACTGATTTTAACTAACTGACTTAAGAAAATATTATTATTACACTTTAATTATTAAAGAAATTTATTTATTAGAAAAATACCCTATAAGTCATATGAATTTTAAAATTTAATTTAATTATCTGTATAATATTTACAATAAAAATTTTATAAAGTAACCTTTAATAAATTAATAAAGATTTGTATGTCTCAAGGATAATTTTAAAATAAAAAACCTTTAAGCTATTAATTCTGATAATTTTACATTGATCTGTTTCTATAGTAACAGATAAATTTAAAATGATCAGAACTTTATAACGTTCTAACATGAAAATACTTTTAATGTAAGCCTAAGAGATTTATTATTGCATTTTAATAAATGTTTACTTTAATTATTAAAAAATAGATTAAAGGAATTATTTAATTTAATTATTTAAATTTATTTTTAAAAAATCTAATTGACAAAAAAAAAATTACAAAGGAACTGGTAATAAAGATCAACAGATTTTAACTAACTGAAATAAGAAAATATTACTATTACACTTTAATTATTAAAGAAATTTATTTATTAGAAAAATACCCTATAAGTCATATGAATTTTAAAATTTAATTTAATTATCTGTATAATATTTACAATAAAAAAATTTATAAAGTAACCTTTCATAAATTAATAAAGATTTTTATGTCTCAAGGATAATTTTAAAATGGAAAACCTTTAATATATTAATTCTGATAATTTTACATTTATCTGTTTATATAGTAACAGATAAATTTAAAATGATCAGAACTTTATAAAGTTCTAACATGAAAATACTTTTAATGTAAGCCTAGGAGATTCATTATTGCATTTTAATAAATGTTTACTTTAATTATTAAAAAATAGATTAAATGATTTTTTGAATTTAATTATTTAATTTATTTTTTTTAAAAATCTCATTGTTTAAAAAAAATTACAAAGGAACTGGTAATAAAGATCGACTGATTTTAACTAACTTAATAAAAATCAAGACAAAACTCTAAAAAAGTGAAAACGCCAGCGAGAGGGCAGAACACACAATTTTAGGATTACAAATGCAAAATCTTAACTAGCCATAGTCTTAACCACTGGGCTAGATCATTCATATGCTTTTTTACCAAAATACCATGTGCCGGCTTTACACAGTATTTTACTCTTCTACTTGTCCTTTCAGAGTAAAAAGTTCGGTTGAATTTCATTGGCTATCGCTTCACCGATAGCCAATGAAATTGCAAGATTTCGCACTAATGCTAAAAGTCTTATGGAAAGTAAAATTTCGCCCGTCAGACGCTTCGCTTTTAGTCGTGACGTCATGAATGACGTTTGGCTTGGAAACTGACGGTGATCAACGATAGACATAGCCAGTTCATTCATAACTTTAATGACGTCAAACGGACCGGATCATCTAAACTAAGGCTAAACTTAACTTCTCCGTAGTAAAGTATTACGAAAGTCTCGACGAAAGTGCATAACGTCTTTAAAAGATTACGTTCTGAAGTATATTACAGGTTTCTAATGGGTATGTATTGTTTTTATTTATAATCTGTAAAGTTTTGTGATCATTTAGATATGTTATTTTACGGATTTGGTGAATTTTTAGGTAGATTTCATAAGAAATACTACCTATTGCAGTCGTTACCATGGTGCGACTTTTGAAAAATTCCTTCCTAACTTTTCATTATATACCCCAAGAACCCAAAACCACCCCCATCTAAAAAGTTTATATATATACTAAGGGGTTCTGCCCCCTGCAAGCTACGCTCGCCAGCTCCCGTTCAGACACCGCAGAATCTAAAAACACGCTAATCTGAGGGGTTTTAAAAATATTAGAGAAGATTGAATTATACTGAAAAAAGCTGTGCAAATCTCCCTGTAAACGGGTTTCCATTCAATTCCCTTTGCAAAAATTTAAGGGCGAATCAGTTGATGTTAAGACAGCCAGTGGTTGTTTTCGTTTTTGATTAAAGAGGATCAGTTAAACATTTGAAAAGAAGCTAAAATAAAATAAATTAAATATACAGAGTCTTTGTCTCCCGGTATTTTAAAACAATCTCTATAACAATAGCCTAAGTCATGTGACTATCATCAACAGTTCTAGGCGGACCGCTTCGCTTTTTATACTCTAGGTGCCATTTTGGTACTTTAATGTTAGTCAGGTACAGGTGATAAATCGCCAAATATTATTCTATCGCCAACATTTCACCTATATTATAATAGTTCAAGTCATCAACTGCCATAAACAAAATAAATTCGTTTCATATATCCGTTTCATAAATTCGTTTCATTAGGATTTTATATACATAGGGTATATTTTAGGAGAAATCGCTTGAAACATAATCAGTTGTTTAATCAGTCGATTCATATGTCCGTTTCATAAATTCGTTTCATATATCCGTTTCATAAATTCGTTTCATTAGGATTTTATATATATATAGGATAGATGTAATAATAAAAATTTTCGCCTTTTTATCTTAGTAAAACTATTCCAAATTCTTTATGTCTACCCTTTCTTACCTATCTTTAATAGTATCTTAAATATCTTTTGTCTTTTATTTCATGCATTTAAACCTGCGTATTCTTTAATTATTATTTTAAAAACCTTAATCCATTCGTACCTTACTTCTTAAAACCACTAAATTACTTTCTTTTATTGTATTAGTCCCCGCCCTGATAGCATGCATGGTCACAGTGACGTCATTGTGACGTCACTGTAAGTCACTGTGGTCACGTCACAACTGCGACCAAAATGCCACCACTCAGTGATGTCACATTGTGACTGATATGTGAACTTCTTAGAAAACTTTAAAAAATTACAAAAATTCTTCAAAACCTGTTATTTGCTGTAAAAAATATTTTTCTGGCAATTTAAAAAAAATTGTGACGTCAGTGTTATCTCACTACATGTAAAGTACGTCTCATTATGTAAAAAAAAAAAAAAAAAAAAAAAAAAAACCTACCATATTGTAAACTCACAGTGTGACAAAACATATGTTAAGATTAAAACGTTTTCACTTCAAACAATAAAAATAATTCAGTGTTTGTTTCCGGCTATTATTTCACAACGAAATTAAAAACTTCAGCAAAAATGCACATAAATAAAACACAAATTTAATAGACATGTAATCAAACTGCTCGCTTAGACTACTAAAACTATTTGAATTTAAATAACTGCTGTAGGTAGTAAAATATTTGGCGATTCTTTCGACTATTAACTCTTGGAATGTTGCTAATATGAAAGTATCGCTATTGAATTTTAAAACTTTATTTGAATACATAATTGATATATTTCATATAAAAATGTTTTTTGGTGTTATTAGTGGTCAATCTAAAAAATGTATTAACTGTAAATACATATTAGATATTTCAATAATAAGAAAATGTTTTCCTCCTGTATTCTATTATCCGGGAAGTTGGTTTGTTATTTATAAATTATTCTTATCAGCGGAAATGGCAGAAATTAATACACAGGTGAAGAATGCAAAGATTTGTTTGTGTGTAGGTATGGGAAGGGACGGAGTTTTGTAATAAAGCAATGCTTTATTATAATAAATAAAAACACTTGCATATTTTCAGTAATAAATTTTTTTGCTAGTGTTTAATTATTTTAAGTAATTCTTAAAAAAAAATTTTTTTTGCTCCTTGTGTCACACTTTTGAAATAAATTTAACTTTTTCCGAATATAAAATAAAATATACAAAATGTATGCAAAACGCATGGCATAATTAATTATTCATATTTATATAATTTTTTTTTGTTTCTAGAAATTCATTTCGAAAAATACTGTTATTTTACAAGCTGTTTTACTCTAGAGAAAATTAAAATAGAAAAAAGAGTAATGAGAGCCTGATTCTCCCCCCTCTCCCACTAAAAACATTATTTCGCCAGTTATTTTATTTCTTTTTTATGCACATATTTACGTTTACTACGTATAATATAAACTTTACTTTTCTATTTTCAAAAGATCTTGCATTATTGCATATTAAAATGAATTTTAAATACTCTAAAAATGTAAACATTGTTTACTTTGTTATACTTCCCGTACTACTATAATTATTGTCATATTTGGCAAAAAAGGTAGCTTTACAAAACTTAAAACATGAACTATTTTGAAACATACCGAAAAAAAGTTAAATGCATCAAAAAATTCTTGAAACAAGAAATTTGAATTGGAACTATGCTTACAAAAATATTACGTCATTATAAATGTATAAGAACGGAAAAGACATCTGTTTTTTGCTTTGATTAAAAAAAAAGAGCGCTAAACCGCAGACGATAAAAACAATTAAAGACAACATATTGCGTTTAATCTTTGGAATAGACGGAGGGAGTTTTTTTGCTGGACAATAGTTAGTGTTGTGAACGTGCAGTCTGTCAGATATAAACATTTAACTTAAAAAATTCCTAGGAATAATCAATCCAAGAACTTTAGACAAAAATATCTGTTCGAGATAAATACACTAGCTTTGGTGTGGTTTAAAATGATTCCCATCATTGTTTTTGTATTTATTATTGGAGACATTTTCAACTTCCAAAATTCGTTCTTTCTAAAACATGGATTACATCGGAATTTAAAGAACGGCGTCAAGGAAAGAAAAAGGTATGAAAAAATATTTTATTTCAGAGTTTGCTTTTCTTTAAATTATAACGATTTTAGTATTTTCTTATAAACATTTCATTAACCTAATAAAGTTTAGTAGATTTATTATTTAATTTATTGATATAAATAACTGTCTATCAACAATTTTAATCAGATCATTAAAATCAATTATATAAATTTATTTTACTCAGATTTGTTTTTCTTTAATATATTATAGGTTAAAATCATATGTTTTCTCAAACTTTAAAATGACGTAGAAAAATATTATAATCAAAGTTTAACATAATTAGCAAATATTTAAATGTCTTTAACGTACTAAATAAAAAGGCCTTTTTATAGAATAAAATTTTTTAACGGTCTGAAACAATTTGCGTTGCACATTTTTATTTAAAAATTAATATCTGTTCAGAAAATATATTTAGAAGAAATAAGAATTTTTTTACATAATGGAGAAGTACAATTTAAAGGATATCATGCACTTGTAGTATTAAGGGGCGAAAAATCAGTGTCAGTAAATATTATTCGATGTGAGAAAAGTTATAAAAATTTATAAAGATATATCCTTAGCTGCTAAGAACTTTTCAGTTAAACATTATGAACGAAAAGTTTTCAAAGTAAACCGGTGCTTCAATTTGTTGACAAATATAGAAATTATGCTACCCAGTGGGAATTTAAATATGGTTTTATTGAAAGATTTTAATTATTAAAAAACATATCCATGTATTTGAATGAATGAAGCTAAAATGTAAAATATATTTCATTATTTATTTTTTTTATTCTGGATACTTTTAATATTTTATTTCCTGAATGGTTTTATACGCATAAACTTCAAAATATCTATACTATACACTCTATTAGAAAACATGATTAAAGGGGGCTTGTTATTTATAATTATCATCTGTAATGTATTCGCACCTCCATGTATCAAACTCCATGTTTTATTTACCTGTTCCATCTCAACTCAATATTTTATGTAACCTTACTTACGTGGATCTGGCAACAGTATCCACGGTTGTTCAGTTGTAAATAAAGATGCTGTGAATATGTAATGCCTGTCTGTTTTATTCTAATTGAATCCGTGTTATTTATTTAAATATGTCTAGTGGATATATTGCAAATTTGGCGACGAGGCAAACTTTTTAATTATACAATATTATTTTCGGAAAAAGTTCCGATCGATTACGTTATTTTAATTCGACAACTTGTGATATTTTAATTTGCTGTGCAGCATGTCAACGGATCCAAATAACGTGACTGTGGTAAACACAGGAATTGTGGCAAATATCAGCCAATTTAATTTAAATGATGACTGGAACATTTTTATAGAACGTCTGGAACAATATTTTTTAGCTAACAGAGTTGAAGATGATCGCAAAGTGCCGGTTCTACTGACGACGGTCAGCGAAGCAGTTTACAAGGTATTAAAAAATTTGTGCGATCCTGTTACACCATCCAGAAAAACTTTTGATGAATTAAAACAACTTTTGACGGAACAATTTAAACCTGCAGTTTCCGTGTACCGAAAACGAATTGTATGCGACTCGCTGAAGCAGTCCCAAGAATCCGTGCGAGACTGGTACGTGAAAGTGAAAATACAAGCAGCAGAGTGCGAATTCGGTTCGAGCCTTGAAGACAGAGTTCGAGATAAATTTGTTACTGGAATGAGGCCAGGGCGTATCCTTGATCGTCTTTGTGAAGAAAAGCTCACCACCACACTGGCTAATTTACTGGACATTGCCCAGAGTAAAGAAGTGCTACTTCAAGAAGCAAGACAAATTGAAATCAACAAGGTGCAATTCAAACCTTCAAAAGAGAGGGTGATGCCGCCTAACAAAAAGTTCACAAAAACCAATCATCAAAGAGAGGATGTGTTAAAATGTTATCACTGTGGTAAAGGTAATCACGATTTTAAAAAGTGTAAATATAAAGACTTTAAGTGCAATACATGTAACCGGAAAGGTCATATCAGCAAGGTATGTAAATTTAAAGTTTCTGTAAATTCGGTAGAAGATGAAAATTGCCATTATATTGATATGTATACCATAGATATGTCATATGTAAATCCTTTATGTTTAAATCTTAAATTAGAAGGTAAAGAAGTTAAAATGGAAGTGGATACAGGAGCTGGTGTTTCATGTATTCCCTTTTCATTCTATAAGAAAAATTTGAGGCATATTGCATTAGAGCATACTAATCTTAAGTTAAAATCTTATGGAGGACATGTTGTAATTCCGGTTGGGCAAATTAATGTTTCTATGGAACTTAATGGAATTTCTAAAACAGTCAATATGATTGTTGTTAAAGAGTCTGAAAAATTGTTATTGGGGCGAAATGTTTTAAATGATTTTGGATTAAATGTTGTTGTGGGTAGCACTAATGTGAACCGAATTTCTGTAGGGGAAGGCAATTTAGAATTACAGTCATTATTAACTGAATATTCAGATTTATTTAAAGATGAGTTGGGTACTTATAAGGTAGATAAAGTACATTTAGAGTTGGGTTGATTTTTGACGGCCAATTATCTACACGAGGGATATAGGCCCGGGGGGAGTGCCCTCCGTGGTGGTCTTTCTAAGGGAACCTAATCCGTATTAACACATGGAAGATCCACGGCTCGAAGAAAACCACGAAAACTCCGAACGATTAGGCCAACGGGCGCGATTGGGATCGAACCCAGCACCTCCCGTCTACCAGCTTCGAGAGCAGAACCTCTCGGCCACTGGTGGGGCCTAAGTACATTTAGAACTTGAGGGTAATGTAAAACCTATTTTCCATAAACCACGACCAATTCCTTTTGCTTGTAAAGAAAAAGTTAAGTTAGAGCTGGATAACTTAGAAAAAAAGGGGGTAATTACAAAGGTAGATAATTCTCAATGGGGCACACCTCTGGTTCCTGTAATGAAACCTAATGGGAAAGATATTAGGGTCTGTGCAAATTATAAAATTACTGTTAACAAATATTTGAAGGATGATAACCACCCTTTGCCTAGGATAGAAGAACTTTTTGCAGCTTTACAGGGAGGACAAAGTTTTAGTAAGTTAGATTTATCTAATGCATACAATCAGTTAGTTTTAGATGATGCAACTAAAGAATTATTAGCCTGGAGTACACCTTATGGTATTTATTTGGTAAACCGCTTACCTTTTGGAACTAAGCCAGCTTGTGCTATTTTTCAAAGAGTAATTGAGAAAACTTTACAAGGAATTGGGGGTACGGTTAATTTGTTAGACGATATTTTAATCACAGGTAGAAATGAACAGGAGCATTTAAAGAATTTAAAAGCAGTGTTGGATAGATTGCAGAATGCAGGGTTTCGGGTCAATTTAAAGAAGTGTGACTTTTTCAAAGACAATATTAAATATTTAGGACATACTATCAGCAAAAATGGGTTGCAAAAAGATAATGCTAAAGTTAGAGCAATTTTAGAGTTTCCTCGACCACGTAATGTTAATGATGTTCGAATATTTTGTGGGATGGTAAACTATTATTCAAAATTCATTCCAGATTTATCACCAAAAATGAAACCGTTATATGATTTGTTGCAAAAGGATGTTGAAAATGGTCTATCAAATGTCAACAAGCCTTTGAGAATGCTAAGAAAGAGTTAACATCAGACAGAGTTCTGATTCATTTTGATAGGTCTAAACCTTTGAGATTATCATGTGATGCTAGTCAAAATGGGATAGGGGCAGTGTTATCACATGTGTTGGAAGACAAATCTGACAGACCAATTTGTTTTATATCTAGAGTTTTTAGTCCAGCAGAGAAAAATTATTCTATGATACATAAGGAAGCTTTAGCCATTTACTGGGCATGCCAAAAGCTGTATCAGTATTTGATAGGAACTAAATTTGAATCGGTAACTGATCATAAACCACTATTAGCTTTATTTGGAGAAAATCGCACTTTACCACCTATGGTAGCGGGGCGTCTCCAACGATGGTCATTGTTTTTGTCAGGGTTTAACTATAGTTTTTCACGTATAAAAGGTAACTTAAACACACAGGCTGATGCTTTATCTAGATATCCCATATTTGATAACAAGGTGGTTGAAACACAAGAATATGATTATGTCCATTTCATAGAAAGTGATGTCCCGATTGATTTGTTTAAAGTTAGATCTGAAACTAGGAGAGACCCAATTTTAGGAAAATTATTTAATTACATAACTTATGGATTTCCACAGAATGTTATTGATAGTGAGGTTAAGAAATGTTTTAGCCGTAAAGACGAGTTAAATGTGGATCATGGGGTGATAATGTGGGGATATCGTGTTGTTATTCCAACAAAGTATAGAAAACAACTGCTAACTGAACTTCATAGTACTCACGAAGGGATAGTTAAAATGAAAAGCAATGCTAGAGTTTATTTTTGGTGGCCTGGTTTAGATTCTGATATTGAAAATTTTGTCAAGAGCTGTAGTGTTTGTTCAGAAGCTAGACCAGAGCCTAAGAAATGTAAAATTATTTCAGGTAACAAAGCTAGTTATCCTTTCGAAAGAGTCCATGCAGACTTCCTGGGTCCTATACAGGGGAAAATGATTTTGATTATTGTAGATTCATATTCTAAATGGGTGGAAGCATTTATTATGAAGAATATGGAGGCTAAAGCATGCATTGAAAAGTTTAGGGAGTGTTTTGCTCGCTTCGGTTTACCTAAGATTCTGGAAACTGATAATGGAAGACAGTTTGAATCAAGGGAAATGATTAATTTCTGACAAATGAATGGGATAAAATTTCTAACATCTCCACCATTTCATCCAGCTACTAATGGACTAGCTGAAAATGCTGTGAAAAACTTTAAATTTAGCTTGGGTAAATTATTAAAATCGCCAACTAACAGCAATGTAAGCTTTGAAACCTTAATGAATAGGTATCTTTTCCACTATAGAAATTCAGTTCACATGACTACAGGGGTTACACCCACAAGTTTAATTTTTAAAAATAAAGTCAGAACTAGATTAGATTTGCTGAAAGATACAAATAAATCGGGTATGGTGGTTACTAAAGGTACCAGAGAGGAAATATTCAAGGAAGGGGATAAAATATTATGTAGAGATTATCGAAACCCAAACAAGAAGGGTTGGGTTCATTGCACAATAGATGAAGTGTTGGGTGACAGAATATATATGTGTAAACTAATTAAAGAGGATTTAATTTGGAAAAGACACTTGGATCAAATAATTATGGATAAGAGTAATTATGATTCTGGTAGTTATATTATTAATAAGGACAATAACAATTTCAATTCGAATTTCGATATTGGTAATTTCAATAACAGTAGACTTACAGATAATGTGGATAACCAAGTTAGAGATAATGAAGTTCCATCTCTAAATAAGGATGTTGATTTACCATCTGATGAGCCTCAAAATGATACCGATCATAATATAACATTAAAATCAACAAACTCTCATCCAAATGAAATTGAATGTAATAAAGAAAATAGTAACTCACAACCAGTAAGGCAAACTACGTACGTGTACTTAATCAATACTGATTATCACACGGTGCCCTCCAAAAGGACCGCCACGGCACCCACTGCAAGGGAATGACCTATGAGGACGGGCCAGTCATTCTGACCGGCACCAGAATTCCTCAATAGGGTCCCAAGCAGGATTGTCCCGCTTTAGCCTCCTCTGGAGCATTGCACACTCGGGGAACCACGGACCAACACTCATGTTGGTCAATGACGGTCCCCCGAAAATCCCATACACCAACGTCCGAACGCTGACCAAGCAACCCGGCTCAATATAACTCGAAAGAGGGGTCGGAACAGGTTCGACCTGATGCAGAGCCACCGTCGCATCATCGATTCCTAATCGCGGGACACTTCATAGGAAGAGCCCGTGCTCGGAAACTAGCAAGGGGGACTCCACACCAGCTTGCTTTACCGCGTGCCGAAACTGAGAAACTCCTATAAAGGTTATCTCTGCGATTTCAGCCCGCGGATGGAAGGTTAGTAGAAAGACAAAACAAAAGGAAAGTTAGTTCCCCGCAGCCCCGGCAGCCACCTGCGCCGACCCGGTCAGGACCCCACCCGAATCCCGACCAAATCAGAACAGCCGGCAGGCCAAAGCCATGAGGCAGAAGAAAAGAAACACAAACTTAACCTAACATAAACACATTACCCGCCATTTAGACCCACCAGGCTACGGACGGATTATTCTGAGGAGGGAGTGCAATCCTACAGAACGCCCTATGGAACGCAGCGAGCAATCAAGACAACTAACCTAAACATAAACACGTCATCGCATCATCGGACCAAGAACGGAAGTAGGGGCGTTACCTCACGACCCCGGACGAGGTCAATTTCGGTGCGATGATAGGCCTTAGAGCCCAGGAAGTCCCAAGCAGAGTCAAGACAGAATACCGAGACAGCGTGCGTAGGGGACGAACCACACACGACGCACATGCCCAGTCCACCCCTTGACTCCACCGAGGAAGACCCAGACCCACAGGAAGACAACATAATAAATACACTACAAAAAATACTATTTACAAAGTAGATCCGTACCTATGGAGACCCGCGAGCTGCGTGTCCCGTAGGGGACTCCGCCACCCACTAGTCAAAGGCTAGGTCCGGACCCAGTTCGAGACCCCCTACGGACCCAGAGGCTTCGCGTCTCCTATGGGACTCTCTCCACCCCCTAGTCAACGCCAGGCTGCTCGATGAGTTAGTAAAAAAGATAGAGTATAAAAAATAGGAAAGTTAAATCTACAACCCATCGGACCGCCTTGAAAAAGGCAGGAACCATCCACCACACGGAGGAGTGTATATGATAATCCTCGACGCGTATTTACATGGTGGTTTCATAGCTCAACATCGGGTTGTAGATTAGAAAGAAAAGCAAAAAGGATTTCGGACTCGATCGGAACCAAGAGCGCTGCGGAGGCCGTCTAACAAAACCTCCCAGATGTTCAAGGCACTCTCGGCTCAACATCCGAGCCCGAGGACAACACCCACACTTACATTGTTAGTAGATAGTTATAAAAAAAAGGAAAATTAAAAGTTCAACACCCGATCGGATCGCCCACAAGGGGTCGCTAACTCCCCTAGGAACGCCATTCCCTGGACTCCCAGGGATGACGCCCCACCCAGTGGCCAATCAACTTCCAGGTGTCGAACTAGAAAAAAAAAGCAAAAAGTTTTTGGTCCGACCGGACCCTGTGGTGACCGCCTGTGTTCTGTTCGCTCGCTCGCCTCCGACAAGCCCACCTGCTTCTGCAACCCAAGACCTCACGGTACTTTGGTTCCCGACTCGCAAGCCCTTTGTCTCCCATGCAGAGGGTGACGACGCTAAGTCGAGCTCCTTTGAGACACCGCAGCGCTCGGCAGCCTTGAAAATTCACATCAAGGCAGCTCCGAGCCCCACCCACTTGCTCGCTCAAAGAAGCTGGACCGCTCTCGCCCCATTCACCTTGGTCGAGCCGGTAACTGCTCGTCAGTCCCCAAAGCGGCTGCATCCACACGATGACATGCCGGCGACAAGTTAACCAGGGTTCACGTTGCGCCCTCGGACGTAGAACTCCATCGGCCACCCGGACCCGTCTGGGCCCCCGCTTTAGTCTCCTCTCCGAAAATGGAAAAGGACCGCCACGGCGACCACGGCCAAGCTCTCGGTCATCCTACCGCGCCAAGGCCGGATTGATTCGAGATCACTTGGAGGTCCAAGAACCCCCACAACCAGTAAAGTTAAACATACATGAACGTCCTAAGCGTAACATAAAACCAGTTGTACGTCTTAACTTGTAGAGGAGGGTATTGTAATGTATTCGCACCTCCATGTATCAAACTCCATGTTTTATTTACCTGTTCCATCTCAACTCAATATTTTATGTAACCTTACTTACGTGGATCTGGCAACAGTATCCACGGTTGTTCAGTTGTAAATAAAGATGCTGTGAATATGTAATGCCTGTCTGTTTTATTCTAATTGAATCCGTGTTATTTATTTAAATATGTCTAGTGGATATATTGCATCATCTAATCCTGTAAATAAAATAATAATAATAATAATGATCCAACGTGTGTTTCTATTTTGTGCATATAGTTTGAATTTTTATACTTTATTCACATAAAAATGGCTAACTATTTTATATTATTTTCATTATTTTTTATTTTACTGTGTCATATAAAAGTAAATAGGATTACCTGCATTTGTAACAGACTGTATATATAAAATTTTCACCACACGTTATTCTAAAACCTTTATAGTAAATTAAAAACTTCATCAAAAAAGGTACATAAATTAAACACGAATTTTATAAACATGTAATTGAACTGCTCGCTTAAACTACTAAAACTATTAGAATTAAAAAAAAAAAAAAACTGCTGTGGGTAGTAAAATCTTTGGTTATTTCTTCGACTATTAAGTCTTGGAATGTTGCTAATATGAAAGTATTGCTATTGAATTTCAAAACTTTATTTGAATACATAATTGATATTTTTCATATAAAAATGCTTTTTGGTGTTATTAGTCAAGTGTGTTAATTGTAAATACATAATAGAGATTTCAATAATAAAATAAACGTTTTTCTCCTGTATTCTATAATACGGGAAGTTGTACTGTTCTTGATAATATCAGAGCTATAGTGGTCTTTGCAACGGACATCTAGCCAGATAGATCCTAAACGAATTGTATAAAAAATTTCACATTAGACTCCGAATAGAGTAGCTGCAGTGCATAAACATTTAATGATTGTTGTTTCCTAAAAATCTTAGACAGTAAGAGTTGTTATTATTGTTACCAGGGCTTAATTTGCGCCGGAGCCCACCGGAGCTCAGCTCCGGTACTTCTCCGTTTTCAGTAAATATTTAAGTATTGGTCGGAATTCACCGGAGCTCATAAATACAGGGCTCCGGAGCCCAGTACAGTAACACTTTTTTGTACGATGAACGTTGCCCATTTTAAGGCACATTTACGAAGTCATTTTCATTTGTAAGTATACAGTGGCGGTCAAAAGTTTCCGGCCAGCATAAAATTTTTGTTTAAATTGTAAGTATACCCATATGAAGGGGAATATCAAAGTGATACTTATGCACTTTATTGACGTAATAGTTAGGAACATATTTATGGAATAAAAAATAAATATCAATAAATTTAATTGCCAAAATTAATTGCAAAAGAAAACGCATGTTTTCAAAAGTTTCCGGCCATCTTGGCAAGTTTGGAAAAAAATGGTGTTATAACAGAAAATGACAGTGATCAAGAACATTTACAATCAGTATTTCGTCTTCGTACACTTAAGAATATGTACTGCCGCGCAGCGACGTGACATCGATTCAAAGAACGGTTGAAAATCGTCTATGGTAAGTTTTTTCCACGGTTTTTGCAATTTTTTAGAAAATTCTGCTGAATTGGAATATTTATAATTTCGCATATATTTTCAAATTCGTTTACAAAGATTTTCTATTGTTTTCTGATCGGGTGATCGGCCCCTTTTAAAAACGGAATTTTTTGTGCTGAAGTCACTGCTTGACGAGCTTACATGTATGATTTGGGTCGTTATCATGCTGAAACAAATAGTTGAAACCATAATTTTTCCTCCAATAAGGCAGCAAATGATCTTGCAAGATATCATTATACATTGCACCATTCATCTTGAAGCGAATTCATTTTTCAGAAAATACTCCCCACAGCATAATGTGTCCTCCGCCATTCTTCATTGTAGGAATAACATATCCCGTAACATATCTTTTGTTTTTAGGTCGCCGGACGTAGTGTCTGCCATCATTCCCCAAAAGGTTGAAATTCGATTCATCAGAAAATAGTACTTTTTTCCAATTTACGTTTGACCAGTATTTGTGTTCCTTGTCAAACGCCAGTCAAGCCCAGTCATTTTTTTTACTTGTGACTGATTTTTTAACACCGACTCTTCCATAAAGTCCTACGTCACGCAGGCTTCTTGATACGATAGACCGACTTATTTCAAGGATATTTTTACACCGTATATCGAGGGAAATTGCAGTGGTATTTTTATACGGATCATCAACTGTTTTTTTCCTGATAAATCTGTACACACGAATAATCGTTTTCCGGGGTCTCCCGGACAGTGACAAGTCCTGAAGGCCATAGCCATCTTTATATTTTTTTATAATATCGTTCACCGTAAATTTTCCGATCGATAACTTTGTCGCAATCTCACGACAGGATTGGCCCTTTAGCGACAAACAAACCACTCGTTTACGAACAATAATTGTTGAACTTTTAATTTTTGAATTTTAAATACGTTATTCACGTTGATTAATTAATAAACACGGTCAAAAAAACACTTTACCGATAGCTGAAACTAACGAATGACGAACAGCCGGAAACTTTTGCACACGCGGATTCTGAATCCGTCCCCTTTGCATAAAGTAATTTCAGTATCCAATCAAAATGATCACGTTGTCAGAGGTCATTTGCTTACCCATAACTTTTGGAACTATTGTGCTTCTTCTTCGCGGAAACGTTCTGGTAAAAAAATCAAAGAAACTAACTGGCCGGAAACTTTTGACCGCCACTGTAGATATAATTGCAATGTTTTGTTATTCTGATAGAAAGCAACCAAGAAGTGTTTCCTCTTTTTCTATAAAAGCATCGAATCTTTTTAATTTAATCTGTGAAATTTTTAATTTTATCTGATTTTCAGAGACCCACCACAAAAGATTGTAAAGCGGAAGAAATCGATTATAGTTTAAGATATGCACGTTTTATAGGAAATTGAAAAACGTTGTTGACTCTACGAACTTATTGACTTCTACTGTTCTGTATTGCCTCCATGGTCTAAACGTAAAAACTCTCCTGGGTTTGAGAGTTCATCTGTAAAAAGTTTCAGTTCTGCTTCTGTATCTTAGTTTGATGTTGATGTCTTTGTCCCTGCAATGTAGTTAAATTAAATTAATGTTGCAAATGATTCATTTCTTATTTCCAGCGTCATTCCATTATGAAAGTATTTAACACTGGCGACGAGCGAGAACAAACGGATTCATTTTTATTGAAGTAATGTTTTATTCTTTAGTTTTTCTGAACTGAACTATTTTAGTTTCGATTCGTTCTTTGTTGGCAAGTGCATAATGTCTCTCGGTAAACTAGAAGAATTTCTAATAGGAAAAACTAATTGGACAGAATACAAGGAACGCTTGGGTTTCTATTTTGCAGCAAATGAAATTGATGATGCCGTTAAAAAGCGTGCTATTTTTCTCAGTGTGGCCGGGCCAGCACTATATTCTTTAATACGTTCTTTGTGTACCCCGAATTCCCCGGATGCTGTGAATTTTCTTGATCTGCTACTGACGTTGGATGGACATTTTTCGCCGAAACCATCTGAAATATTGTGTCGATTCAAGTTTAACAAAAGGGACCAAGGACAAAATGAAAGTATCGCTGACTTTGTTGCAGAACTCCGGAAACTGTCCGAAAACTGTAATTTCGGTACTCAGTTAGATTCCATGCTCCGCGACAGGCTGGTCTGCGGAATTCGAAATGAAGAAATTCAGCGTAAGTTATTGGCCGATCCAGCATTAACCCTCACTACAGCCATGGATATCGCTCTGGCAGGAGAAGCGGCGTTACGACAAGCATCTGAAATTCGAGGAAATAATAATGATTCTTACCAGTGGTGTAGTCGTAAAAAAAACAGAGGGTATACGTTCAAGGCAGAGGGCATGTACCCTAGTGCATATACAGGGTGATTCATAAAAGATGGGCAGAACTTTAAGGGGTTATAGTACACTTAAAGACAAATAATATTAAATAGGAGACTAAGGGTCCCAGACGTATTCCCAAGGAGATAGGGGGCATTAAAGTTTAGGGTCCGAAATTTCAAATGATTATAAAACATGGAAAAATTGGTCGATTCGTTTGCGGTTTTTGCAAAAAATTTTCTTTATGCCAGTATTTTCTTGAAATAAAATTTTAAAGTTCAATTTCAAAAAATGCCGATAGGGGGCGCTTTAGACTTTGGAGTAACAAACAACTATTTTTTAACGTTGTTTTTTGTATTTCTTTAAATGATTTCGAAAGCTTAGACTTAAACTTAAATTTTGATCTAAAAATCTGAGTCCTAACGAGTAGTTAAGTAGCGTAAACTGAAATTTGAAATTTGAAACCCTTCTCCCCCCAGAACAAAAATCAGTTATTCCCGATCTTTGTGTCGTAGATTAGGCTCTAACTACTGCCGCGTTTTGCTAAAATTATTCTTTATGTCAGTATTTTCTTGAAAATAAATTTTAAAGAAAATTTTCAAAAATTTCCGATAGAGGGCGCTTTAGACTTTGGAGTAACGAACAACTATTTTATACCGTTATTTTTTGTGTCTCATTAAATGCTTTCTAAAGCTTAGACTTAAATTTTCAGCCCAAAATCTGAATCGTTAGACGTGGTTAAGTTTCTGGGGAGAGGGGTTTGAAATTTCTACTCCTGAGCACAGTTCAGTTTAACATGTCCACACATTGTGTGCTGTGATACGAGGTAAAAAGGTACAAATTAGGATTATGTTACCAAAGCATATTTATTAACATGTAATTACAATAAATGTTCAAAATTGTGACCACCAGAGGTTATGCACGCAGAACAACGGCGAAGAATGGAACGGCGAACATTCGCGAAAACATCAGGCTTTTCGAGCACTTCCCCTACAGCGGCGGAAAGTCTGGCGACCAGTTCCTCGGGGGATTCAATGGGTGTCTCATACATAAGAGCCTTCAATCGTCCCCAAAAAAAGAAATCGAGGGGTGAAAGATCTGGCGAGCGAGCAGGCCAAGCAACAGGACCACCTCGACCAATCCATCTGTTCGGAAATGTGATGTCCAGATAGTTGCGGACGTCTCGTACGTAATGGGCTGGCGCTCCATCGTGCTGGAACCACATGACCCGCCGGATGCGTGGAGGAACAACGTTTAACAGGTCTGGCAGCACATGTTGCAGAAATGTGAGGTATGTTTTACCGTTGAGGCGTTCAGGAAGAAGGTACGGTCCGATTAGGTGGTCTCCGAGGATTCCTGCCCAAACATTGATGGAAAAGCGTCTCTGATGAGCATGTGGATACGTAGCATGTGGATTGACATCCGCCCATACATGTGTATTGTGTGTGTTAAATGTACCTTCACGTGTGAAGGTACATTCATCGGTGAAAAGCACAGTTCGTCCAAAATGTGGATTTAGCGCGTTCTGCTGCAGAAACCAGCGGGCGAATTCAATACAATTTGGATAATCACCTGGAGACAGTTTCTGGACTCGTTGCACATGAAACGGGAGCAAATGTTCATCCTTCAGTACCCTCCAAGTCATGGACTGTGAGGTATCCACCTGCCTAGCCACTGTTCGTGTACTTGTACTTGGCTGCGCGGCTACTACATCCAGAATGGCTTCTGCAACAACTACTGATTCGTCCTTTTTTGCACGACCTGCATTCGACCGGGAAGCGAGAAATGATCCCGTCTCACACAACTGTCTGTGCAAGCGCTCGAAAGTTTTGCGGTTAGGCAACCGCCTGTTGGGAAATCGCTCTCCGTACATTCGTTGTGCCTCTGCACCATTTCCATCTGCCGCTCCGTAAATTAAATGCATCTCAGCCTTTTCCTTATTCGTGAAGGGCACCATCTTCCGATTCATTACTACAGCACTTACACTTGACTCACCGTTCAGTGGTTTTTATGCCTGAATCGTGTCGAAATTTTGCATACGTGTTCTTCTCCTTCCCCATTTGACATTTGCGTACTTTCTGTTTCCTTCTTCACCCGGTGACTAGCGTCAGGAATGGAGCTTTAACGTTTGCATGAGCGACGTTTCCAACTGTGCCAGTGCCTTTATGAGTGAATTCCGACTATGCAGTCCTTGACGAAAGTTGTATTTTTGCCTCGTATCACAGCACAGAATCGTTGGGCATGGTTAAGTAGTGCAAACTGAACTATGTTCAGAAGTTGAAATTTGAACCCCCTCCCCTCGCTACTGAACCACGCTCAGCGATTCAGATTTTGAGCTGAAAATTTAAGTTTAAGTCTAAGCTTTAGAAAGCATTTAATGAGACACAAAAAATAACGGTATAAAATAGTTGTTCGTTACTCCAAAGTCTAAAGCGCCCTCTATCGGAATTTTTTGAAAATTTCTTTAAAATTTATTTTCAAGAAAATACTGACATAAAGAATAATTTTAGCAAAACGCGGCAGTAGTTAGAGCCTAATCTACGACACAAAGATCGGGAATAACTGATTTTTGTTCTGGGGGGAAAAGGGTTTCAAATTTCAAATTTCAGTTTATGCTACTTAACTACTCGTTAGGACTCAGATTTTTAGATCAAAATTTAAGTTTAAGTCTAAGCTTTCGAAATCATTTAAAGAAATACAAAAAATAACGTTAAAAAATAGTTGTTTGTTACTCCAAAGTCTAAAGCGCCCCCTATCGGCATTTTTTGAAATTGAACTTTAAAATTTTATTTCAAGAAAATACTGGCATAAAGAAATTTTTTTGCAAAAACCGCAAACGAATCGACCAATTTTTCCATGTTTTATAATCATTTGAAATTTCGGACCCTAAACTTTAATGCCCCCTATCTCCTTGGGAATACGTCTGGGACCCTTAGTCTCCTATTTAATATTATTTGTCTTTAAGTGTACTATAACCCCTTAAAGTTCTGCCCATCTTTTATGAATCACCCTGTATACTATAGCTTTCTTGAGAAACAGAGGGTATACGGTGTTCCTTAAAAAAATCCAGAGGGTATACGGCGTATACCCTCGTATACCCTCCACTACATCCCTGATTCTTACAAGCCGGTGAATCTGATTAAAGCTAAAGCGCACAACAGGGGTTCAAAGGAAAAGCCAATTACACAAAATAAAAAACCTTGTCATAGGTGTGGGGTGAATCACCCTTTCGGGGAGTGTCGATTTATAAAAGCTACATGCAACTACTGCAAAAAGGTAGGTCACATAGCCAAGATGTGTAATTCAAAAAATTTCAAAAAGGCATTTATAAATAATTCTAAAGTTCACGAAATAGATTCAGGTAAGTCAGTTATCGACGATTGTTATGATTGTGTATATAATATTAATGCTTTAAATTCAGTTAGTGACTGTCCGCCTAACGATATAAGTATAAAATTAAATGGTATCAGCCATAAAATGGAGATAGACTCCGGTTCTTTACATTCCATAATTAGTTCTAGCACTTATGCTAGGTTATGGCCAGTAAATCCTCCTTCTTTACTGCCAGTTTCAGATCAATATCTGAGAACTTGGAATTCTGAAATATTAAATGTAAATGGCTATTTTGACGTAAATGTGCAATATAATTCACAAGATGTTACCTTGCCTTTATTAGTTCTTGAGGGTAGGGGTAAATCCTTAATTGGTCGTAGTTGGTTTGATGCTTTGAAAATAAATATTAATGCTGGTGATTCTAATGTTCATAAAATGTATGTTCCAACTTTAAATTCAATTTTATTAGAATTCAGTGATATTTTCAGTGAAACTTTAGGTAGTTTTAAGGGACCCCCCATTTCAATTAAGGTTGATGAAAATTGTGCTCCTAAATATCTTAAAGCATGTAATGTACCTTTCGCTTTAAGAAATAAAATAATCGATGAAATTCAAAATATGGTAAATAAGGGGATTCTTCAGCCAATTTCTTATTCCGACTGGGCTACACCTGTGGTTCCAGTTGTCAAAAAAGATGGTAGCATTCGTTTATGTGGAGATTATCGCAGTACTGTGAACCAGGCTGTGAAAAAATTCAGCTACCCGCTGCCTACCGTTAAGGAGGTTTTAGCGACTATGACAGGTGGTACTATTTTTTCCAAATTGGACCTGTCCGAAGCTTATTTACAACTTCCGGTGGATGAGCCTACTTCTAAAATTTTAACTTTAAATACAATTAAGGGTCTTTTTAGGGTAACTAGACTGCCATTTGGTATCTCAGTTGCTGTTTCAATTTTCCAGAAAAAAATTAAGGAAGTTCTGGCGGGAATTAACGGGGTATTACCTTACTTAGATGATATTTTTATTCAGGGTAAAACTATAGATGATCATAATTTGAAATTAAAACAGGTATTGGAACGTTTAAAATCATCAGGCATTCACCTTAAACGCGAAAAATGCGTATTTGCAGTTCCCACAATAGAGTTATTGGGATTTCAAGTTACTAAAGAGGGTATTAAACCAAGTTTAAATAAAGTTAAGGCCATCCACGAAGCTCCTAGTCCGAAAGACAAGACTGAACTTCAAGCTTTCTTAGGGTTAGTAAATTTTTATTGTAATTTTCTAAAGAATAGATCTTCTGTTTTAGAACCTTTGCATAGATTGCTAAGAAAAGACACAGTTTGGCGTTGGACGCCTACACACCAGAAAGCTTACGCAGCGGCTAAAAATTTATTGGCGGAAGATACTGTTTTAGCACATTTTGATGAAAGCTTTCCCTTGATTCTCACTTGTGATGCTTCATCTTACGGAGTTGGTAGTGTGTTAAGCCACATTTTACCCGACGGTAAGGAAACTCCCATAGCTTATCATTCCCGAACTCTAACAAAAGCTGAAAGAAACTATAGCCAAACAGATCGCGAGGCACTTTCAATAATTTCAGCGGTAAAGAAATTCAATCAATATTTGCAGGGTCGTAAATTCAAAATTATTACTGACCATAAACCTCTTTTAGGCCTATTTAATCCAAATAAGCCTTTAGCCCAAATGATTTCTCCGCGAGTTCTTAGATGGGGTTTAATACTGGCAGCTTATAGTTATGATCTAGAATATAGGAAGGGTAAGGACATAGTGAATGCAGATGCGCTTAGCCGCTTACCTTTGAACACCCCTGATTGTGAAATTCCGGCTCAAGCTGATGTGCTACTATTGGAATTTTCCCCTGTCACTCAGCTCGATTCTAAATTAATTTCAGCGGCAACTAAAAAAGATCCAGTACTTTCTAGAGTAGCTCTGATGATCATGAATGGTTGGCCTGCCAAAATTACTGACAGTAATTTCAAACCATACTTTAATCGCCGCAATGAATTAAGTGTCCATCAGGATTGTGTCTTATGGGGTAGTAGAGTTGTTATACCTACTCCACTCCAAAATGAAGTCCTCGTCCTCCTTCATAATGGACACCCCGGAATAGTTAGGATGAAGGGTCTCACACGTAGCTATGTGTGGTGGCCTAATATGGATAGTGCCATTGAGAATTCAGTAAAAACCTGTAGTTTGTGCCAAGAAAATCAAAAAGCACCTGACAAAGCCCCAATACATCCTTGGGAATGGACAGAAAAACCATGGTCTCGCCTTCACATAGATTTCGCTGGTCCTTTCCAAGGGAAAACATTTTTCATTTTAGTAGATTCTCACTCCAAGTGGCTGGAGGTTATACCAGTTTCCTCCATGTCGTCTTCGGCTGCCATTGACAACCTCAGATCTATATTTGCCACTCATGGGCTCCCAGATTCAATCGCATCGGATAATGGTAAAACCTTTAGGTCCTCTGAATTTCAAGAATTTCTAGCACTGAACCAGATTCGACCTATTTTCGTAGCTCCCTATCATCCTTCCTCTAATGGCCAAGCTGAGCGAATGGTGGCTACGACAAAACAAGCTTTGAAACGTATAATTCATGGTAACTGGAGAACTCGTCTAGCTAGATTTTTATTTGCACAGCATACCTTGCCGAATACAACTACCGGTAAATCGCCGGCAGAAATTTTAATGAACAGGCGGTTGACATCTCTCTTGGATAGATTACACCCTGATCTTAATAAGGAGATGCAATCCAAGAAAAAGAAACTGGCTGAGGTAGACAAAAGTAAACGTCTACGTCAATTTCAAATAGACGATCCCGTGTACATCCGGAATTACTGTTCAGGTCCGCCTTGGATTCCAGCAAAGGTTGTAGAAACAACAGGGCCAGTCTCCTACAAAACTCAAGATTTAGTGGATGGTATTATCCACAGACGTCATGTCGATCAGGTTCGCAGCCGTGTACCAGCAGAAACGTCAACAAAGCCCTCTGTGAGTACACCTTCTGCGATTTCGCCATCTCCAAAGGAGGTTCCAGTGTCACCTGATTTTCCAACAGTTCCCGATCCCGTGTGTGGAGATGATTCCGAGCCTGTGGATGAGGAACCTACACTACGACGTTCTGAACGTCCCCGATCCACTCCAAAACATTTGAGTGACTATCTACTCTATTCCTAGAGGGGAGGAGTGTCATGTATTGACTCTACGAACTTATTGACTTCTACTGTTCTGTATTGCCTCCATGGTCTAAATGTAAAAACTCTCCTGGGTTTGAGAGTTCATCTGTAAAAAGTTTCAGTTCTGCTTCTGTATCTTAGCTTGATGTTGATGTCTTTGTCCCTGCAACGTAGTTAAATTAAATTAATGTTGCAAATTATTCATTTCTTATTTCCAGCGTCATTCCATTATGAAAGTATTTAACAATTCTTCAGCTCACAAATATTAATTTCTGTAAATTTCATTCTTTTTTTCATAAAAATGCATAACTGGCGAACTATTCCTTTTTTGTGTTTGCACTATTTCCGAATCATAATCCTTACCATATTTAATCCCAGAATTCTGCAATTAACATTAAAATTAGGCAAAGATTTCTATTCGAAAGGAGTGATAACTAAATTGTGGATAGTTTACATATAAGTATATGCTGATATAGATATATTTAAAATTTTTATTTTTCTAAAGAAAAAAAAATGCTTTAAGTTTTGCAAAAAGTGTATGGAATATAAATATGGAGATTGGAGTGACGGGGATTGGGGGGGGGGGGGCACGTTACGGTTGTTAGTACTGCAGAATGTTAGGGCTCCGGTACTTTTTTTGTTAGAAATTAAGCCCTGATTGTTACTATATAATTTCATAAATAAAAATGTAATTTTGGAAATCAATTTTTAAAGGGTTTTTTTAATAACCAAAAGATGTTTTTAAATATGTGTTTTACTGCAAGCAGACTTTGATATAAAATGAATTAACCTTTTGTATCCCCCCACCGTGCTGCATATTTGCAACACACCCTAAAGTCACGGTGAATTATACATATAGTGTAAAAAAAAAAAAAAAAAAATCATAATTAAAAAAAAAAAAATTGGATTTTTTAAAATTTAAATCAGATTTAGATTTTTTAAAATTTAAATCGGATTTTTATGATTTTTTTCCTGCATTAAAACACGGACTAGCTTTCAATACTTTGGAGTTTCTAAAACAATTAAACCTCTAATTGCTAAGATAATCTATGTTTTAAGCTTTAATTATAATTATTAGTTAGTGTAATTAGAGTGATTATAAAACACCATTAATTTTCATTAGTAGTATGCAATAATGTTACATACATTGATATATTGTAATAATTATCTAAAACTGTATTAAATACTATTCATATTTACAGTTATAAAAACTATTAATCTCTGCACTTAATATCAAATTGTTGACAATGTTTGAAATTAATCATTTTTTCAACAATTAACTTTCTAATTAGGAAAAAAAATTATTTTTATGCTTTAATTGCTAAAATGATAATTTAATATTCATCCTTCTATATATAAAAAAAAGTTTTGATTTGGAAATGGACCAATGAACATCTGCGTAGATATTCCGGGTTGATCCGCATCCAATTTGAATGCTTAAGCATGGCCTTTCATCGTTAATATTAAGAAAACTGTTGCAAACAAAAATATGAAAATCGGTGGTATTATAGAAAAATGTTTGATAAACACGCTGATGCAGACAGTTTTCAAATCGAAGAATTATTTTAAGAGATATTTAATGCTAAAGTTGGACAAAGTCGTTCCATTAAAAAAGTTTTATTTGAGCAAAAACTATGCATGAGAATTTAATCATTTTTAGATCATTTTATACGTTATAAGTTCCCAATGCGCAGATTGCATTTATTTTTCTTATTTGACGCATTTTTTGAGGTTTTATTTCTATTTTTAATTCAAATTTTCAGCATTTCGAGAGATGTTTTTTACAAATTTTAGAAAATGTCATTAATTTAAACTGTTGCCAATTGTATAAACAGCGAAACAAATTATCATATCAAATATTTCTTCAAATTAAAAATTTATTTACACGTGACTATTACAAACAGAAAAAAAAAAAACTTTAAAATTAGAATTAAATGATTACATGTTAAAAGCAGGAAAATTACGTCATAAGAACCATATTTCACTTGAATTTTACGTCATACTTAAAATGCCCCCAAAATATGGTAAAACAATTTAAATTGAAAAATATATTTGCGCGAGATATTTTGAGATAATCTTTTCAACTATTATCGTGAATTCCAAGACAGCGCAAATAATATTTCCTTCTAACAACAAAAGTATTTTAACGTGAATATTAATAAGAGAAATAAAAGTTTGGTGTAAATTACGTCAGATTTGAAACGATACATTTAAAATGAATTATTTAAAAGAACTATCTTATAGCGCTGCTAAAAAATACCGGGAGACAATGACACTGTTTACTTAATTCATTTTACATTAGCTTATTTTCAAATAACTAATGTGTTTAATTAAATACGAAAACAGCCATTGTATCTCTTAACAGCAACAGATTTGGTCTTAAAAATCCCCAATCCAAGAAAAACGAATGGAAACCCGTTTACAGAGAGATCGCTACTGTTTTTTTTTTTTTTTTTTTAATTTTAATTCAATATTTTTAAAGCCGATCAAATGCGTGCAATTAGCGTGCTTTTTGGATTTTGGTGTGCCTGAACGGGGGTTGGCGAGCGTAGCTCGTAGGGGGCAGAGCCCCCTAGTTATAGAAAAAAAAGGGATGCTAGTTCAGTTAAAACAGAGCATTGCATCACGAGTAAATGTATTAGTAATGTGTTTAGTAATAATATAAAAAAAAAGTATATAATTTGTTAATATGATGAATAAAGTGACATTAATTTTTAAGGATTTTATAAATTACAAATTGAAAAATACAATTAAATAGCGACATGATTTAACAATAGCTTGTATTTCCTAAAGAAATAAAGTTCTATAATTTTTGCAAGGTCTTGGGCACACCGGTTTAAAAATATTGTGATATGGGGAAGTTTTTTACAAGAAATCTCTGATTGCAACTAAAGGTGAATTTCACTATTTTTTTTTTTTTTAAGGGTGTATTTCGCCTATGATAAAAACAACAGGGGGCTGCAACTTTAAAAAATGGCCTAGAGGGAGCAGTAAGTAATTGCAGAATTAATAAAAACTGCAAATAAGCATCATTTAGTTAGTGGCACAAATAAGCATATATGTATATCCCTGTATATGGCATAATAAAACGTGTGTATATGATATATATTGTGCGTCAACTGTTCAGGGCTCGCATTTCCCCTAAAATTCCTAACTGTTATTTTACTCCATAAAATTCCCAAAAATCTCCTAAAATTTTCTTTTTGTTCCTAAAAATATACATTAGATCGTTAACTCCATAAATTACAAAGTATTTCGAGATCGCCAAAATTTGACCGAAAAACATCGTGAATTTTGGCAAATAGTAACCGAAAAAGACGGGTATTTCGTCAAAAGGTCGCTAAAAAAACACGAATTTCGTCAAACGATCGTGATATAAACACGAATTTAGTCAAAAGATCGCGGAATAAAGCAAATTTCCACAAAGAATTGGGGAAAAAACTCAAATTTCGTCTAAGGGGAAAAAGCGTCCCTTTCACTGGGGAAAAAGCGAATTTCGACAAAGATTCTAAAAAAACACTCGGATTTCGTCTAAGAATCACGGGGGGGGGGGGGGGGGCAGGGACTAATTTCTTCAAGGGATTGCGAATTTTGCCAGATGATCTCGAAAAAAAAAACGCGAATTTCTTCAAAAAATTCCGGAATAAACGTGAATTTCGATAAAGAATCGCGAAAAAAAACCCTTAAATTTCGTCATAAAATCACGGAAAAAAAGAATTTCATCTAATAATCGCGGGAAAAAAGTGAATTTCGTCAAGAGATCATGGGAAAAACGCGAATTTCATCTAAGAATCGCAAATTTTATCAAAAGATTGCAGAAAAAACGCAAATTTTGTCAAAAGGTCGCGAATATAACGCGCGAATTTTGTCAAAGGATAGCGAAAGAAACGTGAAATTGTGTCAATAAAATCGTGCAAATACGATGAATTTCGATTAAAGAATCGCAGAAAAAACGTGAATTTCGTCAAAGGACCGAGACAAACGCAAAACTTAATAAATCTCGCATTTAATGTGAATTTCGTCAAAGGATCGCGAAAAAATGCAAATTTCGTCAAAAGATCGTGGGAAAAAAAGCGAATTTCATCTAAAATGGCAAATTTTGTCAAAAGATTGTTGAAAAATGCGAATTTCGTCAATGAACCGCAACAAAGGCGAAATTTTGTAAATAAATCGCGAATAAAGCGAATTTTGCAAAAGATCGCGAAAACAATTTTCATTTCTTCAAAAGGTCGTGAAAAAAAACGTGACTTTCATCTATGAATCGCAATTTCATCAAAAGATTGAAGAAAAGACGTGAATTTCGTCAAAGGATAGCGAAAAAAGCGAATTTCGTCAAAGCATAGCGAAAAAAGCGAATTTCATCAAAACATAGCGAAAAAAGCGAGTTTCGTCAAAGGATAGCGAAAAAACGTGAAATTTTGTCAATAAATCGAGCAAATAAGACGAATTTCACCGAAGGATCACGAAAAAAAACGCAAATTTCGACAAAGGATCGTGAAAAAAAAAACATTCTGAAATTTTTCTGTGAACTTCAGAATTTTCTTTTACTCATAATTACTCCTGCCTCCATTTTCGAGGTTCATTGATTGGACTCGAATAGCGATTTCATTTTTCAATAAATGTCTTGCATCTTAACGCTGTCACAACATTGTCATTGTTGTCACATATTCGTCACAAAGTTAATGACAAAATCGTCACAAATCGCACAATTTTCACAAAATTGTCAGAATGTGACTTCACAACATTGTCACTGTCGTCACAGAATCATCACAGTGTTAATGATAATTTCGTCACAAATGACACATATTTCACAAATTGGTCTCACCGTGACTTCACAAATTGGTCACAATGTGACGTCACAAATGAGCTCTAAAACGGCCATAACGACTTCACATTCTAGTCACTATGACTTCACATCGACGTCACGTGACGTCACATCGACGGTCACCGAGGCTAACGAAAAAGACAGGCTACCGCGGTGCATCCCAAGTGTCTTTTTTTACAGACCGCTAGAGTGACGTGTGCTCTTTTCGTACATCTGCATTGATGCATTTGGGCATCACGTGACTCCAGCGGTCTGTAAAAAAAGATATGTGGAATGCACCGCGGTAGCCTGTCTTTTTCGTTAGCCTCGACGGTCACAAAGTCACAGCGTGACTTCACATCGACGTCGCCGTAACGTCACCATGCCTTACGGGCGGTACGGTATGCTATTTCTTTCTCCCAGCTTATTTTGTGTCGACTCCAAAAAATAACGTTACCTTACAGAAGCCAGCCGTTAAAAAAAAGCAGTACGATTAAATACTCTATAGAATTTTTTGCAACTTCTAAGCATCGCACATTTTCAATTTTTATACCACCGTATTGGAAAAAAAAAGTACTTTTAAATACTATTTGTTTGAAAAGAGTATCTCCATTTATTTTTGAAATATTAATTTTTTTGTAGTTTTTAGCACCATTTGTTTAATTTTGGCAACTCAAGTACTCCATTTATGTAGAAAGTAAGGGGAAAATCACTGAGCTCGACAATAGAACGGAGGGCTAACTCCCCATTCTGATACATTGAATCCAGCGGTCCGCCCATGAATACAATGCCAAAGATTTTCCGATGAAAATCTTTGGCAAAACGTAGATTTCCTCCCATACACTGTTAAAAATATTGTGAAAAATTACCTCTGTTTTTAAAGGCTATCTATTTTCTGACCAATGAAAACGCTTCATAGGCTTTTAAGTAGCGTTCTCATTGGTCAGAAAAAAGATAGCCTTTATAAACAGAGGTAATTTTTCACGATATTTTTAACAATGTAGAGTAGTATGGGGTAGATATTTTCAAATTGGATTTTCTTTTAAAATTTTGACGAAGTTGTTACAATTTTCACTGATATATATTTTTGATTGAAAAAACTATAGATTTTATTTAAATTAATCGCAATTTTTAAATTTGATATTAGTTAAAAATGAAGTTTTAGGTAAGCTCAACGAAAAGAAATGAAGAACAAATTAAGTATTGCTCATAAAAATATCAAAGAGATGTAGGAAACACCAAAATTGATAAAAAATATGCGAAAAAGTTTTTTAAAAATGCTTGTAATATTAAGAAAAGTGCAGCACTCATTACTTGCGCGCATTGAAAGTGTGATGCGGTCGCGGCAGAAAGTGGATCGGTGAGTTGGCTCTCCGTATTATTGTAGAGCTCAGTCGGGAAAATAGTTGAAAAATAGCAATTATATCTTTTTGTTGCCATTTTCTCATACTGAAATGATGGATATATATGATACGAAAGAAAATGTAATTAAAATAAGTGCTATTTTGAAAAAAAAAAATATAAAAGAATAATTTCTGTTAAAACGTGGAGCTATTATAAACTATATTAAATGAAGGCCTATGAATCCCTAGATAGCCGTTTTTTTGTCGAGTTTCTTTAATGACGGCATCTTTTTGCTGCAATTGTGTATTATTTTGCGATAGTGACATCCTACCGGGTGTCCCAAAAATGACTGATGGATTTTAAAATTCAATAACTTGCAAACGGTGACAGATATTTAAAAAATTCTTTGCAGGAGGGTTATTTAACCAGATAGCATTTGTTGCTTTTTAAAGCCTTTTTTCAACCTGACTACGTAAATGTCTGAATGCTTTTCAAAGGCTTCTCGTGAAAAGTTTGTAAATGTTTTGAAAAGGATCAAAACACACTGTTAAAAATATCGTGAAAAATTACCTCTGTTTATAAAGGCTATCTATTTTTTGACCAATGAGGACGCTACATAAACGCCTATGGATCGTTCTCATTGCTCAGAAAATAGATAGCCTTTAAAAACAGAGGTAATTTTTCACGATATTTTTAACAGCGCAGGTTGCTAGTTGACGCTATCTGAGGTAGTTTGCAAGTGTTTCAGGATAAGCATGCGAAAAGGAAGAAACGAAAGGATAGATACAGGTGTTACAATCAAAGATAGATAAAAGGCTTTTATTAAAAGCATGCATAACAAAAAATTAAAATGAGGTTTTTATAAATCTTAAAATCTTGATAGAAAAATGAGATTTTCAGCAAAATAACTCAACTTAGAATTTTTCTGAGCTGTGCATACTTTTTTTTGTTTATTTGTTTCTGCGGAAAACTAGATTTTAGTCAAATACTATTTATATAATATATAAAATATTGGATTTATTAGCCCACATGTTTATCAAGTTGCTTATTTTAATTTATTCATTTTTTTTTTTTTTTTTTTTTTTTTTTTTTTACCTTTAAAGTAACTGATGAAATTTGAATATATTTTATTTTTTAAATTTTAAAGAATTATCCTGGTTTTAAGACAAGTTATTTTATTCTTGTGCAATTTCTGATTAAAGAAAAAAATATTACAAAATTCCTTAGAGGAAGGGATAGCATCCCTATGATCTTTTACTACGTATAAAATATATACTGAATTTTTATCAATTCGCTGCATTACCAGATCATATTTTAATATTTAAAAAATCCTAAATTATGTTAAGAGGATACTTTACTCACACAGAAACACCCGATCGCTAATGTTAATCCTTTGGGAGATTGTTTTATTTTTAATATCTCGTTTGCATTTCGATATTTTGTATTTTTTTTCTTTTGCATTGGATACTTCAGGTTGATCTTTACTAAGGCCATTTTCCCCTTTATCGAGTTTGTTTACAAGTTTTGTTTTCTTTTCTTTTTAGGATACTTTCATTTTCAGAACTGCTTTCTAAAGCGAAAGTATTCTCATGAAAAAACACCTTGCAAACAAAATCATAAACTTAGTACAGATTATCCACAGGTAACAAATAATAAAATTTAAAATATGGAAATGAAAACAACATATTTAAAATATTTCTTCCATAGGATTAACATTAGCATGCAAGTGCTTATGCATGAAAGAAATAAACCCTTAAAGAAAATTTTCCTAAGGAAAAATACTTTCACTCAAATAAAAATTTTAATTATCTGCAATGAAATTACTCCCGAAATTATTGAATATTAAATACGTGAAATTTTTCACATTGCTAACTAAGCGTAATCCAACAGTGCATTGGAGCGCTATTCTAAGGATCCGGGTTCAATTCCCGGCTTGGAAATTTTTCATCCTGTTGGTTTATGCTTAGTTAGCAATGCGAAAAATTTCATGTATTTAATATTCAAAAGTCATTCTCATACACATAGGCACAGAGCATGGGCGTACCCAAGGGGGGGCTGATGGGGCTACAGCCCCCCCCCCCGAAATTTTCGAAAATTATATGAAAAAATTGCTGATTTTTCCCCTTCTTTTTTGGAAATTTTTTTCTGTCATACAGCGGACTAGCCATTCTCATTAGTCCCATATTAGTCCACATTGACTCCAAAGAAGAGAAAGGGGACTGGTGGGGCTACACCCTCCCCCCTCCTCCTGAAATATTCGAAAATTAAGTGAAAAAAGTGTTTTTTCCTTACTTTTTTTAGAGAAATCAGTAATTTTTTCTTCTGTCATATAGCGAAATAGCCATTCACGTTAACCTCATATTAGTCCACATTGGCATCAGAACATACTATAAGATGGGGAAGGGGACTGATGGAATGACAGTCCCTTCATCTCGCAAATAATCGAAAATGAAATGAAAAAATCGTGCTGATTTTTTTTCTTACTCTTGTTTGAGATAAATTTACCTTTTTTCACCTTGCCACTCCCTTCTCTTTAGTTCCATATTAGTACACAGTGACACTACATTATACTAAAAAAAAAATGGAAGGGGGCTAATAGAGTTGCAGCCCCCTCCCAAAATAGTCGAAAATGAAAGGAAAAAAATGCTTATTTTTTTCTTTTTGTTGAGATAAATTTGTATTTTCCCCCCTATCATTCAACAGACTAGCCGCTCTCTTCTTTTTAGTTCCATATTAGTGCACAGTGATACCACATTATACACAAACAGATGAAAGGGACGAATGGGGTTACAGCCCCCTCCTCCAAAATAGTCGAAAATGAAATGAAAAAAATAGTGCTGATTTTTGTTTCCTTCTTGTTTGAGATAAATTAGCATTTTGTTCCCTATCATTCAACAGACTAGCCGCTCCCTTCTCTTTAGTTCTATATAAGCACACAGTGACACTACATTATACACAAAAAAATGAAAGAGGGCAAATGAGGTGGCAGCCCCCTCCCAAAATAGTCGAAAATGAAATGAAAAAAATGCTTGTTTTTTTTTTCTTTTTGCTTGAGATAAATTTTTATTTTTCCCCTACCATTCAACAGACTAGCAGCTCTCTTCTCTTTAGTTCCATATTAGTGCACAATGACACCTCATTATACCCTAACAGGTGAAAGGGGCTGATGGGGTTACAGCCCCCTCCTCCAGAATAGTCGAAAGTGAAATGAAAAAAATAGTGTTTTCTTTCGTTATGTTTAAGATAAATTTGTATTTTAGACCCTACCCTTCACAAGGCTGCCCGCTATCTTCTCTTTAATTCCATATTAGTGAGCACAGTGACACCACATTATACCCAAAGAAGTGGAATGGGGTAATGGGGTTGCAGCCCTCTCTCAAAATAGTTGAAAATGAAATGAAAAAAAAAATGCTATTTTTTTTCATTTTGTTTGAGATAAATTTGTAACTTTGTTATCTGCAATATAAAGAACTACCCATTCTGGTTAGTCCCATGTCAGCGAACAGTTACACTACAGTTTACCCAACGAGGCGAAAGGGACTGATGGGGTTAGAGGTCCCCCTTTCGAAATAGTCGAAAATGAAATGAAAAAGATATTGATTTTATTTCTTTCTGTTTGAGATAAATTTGTAATTTAGCGTTCTGTTTTACCGCGGATTAATCATTCTCGTTAGTCCCATATTAGTCTACATAGACACCACAGCATACCCAAAGAAGGTGAAGGAGACTTTATTTTCAGTGGTGGGGAGAACAATTTTACAGATTTTAAGTTACAATGACTTTCTTTTAAATGAAAGTATATAAAATAAAACCCATTAACACTTTTAAACTTATTTCGGAGTAAGGAGGCCTTAGGATCGGACCCGTAGCCCGTAGTCGTAGGTGATTCTGAGTTTAAAAAGAATTCTGACATTCACAGCAAATTTTCTGAAAGGTTACAGCAGAGGGAGTAACGGGGATCCCTTCCCGGCACTAATTATTTTTGTTGCAGTTTGGGTTAACTCTGGTTCTTGGTTTTTATTAATTTGTGTTTTGATTTCTGGTCAATTTCAGGCTGAGTGTACATTCCTGCAAGTTGGGTTCGGGTTAACCAGACTTTTGAAACGTTAGTTCAGTATATTATTTCCGCTTAAAAACTATACCTGTATTAATAAACATAGTTCTTTGTATATGTGCCGTTTTCTAAACAGACCGCCGTGTTTTTTCCACGATCTTTTAATGAAATTCAGGATTTTATGAAGACCCTTTGACGAAATTCGCATCTTCTCGTGATCATTTGACGAAATTCGCTTCATTTTTCTGCGGCTCTTTGACGAAATTTGCGTTTTTTCCACGATCCTTTGACAAAATTCGCGTTTTTCTGCGATCCTTTGTCGAAATTTGCGTTTTTTTCCCGCTATCCTTTGGCGAAATTCGCGTTTTTTCTCGATCCTTTGTCGAAATTCCCTCTTTTCCCGCGTCTTTTTGACGAAATGCGCGTTTTTCGGCGGCCCGTTAACGAAATTCGCGTCTTTTGCGATGCTTTGACGAAATTCACGTTTTTTCCCCGTGGGTCTTGGACGAAATGCGCGTTTTTTCCGCGGCCCTTTGACGAAATTCGCGTCTTTTTCGCGACTCTTTGTCGAAGTCTGGGCTTTTCCCGCTGCTTTTTGACGAAATTCGCGTTTTTTCAGCGCCCATTGACGAAATTTCGAGTTTTTTCCGCGATTGTTTGTCGAAATTTGCTTTTTTCCGCTGCTTTTTGACGAAATATGCGTTTTTGTTAGGGATGCAACGGATATCCGGCAAATATCCGATATCCGGCATATCCGGCTGATTTTTCAATATCCGAAATACCGTCGGATATCCGGATCACAATCACCGGATATCCTGCAGAGCGCAGCGAAGTGAATATATAAGGATAACAGAAATAGTTTGACCCCAAACAATGCCGAACAATTTTGTTTATAATGCAAAATATGAAAGTAAGTTCACTATACATGAGTAAAAGGTAATTCTCAAAAGTTTAAAGAATTGCCAGCTTTCCTAACATTGATATTTGAACTCTTTATAATAAATTTAAGAATTTATGTTTACTTCTTTCAGAAAATTGTACCTTTACTTTCAGAATGCAAAATAAAATTTGAAGTTGTTTATTAAAGTATGACTTTATTAATTTTCTTTCTTTTTTTTTAAGTTTAACAATTAAACAGGCCAATTTTTAGAAGAAAGTATTTTAATAGAAATTTTTTCGATTTCCGGTTTTCGACGGATTTAGATGTTTTAGAGTTCAGCCTCCTTCAATATGGAAACATTCCACTGGAAGGAGGGGGCCATGTAATCGCGATTTTTGTGCCATCTTCATTATTGTACCACCAAAAAGTGTATGAAGTTATCCATATAATTGAACAAAATTTTTTGTATTTGTTTTTGGCTATGTCCAGCAGGTTCTCCTTTAAATTGGAAATATTCCGCCAAAATGGGGTGCCATAATAGCGATTTTTGTGCCACTTTCATTCTTGTACCATCGAAAAGTGTATGAAGTTATGCATAGAATTGAACCAATTTTTGGTGGTATGTTTTTGGCTATGGCCAGCAGGTCCTCCTCCAATTTGAAAATATTCTGCTGGAAGGGGGCGCTGTAATACGGATTTTTGTGTTATTTTCATTATTTTACCATTGAAAAGTGTATGAAGCTAAGCATAGAATTGAAACAATTTTGTGTGTATATTTTTGGCTATGGCCAGCAGTTTCTCCTTGCATTTGGAAATATTCTGCCAGAAGGTGGCACTGTAACAGAGATTTTTGTAAAATTTTCTCAATTTTTTGTGTTGTATATTGGCGGCTCATGAAGCGAGGGGAACTTCGCATCCTGCTAAGCTGGCTATTCACAAACAGCTGATGTACAACAGAATAACGAAAAAATTATTGATTTTAACACGTTCACACCGGCGCAGTGGGTCACACTCGACTGTCTCAGAGTTGTCAAGTCTCCGGCTTTTTGCACACCACTGTTATTTTAGAAAAAATGCTGTTCCTTTAAATCACTCAATTGTTCTAATTAAATAAAACATTTTCTGTATTAAGATACTGGTATCCAAAAGGCCGGAGACTTGCCAGCTCTGAGTCAGTCGAGTGTGACCCACCGCGCCGGCATGAACGTGTTAATAAATATCATGATCGAGATTAACTTATTCGGATTAATTGACTGGAGCAGAAATTTTAGATCAAAATCAAAGTTGGTAAAATATTGAACTAATAATATTAAAGTACGGTAACATTTGGAACTACTACTTTTTGAAATATTAAGATGTATGAGATAGAAGAAAGTTTTGGGATTGGCAAATTCAACTAGTTATTTTTGTATCTTCCTTATAAATATTTAAAATTAAAAGTAATTTTCTTTTTACTTATAAATATCAAAATAATTTAACTTAAAATAAAACTAAACGTGACTTAGAGCAAAAACAATATTAAATAATTAAAAAGGGCATCAATTAAACCTATGTTTGGAGAAATTAACTCTTTAATCATGGGTATATTAGTAGATATTTTATGTTTAAATTATAAAAAGAAAGTATGTAGTGTTTCTTTGTGAAAATACTCTACAATTATATGCATATTAATTGGTTAAAATTTACTATACAAATTATCAGCTTTTCATTGTACAAATTAATTAATTATTAGCAATTATCAATATAGTCAATCCCATATCCAAATCCAGTAGCAATTATCAGTATTTCATTGTACAAATAAACAGAATATTTTAATGTTTAAATTACATTTTTTATGCAATATTATTAATATACATTACAGGGCTTGAATGGCAGATACAGGGCTTGAATTTCGAGACAGGATGGACGTGCCCTAAAGATTATTATTGTGTCCTATTTATTATGTCCTCTTGTGGGCGGGCGGCTCCTGTTTCCAAAAGATCATTTTCCGAAAATGTTTCTTTGTAAAACAACAATCAAGTCTCAGGACCGACCGACAAATTTCGTGATATTTTCTACTATCAATTAGCAGATTTCACAGATTTTTCTTACGACATATTGACAAAATTCATTAGGTGTTTTTCTGCATCTCACTGAAAAAGTTTGTGCTTTTTCTTCATGACCGACTGACGAATTCCACGATTTTTTCTAGAGACCGATCGGTGAATTTCATAATTTTTTTTTTCTCGAGATCAATTGACAAATATAGCAATTTTATTCTGTGACCGATTGGCAAATTTCCCTGTTTGTTCTTGCGACATACTGATGAAAATAACGATTGTTTTTTTTGCATCCGATTGAAAAATTTCACGTCATTTCTCTGCGACCGGCTGAGGAATTTCACAATATTTACTCGTGACGGACCGGTAAATTTTACGATATTTTTCCATGATCGATTGACGAATTTTGTGATATTTTCCCGCTGCCGATTTCCCATGAACTTCAGTTTTCTTCTTGCGACCGATCAACAAATTTTGTTATTTATTTTCACCATAATTGGCGAAATCGGCGATATTTTTGAAGTGAAAACTTCTTTAGGCGCGTTGAGCTTTTTTTGAGATGGGGGAAAAACCACTGATTTCGAGACACTGTAACGTAACCGACATGCTAGCATTTTGACACATAGACACTAGCACGCCAAGCGGTGAATGACAGGAACTTTTCCCTCTTCAGCTCAATCCGCAACAGAAGAAGGAAGCTAAAACTCACTTTTTCTCCCAGCGTATTGCTAAAACAAATTATTATTTTGTTTTTCGTCAGTTAAAATGAATTATACAGTATTCGTGACCTACCTATTTCGTGTAACTAAAAACCGATAACGCTGTATTTTATCGTGTTGATGGTCTGGTCAATGACCAACAGTATTGGCGGGAATTTCGATTACGGAAGATAAAATACGGGGCACAGATGTCAGATACGCACTTGGGTACCTGATTGACAACAAAATGGCGTTACTTTATTTTACAAGGTAATCCGGCTACAGTTGCTTATTTATTAATAAATTGTTCATTTACTTTTATTTTATTTTTGAAGTGAAAACTGTTAAAATATAGTTTTTGTTTTATGTTAATTCATATTTTGTCTCACGTGAACTTATGACATTATGCATTGATGAGTTGTTCATTAGTAACAGACAACTAAACTCGTTGTATCTGATAGAAAATGCAATAGCAAAAAATGGCTGTTCTGTTATCCATATTGATGTTATTAAAATTCATTTCGTAAGTTTCTTTTCTAAATAATGCGTTCCTTTCTTTCTTATTAATGTGTACTTAATTTAATTATCAATCGACTCAAAGCTATCATACTCTGCATATAAGAACACTAATAATTTTTAATAGGTTATGGGTTTTTTTTCTGCTCGCTTTGAATTGCGCTAGTTAGCTTAAGTCTGATTGATTAGAATTAGATATAGATAAGTTAGGTTTTGCTCATAGAAAGTGAAGTAAAACATTAGTTTATTTTAGTAGAGAAGATTATCATTAAAAGATTTTGAAATCGCATTAAAGTTTAAAAAGAAATGGATTTAACGAATCAAGTTAAGTTATTGACTGGTGTAGTAGACTGGCCAATATGGAAACGCAAAATTAGAGATTTACTTGATTATCACGAAGGAGCACTTGATGTTATAGATGGTAAATTAAAGAAACCTGAACCATTAAGTAGCACTGCTGAAGATAGAGAAATCAAGGAACATAAAGTAAGTTCTGATTTGTATCGTAAAGCTAACAGTTACGTAAAATCCGTGATAGCAAGTACCGTAACTGATGTAGTTTATCAAAAGATTATGGATAAAGAAACAGCATATGAAATGTGGGAAGCCTTAAAGCATCATTTTGAAGCAACGTCAAAAGATCAGTTATTTAAGATATGTACAGAATTTTTCGCATTTAACTGGGCGTTAGGCGATGATGTATCAACTCACATAGCTAAGTTAAGAACCATTTGGAGTGAATTAAATAATGGACTTAAAGATATTGGTGTAAATAAGTTAAATGATTTAATGTTAGTTTGTAAAGTATTGCAAATTTTACCGCGAAAATTTGAAACCTTTAAGTCTAGCTGGATGTTGTTGTCTAAAAACGAAGACAGAACATTTGATGAGTTAACAGAGCAACTTTGTATGTTTGAGAGAAATTTCATCAAAGTTGAAAACGGCGATATTGCTGTTCAGGAAGCACTAGCAGCTTCGAGATTGGAAAAACAGAATAAAGATAAAAATTCCAAATTTATCAAGAAGTCATATAGAGCTGACATTTGTAACTACTGTAACCGTCAAGGTCACTGGGTAAGAAATTGTAGAAAATGGATTTCCGATGGAAAACCAGCCAAAAAGTCGCCAAGTAGTAATACTAATGATATAAAGAAAACCGCCAATGGTGCAGCGATGTCTATTTCTGTCGAAACCTATACTTCGGAAGCAGATCCAACAGCTTTTTGGATTGATAATGGAGCAACTCAACATATCACGAACTGTTCAGAGTACTTTACTGATTTCACGCAATTTCTTAGTCCTTGTAGCATTAAGGCTGCTGGAAAGGAAAGATTGTCTGCAATTGGAAAAGGAACTATTCGTTTCAAATCTTTTGCTGGTGGAAAATGTCAAGAAATTCAGCTGAAGGATGTCTGGTATGTACCTGAAGTCAACAAAAATTTATTTTCAGTATTAGCTGCTCAAGACAGAAATCAAAATAGTGAATTTCGATCGACATCTACTGAATGTTGGTTAAAGATAAATGATCAAGTGGTACTGTATGGAACGCGCAATGTGTCTGGATCTTTGTTTAAGGCAATAATTGAGCCAATCATGCCAAAGCAAATTTTAGAAATAAACAATACTGAGAAAAACGATTCTTTATTACAACTTTATCATGAAAGATGGGGTCATCAAGATAAATGTCACACCAAACAAAAGCTTGAAAAAGAGTTAGGAATCAAAGTTCAACTGGAAAATAAGTTATGTGAACCATGCATTTATGGAAAAGCACATCGCTTACCTTTTGGAAACAGAAAGAAAGCAAAAGAACCAGGTGAGCTTATTTCAGCTGATGTCTGTGGCCCGTTTCCTGAATCTTTTCAGAAGAAACGATACTTAGTTGTATTTAAAGATAGCTTCACAAAGTTTAGGTATGGTTACATGATAAGAGAGAAGTCAGAAGTCAATACTATGTTAAAACATATGCTTGCTCATGCCAAAACTATGGGATACAAAATTAAAGAATTTTTGAGCGATAATGGTGGAGAATTTGACAATAAAGAAATTGAAGCAATTCTACGTGAAGAAGGAATTACAAAAAGACCTACCGCACCTTTTACACCACAACAGAATGGATCAAGTGAAAGAGAGAACAGAACAATTGTAGAAATGGCAAGAACATTCAAATATTCGAATCCTGAAATTAGTTTTCCGGATGCAATGTGGGCCGAACTAGTATCTTCTGCGATATATATCCTAAACAGAACGGGAAAATCTTCAGTAGAGGGAGTTAGTCCTTATGAATTGTGGATCAAGAAGAAACCTAGAGTAAAGCATTTACGTGTAATAGGTTCTACATGTTATGCTCATATTCCTGTACAAAAGCGAAGAAAAATGGAGAAGAAAGCTATCAAAGGTTATCTTGTAGGTTACGATTCTGATGAGCGTTACAGAATTTGGATTAAAGAAGAAAACAGGATGATTTTTTCTAGAGATGTCATTTTTCATGAAATATTGAAAAAATGCGATAATTCAGTTCATTTACCATTCAACGACAATAAACAAGAAAATACAAGTAATCTTTCTAATCAGGGAAAGTATGAAGATGAACAACTTAAAGAAGATGAAACACAAGACGATCTAAGTGACAGCGAAGTTGATAGTGATGAAGAAGTTAAACCATCACATGATATGCAATTGAGAGAACGTGACAAGATTCGAAAGCCTGCACGGTTTGATGATTATATAATGGAAGCTGAGTCATTAATTTATGAAAATGAAAATCCTGAAACATACATAGAAGCAATCAACAGCAAGGAAAGTTCTAATTGGAGGAAAGCTATGGAGAATGAAATAAAATCTTTAAAAGAAAATGAGACCTGGGAATTAGTTAATTTACCAGAAGGTGCCAAAGCCATACCTTGCAAATGGGTTTATAGAATCAAAACAAATCCAGATGGCAGTATTAACAAGTATAAAGCCAGGCTTGTTATAAAAGGATATAGTCAACGTCAAGGCATTGATTATACTGAAACTTTTAGTCCAGTAGCAAAATTAGAAACAGTACGAGCCGTATTGAGTATAGCAGCAGAAGAAAAAATGTATTTATCCCAATTTGATGTATCTACAGCATTTTTGTATGGAGAATTAGAAGAAACAATCTACATGCAACAACCAGATGGATATGAGGACGGCACAAAGAGAGTATGCAAGCTCAAGCGAAGTTTGTATGGTTTAAAACAAGCTCCACGTTGTTGGAATAAGTGTTTTGGTCAATTTTTATTAAAACTTGATTTCAAAGTGAGTGATGCCGATCCATGTCTATACATTCGAGAGAAGAATGGCAAAAAGTTAATTATAGCATTGTACGTAGATGATGGATTAATTGCTGCAAATGATCAACAAGAGTGCGAAATCTTCATTGAAAAGTTAAAAGCCAGATTCAAGATAGTTACTGGAAAAGCTTCTTGTTTTCTAGGGCTTGAAATTGAATATCAGAAAAACGGAGATATTACTATTAGTCAAAAAGGATATGCCAAGAAAATTCTTAAGAGATTTGGATTTGAAAATTGCAAGCCAGTAGCAACACCGATGTTAAAAGAATCAAGATCACAAAATACTGACGAATCTAAGAAAGTTGCCTTTTCATATAGACAAGCAGTTGGAGCTCTAATGTACCTAATGGTAGGAACGAGACCAGATCTAGCTTACAGCGTAGGAGTTTTATCAAGAACGCTAGAAAACCCATCTGTTGAAGATGTAGTGAGAGTAAAGAGAGTTTTTCGCTACATATCAAAAACAAGAAATTTTGGTATTACTTATCGAGCAACAAATTCAAATAGAGTATTAAAGTGTTACAGTGATGCAGATTTTGGAGGATGCATAAAAACTGGAAGATCAACATCTGGGTCAGTGATAATATATGCTGGAGGTGCAGTCTCATGGCGCAGTCAAAGACAAACCATCGTGGCTACTTCAACAACAGAGGCTGAAGTTATAGCAGCATCTGAAACAACTAAAGAAATTATTTGGCTCAGAAGATTGTATGAAGGAATAGTAAAACTAAAAGAAATACCTATTCTTCAAGTAGACAATAGTGCAGCTGTAAAACTTGCCCATAATCCAGAATATCACAGGAGAACAAAACATATAGAAATAAAGCATTTCTTCGTTCGTGAGAAGGTGTTAGAAGGAAAGTTAGTTGTAGAGCAAATTTCAACTGAGAAACAGATTGCAGATATTATGACCAAGCCGTTAGACAAAACTCGATTACTAATATTGTGTGATCAAATGGGATTATCAGGCTAAAGACTAAACATGTAATTAACAAGGGAAAGTGTTAAAATATAGTTTTTGTTTTATGTTAATTCATATTTTGTCTCACGTGAACTTATGACATTATGCATTGATGAGTTGTTCATTAGTAACAGACAACTAAACTCGTTGTATCTGATAGAAAATGCAATAGCAAAAAATGGCTGTTCTGTTATCCATATTGATGTTATTAAAATTCATTTCGTAAGTTTCTTTTCTAAATAATGCGTTCCTTTCTTTCTTATTAATGTGTACTTAATTTAATTATCAATCGACTCAAAGCTATCATACTCTGCATATAAGAACACTAATAATATTTAATAATTAGGTATTATAATCTTATATAATCTATATAATCTTATAATATATAATCTTTAGGCGCGTTGAGGCTTTTTTTGAGATGGCGAAAAACCACTGATTTCGAGACACTGTAACGTAACGACATGCTAGCATTTTGACACATAGACACTAGCGCGCCAAGCAGTGAATGACAGGAACTTTTCCTTCTTCAGCTCAATCCGCAAAAGAAGAAGGAAGCTAAAACTCACTTTTTCTCCCGGCGCGGCGTATTGCTAAAACAAATTATTATTTTGTTTTTCGTCAGTTAAAATGAATTATACCGTATTCGTGACCTACCTATTTCGTGTAACTAAAAACCGATAACGCTGTATTTTATCGTGTTGATGGTCTGATCAATAACAAACAGTATTGGCGGGAATTTCGATTACGGAAGATAAAATACGGGGCACAGATGTCAGATACGCACTTGGGTACCTAATTGACAGCAAAATGGCGTTACTTTATTTTACAAGGTAACCCGGCTACTGTTGCTTATTTATTAATAAATTGTTCATTTACTTTTATTTTATTTTTTTAAATTGTACAATTGTTTTGTTATATAGTTATTAATGAAATTACCGTTTATTTATTGTTGTTTACTTTTTAAAACAATAGAAAATAATTTAAAAATATATATTGCAACTGGTATTGGAAAACGGGATTTCGCCAAATTGACGTTAAAAAATCGAGCCAAACCTGGTTCGTATATCACATCTCTGCCAAATTCTCAGTTTTTTGATTTTTCGACTTTTTATCCAAAATTTCCGGATTTTTTAAATTTTCCCTTTCATTGTATCCCAAACACTACCTTCATACCAAATTTGAAGATTCTAGGGATACAGGACGTACCTCTGAGTTTTGATGATCGGTGAATCAGTGTCGAAAAGACGAAAGTTTAAGTTCATATATCTTCTGAAATAAAAAAGATAGAAACGTGAAATTTCAGCATTTAGTTCCATTTCCACATTACTTTAGATTTACGAAGTTTCAAGTTTCTGGGAATCACCAACACAAAGATATTGGGGGTCAAAAGTACCCTGAGTTGCTTCCAGAAAAAGATGCTTATACGGCTGTGCTTTCAAGACTTGGCAGGGGCACTGCATTGTCCCCAGATGCTTTCATTAGTGCTGCTACACAATTCAACGCATAAAACATTTCTTGACGATTAAAAAAACACACACGTAATTGTTGAAGTTTTCACTTCTATTGGCATTCCCGGAGTGCCACTGTTTTTTTTTTTTATGACCGATTTATGTATTTTGTTTTTTCCCTGTGCCCAATAGGAAATAACTAAAAGGGCAGTAATGGCCACCAGAGACTGAGCCCTGCCAAATTGACCAATAGTCAGCACTAAACAAAATGAGATTACACTTGTGGCACACATGAAGAAAAAAAAAATTGGTGAACTTAAAAAAACATGTTTAGAAATAACAAACTAGTTGATTTTTGCAATTCACAGAAATTAGGACATGACTTTTAAAATCAACCTTTTATCGTGTAATAGAAGAAATCAATTGACTATTTCCTTTTCAAACTTTGGATATGGATTTAAAATTCCAATGCATTTGCAATTCCATGCAAAAAAATCTGCAACCGAAATCGAAAAAGTAAAAAACAGCCATATGAAGGATCGAGCTCAGCTATCTTATGCAAAAAGAATCTTTTAAAACTTTTCAAATTTAAACAATTAAAAAAAACACTGCCCATTGGTTTAACATTACGGAATGGCCATTTTCAAATTAGTGAAGTGTTTAACTGTGCGATGTGAATGAAAAAAAAAAATTAAATTTGGTAACAATATTATGATAGTGTTAGAAAGTGTTTTATAATGTATGTCTAATGTATGATTTTTTGTGCTTGCTAAAATTTCCATTGGTTAATATAGAATTTCATGATTTGAGAAGGGAAAACCAGTTTCACTGGAATGTCCCCTTAACAAAAGAAATTACTTTGAGGAAATAAATGTTTCTTAAAATCTTACAAAAATAAAATATTTCTTAACAAAAATAAATAAATAGGAAGGATTCACAAGGAGTTTATTTAATATTATTAATTCATACTCAATAGATTGAAAAAAATTCAATATAAGCATAACAAGCTTTCTTATTTACCCTGCCAGATGCCACTACTCAGCCTTCTCCTCTCCTCCCCCCCCCCCAATCTATAATTGCAATGAAACAGATTTGAATAATGAAATATTGCCAAGCTACACATTAGCTTCTGGAGCAGAGAACGGCTCCTTGAGAAAATTAAGAGACATTACAGGAAAAGGTTGATACAGCTTTTGATTGAAGGACTGACTGATGGAGCAGAAGTTGTTGAAAATTTAAAACTTGTGGATATGAAGAAAGTTGACTACTGGTTAGATTCTTGATGGGAGTGAATGAAAGTGAATTAAAATTAAAACGTTAGTAACATTTTTACATAAGTTATGGCCTAAGGTTCAGTTGCTAGCCTTTGAAACACAGTTGCAGTTGGCAGAAACTGATGTCATTAGAATTGTGGACAGAAATGATGACAATATATACACTGAAGTGTTTTTGGACATGTTGAATGCATTTAAAATTCCATAGTTCAATTTTAACGAAAATACCAGTGATTACAGTTTTGACTATAATTCCATTAAGGATATAATAAAACAAGTTTGTTCAGAAGTGACATACAATCACCGTAGAATATTGACAATAGAATCACCGATATGCATTATTCATGCAAGTAAGTTAAAAAATAATGCACATCAAATTTTGCAAAGTTTTCTAAAATTTTTTAACAGTGCATAACCATGCGTTTCCGATAATTTCTAAAGTTATAAAAGTTGGTCTGTGCTGTTTGTCAAAAGTGTAACTTGTGAAAGAGGCTAAAACATGCAAAATGGAATAAATTCTAAATTAAGAAATTTAGCAACCCAATTGTTAATTGCCCATAACATTAGGTGAAAGTTGAAAAGTAGACATGGTATATAAAGCTTGATTCTGTTCCTTTGTTTTAATAAAAATAAACATTTTTGATAATAAATTATCATGAGTTGTTAATTTAAATTATTTCAAAGGTATTTTGTCATGTCTGTATAAATGTAATTCTTTAAGTGGCACATAAAAAATAACGGGTTTTAAAGATATTTTTTGTTCCTTTCTAACAGTTCAACTCCCCTGTATTTTTAAATGTTGGCTCGGAAACTCCCCTTCTGGGAAAAACTTGAATTTCAAGCCCTGATGTTCAAAGAGATATAGTTTTTGTAGATTATATTTCAATACATTTAAAATGTTTTAATGATGTGTGAAACATGTTTGTAATTTATTGTTCTGAGATGGCGTTATATAAAGAAATAATTCACCATATAACTAAAAACATATCCTGGTGCCGGATATCCGAATCCGGCAGGAAAAGGAGCTTCGGATATCCGGCAAAATCAATATCCGGTGCATCCCTAGTTTTTGTTGCTTCCTTTTGACGAAATTTGCATTTTTTCCGCGGCACTTCGACAAGATTCGCGTTTTTCCGCTACCCTTTGTCGAAATTTGCGTTTTTCCACGATCCTTTGTCGAAATTTTCGTTTTTTCCGCGATCCGTTGTCGAAATTTGCTTTACTCCCGCGATTATTTTGTCGAAATTCTCGTTTTTCCGCGTCTTTTTGGCGAAATTAGCTTTTTTTTCGATCCTATGTCGAAATTTGCTTTTTCTCCGAGACCCTTTGGCGAGACACGTGTTTTTTTTCGCGATCCTAACTGCGGCCATTGGACGAAATTCGTGTTTTTCGCAACTCTTGACGAGATTGACGTTGACGAGATTCGCTGTTTCTCTGCGGCCCTTTGGCGGAGTACGTGCCTCTTTTCGCGATCCTATCTTCCCGTGGCCCTTGGACGAAATTTCGCGTTTTTTCCGCAATGCTTTGTCAAAATTTGCATTTTTTCCGCGATCCCTTGTCGAAATTTGCTTTTTCCCCTCAATTCTTTGTCGAAATTTGCTTTTTTCGCGACTTTTTGACGAAATTCGCGATCTTATGTTGAAATTCCAGCTTTTTCCGAGTTTGTTTAACAAAATTCGCGTTTTTCCGCTGCCCTTTGACGGATTATTTTTTGCGATGAATTGACGAAATTCGCTTTTTTCCGCGACCCTTTGGCGAGATACGTATTTTTTTCGCGATTCAAATTCGCGTTTCTAACCGCAGCCTGTGGACGAAATTCGCGTTTTCGTCGCGATATTTTGTCGAAATTTACATTTTCCCGCTGCTTTTTGACGAAATTCGTGTTTTATCTGCGGCCATTTGACGAATTCCACATTTCTTTCCGCTATCCTTTGTCGAAATTTGCGTTTTTCAGCGGCTTTTTGACGGAATTCGTGCTTTTTTCGCGATTCTTTGTCGCAATTATCGCTTTTTCTGCGTCTGTTTCATGAAATTTGCGTTATTTCCGTGGTCCTTTGACGATTTTTTTTCTTCGGTCTTTTGACGAAATTCACGGTTTTTTTGCGGTCATTCGACGAAATTCACATTTTTTCCGCAGCCCTTTGACGGAGCACGTGTTTTTTTTCGCGATCATTTGTCGAAGTTACCTTTCTTTCTGCTGCCCTTTGATGAAATTTGTGTTTTTTTCTGCGGTCAATAGAATAAATTCGCGTTTGACTTTTTTGCGCGATCCTATAACAAAATTTGCGTTTTTTCACGGCCCTTTGACAAAATTGGCTATTTATTTGCGGCCCTTTGACAAAATTCGCATTTTATCGGCAGCACTTTGATAAAATTCCGGTTTTTTCCGCGATCCTTTGAGGAAATTCGAGATTTTTTTTCTTCGAACGATTGATGAAATTGATGTTTTTCGCCGACCATTTGTCAAAAATCGCGATACATTTTTTAAGTCCGAATTTTGGGAGTGGTGAACGATTTTTTTTTTTTTTTTAATGGAACCTCATACCTATAAAATTTACGGAAAATTCGGAACAGAATCATCCCTACCCCCTCTGGCTACGGCCTTATTGTCAAAAATGATTTCTCTTTACAACACAATTCAACGTGTTTCGTAAGATATAGAACATTATGGAAATTTAAGTCCCCCCTCCCCCCCCCCCCCGAAATAAAATCCTGGGTACGCCACTGGCACAGAGTCTTGAAAATTATTGGTGGGGAACTTGAAATTAGAAAAAAGCAAAGGGATTTTTTTTTCTAATGACAGTTATCCCTGTAACAAAAGCAAAAGAGGAAATTCAATAAATAAACTCTATGTAATGCGTATATATGCTAAATTTGATTATATTTTCAGTTACTTACCTTTTGAATCCAGTTCACTGTTCAGGATCAAATAATTTTTGCAATCTGTGCTTACCTACAATAAATAACACCAAATATGTGGAATAATTCCAATATAGCGTACATTTTATGGCTGTAGTAGATTGTAAATTTTCATATTACTACTTAATTAAATTCATAATTCTTTCATTTATTACTTATTTCTTAGAATTTTCATTTAGAGAATATAGGCAAATTTTAAAAAATCCTCCAAAGGACTCTGATTGATGCCCACAACACAACAATTATTTAGTCTTTTGTCTGAAAATTGTTTATTGATGCAAAAAGAAATTTCTTTACAAATTCAATGATGATCCGGCATTTTTACATTAAAATAGTAATTTCTTGCTTAGTTAACTTAACAACTTATATAAGTTTTAAATAGCACAATAAAAAAAATTCCCCCCCCCCCCCCTTCTCCATTTTTTCTCTTTTTCTTTCACCAGAGAAATATTTTCCTATGTGCAACAGAGCAAATAGTAAACTAACGTTAATATTTTAAAGTTACAATTTAATTCACTTAAATTATTCTTTTTTCATTATAAAAATTTTTAATAACTTGGTCTGAAGCAATGAAAAGTATTTCTCTGTATCAAGGAAATATTCTCGAAAACAAATGAAACATCATTCAGTTTAAAATTCTATTTATTTACATATAAAGAATTGATATAATTAATCAGCAGGAACTATAATAAAGTCTCTACTTTCTTCTTGATTCATTCTTTTCTTACTAGAAAATAAAAAGATCAATAAATATAAACACACACATCAAATATGCATAGTGAAAATAAATAAAGTACAGTGTGACCTTGAAAATTCGGCATCAAAGTCATCTCGCAGCTTTTTTTTTTACACTTCCAACTTACGGGAGAAAGAAAGATAGCAATTGTTAAAGAATTAAAAATTTTGAGATTGAAAGCGATGGATGATTATCTGACAGTGAGGTACTGAGGGATGATTAGCTGACACAGATGCTATGCTAAATGGAGGATATTCCATCTACATTTTGATCACGTGGTCAAGGTAAAAACTTTTATCGTAAAGCAGAGCCCCCTAGATTAGAATAATCTAGGGGGCGGGATTAGAATAATCTAGGGGGCGCTGCGTAAAGAAGGAAACACTCCGTAGACGTGTAATGTAAATCCCCGCTAGCCAATGAAACGGTTCATGAGGCAAAGTAGTAGTATCTTCCCTTCTTATCAGTTAGAAGTTCCTTGGGTAAATTACCGGTATCACGTGACTTTTTTAAGCCTCGAACCCATATTTGGAATATCCTCCATTGAATTCCTGACTATGTTGGTAACAGCTCAGAGAACGGAGATGAGTAGCTGACAGAACAAAAGGTATCAGTAGAAAAATGCTTACATTTGATTGGAAAAGTAACATGTACTTTAGATAAACAAGACTGTATTTTCAAAATCGATATTCTACATCTGTGTAAAATTAAAAAAATAAAAAACTTGTTAAAGAACTGTCCAAAAAATTGAAGCAAATAAAATTGACATCGATGTTTGGAAAATTACACAAGAAAAAAAGGCTTCACTATTTATTAGAATTTTAAGTAACATAAACAATATAAATAGAAACTTTTTAATTATGTTTTTTAAAATAGTTAATTTCCCTCTTTTTCTCACATACTATTACTAGGGTATGAATTAAAATAAGAATAACAGCACTATTAAGACTATCGGAAATTCTTTCAGAAATCCAGACTTTTTAAAAATCCGGCATAGTCATGGTCCTGATGATGTCGGATTTTCGAGGTTATACTGCACACAATAGACAGTGGCACAGTACACACACACACACACACAAAAAAAAATCCCTACATAATAGACTGGGAACCGGCAACACAGACAATCACCTCATCGAGTTTACGAATGAAATTCTAGGATTAGTTAAATCTTGATTCACATATTAAAATGCAATCCTGCCAAGTCATATCTTGGTGGAAAACACCTGAAAACCCAATTTTAGCGGCTGACTCGTAGGTTTACCATTGTCAGTATACTGACTGTGTTGTTGAATGTAGTTGCTATTATTATTTAAGTATTGCGCGGCAGCGCAATACTTATTTATTTCCAGTGTCACTTCTCAATGTTAATTTAACATAGAAAAGCCTATGGAGATCATAACTTTTTCATTTTTTATTCCCACCTTTTTGTCCCTGATGCCACTCATTTTTAATTCTTTGCTAATTCTAATAATATTATAAATTCAAAGTGTAAAAACATTTGCCAGACATCAGGATCAAAACTGATCATAAAAGGCCTTTGCATATAGGTGGATCTAGAGAGTAATATGGGCTAATTTTTATTTACATTATTCAAATATTTTTCTTAATAACTCAAAATTTCGCTTTTTTCATTGAGAATCAACGAACATTTTCAAATAAAATGTAACATTTTTCCTTCATTGTTGTAAATAATTCAAAAACCGTAATAATAATTTGTCTATTTTTAGTTGAATGATTTTCACATGAAACATGAAACTGAAAAAACTGAAAGTTTTTTTTCAAAGAACTAGTGGGCTCTGCCCCCTACGAGCTACGCTCGTCAACCCCCGTATAGACACCGTAGACTCTAAAAGCACGCAAATTTGATCGGCTTTAAAAAGATTCCGGAAGATTGAATTATAATTTAAAAAACAGTGGCGATCTCCCTATAAACGGATTTCTATTCATTTCTCTTTGAATGGGGAATTTTAAGGCCAAATCCGCTGCAGTACTACTTGATTAACCCGTCGACCAATTTCGTCAAATTATATAAATCGCCAAAGCACTCGCCAAATTATACAAATTGACATCATCTTTATTTTAAATAACGAAAGAACAAATAAATTAGTGCAACATTAATAAAAATACAAATAAAACATCGAAATAAAAATAACTTGAGGACGTAGACACGTGTAACTTGCTTAAAGTCAAGTTAATGTGACATTTACGATCACCCATTATTGGCATTTATTCTTATAGTTTGCCGAATGATAGATTTTTGGTCAACGGGATAACTAAGTAGTACCAAAAATACATATGTCAATCGCTGTTTTCGTGTTTGACGTAGACACGTGTAACAACATTTCAAAATAAGCTAATGTAAAAGGAATTAAGTAAACAGAGTCTTTGTCTCCCGGTATTTTTTAACAAAGCGAAGAGAAAGTTCTTTTAAATAAGACTTTTTAAATTAATCGTTTTTAATCTGACGTAATTTTGACCAAACTATTCTTTCTCTTTTTAATATTCACGTGAAAACACTTGTGTTAGAAATTAAATATTATTTGCGCTTTCCTAACAAAAATAGTTGAAAAGTATCCGCTGAAAATATCAAATAAATATCTAGCGCAATTTCTGAATTTAAACCTTTTTGCAATATTATTTTGTATTCATTTTATGTAATAACTGTAATGTGACGTAAATATGACGTAATTTCTCCTATTTAAGACTTCTAACGCATGTTAATAAATTTATTATTTTACAAATTCCTTTCTCTCTTAAAATTCACGTGTAATTATAGTTTTTATGACGTAATTTTTAATAAGTTCCTGCTTTTTGTACATAATTATTTAATTCTAATCCCAAATGTTTTTTTCTGTTTATCATAGTCACGTATAAATAAATTTTTAATTTATTTACAAGTATAAATATTTTTTTTGAAGCAAACATTATTGTTTCCACTGTTTATACAGTTGGCAACAGTTTAAATTAATATCACTCTCTAAAATCTGTAAAAAATATCTCTAGAAATGCTGAAAATTTGAATTTAAAATAGAAATAAAACCTCAAAAAATTAGTCAAATTAAAAAAAGAAAAACAGTCTGCACACCGGGAACTTCAAACGTATAAAATGATCTAAAAATGATTAAATTCCCATAAATAGTTTTTGCTCCTATAAAACTTTTTTAGTGGAACGATTTTGTCCAACTTTAGCATTAAATATCTCTTAAAATAATTCTTCGATTTGAAAACTGTCTGCACCAGCGTGTTTATCAAACATTTCTGTATAATACTACTGATTTTCATATTTTTGTATGCATTATTTTTCTTAATATTAACGATGAAAGACCTCCGGTCACAAAAAATTTAAAACCGGCGGCGGCGGTGACAGCGGTAGTTACTTTTTTTTAGAATAGAGAGATTAAAAAGAAGATGAATATGACGTCATAGTGGAAAAAAATGACATTTTCAAGCAGATTTTTTAAGTTCCGATTGTAATTTTTTGACCAAACTACAGCGCCTAGAAGATACAGTGTGAAAAACGGCTACAAAATAGTGCTAAAAAATTGAAAACCATAAATGTACAATGATGCTGAATAACAAGATGTCGATCGTAGCGCCATCGTAGTGATTTAAAAACGATAGTCATTCTAAAAGAGACTCTTTAACCTATTTCACGTCATTCTTTAACTAAATTAGCTTATAACAGACTAAAATATCTTATATTTATAGTTTCCGATATTTAACATTCTATAATTTTTGAAAACACAGGGTTTATATTGAAAAGAGTTACGAGATGGCGCTCGTATCAGTATATTGCCGCTGAGCATTGTTGGAGATTTATGGGATACAAGTTTTTAGCACTTTTTAAAGCACTAGGGGGCTCTGCCCCCTACGAGCTATGCTCGTCAACCCCCGTTCAGACACCGCAGACTCTAAAAGTACGCTAATTTGATCGGCTTTAAAAAGGTTTCGGAAGATTGAATTATAATTTAAAAAAATCCCTGCCGACTCGGGCCTACAGGCGGAGGTAGATTTCGAAGTTAAATACTAAATTCACCAACAAAAATTAAAACAAGATTAGAGATAAACCCAGTTCCTTCACTAAGAATGAGCTCTAGGGAGGTAAACATTTTGAGAAAATTCTAATATACACGAATACACACACGCATGTATATGGAATAGGTTTAAAAATGGCTAAATCAAATTCAGAGAACCTCAAAGTGTTAAAATATGTTAATATTTCCATAGTCGGGTTTTTATCATGTTTTAATACGTTTCTTCAAACTCACATGGCGTTACATATTCGCCTGCTGAGGTCCATTATATTTCTATAATATGACGCAATATTTTGGTTTTTTTAATTCGCCAAACTATTTATTTCATTTTGAGTTTTCATGCTGAAATCTTGCTCTTGAAAGCTTATGACGTAATATTCAATTTGTTTTCAATTCGTCAAACTGTTTATTTAATTCAATTTTTCACGTGAAATTCTTGAAATGGAGGAGCAATTGTTGTGGTGATAATTTTATTGCTTTTTTTTAAATTGTTGGCAATCGCTATAACGAAAAATATTTATTTTTTCCTGCCATTGTTGTGTAAGAGCTGGTTTTATCGGAATCATGTTAAGACGGTATTCAAAATTTTGAACCCTTCCCATTTCCATTCCCTTGGGCCGATTTTGCCCATTTTCAATCCCCGCCGAGATATTAGCCATCTCAAAGTTGTTGGCGAGTTTGAAGACGATCCGTGCATCATTGCAACTTTTATCGTGCGGACAAAATTTAGTACATACATATATATAAACTTTTTAGGTGGGGATGGTTTTGGGTTCCTGGGGTCGTATAATGAAAAGTTATGAAGGAATTTTTCAAAAGTCGCACCATGGTAACGACTGCAATAGGTAGTATTTCTTACGAAATCTACCTAAAACAGTGGCCATCTCCCTATAAACGGATTTCTATTCATTTCTCTTTGAATGGGGAATTTTAAGGCCAAATCCGCTGCGGTACTAATTGATGAACCCGTCGACCAATTTCGCCAAATTATATAAATCTCCAAAGCACTCGCCAATTATACAAACTGACATAATTTTTATTTTAAATAACGAAATAACAAATAAATTAGTGCAACATTAATAAAAATACAAATAAAACGTCGAAATAAAAATAACTTGATGACGTAGACACGTGTAACTTGCTTAAAGTCAAGTTAATGTGACATTTACGATCAACCATTATTGGCATTTAATCTTATAGTTTGGCGAATAATAGATTTTTGGTCGACGGGATAACTAAGTAGTACCAAAAATACATATGTCAATCGCTGTTTTCGTCTTTGACGTAGACACGTGTAACAACATTTCAAAATAAGCTAATGTAAAAGGAATTAAGTAAACAGAGTCTTTGTCTCCCGGTATTTTTTAACAAAGCGAAAAGAAAGTTAATAATAAACACACATACTACAATATACATTAAAACACACATAAATAACGCCTGCATTCAACAGTTAAAGGTATATATAAATATTTTACAGACATACATACAATAAATACAATAAACCCAACTGGAGTGAAAAATTAGCCAGAGCCAGGAATCGAACCCGGGACCACTGCATTCCAGGCAGTCGCTCTAACCACTGAGCTCTAACCGGCCGATGCCTGAGTCTGCAATTTCTCACCAATAAACCATGTTGGAAAAGTCACCAGCCATTTATAACAGCCTTGGATGACCGGACAATAGCCATTTACGATCACCCATTATTGGCATTTATTCTTATAGTTTGCCGAATGATAGATTTTTGGTCAACGGGATAACTAAGTAGTACCAAAAATACATATGTCAATCGCTGTTTTCGTCTTTGACGTAGACACGTGTAACAACATTTCAAAATAAGCTAATGTAAAAGAATTAAGTAAACAGAGTCTTTGTCTCCCGGTATTTTTTAACAAAGCGAAGAGAAAGTTCTTTTAAATAAGACTTTTTAAATTAATCGTTTTTAATCTGACGTAATTTTGACCAAACTATTCTTCTCTTTTTAATATTCATGTGAAAATACTTGTGTTAGAAATTAAATATTATTTGCGCTTTCCTAACAAAAATAGTTGAAAAGTATCCGCTGAAAATATCAAATAAATATCTAGCGCAATTTCTGAATTTAAACCTTTTTGCAATATTATTTTGTATTCATTTTATGTAATAACTGTAATGTGACGTAAATATGACGTAATTTCTCCTATTTAAGACTTCTAACGCATGTTAATAAATTTATTATTTTACAAATTCCTTTCTCTCTTAAAATTCACGTGTAATTATAGTTTTTATGACGTAATTTTTAATAAGTTCCTGCTTTTTGTACATAATTATTTAATTCTAATCCCAAATGTTTTTTTCTGTTTATAATAGTCACGTGTAAATAGATTTTTAATTTATTTACAAGTATAAATATTTTTTTTTGAAGCAAACATTATTGTTTCCACTGTTTATACAGTTGGCAACAGTTTAAATTAATATCACTCTCCAAAATCTGTAAAAAATATCTCTAGAAATGCTGAAAATTTGAATTTAAAATAGAAATAAAACCTCAAAAAATTAGTCAAATTAAAAAAAGAAAAACAGTCTGCACACCGGGAACTTCAAACGTATAAAATGATCTAAAAATGATTAAATTTCTATGAATAGTTTTTGCTCCTATAAAACTTTTTTAGTGGAACGATTTTGTCCAACTTTAGCATTAAATATCTCTTAAAATAATTCTTCGATTTGAAAACTATCTGCATCATCGTGTTTATCAAACATTTCTGTATCATACTACTGATTTTCATATTTTTGTATGCATTATTTTTCTTAATATTAACGAAGAAAAACCTCCTGTCACAAAAAATTCAAAACCGGCGGCGGCGGCGGTGACAGAGGTAGTTACTTTTTTTTAGAATAGAGAGATTATAGGAATAGCCGTTTTCCACACTGTATCTTCTAGGCGCTGTAACCAAACTACAACAACCTGCATTACTGCACTGGTGAAACATTTTGAATTTTACATATGTAAATTGCATCACAAATTGTGATGCGATATCGCACAAATCAAAGCCTGATGATGATACTCTCCATTAATTTTGAAATGTGTTTTTCTGAATGCAGTAGTTATTAAAAAACTTGACATATTAAACAAAAACCTAATTTGCAGAAATAATTAAAAAAACAAAATTTATTTCTTAAATTGTTTAAGCCCGAGAAGGGGCAGATATTAAGATATTTTATTCAATTCGTTCTAGATTTAATGTTAAATTTATGTAACAAATAAGCTAAACCAATTGAACATTAAAAAATAAAAAGGAAATTCATACAATATAATGCTTTAAACACCTATATACTTAGATTCCGTTCTAATGAAATCAAAATAAATCTTAGACTTTTTCCATTTTTAAGTTGTAAATATTTGTACTGCAGATTTTGCATTATGTTTATGATGATTGTACATAATATGATAAGGTACAGGCAAAATACAAAATTTTAAAAAAAGTCTAAGATTTATTTTGATTTCATTTGAACGAAATCTAAGTATATAGGTGTTTTAAAGCATTATATTGTATGAATTTCATTTTTATTTTTTAATGTTCAATTGGTTTAGCTTATTTGTTACAAAAATTTAACATTAAATGTAGAACGAATTGAATGAAATATCTTAATATCTGCCCCTTCTCGGTCTTAAACAATTTAGGAAATAAATTTTGTTTTTTTAATTTGTTCTGCAAATTAGGTTTTTGTTTAATTTGTTATACTATGCATTATTTAATATCGAGAGGAAAAGATCATAATGAACAATATTATTGATTACTGTAATAAATGAGATGTATAATACTTATCATGGGATATTACTTGAGAGAGTATTTATGCTATGAGTTGTGATAACCCGAATAGTATGAATTTCAATTACTCATTGTAAGTTAGTCCTAGAAGTTGATATTACTAGATACAATATGTTTATTATTATTAGATAATTGGAAGATAATTACCGTGTAGCTAGCTAGCGCACAAAACATGAGATAAGTAAAAAAAAAAAAAAAAAAAAAAAAAAACGTTTCTCTTACTTATGCTTATTTTCGGAATTTAAGGGTTTTTGTTAGTTTACGAGAATTTCAGATTTTAAATGGTTTTAGTTGTCATGAGTTAGAGAGTTTATTAGTTAGGAGTAATTAATTTATAAGTTAGAAATTTCAGATTATAAAATTTGTTCTACTTAGACGAATGCCCGAGAAAATAGAAATTTCTCGCATCTCAAGCCACAAAGAGATGATACATCGATGTATGCATGTGAATACACTTAAAAGATGCTGTTTATTTAAATTGTAGTTGAAATTTTTTTTTATTGTTATTATTATAGTTAATTTTGATATTATGAATTTTATTATTATTTATTTATTGTAATATATTAATTTCATTTATTGAACTAAAAGTGAACGTAGATTGAAGAAACTGAGTTGCTAATGTAAGAATAGGTAGATTCAAATGAACATTATATTTATGAATCTAATTTTGAACTTATATTTTGAAGACATTTTTCAATAATTTCATTAGCACACTTATATTATAAAATGCTACGTTCAAATGTTTACAACTGAGTTCATGAATGCTTTGCACATGAATATGAGCCATGAATATGAATGGCCATAAATTTATTATGTAAATAACAAAACTATGTTAAATAATTATTCTCAATATTTATAGTAACTTTTTATTTTACATCTTTGTAAATTGTGAACAAGATTAATATCTTGTCCTTGTAATTGAATTAACAATTCCAGTAGTTCGCGTTATAATGTAAATTTAATTTAGCATTTAGATATTTTTAGAAAGTTTATTCTTTAAGGTTTACTCCAAGTGACGAAATTGTAATCCAAGTCCATGTAACATTTCCCTTCTATGAACTTGCAGGTCATAAGACCTACCGGTTCATCCATCTTTTGGGAGGGGGGATATGTAATAATAAAAATTTTCGTCTTTTTATCTTAGTAAAACTATTCCAAATTCTTTATGTCTACCCTTTTTTACCTATCTTTAATAATATCTTAAATATCTTTTGTCTTTTATTTCATGCGTTTAAACCTGCGTATTCTTTAATTATTATTAAAAAAAAACCTTAATCCATTTGTAACTTACTTCTTATAACCACTAAATTACTTTCTTTTATTTTATTCTGAGACATTTTTTTTCTTTCAATGTTTTCAATATTTTTGTTCGATGATGTTCGATATCCCATAATTCCTTGCAAGCTTCTCGCCAGCATTTGATTGCGTTATAATACTGACGCCAAGAATAAAGAGTTCATTATCGACGTCACGTGTTCTTCACCCTTTCCATCGAATCGTAGCCTGTCTCCTGTCCCGTCCTCCCGGCTACTTTAATGGGGTTGGTTTTTACACTTGTAATGTATTCGTTCGCGCTCTGTTTCTTTGAGTATTTATAGTGTTACATCGACTAGGAACCCAGATTTTTACGCTTTTCGTTTGTTTAATAAATCCTCGTCACTTGGTGGTTCGACTTTTAATGTGTAGATTCTAATACCTTTAACATCTTAAGTTTATTACGAAGTGGATCAGCGATTATTCGAGATCTGATGGATAAACTACTGGAAATGTTTACGATATGTGCCTGCCAAATAAAAAACGTTTAAATTTACGATGCCTCTATTAATTATTCCATGAGAAATTCTTCCAATGTTTTTTGAGTCTGTCTTCTAATCGCTACCACGACTGCACTCCGGTTGTCACATGATAACGGTGGGTTGGCAAAGCTTTTGGTATTGATTATTATACTACATTTACTTCGATATATACGAGTGTCGCCGGAATGTCACAGAAGTCGACTGTAAAATTTCACACACACACACACATATATATATATGTATGCATGTACTAAATTTTGTCCGCACGATAAAAGTCACAATTATGCACGGATCGTCATCAAACTCGCCAAACACATTGAGATGGCTAATATTTCAACGGGGATTGGAAATGAGAAAAATCGGCTCAAGGCAGTAGAAATGGGGGAAGGTTAAAAATTTTGAATACCGCCTTGACATGATTCTGATAAAACCAGCTCTTACAGAAAAATGACAGGAAAGTTAAATCCCTGCCGGCTCGGGCCTACAGGCGGGGGTAGATTTCAAAGTTAAGTACTAAATTCACCAACAAAACTTAAATCAAGATTAGAGATAAACCCAGTTCCTTCACTAAAAATGAGCTCGAGGGAGCTAAACATTTTGTGAAAATTCTAACATACCCACACACACGCATGTATATGGAATAGGTTTAAAAATGGCTAAAACAAATTGAGAGAACCTCAAAGTGTTAAAATATGTTAGCATTTCCATAGTCGGGTTTTTATCATGTTTTAATACGTTTCTTCAAACTCACATGGCGTTACATATTCACCGGCTGAGGTCCATTATATTTCCAATATGACGCAATATTTTTTTTTCATTTTTTTTTTAATTCGTCAAACTATTTATTTCATTTTGAGTTTTCATGCTGAAATCTTGCTCTAGAAAACTTATGACGTAATATTCAATTTGTTTAATTTATTTATTTTTTCACGTGAAAATCTCTCAATAGAAAAGTAATTGTTGTGGTGAGAATTTTATTGTTTTTTTTTCTTCTAATTGTTGGCAACTGCTATAACGAAAAATATTTATTTTTTTCTGTCATTGTTGTGTAAGAGCTGGTTTTATCAGAATCATGTTAAGACGGTATTCAAAAATTTTAACCCTCCCCATTTCCATTCCCTTGGGCCGATTTTGCCCATTTTCAATCCCCGCCGAGATATTAGCCATCTTAAAGTTGTTGGCGAGTTTGGAGACGATCCGTGCATAATTGCGACTTTTATCGTGCGGACAAAATTTAGTACATACATACATATATATATATAAACTTTTTAGGTGGGGGTGGTTTTGGGTTCCTTGGGTCATATAATGAAAAGTTATGAAGGAATTTTTCAAAAGTCGCACCATGGTAACGACTGCAATAGGTAGTATTTCTTACGAAATCTACCTAAAAAAAATTCATTATAGCAGTTGCCAACAATAAAAAAAACGCAATAAAATTCTTACCACAACAATTACTTTTCTATTGCAAGATTTCACGTGAAAAATAAAAATCTCTATATATATAGCCTAAGTCATGTGATTGTCATCAATAGTTCCGGGCTGACCGCTTCGCTTTTTATATGCCAGGTGACCATTTTTTACATTTTTATTTTTCGCGCGGTAAATTAAAACAATGCTTTGATATTGAAATTAAAAGTCATGGTTTTGGTATTATTTAATTTTTCTTATCTTTTTCTTAAAAAAGGGAAAGAAAAAGTGAAAGTCTTGAATTTCAAATTAAAATTGTGTATTTTAAATAAAATGAGTGAAATTATTATATTTTAGATGAATTTAATGAAATATGAAAAAATGCGATTGGAAAGACAATGTTTGATGATTTATCAGTTGCGCCTGGCTAGCAGAAAAAGGTAAGTTATACCGTCGACCAATTTCGCCAAATTATATAAATCGCCAAACCACTCGCCAAATTATACAAAATGACATAATTTTTATTTTAAATAGCGAAATAACAAATAAATTAGTATAACATTAATAAAAATACAAATAAAACGTCGAAATAAAAATAATTTGATGACGTAAACACGTGTAACTTGCTTAAAAGCAAGCGAAAATGACATTTACGATCAACCATTATTGATATTTAATCTTATAGTTTGGCGATATATTTTTGGTCGATGGGATAACCAAGTAGTACCCATAAAAATACGGAGTTCTTGATTTCTCTACTAGAAACTTCTGATTTGGCGAAGTAATGAGAAAGTAAATTAAATTTTGGATAAAAGAAGGCGCGGATCACGCCCCCCCCCCCAAAAAAAAAAAAATATAAATCCACCGATTATCGCGAATTTCGACAAATGGTCGTCGAAAAAGTCAATTTCGTCAATCGTTCGCAGGTCAAAGGATCGCAAAAGAAAAGCGAATTTCGTAAAAGGATCGCGCAAAAAACGCCAAATTCGCCAAAGAATCGCGAAAACGCGAATTTCATCAAAGAAGCGCGGAAAAAATGCAAATTTCGTTAAAAAATCGCGCATTTCATCAAGGGACCACAAAAATACGCAAATTTCGTCAAAGGATCGCAGAAAAAAACGCGAATTTCGCCAAAGAAATGCAGGAAAAAACATTAATTTCCCGAAAGAATCGCGCAAGGAACGCTAATTTCGTCAACAGATCTCTGAAAAAATGCGAATTTCTTCAAAGAATCGCGAAAAAAAATACGTGAAATATCGCCAAAGAATCGCTGAAAAAACGCGAATTTCGTCAAAGGCCCGCGGAAAAAACGCACAATTAGCACCGGGAGGAGATTCCCTTCGATCGGGGTAAAGAAGGGAAGAACAAATTTACCAAGTTGGTTTTTAAAAAATCAACACGCTGTACGCATTTTAGCTTTTAACTGACTAGGATTAGGACATAATCCTTTTTTGTTTATTCATCAAATACCCCTAGAAATTTACCAATGTGAGTGGCAATAGCAGTACATTATTTACACATTAGTGGTTTTCTTCAGAAAACATTAAGATGCTTGAATTTTTCAAAGGACCTTTCTTTTTCTTGTTTCTTTCCTTCTTTGGAAATTGCTATGAATCCCATTCTTTTCTGAAACAATAAAGCACTCCTCAAAATACAGAATTTAGGATTGCAGCTTCTTTGAAAAAACGAAAAAGTTTCAACACTTTAAAGGGATCCGCATAACGTTGTCAATTTCTGCAGTAGAGATTCAACAAAATGTACACAAAGTGGCATTGTCCCCCACCAGAATCCATAGTGTCAAAAATTATGGCGCCATATGCCTTTTCACAGGACATAATTCTATTTTGTTCACTAATTGCCGAAACGTTAGCGAGGTTTACCATTGACACCTGAAAAGTGTTTGGTTTTCGCTTGCTTGCCTGTCTGTTCCTTGAAAACTGCCGTTAAAAGCGTTGGATTTATATATTTGGGGGCGAACGCCCCGATCAACCACTCCCCCCGTGGATGCGCGCCTAGGGGAATCTCCTCCTGGTGCTAATTGTGCGTTTTTTCCGCGTCCCATTGACTAAATTCGCGTATTTTTCTCGCGATTCTTTGACGAAATTTTTGTGCGATTCTTTCGCGAAATTAGCGTTTTTTCCGCAATTGCTTGGCGAAATTCGCGTTTTTCTGCGATCCTTTGGCAAAATTAGCGTTTTTTCTGCGATCCTTTGACAAAATTCGCGTTTATTTGCGATCCTTTGACCAAATTCGCGTATTTTTTTCTGGCCCTTTGAGGAAATGCCCGATTTTTTGATGAAATTTACGTTTTTTCCGCGCTTCTTTGGCGAAATTCACGTTTTTGCACGATCCTTTGACGAAATTCGCGTTTTTTGCACGATCCTTTGACGAAATTCTCGTTTTTTGCGCGATTGTTTGACCTGCGAATGATTGACGAAATTGTTTTTTTTCGGCGACCATTTGTCGAAATTCGTGATAATCGGTGGATTTATGTTTTTTTTTTATCCAAGGGGGGCGGGGCGCGATCTCTCCCCTTCCTTGGATCCGCACCTGTGGAGAGGTATACACACCACTTAGATGACACATTTTGACTTTCATGGATGTTAAGGCCCCCTTCAGATTTCTGAAGGGATACTTTTTCAGAGATTATCCTCTTTGAGAAATCTGATATTAAAAAATGGATGTGATGGTTATGTTTTTCAGCTTTCGATAATTGGTTCCTATGTATTTTTTAGTGATGAATCTAAAAATGACCTTCATTTTTTACCATACCATCACGTCAGGATTTTTCATAAATCGCAAATTTTTAAAAAGTCGAAAAATTGCGAAAATCTGCTACTATAAAATAGACGTAACTTTTTTTCATAATAATTTATGCATTTTTTTTGTTTATACTATGGATTTTTACAGTTAAACATGTAAAATATTGTGTATTTAAAATCCTTATAATTTTATTCCATGCGTGGAAGTTTCTTTGTACCGCTCACACTCTGCCTAGCTTTTCCTTTAATCTTCTCTATGGGGTTCATCTCGGTATCCTCTTTTATTTTGGCGGTTGATAAGGCTGAGAAATTTGTCGCAGATGTATTTAAAGCATTTACCTTCTTTTGTTAAGGGCTTTGCAAATTGCTTTGAGACATTTTTGCTATTTTTTACTTTTTAACTTTGAAAGTTACGATTTGCGAAAATCGTGTTGTGATGGTTAAAAATGAAGGTCATTTTCGGATTCAGTCCTAAAAAATACATCAAAATCAATTATCAAAAGTTAAAAACTCACAATCAACGCAGACTTGTGTTATTAACGTTGTTCACTATAACTAACAGAACAAAAAATAAATATAAATAATTACCATAGTACAACAGTAAAAAGAAAAAGAAAAAGAATAAGACATTTAATAAATAAATTCTGTTATAACGTTTTTAATTTTACGACCTAATAAGAAACAATAAACCATATTTTGAAGAGAGGGCGGCATTATATAATAAGAGTATTGGATAACTGAGTGTTTCAGTTAATCGGATGTCGGATAATCAAGAGTCTGTAATATTTTCAAATCGCATTAATTATTTCATATTTATTTAATATTAACTGCAAGGAATGATTTGAGCAACAAAAATTATGACTACGTTAATTATATGTCACTCGGTATCGCCGCCCCCCCCCCCAAACAAAAACGATTCTCTGGATCCGCCCCTGGATAAAAGTAACATGGTACAATGCTTAGCACACATCTAACGGAGACCAAACTGGTCGCCAAGGGCGGCTAGTCTATATATATATTACGCTATCGTATCTCCATACATATAAGGGGGGTTACCGTAGGGGACCCTGTTCCGACGCCAAATTCCGTCAAGTTTTCGTCAACTTGCTGATATAGCGCCAGATTTGGCGGCCAAAATGAGTCGCCAAAAGTGACTCCAACTTATCGATATCTCTAATATTTCGCCGAATTCTCACAGACTTCCATTGTAAGCCCATAGGGTTTACTTGCAGAAAACCCAATTGTAAACCAATAGGGCTTGCTTACAGAAAATCAAATAATTGTGATATTTTAATACAACAAAAGCTAATATTGGTACTACTTGGTTATATGGTTATCCCGTCGACCAAAAATCTATCGCCAAACTGTAAGATTAAATGCCAAAAACGGTTGATCGTAAATGTCACATTCACTTGACTTTAAGCAAATTACACGAGTTTACGTCTTCAAGTGATTTTTATTTCGACGTTTTATTTGTATGTTTATTAATGTTATACTAACTTATTTGTTCTTTCGTTATTTAACATAAAAAATTAACTTTAAACTTCGAAATCTACCTGCGCCTGTAGGCCGAGCCGGCAGGGATTTTTTATTAGTTAAATTTATTACTATCTTTTGATCTGTCATCGATGTGCTAGAGCTTGATATGGGTGTTTAAGCCTAACAATAAATTGATATACAGTTTCATGTTTTCAGAAGTAAATTTACTTCATTGCTTATCTTAAGCTATGCTATAATCTACTTATTTTATAGGCCGAATACACTGTTTACAGTTTATTACTTTCTTCTATCTTTACAAGAAGAAAGTATTGGATTCGTAAAAATGTTCGACTTCCGGTTTTCGACGGATTTACACGTTTTAGAGGTCAGAGATTCCAAAAAACATGTTTTTACAAAATGTCTGTCTGTGACTCTGTGAGTCTGTCTGTCTGTCTGTCTGTGTGTATGTGACACAAATTTTGTGGGCGCTCTACCTCAAGAACTAATGCACGAAATTTAATAAAAATTTATATTCAAATAGTCCCTAATATAAATTGGTGCTGATTAGTTTTTGGTGTAAATCGCCCAACAGGTGGCGCTGCTATGCTGCATTTTTCGCGATTTCTGCACTAGCTCTATCTCAAGAACTAATGCACGGATTTTCATAAAACTTCAGATTCAATTAATCCTTGATATGAATTAGTGCTGGTAATGTTTTGGTGCAAATCGCCCAACAGATGGCACTGCTATGCTGCATTTTGCAGCATTTACACGATTTTCGTAATAGCTCTATCTCAAGAAATAATGCACGGATTTTCATCAAACTTCAGATTCTGTTAGTGCTTGACATGAGTTGACGTTTTGCACCTTTTGGTGTAAATCGCTCAACAGGTGGCGCTGCTATGCTGCATTTTTTGTGATTCCCACAGTAGCTCTATCTCAAGAACTAATGCTTGGGTTTTCAACAAACTTCAGATTCAGGTATACCTGGATATGAATTACTGCTGTTTATGTTTTTCTGTAAATCGCTCAACAGGTGGCGCTGCTATGCAGCATTTTTCTCGATTTCCACAATAGCTCAATGTCCAGAACTAATGCACGGATTTTTATCAAACTTCAGATTCAGTTAGTCCTTGACATGAATTGATGTTTTGTTCCTTTTGGTATAAATCGCTCAACAGGTGGCGCTGCTGTGCTGCATTTTTTGTGATTTCCACAGTAGCTCTAGCTCCAGAACTAATGCACGGATTTTCATCAAACTTCAGATTCCGGTATACCTTAATATGAATTAGTGCTGTTTGTGTTTTGTTGCAAATCGCTCAACAGATGGCGCTGCTATGCTGCATTTTTTAGAATTTCCCCTACAGCTCTATCTCAATAACTAATGCACGAATTTTCATCAAATTTCAAATTCAGGTATACTTTTATATGAATAAATTGATATAATTTCTTTTACTATTTAAAAGATTTAATTGACGTGATTTATATAGAAGAAAGTTTTGTGATGGCCACAACATACTAGTTTTTTCTTTCGTCATAGAACTAAAAGCTTTAAATTGTGCATTCTATTAAATGTTATATTTTATACATTTGCTTATCATGTAGCCTATGTTTACTTTTAATTTTCTCCTTAAAACATTTCTACACAGCAACCTGACGAAGTAAAATTTATTTCTAAACATATTCAATTTCTCATTTTGATTAGATTTAATAGCTTTTGTATAATTCAGAATGTTACTATACTGTGGCTTTCTATCAGTTTTTTAAATTGCATTTTAAAACTTAAGATAACCTTCAGATGAATATTTTAATAGTACTGAAATATACATATATTCTGTATTAAAAAAAAAAGTGTGTCTGAAAAGCATGCATTTTTTATTTATTTATCAATAAGCAAATACTATTTCATTTAAGTTGCTGTAAAATAGATTTCCACAATCCTTCACAAAAAATACACGTTACAAAAAGATTTTGAATTTTTCTTTTACTTTTGATAAACATGCGATGCTGCATTTTACTAAAATAATTATATTCAAACACAAAACACAGTTGCTAGCACCAACATTTCTTTCCAATTAAATAAACATATTATGAACCAGAGTTTTACTTAAATGAAATGTAGATAAAAACAAAACACATTTTACATTTTTTCTGTGCTTAAGTTTATAAACTATGTGCAAAATAAAATCTAGTTTGCGTGCATTTTTAAATAAATCCTTAGAATGTTTAAAGATGACTATAAAATCCTTAGAATTTTATAGTCATCTGTTTCATCTTAAACCTAGATCTAAAATTTGACTCTAAAGTTCAAACATTTATGTTTTCTTTTCAGAATCTTATAGTCCAAGAGCCGACAGCACAAAAATCTATGTTATCTGTGGAAGTTTCTCATTAGTGGTGTGCTCTTAAGTGCATTATATTTACTAAGTAAATATTCATTTGTAAATATTCACTATTTATTACAAAATTATAGGAACAAACACTAACATAACACATAATACAACATATTCAATATTTCTTATCGCAGTTCTGTTATTTTAACCATTGCCAATTTCTGCAAGTAAAAGTTGTTATTTACGTGTTGCCATAAAAGTGCATAATGTTAATTTTGAATACACGACATTATCAAGTACAAGAAAAAAAACTTTTATTTTATGAAAGAGTAGAAGTAGGGGAATTTATTGATCCATGTCTTCCGGAAGTGAAGTGCTGCATAAGTCAAAAATTAATACCACCAGTGGTTGACTCGTAGGTTTATCATTGTGTTTGCCCTACAAACAAAGGTATGAAAACATGGAGGATAGTTGTAGGACAAACACAATGATAAACCTACGAGTCAACCACTGGTGATATTAATTTTTGGCTTATGCACCACTTCACTTCCGGCAGATATGGATCATTAGATTCCCCTACTTCTACTCTTTCATAAAATAAAGGGTTTTTTTTTCTTGTGCTTGATAATATAGGTTTTTGTGCTGTCGGCTCTTGCACTATTAGAGTATAAAGTAAACAACTGTCAGTAGTTTAATGCATTTTGTTGGTAGGGCTTCGACCGAGTACTCTCATGGCCGTGACGTCATTACCTTGACGTCACACCATGAACTGGCCTTGTATTTTGTTGGTCACGAACCGACTCAAAACAGAAATAGAAAACTGCTCGCTGGCAACAACATTTTCTATTTTCTTTGTATATTATAGCTATATCTCACAGGTAAGTGTTTTAATACTTTATATGCAGCGGTAACTTTTTCTACGATTTATATGAAACACTTATTAGATTTATATTTATAATATACTAGGGGGCTCTGCCCCCTGCAAGCTACGCTCGCCAACCCCCGTTCAGACACCGCAGAATTTAAAAACACGCTAATCTGATCGGTTTAAAAAATATTATAGAAGATTGAATTATACTGAAAAAAGCTGTGCAGATCTCCCTGTAAACGGGTTTCCATTCAATTTCCTTTGATTGCAAAAATTTAAGGCCGAATCAGTTGCTGTTAAGACATCCAATGGTTGTTTTCGTGTTTGATTAAAGAGGATCAGTTAAACGTTTGAAAAGAAGCTAAAATAAAAGGAATTAAGTGTACAGAGTCTTTTTCTCCCGGTATTTTAAAACAATTTCTATAACAATAGCCTAAGTCATGTGACTATCATCAACAGTTCCGGGCGAACCACTTCGCTTTTTATATTCCTGGTGCCATTTTGGTACTTTAATATTAGCCAGGTACAGGTGATAAGTCGCCAAATCTTATTCTATCGCCATCATTTCATCTATACTATAAAAGTCCAAGTCATGTAGCTCCCATAAATAAATACGCTCTGATCCCTTCGCTTTTCATATGAAAGTTTGGTCCAGATATCATATACGGCCCCATATTGGCGCGATTTTTTTCCGGCGCTAATTTGGGGAAAACATCAACAGCATAAACAACAACATCCGGCTTATCAAATCAAGCAAAATAACGATACTATGGCGCCAGTGAAGTAACCGTTGCGTATATGACATTGGCGTCAGAAAAAAAAAGTCCTTCCGGCCAGTGCCGGGAGGAAGAGGTAGCTTTCATATTCCTTATTTTAAAAAAGCCAACTTATATTATTCAAACACACGAAGCTCAATTTAGTGGAAACCGAATATAGGAGATTCAATACTAATTTTTATCAATACTAAATCATTATGAATGAGAATTTCGCGACATTAGTCAGCTTTATCCAAGCTGCTTTTATTTAAAGTAACTTATATTTGGCTGCCAAATTCGGCGAATTCTTAAAGTGCCTGCCATTTTAAGACAACATGGTGGATGAGGCCAACCAGTGAACTTGGTCGAGACCTTAGTAATTGCTGTGCACATGCTCACTCACATCGGAATCGGTTGATATATACGAGTGCAGTCGCAGGCAAAAAATCAGATTTTTCAAAATGTCACCCACATTAGAAATTGAAACTGCTATATCTGAGCCATTTTTTAAGATAAAGACAAACAAAAAATGCTCCTGAATCCTTATATCAAGGTCAAGTATTTAAGAAAGAATCCTTTTTCAATTTTTAATTTTTTTGCATCTCACTTTAAATATAATTTTATTTAATTGGCCGCCATTTTGAAGCAAGATGGCTGATGAAGCTGGCCAGTGAACTTCGTCGAGATATTGATGTATACTATCCACTTGCCTTCTTCCATCGAAATAGGCGAATACGTGTGTTATCGCGTGACAAATACAAGATCGTTTCAAAGTGTTAGCCATGCTAGAAATTCAAAGCGCTATAATTCAACCATTTTTTAAGATATAAATAAAAGAACAAATTTTCAGAAACAAAAACTGCTCCAGAATCTTTGTATCAAGGCCAAACACAAAAAAAAAATCTTTTTCATTTTCCAATTTTTTATTACCTCATTTTAAATTTTAAATTACATTTTTTTTTAAATGGCAACCCTTTTGAAACAAGATGGCGAATGATGCTGGCCAACGAACTCGGTCGAGACATTGGTATGTACTATGTACAGACCAAGTTACATCCAAATCGGTTCATAAATACGCCTGTTATCGCGTGACAAAAATCAGGTCGTTTTAAAATGTCAGCCACAAGAGAAATTCAAAATGCTATAACTCAGCCATTTTTTTAGATATAGACAAAACAAAACCTGTTCCGGAATCTTTGTATTAAGGTCAAACACATACGAAAAAAATCTTTTTCATTTTCCAATTTTTTGGCATCTCATTTTAAATTTTAAATTTTTAAAATTTATTTATATGGCTGCCATTTTGAAACAAGATGTCGGATGAAGCTGGCCAACGAACTCGGTCGAGATATTTGTATGTACTATGCACACACCAAGGTACATCCAAATCGGTTCATAAATACGTCTGTTATCACGTGACAAAAATCAGGACGTTTCAAAATGTCAGACACGCTAGAAATTCAAAATGCTATAACTCAGCCATTTTTTAATATATAGACGAAACAAAAACTGCTCCCGAATCTTTTTATAAAGGTCAAACACATAAAAAAAATATTTTTTAAATTTTCAATTTTTTGGCACCACATTTCAAATTTAAATTTTTCTTAAAAATTTAAATGGCCGCCATTTTTAAACAAGATGGCGGATGAAGCTGACCAACGAACTCGGTCGAGACATTGGTATGTACTATGTATAAACGAAGTTACATCCAAATCGGTTCATAAATACGCCTTTTATCACGTGACAAATTTCAGGACGTTTCAAAATATCAGCCACGCTAGAAATTCAAAATGCTATAACTCAGCCATTTTTTAAGATATAGACGAAACAAAAACTGCTCCGGAGTCTTTGTATAAAGGTCAAATACATAAGAAAAAAATCTTTTTCCATTTTCAATTTTTTGGTACCACATTTCAAATTTTAAATTTTTTTAAAAATTTTAAATGGCCGCCATTTTGAAACAAAATGGCGGATGAAGCTGGCCAACGAACTCGGTCGAGACATTGGTGTGTACTATGTACACACCGAATTACACCCAAATCGGTTCATAAATACGAGAGTTACAGTGTGACATAGGTCAGATATATATATATATATATGGATATATATATATATATATATATATATATATATGAATTTTGAACGGAGGGTGGTTTCGGGGTCTGGGGGTCATGATCGATGAAAATATACCAAAAATTTTTGAAATCGCTTTCCTCCGAACGGCTGCAATAGGTAGCTTTTTGTAATGAAAGCTACCTAATAGCGCCAATATGGGACCGTATGTGGCATCTGTTCCGAAAGTTTTCCATTTCGATTTAAAAAAATCATTTTTTTTTTCGAATAATACTACATAAAACCATTATCGTAAAGAATTCTTGGTACTGTTACGCTAGCCGGGTGCAAATCTCGCCAATAACTATTTTTCAACTCGCCAGTTAGCATTTTTTTTTCCGAGTAGTTAATTATAACATTGATTTGAAGTTGAAATTAAATGTCATCGTTTGTTATATCATTTAATATTTGGCCAGATGCCATATACGCACCCGGTTTGGCGTTATTTTTTTAACGAAAATTTGGCGAAATCCTCGTTTTCGAATACCAGTTACATATGTATTTTTGGTACTACTTAGTTATCCCGTCGACCAAAAATCTATCACGAAACTATAAGATTAAATGCCAATAATGGTTGATCGTAAATGTCACATTCACTTGACTTTAAGCAAGTTACATCTTTACATCATCAAGTGATTTTTATTTCGACGTTTTATTTGTATATTTATTAATGTTATACTATTTTCTTTGTTCTTTCGTTATTTAAAATAAAAATTATGTCAATTTGTATAATTTTGCGAGTGGTTTGGCAATTTATATAATTTGGCGAAATGGTTCGATGGAATAACTAAGTAGTACCGTATTTTTTAATTATTTTCTATTATTTTTTATTTTTAAAGGAAAATAACCAAAAAAATAATTAACTATAGAACAAAACAATTTATGTAATTAAAAAAAAGAAAATAAAGTAAATAAACATTTATTATTAAATAAACAACAATAGCCGGGTTACCATGTCAACCAAAATAATGCCATTTTGGCGCCAATTAGGTACCCCGGTGAATATATGACATCTGTGCCTAATATTTTTCTTTTCATTTCGTTTAAAAAAATAAAGAAGTGAAAGCCATTTATTTTAAATGTTTCTGTTTGTATTAAATAAAATGATAATGAAATACAAATTGAATTATGAATAAAAGTAACATGATACATTTCTTAGCATACATTTAAGGGAAGCCAAACTTCTCGCCAAATTAGTTTAAAATAGTAACCTTTTCTAAAATCTGAAAAAAAAAATATCTGTTTCATTAAAATTTGAGTTGCCGTCATTAGAAAAATGCATATAAAATTAGAAAAAAAATCAATATTTCGAAAACTAATTCGAATTAAAAAAATTCTAATACCAGTTTTGACATCTGCAGATCAATATTGATTTTTGGTGTTAATTTCATCGCAAAGTATTCCATATTTTAGGAGAAGTCGCCATGAAACATAATCAGTTTTTTAATCAGTTGATTCATACTTCCGTTTCATAAATTCGTTTCATTAGGATTATATATATATATATATATATATATATGGTAGATATATTTATATATATATTTATAATATTTATATATATATATTTATAAATATATAATATTTATATATAATACTTATATATTTATAAGATTACAATATGAAACATAGCAACGGTTTGTTTGGAGTAAATTTCCAACCAAAACGTCGCTAAAAACCGCGGAGGAAAGAGATAGATGGAGATGCAGTATGCCATAAAAATGGATTGTAATATGAAGGCACAGTTATCGCTCAAATTTAAATGCCCTTATTCGGCCCAGCCGCACACAGACTCTGTGGAGCCGCAAGTATAAGGAGAGGGCATGTTTACAAACAAACACTTCCGTCAACCAATCTACCAACTACATTTTTGTCATAACAATCATTGCAGGAATAGTCTTGGCGACGTAGGCCAATCATATCAGAGACCTGTTAAACGTAGACCAATCAAATTTCCTTAGCTCATCTGTACAGGTAGGAGTCATAATGAATGAACAGGTTTTTCTTGCTGACCAACAGTAATACGACCAACAGTGACGTCAGCTGCCCTTTCCTTATTTGGACTTAATTTTGACCGGCTTTAACCGGTTTCAGGGTAGCATTTTTCACCATCACGCCCAGCCAATGCACTTCATCTCCATCCATCTCTTTTATTTCTTCCGTGGCTGAAAGCACTGATGTCCATCTTTAAAGAAAGAAAAAGAAAATCATAAAAGTCTACGATACCTTTTTTGGGCATATAGTATGAGAGATTATTGGGACTTAAAACGGCCTGTCGGTACAGGAGAATGGACTTTATCCATGTGATGTCAGTCGCGGGTAAACAGAAGAAAAACACCAATAGGCGTGAAGAACATTTTAACGCTGCCCCCCCCGCCCCCTTCGTCCAATAAACAGTCTTTTTCGGAGAGTTTTTCCCCCGCAAAGGCGTGGTTGTTGCCATTCGTGGGTAAAGTCCGTTTAACTAATGTTGACGTCACATATCACGTTTTACCGTACCGTAGCCAGGAGGCTGCATAAAGATGGTCTATACGCACGACGACCTTTACGGTGTGTACCATTTGTAATATTATAATGTATTATCTTTCCTGTGGCAATACTTGTTTTCTGTAACTGAGTTGTGTTGTTGATATTAAAGTGTTAATGTAGCATGTATGCCTTGTGGTATTCTAGCTGATTAAAGCCTAGTTTAGGTGTTAATAAAGTTGCAATGGTTTGGAAAAGACCGGGTTTTTTGGGAGGGAAATTTTAAAATTCTCGGGAGTTTTCGGAGTATATTTTAGGAATGGAAATTTTTAATTATTAAAAAAAAATAATGATTTCAATTCTTATCAATGTATTCAAAATGTTTTTAATAAATGTAAGCAAATCAATAACATAAATATAAAAAAATAGCCTCCTTTTCATGAAAAATAACGGATTATATGCGTAATTTGCAAAAAAATTAAGTTAATTTTATATTTTAATCGTCAAAAAGTAAAAAGTGAAAAGGCAGATGACTGATTCATCTTCTTTGACGCTGTTCTCCTGTTCTGAAATCGCTCTTGTTCTCCAAATCAGTTTGTGTAAACAACAACAACAAGAAGAAATAAAAACGGTCAAGTGCGAGTATTACTCGCAGGGCATAGTTAATAGTGCATGAGAAACGGGTTCCACTCTAACTGCTTTCCATGATTTTTCTTCTAAGAGTGCATACTTAAGTATCTCTGTTGGGTCCTTCGGGTCCCTTGCTATGACGCCTTTCTTAATTTCCAGACTAAAATTGTTTAAAAGCATGGTTTTTAACATTTCTGTTCTAGTTCTATTTATTATTGTATCGTCTCCCCCATTAACCACTAAAGCAGAGAGTGATAAATGTGTCGCTTTGACAAAAAATTCTTGCACCGACATCCCTGGACCTTGTTTAAAAGTCAGGAATTTCTGCAAAGCAATGGCCGGAGAGTCTTTTACCGCATATCTTCTCTCTAGAATTTCGCACAGCTGATCAAATGTTTTATTTTCTTTCTCATAATTCCTTAATAATTGAGCAGCCGACCCTATGATTCGCGTAAACAATACAAAAATCTTTTCCTTCTCGTCCCACTCATATAATCCTGCAAGTCTCTCGAACGACTGCTTAAAGTCTGCATAGGACACTGATCCCAGTTCCCCACTGAAAGCCGGTATTAAATTTATATGATTCACCAATGCAGTTTTTCGTTGGATATCTGATATTTTCTTTTCTGCCTCTGTCAGAGTCATGATTGTATAATCAAATGACTTCACAAGTTACTGAAAATACAATATATTTATAATTTAACTGACTACGTTTATCCCACTTGCCACTACTACAATGTTATTATTCGTAGTATACCTTACCAAAACACCCTAAAATCTTATCGTGCATATACTCAGTATATCTATATTATTATTATTTTTTTTTTTTGAATAGAACTTCTTATTCTGATTCGAACCAAACTTATCTAACACATCCTCTATCTCCCTAATTAAAATATATGGTCAGTTACACCTAACTTACATATTTACCGCTCACACAAAAGTTAAAAGAAAATTCAACTCAAAAGATATGCATATAAATAGAGAAATAAAATGGTAAATAAACCTAGAAGATAATAAATAAAAAGAATAAAATACTGTTTTTTTTTTACTTTGCAATCACTAATAATTTTCAAAACATACTCCTGCGTAACTGAAATAATTCAAAATCACACTGGGGGGAGGGGGTAAATAATTGAAGCAACCACAATTATGACTATCCGTACAATAGCACGCAAAATCATTTAAATATTTCACACCACATAAAAATCAAATTCACAAAAAAATGAAACATTTAAATCACTAAAATCACAATATTAAATAAAATGCACACCAATAACTATTTATGCCGAAAATTTGCAACATCCGTTGTCGAGTCGATACTATACTCGAAATTTATGTATGTAAATTTTTTTTATTAAAACACAGGTAAGTATCATTCGCGGCATACTTTTTTTATGTATTTATTTTTAGCATTATTAATACCGCTATTGGCACGGCTCCATTTTGTTAGGTCTTTTTTTTTTTAACCTTTTTTGTTGTTGTTGGGTCCTGAAATAAAACCAACTATTAATTATTCCGATTATCCTTTGAAGATGAAAACCTAATTCATTAAACCCATATAGCCCTTTGCGTGGAATCACGAATTAGCATGCAAAAGCTCACTCTGATAATTAAAACCAATATAATACCAAAATTATGAATTAGGGCAACATATTTATAAGTCTCTATCCAAATAAAGACAATCAGGATAATTAATCGACCCAATCGTTTCCTTAAGAATCCGACATAATATAATATTACCACAAAAGGGCTTATAACTAGTTCTTATTAAATGAACATTTAAATTTTGATTAAATTAACTTGTACATCACAATTATTCAAAGGAAATTTAATGTAGAAGGATAAACGATCAACAAAACTGAATGTCAAGTTCTCATCGGAAATTTATGACCGTATGAAATTAATCTTTTACCTTATGAATTGCGTTGTGTTTGTTATAAAACTGTTATTATTATTATTTGATTTATTTATGATAACAATTAATATTATCTAGTTTCCCGAAATTCACCCTAAATTATAAATAGTAGCTAACACATTAAATTAACAATCCCTCTACTTATTTAAGGAAAATTTCTGTAACTCAATATATTTATTAATCTTTTACTAATTGAAAAGGACAATCAAGTCAATGAAATTAATTCAATTAAACAAAATATACTTAGTTTATTGAAGGAAATTAATGCATGAATCAAAAATATTATTTCAATTCGAAATAAACATTAATACTTAAATCATAGCAGCATAATACAAGACATCACAACTTTAGTACAATTTCGCTAACATTTACGCTTATCTACCAACATATGGTTAATAATTTATAATTTTGTTATAATAATTTTTTTTGTTTAATATGTATAATCTAAAGCAAATAAAAATTTCCAAGACCGATATTAATTTTCGCCAAAACTCTGATCATCAATATATTTACTATAACTATTAATATAAATAGAACATCAATTTAATTTCCACTCACCGATCTCTCCAAGATAAACTGCTGAATAGTCCATAGTAGTGTTTACCAATAAATCACAGTTCTTTTAAAACATTAAATTGGTTAAAATCCACAAAAGTCTCTCCACAAATCAACTCCAGGTATTGATTCTCCATTCCTAACATTTCGAGATTAACTCGTTAGCAAACTTTGTACATATTTAGCAGGGGCAATCGTGAATAGTTCTGATCCCTCCGGAAATCGTTGAACATCCCTGGCGACGAGAGCTGATCAGTCGGAGTCCCGACTCAGAAGCGAAATCTATACAAATTTTAGCAGGGGCGCGCGTGCATAGCTTCGACCACTCTGGAATTCGATGAATATCCCGGTCGACGAAAGCTGACCAGCCGGAGTCCCAACTCAGAAGCTAACCTCTATACAAACTTTAGCAGGGGCGCGAGCATAGCTCTGACCACTCTGGAATTCGTTGGATATCCCGGGCGACGCTCTGCTCTCTTGTAACACCAGTAGAGCTCCTCTATATTAAACATTTTCTGGATCCCGACGAGTTTCAGAAAAGGGAAACACGCTAGAGAAGGGCGTCATCTCAGGAATCGACGGGGCAGGCAAAACTCCTCTCCTACTGTCCGTTCCATTTAGGAATTTCAGCTCCTCTCGTACGACGAATCTCCTCCGCACAGTGCTTTTAGCCGGCGAGAAATAAAAGTATACGGCCCATACAGCTGTTCTCCATATCTCGCAAGAACTGGCGAACCTTTTGAAAACTCCCTAATACCACGAACTCTAGATTTCATCTCTCCACTCACTCTTATTTTCTTAAGTTTTCACATTCTTAAAAAAAAAGGGGGGGGGTACCTACCCTTACACCCGCATCAAATCATAAGCCTTCTTTTGTCCCATTCGCCGATATTTTTCTTTCTCCGCCCTTTGACGTAAAACACCTAATTTAAATATTAAAGTAACGCTATGCCGGACCCAGGCTTCCTGTTTTCGGAAACCAATACCTGTAACAGATATCATTTCGGATTTTTACAGTGTCAACTCTTATCCCGCTCCCGCCAAAATTACAACTGCCCAGGTTAAAGGTAATGTCAATAACATGAAATTTATTTCTCAAAGGGTGAGAGGTTTTTTCCTTTTTCCGCTGAAATAGAGCTTTCTGTTGACCGCTTCAAAACATGCCGGTTCAAATATCGCATAGGGGACTTTTAAAGCAAACGACCCCATATCCGCTCTTTCTCTCTGTGAAAAACCTCCGAACGAAAATAAGAAAGCTCTTGTTACACTTGACTAGTATTAGACATAATTCTGTAACGGAAAATTAACTTTGCTCTCACGTTAACCGTTTGTCTTATTATTCGTATAATTGCCCTTAATTTTAATTAATTTGTCTTTATTTTAGCTTAAAATGTCAATTTAAATGTAACTGCTGTACCAACATATATGTAAATATATTCCTATCATTAATGAACTGTAACAGCACCCGAGATAAGTAGGCGCCACTGGCGGTAAAAAGTGGAACTAAAATATGTCAGGCTATGGTGCAAAATATGAGAGAATGGTTAAAGGGGTGTCGACAAAAGTTGGAAAAGTGCTCCCGGGGAGAAAAGGGTGGAGGTTAGAAAAATTGCTTAAAATATACAAGTTAGAGCACGGAGGAGTAAATAATATAAGACTTTTTGAAAATTTTATGATTTGTCGTGTGGTCTGAGGTATTCAGCTATACGTATGCAAAAATTCATGTCTCCAACTTAATTAGGGGCTCTCTTAGAAAGAATTGCTTAAAAGACATATGTGGTAGCTCAAAGGGTTAAACGTAAGACTTTTTCAAGATTTTATAATTTGTCGCCTGGCCTCAGGTGTTCTGCTATAAGTATGCAAAATTTCAAATCTCCAATTTAATAAGGGGCTCAGTTAGAAAGAATTGCTTAAAATACGCATGTGGGAGCCCAAACGGTTAAATGTGTGACTTTTTCAAATTTTTATGATTTGTCGCATGATGGTGTTCAGCTATAAGTATGCAAAATTTCACGCCTCCAACCTAAATAGAGTGTCACTTAGAAAGAACTGTTTAAAATACACATGTGGGAGCCCAAAGGGTTAAATGTACGACTCATTCAAAATTTTATGGTTTGTCATTTGATATGAGGTGTTCAGCTATAAGTATGCAAAATTTCACGCCTCCAACCTAATTAGGGTTCACTTAGAAAGAATTGTTTAAAATACACATGTGGGAGCCCAAAGGGTTAAATGTACGACTTTTTGAAATTTTTATGATTTGTTGTTTGATGTGAGGTATTCAGCTATAAGCATGCAAAATTTCACGCCTCCAACCTAATTAGAGGCTCACATAGAAAGAATTGTTTAAAATACACATGTGGGAGCTGAAAGGGTTAAATGTACGACTTTTTCAAAATTTTATGATTTGTCGTTTCATCTGAGGTGTTCAGAAAAGAGGTGTGAGGTGAAGAGAGATCTGAGGTGTGTATGCAAAATTTCATACCTCCAACCTAAATAGGGTGACACTTAGAAAGAATTGTTTAAAATACACATGTGGGAGCCCAAGGGGTTAAATGTACGACTTTTTCAAAATTTTATAGTTTGTCGTTTGATGTGAGGTATTCAGCTATAAGCATGCAACATTTCACGCATCCAACCTAATTAGAGGCTCACATAGAAAGAATTGTTTAAAATACACATGTGGGAGCTCAAAGGGTTAAATGTACGACTTTATCAAAATTTTATGATTTGTTGTTTGATCTGAGGTGTCCATCTACAAGTACGCAAAATACCACGCCTGCAACCTAATTAGGGACTCACTTAGAAAGAATTGATTAAAATACACATGTGGGAGCCCAAAAGGTTAAATGTACGACTTTTTGAAAATTTTATGATTTGTCGTTTGATGTGAGGTATTCAGCTATAAGCATGCAAAGTTTCACGCATCCAACCTAATTAGAGGCTCACATAGAAAGATTTGTTTAAAATACACATGTGGGAGCCCAAAGGGTTAAATGTACGACTTTTTCAAAATTTTATGGTTTGTCATTTGATGTGAGGTCTCCTGCTATAAGTATGCAAAATTTCACGCCTCCAACCTAATTTGGGTTCACTTAAAAAGAGTTGTTTAAAATACACATGTGGGAGCCCTAAGGGTTAAATGTACTTTTTCAAAATTTTATGGTTTGTCGTTTGATGTGATGTATTAAGCTATAAGTATGCAAAATTTCACTCCTCCAACCTAATTAGGCGCTCACTTAGAAAGAATTGTTTAAAATACACATGTGGGAGCTCAAAGGGTTAAATGTACGACTTTTACAAAATTTTATGATTTATCGTTTGATCTGAGGTGTCCATCTATAAGTGCGCAAAATTTCATTCCTGCAACCTAATTAGGGACTCACTTAAAAAGAATTGTTTAAAATACACATGTGGGAGCCCAAATGGTTAAATTTACGACTTTTTCAAAATTTTATGATTTGTCGTTTGATCTGAGGTGTTCAGCTATAAGTATGCAAAATTTCATACCTCCAACCTAAATAGGGTGTCACTTAGAAAGAATTGTTTAAAATACGCATGTGGGAGCCCAAAGGGTTAAATGTACGACTTTTTGAAATTTTTATGATTTGTTGTTTGATGTGAGGTATTCAGCTATAAGCATGCAAAATTTCACGCATCCAACCTAATTAGAGGCTCACATAGAAAGAATTGTTTAAAATACACATGTGGGAGCCCAAAGGGTTAAATGTACGACTTTATCAAAATTTTATGATTTGTCGTTTGATCTGAGGTGTCCATCTATAAGTACGCAAAATATCAAGCCTGCAACGTAATTAGGGACTCACTTAGAAAGAATTGTTTAAAATACACATGTGGGAGCCCAAAGGGTTAAATGTACGACTTTATCAAAATTTTATGATTTGTCGTTTGATCTGAGGTGTCCATCTATAAGTACGCAAAATATCACGCCTGCAACCTAATTAGAGGCTCACATAGAAAGAACTGTTTAAAATATACATGTGGGAGCCCAAAGGGTTAAATGTACTACTTTTTCAAAAATTTAACATTTGTCGTTTGATCTGAGGTGTCCATCTGTAAGTACGCAAAATTTCACGCCTGCAACCTAATTAGGGACTCACTTAGAAAGAATTGTTTAAAATACACATGTGGGAGCCCAAAGGGTTAAATGTACGACTTTTTAGAAATTTTATGATTTGTCGTATGATGTGTGGTGTTCATCTATAAGTATGCAAAATTTAAAGTCTCTAACATGTATAGTTTCTGAGAACGGGCTCTGTGACAGACAGACAGACAGACGGACGGACAGACAGAAGAGCGAGACGAATAGGGTTTCGTCAGATGAACGAAACCCTAAAAAAACATTCACTGATGGTGAAATTTGTAAAATCAATCAGTTTTTGCATCGATGTATAGGTAAATTTTACTTTTTACGCATGAATATGTTGACTTCCTTTTACATAGTTCCCATCTTGCATCGCTGTGCACTTTAGGATGTTTGAGGGGAAAGTGTTCCATCTTGTCATATCTAGTGTCCTTGCGTACAGAATTTGCTCTTACTGTCAAGTGTCTTAGTTGTTTGTCTTCCAGCAGATCACATTTTCAGAGTCTGGAATCAAATGTCACCAGATTGTCGCGCCACTGACTGAATGAGTCCATTTGCTAGAGCCAGTTTAAATTTTTCAACTTGTAAGTCGCAATTTGGAAACAAGCTTCTGTATACAACAAAATTTCTTTAATTCAAATAAGTTTTCACTTCAAATTAAAAAAAAAATTTTTTTTAAATGTTCCATAGATATTAATTTTAAAATTGTTTATTGTTATTTTATTGTTTTTCAATATTTTCATACAAATCTATTTCAAACAGAACACATATGCATTTTTTTTTAAACTAATAAATTGCGTAAATGAATGAAGTCAGACAATTATAACTTTTAAAAATGTGAAAGAGATGAAAAATTACATAAAATAGGCCTGCATAATATTAAAATGACATAAACACGCCAATATTATATTTTAAAATTTTCACTGTTCACACTCATTGCGCCCACTTTAGTTGACAAAGTAAAATGTCATAATGTTGATGCTGTGCAAGGCGTCCACTATAGTGGGAATTATGTAAAACTTTCCATAAAATAAACAAAAAAGTATTTTTATACTTGTTTTACAATTGTCTATTAGGCCAAGACATCTAAAAACAATAATTAATGAACAAAGTATCATTTAAATAATATTATCATAGGTTTAGAAACATTTTAGTTCATGTTGAACAACTTACAGGCATTTTGATGGGACATCCACATTAATTCTATCCCAAGTAGTAAGTTAACTGACTTGTTTCACCATCTCGATTTTTTCCTTTTAAGCATGAATGCCAAAAAGTAGCATAAGCTTTAAATAGGAACTGTGAATGAAATAGGCTGGATAAGAAAAAATTGGCACTTTTGTCCACTGTAGTGGACAGTATGCAACAAAGGGTTAAACCCTTGACAAATCCTAATGATTTTAGAATTAAAAAACCCTGTTGTATAATAGCTGCAATCACCAATGAATCTATTATCTAGCTGTATATACGTACAAAGGAACATCTCAATAATGTCTAAATAAGAATTTAAATATGATAATTTCTAATTTACGAAATTCCGATTACACAATTTTTACTTTCTTCTATCTTTACAAGAAGAAAGTATTGGTTTCATGAAAATTTTCGAATTCCAGTTTTCGACGGATTTACACGTTTTATGGGTCAGAGATTCCAAAAAACATGTTTTTACAAAATGTCTGTCTGTGAGTCTGTCTGTCTGTATTAGTCCAAGAGCTGTTAAGCATTTTAGGGAAGGTATTTGAGGCACCCTGAAAATTTGTGCAACACTTCTTTTGTAATGCCTGAATACAAAATCGAATGTCTGGCTGAAGGATCTTGGCCCAAAACCTGTGCCAGACAAAAAATGGCACTTGGCACGTGTCTGGCACAGTTTATGTGCCGACTAAAGTGTCTGTCATTTTCAAAATATTTTTTTCTAAGCATAAATATTATTGTGCCTCAATCTCAGCGTGCCTCAAATACCTTTTTTGGGTAGTCAAAAAATGGCACTTGACACGTGTCTGGCACAGTTTTTGGGCCGACTAAAGTGTCTGTCATTTTCAAAATATTTTTTTCTAAGTATAAATATTATTCTGTTTCAATCTCAGCGTGCCTCAAATACTTTTTTGGGGTAGTGTCAAAAAATGGCACTTGACACGTGTCTGGCACAGGTTTTGGGCCACGATCCTTCAGCCAGACATTCGATTTTGTATTCAGGCATTACAAAAGAAGTGCTGCACAAATTTTCAGGGTGCCTCAAATACCCACTCAAAAATGTTCAACAGCTCTCCTACTATATGTATGTGACACAAATTTTGTGGGCGCTCTATCTCAAGAACTAATGCACGGAATTTAATAAAAATTTATATTCAGTAGTCCCTGATATATATTGGTGCTGATTAGTTTTTGGTGTAAATCGCCCGGCAGGTGGCACTGCTATGTAGCACTTTGCAGGATTTCCGCAAAAGCTCTATCTCAAGAACTAATGCACGGATTTTTATAAAACTTCAGATTCCGTTAGTCCTTGACATGAATGGATGCTGTTTACGTTTTGATGTAAATCGCCCAACAGGTGGCGCTGCTATGCTGCATTTTGCAGGATTTACACTATTTTCGTATATACACTATTCGTATATACACTAGCTCAATCTCAAGAACTAATGCACACATTTTAATCAAACTTCGGATTTAGATAGTCCTTCATATGAAATGATGCTGACTACGTGTTGGTGTAAATCGCCCAATAGGTGACGCTGCTGTGCTGCATTTTGAACTATTTCCACAAAGCTATATTTCAAGAACTAATGCGCGAATTTTCATCAAACTTCATATTTAAGTATAACTTGATTAATATTGCTGCTGATTATGTGTTGTAGTAAATCGCTCAACAGGTGGCGCTTCTAAGCTGCATTTGTCATGATTTGCGCAATACCTCTATCTCAAGAACCAATGCACGAATTTTCCTCAAACTTCATATTCAGTTAGACGTTGACATAAGTTGGTGATAATTAGGTTCTGGTGTAAATAACCCAATAGGTGGCGCTGCTCTGCTGTATTTTGCTGGATTTACACGATTTCAGTGACAGTCTTACCTCGAGAACTAATGCACGGAATTTCGTATTTTTAGAATTCTCATGATGAACACAGATTGTCATTTAATTTGGCACTGAGATAGTGAATTTTGAAGTATTGACATGCATGAGATAGAAGAAAGTTTTGTGATGGCCACAACATACTAGTTTACAAAAGTTTACAATTTCGCAAAACATGATCGTGTGAAAAAAAAAAATCTAAGCAATTTCCTGGTAAGGTAATTAAATGCAACTTCTCTTGTTAAAAATGAAAATTCAAGTGCAAAATTATTTCAATATATACCAATTAATGAAAATGGTAAGGGGAAAAATTTAATGCAAAATTTGAAGCATGCATTTATTTTTATTCGCATAACTGTATGTTTTCACTGTTGTCAGAAAATTTCTTTTGATAATAACATGCAGTTGAAATTATTCATTTTCCTCAAATGTAGATTCTTAGAGTTGTCTAAAATGTATTATTTAAAAATATAAATCCATACATACTTTGCAAAGAAATTGTAAGCAAATCTCTGAGAAAAATCTAGTTAAAAACAATTTTTAAACAAGGAAAAATCCACCTGTTTTAAAAGTTTCATAAAAAAAATACCACTTTCAATATTAAGAATCTAAAACTTACTAAAACATAGTTTGGGTTTAGACTGGAAAACTGTATCAAAACTAAATATACAGGAAATGAAAATTATAACTGTAAGGGAGGGGAGGGTGGGGGGGAGAAATGTAATATTGTAAAATAATACTAATTTTTAAACAATGGAAGGTTTGAAAATGATAATAGTATTTATAAAAATACCAGAACTACAATAGTTTGTTTCTTTTAAACTGGTATCTTTTATATGTTTGAAAACCAGTACAATGTAGATGGGATGTACAATACAGTTTAAAATTACTTTCAAACTGGAGTGATATTGGTTGAAACTTAGGAATTTTTTTTTTTGTTATTTTTTAAATTAGCTCTACTGATATAATTAAATAAATGCTACTGAAAAATCATTTCAACAGACGCATGATATATTACAAACACTGGTATTAAATTAAGCAAGAAAAGCTATTGTCATAATTTTGAGACAGAAAGGATAAACTTTTAAAAGCTGGCTTTTTTTAAATATATATGTATGTATAATATATTCATGTAAAGGGAAAATCATTTTTTTAATGTGCATAAATATTTAAATAGTTTATTATTTTATATTTTTTAAGACAATATAACTTATTTTTGAGAAACATTTATGAGAAATCAATTTTTCCATTATTTCCAATTTTTCCAGAAAAAAACTGGAAAAAAACGTTTTTTTCCGCCACTTCAAATTTTCCGGAAAATTTACATCTCTAGGGCCCACTAAAGTCCGTCCCCACCCTCTTAACTGCCGAACGACTGCATCTATATTCATAAATGTGGTGTCTAGGTATAGTAAAGAGGCTATGCGCTACTAGATGAGACAGCTTACAGTGCCACCTGGTGCAAAATGGCGGCATTAGCCTTCCTATCGCGAAAACGGTTCGAAATATGGGATAAAAGTGAATGACAAAATTGTAGAGCATCATCGATTTAGTTTGAAAGAACACCTTATGAACATGAATGCTAAATGAATCTCGTTCTGAGCATGAATCTCGTTTTCGAGATAGGAATACTAACTCAGCTGTTTTGCACCAGGTGAAGCTGGAAGCAGTGACATCTGGTAGAGCATAGCCACTTTACTATATCTAGACACGACTTTTATGAGTATAGCTGCAATCGTTCGGAAGCGACTTCGCGTCCTCACGAAGAGCGTTGGAAGAACTTTAGTGGGAACCCTGTACAATGTAGTGGCGTAGCTACGTGTTTTGGAGGCCGGGGCAGGAGGAAATTTTGCGCCCCCCAACAGAATAAAAAAAAATAACCACATTATTTTTCTTTAAGACGAAAAAAAAGTCTTTTTGGCTTGTACCGGGAGGAATAGGCAACTTCACTCTTCCTTGTTTCTAAGGATTCAGCTCAAATACACAAAACTAAAATGCGTGGAATCCGATTATAAAAGATTTCTAATTTTCACCAATACTGAATTCGAATGGGAACTTCAAAAACTTAGCGTAACGTTTACGGATATGACTGTTGTTTTAAGTGTATAGGAGTAGCAACAATGAAAATAAATTGACAAAAAAACACATTTGCTAAAACTCATAAATTATGCCCGATTATGGAAAAAAAATCTCCTGTTTCAAAATGGCAGCCACCCTAGAATTTCAAATTGTTCCACTCATCCATTTTTTAAGATAAAAAGAAAACCAAAAAATGCTCTTGAATCCTTCTATCAAGACCTAACGATTACGCAAGAAATAAACTTGCATTTATAATTTTTGTATATATATATATTTTTACTTTGAAATCTTTAAGGGGCCGCCATTTTGAAACAAGATGGCGATCAAGATGTCCGACGAATTTGGTCGAGATCTTAGTAAATCTTTAACATATGCTCAATCACATCCAAATCGGTTTATAAATACGAGTGCAGTCGCATGACAATGATCCTATCTATATAGAGAGATATTTACTATTATATCGCTTACCCACAAGAAAAGTGACGCATCTCGCAAAAATTCATTTTGTGTTTTATTCCATAAATAGGTGTGTCATAGGCTTGTCTTGCTATAGGCAAATTATTATTCGTGTCATTATACGGAAATCCTCTATATTAAACTATGTGTCACTTTTCCATTATAGAAAATGCGCAGTGATGAAACAAGAAAACGACACATGTCACAAAATGTTTTCCATAAGCTCATACTCAAGCAATTTAAATAACTTTTTACTACCTTAGTATTAAAAATATGAAAATTTCTTTATCTGGCGAAAGATCGCTCTGTTGGCGATTGTGAATTGATTAATAGTTAGGCCATATATTAATAGTTAAGTTTACAATTTGTCAGGTAGGTAGTGCGGTGTTGTCGAATATCATTTTTGGAATGAATATGATGGTCAACGCGGAACAAATAAAATAGGTACTTATTTGTGGATGTATTTACAAGACATTGCTTCACGTTGACAGTGTTGACAGTGTGTGTTGACAGTGAAAATGTAGAAATAACTTTTTACTATGATTAGTGCGACGGACAAAATCAAAATAAATACCAAACAAACACAAATTGTGGGTCCACTGAAGGCAACGTTAGCCTTGGCTCAAAGTGTTCGATGTGGGCCCTCTATCATTGATCGTAACAGCTCCATTAAAAAAGTGTCACGCCGGACGCAATGATGCCGCTAGAAATTTGGTCGTAAATACATGAAGATGCCCACAATCTTGCCTCTAACTTTTTACCAAAAGTGTTAGATAGCCTCCAACTGCCCACATTTATTCTTTTAATGACCACTAAAGATAATGGATAGCCAAAAGTTCGCCCTCGCCCAGCCGTTTGTGTTAGAATTAAATTTAGCCCAAAGCTGCCCACAAAAAAAATCTTTTATGGTTTCTACTAGCCGAAAGCCTGCCACCGCCATGCCATGTAGGTTATTTAAGCATAAATTCAAAATTTATTGGGTAAAAAATACTTGATGAAAAATTGTTTGCGTGATAAAGTGTTTTTACATAAAAAATAAATATATTAGTAATCATTTAGGCACATTAAAAAAATATATATATAAATTTACTTTTCTTAAATTTTTCCAAAAATTTCCAAATACTTGACATAGTGAATTCATTTATTTATTCTATTATACATTTTTAAAATTTATATGTAATGCCATTTTTAAATAGTTGCGTTTCGAAACACTTTAAAAGTATTAATTGAAAAAATAAAATAGTTAATTCACTATGAGAATCATTGCATTTCAAAAAAGTTCAAGATGAGTAAATTTATACTTTTTTTTTAATGTACCTAAATGAATATTAATATATTGTTTTTCATACAAAAATACGATATCATTTAAACAAACTTCATACAAGTGTTTTTTATGGAACAAATCTTGAATTTATGTCTAAACAATTTATATAATCTTAATATGTGTTTTATATTAAAATAGATATATTTTGATATATGTATATGTGTTTTGTTTCTCTTAAGTCTGTTACCATTAGTTGATGTCTATTCATTGAAGTACATTAAATCATGATCATTTTTACATCATTTTCCTTTTATGAAAACAAATTTTCACACAAATATTATAAAAAAGTATATACAATTTGATGTTTATATAGGTCACGCATTTATTACAATCATTTTTCATTTTGTTTATATCAGGTAATATTATATTTTCCTCTCAAAGTTTAATAATAAAATAATAATAATATTCTAGTCTTTTCATCTGAAAATTATTTTGAGCAATTTCAAATGAGTTTTTTCTTAAATTTGTTATATTTTTTAATTGTATTAAATTTATTTGTTTGTTTAATTCAATGGCATTTATTCTGAGGAGAAATTATTCTCCGCACTCAGAAGAAAAAAATATTTTCTTTCTAAGTCACATTAAAAAAAAATAATTATCACATTAAAACAATTTATTTTAAATAAACAGAAGATTAAGAAAGTAATATCGATAATTCACAATGCTTAAAATCGATTTATACAACCTCAACAATAAGAAAACATTTCATAAAACAAAAATCCATTGAAAGATACAACTAACTGAAATTTTGCATATTTAAGAAGAAAACTATGTTTAACAAAATTAATAAATATTAAACAAATGTTATCCCACATTTGCGTAAACCGCAATACGTTTAAAAAATTCTGCGTGAATGCAAAAAAAAGCTAACATTTTACGACATTTATAGACCGAATTCTCTGTAAAGCTCAGGCCGAGGGCGCTAGTGTAGCGAGCATCACTTGTACTTCCATTTGTTGTGTTAAATATACGGCATTTACGTCAGCTACTTAAAAAAAAAAAAAGTAAATATCTAATTCTGCGTTCGCCAATTTTCATTTTTCTTCAGGTAGACCATAAATAAGTAAATACTTATGTACATGGTATATATATGTTGTAATAAAGTTTTCATATATATTTTTAAAAGAGTAAAAAAGTTAGAATTCTACCTCTGAACCCGATTAATTACATGATGTGAAATCATACCTAATGGAATAGTAACATTACTAAAATTTCGTTTTATTAACTCCCCTTAATAACTTCTAAAAGGCAAATATCCAGAATTAAAAAGCATATCTTCCTCCTTATCATGGAAGACGGTAGTATTTCGAGTGACGCAGCCTTAAGCCTAAAATCGTATCGTATCGTATCGTTAAAATCGTATCGTATCATAGAATTCGTAGATGGCGGAACTCATATATACAGCTAACTCGACATCAAAGAAAACGCGAAAAGCCGCCTTTTAATAACTCAGCAGATATATGTCTTATTGTTCTGAATTTTGTAGAACAGTCTTATATCTGCAGTCTAATCGTATACTGAAATTTTTGCATTTCTACGTGCAGTATATTTTGAGATCTAAATAGCCATTTTTAAAGTGAAAACGTTGGTATAATATCGAGGAAGTTCCTAATTTGAAAATCTCGAAAACGGTTCTAACGATTATTTTTAAATTGATACATAATATAAATGTGATTAAGGCGAGGTGAATAACACTTTTCTTTTTTCTGGGAAAACTCTCGTTCGTTAAATAATTCGATTTTTTTTCTCTCGAAAATGACACGGGCGATTTTTTAAAAATCAAATAAATATGTTTCAGATGAACCAAATAACAATTTACTTGTTTCCAGCAAGACTCTTGTTCGTTTTATAATGCGCATGAAAAATCGGACTATATTTCTTCGCCATTCTATGGAAATTTCACCGAAAATGCATGACACTGTATTCATACACATGCTTTCTTCTTAACTACTTTTGGGGAGAAAAATTTTGTCTTCCCACTGGCTGAGTGGCTAAGGGCCATCGTTTGCTGACCTTAAGATAGGCAGTTCGATACTCTGTGGTACGTGTTTTCACATGTGAATGTTTTTTTTTTTTTTAAGTCTGCTAGTTGACCATTATTCTCAGTTCCTTTGTAATTTTTTTAATTGCTATTAAGTTAAATAAAATTACAATTATAATGACGCCAATTTGATGATGATTATTTCTTGGCAATTTTTCAACAATAAAAATATTACCATAAATTTTATAAATATATTTAATTTCAATCACTTTACAAAAAATATACATTAATAATTATTATTTGAATATAAATCACACGATCAGAAACGTAAAAAAATAATTCATTTCAGCTCTTCTTTATATAATATCATTTTTTATTATTATGACGGTCAATCAATATATAATCACTGACATCCATAATATTATTATTATTATAATTATTATTTTCCTTGCATAAAAGCTATTGTGATGTAATAATTCTTTTATAATAAATAATTTAGTTAAATGTTTTATTTATAAATATCAATGAAGTTTGATAACCCCGAGACAATTCTTTTTATTTAACTTTGCAATATTTACAGTTTACATAATAAGCATATCAGAATTCTGGTGTCGCCATCTTTTGACGCAATTGCGTAGTATTATAGAGAAATGTTTGATAAAAACGTTGAAGCAGACAGTTTTTAAATCGAAGAATTATTTTAAGAGATATTTAATGTTAAATCTGGATAAATTTGTCTCATTAAAAAAGTCTCATAGGAAAAAAAAATATACATGGGAATTTAATCATTTTCATTCAATTTAATCATTCAATAGAAACTCGAAGTTTGCAGAGTGCATTTATTATTCTTAACTTGCCTAATTTTTTGACGGTTTATTTCAATTTTAAATTAAAATTTTCAGAATTTCCAGAGATATTTTTTACATATTTTAGAAAAGGTTATTTTAAATTGTTGCCAAATGTTAAAACAGCGCAAAGAATAATATATCCTTTAAATTAAAAATTTATTCACACGTGACTATTATAAACAGAAAAAAATCCTTTTAAATTAGAATTAAATGATAACGTGTTAAAAGCAGGAAAATATTAAACATTACGTCATAAAAATTGTTTTTACACATGCTTACTTAAAATGAAAGAAAATTATAAAATAATCAATTATTTTCAAATTAGAATTAAATGATTACGCATTAAAAGAAGGAAAACATTGAAAATTACGTCATAAAAATTATATTTACACGTGAATATTAAAAGAAAAAGAAAATTTTTAAATAATAAATTCATTGATATGTGTTAAAAGTCGTAAATGGAGGAAATTACGTCATATTGGCCAAAGTGGCCAAAACAGTTTACAAAACACATTGCAAAACATATTGCAAAACAGTGTAAATTAAAAAATATATTTATATGAGAGATTTATTTCAAATTTCGAGATGATATTTTTAACTATAGTTGCTAATTTTAAGGTAGCGCAAATAATAATATTATCTTTCTAATAATAAAAATATTTTCAGTTGAATGTTACAAAGAGAAAGGAAAGTTTGGTGAAAATTATGTCAGATTTAAAACGTTACATTTAAAATCTCTTATTTAAAATCATTTTCTTATAGCGTTGTTAAAAAATACCATAAAGCAAAGACTCTGTTGACTTAGTTCCTTTTATATTTGGTAATTTTCAAATGTTTAACTAATCTTATTTAATCAAGCAGGGAAACAGCAACTAACATCAGCTGATTCGGTTTTGAAATCCCTCAGTAAAAGGGAAACCCGTTTACAGTAAGATCGCCATTGATTTTTTAATTATACAGAGCAGCCTCGATTATCCGAGCTAATTGGGACTGTTAGTAAATCGGAAATCTCGGTTAATAGAAACTGTGTGTAAAAACTCGCCGTGCTTGCGAATTTAACATCTCTTTTAAAAAAATATATAGAACGTTTTTTAAATAATAAAAGTAAATATATGTAAAGTTCTGTTTCACAGCTTAACAAATTTAAAAAGAAAATCAACTACCAGTAGTAAATTTAAAAATACAAATTGAAAAATTTACGAAAGTTCACACAGCCACTGGAAACAAAGCATTGTTCGCTATTGACTTCTCAGGGTCCAATGTTTCTTTGGAGTTGAGGGCTTTTGGGGGCAGAAGGGCCTGTATAGCACGGACAGTGAGCTAAAGAGTGTGGTTATTTTTAGGGCTCATTCAAAAGGGAAAAAAAAATCAGACATTGTTATCGGCTCGGTTAACAGAAACCTCGATTAATCGAAGCTCGGTTAATCCAGGTTCTACTATAATTCAATCTTCCGTAATCTTTTTAAAGCAGATCAAATTAATGGACTTTAGCACAAAGTCACATAGCTGATAACTGCCATGCTTGTTGGCCACCTTTTTTTCAAAAAGTTTGCTTCACCTTATTCAATTAATGAGATATCTCCGATAAAATAAGTCACATTTTCCCGTTCTAAAATACTGGTATCCAAAAATCGTAGCATGTAACTGACACTACAAGTACTCATGGAACTAGACTATTTTAAGTCTGATTTTTATTATAGACTATATAAAATTATTAAAAATATATATTATGATAGGAACTAGCGGGCTTCGTCCGCTATTTACGTTACGGATATAAAAATCATGTTTTTTTTTTAGGGAAAAAGAAATAAAAACCTATTTGACGATAGGTTTATAAAGACACATTTTGCATTTGCTATATTTCCGGGGATGAGGAGGGGGGGGGCTATTTTGATTAAATATCGCAATTAGTCTACATGGCAGATATAATTATGATAGACACTAGCGGGCTTCGCCCCTCTATGGCGCCTTATGGGTCCAGCTTCCATAACTCAGAAACTACCTTTCGGACATCAATGCAACAGATTCCAAACGTTATAATTAACTTAATAATCACCCTATATAGCATTAAAGTAAATTTATGAGTACTGCATATTATTTTTTATCGTAATTTCTGAAGAGAAAAAATTATTTCGGTTCCATTCTTAGGTACTGGTCTGAAAAATTTTGAAAAAGGGGGGAAGGAGGGGACATGAGACTGCTGTTTGTCAAACAACACAACGGGCTCTGGCTTATTCAACTTGGTTTTTGATGACTTCAATTGGAAGGTGGTTTGTTTAAAAGAGTGCGTTCCCTGCCCCATGAAAATTGGAACTATTGGTGCTACATCTATGTAAGGATTTAATAATTATAAATTAACATTTTGGATTTATTAATTTAAGGATAAAGTGTTTTTAAAGGAATATCAAATGAAACCCTCTGTGCGATCTGCGATTATACTTACCCAGTTGTTTTTATATAGAAACTGCTATAAGGAAAATTGTAATAAAATAGTAAAAATTAAATCTGCATTAAATTCCATAAGTATCTTTTTTTTAATCATTTTATCACTAACCTCAAAAAAGTAATGATATCAATGCAAAAACCCTTGACGGGTTAAAAGTTTCTGACGCAGCACTTTATCTTATGCTCTAAGAATTTTAAATATGGAACTTAAAAATACTGATTTCAAATTTTGAGTGACGTTATGCTATTTCTTAAAAAATATATTTGTATTTATTTCACCATTTTATTTTTGTTTTATTTATAATCGCATGTGCAAAAGTTATGTTCAACATGAAAAGCTGCATAAAATTTTATTCGCTGTTGCTTTATCATTTACATCTCTCATAAATTCAAAATATGTGTTTTAAAAGATATGATATAAAATTTAAGTGACGCCTTGATGTGACTTTAAAAGGTTTGTTTTTTAAAATTCAATTTAAATTATTTTTGACTTGGTTAAAATATTTTTTTACATCTACACAATACTTTTAATTTTCCAATTCACTGTTAAATATATCACTTTCATTGAATCTATACTATGCATTGAAATGTATTTATTTCAATAAATTGATTTATCTTTTGTGTCACGCTAATCAAAATTGTGAGTAAGATTTATGTAAATGGTCTCTTTGCGTCATTGTGTCCAAACTACATGAAATGTATGAAAAAGGATAGTTTGACGCAAATAAACCATTTACATAAATCTTACTCACAATTTTGAATATCGTGACACAAAAGATAAATCAATTTATTGAAATAAATACATTTCAATGCATAGTATAGATTCAATGAAAGTGATATATTTAACAGTGAATTGGAAAATTAAAAGTATTGTGTAGATGTAAAAAAAATATTTTAACCAAGTCAAAAATAATTTAAATTGAATTTTAAAAAACAAACCTTTTAAAGTCACATCAAGGCGTCACTTAAATTTTATATCATATCTTTTAAAACACATATTTTGAATTTATGAGAGATGTAAATGATAAAGCAACAGCGAATAAAATTTTATGCAGCTTTTCATGTTGAACATAACTTTTGCACATGCGATTATAAATAAAACAAAAATAAAATGGTGAAATAAATACAAATATATTTTTTAAGAAATAGCATAACGTCACTCAAAATTTGATATCAGTATTTTTAAGTTCCATATTTAAAATTCTTAGAGCATAAGATAAAGTGCTGCGTCAGAAACTTTTAACCCGTCAAGGGTTTTTGCATTGATATTTTATAAACGTAATGTATTTATAAGAATGCAAATAATAGTTCTCAGCTCTGCAATTGCATTTCATTTCAGGTTTGTTATTAATACATAAATATTTATGTATACTAGTATATTAAAATGAAAATAAGCTTATATATTAATAAGAGCAAATTTCAATGTTTCAATCCAATTATATTTAATCCTCACTTTTGGCTCCCTCAGGGGCGGATCCAGAAAATCGTTTTTTTTTTTTTTTTTTTGGGGGGTGGGGGAGATACCGAGGGACCCATAATCAACATAGTCATAATTTCTGTTGCTCAAATCCTTCCTTGCAGTTAATTATTAAATGAATATGAATTAATTAATGCTATTTGAAAATATTACAGACTTTCGATTATCCGAAACACTCGGTTATCCAACACTCTTATTATATAATCCCGCCCTCTCCTCAAAATATCGTTTATTGTTACTTAGGTCGTAAAATTAAAAACGTTATAATAGAATTTATTTATTAAATGTCTTTTTTTTTCTTTTTTTAACTCTTGTACTATAGTAATTATTTATCTTATTTTTTGTTCTTTTAGTTATAGTGAACAACCTTAATAACACAAGCATGCGATGATAGTGTTTTTTAACTTTTGAAAATTGATTTTGATGTATTTTTTAGCACTGAATACGAAATTGACCTTCATTTTTAACCACCAAGTCACGATTTTCGATAATCGTAAATTTCAAAGTTAAAAAGTAAAAAATAGCGAAAATCTCTCAAAGCAATTTGCAAAGCCTTAACAAAAAAAAGGTAAATGTTTTAACCCTTCACTGCACGACGCGTCATATCTGGCACATACCTAAAAACCTTATAATTTTCATTATGTGCCATGAATTTGGCTAATATGATCACTCTAACTGATCAAGAACAATTCAAAGCATGTAATAACACTTATTCCGTTGTCCGTGTCAAACGGCTGCATTATACAAAAAATTCGAATTTGTTCATCGGAAACGAAAAAAATTTCAATCAAGTTATTACTGTAAGATTTACTTTCATTATTTTTACTGAATACTTAAAAATATTAATATAATAATTGTTGCAGAGTGTTAAGCAGATAAAATTTATTAATTTAAGCTCATTCAGTTGCAAAATATAGCAATACAATATTTTAAAACCCTAAATGTGTACATATGGCAAACACCATAAAATATCAAATTTTAGCTGAAATTTTGAAAAATTTTTGACAATTTTTCCTATTATTAGACCGATATATAGATTTCAAATAAAAAATTTCGTGAAAATAGAAAAATTCGTGCAGTGAAGGGTTAAATACATCTGCGACAAATTTTCCAGACTTATCAACCGCCAAAATAAAAGAGAATACCGAGATGAACCCTATAGAGAAGATTAAAAGAAAAGCACAAAGCAGAGCATGAGCAGTTCAAATAAACTTCCACGCATGGAATAAAATTATAAGGATTTTAAATACAGAATATTTTACTTGTTTAACTGTAAAAATCCATAATATAAGCAAAAAAAAAAAAAAAAAAAATGAATAAATTATTATGAAAAATGTTACGTCTATTTTATAATAGCAGATTTTCGCAATATTTCGACTTTTTAAAAATTTAAATATTTGCGATTTGTGAAAAATCCTGACGTGATAATAGTATGGTAAAAAATGAAGGTAATTTTTTGATTCAGCACTAAAAAATACATAAGAACCAATTAGAAAGAAGATAAAACCAAAAGAGGATAATCTCTGAAAAAGTATCTCCTTCAGAAATCTGAAAAGCCCTTAACACCCTTGAAAGTCAAAATGCGTCATCTAAGTGGTGTGTGTACCTCTTCACAGGCGCGGATCCAAGGAAGGGGGGAGATAACCCGATCTACCTCCCCCTTGGTTCAAAAAATGTAAATCCACCGATTATCGCGAATTTCGTCAAAGGATCGCGCAAAAACGTGAATTTCGTCAAAGAAGCGCGGAAAAAAGTGAATTAAAAAATCGGGCATTTCGCCAAAGAACGACAGAGAAAAAACGCGAATTTCGTCAAAGGACCACGAAAAAAAAAACGCGGATTTCGTCAAAGAATCACGCAAAAAACGCAAATTTCGACAAAGGATCGCAGAAAAAAACGCGAGTTTCCTCAAAGGATCGCAGAAAAATGCTAATTTCGCGAAAGAATCGCACAAAAAATGCGAATTTCGTCAACAGATCTCAGAAAAAATGCGAATTTCGTCAAAGAATCGCGAAAAAATACGCGAATTTCGCCAAAGGGGCGCGGAAAAAATGCACAATTAGCACCAGGAGGAGATTCCCCTAGGCGCGCATCCACGATCCATCATCCCCCCCCCCCAAGATATAAATCCAACGCTTTTAATGGCAGTTTTTGCGGAACAGACAGACAAGCAAACGAAAACCAAATACTTTTCGGGTGTCAATGGACCTCACTGACTTTCGGCAATTAGTGAACAAAATAGGATTATGTCCTGTCAAAAGGCATATAACGCCATAATTTTTTACACTAATGGGTTGAGGTGGGGGACGATGCCACTTCGTGTACCTTTTGTTGAATCTCTACAACAGAAATTGACAACGTTATGCGGATCCCTTTAAAGTGTTGAAACTTTTTCGTTCTTTCAAAGAAGCTGCAATTCTAATTTCTGCATAATGATATTTTTGAAGCGTGCTTTATTGTTTGAGAAAAGAATGGGATTCATAGCAATTTCCAAAGAAAGAAAGAAACAAGAAAACGAAAGGTCCTTTGAAAAATTTAAGCATCTCAATGTTTTCCGAAGAAAACCAATAATGTGTAAAAAATGTACTGTTATTGCCACCCACATTGGTAAATTTGAAGGGGTATTTGATGAATGAAAAAAAAAAGGATTATGTCCTAATCCTAGTCAGTTAAAAGCTAAAATGCGTATGGTGTGTTGATTTCTTAAAAACTAACTTGGTAAATTTGTTCTTTCCTTCTTTGTCCCGATCGACCCCCCCCCCCCCCTCCTTGGATGCGTGTCTAGGCGAATCTCCTCCCGGTGCTAATTGTGCGTTTTTCCGCAGCCCTTTGACGAAATTCGCATTTTTTTCAGCTATTCTTTGGCGAAATTTGCGTATTTTTTTTCGCGATTCTTTGAAGAAATTCGCATTTTTTCGCGATCCCTTGACGAAATTGGCGTTTTTTGCGCGATCCTTTGACCTGCGAAAGATTGACGAAATTAATTTTTTTCGGCGACCATTTGTCGAAATTCGCGACAATTGGTGGATTTATATTTTTTTTTGCGATCGCACCCCCCCCCCCCCCCCGTGGATCCGCGCCTGGGCTCCCTTGGCAACTTTTATGTGTTTACAAATATGGTACTGTCAAGTCTATGGCATTATCACACATAAAATTCTAGGTTTTGCGAAATATAGACTATTGATTTGTTTGCTAATTTTTATTTTATTTTCACTACAATTTGACAATATTTGTATGTACTATATAATTTCTAAAGCATCAAAACTTTTAAAACACAATTCAGCTTTTTCGATAATTGACATTTGATGGAATGACTACCATAATAGATTTGTTTTAATTTGCTTGAATATACATTGACTTGCATTGTTATTCATCAGTTTTAAATTTTAAAGTATGTTAATTTTTTCAATGAATCAATTCTAATGTGGTATCTAAAATATTGCAAAGACTTTGAAGTTGTGCATCGTATTTAGTTTCTTATCCCCCCCCCCCCCCAAAAAAAAGAAATAAAACCACAAATATAAAATTTAACTCTTTCAAAAATAAACTCGTTTTTAAATAAACAGTTTTTACTTTATTATCAATACTAATTGATAAACTGTCCCTTATTCTTTTTAAATTTTTGAGATGTTTATTTTTCTGGAATTTCCTTTAATTATTAATCAGTAGTAGTAGTATATGAAAACTGTAAAAACTACAACATGAATTTTTGTATCCCCCTTCACCAGAGTTGTATAATATAGACGCACACGCGCACGCCGTGCGCGGAAAATTTTCCGCAAAGTTCGGAACTTTGCGGAAATTGTTTTAGAAAAAAAAACGTAAGTTTTGTTCTTGTAACTTTTTTTTTTTTTTTTAATATAAAAAAAAAAATAAAACTGTTCCCCAATTTTATGTACGATTGATTTATTATTTGCCAGGGGGGATTCTGTTCCGAATTTTCCGAAAATTTAAGGCATTCCGTTCCAAAAATTAAAAAAAAAAAAAATCAGCCATCAGTCCGAAAATTCAAACATAAAAAAATATCACTGAAAAATATTGCGAATTTCAACAAATGATCGCCGAAAAAAGACCAATTTCGTCAATCATTCGCAGAAAAAATCGCCCATTTTGTTGAAGCATCGCGGAAAAAACGCGAATTTCGTCAAAGGACAGCGGAAAAACGCGAATTTCTCTAAAGAATCGCGAAAAAAAAGGTAATTTCGTCAAAGAATCGCAGAAAAAAAGCAAATTTCATTAAAGGAACACAGGAAAAAAAACGAATTTCGTAAAAGCATAGCGGAAAGAGCCCGAATTTTGTCAAAAGATCGCGAAAAACACTAATTTCGTCAAAGGATCGCGAAAAAAAAACAACACTAATTTCGTCAAAGAATCACGGAAAAAACACAATTTTCGTCAAACAATCGCGGAAAAAACGCAAATTTCGTCCAAAAATCGCAAAAAAAACAAAATCCGTCAAAAGATCACGAAAAAAGCCGCAAATTTCGTCAAAAGATCACGAAAAAACAGAAAATTTCACCAAACGATCGCGAAAAAAATGCAAATTTCGCCAAAAGATCGCGAAAAATCCACGTATTTCGTCAAAAAAATTGCGAAAAAACAGCAAATTTCGTCAAAAGGTCGCGAAAACAGCAATTTCATCAAAAGGTCGCGAAGAAACGCAAAGATCGCGAATTTTGTCAAATGGCCGCGGAGAAAACGCATTATTGTTAGTGCTGGGAGTGGATTCACCCCCACACTCCATCCCTCTGCTGTAACTTTTCAGAAAATTTGCTGTGAATTTCAGGATTTTTATTTTTTTTTTTTTTACTCAGAATCACCCTTGGCTAACAGAGTGACTGGCATTTTGTGTAAAGAGGTCACAATATTAAGGATTGGGCTGTTTATAAATGCACTGACAAAATAACTAATAAGAATTCACCCTTTCTTATGTTTTTTTAGCTTTATTATTTTTGTAACCATAATAGTCTTTAATTAATATCAATTAATTTTTAATTTAAATGGTAATTATATTAAAACTACTATTTTTAATTCAAATCGTCAAAATAATATAACACGTTATTTTATTAAACATTAAATTAATTTGCAGAAAATTCTTGACCCAATATTTGTGTGCGCGGAAAGTTTTTGGTTTTATACAAGTCTGCCCCCCACCTTTCAGAATAAGGGATGGTTTAAGTTGAAAAAATTCACAAATTAATTTTATTTCAGAAAGAGTTCGAAAAACTTTCAAAACGAGTGTCTGGTGAATTTGCTGGTGCCGGCATAGATGCATATTTTACATTAAGTTTATCGCTCTCAGAAGATCACAGGTGTGAAGTTTTGTATAGTATATAACAAGCGACTACCATTTGTGAGCTTCTGCAAGAAAGTGGAAATGTACCTACTATTTTTGTTTTGCTTCCAAAGTAGTCAATCAGGAACTGTTGTAATTCAATGAATCAAGTATTAACTGGTATAACTGACTGTAAGTATGTAGTTTTTTAATATATTTTCAGTTGCATAAGCAAGGGAGATTTTGAAATGCATTCTACATTGTTTGTGTTGTTTTTATTGGTTTATTATGATTATTATAGTCTTTTTTTTATTTATTTAAATTATAGAATGTTTTCAATGGGAGATTTTTCAGCAGTTATGCGAATGCCTGTCGATGACTACCAGTTGATCCCACTTTTGCTTTTGAAGATATGAATCTTCAGTAATATTTGTAAGTATGATGTTTGTAAGTAATTTTGGTACTACTTTATTATCCTGTCGACCAATTTCACCAAATTATACAAATTGATATAATTTTTATTTAAAATAACAGAAGAACAAATAAATTAGCAAAAGATTGATAAAAATACAAATTAAACGTCCAAATTAAAAATCACTTGATGATGTAAAACACTTATAATGTGTTTAATGTCAAGTGTAGTACTATCAGCCATTATTGGCATTTAATCTTATCAACTGGCGATAGTTTTTTTGTGGACGTGATAATCAAGTAGTACCTTAATTTTTCTCAAAACTACATTGTTTTATATATTTATTAATTTTGTTTTATATAAAATCATTTTTCCCAAAAATTAATCTGTATCTGAAAAAAATCGGCGAAAGCTATGTCAATTCTCGATACAATAATTATGATTGAATATCTTTAATTTTAACCAAGGTTTCTTTTGCATTAGCTTTCAAATTTATTTAAAAATATATGTAGTTAACTTGTGTTGTTTATGTAAGTGTGTAAGCTATGTTTTATGAAAAAATATATAACTCTGTGGAATTTATAATCAGTTTGGAGTTAAAAGTTAGTTTACTTCTTCTCTCCCCCCCCCCCCCAACACTAAATACAAATACTGAATAATTTTAAGGTAATTTTAGATTTGTTTGTAGTTATATAAATACATAGCACCTATAGTCATCATCCGGTCCATTCGCCTATCTGCATGTAACAGCGCAAAAACTACACAACTGAATTATTTGAAATTTAATATATACAATCGTTGCAGAATTTTGTCAGGTTATTTCAAATTTTATGAAAATCAAACTTAAAAAGATATTAATAGAAGTTTTCTTCATTCTATTAAATCCTATCATACATAATTAATTCAATGATATTCCATGACAGATAATGATTCTACGTTGCCATGGTGATTATGTCATATTTAAGAGAGAGTCTTATTATTTCAATATTACTGAATTTAATGCAATAGATAATTATAATAAATTTTGTATTAATGCATTTTTGCATAAGAGTGCAACATCTATTGCACCAAGATCTGAATATTTATAAAACTAGTTATAGTACAAACGCACCTCATTTGCCACGTTTGACGGACAATTTCCGACTTCTTTATATTTAGTATGAGTTTTGACTTCCTTGAAAGCAATTCTGTCATGTAGAGATGCAACAAATATTCGGCCTAGGCCGAATAATACTGTAATAAATGTTTTTATATTTACACAGTATAACTTTTAATTTGACAATTTATATTCATCATGTATAATGAAAATTTTATTTGAAATTAACTAACACTTTTTTTTCCATCAACTTTCATACCCCGAATGGGTTTTATCTACACATTTTTATATAAGAGGCTAACTTAGGAATCATGTTAAAAAAATTTTATGCTGTATCAGTAAGTACAAAATGTATCTGTAATAAGCTAACATAATCTGTTAAATTTAAAATTAATCGATTCAAAATAGTTTTAATACAGCTGTGCAAGCAAATTCTTTTTTTATTATTATTATCATAATGAGAAGTTTAACATTTATTCCTTGTTGCGTAAAAAAATATTTCTTTCAATAATATTTTGAATTATACCTATAAAGAACATAAATATATGATTGATTAGATATAGATGTATTATATGTATAAGATATTTAAGTCGTATATGTTGCAATACTTAAAGAGTTTTTTTTTTTAGTAAAATACGCTTAAAAGTTAAATATAATTTAAGTGATTCTTTTAAGTGTGTTACTATTTCTTATTAAATAATGAAAGAAATGTAAGTACTAAATTCTTTTAATTAGTATGCATTTACGTTTTTTCAAGAATAGCATTGTAATGTTTATATTTGCCTTAAAAAACAGTTAAAATGTTTTCAATAAACGTAGATTATGATGCAGAAATAATAATTCAGCATTCTCCGGTGATAGCCTATTTCTTTTTTTTTTTTTTTTTCGCAAATGTTACCTACTTCTGAAAATAATCTCTCACTATATATGGTACTTCCTGGTGCAGAAGTTTCGAGAATTTCAACCCTTGTATTACGGCAAAATATAGATCAGTAATTCAGAGAAACCCAAACATGACTTGATGCTTAAAAAAAAAAAAAGCAATTTAACAAATTACAACGACCATTTGGAGAAGGATTTTTTTTCAAATACTAAAATTTAAGACAAAAAATCGCACAGAGTTGATCATACACAGGGGTGGGCGAATGCATCATTTTATTTGCCACTGGCGAGTGAATTTTCTGACAGGGCGAGTGAATTTTTAGGTAGTCTTTGAAAACTGCAAACTATAGAGATAGGCAAAAACTTTTTTTTTTCCTAATTACTGAGATGTAAACATGGTACTAAGTTCTATTTTGTAATAAACTTTCATATCTTGTTTATATTTCCTAATTATACAGGGATAAAAATATGAAAATGCATTATAATAATAGTAACCAACTATTTTTGAGTTTCATAAATTTTGCCATAAAAAGTTTCTACTGTACGTTGCATTTTACTGGCTGGTGAAATAAATCCTTGGCTGGTAAGGCCCCACCAGTGGCCGAGAGGTTCTGCTCTCGAAGCTGGTAGACGGGAGGTGCTGGGTTCGATCCCATTCGCGCCCGTCGGCCTAATCGTTCGGAGTTTTCGTGGTTTTCTTCGAGCCGTGGATCTTCCATGCGTTAATACGGATTAGGTTCCCTTAGAAAGACCCCCACGGAGGGCACTCCCCCCGGGCCTATATCCCTCGTGTAGATAATTGGCCGTCAAAAATCAACCCAACCCTTGGCTGGTAAGATTTTCTAGAAATTCTCCACCTCTGATCATGTATTACGTACACCATGAATTAAACATTAATAGTGTTATTACACGTAAAAATTGCAAGTGACAAAAATCGCCTGCGACTCGTATGTATTATCCACCTGAAAGTTGCGTATTATCCAAGCATTTCATTGGCTGTTCGGGAAAAGGCTTTTCCTTTGTCAGATTTCTTGGAAATCTGACGACCAATTTAAATGAAATTTCATTCTTAAACTTCTAAACATCCCACAATATTACTTTTTACACCGTCGTATAGAGAAAAAAATGTACTTTTAAATGCAATTTGTTTGAAAGCTGTATCTCAGTTTGTTTCTGAGTTATTAATTTCCTTTTGTAGTTTTTATTACTTTTTTGTCATAGTGGCAACAGAAGTATCCATCTCTGTTGAAAGTAAAGGTTAGTGTATAGACCAATCAGAAAACAAATAAAATGCGGATTAAACCAATAAAACGCTTCAGATATGCTTTTGATTTCCTACCCTGACGAGGACAATAATCAATTTTCCAAATGGTTAAAAAATTTTAATTTTCTAAAATTCAAAATTTTTCTGCAAAAATTATATGGTAACTTTAAAACTTCAAGAAACAACTTGTTGAGAAAGAAATATGATGTGATCCTTAAATCGTGAGTAATCTTAAATTTAAAAGAGAAATCGAAGACACAACTTTTCCTTATATGGAAATTCATAAACAAAGATCTGTTCTTCCAAACAATACTATATCGATACATTTTTTCAGCCATGAATTAACAACTAAACTTGTACAATATGTTTACAATTATTCAAATTTATTTATAGCATGTACTTTTTAATGCTTAATAAATACATTTTTATGTTTTGATTGCTTTGTTCCATTTAAAAAAATCATAAAACCTAACCTCTTTTTATGCACGGGAAGATAGTCTCAACGTTCGCTGAGACCTCCGCAAACCCAACCCTCATGAATGTTAAAGGATTGTTGTACTCTAAATACATTACTGTAATGTTTTTAGAAATTTTGATGTGTAAACAATAAGCATTTTGTTTTTAATAAAACAGAGTGTAAATCACTTGCATTTCCGATGTCTTCAAATCTATTGATATTCTTGGCAGTTTGAATGAGACTTATTTCTTTTTGTCTTACTAAATATTATTTACTAATTTATGTATTGTTTATTTCAATTAATGAACTGAAATTTTCTTTCTATTTCCTTTTTTTTTTTATTTAGGTATGTCAAGAAACATGTTTTTTGGTTTTGATGTACTATTTATTACTTCTTAATTATTATACCAACTGAAAATTATTGACTATCCGACTTCTTTCCAAAACACTGTCTTAATAGTTCACAATTTAGCTAGTTACACAGTTATTTTTGCAAATGTTTCTTTCAGATTCAAATATAAATACCTGTTTCTGCAGATCACTAAAGTTTATTGCAAAGCATTGTGTCATCATCATAGACCCTTATATAATACAGATTAATGTTATTTTATTTATTATATGTAGTAATCATTATATTCAATAATAAATTTTGTTATGTAATAATATTTATAATATAAAGAAATTTTATTTTGTTTCTGTAACATGTACTTTCAAATAAAAGAAATTTATTAAAAATTTGTTGTTTTCATTTGACTACCTATATAATTTTATTATAAATGGTATTTCAAGTATTTACTTGTTTTGTTTATCATGTAAACGTTGATGTAAAAATTGTTTTTAATTATTTACTTATTTTTAATAAAAGACAAAGGCTAAGATATAAAATGAGAAAATACTTTCATTTTTAACACTTTCGACATAGTTTAAAAGTGTGTATGAATTCGGTTTGCCTGTTTACCCACACTCAAACTCAAAAATATACTTGGATCACAAGCCTCTTAAACAAATGACAAACATTTTATGCTGCTTATCCTTTTCATTACCTTGGTTTTTACAAAATTTTATGTTAACAATGTATTTTCAATACATCTTTAGTTTTTTAACCCTTTATATCCTGACGGTACTTTAAAGTACCATTAAAATAACTTGTTATAAAATTCAATTAATACATCGATTAGTAGTAATGCAGTTTAGAATGAGTTATAGATAATTTATCTTGTTCCATAAGCATTATTGGTTGCACAAAACAAAAATATTTTTAAAAGGATGATTTCTTTCACATTTGCATCTTTTCAGCTTTCTTGACTTTGAAGAAGGGGGGGGGGGGGGTAATCCCTATAAATTCCAGTTTAATTAATCCTTCTAAAATTTATTAAATGATTATATAAGTCTTTTAATGTAGTTTCAAAAAATCACGAAAAATTCTTTAAAAAATGAAATTTGCATGAATTCATAATTCAGGATATAAAGGGTTAAATAATCTGGGAGGAATTTTAATTTTGAAATAGCACTCTCTTTTGCTGCTGCAGTGGTTATACAAATCTACATTTTTTGACAGATTTGCATGAAACTTGATATACGGGCTGTGCTTATATACAAATATTATTTTAGGGTGGAACAGTGGTCTGTCACTTGATTGTCATAAGATATTTCTGGAGAAAGGTGGTTTTGTTTTTTGATATTGTTATTTTTTATCCAAACAATATTTTTTGTGTTTGTTCTTTACTTTTTTCTTTACATCAAAATAGTCTTATACCTTTTAAATAGTAACTACCTCTTTTAGATGTTAATCTATATACAGTTATTTAAATGTAAAATCATATCTTTATATCACTGCAAACATTAAAAAAAAAAAAAGATTTTTAAACATTGATAATGATTTGCACTTGGGGCTTAAACATGGTTTTTGATGCCCCCCTCTTCTTCTCCACAAAGAAAAATTTACTGTGTTTCTAATTGCAAACTATTTTGAAATTTAAAATACATAATCATAAAATGCTTAATCAGCTTTGTCAAATATTGATTCATTAAAATCTTAAAACCGGAATCGAAAGGAACCGAAAAATACTCTGCTTTATACAGGTTTTTAACTTAGCAAGTATAATTGTTGGCATTTTCTCTGTTGAAAATATATAATTTTTTCATTTAAGACTGGATTCTATTATAGATAGATTTCCTTTTCTTAGATTTTACGGTAGTAGTTGTAGCATTATAATTGAAGCATTTAAAGTCACAGTGATATGAATTAAGAGGCTACATTAGCCACTCGAAGACATTTGCAAGCTAATATTAAAACTATGGGAGAGTTCTTGACAAATATCTTGCGTTTTATTATTTTAAAATAATTTTTTTTATCATGAGGTACCTGAGGTTGATACTTAATGTTGTGTGTTTGTACTTTTTTGTGGTTCGTAACATTTTTTTATATTCGGTCACTTTCATTTTTGGAAAACTGTTTGGAATCGAATCTGAAATTTAAAGTATCCTCATATTATATGAAATAATACAACCAAAATAGAAAATGCACAACATTAGACATCAATCTCAAGTATCATATGAAAACAAAAAAATTAAAATCAAGCAAGAATTCTGAAAAGAATGCTTGTTTTTGTGTGAGACTACACTAGTCATCACGCAAAGAAACTAGAACGTTAATGTTAAACCTACGTGATCATTCTTTTTAAAATTTCTTGTTTGCATTTTAATGGTTTAAAATGACTTTTTTGCTTAGAATGGCTGATGTTGAATTCTAACTGGGTTAGTATTTACATTTTCTATTTTGGTTGCAGATTTTTCTTTTAAAGTTATTTTTATGTTTGGATTTTCTGGCTGCGAGACAATTTTATCCAAATTTCATATATATATATATGCATTTTTATATCAAACGACAAACAACATCTTTATCTGGCACGCCCTTCACCTTTCGTTCTGCTGCCCGGGGCACATACCCCCTCTACCCTCTCCTAGTTTTGTCCCCGGCATTGTGTAACAACTAGTAAATCTGCAGATCAAGAGCCTCAACGTCATCTCTGCAACTTATTGTTTTTAGCAAATTTTGCTTAATATTAATCTTTCTACAAAAACAAAATTTAAACTTTTAAATTACACAAACATTTATAGAAGGAGAAAAAAATATTTCGATGGTTTCAGACATTAGAAGCGTTAAATTAAACACGTTGTTATGTAATGATATTCTGAAATTCTCACGAGCTACTTATTCTAGTAATTTTTATATAATAAAGCAAATTTCTTCAGGGGGGTGCCCCCCCCCCTGAACCCCCCGTTGTGTAATTTATTTTGCATTTGTAATTTTCTATTGATTGAGTTAATGATTATCCTATATCTTAGATTCATTTTTACACTGCGATTTATAAGTATAAGCAACAATTTGGTCAAGCATTTTACGTTATCCTAATATCCATACAGCAGTATTTACTTGCCTGCTAACCACAAACGTCTGTATCTAATGGATAAAGAACTTTTGGAAATGTAAACTGAGACATCTAATTTAGAAATCTAATAATAATTTTGATTACCATTCTGCAATATTTATATCTAAGATCTAATCTAAATATCTAAAAATGTACTCGATAGCATTAACTTACTAAAATCACCCTAAAGTAGGGGGAGTTCTAAACCTAACGGTTAATAATTCATCATCGTGTCCACTTCCAATTGACTAAATAGATAAACGTGATATGGCGCCGTTAAGTATTTTTTGTGATAGCCTTTTAATAGTATCCACATTTAATTTAAAATCGTGATGTTACAAATACCGTTGAAATTTGATGCACACCTGTGTTCAGGTCAAATTACGAAAGGTTAACTAACCTTTTATTTCCCTTAGCCGGGCATTTTGTTTCATTTTTCGTAATAGGGATTATTTTAATAATTTATTTTACACTCTACAAGCTGTTACACGGGACGTTGTTCACGTAGCATTAAAATAGAGATAAATGCATTAAATAAAACATTTCACTCACCACCAGACATGACAAGTCTCAGGCTTTTTGCACAACACTATTACCTTACAGAAAATGTTGTTCTTTTAAATCGCGCAAATGTTTCAATTAAATAAAGTAACATTTTTTGTATTAAAATACTGGTATCCAGAACGCCGGAGGTTTGGCAGCTCTGCTCCTCTTAATAGAAACATATATAGTTAACCAACACTTTATCACATTTTATAGGAAACAATACGGAATTTCTTATTTGTATGGCCTTACATATACCTCAGTCATAAAAATGTAAATTTTTGTGCCAATTAATATACGCAATTGCGAAAATGAAATCGCAACCAATGAGAAAAGGAAGGCCAAGTAAAATCGTGTAAATCGAGGAATCTTTCTTCGTACACTGTTAAAAATTTGCAGCATTCTGGCAGGTTATTTGACCGTTTTTTCCGAAAACGGTTACACAACCATAATTTAACACTATTCTGACCATATTATTGGCCATTTTATGGTCAGAATATAGTTAAATTATGGTTATGAAACCGTTTTTTCAGAAAACGGTCGAATGACCTGCCAGAATGCTGGAAAATTTTTAACAGTGTAGTGTGGGAAAATACCACTACAAAAAAATCCCTGCCGGCCCGGCCTACAGGCAGGGGTAGATTTCGAAGTTAAGTATACTAATTTCACCAACAAAAACTAAATCATTATTAGATATAAATCCACTTTAACAGTTTTATCCGTCTGCTTTTGACGAGTTTTTATTTCCTTTTTATAAAATAGATGGTTTTATCAGAATCATGTTCAGGCGATATTAAAAAAATATTTTTCCATACTCAACAACACGAAATTTTCTGGCACATTTTCAGATTAATTTTTAATAAAAAAAATATATATATGAAACATGCTGACGTGATTTTTGAAAAGATTTATAAGCGACCTGTGTTTTTATTTTTCTTTCAATTAATTAAAACTTGATTAATAAACAATTATTTTCTCAGTAGGGCAATATTTTTCGTTTCTAACACAATCGGTTCGGGAAATTCTGTTCAAAATGCCCATTTTGACATCATTTTTTGAAATATATTCTACCTCTATCAAAAAATCGATCATTACTGTACATCATATAGTTTCTCAATAAGAGAATCTAGCAATTGGATGCGTTTGAGAGCAAAAATGGATTTAAAAATGAGTAAGAAAATAGACAGTTTGGATTTGAATACACCCTTACTTAGATGATTTCTTTTTTCAACCGCTATGTGTTTTTAATTTGTTTTTTCTGTAAGAATTGGTCCTATCCAAAACTTGTCTATCTAGATGTTGTAGACAATATTAAGAAGATATATGATAAATTTATGTTGATTTTATATCTTTTGAATTGACGGAGTTATGAATTTTTTACTTCTTCAATCCCTCTTTTTGTTTTCTTTTTTAATTTTTTTTTGCGGTACGAATAGGTCCTATCAAAAACTTGTGAATATAAAAGTTGTAGATAATATTAAGGAGATTTATAATAAAATTAATTGGAATTGATATCTTGAGAATTGACGAAGTAAGGCATTTTTTTCTCCCAAAAACCCTATTTTTTGCGCCCCTTGAGCCTATTTTAAATTTTATCAAAAATCTGTGATGCATGAATTTTTGGCGCTATTTTTAGAAGTAATAAAAACTTTAAACTGGTTTGATATGTACAAAAATTAAGAAGTTATGGGGTTTTTTTCGCTTTTCACAAAACCCCTCCCTATTTCCATCCCCTTTGTCCGATTTTGCCCATTAACGAACTTGACCGAGATTTTATATCCCTTGATTTTATGTATCAGTTTGGAAGAGATTTGTGCAGAATTGCGGAAGTTATCGTGTCCAGAAGAAAGTGATAACACAATTGCTTCGGGAAATTCCGTTCAAAATGCCCACTTTGACATAATTTTTTGAAATATATTCTGCCTCTATCAAAAAATCTATCATTGTGGTACATTATATAGTTTCTGAATAAACGAATCTACCAATTAAATGCGTTTGAGAGCAAAAATGAATTTAAAAATGAGTCAGAAAATAAGCAGTTTGGATTTGAGTGCATCCTTAATGCAATGATTTTTCCAACACAATCCGCTTCGGGAAATTCGGTTCAAAATGCCCACTTTAACAGCATTTTTAAAAATATATTCTGCCTCTATCAAAACATCGACCCTTACGGTACATTATATAGTTTCTGAGTAAGAAAACGTACCAATTGGAAGCCTTTGAGAACAAAAATGAATTGTAAAATGAGTCAGAAAATACGCAGTTTGGATTTGAATACACCCTTACTTAGATGATTTTTTTCTTCAACCGCTATGTATTTTTAATTTGTTTTTGCTGTAAGAATTGGTCCTATCCAAAACTTGTCTATATAGATGTTGTAGACAATATTAAGAAGATATATGATAAATTCATGGGGATTTTATATCTTTTGAATTGACAGAGTTATGGATTTTTTACTTCTTCAAACCCCCTGTTTGTTTTCGTTTTTAATTTTTTTTGCGGTACGAATTGGTCCTATCAAAAACATGTGAATATAAAAGTTGTACATAATATTATGGAGATTTATAATAAAATTAATTGGAATTGATATCTTGAGAATTGACGAAGTTATGAATTTTTTTGTCCCAAAAACCCTATTTTTTGCGCCCCTTGAGCCCATTTTTAATTTTATCAAAAATCTGTGATACATAAAATTTTGGCCCTATTTTTAGAAGTAATAAAAACTTTAAACTGATTTGATATGTACAAAAATTAAGAAATTATGGGGGATTTTCTGTTTTCACAAAACCCCTCCCTATTTCCATCCCCTTGGTCCGATTTTGCCCATTAACGAACTTGACCGAGATTTTATGCCCTTTGATTTTATGTATCAGTTTGGAAGAGATTGGTGCAGAATTACGAAAGTTATCGTGTCCAGAAAAAAGTTATATATACATAGATAGATAGATAGATAGATAGATAGATAAAGTTTTTTACTGAGGGTGGTTTTGGGTTCTAGGAGTCATGATCGGTGTAGATCTGCAAAAATTTTTCAGAAATTCCAACATAGGAACGATCCCAATAGGTAGTATTTCATACGAAATCTACCTAAAATTAATTTAGGTGGTATTTGGTGTGAAATGTTTATATGTATTCATTCCTGTCCTATTTATCTTTTTTATTATTTGTAATTTGCTGCATTTTCCCTTTGCACGTGAAAATCTTACAAATTAAAATGAACTCTTTGGGAGAAATTGTTATTCCTTTTTTTTTTTTTTTTTTGGCAACAATAAAGTTTATAAAGTTTAATAGAATAATGTCAGTTTATTCTGTATGAAAATAACGAACTTTTTCCTTTGTAATCAAAATAGTTGAATACATAAATAAAGATATTATTCTATATAGTATATAAATACTATTTTCATTTCTGCGTTTAAATCAATCTATAGGCAAATATCTATACAAAGGCATTCATTAATTCATTCCTTTAAACTTTGATTTGACTTTAAAAACCATACATACTTTCACATTTATGATATTTTTAGATGAGATATAGTTGCTACGCAACGGTTAAAAGAAAAAAAAATGAAATATAAGTAAATTCATAAAATAAAATGTTTTATATTATTCGAACACATGTATAAAATTCCATCATAAGTTATACACCTAATTTAAAAGCTCTGACAAATGTTTTGACAAAATTGCAAACTAATAGGAATAATTTACTACTCTTATTTAAAAATTTCAGCATCAAAAATTTACCATTTAAATCCATTTTTTATATGAGCCATTTCTTTCAACAAATGAAAATTTGAAAATCGTCTGACTTGCCATTGAAAAGCATTACAGAGCAAAATAAAATGTTCTATATTTCCCGAACGAATGAACCAAATTTAACCAAAAACCATACAGCTAAGTCCGAGTACCTCATCAACATGCCACATTAATTTCAAGCCGATCGGATGCTTTTTGCGGCAGTTATCGCGGAACAGACGGACAGACAGACAGACAGACAGACAGACAGACAAACGGAAATCAAAACTTTTCGTGTCTCCACAGTAAGCCTTCACTGACGTTTCGGCAATAAGCTATATTACTAAATACTTTTAAATAGTAACTACCTCTTTTAGATGTTAATTGATATAAATTTATTTAAATGTATAATCATAATATCACTGCAAATATATAAAAAGGAAAAACTGTAAAATTAAAAAGGATTTTAATCATTGATTGAAATAAAAAAACTATTATTTCTGCAATCCTTTGGCAAAATTAATATTTTTTTCAGTGATCGCTCTTCGAATTTCTTGGAATTTTTTTTTTTTTTTTTTTTTTTTTTGGTCGTTTGATGAATTTTGTGTTTTTCTCCCAAGACCATTTGATGAATTTTGATTCTTATTTTTTTTTTTTTTTTTCCCCACGGACTTTTTAGAAAATATTTGTAAATTCCATCAATTTCGCCATATATTTAAAAATTTCCATGACTTTCCAGATTTTCCCTGCTGCTGGAAACGCTGTTATATCTGCCTCTTTCTGTTGTTGAGACTTGCATTTCTTTTGTTGGTGACCGCAGAACGTTTGGGAAAGAAAGGCCAGAGGAGTGATTTACTATCTTCGGGGATTTTTGAAAAAAGCTATAAATATAACTTTTGATTAAACAAAGACTTGTTCTATAAGCAAAACATGTGCTTTACATTTTTGTTTTCGATGAATACCCAGTGTAACTCGAAGTTTTATGAGCACAGTGAATTCCTAATCTTGACTAGTACTGTTGAAATAAATAAAAGGCAGACATAAAGGCGTGGATCGAATTGAGTATATTTGATATTAACAAGAACAATTGCACAAACATACTAAAAGAAAACAGAAAATTTACAGGTATTTATAGATTTTGCAAGGCACATGTTGGGGAATTGGCGGCCGTGAAAGAAAGCTACATTAAACAACCAATCACAAGAAACATAGTTGTACAAAAAGAAATTAATAAGAATTTAATGTAATGCTATGGTTATTTTCAACACCCGCCCATAATCTAGCATTACATCAGAAAACAAAGAAATTTCTTGAAATCAATCATTAATAATAATATGACACAATTTAAACATTACTTGTACAAACAACAAAGAAATAATAGTTCATAAAATTTAACTTTAGGTAATGCCTTTGTAAATAAATCAGCAATTTGCATATTCGTAGGAACATATTCAATTAGGTAGCTTTCTTTACAAAAAAGCTACCTATTGCAGCCGTTCGGAGGAAAGCGATTTCAAAAAATTTTGGTATATTTTCATCGATCATGACCCCCAGACCCCGAAACCACCCTCCGTTCAAAATTGATATATATATATATATATATCTGACCTATGTCACACTGTAACTCCCGTAATTATGAACCGATTTCGATGTAATTCGGTGTGTACATAGTACATACCAATGTCTCGACCGAGTTCGTTGGCCAGCTTCATCCGCCGTTTTGTTTCAAAATGGCGGCCATTTAAAATTTTTAAAAAAATTTAAAACTTCAAATGTGGTACCAAAAAATTAAAAATGGAAAAATATTTTTTCTTATGTATTTGACCTTTATACAAAGATTCCGGAGCAGTTTTTGTTTCGTCTATATCTTAAAAAATGGCTGAGTTATAGCATTTTGAATTTCTAACGTGGCTGACATTTTGAAACGTCCTGAATTTTGTCACGTGATAAAAGGCGTATTTATGAACCGATTTGGATGTAATTCGGTGTGTACATAGTACATACTAATGTCTCGACCGAGTTCGTTGGCCAGCTTCATCCGCCATTTTGTTTCAAAATGGCGGCCATTTAAAATTTTTTTAAAAATTTAAAATTTGAAATGTGGTACCAAAAAATTGAAAATGGAAAAATATTTTTTTCTTATGTGTTTGACCTTTATACAAAGATTTCGGAGCAGTTTTTGTTTCGTCTATATCTTAAAAAATGGCTGAGTTATAGCATTTTGAATTTCTAGCGTGGCTGACATTTTGAAACGTCCTGAACTTTGTCACGCGATAAAAGGCATATCTATGAACCGATTTGGATGTAACTTCGTTTATACATAGTACATACCAATGTCTCGACCGGGTTCGTTGGCCAGCTTCACCCGCCATCTTGTTTAAAAATGGCGGCCATTTAAATTTTTAAGAAAAATTTAAATTTGAAATGTGGTACCAAAAATTGAAAATAGAAAAAATATTTTCTTCTTATGTGTTTCACCTTGATAAAAAGATTCGGGAGCAGTTTTTGTTTCGTCTATATCTTAAGAAATGGCTGAGTTATAGCATTTTGAATTTCTAGCGTGGCTGACATTTTGAAACATCCTGATTTTTCTCACGTAATAACAGGCGTATTTATGAACCGACTTGGATGTACTTTGGTGTGTATATAGTACATACAAATATCTCGACCGAGTTCGTTGGCCAGCTTCATCCGCCATCTTGTTTCAAAATGGCGGCCATTTAAAAAAATTAAAAAATTTAAATGAGATACCAAAAAATTGGAAAATGAAAAAGATTTTTTTTTGTATGTGTTTGACCTTAATACAAAGATTCCGGAACAGTTTTTCTTTCGTCTATATCTAAAAAAAATGGCTGAGTAATAGCATTTTGAATTTCTCTTGTGGCTGACATTTTAAAACGACCTGATTTTTGTCACGCAATAACAGGCGTATTTATGAACCTATTTGGATATAACTTGGTCTGTACATAGTACATACCAATGTCTCGACCGAGTTCGTTGGACAGCTTCATTCGCCATCTTGTTTCAAAAGGGTTGCCATTTAGAAAAATTAAATTTAAAATTCAAAATGAGGTATTAAAAAATTGGAAAATGAAAAAGATTTTTTTTATGTGTTTGGCCTTGATACAAAGATTCCGGAGCAGTGTTTGTTTCTGAAAATTTGTTCTTTTGTTGATATCTTAAAAAATGGTTGATTTATAGCACTTTGAATTTCTAGCATGGCTAACATTTTGAAACGATCTTGTATTTGTCACGCGATAACACACGTATTCGCCTATTTCGATGTAAGAAGGCATGTCGATAGTATACATCAACAACTCGACCAAGTTCGCTGGCCAGATTCATCAGCCATCTTGTTTCAAAATGGCGGCCATTAAATTAAAAAAAAATATATATATTTAAAGTGAGGTGCAAAAAAATTAGAAATTGAAAAAGGTTTCTTTCTTAAGTATTTGATCTTGATATAAGGATTCAGGAGCCTTTTTTGTTTGTCTTTACCTTAAAAAATGGCTCAGATATAGCAGTTTCAATTTCTATTGTGGGTGACATTTTGAAAAATCTGATTTTTTGCATGCGACAGCACTCCTATATATTAACCGATTCCGATGTGAGTGAGCATGTGCACAGCAATTACTAAGTTCTCGACCAAGTTCACTGCTTAGCCTCATCCACCATGTTGTCTTAAAATGACAGGCACTTTAAGAAATTGCCGAATTTGGCAGCTAAATTTAAGTTACTTTAAAGAAAAACAGCTTGGATAAAGCTGACTAATTTCGCGAAAATCTCATTCATTATATTGATAAAAATTAGTATTGAATCTCCTATGTTCGGTTTCCACTAAATTGAGCTTCGTGTGTTTGCATGATATAAGTTGGCTTTTTTAAAATAAGTATTATGAAAGCTACCTCTTCCTCCCGGCACTGGCCGGAAGGACTTTTTTGATGTTGTTTTCTTTTATAATATTGCGAACAAATTTCAATTTGATATCGATGTGTTTCATTTTACCATAATTACTCTCATTACTGATACATTTTATACATGATTGATTATCCTCAAAAATTACTAAATCCTTAATATTTACAATTTCACTAGCAATATTTTTAAACCATAACAAGTTTTGCAAACTTTTAGTTAAAGCAATGACTTCAGCTTCAGTTGACGATAAAGCAACTGATTTTTGTTTATTACAACACCACAGAACAGGCATGTTACAAAACATTAAAATATAACCTGTTACTGATTTGCGGTCATTTGTGTTAGCCCCCCAATCAGCATCAACATACATGGATAATTTAGGATCAGAATTTTGCTTTTTATACACAAGTTTTAAGGACAATGTTTCTTTTAAATATCTTAAGAATTTCTTAAGTGCTTTCCATGCAATTTCAGTAGGATTTTCTTGCAATTGACTTAAACAGTTAATAGCATACAAAATATCAGGTCGAGAAATATAAGCTAAATATAATAAACAACCTACAAGTTCACGATATGGGCCATTAAAAGGTTTACCATATTTGAAATCAGATGGGGTGGACTTAGGAGAAATAGGAATGTCACTGGGTTTACAATCTAGCATATTAAACTTACTTAACAATTTAATTATGTAAGACTTTTGATCCATTATTAAACTATCAGAATTGAATTTCATTTGAATACCTAGAAATTCTGAAACACTTTCCGATTTTGACATATGAAACTCTTTATATAATAGGGAAATAACTACATTAGTTTCATTTACATCTGAACCTGCAATTAACATATCATCTACATACAAAGCAATAATTATTTTATGATCATTATTATATCGAATAAAAATACAAGGTTCATTATCACAAGATTTAAAATTTAACTTTGAAATAAATTCATGAAACCTTTCAAACCATTGTCGTGGGGCTTGTTTTAGACCATATAAACTTCTTTTAAGTTTACACTTTCGCCCACTTTTATCATCATAGCCTTGCGGCTGATCCATAAAAACAAGTTCATTTAACTTACCATTCAGGAACGCTGTTTTAACATCTAACACAAATGCATATAAGTCTTCATTTAAAATCAAAATAAGAACCAAACGTAAAGCTGGCATACTTATTACAGGGGAAAAGGTTTCACTATAGTCTAGCCCTTCTTTTTGCATAAATCCACGAACTACGAGTCTCGCCTTATGTCGACCATCTCTTTTGATGGTAAATACCCATTTGCAGGTAATAGGTTGTTTGTCAGGTGGTAATTTTTCAAGATCCCAGACATCGTTGATTTTCATACTTTCAATCTCCGCGTCTATAGCTTCTTTCCACAAGCGTTGTTCATCACTAGGGAGGAATTTGATATCATCAAACGTTAATGTTTCTTGTTGGCAAAGTAATGCTTCGTAAACTTCAGGATCTGGATACCGTACAGGTTGCTTTTTAAATCTTTCAGATTTTCTTGTTTTGTCTTCTTTCTCTTCAGGATCATCTAATTCATCACTCGTATTTTCTAGAACATCTGGATCAATTTCATTATCGACTGGTTCTGAATTTTCTAGAATGTATTGTTTCGACTGAACATTTTCCTTTTTCTCTTCATCGAATTTCACATTTCTTGATACAGTTATGCGTTTCGTTTCAGGATCTAGTAATCTATATCCCATTGAAGAATAACCAATGAAGATCATTTGTTTAGACCTATCGTCAAGCTTCTTTCGATGAACGGAAGGAATTAACATGTAAGCACTGCATCCAAAAACACGTATGTGCTTGAAATCGGCTTCTTCTCCATATTTCAGGAAGTACGGAGTTTTGTTCTCAATAGTGCTGCTTGGCATTCGGTTTTTCAAGTAAGCTGCTGAAAGGATAGCTTGACCCCAAAAAGTCTTTGGTAAATTTGATTCAGCAATCAAAGCACGTCCTATATTCAGAAACGACCTATTGCAGCGTTCAGCTACTCCATTCAAAGATTGCGTATATGGAGGAGCGGGATCGATCACTATACCAAGATCTCTAGTAAAATTCACTAAATCATTAGAAAAATATTCCTTCCCGTTATCACATCTAATTTTCTTCACTGTAGGGTTGGATTTTAAGAACATTTTTAACTCTTCTGAGACTTCACTTTTATGTTTCAGTAAACGTACTTCAGTAAAACGAGAAAAATCATTGATAAGAGTCATAAAATAGCACTCGCCAGAAAAAGTTGTCGGAAAAATAGGTCCACAAATGTCACTATGAATCAAAGTCATTGGCTTGGTTTCTCTTTTTCTTGGTCCTCTTCCCATTGGTGTTGCACTCTGTTTTGCCCGAGCACAAATATCACAAAAAGAATCAGGTACCGGAAGCTTCATATCTTTCAATACTTTGTCACTCGGATGACCAAGTCTGCGATGCCAGATATCACAATGATTTTCCTTTGAAGTAAGAACGGTTTCGTAAACAGGGACAAAGTCACTTACGTATTGTCCATTCAAATCACGTTCACCAAAGTAAAAACGGTTTCTCCCTTTTTCGATAAATACTTTTTGATTCTTGAAAATAACTGTATAATTTGCACTTTCAATTTTCCTAACGGAAATGAGTTGCCCGTTTAAGTCTGGAACATAAAGCACATCCTTTAAAGTAATTTCCATTCCATTTGACAGTTTTCCATTAATATTTCCAATACCTTTGATTTCAAGATTCGTTGTTTTCGATGCGCATTTAATAGTTCCTGAAGAAGGTACTAAGGATGCGAAATAATTCTCATTAGAACACTTATGTGAAGTTGCTCCGGAATCTACTATAAATTCATTCTTTTTAATGCTTCCAGCAACGAAAGAAACAGCTGAAGAGGCAAATTTTTCTTCATTTGAATTTTTAACAGCTTTACAGTTACGTTTTATGTGTCTGGATTTTCCACAAGAATGGCAAGTAATTTTTTTTCTACAATATTTCGCTGTATGCCCTTTAGAGTTGCAAATTTTGCAAAAGAATTCTTTGCGAGTCGACACAAATGCAGTATTATCATGAGCAGCCTTAGTATATACTTTTTCTTTCTTTGAATCCAAAAGAAGTGCTTCAGCATCTAATAATCTTTGTGTCACGAAATCTAATGTCAAAACAGAATTCGGTTTGTTTTCTAAAGCAATCTTAACATTTTCAAATTCCTGAGGCAATGACATCAAAATATAAACAATAGTATCCGTTTCATTAACTTCTGCCTCAGACCGCTTAAGATCCGAAATTAATTTATTTATTTCATCAATGTGATTTCTCATAGAAACTGTACGATCTTTCTTAATCGTTGCCAATCTCTTCCGAATTAAAATTTGATTCACTGCACGCTTTGTATCATAAGTGCGTTCTAATTTATTCCAAATTTTATGAGCTGTATTTTCATCTTGAAGTGACGCAAGAACATTATCACTTAATAATGATAATAATAAAGCGTAAGCCTTTTTTGCTTTCACGACATCGGCGGCATTGTCTGGAGCCGCTTCATTTTCCAGGAATTTTTCCAATTCCTTAGCAGCAAAAATTGCCGTTACTCTTCGTTTCCATACCGAAAAAACTTTTCCAACACCTTCAAAAAGAGGGATGCCGTAAACATCTTTTGAAGAATCCATTCTGCTCGATAAAATATATAAAAAGAAAGATAAAATCTTTTTCACTCAAAATCAAAGCAGAAATGAAAAACAGAAAGATAACGGCGTCAGTATGTCTCGCAGCTCATTTCAACACTTGCTAGAACCAACGCTCTGCTGTTGAAATAAATAAAAGGCAGACATAAAGGCGTGGATCGAATTGAGTATATTTGATATTAACAAGAACAATTACACAAACATACTAAAAGACTTGGACTTGGAAGAGATGATTTTCAGAAACAGAAAATTTACAGGTATTTATAGATTTTGCAAGGCCCATGTTGGGGAATTGGCGGCCGTGAAAGAAAGCTACATTAAACAACCAATCACAAGAAACATAGTTGTACAAAAAGAAATTAATAAGAATTTAATGTAATGCTATGATTATTTTCAACAAGTACCATGAAATAGGGAATGATATATTAGCTGGGAGGATCAGTGAGCTGTATTTATATTATCCCAAAGTTACTTTATCCTACAGAAAATGACAATGGTCAAAGTCAAGAGATCTATTCCGCACATGCAGATAAACAGCTGTATAATGTGAAAGAGAAAAATAGGTTCTGCTTTTCTGAAAAAAAGAGCAAGGGAAATATTTTTACTTGAACTTTGAGTACACCATTAAAGATTTTGTTGACATAAGACAGAAATTACTGCTACTTTAATTCTGGGTTATTTTGAATCACCCAATATTTATTCTAGTTCACACACAAGATAGCACATAGTTTAAAAAAAATTAAAATACAAAACTGGGCTTAACCATTAAACAACATAAAAAACTGGAGCAGCAAAAGGTAAGTCTTACCCCTGCTCCTGCCAGAACCAGTGGTTAATTGACAGTAAAAAGAGCCGTATAAACTTTAAGGCCTAATCAGTTTTATGTGGGCCTGAGGTACATAGACCATATTTAGAGTCTGCTTCCTCAAAACAATTTCACAAAATTTGTGAATAATAAACTTGTATTAAAACACTATTATGCCCAGTTAAAAATTTAAACAATAGTTTTATGGGAAAAAGAATTTGTTAAAGATGCAGTAAGAAATTTGCACCTACATTTTATTTGATACACAGTAAACATTTACTATTCTGAAATTTAGGGATGTAGTGGAACTATAAGCATAAGTAATTAACTGGAGCATGTGCGGTGTAGTATAACTTTATTCTCAGAATTTTGAAGTTTGTTATAATTTGTTGTCGTTACAAGAACATAGGAATAGTTTCATGTAGATGAATTATTTCTTTTGTTTTTTTCATTAGTCTAAATTATTTTTATTTATTTAAAAATATTGAAAATAAAATACTTACTCACAACCTCATATTATTTGTTATCGAAACCTTCAAAATATATTTTTACTTACTTATTTAAAATTTCCATCTATTTTGTCTTTAAATTACAATTAAATGGTTTAATAAATGTACCAATATCAACATAATACAAAAGTTCAATATCAATCATTAAGCTTAATGTAATAAATACTAGTTTTACAGTTTAAAAATTGTACTATTTTTCATAACAATCTTAAGTTTATTAAGTTTGATAACAATCATTAATTTCCGAAATCTGCTGTAACTTTTAAGTGTAAAAATGAAACGAAAAACAGATTTAATACGTTATAAATAAAAAATACAATAAGTGATAGATTATATTTGCACTTATGAACAGATAAGTAACGTTTACTTTTCTGCATTAGTTTTACAGACAGATTCCTCCGTAACTGCAAAATAAACAAAAACATATCGCCAATGTAGCACTTTTACGCTCGCCAGAATAAAGCGATAAACCACCATTTATGGCACCCATGCTGACGAAAACTGCTAAAATATATATTTATTTAAACAAAATTACGTAAAAACCATATACACTTGTCGCACTCTTTCAAAAGTGCAAAATTTTTACAGCTTTCACAAAAATATATGTGAAAAAATAATGATGTAAAACGATTCAAAATTTCTTAATACTGACGAAGAAATCGGAAGAAATCCAAATGCTTTGCACTGAACCGGAAGCTCAGCTGCTAACTTCCTGTTGAAGCGGTTTTGTTTATGTTTACACCATAGACTTCTCATATAACTGGACTCAGAAATAGCAACCCTTTCTTGACGCCGGGATCACTACCCACCGTCACGTGATGGTGGGCACAGAAAACGCGCCAAACCGGTTTTTCTCCCCTGGTTCCCGCTGAAACTTTCTTGCGTCGCCGTTTCTCTCGCATAAATCAAACCCGACAGTTGCCAATAAGGTGATCACCGCCAAAAAAGACAACCTTTTTGGCGATGAAAACGGAAACATGTGTGCCTCAAGTTTTGACCGAAATAACAATGGGATTCGGCCTCTACTTCTTATCTTTACTCTGAGGTTTACACTGAGAATTTGGTCTATAAGTTCATAAACTAACAATTAATAATGCATTTACCCTTAAATATTTATTTTATATAGTTCTTATATTTAAAAAATGCAAGAAAATACTGCAGAAACATTTTCGAATTAAACTACTTTAATGAATAGACAACAAATGGGCAAGACTTACAATATTTTTGTAGCATAGTTCACATTGTCATTAATAGATGGCAGTACCAGTCACGGACTAAAGCGCCACCTCGCATGAACTGATGCCGGTCACGACTCACGAGAGGGAAGACTTTCCGGGAGTCAGGCTCGAAAACGGACGACGTTCAGTTGCTGTGCAGCACTACGCTGCTTCTGTATTATTATGCTATGTCTTTAAGCCACAAAGAGTTAACCTAATTCTGATTTATATCTTTAATAAAATTTGCTATGTTTAAGTAATTAAGGACATTCGTGCATATTCTTCAGTGGTGGCCCGCGAGTGGAATTTCTAATGCAGCCATTTTATGCAGCGTCTCCATGCAGCATCTATAATAGGAAATCATACAGCACAAAATCGCAAATAAACAGGTCAGTGGTTTTTCATTCTATCTAGTTGTTTGTTAGGCATGCCGTAAAGCACACATTTCGTAGTATTTTGTATTATTTTATTGTATTTTTAACTTTTAATTTTTCTGAAATTTCGTGTCATCTCGCACGTGAGTTATAATGGCCGCGAACATACGAATGCCACATTTCTGGAGTAAGGAACCAGATCTTTATTTCGCTAATGTAGAGGCTACATTTGTTTTTGCATAAAATCGACGATGACTTAACAAAATTTCAGCTTGTGATAGGATCGCTCGGTCCTGAAGAATTGAAATTAGTTAGACCGCTCTTGGATCCAGCTAACACTAATCGTACGTGCGCCAACCTAAAACAAACACTAATAGACGAATTTTCTCAAAGTAAGCAGGCAAAAATCAAAACATTGTTGTCTCAACTTAAATTGGATAACCAACAGCCAACAACTTTACTTCGGAGTATGCGAGAACTAGCGGAAGGCGCGCTTTCAGATGAGTTTTTGAAAACATTATTTCTTAACCAACTGCCTCAATTCGCTCAAAGCATACTCGCGGTTTCTAATGAAGCTTTAGACTCATTAGCAAAACAAGCTGACCAAATAATCTCGCTATCGGTTCCGCAACAATATGAAACTCACGCCGTTTCAAAAAATTCTGATGCTGTTATTGCTGCTTTAAGCAAAAAGTTAGATGAACTAACAATTAAAGTTGACAGATTATCACGCAGCGATTCGCGATCTCGAAATCATTTTAAGAAGCGATCTTTTACTCCCCGACGTGAACCCAGTACTTCTGGCATGTGTTATTATCATGAAAAATTTAAGAGTAATGCACGCAGGTGTAGAAGTCCTTGTAATTTTAAGGAATCATACGATGAAAAAAACGAGTAGCGCAAACAGTTGATGAGACGCACACTGTGCACTTGCGAAACGATAAAAGTCGTCTCTTTGTAAAAGACTCTATTAGCGGCAATTATTTTTTAATTGATAGCGGAAGCCAAATTAGTATTCTGCCTCATCCTAAGCCTAGTAAAATCAAAGATTCAAACGATTTTAATTTATATGCCACAAATGGTGAGCTAATTCCAAATTCTAACACTAAGTTGACTCTGCAGATTTAGGCTTACGTCGGAAATTCACATGGCAGTTTATTTTAGCCCGTACAAAATACGCGATTATAGGATCTGATTTTTTAAGTAATTTTCAACTTTTAATTGATTTTCAAAAACTTTGTATAACAGATCCTCTTACTAGACTTAGCACTAAAGGAATTTTTCGCGATTCAGTTTTTCATTCTATCTCAACAGTTATTAATCAAAACAAATATAGTGACATTTTGAAAAAATTTCCTTTATTAACTAGACCTTTTAACTCTAAAATTGACCCACCGATGCATGATGTTTTGCATTATATCGAAACGGAAGATCATGCGCCCATGCAATGCAAATCACGTAGACTAAATCCCGAAAAATACTCATTTGTTAAGAAAGAGATCGAGAACCTTTTAGAACTGGGTATTATAAAACCAAGTAATTCTCCTTATAGTTCGCCAATTCATGTAGTTAAGAATAAGTCCGGTACTTTTCGCATGACTTGTGACTATAGAATGCTGAACAAAATCACAAAACCTCAATTATATCCTGTTCCCCATATTCAAGATGTAAATAATCAAATTTCGGGTAGCAAAATTTTCTCCAAATTGGACATGACCCGGGCATAATTTCAAATTCCTATATATGAAGCGCATCAGCATAAAACCGCAATTGTTTGTCCCTTAGGTAAATACGAATTTACACGACTTAATTTCGGCATGTAAGGAGCCGCATCGTCCTATCAAATGTTTATGTATTCAATTTTACGTGGACTTCCTTTTGTATTTTGCTACTTGGACGATTTATTAGTTTACAGCACATCAGAAGCAGACCATGAACAACACTTAAGAATAATTTTCGAAAGGCTTTCTAAATATGGCTTAGTTTTAAAAGCTACAAAATCAGTCTTGGGTGTTCCTGAATGAGCATTTTTAGGGTATAAAATAACATGTGAAGGACTTATGCCTCTAACAGATAAAATAGAGGCTATCAAAAATTATCCAGCCCCATGTACCCTTCAACAGCTAAAACGGTTTATCGACCTTATTACTTTCTATAGGAGGTTTATCCCACACTGTATAACAATTTTGTCACCTCTAAATAACTTACTTAAGGGCAAATATAAACCGTCTAAAAGCATAATATTTTCTAGTGAACAACTTAAAGCAGTCGAAAATGTTAAGGACGCCTTAGCAAATGCTACTCTATTAGCACACCCCAGACCAGATTCTCATTTATTTTTATTAACCGATGCTAGTGCATGCAGGTGCTTCACTGTGCGAACTTGACGGTTCTGAAAATGAGATTCAAGATCCAAAAAACTTACTAGATAAGTTAAAACCATTAGCATTTTACAGCACAGCATTTAACAAAGCCCAAATGGTAAAAAGCACATATGAACGTGAACTCCTCTCCATTTACTTGTCAATTAAGAATTTTAGACATTTTATCCAGGGACGTACTTTAACCGTGATCACAGATCATAAACCGATCTCTCCTGCTTTTAGTCAGAAACTAGAAAAAGGCCGCTCCAATAATTCAAAGACACTTTTGCTATATTAGTGAATATACGACCGACATACGTTACCTACCTGGTTGTCTTAACACTCCTGCAGATTCATTATCAAGAATCTATTCAGAACCCATAAATGTATCGAAAATTGATTATAATCTTGTCGCAAAACTTCAAGATGAGGACTTAGAACTGAAAGAATTGTTAAATAATCCTAAATCAGATAATTTGAAGATAGAGAAAATATTCATGCCCGAACAAGGACTAAAACTTTATGCTGATACTTCAAACACTAAGCACCGTATTTATGTGCCTGAGCCTTTTCGGTTACCTATATTTAACTCTTTTCACTCGTTATGCCATCCAGGTGTAAAAGCCTCAATAAAACTCTTAACTGAGAGATTTTTTTGGAAAAACATTAAAAAAGATGTAGCCAGTTTCGTTCACGCTTGCATTTTGTGTCAAAAATCTAAAGTTCACAGACACACTAGATCTCCTATTCAAAGTATTTCAGTGCCATCTAAAAAATTTTCCGAAATAAATGTAGATCTTGTAGGACCTATCCCTTTATCGCAAGGTTTTAGATACATTTTAACCATTATTGACAGATTCTCAAGATGGTTCGAAGCCATTCCCGTAGAGAATCAAACTGCTGAAACTTGCGCTCGTGCAATTTATTCAAATTGGATTTCGCGGTACGGTGTACCAGTTAAAATTACAACCGATCAAGGACCGCGATTCGAATCAAATCTCTTTAATACTTTTAATTCATTTTTTGGCATAACTCACATTCATACAACTGCCTATAATCCCAAAGCAAATGGATTAATTGAACGGCAGCATAGACAATTAAAACAAGCTTTACATGCATGTTTGACTTATGATTGGGTAGAGTGTTTACCATCGATTTTGTTAGGTCTTCGCAGCTATTTCCGTGAGGACATCCAAGCCACAACAGCTGAAATGGTTTTCGGACAAACACTCCGCTTGCCGAATGAAATCTTGTCCGACACCTCTGATGAACCTCCAGATGCTTACATCAGAAAGCTACGCTATACCATGCTAAAAGTAAAGCCAGCCCCAACATCAAGACATGGACTACAAAGGAACGTTTACATCCCGCAGGACCTCTTCAGTTGCAGCCATGTTTTCCTCAGACACGATGCTGACGTAAACCTCTTCAACCTGTGTATGACGGCCCATTCCTAGTAATACACAGGACAGAAAATTTTTTCACAATTTCCTGTGGAGGTAAGCCTAAAACCGTGGGAATTGACAGAATAAAGCCTGTGCATTTGCTAAATGAAAACTTTTTAACATCTCACACTTTCCCTTTACCAGAAGAAGAGCCACGACTCACAGTTCCCAAACCATCCCGGCATGTCACATTTGCTCCCCCAGTGACTAGAACTAGAGCCGGACGAATTGTGAAAGCACCACAAAGACTGGATTTATAAGGACTCCGTCTCTTAGAGGGGGGGGGGGGGGGGCTCCTGTAGCATAGTTCACATTGTCATCAATAGATGGCAGTACCAGTCACGGACTAAAGCGCCACCTCGCATGAACTGATGCCGGTCACGACTCACGAGAGGGAAGACTTTCCGGGAGTCAGGCTCGAAAACGGACGACGTTCAGTTGCTGTGCAGCACTACGCTGCTTCTGTATTATTATGCTATGTCTTTAAGCCACAAAGAGTTAACCTAATTCTGATTTATATCTTTAATAAAATTTGCTATGTTTAAGTAATTAAGGACATTCGTGCATATTCTTCATTTTAAATATCTCCTTCCTACCTTAGATATCTCATACAAACAGCGTCCGTCAGAGTCGAAGTCGAATGAAGAATGACAATTGACAAGTTAAAGTGGGGAGAGAACGCAAAGGGGAAGTGAGTCAGCAAAAAATCTTGTGCACTCGAAAATCCCCCGAAATACAAAATAGGAGAGTGGTAAGAAAAATCTGTTACAGCTAACACTAAAATAAACATCGATTTAACATTACTCGATTTAAGGATTATCGCAATTTAAGGATATATTCTTATAGCCCTGATACATCTTTATATATTTCAATGTTTTATGGTTCCCTTTTTAACGAGATTTTTCTCCAATTTAACGATAACTCTTGTGAATTTCAAATATTTTAATCGCTTTTTCAGTTATTTTTTTCTCTTTGTTCATCCTTTATCTACTGATTGATCAAAAAATCGGATGATAAAAAAAAAGTAGAATTATGCTATGTTTAGTGGGTGTATGAAGTGGAAGAATATATGTGATGTTTTTGGAACAAAAAAAAAAGTCATGTTACGCGTGTTTAAATTAAAATATTTTATCTATAATTGTTTGGGTTTTTTTATCAAAGTTTTAGGAACCAACGCACAACTTTTGGGCCACTGAAGGCAACGCTGTCCTTGGCCCAAAGTGTTCGATAGGGGCATTCAATCCACACACCGCTGTGTGTTTCTAACTTATTTAGATTTCTTTTCTACTAGTAATGATGCCCAGGGCCAAAACTAGCCTTTTTTGCGCCCGGGGCAAACGTGAATTTTGGCACCCCCCTCCTCACGCGCAATAAAAGTTACCAACCGCGGGTACCCTATGAAAAATAAAAATCCTTAAAAATAAAAATCCTTTAATAATTAAAATGCTAGCAAGAAATATGTAAACAACAGTCCCATACGATTAACATTAGCTTGAGTGTTAAGAGCCTACACTAGTCATGCGAAGGAACTGGATCGCTAACATCAAACCTATTCGAGCGTTCTTTTTTAAATTTGTCACTTGCATAGTAATAGTTTTGGATGGAGGAGGGGGGGGGGTCTGGCTTAGAATAGCTGAGATGGAATTCTGACCGAGATAATGTTTACTTTTTTATTTTGGTTGCAGAATTTTTGTTTTATAAAGTTACTTTCTCTTTCACAAATTTGAAAAGAACACTCCCATAGGTTTAACATTAGCTTGCGAGTTTCTTCGTATTTCATATATATATACATTTTTGTATGAAACAACAAATCGTGCCCTCTTTCGCTCTGGCGCCTGGGGCACTTGAACCCTCTGCCCCCCGCCCCCCTAGTTTCGGCCCTGTGGCGCACACATTTTCATCTGTTATCTATATTATAAAGGACAAACATATGTGTGCGTAACGCATACGTCACTTTGCGAATGGCAAAACTTTGAAATTTGAAATAAAATTTTGGTTTTGCAAATTTCTCTACTGCAAATTTTTAAACTTCTAAACATCGCACATTTTTAATTTTTATACCGTCGTATAAGGAAAAATATTCTCTTTTAAATGCAATTTGTTTGAAATCTGTATCTCAATTTATTTTTAAGATATTATTTTTTTTTGTAGTTTTTAATACCATTTTTCTTATTGTGGCAACAAAAGTACCCCATTTCTATTGAAAGTCATTGAAAGTACACGGAAAATAGTCGAAAATAGGGGATATTTTATCTTTTTGTTGCCATTTTCTCCTTAAACCTGAAAAAAAAGTTGAAATTAAAATATGGGCTATGCCAAGAATATTGTCTGTTATTCCGTGATAATGCCGTCATACGCATACTTTTCTATAGACGAAATTTAAGACTGGATTGTAAAAGTAGATTGCTTTAGAGGATGCAAATGACGTCATTTTATGAAAAAACATGTATTTTAATTCTTAAACCTGAATTATGTTTTGTAGAAGTGCGTCATTTTCACAGCCCAGCTGCTTTAAAATTCTTCACAGGTGAAAATGCTTCACTCTTGAAAATAATGTAATCGAAATCACACACTGATAAAACGCAATGTTTTACAAAAATTTAGAGTGTCTTTATAAAAGAGAGGCGACATGTAAATAATAGCGATTTATGTTTCAAAAATTGATGATTCTCGCCGGGATGGATTTGCTTCGCCGAGTTAGACAAGCAAACAAATAATTCGTGGTTTAAAGAACTATCATGTTCCTGGAGTTTTTGTCCAAAATTCTCTCGAATAATAAAATTTTAATGCTATTCTTTAGGACATTCTACTATAATTTTATGGAAATAACATAATTTGCTTAGTTTAATTTCTCCTAACTTTATATAATCTATATATTTAAAGCACAAGTGTGTTCTTTAGTCATCTGCCATGATCTTTCTGCTGAACCAATTTTACTAATATATATATATTTTTTTTTTTTAACTGAAAGCTCTTCATTTGTAGATGTGATCCACTATCTGTTTCTTTTCTTTTCTTTTTTTTTTTAATATCCCCACTTTTATATTTTAATTTTAAAAGAATTTTATGAAAAATCTTCAAAATGGTGAAAATTAGATAGCTTTTATTATTGCAGACAAGAGAGAAATAATGAAGTATTTTTATATTTATTCATGCTATTTTCTGATAAAAATTCAAAATTGTTGATGAAGACTATTGTATAGGCTTTAGTATCGCAAAATCCCATTAGGAGCAGAATATTATATTAGGGGCATAATTACGGAAAAGACATACTGCTTTTGAAAACACACATTTTTCCTCATAAATTTTGTATATTGTTTTTCATTCTGCCCATGTGTACTAAGTTTCAGACACTAAGCGAAATGCTTATTTAAGTGAAAATGAACTCATATTTAAAAGAAAACAATCATTTTCTTAGATAAAACTAAACATTTTAACCCAAATACGTCTAAAAAACATAATTACGGAAATTTTTACTCTCCGGAATTGAGATTAGAATCTCAGGTTAAGAGTGCGTTTGTTCACATAAAAGTTGTTGCTGACAATCGTGACTTCAAGTTTTGAGTTAAAATGATTTTTAAATGATCAAACAAAATACAATTTTTTTTAAAATGATGAATATGGATATGAAAAGTGCGTATGCAAATTTTGAGAAGGTGAAAATTGCTGTTTTTCATCCCGGAATACCAAGCAAAAGAGCCTCACTTGATAACCACATCCTAAAAACTGATCTTTATTATATTTTACTGATTAAGTATCTATATTAAAAGAACAAACGTATCTGTGCGTAACGCTGACGTCATTTTGGGAATGGCAACATTTCGCGATCAAATTTCGGTCTTGAAATTTTCGCTACTGTAATTTTTTAATCTCTTGACCATCATACATTTTCAATTTTCGTCGCATAGGAAAAAAATTTACTTTCAAGTGCAATTTGTTTAAAAACTGTATCTTAATTGACTGATGTATTATATTTTCTAAAATAATTTTTAAGCATGATTTTTTATAAAGTTTATCTTATTACGTGCCGTTTTCAATACATAATAATAATAAACATTTTGCACATAAAGCAACAAATTTTTTTCAGCATTTTTTTCTGACTATTTTTGCATAACGAAATTAATATTTCCTTTATAAACAAATAAAAGAATAATATTAAAAAAACCCACCAATCTAACATATTTGTGAAAGACAAATTAACGAAATTAATACTTCGTTTATAAACAAATAAAAGAATAACATTGAAAAAACACAAATCTAACATATTTATAATCGCACAATTTAAATTTTTAGATCACCAAATAGGATTTTTTTTTTCAAATGGAATTTGTTTGCAAAGTTCATCTCAGTTTACTGAATGTCTATGGTTTTAAAAACAATTTTAAAGCATGAAATATTTTTTAATTTATCTATATCGCGCGAAGCTCGATTACGAAAGATTAATCTGTTTGTCCTTAAAATAAAATAAAGAGTTCGTCATTTTCTTACGGCTAATATCCATTAAAAAAAACTTCCTTATGAATAAATAAATAAAATAATATAAATAAAACACAAATTTAACAGACATGTATAAGCTCTGAAATTATCAGAATATAAAAGGATGCCATAAGTAGCAAAATCTTGGTCAAATAACTCTTAGCATGCGGCTAATAAGAAAATATCGCTTTTGATAAATTAAAAAAAATTATTTGATTGTATAATTAGTATTTTCCATATGAAAAATGCTTTTTTCATGTAAGTGGGCAATCTAAAAAATTTATTGCATGTAAAAAAATTATTAGTTTTCAATAAAAAAAAAAAATGTTTTCACCTATATTCTTTAACCGGGAAGCCCGGGTATGATCCCCTAGTATATATAAAATCCAAACGGACATTTCGTTCCGAACGTCTAGATTTCGAGTTCTACAGCATGGATTTTTACGGAACTTATACCGTTAGATAGGTATCGTTTCAGGGAAGGTTTTAAGCTATAACACATCATTCCACCTACATTAGTTATAGAATTATGACGAAAAGTTCTGTTATTTTGGACGATAAGGTTTACCATTTTATTTCTTGGCGAAATTTATCGCTGATAAAAAAAAAATTGAAACAGCTATTACACCTCGAAACATAAAAGAAAAAACTGTTACTAATTTTAATAAAAAAAAAAAGAAGGAAGAAAAAAAGAAGAAAAAAATTCGTTTTAATGAGTGATAATATTAAACAAGTTGGAAATTGCTCGTCAAACGTGGCAAATGAGGTGCGTTCGTACTATAACTAGTTTTATAATTATTTTTTGCACCCCATATTGTACTGAATGTATAATTTTTTGCACTTCATAAAGTACATAGTCTTTAACATCATTAAAATGCACTCCCAATAATTTTTTTTCCCATTCCCCGAACACTTTTGACTGTCCCTGTAATTAAACTATACATCCGATTTTCCTAAAATTTGAAATAGCTCAACAAAACTTTGCAACAATTATATCTTTAAAATTTCAGACCATTCGGAAGGCTGTTATATCATTAAAATGCACTTGCAATAATTTTTCCCATTGGCCGTAATGTAAAGGAAAACTTTTGACTGTCCCTGTAATTAAACTATACATCCGATTTTCCTAAAATTTGAAATGGCTCGACAAAATTTTGCAACAGTTATATCTTTAAAATTTCAGATCATTCGGAAGGCTCTAATATCATTAAAATGCACTTGCAATAATTTTTCCCATTGGCCGTAATGTAAAGAAAAACTTTTGACTGTCCCTGTAATTAAACTATACATCCGATTTTCATAAAATTTGAAATGGCTCGACAAAATTTTGCAACAATCATATATTTGAAATTTCAGACCATTCGGTTGGGTAGTTTTTGCTCTGTTACATGCGGACAGACGGACGGACGGACGGACAGACGGACGGACGGACGGACTGAACGACGACTATAGGTGCTACGTATTTATATAATTACGAACGCACCTAAAAACGAAAATATTTAATTTAAACATGAAAGGGAATGTTCGTAATGCTTAAAAAATTACTCAGTTAAAATATTGCAATTGAAATAAGATTTGGCTCTTTATCTTTTGCGTCAGGTTAAGAAAAATGCATCTGAAAAATTGATAGGATGATATCAAGGAAGTTTCGATAAGTGAATGCTCAGAAATATTTAAAAAAATTATATAATATCCTTCTCATGAGGAATATATAGAATATTCTTCTCGTGACATATAATATGTTTATAAAAAAAATCCGCAGAACCTCGATTTAGCGTTTGTAAAAAAATAATGAAAATTTAATTTTTTTGGCGATTTAATGCTGGTTGGCGGCACTATAAAATTTTGAATGATACTTTTTTTTTTGATAAATAATTTTTAAGTAAAACCTTTTTCTACTCTTCATACGAAGTTAGATTAAGTTTAACGTAATAAATACATTTTTATTACTACTGTTTTGTCATATACCTTTATATGTGTATATATTAAAATTTTATTATCGTAATTATACAGTTTAAAACAAAATTTCAGTTTATTAAATTTTTTCCAAATTCAAAATTAATGTCCGATTCGGAACATTGGCAATTTGACTTCGATATTGTTAGTGTCAGAAACAAGAAATGAAGGTTCCTGTTGCCATAGAAACAAGTATTTAATATAAAATGTTTAATGGTAGCATTTTTAATTAGCCAGCTACTTTTAAAACAAATTTAAAACGGTACTACTTGATTATCCCGTCGACAAAATAACTATCGACAAACTATAAGATAAATGCCAATAATAGCTGATCGTAAATTTTCATTCACTTGACCTTAAACACGGTACACGTGTTTCTTGCGTCATCAAGTGATTTTTAATTTCACTTCTATTTGTAATTTTACTAATGTTTACAAATTTATTTATTCTTCCGTTGTTTAAAATAAAAATTTTGTCAATTTGTATAATTTGGCGAGCAGCTTGGCAATTTATATAATTTGGCGAAGCGTTTGGCAATTTATATAATTTGGCGAAATTGGTTGAATGAATAATCAAATAGTACCCTTAAAACATTTCCAGCCGGTGAAGCCATGTAAAATTAAATAACTACTGCAACACGCAATTTGTATATATCATATACGCTTAAAGATAAAAAAAAAATAATAATACGCTAATCCTTCGTTTAAGTTTAAATTAATTGAGTTTTAGGCATTTAAACACTTATTTAACAAGCAATTTTCAAATGCATTTAAATATCTTGCATTTGGGATGGAAATGTGTTGGCTAGCCAAATAGAGTGGAACGTTCGTCTTTTTGTGCCAAATACTCGAATATATATAGATTTTTTCAGATTTTTATTGCGATTCCGCCGCCAAATTTGATTGATGTTTTACTACACACATGAGTAGTTTTAAAAGCATTTTTCTTTTCAAAATAATTTGAGTATGCTCTTTAAGGAGACCTTCCTTGTGGTAACAATTTTGTTTTTGATTTGTTCTTTTTTATTTCTAACTCTTCCATCATGTGACTTACAGACGAAACTAGCAGATCAGATGTATGTAAGTGTAAAAATGATGGTACTTATGATTTACATGTTTTATGTTTATTTGTGATTTTTGGGTTCACTTTTGTCGCCAAACAATTTGATTTTAAGCCAAAAAGATGTAAGCGTGAATTGGGTTCAAGAGATGTTTACAATAATGGTGATTTTGCAAGTGTAAAGCATTTTTTGAGTATTTTTTAAAATTTAAATGTACAATATATAAATAGCAATTAATATTTTTAAAATGGAGTCAGATATTTTAATTTGAGTATAAATGTCTCCCACACACGAACATACATACTGTAAAATAATTCAATTTTAGACATTTAAAAAATTTCTCATCATATTTTATTGCGAAAGCATGTCTGTTTTTTTCCCCAAATTTGTGACTTTTATAACCTCGAAGCCAGATTAGCTAATATTGTCCATTCTTTTTTTAATAAAAAATCATATCGTCAATTTCCCTTATACAAACATTCAATGCTTGCAATGTTAGGTAGTAAAGATTATTCTTCAGAAAATGTAAGCAATTATGCATTATTTCTATCACGAAAAAAGACATTTTGCAATAAAAAATGCTTTCTGAAATCACTTTTCGATATTCCATTCCTTTCGTCATTTATTATTTTCTTTTTTCATATCTTCCCTTCTTTTAGAAATGTTATAAAAAGATATTGGATGAATCTTCCATTATCAGCCACCTTACAATTGGCGAATTTACTGTATAGTGTTGGAAGATTCGTTTATATTTGAAAGGAACCGTGGACGGTAAAATCCGATTTCAGAAGATTACGCGAAATTTGCACTTTTAGTAATTAGCGATTAGTAAATTTATGTTTTTTAGTATGGAGCAAACGGACAGAAGAAGATTTACTAATAGATATTTTTCATGTGCAGTTATTTTACTATCATTAAAAAAGCATTAATTTGAATGTACAAAAAAAGTTTTTCAAATGCCAAAGGTGGCCAATGGAACAATATTTGTTCATTTAGCCTAGGTTTTTTAAAAAAAGTACCTCAAATTCAATTAAAATTTCCATCATTATAAAATTTTGGCTGATGCACAGCCCGAGCAGCTGATCGCAGTGACAAATTTTAGGTTTATTTTACTATCACTAAAAAAGCATTACTTTCAATGTAAAAAAAAAAAAACTTAATAGTCACAAATTAACGTTTTTAGTTTTTTTTAGGCAACAAACTGATGAATAATGACGTCTTGAAAATAAAAGCATGCTTATTTCTCCGTCTTATTACGCTCATTAGAGAAATGCGAAAAAAATCTTCGGTTTGCCAAAAAGATCACTACTAAAAATTTTGTATAACTAACTTTACTTATCATTTTCAAAGAGTTTTGATAGTGAAAGATCTAAAAATCAATCAACAGCAATTTGACATTATTTAATGGAATGTAGTTTGGAGCGTAATTAACCCTGTTTTGTAGCTAACTCTGGTACATTTTTAGCCATACCGTTACGAACATTTCTAACGTTTCACATCAAACTTGGTTGTGGATCCGATTACGGATGATTGAGAAGATTTTATTGAATGAAAACTAGAGGTTTAGTTTTCTATTTGAATTAGTTATCGAGGTTATTTTCCTAGGTTAATAGTTGCATGATTAAAACTGGTATGCAAAAAGAAACGGCAGTTAAAATGACATTATTTTAATTTTATTCGCAGAATTCCGCTTTAAATATCCACTTTTACATGATTCACATATTTTAAAATATAAAAGTTAAATACTGTTTTGATTGTATTTACTCTACTGGAAATCGAAGATAAGAAATTGTAGAGAAAACCTGCCAAAAGAAGACGTATATTACCAAATATAATGTAACGCAGAGAGATATTGTATTTATGTTATCAGATCAGCACAAAGTACCAAGCTGAGAATCCCGGAGTAAAAGACCTAACAAACGAAAGTGAATAACCCGAACATTCTTTAAGTTAAATGGTCAATCTCTGCAGTCATTGTAATTCTCTCTTTTTTAGTAGTGTGGTGATATGATCGTAATGGCCGCATTTCCCTCCCAAACTCTACAGGATGTACTAAAGAGTTGCTTCTGAATTGTCCGTATTTCGTCTAACGCATCAGATAATATAATAGCGCAATTGCGTCCGATGCATGCGTATTCAGAAAATGCGGAAGGATCTTCCAGGTGAAGGTCCATATTAATTTAAAATACAGGGTCGGATTTTCCATATCGTTTGATTGAAGTTTTATTTGAAAAATGTTCCAGCGCAGCGGGCTCAGCCTGCTAGTTCTTATATACATAAATTTGGAGTTATTTTTATTCAGATGCACAGAGGCGGATCTGGCCCTTCACTTAAAAGGGAAAATGTATTATTTGCAGGGGTGGGGGATTAGCAATTTTTATAAAGTCATGGAAGCGTTGATACAATTCCAGATGTACCATATTTATAGAAAAATGGAAAAAGTTGTTCGATTCTTTGATGCGTAAACAATAATGCAAAAACAATTCTTAATTTTTAAAATTATTAATTTCTGTACAAAAATAACTAAATGTATAAGAACGTAATTGATGTAACAAAATGTATCAAAAGCATGTTTAAGCGGGGGGGAAATTAAAACATTTTGGATACAAAATGAATAAAAATAAAAGAATTTTATAAAAATGTATTGTTTTACAGAAACATTCTGCATTTATAGGGAGAATAATGACCCCCACAACTTCTCCCTAGTATCCGCGTTTGCACATACAAGGAAATCGAAATGCATTTTCTTTTTTTCCGATAGCATCATTTCTTATTTTTCAGTAAAAGAAAAAATTATCTTTCCCAGAAAAAGTTTCAAGTTAATTGTATTTTTAAGCCAATTTTTGAGATACAGTAGTCGTCAATTTTAGAAATATTTACGCATTTAAGGGTAAAAATGATTTTATGTATGAATGTAAAAGTTTTGCATTGCTGAGTAAGGGGTTTGGGGAGAGACAGGCAGGGTCATCGCGAAGTGTTTTTATTGGTGGGGGAGAGGACCTTAAATTGCCAAGTCAAATTTCAGTGTTTGCCAACTAGTTTTATAACTTTGCCAAGTTACCACAATTAGAAAACGTAATATAGTTCTTATTTGTAAAACGTGTAATAATATTCCCAATTAGATTTGTAATTTTTGTCAAGTCTATCAGAAAGTGTATTATAGTTTTATTAAAGTTTTACACAAATTCACCAACTAAGTTTGTAAATTTGACAAGTGTAACAGCATTCTCGAAAGTTTTTTGGGGGGATCCCCCCCCCCCCTTAGCGAGGCCCCTGGAGACAGGGGCTGCTTTAGGCACAATCTAAGGTGATTTTTCTGTTTTAATATTTATTTTAAATTATTTTAATCTATTTTAAATGTTTATTCATTCTCTTTCACTTATTTTTTATGAATAATGAGAGTAGGGACGCCGGTAAAGAAAATGCATGGAATACTCTACATTTTGGGGGACAATTTTTATTTTTTATAAAAATATTTTCAAACTGAATAAAAATATGTAATCTATTTTACTGCTTTAAATATAAATCTCACAATATATTTATATTTTTACTAAAACTTCGATTTAAAATAATTAAACTTACTTTGAAAGAAATAAAGAGAAAAATACGTTTTTTCTCTTTAAATAAATATGCGGGTTAGGCGATAGTAGCCCTCTACTTTCTAGACGATGAGGTACATTACATGTTTGCCAGAAACCGTCCCTTAAGGGCGGGCAAAGTAAATGCAAGAGTTCTCTCACCGCCAATCCGTTATCGGTTAGGCGAAAGCTGCCGCAATTAGTTGCGGGTCATTTACGGTACAATATTGTTTGGTTAAAAATGGCCTTAACTCTTTTTGGCCGAGACAAATATGCCATTCGGCCACAAATCGTGTGTTTGTTAGGTATATTATTTCATTATTCATGCATGCTGTTAAGACACTAAAAATCTATAAAATAACAATAAAATTCTTGATCTGTGGACACACGTAAAATGACGCAAAATGAAGGCGATTCTGTCCATTCAGTAATAAAGAAACTAAATAAGTAAATAAATAAAAATAAATAAAAAGGGCCAAATTTACATCCTTCAACAGTACGTGACATTGATTAGAAAGCCAAAAAGTCGAGGCATCATTTTCCAGTGAATGAGTTAGTTCATTCTGATTTCTTAGGTTTAAAACGATTGAGTTGCGAAATGGAATGTACTTAGAAATTATTTGAAAGATAATGAGGGTAACGTTCTTCAGTTTTACAGAATCAAAATTTTCAGATTTGATAAATCAACACCTTTTTCATTTAAAGTAAAATATTTTGGATGACCAAAGCGATTTTACCGAGTTTGAAATTAAAGCTAGAGGTAAAAGAGAGCTTTCCCCTTTACATAAAGCGTATTCCAAACTCTTTCCTTTCAGTAAACGGAAGAAACAAGATTGCTTTTCCATTAAGTGCTTCCAAGCATAATCCTCAAAGTTATGTCTTTTTTTTTCTACATTATAACATTCACAATGAAGATAAAGGACTGTATGGAATTGATACAGAACTTTTTAAAATAAAGTTCCAGTTTGAGAAAGTCCTATAAAATGCTGCATTATTTACTTTTATAAGAATAACAAATTTAAAAAAGAAAAGATAAAACCACTTATCTAGTTTTTCATTTTAAATTAAGTATTTTTAAATAAAAAATTAAATTAAAAAAAATCAAAAAACCCGACTGCGTAAAAAGCAAACTAATTAATTATTTCTCATCAATGTGGAACTATTTTTTTTAATATTACATACCTATATATATTTTTTTTATTTACTGGTACTGATGACTTTTAAGTTGCGTTTAATTGTTAGTTCCTATCTGTAAACACTGTTTTGACGAGGCCTATAGATGTCTATGATGGTAAGAGTTGCAGTAAAGCTAGAGATCCTACCTACACGACTTCCAGGTTGTATAATGTTTAAACGGAGCTTCTGACTGTAAAATAGTCAACGAAACATCGTCTTCATTTTGAAAGACCTATCCAATGATATGTCACTCAATAGGGTGCGTAAAAAAATTTTTTCGTCTCTACCGCCATTTTGAATTTATAAAAACAAAACCTATCCTATAACCATCGGACTATTAAGACGAATCGATAGAGACCTCATTCATTAAAATCCATCCAGCCGTTGGGCTGTTTCGAGGGTATAAAGAAATCCACATACCCGGATACACGTGAAACACATAACCCTTCTTTTCAGTCGGGTAAAAATCTGTGATAATATCTGTTATATTTTTGATTTGAATAATTATTTTTCTTTTTCAAAAGTTTGAAGAAGCTAAAAACAAACGTATTAATCTGATCTTGCTTTCGGAGAAAATAATGCTGAAAACTGAAAAACATATTTGTTTTTGAATTATTACTTAACAACAACCAATTATTTTTGAATTTTTTGTTCTCCTAAGTAAGGTTCCTTTTTATAATAATGTAATTTATAAATACAGCAGAGCGCCGATTATCCGAACAAGTCGGGACCAACCCTAGTTCGGATAAACAAAAATTCGGATAAATGGACAGGCAATTTAAGGGATATTCCTGACTATATTAAACCCTTCACTCTTTATCCAGGCTTAGAACTGCCAGCATCAGTTGTTACTGCCGTGTTTAAAAATTGCTTTTTATTTATTTATTTAATTATTTATTTTTGTCTTTTCAATTTTTTTTTTTTTTAACTTTTTTATCATTTAAAATTTTATTTTTCTCTTTTTATCATTTTCTCAACTCCAGAGATTATAATTTAAGTAAAAAAAATTTTTTTTTCGATTGATGCTTGCTTCAAAGAAGACATTTTTAATGCTGCCATATCTCGGAATTCTTCTTAAATACGTTAGTTGAATAGAATCAGCATTCTTCTGCCGTTCGAGCCATTTCATAGCTGTTTCCAAACATTTAAAGGCTACGTTATGTGATGGACCTGGATCATTTTCAGAGCATTCGTTTTCATTTTCTTCAATTTCTTTTTCATCTTGAATCTCATCCACAATCTCATCTCATCATCATTTAAAATCTGATATCCAGGGTCATGTAGTACGTCACTATTTAACCACTCGTTAATTTCATCTTCTTTATAGCTTAGAATTCTGCCAATCCCTTTTACTCTCTTACATTCCTCATTTTCTGATCTACTATCAGTTTTTTCTTTATTTAAAGCTTTATTCCAAGCCTTTTTTAATGTTGAGGATTTTTCTAGATCCTAGGAATTATCTATGATCCTAGCCATTATTCAACAATCCTTGAAATCAATTTTTATGATTTCTTCTGATAAAAGGAGCATTCTTAACGTTTGCTTTCTATAAAGTCATTTGAATGTCTCTATCGCACTTTTATCCATGGGTTGGATTACAGATGTAACATTAGGTGGCAAGAATTTTACCCGAAAAATGAAAAAAATAGAGTGTCTGGATAATTGAAAGTTCGGTTTAAAAAATGTTTTGAGAGAAATAGGCTGTTCGGATAATTGGAGGTTCGGTTAAAAAGATTTTTTGAAAGAAATAGGCTATTCGGATAATTGGAAGTTCGGTTAATTGGAGTTCGGATAATCGGCGCTCTACTGTATAATAGAAATGTTTTGAATTAATAAATAGTTATTACTATTGAAGCATGAAAAATAACTTACCTACTTCTTCTATTTTTAAATTGTTATAGAAAATATTGTAATGACGTAATTACGTCTATGTGATTTATTAATTTTATAATCAGTTCTTGGATTTTTATTTTGTATATTTATTTTGCAGTAACTATAATTTTGGTTCGCTGAAATACAATTGTAAGATTATAGTTGTACAATAATTATAAAAATTTTTGAAATATGCTTTTTCTTTTAATTTCCTAGATACCTTGTTATGAATCTGTGGTTGATTCTTATATTGATGAAAACTAATATTTTTTATAATTTATAATAATATATTAAAGTTAAAACATTGTGATTTAAAACAAGAACGAAAAATCATGCGTCCAGCATAGATTATGTAACACTTCCCAACATAATCAGTAGTATATTGTAACAAAACTTCACAGTACATTAAGGTGAAATATCATGTCTAAATAAGCAATTTTAAAAACTAGGGGGCTCGGCCCCCTACGAGCTACGCTCGCCAACCCCCGTCCAGACACCGCAGACTCTAAATGCACGCTAATTTGATCGGCTTTAAAAAGATTTCGAAAGATTGAATTATAATTTAAAAAACAGTGGCGATCTCCCTATAAACGAATTTCTATTCATTTCTCTTTGATTGGGGAATTTTAACGCCAAATCCGCTGAAGTACTACTTGATTATCCTGTAGACCAATTTCGCCAAATTATATAAATCGCCAAACCACTCGCCAAATTATACAAATTGATATAATTTTTATTTTAAATAACGAAAGAACAAATAAATTCGTACAACATTAATAAAAACACAAATAAAACGTCGAAATAAAAATAACTTGATGACGTATACACGTGTAACAACCTTTCAAAATAAGCTAATATAAAAGGAATTAAGTAAAGAGAGTCTTTGTCTCCTGGTATTTTTTAACAAAGCGAAAAGAAAGTTCTTTTAAATGAGACATTTTAAATTAATTTTCAAAATATCAAATAAATGTCTAGCGCAATTTCTAAATTTAAACTTTTTTGCAATATTATTTTGTGTGTTCATTTTATGTAATAACTATAATGTGACGTAAATATGACGTAATTTTTCCTAAGACTTCTAACGCATGTTAATGAATTTATTATTTTACAATATCCTTTCTCCTTTAAAATTCACGTGTATACTTTTTATGACGTAATTTTTAATAAGTTCCTGCTTTTTATACGTAATTATTTAATACTAATTTGAAAGTTTTTTTCCTGTTTATAATAGTCACGTGTAAATAAATTTTTAATTTGAAGCAAACATTATTGCTTGCGCTTTTTATACAGATGGCAACAGTTTAAATTAGTACAATTTTCTGAAATCTGTAGAAAATATCTCTAGAAATGCTGAAAATTCGAATTTAAAATAGAAATAAAACCTGAAAAAATGAGTCAAAATAAAAAAATTAATGCAATCTGCACTCCGGCAACTTCTAACGCATAAAATGATCTAAAAATGATTACACTGCCATGTACAGTTTTTGCTGCTATAAAACTTTTTTAGTGGAACGATTTTGTCCAACTTTAGCATTAAATAACTCTTAAAATAATTCTTCGATTTGAAAACTGTCTGCATCAGCGTGTTTATCAGACATTTCTGTATAAAACCACCGATTTTCATATTTTTGTATGCATTATTTTTGTTAATATTAACGAAGAAAGGCCTCCGGTCACCAAAAAATCAAAACCGGCGGCGGCGGCGGCGGCGGTGACAGCGGGAGTTACTTTTTTTTAGAATAGAGAGACTCATACCGCATTTGAAACCCAATTTCTGCTTTTACAATCAAGTCGGGAAAATATCAGTTTTTTTTTTTTTTTTTTTTTTTTGTGCATCCCTGTATCTTTATTAGGCGTCTATATGAAAAAAAGGTTCAAGAAGAGATAAGATATGCGAAAATCCACCTGCTCGCTTTGATCTTTTTATTAAAAAGTGTTTGGTGAATATTTTTATAATCTAATGAGTAAACAAAAGAGGTTTTAAAGAATCTTTTCCCGAAAAAGGAACGTTGTTTATCGTTCATTTTCTCCACTAATAAACGTGTGACGTTGCATTACTACGACATAAAAAAAAAAAAAAAAAAAAAAAAAAATCACATCAGACACGATACTGGAAAGAATAAAATATAGTCCTGGTTCGGCCAAAATCTACAGAAAAAATGTGTAAGGTCCTGTTAATATCTGTAATGAGAAGAATAAAGCTCAGGCCCGGCCGAACTTTAAAAAAATAATATTTAGTCCGGGTCTTCAGATAAAATTAAGCCCGGCCCGAGTTTAATGAATGAAAATTTCACAGAGCTCGGGTTTCTGGATAGGCCACGGTAGAGGTCTGCACGGGCCGGAACCGAGACTACTTGTATTCACGACACTCGAGCCGGGCCGGTCCCGGTTTTCACTATTTTTAAGCCAGGCTTCATTGTTCATAGGACTTCACGGGCCGAAATTTTCAGTCCCGATTTCGACCCAGTCCGTACGGTTGGTATGAGGTTTTATGGCGCAAAATCCCATAAGGGACACGCTGCGCCAAAATAAATAATCCCAGCCAGTATGAAAATCATTGCCTCGGGCTCGGCACGGCCTGGCCCGTTCAAAAATCGGTAAAATTTCGCCCGGTCCAAAAATTTTTGCAAAAAATGTATATATGTTTAAATCGCCATTTTTCTACAATTAAACATTAAAATCAGTAAATAAATAAATAGAAATGCTTAATTCATCTTTAAAAGTTAAAGTTAAACTTACACTAAGTGCAAAATTACTTAAAAGATGACACAGTATTTAAAATGTTAAATTATTTTAAATTATTATTCCGGATCTCTTCCACTTTCACTCCTTTCGTCACCATCTACGTGGATTTTGAAAATTAGGCGTTCAATCAATAACTGTTGTATTTCTTATATTCCTCCGAAGAAGACTATGTTTTATAGTTGAAAGTATACTAAGGTATTAAAATAATTTAACATTTTAAATATTGTGTCATCTTTTAAGTAATTTTGCACTTAGTGTAAGTTTAACTTTAAACTTTATTATATTTAAAGAATAATAGATTAATAGGCAATAAAATTTAAATACAGTAAAACCTGTGAAAACGAATCTGCCTATGACGGAATCCTGTCTTAAACGGTAAAATGCGTTGATCCATGCAAAGTGTATATAATAATACGTGAGAAAAGAATGTAATACATTAACACTTGCTAAGAAGGCAACTTGACTATAACGAATTTTGTTTTCGTTCCTATGCAATTCCGTCTTAGAAGATTTTACTGTGTAGCATTTTTAAAAATTTTAAGTCTCCAGTACATGGAATATGGATTAACGATATTAATGATAACTTAAACATTTACATGCAAATAGAGATTCATTAAAAAAATAAATATCGCAGCCTAGGACACTTCTTTAAAAATGAAGATTATAAACATGAAAAAAAGGCTAAAATATTATTTTTGATCATAACTCCTCATGCGAAACAATTTATAACCATATCGCGTAAACATACATGTTTTATAGAAATTCAGTAGTGCCGGGCCGGGATTTCAACTTTTTTTCGGGTCGGGCCAGGATTTTAACTTTTTTTCGGGTCGAGCCAATATTCTTTTTGTACGGGTCAAGCCGAACTTTTAACTTTTATACCGACCAAAGATTAATTTATTTTGTACGAGCCGGCTCTGGCCTGCCCCTGAAATTTCAGGCCGTGCAGACTTTTGGGTCCTGGCCCAGCTCGTGCAGACCTCTAATACGTATTACGAATTTGGGCGCCCCTGTCGGGTTTACCGAGCCCCCCCCCCCCCCAAATTCTGGCAAATTCTGGCGCCGCTCTTGCTTGGAGTGGTGAATGTGACCTTGTCACGTAAGTTCTGAGGCATATGAATTTGCCAATAAGCATATGGAAGGTCCAAAATTGTGAAGAATTTAAAGTTGGCTAGATTACGCAACAAGGTCTGAATTCTGGGAAGCGGGTAAGTTGATGGCATCATAACTGCATTTAAAAGCCTTCTAGAGCAAGTCTAAACTGTTGAGGTTTAGAAGGGTCAAGCATCTTCTTTTTTACCAACAACATGGGACATGCCCAAGAAGAATTTGCCCATTTGATTGTCCCAGCAGCCAACATTTCATTAAGTTTTTTTTTTTTTTTTTTTTTTTTTTGCTTCATCCTGTAAAGCTTGTGGGATGGGATAAGGGAAAGTCTTGACTGGTGGAGAGTTCTTGATATCTATTTTAGGAGTAATTATGTCTGTATGACCAATGGTGTTCAAAGATTTAGAAAAGGCATGTGTGTACTTCTCTAAAATTACAACCATTTCCTTTTTTTTCCAAAGAATTTAAATGGTCTAAACAAAAGTCATCAATATTGAATTCAGCTGCTCTCTGTTGAACAATTTAAACTGACGGATTTATCACATTGCACACTTCTTCAGAGAAATTACTTTCTTGAATGTCAGTGTTTTCAACATTTGAGATAGTGCTTATTTTAATATTTTTCTTTAGAAAGAACTGTTCTGCATTTTTATTTTCAATTACAATTAAAAATTAATTACCAATCAAATGTGCAAGAGAATGAAGGGAAGGATTTATGACAAAACCAGGTTTGTCCAATAAAGGGTTAAATATAAACTCAGATGGGTAGGCTTTTTTTTCATTTTGACTTTAACATACAAAATTCCATTTTCAGGAATCACAGTACGGTATGAGCTAAGTACATTTTCAGAAACAAATGGGTAAGTGTGATCACAGATCGCACAGAGGGTTTCGTTTAATATTCCTTTAAAACACTTTATCCTTTTGCGAAATCTGTTAGTTCCACATTTCGCAACCAGGGGGCGCATTCTATTCTACACAAACCTCTATCCAAAGGAAACTCCGTTTTACAATCTATCCGTAGGTATATTAGTCGAGGGGATCGGGTCTATAGCACCCGAGATAGGTAGGCGCCCCAGGAAATTGCACGGAACATTCTTTTATAAGCCTTTTATTATGTGTTATGAACTATGTCAAAGTTTCCAGCAGATCGACTTGTTAGATTTCATAATTTTAACAAAATTGCGTTATGTTAGTTGCAAATTCCACCACCAGGGAGCGCACACTATTCATAACAAAAGTGTATCAGATCGAAACTCTGTTAAACAACCTATCAGTGGATGTGTTACTCGAGTTGTGGCGGTCTTAAGCGAGAAATTAAGAAATTTGCTGAAAGTACTATTCGGAAATAGTGGTAACTAAAATTTTGACATTTTTAAATTTCATAAGCAGCACGTGTCTGAATATATCATAGTCCTCAAAAAACGACATCTAAAAAGGTCGTAAACGCTAATTTAAAAAAAAGAAATCCAGCACCCCTCCCCACCCTCCCTTAACAGGAAATTGCATGCACCATTATTTTATAAGCTTTTTATTATGTGTCATGAAGTAGCTTAAAGTTGCAAACTGATCGCCTTGTTATATTTCCTAATTCTAACAAAATCGCGTTACGTTAGTTCCGCATTCCACCACCAGGGAGCGCACTCTATTCTTAACAAAAGCATATCTGAACGAAACTCCTTTGCGCAATCTCTCCGTAGATACATGGTCGGGAGGGTGGCGGTGCGGTCTTAACCAAGAATTTAAAACATTTTCTGCGATAACAAACGCTAAGATTTAATAAATAAATCTAGCCCCCCCCCTTCCACTCTTCGAAATATCACACTCCATTCTTTTTTACATTTTTTCTTATGTGTTATAAAGTATCTTAAAGTTTCGAACACATCGAGTGGCGGTCTTAACCAATAATTTAAGATATTTCCTGAAATTGCTATTCGGAAATAGTGGGATGAACACTTATAAACCTATAAACTTTTTCATATTGAATTATTAATACTTATCTCATAGAGCGCCGTCGAAACACCCCACGCAAATTGTTAGATTTCCTAATTTAAATGAAATCTCCATTAAAAAAGCACGTGCCTCCATCTTAATCTGGCATTTGATGGAAATAAAAGGAATTAATAAAATAATAATTAATATCTCAGCTCGTAATGAAGCTATCTCTCGAACCGGGTATGTATGAAATCTGCGAGAAATTTCCAGCCCGGATGTCAAAAAATTTAATCGAAAAATTTAATATTTAAAAAGTTTAAATTTCGTATTTGACTTTCCTCCCCTTAAATTTCTCCCGCGCCGATATGTCTGAGAGACGACGACAGCTGCCTTCCGGTGAATGGAAATCTGTTTTCATTGTCTTTCCAAACACAGAAATTAAATTTTTATCGATCGATTTTTAGTGGATTTTTTGCGTTCTATCCTACGCAGAAATTTGAAATTTATACCAAAATAAAGTAGAATTTTTTCCGCGTATTTCTACACCTGTTACGAATTTGTACGACCGATACTTCGGCAGATCCGATTTTGCTTTTTAAAGGTCCACTTCCGTTATTGCTTAAATTACTCCGTGGTAACCCTGCACCGGCTGATTTGACGGTGCATCCGCCGAATTTACTGGCAACCCTTAGGAGAAACTGAGGAGGATTTCGATAACGTGTGTTTGCACATGCATTCAAAAGGTTGATTGGTTAATTTTAGAAATTAATTAGCCCGTAATTAGGTTAATTACCAACTTTTTCAAAATTTTATGATTTGTTGTTTGATGTGTGGTGTTCATCTATAAGTATGCAAAATTTCAAGTCTCTAACATGTATAGTTTCTGAGAACGGGCTCTGTGACGGACAGACAGACAGAGGAGCGAGACGAATAGGGTTTCGTCAGATTAACGAAACCCTAAAAATATCAAATTCAGAAGAACTACTGGTGCTATTTATATTCACATCATCAATGGGTGGATTATTTACATTAAACACATCTTCATTATTACTATTGAAATTATGATTTACAATATTGGAAGTAACATTTTCATGAACTGAATTATAAGAATTTGCATTTACAATAAAATTATTGTTAACAGGTTGTTCAAAATGTTCAATATTATCATTAGGTTGTTCAACAGATTGGTCAAAATTTTCTCTATTGTCAACACAATACACTTCATGTTCAACAGAATTTACTTTACTTAAATTTGTGCTGTTAATTTGAAAAAAAGCATAGCTTACTTGATTACAGGAAATGTCTAAATGGTGACTAGTTCCTTGAACATTATCAGAATCTATAATAAAAGGGATTTTGTCTTCTTTAAATATAGTCCAAGAGCCGACAGCACAAAAACCTATGTTATCAAGCACAAGAAAAAAACTTTTATTTTATGAAAGAGTAGAAGTAGGGGAATCTATCGATCCATGTCTGCCGGAAGTGAAGTGCTGCATAAACCAAAAATTAATACCACCAGTGTTTGACTCGTAGGTTTATCATTGTGTTTGTCCTAGAAACGAAGGTATGAAAACATGAAGGATAGTTGTAGGACAAACACAATAATAAACCTACGAATCAACCACTTGTGATATTAATTTTTGGCTTATGCACCACTTCACTTCCGGCAGACATGGATAATTAGATTCCCCTACTTCTACTCTTTCATAAAATAAAAGTTTTTTTCTTGTGTTTGATAACATAGGTTTTTGTGCTATCGGCTCTTGTACTAATAGCATTGCATCAAATGCAGATGCTATGGTTATAGCATATTTTGATATGAAATTAAATCCAAGAATTGCTGAAAAGTTCTTATGTGAAGTGAAATGTAGGGCTGGATTAATTATCAATATATCGGTCAAATATTGATATTTTTTAACTATCGCAATAACAATATGTAAGCTCTGACTCTAACGGTATATCCCAATAGCGATATCTAATCTCTGGCTCTACTTATATATCCCAATAACATTTTTTTCCCGCACCACGACTTCGAACCGCAAGAAGAAAAAGCGCCGAATATTGCGTAACCAATAACTTCTTCAAACCTTTCTCTCATCCGATAGATGCATTTATTCGCAGCCCCGCATTATTCTAAATTCCCTCCCGTGATAATCTGTCTTTCGTTCATATCCCAAACCCAGACTAAATCATATTCTAATATATCAACATACATATGTTCGTTCGTTACTGAATAATGGTTTAATCGTCGTTGTTTTAATTTCGCTGCTACTATTGGTTTAGACATATTAGAACACATCAAGTCTTTGATACGTCCTGGCCAATGACTTCTTCAATCCTTTCTCTCATCCGATAGATGCATTTATTCGCAGCCCCGCTTTATTCTAAACTCCCCTCCTGTGATAATCTGTCTTTCGTTGATATCCCAGACCCAGAATAATTCATATTCTAATATATCAACATACATATGTCCGTTCGTTACTGAATAATGTTTTAATCGTCGTTGATTTAATTTCGCTGCTACTATTGGTCTAGACATATTAGAACATATCAAGCTTGATACGTCCTGGCCAATGACATGAGCTAGAACATCTGTTCATTGTTGAGTCAATAATTGCTATTGTCTATAGGCTTCATTCAATGCTCGTTCGTATGGTCTTCTCGAGCGAGTTATCGGCAGTGATTTTATATTTTATAGTAAGATGAACGTACGGTGTCGGGTAAATTGCCCGAATTATAATGAAGTGATTTAAAAAAAAGAGGCTAAGAGTAACGTGTGGCAATATTTTGGATGCCCAGGTAATGAAAATGGTGAAGTAATAAATGAAAAAATTGCAGTGTGCAGTATATGCGTTCGACCGGTATTTGTAAAAGCTACTTCTAATTTATGGAGCCATCTTAGCTATAATCATCCTCTACAATATGATGGACTACATTCAAGGTAAGAATTGATTTACTTTATTTTACTGATTTACTTTATTTATAAGATTTACTTTACTGATTGATTTTATTTATAATATTCACACGGGCGTGGAAATTAGTTAAACGAATTCCAGTTGTAATTTTTCAATGAAAATATATTTCTGATTTTTTTTTTATTATATAATTTCTTTAATTTTAAATAAGACAAAAAAAAATCGTGTTTTAAAAAATGACATAAATGAGCAAAAAGATAAAAAAGAACAATAAAAATAAAAAATATTACTACATCTGGGCCTTATTTTTAAAGTCTGTAAATGTAATATTATTTAATGGCATTATACTGGATGTCTGCAAACTGGGCTGGAACGCTTAGATTAACTTCGTGTCATTAGACTGAAGCCGTGTTTGCTTTTTGCTCTGGACATGCAGGCTAGGTCGGCCTTTTTTTCTGCTCACTCGGGGTGTAGTGCGGCACGGGTCGCGTCTTACCAGAGCCAAACCCGAAAACTCTGCTTAAAGTCAACCCGACCGACACCCGGCACACTTCATCACAAACTCGAAGTGGAAGAAAATAAATTCATATTTTAATACAATATAAAAAAGAATTATTCTGTAATATCAAATTTATCTTTTTAGTACAAAATTGAATACATATACACTCATTAATGTTCAATTATATAGTTTTTTTCATAAAATATATTCCTGACTTTCTTTTAAAATGGTTGGTCTACACGAACCGCGTGTCGGGTCGGGTTCGGGTAACCTGAGACGATGCAAGAATCTAATTTGAAGATTGGGTCGGGTTTGAACTTTTTTGTAGTATACGTCGAATTGATAGTTTCCCTTACTTTACTTTTCTCTCTCTATTTTTTGGTAAAAATAATAGTTATATAATACATTTTTAATAGAAATTTTGAAGCTTTATTTTTGCTTAAAAAACTACAGAGTAATAATTTAAAAATCTATTTTCTTTTTTCATTGTTTAAAAGTTTGGATTTTCTTTAACCACATTTTCCTTTCATTTTAATTTACATTAAAAATTTTATAGGTTTACGTGCTTAGTGTTGACTCTAGAAAAAAAAAGGCCGCCGGGCGGGAATTTTTCACATAGGGGACAATATTCTGAAAAAGGATACTTTTTCTCAAAAAGGGAATACTATTCTAATAAAAGGGCACTTTTTTTCAAAAAGGGCACACTTGTACCTTGTTTACAAAAAATATTTTCAGCTGGTTTGTTTAGAGTCCCTAGAATTTGTGATATTTTTCCGAGATCAACTGAATTGCCACGGGGCGTATAGGAAGTATTAAAAAGGCAGCCGGGCGCATCGGAAGAATTTCGAAAGAGCCGCCGGGTGCCAAAATAGAAATAAAAAGGGCCGCTGGGCGCAAAATAGAAATAAAAAGGGCCGCCAGGCGTAAAATAGAATTAAAAAGGGCCGCCGGCCGCTGCGCCCTGCTAAAGCAGCTTAGAGTCAACACTAGTGCTTATAATTGCTTAAGTGATCAGATCAAGATCACTAAAATTGATATACCATGTTCTATGGCCGGCACAGACTCACAAATAATCTGAAAAATCCAGTACTTTAATTTTTATACATAAATATGCGGTACAAAATTCGAAATCCAGCACCCATTGGACCTTGGCGATTCAAAATTTCGTTTCATTTTAATTAAAAAAATATATATATATATCTACCGCCGCCCTCCACCCCACCTCCTCTCCCAAAATACAAAAAACAGTGCGTGATTTACGTCAAGAATGCGTTTTCAATACTAAAAAACCATAATATTAAAGCAGATGTTTTAATAGCGAATTTTTTTAATGTAAGAAAAAAAAAATCTATCCACATTGAACACTCTCTTTCCCCGCAAATTATTTATATGAGAAACACGTTTACAATACTGAAAAAAGATAGTACTTAAAAATAATAAAACTAAAGTAGATATTTGAGTTAAAAAGAAAAAATAAACAAATAAAAGCTCTATCCATGGTTTCTTTCTGCATTGAAAAACATAATGATCTGATTGTGTAAACATATGACTTCCGATTTCTCGGAGCGAGGTGAAGTGAATAAACGAAAACAAACTGCAGATGCCCTCCTGCTTTTCATTCGAAGTTTCGGAAGGCGTTGTAACTTTCTATGAAATAATTAAATTTTAATAAAAATTTCTTACACAGCCTAATTTACTATTATTTCAACTAGCTGAAAATTTGAAAGAAATCGGTGAATTTACATAGGAGATATGGATACATTGATTATTATTATTTTTTTAACAGTAAGGAAAAGAAGATTTTGATTTTCATTCTTTTTCTTTTTTTGTTTGCTTGCAACTGTTTTTTCTCTGCACTTAAGCACTACAAACTTGATGTCACTTTCAAGGTCCTTTTTATACGATTTAAAAGAACAGAATTTGAATAATGTGTTCTCGTGCTAAAATGAGGGGGGGGGGGGAGGTGGAGTTTTCTGTCATGACGGCTTTTTAAAAAGCCATCCGGACAAGGCGTGGGTATCTATAAGATGTATATTCATTTGTAAATAATTATATGATTATTAATGTTTTAAATTTTTTTGTTTATTAATCTTTTAAAATAAATGTTATGAGTATTTTCATAAATTTATAATGCAATGATTTCTTTGAACTAACCAAGACTCTCTGATTTCGAACTTCTTGAAATCTAATGCAGAATATCGATTGTTTTGTTTATGTATTTGTTTTTGTTAGCCAATAACTTTATTTTATTTCTATTTTTTTTTTCATTTGCAACATTTCTTTTTTTTTTTTTTTCCTTTTAAATTCAGTGGCACTTTCGAAATAAAAAACAGATTTAAATATCAGAGTATTTTGCGTAATCAAGTAGAATTTTATGGTAAGTTTTTCTTTTTTGTTAGTTTCTTTCTGGAAAAATATGTTGTTATGGGTCTAGATGTTATTTACAAAATATTTATAAAAAAGTGAACTTTCCTTAGCATAGGTCTATTTCCAAATGGGATTTGAATATGTATATTTAAAAAATTTTAATGTTTTATTCATCCATAGATAAACAAATATGAAGGTATAAAGACAGAGAAATTTTCTAAATATTTTAACTATTAAGAATGTATTGATACTCTTAGAAAAAGATTAAAAAATAAAATTTCTGCTGCATCTGTCATTCACTGAAGACTATTTAATTACGAGTTCATGCAATTATGACATTAAATCTGTTTCAGTTTTTGCTTTTCACTTATTTTAATCATTTTAAAATCATCAACGTCCTAAAATTGAGAACTTTTTAGTTTATCTAGTAAAGTTTTTTTTTAAATAATATTCTCCGTTTACGCAATAAAATTAAATAGTTAAAAAATTATTCATAAATAATACATAAAACAGGAAGAATCGAGAACAAGCTAAAGAAAACCACTATGTAATCAATGATATAAGTGCAAATAGATAACGAATATTGGTTCCTTTTTCTAAAGTATTTATTTGTATCATATATATATATATATATATATATATATATATATTTATTTATTTAAAGAATATTGCGTGAGCAAATAGGTATAAAACATTAATTCTTTGCTTCCTACAGCTATTTGCAATAAAATTATTCCTACTATACCATTTGTCTTTAACAATAAGAAATTTTTCTATTCCCTCACACTTTAAAGTAGTTATCGCGATATATCACCGATATTGATATTAACTCGTTGATATATTGCGATATTAAATTTTTGATATCGTCCAGTCCTAGTGAAATGTCAGTGATGTAAAATGCTTGTTTGAAAAAACTATTTTTCAACTTGAAAGAGAATTCAATAGGGCATTTTGATATGACGTCAAAAACATGGACCCCGTAATCTTCTATCTGCGCAACTATCTGCACAGATTCTCGGCATCTTTAAAGTGAATTTATGGTTACCATATTGGCTGCTTTATCGCACTTGATGCGATTGCCAAATACTTTATTTACATTAAACTAAATTGTTTGTTTTTCCTGGAAAATGCGAAGTCGCTATGCTGTTTAGATTTGAATTTAAACGGAAGAAATGTACTAGTAAGTGCTTTGTAATAGTTTTCTATTTAATGATCTGTCCGATTAGTTTTTATTTAGTAACTCGTATAATTTTTTAGTTATTAAGTCAATGTAAAAATTTTTAGTGTTAGGATCTGACCTCAAATGCTTTCGTTCAGTGTTATTTTAGGGGATTTTTCAGATGACTATCAGGGCCGTGCGAAGAGAAAACTGCGCCCGGGGCGAAGTTTCGATTTGGCGCCCCCCCCCCCCTCATCCGTCTCTTTGTGGCAGATCTCTAAAACTTGATAAATAGCTGAAATAAAAATAAATTCTATTGAATAAATATTTCGTAGGTATTTTGGAATTTTAAAAGGGTTTAATTTTAATTTATATATTCCGAAAAACTAAATAACATAAGAGGAGATTGTTTTGTCACAGTTTTATTCTAACCATTTTAATTTGTTGTTAGTATTTGAGTTGGAGAAAATGGGAAAATTCGCAAGATAAAAATCGCTAACAAGCAGGTAGGACACGAATGCCCCCTTTAACAAATAAGTACTGAAAAATAAAGAAAAAAACCCAGTAGAACATAATGTAAAATATGAAAATAAATTATAATTTCTGTACTACAATTAAGGAAGATAATGAATGCAATGTTTAATTAACATAAAATAAAAATATATAATATCGGGCAGATACATTTACTACCATTTTATTTTTCTCGCTTTTATGGTAGCGAAATCGTCTATTATTTTTTTTATACCTAAAGATTGCGTAATACTGAATTCGATAGAAAGTAAATCCAGACATTTCTGCTGATGCGGTGGTTACGGAATGCGTAGAAAAATTCTGTACGCTGTCTCCATGTTTTTGTAATTCCCTGTTAAGTCAAAATTATAGAACAGTTGAAGAATTTCTAAATGATCTATTTTATAAAAAATTTCATCCGATGTTGCAAATGATTATTTTGCGCTTATCAATTCGAGTTCATTTACATCAGCAGTATATTTATTTGCAACATCCATGCAATATTTACTTAATAGATTTTCGTTAACAGATTTTAGATTCGCAGCAGTCAGAAACTCAAAATCTTGTGATACATTTCGCAGTTTGGTGAATCTTTCAGTTCGATAGCCTCTATGTATGTAACACGAAATCCTTCACTTTAATTTAAATTGTCACTTACATCAGGAGCATCGTAGTCATCCTTGAACTGTTAAGAGTAGTTCAGAGCATGAAACTATGAATAAAGAGGAATTGAAATATTTTAAAAGTGGCGAAACTTTAACTCTAACCGCTTCCGCAGGGTCAGATTACAATCGAAGATCTTCCACCAGTAAATTTGAATAGAAACTTCCTCCTTTTTTAAAAGCCTTTTTCATGCAGAATTTCTATCATAATTAACGCAAAATTATTGATTCGTTTTTTCTGGTGGAAGTTTGCCTCCACGATAGCCAGACTCCGTGGTTCCGCCATATTTTGACTACACAAAAAATCCTCCAGTCAATGTCAGTGAATTTGGTTACCGATAGGGCAAATTTCTACATGTAAATTTGAATAAGAATTTTCACCTTATTCATACAGAATTTTTGTGCTAAATAAGGCAAAAATTTCTATTTGTGGAAGTTGAATCCTGCGTAATCAGGCTCTGTTCCGATGTAAAAAACAACAACCATCATCTTGTGACTACCTCGACCGTTATTCACTCGCATCCGGTTGACACTACACTTTTTTGTCTCCTTCTGTTAATTCCTGTTAAATAGCTCCATTCTTCAGAGATATCAAACTCATTTGGGGTTGCAGGCCATTTTAAATATTATTGTACCTCATGTGCAGTAGAGCAGCATAAAAAAAAAAAAAAAAATCGGGGGCGAGGGGAATCTTTAAAACAAAACTTCATATATAAACAAACAACAAACAAAAGTTTTCAAAAAATTTTATATAACTTTATTTTAAGGTTAATGTTAAACTGAAATCTGTCAGAAAAAAGCGATTTTTTTTTTCTTCTTTTCAAGATTTTCGGGTCAGAAGAGTAATGGGACTCAAGTATGCTCCAATAATTATACCCATATGTTATAACATATGGGTATAATAATTTACATAAAGCAGGGGTAAGCTAACAGTTGTAAATTTTCAAGTGGGTGAAAAAGTACGGGCCAGGATTCGAACCAGGGAAGTCTTGGCTGAAATCGCCAATGCTCTATCAACTAAGCCATTTCGGAAAAATCTGGAGGACTAATTCACCCAACTGACCTTAAACGAACACAGCATCTGGTCTGATAAATTAATCAGCTCCTTGAATCCCTGGTTCGAATCCTAGATCGGACTTTTTCACCCACTTGGAAATTTACAATTGTTATGATTTATTTACCAATTGAATATTTGTGTTAAAAATTAATCTTTTATAGAGTTATGATAATTTCATAAAAGAATGTAATGATTATTTTATGAAAAAAATAAAATATGATTAGAAAAAGGTTTTAACAACCAGTTTACCCGTACCGGTTGAGTCCTCCCACCGAGTAGGGAAATTCAATAACAGTGAATTGAGTAGAATGAATAACAAAATAATAATAATAATAAATACTTCGTAGTATACTTCATAGCTAAACTTGATACAGCTAAACTACATAGCTAAATTTGGTAGCTATACGCTGCCAAATTTATAATAATAATGTAAAGGAATCTGTTTTTACATTTTAACTCTTCGGAAATATCTCGAGTCCTTAGCATATAATGCGCCCCTAGTGGTAACACCCCACTGTTTGAGAACCATCGTCGTATTTTATTGTAATTTTATTCGTTGTTCGTAAAAAATATTAAGAAGACCCAGATTAGTCATTAATTTATTTATGACAATTGAAATAACATGTTAGTTTGAAAACATGTATTCATTATTCTTTTTCCTTGATCATTGATTGGATGTTAATCAATACAATATTGGAAGAGGACAAAACTTATTTTTGTTTTTAAAAATCTATGACATGAATTATCTTTTTGAAAAAGAAATGCCCTAAAATTGTTTCGTGCTATTATGAAGAAGAAAATAGAAAGGAAAGTGTAAATCTCTGAGTTATAAAACTATGAGACCAGCATTCAAAATATAATAAATTCGATTAAAGTTTGTTAATATTATACATATGACAATATTGAAATTTAAAATTACCTGCAGTTTTACATTTTATCCAGAATGATTCCCCAACAGCAAGAGATATCGGCTAAATTTCGACACATTACAAAAATTGTCAGTATATGAGCAGAAATGGAAAACAAATCTGTTAAGGGACCACACGGGTGTTAACGTTTTATTATTATTATTATTATTTTAGAAAACTATATATTTATGTATAGTATATATATACATATATATATGGGTATTTCAAAATGTACTTTAAAAAATTCAAAGTAAAATTACATTTATGTATCAATAAATTCCCTCAAAAAGTATTCTTTTAAAATATGTATTAAAAGATATAAAATGTGGAAAATGATAATTGTGTTTCAACTTTTTACATTTTTGAGTAAATTTAGATAATTATATATAATATATATAAAATAGTAGATTTACCAAAATGAAAAAAATATATTTTCAATAATTTATTTTATTTCTTAACAAGAAAGGAAAATTAAAAAAAGAAAAAAAGAAAATGCCTCCCATAATTAGGTAAAATTTATTATTATTATTGGGTGGGAGAGCGCGCGAGTTTCGTAGATGATGTAAAGGGGGGGGGGGGGGGTGCGCAGAGTGCAAAAGTTTGAGAAACACTGCAATAAGATATTACAAAAGTACATCATAAAACGATCAAATTTAAAGAAATTAATGACAAGTAAATATGAACTTACTAATATAATCTAAGGAAAAATGTACATCCAATAAAAAAAAATTACTTACAAGTGAAATAGAATGTTCTACTAAAAAAGAGACTTACACAAACGTAAAACAACTTTTAAAATGAAAAAAGTCCTTTCCTTAGGCAGAAATTTCTTTTTGGAGTTAGAGTAGGAGACGATGCAATAACTTTGAAAATAAAAATGCACATAATTACATTGGGGGGAATTCCAGATCGACATATAATATTTTTATTTTTTTACAAATAAAAAGGGGAAAAATGACCTTGAAGAAAAACAATCCAGAAAAACAATCAACAGTCAAAATTAACAAATAAAAAACCGAGTTGATAGTATAAATTTGGCGCCCCCTGAATCTCTGCGCCCGGGGCGACCGCCCCCTTCGCCCCCCCTTTCGCACGGTGCTGATGACTATTTTAACAGCAAAACATACACAGTGTATACTTTTTAAAATATTTTTGATATACATGCCTGTTGATTATTTTTTCTTTACTTCAATATGCAATTACCTTATTTTATTTTAGTTCTGTAAGATATATTCACTATGCTTTACGGAAAATACATATTAAAAAGTATTTTATTAGCCTTTTTTTACTTTTAAAACCGTCAATTTTGCATTTTTCTGAAATATTAATATGCAAACATAGCTGCCAACCTTCCCATTTTTTTTTTTCAAGTCAAATAAATATATTATGTACAAAAAGTTTTACTTAAATGAAATCAAATAAGTACCAAATAAAAACAAGACATTTTATAAATTTTCTGTGTTTATTTAAGTTTAAGAAAATATGTGCAAAATGAAACATAGTTTCTATGTATTTATAAATAATTCTTTAGAATGTATTAATAATTTTTCATCTTAAACATATGTTTAAAATTTGTCGATTGAGTTTTAAACATTTCTTTTCTTTTCAGAATCTTAACATTATGGTCACCACAAGTCAATGAGGATGGCCTTCTCTTCAATCTACTGAATAAAGCTTTTGTGGCCAAAAAAGTGTCACAGAGTGCATGCCGAGTATAAATTTACATCACATTCCTCTGAGACACTTCTCCAGCCTAACTTTCTCCATAGAAATCAAATCCTTGTCGGTTGCCCAAATACAATGTGTGTCCTATTTTGGATTTTTTCAGCTCTTCATGACAATGTGTTTTCAGGTATGTCTTAAAATATTAAAATATATTTCTAATCGGATTTGTTTCCACAACTATTGTAGGAAAATCTTGTGAAGCATAAGCTTTTAATTTTACATGCTTTAATATGTTTAAATGACTTAAAAATCTTAGCTGTGTGCTTAAATTGAACTCTTTCATTATTATTGTTGCTTAGTCACATCATTATCTTACAAAACTGAAAACATTCAGTAGATATAGCAAGATTGCAATTAGTCAGTTTAATCTCAAACAATTTATATAAAATAATCTCTTAAGAGAGCAAGAAGAATCTCTTAACACGCTGCTTCCCCTTCGTCCAATAAAGTCTTTTTCGGAGGGTACCTACCCGCAGGCGAAATTCTAAAATGGAGGGCCAAAATCACAGTCAGGTGAAATCCGAGCATCTCATTGGTCATTGAGTCGCGTCCTTTTCAGGGAGCAATCTCTAGCGGTAGGGGAAACGTCGAATACTCTCTTTTCCGAGAAAAAATCATGTATTGAAGCGAATTTTTTCTATTTCATTTAAAATAAGCCATTGAAATTAACTCAAGATATTTTGATGACTTTTTATAAAATGTGAATGAAAGATTTCGATTTTGAGCTGTAAAAATTTTTAAATAATATGGCAAGTAATTTTTTAGTTAATGAAAATTAAAAATACAACTTGCACTTTTTTTTCCATATGTTACTTTTAAAATCCAAAATAAAACAAATATTCACACTTTTCTATAGAAAAATTCAATAACTAACTTAGAATACTAAAAACTTTCAAAAAAATTTGCCTAATGGAAAATAATTTTAAAAAATAATGTCAGTTTTTAAACCGATTTTAATCATTAAGAATAAATGACATAAGACAATTAAGAATCGATGACAATATAACATTTTAATATTTTGAGAATTTAATTATAAATTAATAATATGTTTCCCTAAGGAGGGTCCAAGTGACAAATTGCTAAATAGTGTTTATGATTATAATTGTATAAGAGTTACAAGAAGAATGGAATTAATTATGTGCCAGATCATGCACGCGAAAATATGCCAATTAGCTGTGAAACTGCAACAATGAAATATTTTAAATATTAAAATGAAAAAATAAAATATAAATATATTTTTTTAAATGCACTTTTATCATTAATTAATGATTTTATGTTTCAAAAAACAATTTAGAAATCTTGAAAGGTTGTTTAAACTATGCTTCTTTTTTTCCTTTTGCATATATTAGAAAAAAAAACCCAGAGAAAATTGTAATTTTTAAAATAAATGCACAAGTTCATGCTTTTCTAATCGTAAATTAAACGAAGCAAATTTCCATTATCGGGGTCACGCCAAATTAACACATTGCAGCGGACTTGAATAGCAGTCATTAGGCTTGATTTTTAAAATAAATATTGAATGTTTATAAAAGAATGTTTACCTTTTATGTCCCAAATTACGAATTTGTGAAAATTTCATCTTCTAAAGCATATTTTGTGAATTTTTGAAACTACATTAGAAGATTTGCACAATCATTTAATAAATTTTAGAAGGATTTTGCCAAAATTAATTAAATTAAATTTATAGGGATTTTGTGCAATATTTGTAACTTCCCTCAAATCTTTTATTTAAAATCTTGTTTTTTAGTATTTTGTAGAATTACAAAATATACAAATATCATTTCTTACTATAGAAATATTTTGAAACAGAAACTTTCGCCTCCCGCCTCCAATCTGTCAACGTCAAGAAAGCTGAAAAAGATGCAAAAACAAAAGAATTTTTTTTTTTAATTTTTTTTGTGCACCCAATAATGTATTTTGGAATAAGATAAAGCAAAATATCTATAAATCATCCTAAACAGTATAACTATCGATGTATTAAATTAGTTTTATCACAAGTTATTTTAATGGCACTTTAATGTCCCGTCGGGCATAAAGGGTTAAAAACAGAAACTTTTTTACTTTCATATTTATTTTATGGGCAGAAAACCTGGAGCGACTTAAAAAAATTTTTTTTGGATTTATTTTTAAGTTTTTTATTATTATTATTATTATTTAATGCTGAAACATTAAATTCTGTATGTTTTAAATTATTTTTGTAATTTTTTAAATATAATTTTGTTAATTTAAAGTTTCCGACTTAGAGTCTAGAAAGGGTTCTTTTTTTTTTAATAGTTGACATTTTCTGGAATAATATTATTTTTTTGTGATTTTATGGATTTAAATTGTGCGGGGGGGGGGGGGGGGTGTAGAGGAGAACATTTATTGAGATTTTTACCATACGGAATTTATAGACAATTTTTAAATGATATTACACGTATTTTTCAATGAAAACTAAATTTTATTAAAAAATAATTGTCATGTCATATCATTTAAAAATTGTTACAACTTGTAATCTAAACTATTCATTCTCGTTGTATAAAATGTTATCAAAATATCTTAATTTACTTAATTTCGATTGTTTATTATAAATAAAAGCGAACAAAATAATAAGGTAAATAATGCATAAATGTAAATAAGGTAACAATCGCTTCAAAATTACTTTTCCACTCCTTTCAAAATTCAAATGGGGAAACAAGTTGGTGATCCTCACCCTTATCTCTCTGAAAACCACGCGACCACACAACCAATGGGGTGGCTGTATTTCACCTGACTGTGATTTTGGCCCTCCATTTTAGAATTTCGCTACCCGCAGAGCTGTGGCTGTTGCCATTCGTGGGTAAAGTCCATTGCTTGCTTTCCAAGCGACTCTCTTGGAGCCATGGGATAACATGGAGACATGTGGAATTAGAGGCAACTTTGACGCCTCGTGTAATAGCACTTTAAAGCCGGGAACCCACATGCGGAAAAATACGACGGAATTGGACAGCGGAACGGCAAATTGACCTCATATTTGCCGCGTACAAATGCGAAAACGCAGCGGAATTGTAGTTAAACATGTTTTAGTTTTAACTTTTTCCGTTTTCCGCGACGGCATCTGTAGAAATCAACCAATAAGAACGCTTCTCACTATTTCGTTGGCAGCGCGCGCCAGCGAAAAACGCAAGTGCGATTCTCATTTCCAAGTCGGAAATTTGGCGTAGCGGAAAATTTGCCGTTGCAGATTTCCGTCTATATTTTTCCGCATGTGGGTTCCCTGCTTTACTCTCCTCGGAGAAATCTCTGGGAACTCTTGCAGCGTGACAGAAGACTCGACTCCCCACATCAAACAGTGCGATAAACGGGGCGCCTTCCGTAAATGCGGTCTACACGAAAACACAGTCTTGCTGAAGTTAATCATGCAGGAGAATTTGTTAAAAGATATCTCGTTTGCATTTCTATATATTTAAATGATGTTTTTTGAAAAGGTTGATCTCTAAACAGACCGTCTTTTTACTTTTCGATTTGTTTACAGGTTTTTTTTTATTAGGATACTTTCACTTGTGGAGCAGGATTCGGAAGTGAAAGCATCCTCATAAATAAAAAAAAACGCAAACAAAATCGAACAAGTAAAAAACGGCTTTGGTAGAGATTTACCTCAACTATCCAATGCAAACAACAACAACAACAAAATCATTTACAAATATTGAAATGCAAACGAGATATCTTAAAAAAAATCCCATAGGATTACCATTAACGAGCAGGTGTTTTCGAGTGAGTGAAGTAGACCCCTAAGGTGCGATCAGACAGCATTCTGCGACGACGTCTTGTTTGTCGGCTTCTTTGAGTAACACAAAGGAGACTCCTTGACATGTTTATTACCTTCCCATTCTTTTGTTCATGACCACGGAGCCTTGGAAAAGAAAACCCAGAGAAATAATTTATGACTTCTCATTTCAGAATTTAAAAATTCTGAACGCAGCCTTAAAGGTAGTTTTGCCTTTATAGTAGGACGAAAAAAGGGAGTTCCTTAGCACTTTTTCCCAGAATAGGAATGAAGATTTTAGTTCTGTTTTTTTTTTTTTTTGTTGTTGTTGTTTGTTTGTTTGTTTTCATTTGAAGAACATTTCAATTTTTTTTAAATAAAAAAATTGCTTATGCGAATCGCGTTGCGCGTACGGAGCCCTAGCGTGCGCTTCGTGCACTTCCAATCGGTCGGTATCCGATAGATCGACAGAGTCGTTTGCAATCAATTTTCGATAAGGATTATGAAAGTAGATAATATTGTCTGGAGCTTCAACTGCTTTAAGATAAAAAAGTTGAAAATCAGCAAAGCAACAGCGATTTGAAAAAAGATCTATTTCTGACCCCTTTTTTCGCACTTTAGCATGCTTCTAAAAATATTTACTTTTTATAAAAATGGCTAAAAGTGGTCCAAACTCCAATAAATTATATCACCTTTGATTTAAAGAAAAATCAGTAAGATCGGTTTAATAGTTTTTTTGTATTTCTGATCACGCCCAGTTTCAAAAAAAGACATTTTGTGTATGCGTTTATAGCGTTCCGAAACAGCGTAAGCTTATGAACGCGCTGCACTAAGGCACCAAATAAATATGAAATGACTTAGAATTCGGTCAAATCGTTGTACACGGGTAATCTATAGACCAGAGGTCGGCAAGTAATTTTACGTGGGATCCGAATACTTTTGAAAAAATTTATCGAGGTCCAGAGGAAAAAGAAAACATATAAGTAATCTAATTACTTATTACTTTTTAATTGCTATTTTTACATGCACATGCATCTACCCTATATATATATATATATATATATAATCCTAATGAAACGAATTTATGAAACGGATTATATGAAACGACTGAAATGTAACGAATTTATGAAACGGATATATGAAACGACTGAAATGTAACGAATTTATGAAACGATTCCATGAAACGACTGATTAAACAACTAATTATGTTTCGCGTCGATTTTTCCTAAAATATAGAATACTTTGAGATGAAATTGACACCAAAAATCGGTATTGATCCGCAGATCTCAAAACTGGTATTAGAATTTTTTAATTTGAAATAGTTTTCGAAATATTAATTTTTTTTCTAATTTTAAATAATTTTTTCTAATGATGGCAACTCAAATTTTAATCCTAACAGATATCTTTTTTTCATATTTTAGTAAAGATTATTATTTTCAACTAATCTGGCGACCATTTTGGCCTCCCTTAAATGTATGCTAAGAACAGTGCTTTTTTTTTTTTTTTTTTCGTATTTCATTATCATTTTCTTTAATAATACAAAACTTTCATTTAAAACTTAAAAGATTAAAATTAATGGCTTTCACTTCTTTCTTTTTTTAAAACGGAACGAAAAGAAAAATATTAGGCGCAGATGTCATATACGCACCGAGATACGTAAATGGCGTTATTTTGCCTGACATGGTAACCCGGTTATTATTGCTTATTTATTAATAAATGTTTATTTACATTTATTTTCTTTTTATTTAAAAAAAATGTTATGAATTGTTTTGTTCTATAATTATTAATTAATTTTTTTTTATTTATTGTTATTTCATTTTAAAAATAATAGAAAATAATTTAAAAATACATATGTAGTAACTGGTATTCGAAAACGAGGTTTTCGCCAAACTGTCGTAAAAAAAAAAAAAAAAAAAAATCACGCCAGACCCGATTAAATAATGCAACAAATCCTGACATTTAATTTCCAATTCAAAGCAATGTTTTAATGGTACTACTTAGTTATCCTGTCGACCAATTTCGCCGAATTATATAAATCGCCAAATCACTCAACAAATTATACAAATTGACGTAATTTTTATTTTAAATAACGAAAGAACAAATAAATTAGTATAATATTAATAAAAATCAAAGGTCGAAATAAAAATCACTTGATGGCGTAAACACGTGTAACTTCATTACAGTCAAGTAAATGTGACATTTATGATCAACCATTATTCGCATTTAATCTTATAGTCTGGCGATAGATTTTTGGTCGATGGGATAATCAAGTAGTACCGTTTTAATTTACCACTCGAAAAAAAAAATGCTAACTGGCGAGTTTAAAAAAAGCTATTGGCGAGATTTGCACCCGGCTAACATAAAAGTACCAAGAATTCTTTGCGATCATGGCAACTTTTATGTAGTTTTATTCGAAAAAATAACTTTGATTCTTTAATCAAAATGGAAAACTTTCTTATGAAAAGCGAAGGGTTGTAATTGTTTGTGGCAGTTAAATAACTTGGACTATTATAATATAAGTGAAAAAAATGCGATAGAATAATATTTGATGACTTATAGCCTATGTGGCTGGCTAACATTAAAGAACCAAAATGGCCGCCTGGAATATAAAAAGCGAAGGGATCCTCCCGGAACTGTTGATAATAGTCACATGACTTGGGCTATTATTATAGAGATTGTTTTCAATTCTAAAAAAAAACAGCGCAAAGAATAATATTTCCTAACGATTAAAAATTTATTTACACGTGACTATTAAAAACAGAAAAAAAAAAAAAAAACCTTTAAAATTACTATTAAACGAGTAAGTGTTAAAAGCAGGAAAATATTGAAAATTATGTCTTGAAAATTGTATTTACACGTGAATATTAAAAAAGAAAGGAAACTTTAAAATAATAAATACATTAATATGCGTTTAACCCTTTCAGGGGCAAGGTACTTCGATTCGTAAAATGTTGAAATCAGTGAATGGCACCAGAATTTACAAACAAATTTCGAAATACGAAAATGCTTTTGTTCACTTACTTAATAAAAGGAAAATTTTCATTCCAATATTCTGGTGCTAATATGGCATTTAAGAATTAAAATTAAGTGGTCCAAAAATGAACCACCACCCTTGAAGGGGTTAAAGCAGTAAATTGTATTATGTCAATCGTTTTATAACACTGTTAAAAAATACCTGGAAGCAAAGACTCTGTTTACTTCATTCATTTTATATTAGCATCCTTTCAAATGTTTAAATGGTCTTCTTTAATCAAACTCGAAAACAATCATTGGATGTCTTAACAGCAACTGATTCGGCCTTAAATTTACGCAAAGGGAATTGAATGGAAACCCGTTCACAGGGAGATCGCTATAGGTTTTTTCATTATAATACAATCTTTTTTAATTTTTTTAATACCGATCAAATTAGCGTGCTTTTAGATTCTGCGGTGTCTGAACGCGGGTTGGCGAGCGTAGCTTGCAGGGGGCAGAGCCCCCTAATATAATATAAAATATAAAAGTCAGGTATTCGTTCTGAAAAATTGCTATATACGCAGATATATGTCCTGGAAATTTTTACATACTCATAATAAAGTAGAAAAGGCAGGTATTCGTTGAAAAATTAATGCGAAAAATTACACTTGCGGTCTTAACCTTTAACCGATGTTACAGAAATTGTCACATAACTAGTGATAAGTGGTCTGTGAGATCGCTTCATCGAAAGATGAATAAAAGCCGCGATTAACTCATAGGATGTTGTTTTTGTACTAAACTTTTTGTATTGGAGTGTTATAATTAACCCTAGAACTACCGAAAATTTTACTCAAGTTTTATAAAAATATTACACATCAGAATTCTTATTTAAAACTATTGAACTTATTTACTTAACTCATTATTGTCTGGTTTACATATTTAGTTTATTTTAAAGAAATTTCTGGTTAGAATAAATATTTCGAATGTACCCATCGGGTCCATTGGACCCGTCTGGTAGGCGGAGGGTTAAAATAATATCTATTCAAAAGACTCTGATGACAGTACTAAAGTTCCAAACGAAACAAAATTACAGTAGTGTTTGTAGATAAACTGAAATTTGCAAGTTAAACTATGAAAATTGAAAAAAGCACCGGTTTGTGAGACCGGTAACATCAGTTAAAGGTTAAGCTAGTTTTTTATAGTTTGGCAATGCTCACATTGGTGAGCAGTAAATACGAAGAATGTGTTCAATGTGGGCGTTCGTTAATCTTGGACGATATTTGTTATTCAAAAAATTCATTTTGGAGAAGTTCTTTCACATACAAATGTAGAATCAAACATAGTAGCCAGGTTAATAGCTTGTCTTTTGCAATTTTCCTAGTTTTCTAAGACATGTTTGCCCCAAAATTCTTCAGGGGATGCACTTTTATACATTGCGAGTCCAATATCTTCATTTGAAGTAAAGATTTTTCAACACTGAGTAATTTCGCAGCCGCTTCAATTTTTTTCACAAAGTCAGATATAAAACTTAAGAACACTGCAGTGTGTATTTCGGAATTCTTCTTCTTATACTCAGAAATTGTTGGAAAATGAATAAATACTTCATTTGCAATATATTTTTCGGCGGTCCAGGCTTCGACCTTCCGCGGCCCGGATGTGGACCGCGATCCGCCAGTTGCCGACCGTGGCTATATACTATAGCGAAATAGAAGAATGAAAATAAAAAAATAGATTTTTTCAACAGACAAAAAATCTCCCCCCCCTCCTTAAGGTGTGATGAAATCACATTCTGCGACGACGGCCTTTTATTATTGACTTTCTTTGATATAGGGAGTTTCTATCGCGCTACCATAGGGTAAAGAACTGCGGAGGTGAATCTTTGATATGTTTTTCACTTCCTTTTTCTTTTGTTTATGACTCCTTTTATATTTTGTTGGGGACTATGCAGTGTCTCTGGGAAAAAAACCCAGCGAAATAATTTAATGACTTTGAAAATGTTATCTGCACGTAGTCTTAAAAGTGGCTACGTCTCAGGGCCGAAACTAAGGGGGGGGGGAGGCAGATGGGGCATGTGCCCCGGGCGCCAAATAAAGATTTTGTTTGTCGACTTTTCTCACATCTATGTTTAGCACGGTATTGTTAAAATAATCCTGTCTGGCGTATGACAAAGCATAGAAGTATCTAAAGATGACATGGCATAAGGATCCTGTAAATAGCGGAATTTTTTTCGATTCTTTTCGATTCCTTTTTCAAGATTTAATATGGCAAAAATATGTATTCAATTTTAGAGGTAACTAAACCGCACAAATTGGCAGCTATGTGATTCTATTAGTGTCATGAAAATTGCAGGTCTAGCCTCTTCTTTCTGCTCAAAGTATTGAATAGTTTTTTCAATCGAACTTACACCTTTGGAAGGGATCATTTTCTTCTGATGTACTGATGGCTTTCATTATTATGAAACAGCCATTATAAATGAAGTGTTAGGTGAAGATGAAAGAGCAGCCGTAAAAAGTTAGAACTCTGATTTTCTGGTCAGAATGGGAAAAGAAATGGCCATAATTTAAAAAAAAAAAAAAAAAAAAAAAAATATGGCCATTGGTAAAAAAAAAAAAAAAAATTTGAAAAAAAAAATTATGGCCATTTTTTTCCCCCATTCTGATCAAAAAGTCAGAGTTCTAACTTTTTACGGCTGCTCTTTCATCTTCACCTAACACTTCATTTATAATGGCTGTATCATAATAATGGAAGCCATCAGTACATCAGAAGAAAATAACTCCGTTAAAATTCTCTTTGTAAATATAATTTGCGGAAGAGGAGGGGCGCCAAAATCCATATTTGCCCCGGGTGCAAAAAAGGCTAGTTTCGGCCCTGCGTACGTCTTAGGCTCCAGAAAACCTTAATCAGGCTCTGCTTAACCTATAATATAAAATTTACTTCTTTAAGTATTGTATCTTCTTTTCCAAACAAGAGAAAAAAAAAAAGAGACGTGTTTTTCCCCCTCAAAATCGAAGAGAGAAAATATAGTAAATTCAGTCAGTACATAAGGTAAAGAAAAGATTTTCATTACACAATGCTATTTTGGAACAAAAGTAAGAATATAAAGAATTGATAAAAAAAAAAAAAATATATTGGCAAAAACTAGAAAACAGGAATTCTGCTTTTTCAGAATTTAGTGTCGCCCTCGATGAAAAAAATGTATGTATATATAAATAGTACAAAACCTAATTCAATTTTAAGACTTAAAGCCCACACTTTTATTTTATCTAAAATGACGTCATTCGCATCCGCTTAAGAATTCCACATTTACGATCCACTCTTAAACATCTACAGCATAGTGACAGCCTGCATAAGGATGTCACTATCGCAAAATAATACACAAATGCAGCAAAAAGATGCCGTCATTAAAGAAACTCGACAAAAAAAACGGCTGTCTAATGATTCATAGGCATTCATTTGTTTGTAACGTTAATATAGACGATTTCAGTTGTGACGTTTTGGTTGGAAACTGACTCCAAACAAACGGTTGCTATGTTGTATTTTCTATTTTTTTTGTGTGTGTGTTGCAGCTATATCTTATAATCTATATCTCACATCTAAGTGTTTTAATACTTGATATGTACTGGTAACATTTTCCACAATTTATATTTAAAAAGAAATGACGCATAACAACCGTTTGTAAGGAGTCAGTTTCCAACCAAAACGTTATGACTGAGGTCACACTGAAAGCATCTACTGATACTTAAAATTAAATATAATTTATAATAGCTCCATGTTTTAACAAAATTATTCGTTTATATTTTTCAAAAATAGCACGTATTTGAATTACATTTTCCTTCGGTTGTTATGAGAAAATGACAACAAAAAGATATAATTGCTATTTTTCAACTATTTTCCTTTTACTTTCTATATTAATGGAGTACTTGAGTTGCCAAAATTAAACAAATGGTGCTAAAAACTACAACAACAAAAAAAAATTAATATTTCAAAAATAAATGGAGATACAGTTTTCAAACAAATTGCATTTAAAAGTACTTTTTTTTCCAATACGACGGTATAAAAATAAAAAATGTGCGATGCTTAGAAATTAAAAAAATTGCTATAGAGCATTTAATCGCACAATGGTACATCTGCTTTGTTTATTGCTGCCTTCTGTAAGCTAACGTTATTTTTTGGAGACAAAATAAGCTGAGAGAAAGAAATAGCATAGGCGTAACCAGCCTTTCGAACGGGGGGGGAGGGGGGGGGGGGGGTGCCCGGACTTTTCAACCTGAACATGTTGGATACAAACAATATCTTATATAGTAAAACCTGCTAAAACAGAACCCCATGAAACCGGTCGAATTTTCGTTTTAGACAGGTTTCATCTTAGAAGGTATAATTGTGTGGTATTTCTTTTAAAAATGGCTCAAACGCGACTTTTGTTTGCGTGAGGGGGAATGAAAAGGGGTTCAAAACATCAAAAGTAAAACTAATGGTAAAAAAAAGCTATGTAAATCTCCTTGCAGCAATGACATGAGACAGTAACTAAGTGTGATCACAAGTGTAAAATCTTTTGACACCCTAACTTCTTATAAAGATTTAAAAAAAAAAAAAAAAAAAAAAAAAGAAAAAAAAAAAAGGCTTTTAATCATGCTGGAAACTTTTATAGGCACAGGGACACTGCATGAGATCTAAAATTATCTCAGTCAAAGTCTTGTAAGATCAAATTTTGCCGGATGATAAATCTCAGATAATACATGTGGTATACCAGTACATACCCACGAAAGTTTTTCAGAATGTCACTCCATGACTTCTTAGGGATCACCGAAGGGACCCAAGAAATTTCGGAGGAAAGTCTATTAAATAATTATTATAATATTATAAATAATTTTAACATTCATTAATAATTCATGTTTTTACCTCAGAATGAGTCGAATATATTAGGTAAAGCAGGTCATGATAATAAACACTAAATTTTATCAAGATGATAAAAATTATATTATGATGCGACTGTAATAATAAAGATAGGTGCTTGTCTGTCTCTGTGTGTGCGCGTGCGCTGAACTCTGAAAAAACAATGCAGCCCTCACAGTGGGTGCACAATGGGTGCCACTCAGGGGGTGTCCCGGGGGGACATCCCCCCCCCCTCCGGAAGACTTGAGATTTTGTGCTTTCAATGGCCAAAAAGTGTCATTACCCCTCCCCCACCCCCGGAGCCACAGAAATCCCTCCCGAAGAAAAGGGTCTGAATTCAACACTGAGCCCTCACAGCCGCAAGATTTGACAGGAAAGTATTATAAACCCACCACGAGATGAGACTTGGGAAACACCCTCTTTTAGATGAGTCTATTTTACGGAAGGTGTGCAAGGCGATACTGGAGGGGGAAAATGACCCCGCTGTTTCAGTTTGACCATTCCCCACTAAGAGCTAGGGGTTGCAATGAAATAATTTTCGCGCCAATAACTTGCTCATTCCTTGACATAAACCTGTTTCCCCTCTCTCGATTAGCTGTGTTTTACTGTCTCTCTGTCATTTAGTTTATTTTGCCATTTTTAAACTGTTTTTTTTTTTCAAAACAATTTTTTTTTAAATATTAAACAAGTCCTCAAAAGGGAAAACAATTCATTCTAAAGAAAGAATGATTGTACATAAAGTACAGCACAAAATTAAAGAAAAGAAGTTCTGCCATTCTGAAACAGCAAGTCGCTTATAATTTTACAGCAGGAGCTCCCCCCCCCCTTTTTTTTTAAAGTGCATTTCTTAATTTAACTTATTTCATATATATATTCTTCATTTTAAAAAATACGGTCTGGGCTACGGATTTTAGATGCATCTATTTTTTAATATTTCCCTTCGTAGATTCATTTTTCTGTCCATAGAGCAAAAAATAAACGTAGAAAAGATCAAAATGGGCGTTTTGAACAGAATTTTCGGACGTGACAGCACAGAAATAAAGAAAAAAAAAATACTGCCATTCTGAAACAGCAAGTCGCTTATAATTTTACATCAGGAGCCCCCCCCCCCCCCCTCTTTTTTTAAAGTGCATTTATTAATTTAACTTATTTCATATATATATTCTTCATTTTAAAAAATGCGGTCTGGGCTACGGATTTTAGATGCATCTATTTTTTAATATTTCCCTTCGTAGATTTTTTTTTCTGTCCATAGAGCAAAAAATAAACGTAGAAAAGATCAAAACAGGCGTTTTGAACAGAATTTTCGGACGTGACAGCACAGAAATAAAGAAAAAAAAAATACTGCCATTCTGAAACAGCAAGTCGCTTATAATTTTACATCAGGACCACCCCCCCCCCTCCTTTTGTCAAGTGCATTTCTTAATTTAACTTATTTCATATAGATATTCTTCATTTTTTAAAACGGACTACAGATGCATCTATTTTTTAATTTTTTCGCTCGTAGATTTTTTTTTTTCTGTCCATCGAGCTAAAAATAAATTAAGAAAAATGTCATAGTTGGATCATTAATTTGCCTTAAAAATTTTTAGTAATTATATTATAAATTAAGCTGGTAAATTAAAAATAAAATCTTTAATTATTACTTTATTTTATTTTTTAAATTTTTCATTGACTATTGTGTTAAATTATATCTTTATTGGTTATTAAAAGTATATAAAAATACATTAAGTTTTAAGATAATATAAGTTAAAAGTCCAAAATATGATATTATTACCTTTACTATTAGTACCTATACAAATATACACAATTCAGTTGATTATTCTTAAAATGAAAGATGTGCTTAAATAAAGTAAATTAGTATTTCTTAAGTATTTCGCTATTACAAAAAGTCGAGATTAATTCATTCATTAAAAAAGAAAAAATACTATTTTTTAACAAAATTTTTAATAAATTATACTTAAACAAAAATAATTAATTCTCTGTATTATCGTAATAATTAAAAAGTAACATAGTTTATATAAATTTTTAACGCTTTTATGTAATTCCCCTTTAAAGTCAATATTATATATATAAATAGCGCCAAAACCTCGCATATTTGGGAAATATGGCAACCTTTCCTTTTTCCTCTACGGCGCGGCGTAGAGAAGACAAATCCCTGCTCCGATTTGGAAGAAATGGGTTCGTCTTAGACTACGTCACGTATGATTGACAGGTCTCTTCTCGTCGTGGGTCTATAATACCTGTATGCCTGAAGTCATGCATATCGAAGACAATTTCTGGAATTTTTCAATTAATTTTTTCGCATTCAGCGGCATTTTTTTTTTTCCAAATTAGTAAAAAATAATCCGATTTCAATATGTTATCCAGTAAACTTGTCAATGAAGTTTTTACGAGATTCTTACAGCGATTTTTCAATTTGTAACAATTTTAATGTTATTTTTAGAGGGGTTTTCGCATTTCGGAGTGATTTTTTTTTTTTTTTTTGACATTCCTAAAAGGAATCCGGTTTAAATCTTTTACCCAATTAGTTAATTTCGCTCCGTTAGGTTTTTTTAAGCATTTCCGAATTTGTAATGCGATTTTTAGTGGTGTTTTTCGTTCTTTGAGGCGATTTTTTGACTTTTTTGAAACGGAAAAAACATTTTAGTAATTTCTGCAATTATCGTGATTAAATTCGAATTGGAAGAATGTCAAATCAGTTCTTATAAGAAAGCTAAAAGTTAAATTTGGCTCGAAATAAAAAATCGCAATAATTTAAGATTAGTTTGTTTCGAGAGAGAAGCGGTCGTAGCTTGTTCGGGAGTACGTTGCCGAAGGCAGTCCCCCCTCCCTCACAATCCTGGATTTGTTTAATTCTATATTCGTAAAAAAAAAAAAAAAAAAAAAAACAGCGAAATTCCACTAGTAACGAAGTTTTCTTTGGCAGGCAGGGTTTTAAATAATGTGCGGGATCGCGGATATGTGCACAGAAAAGAAAAAGTGCCACATAATAAAAAATGCTATGCAATATTTCCCCCCTCCAAATTCTTTCGCAGACCTGTGATTCTTCAGTGAGTATTTTAATTTTTTTTTCTTTTTTCCGATTTTTATTTCTTTTAGGGAATTTCTCAAAATCAAATCGTGACTCGGTCCAGGAAAAATTTGAGAACTTCTTCAAATGATCGTGGAAAAATATCGTGAATTTCGATGAAAAAGTCCAGAAAGAAATCGCGAATTTCGCAAAAGATTGCGCAAAAGAAATCAGGAATTTCGATAAATGATTGACGAAAGAATGCTGCAAATTGCTTCAAATGATCGCGGAAAAGAGTAGAGAATTTTGTTAATTGGTACGGAAAGATAGCGAGAATTTTCCCGATCGGTCGCGCAAAACTATCGCGAATTTCGACAAATGACCCCTGTAAAAAAATCTGTTTTGCCAATCTGTCGCAAAAGAAAACAAATTTCGTCAAAGGATCCCGGTAAAAACGAGAATTTCGTCAAAGGATCAAAGAAAAGAAAACGCGAATTTCGTCAAAAGTTTGCGGAAAGAAAGTCCGAATTTCGTCAAAAGATCGTGAAAAGAAAACACGAATTTCATCGAAGGATCGTGCTAAAGAAATGCCAATTTAGTCAAAATATCGCGGTAAAAAATGCAAATTTCGTCAAAGGTTAGCGGTGAAATGTGCGGATTTCTACAAAAAATCTCGTAGAAAGACGTGAATCTCGTCAAACGATTTTGGGTAAAAATTGTAAATATCATGAAATGATCGCCGGGTAAAATCCCTAATTTCGTCAAAATTTACTGCACTGAGATAAAAGATTGAAACCGGGTTCTTTTCCTAGTTTCAAAAGAACGCCGCAAAACGAGAATAAACTCCAAAAATCGTATAAAAATTTTCAGAGGAAAAAAATTACTATATTGACTTGAAAGACTGCAACCATATTCCTTTTACGAATGTCAAAAAATGGTCGCGAAACACGAAATTCAACCAACCAATCAACCTCCAGATTAATTTGAATTTTCTGTGCTATTATTTCTCATTTTTGAAGGAGGCAATGTCTGTGCACACACCCCCTTTCCCCGGCTAATCGCATTTTGAAATTATTGTTTCACATCTGCATTCCCTTTCAAATTGTTTTTCTTTCTAGACTTTAGACTACGAAAGTAAAGTGACATATAGTTTATGTTTCTACTTTCGTCAAGAACTTGGGTTAATTTCTCATGAAATTGCAGAAACATGTAATAGGAAGAACGGTGTTAAAAAGAATCTCCTACAAACAAAAGATGTCAAAGTGGGATTATAAAACTACCTTTTTGATTTATGACTAATACAGATTCTTGTAAATATTCTAGTTTTAAAAAAGATAAACAACATAATTTTTAAAAAAGATCATGGGTTTCTTCTTTTAGCACGGTTCAAAACTTAGGCTGGTTAGTTTTCTGAACTAAACTAATTTGCTAGTTGAACTCTGCTTTCACTTCTTCTTTTGTAGATTTAGATTTTTTTTTAAATAATTGTGCTTGAGTCTGCGCAAGCGGGGGGGGGGGGGGGGGGAGTGCCCGGGCAGCCAGGGCACCCCCCCCCCCTGGTTACGCCTATGAATAGCATACCGTCCCGGGGGCTAATAACAAATAAAAGCACATCAGCATTTCTACAGAAGTCAAGGTGGAAGCCCTTCAGATATTCTCCAAATAGGCTGTTTTTTTTTTTTGTTTTTTTTTTTGCGTTTTAATTTCGTACTTTGTTATTGTTAAAATTAACGCCAGAATTCTAATGTTTTATCATCAAAATATCGATGTAATACGAAAAGACTAATTATGTCACCATTTTAAACAGAGTACTAAACGAAGTTTTTAAATTTTAATCGCAGTATAAGGGGGACACAACACCATCCCTCCCGGGATGGTGAAAAAATAAACGGGCCGGGCCGATATAATATTAAACGGGCCGATAATTTCTCTTATAACAAATTTAAGTGATGCACGAGCCGATGTTAGTTTGACAACATCAATACAGAAATTTGATGTCGTGCGTAGAGATCTGCATCGAACAGTTTCCTCGTGTCTCAGCCAAGCTTAATTTTTAGAGCAGAATCGGGGCTCAGGGTCAGGCTTACATTTTTTCTACATACACGGGCCGGACCTGGACTTAATTGTTCTCAGGATGTATCGGGCAGGCTTTTATTTATTTATTTATTTTTGTAAAAATAATGGTTATAATAAACTTTATTTAACGGAATCTTTGGAAATATACTTTAATAAATACAGAGAAATATTTTCAAAATCTACTATTATACATTTTCAAAAGTTATAATGGTTTTAACCATCTCATATCTTTTATTCTAAACTACATTGATGATTAACGTTTTTAATGTGACTTTATTTGAATGCAATAGTCCAAGAGTCTAAATGATCATTGATGTTGCAATCTGAAATATACTCTCAAATTTTCGAATAACTACAATTGTAGTAACCTTTAAAAGAATCTTAATTGTATTTAAAAAAAAATCGGATTTATTTGTAGAAATTGAAACCTGATTTCATTTATTTTTGTACAGGCCGGACCTGGCCAAAACAGCTTACTTTTGGGCAGGGCAGATTACTGGTTTGAAATTTTCGGCGCGTGCAGACCTCTAATAGGAATACACTTATTTCATAAAAAATAATTATTTAATGCGGCGGCGATGCTAAAAATAATCTTATTTAAAAGTGTAAAATTCAGTAAAGCAAAAAAAAAAAAAAATAAATAAATAAAGATAGCTATAAAGTGATGTTCTAAATAAATATACGCAAAGAAAAAAATTCTGATTAATAGTTGTGTTACCTCGATATGAGAAATCATATTTAATTAAAAATAATTTTCGTGTATCATTTATATGCGTACACTTTTCTATAATAATTATCTTCATACTTATTATAAGGAATTAATATTATTAAAGATTATTGTAATTTCTTCTAGTTTTCTTATGATTATCATAACTTTTTTTAAATATCCATTTTTTTATCTTCCATCTACTCATACTCTACAGAAAAGAACCTTGATTTAGTACGTTTCGTTCAATAACTCATCTACAAAGGTACGCTTTATTTTTTATTTTATTGTTTTTTCTCTGTTACAAGGAAAGATATCCGATTATGGTTTAGAACCAGTAAGTCTGGCTCTGGAATATTTATATTATTGTAAGCCGACAAATACTTTACAAGATATTCCCTGTAACTTACCCCTTGGAGATTTTCCTCTTCTACGAATTTCTCTCGTCGTATTTGAAGCAAAAAGATTCTATAAGCTCAAACTTACCGAAACTCAAATTAAATTCGTTTCGTCACTATCTCCATTGGCTGCCCAGAAACGTGCCTCTACCCACATTACCCGTTTTGGATTGTTTGTTATGTGATAAGTCTGTGGGAGCTAACTGCCGAAATCGAATAATCCCTGTAGGGAAGAGATTACTTCCCAATTTCCCTATCCAGCGCATAAGGGAAAATTTCTCCAGAGCAGGCGTCTTGGAAACAAGCCAATTTCTCTTTCTGCGTTCTCCGCTACATGCTATCGCCTTCGTTATTTTGATGCTCTATCTCATGTGCCTCGCTTGATCAAGTCGTTTTCGTTGCTGTTGTGTTGAGTTTCTAATCTTTCTACATCCAGTGATTACTTAGTTTATTCTTAATCTGAAATGCACCCCCTACTTCAAAATTTATCAGTTTTTACTTGGATGGACATAATAGAGTCAAATGAAACATGCATTTCTCTATTAGGGGATTTAGGATTAATACCGGAAAAGACTGATTTTGCTCCAGCATGTCCAAAGTGTTCCGGTCCTATGACAGCGCGGAGTCATAAAAATTATACACTTGGATGGAAATGGATGTGCAGGAAACATAAAAGCAAAGATAATCGTTGCGCTGGTAGTAAGAATCCATTAGATGGTACATTTTTCGAAAATAACCACATATCTTTAATGGATATACTTGGTTTAATGTTCGGTTATTTTCTCAAAATAGGTTTTAATGAAATGCAAGATCACATAAATTGTTGGAGAAGAAGTCGCAAGCAAAAACAAATGAGTACTACTTCAATCAGCGATTTTTATTCTCGATTTCGAAAAATTATTTTGATTGCTTTGCGAAAGAAAGGCAAATTTTCAGAAAATCTAGAAAAAGCCGACGTAAAAAAATTGTTTCAAAAATATAGTAAGACAATGGAAGTCGGGCCATCTTTTCGAAACCTCGTGTTTCAGTTTTTAATGGATGTCAAATCTGAATATCCTTGCTTTGGGAATAAAGGAGTTCGCGAATATCCTGATATGCCTGCTTCAACTGATGTATCCTCTGCTAATATTTATATCTACGCAAGAAATGAAAATGACGCGAATTTCCCTGCTTCGACTTATGTTTCTTTATCTTCAATTTCATTAGCTGCTCATAGAAATGAAAACGTGAATGTGGGAGGTGCGAAAATAATAAGTAGTGCACCTGTTCCTGTTACAACTAGCGCCTCTACAAGTACTGTTTCTGAAAATTCAAGATTACCAAATTGTGCAAGTGCTTCTACAGCCGAAGGAATTTCTTCTGGTACCAGTGCAAACATAGATGTACGAAATACACAGACTTCGAATTACAATGCTATTGCCATTTCAAATAACTGTACGAATAACAGTACAGTTTTCTTAGAAAATTCACAGATTTTGAATAACAGCACAGTTGCCTCGATCAGTGTAGTGACTCCGAATAACACTACGACTACTTTAAAAAATGCAGAGAATGTACATACCTTGGTTGACAATACAGATGCCATGGGAATTGTACAGACTTCGAATAATAATACAGCTGCCATAGGAATTATACAAACTTCGAATAACAATTCAGGTACAATTAGTTCCCCATCTCTTAGTACTGATTTTATGAATGAAATTTTGAGGGAATCTATATCTGCTGGTACTCTCTTCTTTACTGATGAAAATATGGACATAGAGACAGAGGTTATCATAAGTAACAACTAACATTCAGATTAAGTTAAATAATGCTATAAAAAGTGATTATTACAGTGAAAAATCACTTTTTATAGCATTATTTAACTTAATCTGTTTATTATTATTATTATTATACATGTTGTTATAACTAACATTCATATAGATTGTTATGACTCCAATATGTATATCTTTTAATTTAATTAATTATAAACAGCACCGCGGCAACCCTATTCGGCGCCTGGTGCAAATTTTTTTCTTTTTCAACCTATAATTTCTGCTTTATCTGTTTTGGCGCTGTGTGTCGTCGCACCACCCTTTCTGCGTTCTGATTATAAACAATATTGAGAGTATGTAAACTGCTATTTTGAATTTTGTTTTAATAAACAAATTTTAAATTTGAACTTGTGTTAGTTATTTCACAAATATATCTTAAGGCTCCTGTCCCTGCCGGCGAAGACACTCACGAGCTAATGCTAATCCTATGGGGTGGGATTTTTCTAATATCTCGTTGCATTTCGACATTTTTTAATATTTTTTTTTGCATTGGATAGCCGAGGTCCGTCTCTACATCGCACCTTTTTTATTTTTTCGATTTTGGTCGCAGATATTTTTTTAGAATGACACTTTCACTTTCAAAACCGGTTCTGAAAACGAAAGTGTCATTCTTAAAAATATCTGCAACCAAAATCGAAAAAGCAAAAAAGATGCGATGTAGAGACGGATCTCGGTTATCCAATGCAAAAAAAAAAAGTATTTAAAAATGTCGAAATGCAAACGAGATATTAGAAAAATCCCTCCCCATAGGATTAGCATTAGCTCGTGAGTTTTTTCGCCGGCAGGGACAGGAGCCTTAAACTCCATGCACAATATACTTTTTTTGTGTGTTTGGGGGGGGGGGGGTGAATGTCCCCAAAAAAATAAAGTTAAAGGTACTGTAATTTGGAATTCGCAGACTTTATATTTACAATATAATTATTCAAAATACAGAAGGATTTTGAATCTCTAAAAAAAATTTATAAAAAATAAGTGCGTAAGCTAATAGAAAATAATATTTTTGTTAAGAGGCTACTTCACTCGCGCGAAAATACCCACTTGCTAATGTGAATCCTATGGGAGAACTTAGTACCTCGTTTGTATTTCAATATTTTTAAACGATTTTTTTCATTGCATAGCTGAGGTCGATCCCTACAAAGGCCGTTTTTTTAATTTTTCGATTTTTTTTTTTTTTTTGGGGGGGGGGTTAGGATACTTTCACTTTCAGAATCGCCAAAAAAAAAAAAAAATGAAATGCAAACGACATATTTTTTTTTAATTTCACTTGTAGGATTAACATTAGCGAGCAGGTGTTTTCACGTGAATGGAGTTGCTCCTTACGATAAATGAAACACGTTCCCATTTGAGAAAATATGTTAAGAGCTATATAAAAGGAATGAAAGTTAAGGTCGAAATTCCTTTGTTTAGGCAACGTTATAATGCGTTTCGCTGCAAGTCAAGCTAAGCGTTTTCCTTGTAATTTTACGAAAAATGAAAATATTTTAAGGAAGTTTTCATTGCTTTACGATTATCGTTAAATCAGCGATGCATGTTTGAATGCGAATGGTGATCATTTCCATAATTTCTAATGATGTCATTATACATTTTACAGAAAGGCAGGGTTCGAAATGTACCGGAACGATGTTCCGGTTCCGGTTCGTGAAAGTATGGGAAATATCGTTCCGGTTCGTGGAATTATTAAAAAATATTATTACAGTTTTATTTATATAGCTCTCTGTAACTATTTTTTTCTAATTATTTAGAATCTTGAATGAATTTTTTAAAATTGGTTATCCAACGGTTAAATACAAATTTGCTATACAGTAAACAGTAAAGTTCCAATTATCCGAGTTATGGACCAAGCTCACCTCAGATAAGCAAAAAACTCGTATAAATCGTCACCAACTAAAGGAGATGAAATAAAAATTTTTACTTAATTCATTCATTTTTATGGTACTAGCAATATTTCTTTGATGTACATTTCCGTTACTTTTAAGAAACACGGGAAATGAGATTGTTTATTTGAAAAAGCCCTTGATAGTTTTTTGTTTGCTGAATGTGAATTTTGCTGCAGGTTTTTTTTTTTTTTTTTTTTTGCCTGTCTGTTTGTTTGTCTTTTCGCTGTGGATATTATGGTGCTGCATAGCTACCGATTTCTAATAAGATTTTTTTCTTACCTCTAAAACTTGCCAGTAAATTTTGCCTAATTCAATCGCCGAAATCTAACAATTATAAACAATTAAATAGAGCAAACATTTGTATTCAATTTCAGAGGTAACAAAACCGTACAAATTTCAGCTACTATATGATTCTATTAGTGTCATGAAAATTGCAGGTGTTCTTCTTTCTGATCAAAGTGTTAAATAGTTTTTTGAATCGAACTTATACATTTGGAATGGATCATTTTCTTTTGATGGACTGATGGCTTCCATTATTATGAAACCAGGGTTGTAGTGGGTAGCTGCCCGGGTACCCGCCCAGCTGCCCGCCCGGGCTGGGTTTTTTATAAAAAACCCATTTAAAAAGCCCGGGTTTTTTTAAATATATTTCTGGAAAGGAACAAATGATGTATTTGTTGTTTGTGGTTATTTTGTTTTATTTATTCACTTCTTTAAATCTTAGAAAATATATTTGTACTAATTTACTTGCACTTTTAGATTGGGAACCTTATAATTTTAAAACGTTTTACGCGTAAAACGTTAAAACGTAAATTTATTTTCAGTTAGCTTCAAGAGTATTATATTTATTAAACTTTATTATATTTATTAAATTATTTTATGTACTTTTTACTGCTGAATCCGAAAATGACCTTCATTCTTAACCATCATGTAAAGAAAATTAAATAAAAAAAGTCTTACATCTGTTTTATAGTATCATTTTTTACCGCTGAATCCAAAAATGACCTCCATTTTTAACCATCATGTCAGGAAAATTAATTTAAAAAAGTTTTACATCTGTTTTATAGTATCAGATTTTTGCTATATTTTAACTTTGACGTTTACGATTTGCAAAAAAACTATAATGTGATGGTTAAAAATGAAAGTCATTTTCAGATTCAGTGCTAAAAAGTACATAAAAATCAGTTATTAAAAGTTAAAAAACTCAGCCATCTCCTCTATTTTATAGTATTTGATTTTTGTTATTTTTTTAACTTTGACAATTTATGATATGCAAAACATCCTGAGATGATGGTTAAAAATTAAGGTAATTCTCGGATTCAGTGCTAAAAAATACATAAAAGTTAAAAAACACAACCATCGCAGTCTTGTGTTATCTAATCTTAAACTTTTTTTTAAACTTCTTGGCAGTAATCTATCCGAAATTTTTTGTGTTATCCTGTAAAATAAGTATGAATGGTAACCACCGAAAATCATAATAATATTAGATTGCCATCGGATTTACGTCAGTATACATGTAAAATTTAATCTTGATCGGATATTTGAAAGTGAGTTAAATTTCGAGTACAAATTTTGAACTGGGAAAACATACATACGATCGTTGAAGTGAAATAAAATAACACAATATTTGTTAAAAGAAATAGTCTCAAATCCTTACAAAATAAAACATATGTTAAAATACAATAATTTTAGCCAATCTGAAACTTAACAAAAGTTAACTCAATCGTAACATTTGTACTATTTTTTTTTCAAAGCGCAGATACACATGAAAAGTTCTTCAAATACTTTAAGCACTTAGGATATGACCCCTCAAAGCATGGCCAAACTCATTTGTGTTCAGATGCAGAAAAGTGGTATAAGTCATGCATTTTTAAAGTTTCATAACTCAGTCAATTTTCGTGTTATATGAACGGACTTTTTTTGTCTGTCTTGTTAGTGTAATAGGAAAATTTTACTAAATATAACTTATAGGACTTAAACTTTAATTTCTTAAGAAATGTTTTTATTGACCCAAATCGCTTTTAAAATATTTCTGTGCCTCAAATCAAAGCATTTTTGTAATTGGAACTATATGTCTATGACTAACGGTTTAGGAATTAGCCATTGGACACCGTTGAGAGTGGACACCCTGTATATACATGTAAGAAAAATTTTTGTTATAAGATATTTTTTATCAACATTTGCTAATCTTATGATAATTTCAAAGGAGCAGGTTTTTTTTAAGTTATATTTATATTTTATTATTAAATAACACACAATTGATAGCTTTCCAAATTAAAATTTGTTTGTTATTTAAATTAAAGGGATCATATATATATATATGTATTTTAAGCACAGAGAAAATATTGAGATTCTTATTAAGACTATGAAGTCATTCCCATCTATTAGACTATGAAGTGTTCACAAAGATTGTATTTGAGATCAGGATTGCCACTTATTTCGACAATCAAATTCCTTGTGCTTTCCTAAGCAAAAAATTAAATTTTCCCTGAGTAATTCCTCTGAGAATTTTCAAAATTTCAACGGATAAATTTTGCAAAGTACCAAAATTTAGTAACATTTCTTGTTTTTAATACCATTTTTAAATTCCCTCACTTTTTCCGGTTTTCCCTATACGGTGGCAACCCTGAAGATTATTATTTGGGAGGAAGGTGGAATCATATTCCACATTTTAGCATTTTAACCCAATTTACCCGGGGAAAATTGCCCATTTAACCCGGGTTTTTTAATAAAACCCGCCCGGGCTGGGTTTTTAACAAAAAACCCGGGTTTTTTACAACCCTGTATGAAACAGCCATTATAAATGAAACATTAGGTGAAGATGAAAGAGCAGCAGTAAAAAGTTAGAATTCTGATTTTCTGGTCAGAATGGGGAAAAAAATGGCCATAATTGTTTTTTGAAAAAAAAAAAAAGTTATGGCCATTTTTTCCCCATTCTGACCAGAAAATCAGGGCTTTAACTTGTTATGACTGCTTTTTCATCTTCACCTAACTTTTCATTTATAGTGGCTGTTTCGTAATAATGGAAGCTATCAGCCCACCAGAAGAAAATAACTCTGTTAAAGCGGAAACTCGGTTAATCCGGACTTTACTGTGCTTTCAGAAAAGAAAAAAAAAAAAAAAAAAAAAAAAAATAGTTGACAATAAATTTGAAATAGCATTCCGTTTCGTGGATTTTTTCGTTTCGATCCCGGCAGAAAGCTAAGATGTTTGTTGAAAATAGGGTTGCAATATTTTCAGTATTGTTAAAATTATGAACGCGTTGCATTTTAACATTTTGAAATGATTTTTTTATGAATAGAATATTTGATGTGAGGGCGATGTCAAACTGGGTAACTTTGTAGTTTTCTGATTTTTGTTGCAGTTTTGTTTAACACTGAGAACATTTTATCACTTAAAATATTTTTAATTATTATTATTTAAGAGCATGGTATTTCAATGGAAGTCCAGAATTTGATTCAGAAGGAAGCAGGAATTATTTCAGAACTGTGATTGGGGGAGGGCTAAGTTTTCTTTGAGAGCAGTGGCATGGCCAAGGGTGATTGTTCGGGGGGGGGGGGGGGGTGTACCCTCTCCCCTCCAAACGAGAACCGATTAAAAATTCCGTTTTAAAGCAGGTATAAATTCAAGATACGGAATAAGAAAATTTTCCGTTTAAGACCGGATTTCATTATATATCGTTTCCATTGTTACAGGTATTCTCTAAGGCTGGTAAAACATCCTTTCTATAGTACACCTCTCAAATGCAAAGGTATACTTTATTTACAGTAAAACTTGTGAAAATTAAATCTATCAAAAAAAAAAAAAAATTCTTTCGCAAACGGAAAAAAATCGAGTTTCTATGAAAAAAACACCATAAAATTATACTTGCTAAGACAGAGACCTATCTAAAATGGAACTTTTTTTCCTGACATTTCGACTTTTTCTTAGCAGGTTTTACTGCAGGGGTGTGGAGAAATTTCAAGAGGTTATTGGGGGGGGGGGGGTCTTTCTTTGAGGGGAAGGGTTTGAAATAGCGTGCGGGATTTTGCCCTCTTAACGTCTGTCACAAACATGAAATTATTCTAGGAATATTTTTAAATTTTTGTGGCAGACAGCGGAGTTTTTTTTTTTTTTTTTTCATTTTTTGCGGAGCTACACAAAATCAATTCGCCAATCGACCGCGGGAAAAAATTCGCAAATTTTGCCAATTGGACTTGGAAAAAATAGTTAATTTGGCAATTTAGTCACGGAAAAAATATACTTTCCTAAGAGGACCGTGGGAAAATATTGCAAAGACTGTGGAAACAGACAGCAATTATTATTGTCAATCGGTTGGGCAGGAATCGCCGATTTCACTATAAGGAAAGGGCATGTTTACAAACAAACACTTCCGTCAACCAATCTACCAACTACATTTTAGTCATAACGATCATTGCAGGAATAGTCTTGGCGATGTTGGCCAATCATATCAGAGACCTGTTACACGTAGACCAATCAAATTTCCCTAGCTCATGTGTACAGGTAGGAGTCATAATGAATGAACAGGTTTTTCTTGCTGAACAACAGTAATTTAACCAACAGTGACGTCACATGCCCTTTCCTTATTCGATCGCAGAAAAAAATAAAATTTTTCGATCAGAATACGAATTTTGAATATCTATCGCGAAAAAGAAAAAAAAAAACGAGAGTTTCGTCAAAGATTTCAGGAAAAAATCGTGAATTTAGTCAAAGAATCGCGCAAAACAAGTCTAAAGATCTATATTTATGGTAAAGGTAGAAAAGAATAAGTCATTTCACCTACATGTTATTTTAAAAATCTTTAATAATGGTTAGATATTTCTGGTAATTACTATTGATTATATGAAAAAAAATATATGAAAAATTGCTCATAGAATAGGTTGTAATGGAAATGATTTTTTCAAATACTATATTACACATTTCAACCTTACTATTTCCACAATTTTTATTGATATAATTTTCCATACAACTTTTCTTTTTAAATGAGAAAAGCAGCATTTAATTATCTATTTTACAAGTTAATGTTTTCACGTAGAACGTGAACATAAAAAAAAAAAAAAAAAAAAAAAAGAATAAAAGAAAAGATAAAAAATCAGAATGTAACTGTTATAAAGTTTTGAATAAATTATTTTATTAATGGTATTTCGATTTTCCTAAAAAGACTATTTTATTGCAGCGTTCCAGCGCCAGATATATAAAAATTTTCATAAGTAAAAAGAATTTTTATTTTAAATAAGTAAAAACACTGAATGTATTACATAGATTAGCTAATTCAAAGCTGGACTCAATAATATAAAAAGGCAAATCTTTTTTTCCCAATATATAGAGATATTGATTGCCAATAATGTGTAGGTAAGGTAACCATCTCCCTACATTAAACCAGTGGCTGAGAGGTACTGCTCTCAAAGCTGGTAGACGGGAGGTGCTGGGTTCGAACCCAATCGCGCCCGTCGGCCTAACCGTTTCGGAGTTTTCGTGGTTTTCTTCGAAACCGTGGATTCCCATGCGTAAATACGGGTTAGGTTCCTTTAGAAAGACCCCCACGAAGGGCACTCCCCCCAGGGCCTATATCCCATGTGTTGATAATCGGCCATCATAAACACAAACCAAACCAAACCCTACATTAAAAAAATAGCTTTGCCATTTTATAGAGCTAAATCCAGTCCAGTTCCATGAAAAGCTAGCCATGCAATATCGACCGGACCGATGTTGACCGATATTGCTGTGCAACCTGGAATTTGAATAAGAATTTTAACTGGAGGCCGGGGCACGTGACCTTGGAGATAATCGGGTCTTGATCGAAATAGTTTAAGTTCAACTTTTACTGTATAATCATATTATACAGGATGTCCGAGAAGTCCGTTCCGAGGTCCGTTGACAATTCAAAAATTCATATAAAAAAAAAAAAATAAATTGTATGGTATTCCGGTTTGCATTATTTGTCAAGACTTAATGGCAAAAATAAAAAATAATAAAATTGGAACTCCAGTTTCTTTTTCTTTGCCGCAAAAAATCCGAATATTTTACAAATGCTATGGTGAAAGCTACAATCCGATACTATTTGTTGAATTTTTGTAATTTTAATGAAACTTGAACTTATTTATGAGTCTTTAAAAAATATATAATTTTCTTTCACAACAAAAAACCCAAGTTTGACAATTACTACTTTAAAATAGAGCTTCTAAAATTACGAACCGGATCATCACCTCTATATTTAAGCCTTGGGTACATCTATACTTTTTATTTGACGACTTAACCCTTTATTGCCCCGAATTATGAATCAAAACATTGCTCCACCTTAATAGTTATCTTCATTAATGTCTAAAGATAGCCAAAACAACTTATATAACCATAATTTGATTTTTAGATATTTTTTTTAAATTGAAATTGATTTAATAAATAAATAGTTAGAGCTCTTTTTGTAAAATATTTACAAGAACGGTTAGATTAAATAATTAACAAAAGATACTGTTATGGAATTCTCACAATTCTTATAAGAACAATGTAAATAAATGTATTGTGTTCCTATATGTAACTGAGAAGTGTTTTGTAGTGGCAAATTTTTCGTACAACAATTTTTAACAGGAGAAAAGCTACATATATATGTAAATAATTGAGAGAATAACCACATAAAAAATATTTAGCTTCAACTGTTTTGCTGTTTCAAGACTTCATAAAAGGAGCTCCTTCTTCAATCTTCGCATTTACAAACAAGAAAAGGAATAAAAAAAAGCAGAAGCTGTAGTACACATGCGTTGCTGCTATTGTTTCTCATTTTCTTTTTTATTCATTTACGCTGAAGAAAGAGCTTCTTATTAAGAAGCCTTGAAACATCTGTATAGGCGTTAGAGTTGTATTTGTATGTGGTTGCAGGGTTTGAGCCCTGCCAATAATTAAGAAATCTAACAGATGTTTGACTTTATGATATAATATTTAAAAAAAATCTTTTTCTTTTAGAGATTTTAACAACACAGACAAAAAAAAAAAAAATGTTTCCCATTGAGTTACTTTTTTGCAGTTAAAATAATAGAAGTTTAAACGCTTATAGCCAAAAAGCCTGAAAAAAATGGCAAAAATAGCTGGTGCCGTATAAGCTGGTGTGCAGTGCTGAATTCAGACACTTCTCCAGGAGCGATTTCTGTGGCTCCGGGGAGACATTATAGAGTTCCGAGGCGGGAGGAGGGGATTGCACTTTTTGGGCATTGAAAACACAAAATCTCAAATCTTCCGGGGGGAGGGTGTCCCCTCCGGGCCGCCACCCCCTGAATTCAACACTGCTGGTGTGTAACTTCTAACAAAAGGGTTAAGGACTATGAAGTTTCAGTACTTTTAAAATATTCATATAGATGGCAACACCATGAATAAAATTCTTAACTAGTTTTTCAGCCATCATTGGTTGGTTGGTTGGTTGATTTTTGACGGCCGATTACACTGATCAGCATGCATTTTGATGATCATATAAATATATATTTTTCTGAAAGTGTTTTTTATGCTGATTTCAAAAATGTAAAGCATTTTTGCACACCACGTACACTTTTTTTACAAATATTATTTTTAATTAATTTTATTCTTAAATCATAAATTACTTTATAATAGTAATACTAGATGGCGCCACCAAATTTTTTAGGAATTGATTCCATATGTATATACATTACATTAATTTAAATAAATGAGAAACTGTATTTAGGAAGCTGAAATTATTTATTAATATGATTTAATAATAATAAAAAAAATTATTTATGTAAAATTAAAAAGAAAAAGCGAAATCCATAAATTTAATTTTGTAAAAAATATCTAAATTAATACTTGCTAGGTGGCAGCACCAAACAATGTTTGATCTAATGCATAGGTTTTAACAACAATAAATTTCTTTGTTTATTCACGTCTGTTTCTTTCGATTTGAAATATGTGATATATTTCACATCTTCTTTAATTGAATAATGGCTTCACGTAAATGTGTAAATGATACAGATATATTTTGTTACATTTGTGGAAATTATACTGTAGTAAAACAAAGGCTGGATATTACAGATTTTGTTAAAAATGCTTATTATGCTTATTTTGGTGTGAGACTGGGTGACCAAGATAAGACATGGGCCCCTCATAAAGTGTGTAGAACATGTGTTGAAGGATTACGACTTTGGTTGAAAGGCAAAAAGAAATGTATGCATTTTGCTATTCCCATGGTATGGAGAGAACCTAGAAATCATCATGACGATTGTTATTTTTGCTTAGCTAATGTTCATGGGTATAGTTCGAAAAATAAAAAAGGAATTATATATCCTAACTTGCCTTCTGCAATAAGACCTATATTGCATAATGAAAGTCTTCCTGTTCCTTCTCCTCCAACCAATTTGGAAAGCATAAATGAACCAAATAATTCAGAAGATGATGAAAATCAAGAACAAGATGTCTATAAACTAGAAGTAAATGATAAAGCTCCAATTTTATTTAATCAGCATGAACTCAATGATTTGGTGCGCGATTTAAATTTGCCAAAAATAAAAGCTGAACTTCTTGGTTCTCGGCTTAAATTTAAGAACTTATTATTACCAGAGACACAATTCTCTTGGTACAGGCATCGTGAAAAAGAACTTGTTCCATACTTTTCTGAAAAGGATAATTTAGTATATTGCAATAACATAAAGGAAATAATGAATTTTTACGGTATCCTTTATAATGCATCAGAATGGAGATTTTTTATTGATTCCTCCAAGACAAGTTTAAAAGGGGTTTTGTTGCATAATGGAAACCAATATGCATCAATACCTATAGCCTACTCAGTTCATTTAAAGGAAACATATGAAAATCTTGAACTTTTGCTAGACCAGGTCAAATATAAAGATCATGAATGGTTGTTATGTGGTGATTTAAAAGTGATTGGAATGCTACTTGGACAACAATCAGGATACACAAAATTCCCATGTTTTCTGTGTGAGTGGGACAGCCGGGATAAAAAAAATCATTGGGAAAAGAAAGATTGGCCATCAAGAATATCATTATCCCCTGGAACAAAAAATGTAATTAAAGATCCCTTAGTCAATCCTAAAAATGTTTTGCTTCCACCTCTGCATATCAAATTAGGGATAATGAAATAATTTGTGAAAGCCCTAAATAAAGAAAATGAATGTTTTAAATATATTTGCAGCAAATTCCCTTCTATTACTGATGCTAAGCTTAAAGAAGGTATTTTTGTTGGGCCTCAGATACGAAAATTACTGACAGATAGTGAATTTGAAAAAACAATGAATGATTGTGAAAAGGAAGCATGGCTGAGCTTTAAATGTGTAGTGGAGAACTCTTTAGGAAATAAGAAAGACCCAAATTACAAAATTATAGTTGCAGATATGTTAGAAAAATTGAGATTACTTGGTTGCAACATGAGTATAAAAATACACTTTTTACATGCACATATCGAATTCTTTCCCGAAAATCTCGGAGCAGTGAGTGAGGAACACGGTGAAAGGTTTCACCAAGACATCAAAGATATGGAAAAACGGTACCAAGGCAAGTGGAATAAAAATATGATGGCAGATTACTGCTGGATGTTAAAGAGAGATCTTTGTGCTAGTGGACGAAAAGCAACTAAAAGGAATTTTTCTCAAACTAATTGATTTTTTTAATATTAATCAAATTTGTCCATATTTAAATATATTGTAAGTATAATTATTATGTCTATACTTTAATTTTTCATACATTAATTTTTTAATACATATCCTAGTCTGTATTAATTATTTACCTTTGAATAATAATTTTTTTTTATAAATTTATATAAGTGAAAGTTAAAAAATCATATGTTTTTATAAATTTACAAATTGTTAATTTGTAAAAAATCCTGACGTGATACGCAAATTTCGACTTTACTTTTGAAATCAGCTTAAAAAATTGATCTAAAATCACCTATTCATTTTTAATCATCAAAAAAAAAGTTTCAATATGCAGATCAGTGTTATCTACTCTAGGGATATAGGCCCGAAGGGGGAGTGCCCTCCGTGGGGGTCTTTCTAAGGGAACCTAACCCGTATAGATCAGTTTCAACCACGTGATCACCAGCCCCCCCAAGTTTCATCGAACCAATCATAATCAACTATTTGTAGCCTGTATTATGAGCCAACCAATCACAATCGGCCAAATTTGGGGGTCAAAAACAAAAAACACGTCTGGTTGTTAAGGTCGTTGCTAGGGTGTGAAGTCAGTTGAAACTGATCTATTAATGCATGGAAATCCATGGCTCGAAGAAAACCACGTAAACTCCGAACGATTAGGCCGACGGGCGCGATTGGGTTCGAACGCAGCACCTCCCGTCTATCAGTTTCGAGAGCAGAACCTCTCAGCCACTGGTGGGGCCAGCCATCATTGGTCAATTTCAAATATGAATATTTCGAAAAAATGAAATAATTCCTGAATGCATTTGTTAAAAATGAAGATCGCTCAAAACGTAGCTTTTTTGCAGTTAATATCGTCAAGAATTTCTAATTCTGAATTTGCGAAAATTTAATTTTAATAACTACGTTTTAATTCTTCTAAAGGTAATTAAATATATGTATGAAATAACAATGGTTTCATAATATCTTACAATTTTTGAGCAGCCACGTACATTTACACCTTTTTTAAATATTTTAATCAAAATCCACGATAAAAATAAAAAAGGAATTTTTTAAATGCATTTAAGAAATATGCGCTGTAGGCCAAGTTATTCAGTAAAAAATTGGAGAAACATAATAAACACAAGAATTACATAGTTGTTGCTTTAGGGATAGCTAGTTGTATTCTTTAACTTTAACGTGTAGGACTGTAGACTCACAAAAGAAAGAAAAGCTAAACCTTTTGAAAGTCTTAATTGTAGAGTGATTTAGACTTTCTTAGGTTTACTTTTTCTTACTTTTGTCATATCTATTAACAAGAAGAAGAAAAAGGGAATTTAATAAGTTTTTTTTTTCTTTGAAAAAGAATAATAATACGAAGAAAAATACATAAAGGAGGATTCATTAACTTGCATTTGGAAGAAATACATTTATTTATTAGATCTCTTTTTCATATATCTTTATTTGTATATATATTTGTATATCATATTCTTTACACTCTTCCTCCCCTTTTTCCTTTCTTTAATTTTTTTCCCCCAGAAACGAAAATGAAAAAAAGTCAATGAGTTGTTTGTTCTAAATCTCAGTACATTAAATTCTTTATTAAACAAATTTTCGACCGTTAGATGTCACCACATTACTGATCAGTCACCGACCGAAATATAAAAATACTGCGAACGTAGATTGGAGGGGATGGTATACGAAAATCCCTTTCATATGTTCAAAAGGCAATTGTTTTCCGAAATCAAGCAAGTATCTTGTTAGTCTTGAAGATAGGTCAATTTCTTTCCTTCCTTTGCTGTCGGCTATCTTTCTTTTGTTCTTAATCACATATGCCGGTGCCCCGTTTAATCACGTCGTTCTTATTGCTGATTGTGTTGACTTTTTAGTCTTTCCACATCCAGCGATTATTTCCTTTATTCTTGATCGGAAATGCATCCCCTGCTTCAAAATTTATCAGTTTTTACTTGGATGGACATAATACAGTCTGATGAAATATGTGTTTCTTTGTTAGGGGAATTAGGATTAATACCCGAAAAGACTGATTTTGCTCCTACATGTCCAAAGTGTTCAGGTTCTATGAAAGTGCGCAGTCATAAAGGTTATGCACTTAGGTGGCAGTGGATATGCAAGAAACATAAAAGCAAAGAAAATCCTTGCTTTGGTAGTAAGAATCCGTTAGACGGTACTTTTTTTGAAAATAATAAAATACCTATAATAGATGTACTTGGTTTAATGTTTGGTTACTTTCTCAAAATAAATGTTAAAGAAATGCAAGATCACATAAATTGTTGGAGAAAAAGTCGCAAGCAAAAACAAATAAGTAATAAATCAGTTATCAGTTTGTATTCTCGATTCAAAGAAATAATTTTTATTGCTTTGCGAAAAAAGGGTAAATTTTCAGAAAGTCTAGAAAAAGCAGACATTAGAAAAGTATTTCAAAAATATAGCAAAACAATAGAAGTCGAACCATTTTTTCGAAATCTCGTGTTTCAGTTTTTAATGGATATAAAATCTGAATATCCTTGCCTTGGGAATAAAGGAGTTCATCAATACATTGATATGTCTGCTTCGGTTAGTTCATTTTCTACTAATGTTGATATCCCCGTAAAAAATGAAAATGGTTCAAATTTATATGCTTCATCTAATGTTTCTGTATCTTCATTTTCAGTAGCTGATCATAGAAATGAAAACATGAATGTGAAAGGTGCGGAAATAACAAATAGTGCACCTGCTACAACTAGTGCTCCTATGACAACTACAAGTACTGTATCTGAAAATTCAAGATTACCAAATTGTGCAAGTGCTTCTACAGCTGAAGGAATTTCTTCTGGTACCAGTGCAAACATGGATGTACAAAATACACAGACTTTGAATTACAATGCTGTTGCCATAGCAAATAACTGTACAAATAACAGTACAGTTTTCTTGGAAAGTTCACAGATTTTGAATAACAGCACAGTTGCCTCGATCAGTGTAGTGACTCCAAATAACACTACGGCTACTTTAAAAAATTCACCAATTTTAAGTAGGAATACAGCGGCCATAGAGAATGTACATACTTTGATTGATGATACAAATGCCATTGGAATTGCACAAACTTCAAATAACAATTTAAGTACAGTTAGTTTCCCATTAGCTTTAAGTACTGATTCTCTGGGCAAAAATTTGAAGGAATCTACAAGTGCTAGTACTGTCTTTTTTATTGATGAACATATGGACATAGAGACAGAGGTTATTATAAAGACTGAATAACTAAAATTTATATAATATTTTTATAGCTTCAATATATTTATCATACAATTTTAATTTATATATAAACAAAATTGAGAGCTTGCAAACTGTTTTTTTTTTATTAACAAATTTTAAAGTTCAATTTAATGTTGGTTATTTCAAAATTAAGTCTTTAACTCAGTGTGTGATATACTTTTTTTTGGTGTGGAAGAGGAATAGAAAATCACTTAAAAAGACAGCTAAAAGCACTATAATTTGAAAAAGTAGATTAGAAATTCATATTTTTATAGTTCTGTATGGAATTTTTGAAAATACAGAATGTCCCAAAAATTTCAGATTTTTGAAATGGTATAAAAACCAGTGCATAAGACATAAGTTACTATCTTTGATAAGACAAATCAAACATGTTTCCATTTGTGAAAATTTGTTAATGTGGTTCTCAAATCCCCTGCTCAGCAACACAGAACTGTCTGACATATTTTTAAATGTAAAGGCTTAAAATTGACAGACCTAACTTTTGAAGTGATTTGGAATTAAATAAGTTTTCCATTTTTAGATAAATAAATTACTTATTGAGTTATAAAGCAATTGTGGCTATGTGATGACTGGTTTTTCTCCTGTCTCACGGTGTCACATGTGAAAATTTGGTTCAAAACGGCTAATTTATGAATAACAATTTCCAATTTCTCGCATTTCCAAACAAAATGAATTAAAACATGTCTGTGAAATGCCCCCTTTGAATTTCAGAACAAGGCTGTTCTCAAATTCAAAGGGAGTACTTTCTGACATTTTAAAAATTCACTTTTCTTCGGAAATGCATGAAATTGGCAGATGTTGTTATTCAGAAACTGTGTTATCAAAAAATAATTTTCCATTTTTTGGTAAACGCAATCTTTCAGAAAATACAATAAAGAGGGCATTTTGAACTGAATCTCTGTTGCTCACATGTCATTCAGCACAACAAAGGGGAAAAAACCTGTCGTCATGTGACCAAGAATTGCTTATAATAGCTCAATAAGTAATTTATTTATCAAAAATTGAAAAATTCATTTCGATTCCAAATCTCTTTAATAGTCCTGAAAATTTGTGGTCTTTTCATTTAACCCTTTCAGGGCCAGAAAAATTCTGTTCGAAAAATGATGAAATAATTGACCGACACCAGAATTTACAAATGAATTTTTCAGAAAATAAAAACCTGCTTTTCTATGCTTTCATTATAAAAGCAAAATTTTATTAAAATATTCTAGATGCTGTTTGTTAGTTTTGGAATTAAAATTAGGTGGTCACGCCATGTGACCACTGCAAGTCGGAAAGTTTTATGTTGTTGAGCAGAGGATTTGAAAACAGCCTTAGGAACTAAAGAGCAATGAAATGGAATTTAGGTTCGCAACACCGTATGTATTGTCAAGTACATCTGAATAATAGACTATCTAATTCAGCATTGTTTGGATGGTAATGGTGGCTATTTCCATAATTTTTTGGGATGCCATCACATTTCACAAAAAAAGCCAAAGTAAATTTGTTGGCAACATTGCTGCAAAGTTTTAATTATTTTTATAAATAGGAAGCTCAAATCACTCTTTGCAGAGATGTGTGAGTATTTCTGGCTGAATAAGTGGATTGAGACTTTAAGCTCCATTGTAAATATTGTTCTTCTTGATGAGTATCAGCGGTGTAGTTGTAAAAATTCCAAAGGGTATGCATTAGAGAGTATACTCTGCAGCTACAGAGGTATAAAAAAAATCTAGAAAGTATGTGTCATATACCATCGTAACCTATCCCTGCGGAGGACTCAATCACTCTTCATGTTTTGTTGAAAGAGTTTACTGTATAATATAGGTGAAAACTGGGAAATTGAGTTAGTAGCCAGTGGCCGGTAGACTCAGTTTCATTAGTGGCCACTTTTTAAAGTTAGTGGCCACTATAATGTTTCAAACTTTCTTGGCATCTAGATAAAACTATAATCGTTGTATATATACATATTTTCTATAAATCAGAGTTTTATACCAGCCAACTATTCATGATAAGAATAGGGACACAGTTGAAATTCAAGAAAATTACTTTAAAACTACAAAATTGTTATCATATTAATTTTTTAGAACATATTTTTGGATTATTTGTAAATGTTCATAAACACAATTATCAATCAGATTACTGTTACTTTCTTTACATAAAAAGTTAGTAATTAAATCTAAATTCCAACAACTAGGTGTATACAAAAAAAAAAAAAAAAAAAATCAAACAAAACACAATAAAATGCTATTTCGATTTTAGTTAATAATTAAATGTGTTAACATACCATATACATTACATACAGTTGAAATCTAAGCTGGTGAGTGTATTCCGCAGGATTAAACAGTATCTCTTTCAGAAAAATAATCTAACTGATCAAACACATTGAAGATATTGTAATGTCCTAACCCTTTAGGGTCCATTTTTTTTTTCAATTTTGAGAACAAAATTACTTTTATTTTAATAATCTTAATCGTACCTATCCAAATAGATTTACTGATATGATAATATGTTAAGAGTTTTTGGAGACGTTTGGAAAATCTCATATTACAAGAGGGTTTAACAGATATTACAACTTTATAATGTTTTTTGTGTTTTACCACACGATTCGTTCAGAAAAGTAACCTATATTTTAAATTTAAAGAGTGAATATATGTATAAAATAAATTACTAAATGTCCAAACATAAATGAACTCATAATAAGAAAAGCATAGCCATATACTATCATTACTATGTGTAGATAGCAACAAAAGTCATTTTTAAGACAAAATAATACTTGATGAAAAGATATGCACTATTAGTAGTAAACCAGACCCGAAAGGGTTAAAATCCACTTGCATTTGCATCCAGTGAAAAAAAAAAGGAATAAATTATTTGAAATACATGTGGAATCAAAGCTGATAAATATATTTTGCATAAAACTATATTTCTTGAAAAAATAATCCAACTGAAGAGCGAGCATGGCGAAAAACTGAAATATTGAAAATACAGCTAAATCGCTGCAATCTGCTTGCATCCGGTAGGATAAAGAATTAATCAGTTTGCTAATTAGATGTAATCAAAGTAGAGATGCATATTTCCATGAAAAAAGTTGTATTTCAGTTGGTGATCGATAACAGATTTTTTTTTATCGCCACTTGGCGAGTGGCGACTATAGTGGCGATCGATGGCCGATATTTTAATCGCCACTTTTACTACTTTAATCGCCACGTGGCGAGTGGCGACCGCTAATTTACACCTATACTGTATAAGGCACATTATACAGGTTATTCCAAATGTTGTTCATATTAAAAAAAAAAAAAATATCAACCTGCCGAATTGGAATGCTGTTTTTCCCATAAGTCAAAATATGCTGTTTTCACCACAAGTAAAGTCAAAGTATTGAACTTTTTGCATCAAAAGTAAAAGAAGCTTACATTCAGAGGCGTCGCGATGGGGGGTTATGGGGGGGGGGGAGAGCCTCCCCCTCCAATATATATGAACTTGGGAAATTTGAGCTCAGAGTTGGGAAATTCTAGATTTTTGAAACAACTTTTTTTTTTAATAAAAAGTAAAAATATAAAGAATTTTTTTGTTGTTTTGCTGACTACCTTTCTGAGTTCTGTAACAGTAAACTAGTTAAATTTTCAAAAGAAATACAAAAAGAAGCCAGATTTAATTTGTTATTGTGTTTTTCTGCGCTATGAAAATATCATACATCTACCAGACCTGAATTTCCCTACTTTTGTATATCAACAGTGTCTCTAATGTATTTCTCCCAAAAATTTGTTCCTTTCTCAAAAAATCATGAGGTTATTTTCATATGAACCGTGTTCGTACGGATCCCGTTATTTTGAAGGCCAAATATCAGTATACAGAAGATTTTTTTAGGCTGGAAGTTCAAGGACCCGTACGAACCCTGTATGAAGTACGATTATGACTCGCACACAATAGAAGACAAAAACTTTCATTAAATGAACCAATAATTATAATTTTTATGTTTTTAGTTTCAGTATTTTTCTTTGGGAAGAATTTTTTTAACGGATAAGTATCATTATCATTAATAATCATAACACAAATTGCACATATCATTTTAGTTGGAAAAGAGTAATTTGTTTCAAGTTGGGAAATTTTTGAATCCCCCCCCCCCCCCCCGAAAAAATATTTGTAGCTACGCCCCTGCTTACATTTTCTGTGAACTATTCTTTGCCACAATAATTCTTATTATGAGTAGCCTTATGGTATAAACCACTCTCCGATATGAAAATTTGTGAATTTTTTATGAAATATTTTATGAATTTTTGAAATGTGAATGGACTTAACCCTTAAATACCGTGTGTTGCCTTTTGGCAACATACCCAATTTTGTCTTCTAAAATACTATTAGAATAATATTGAAACTCTAATGCTTAATCAGGTATCTGTTTAGGAAAAATTTAGGTCCTTTAAAGGACCCTTCACAAAACCTTTGATCCCCAAACAGGACCCTTCACAAACCTTTTTATTCCAAAACAGGATCTTTCACAAAATTATTTGCCTCATAAGTAGACATTTAAAAAAAAAAAAAAAAATTCTTTTTCGAATTGAACTTTTCACAAATTTGATCATTTAAAAATAAAACCTGATTTGTAAAAAAAGAGCTGAACCATCAAATAACATATTATTTAACTTTTTTTATATGAAAGATAGAACCTGAATATAACGATAATTTTAAATTCACAAAATTATGTCTAGAATTTTCACAAATTTAAGAAAAACTTCACATTTTCACAAAAACAGGACCCTGTGAGAAAAGCAAGGACAGACTCCTGCTAATCTGCTAATGTTGCCATTAAAATAAATACTGAAAATTTTGTTAAATCAATTATCAATATGTAGATGGCAGCACTCGTGCTGTTTAAGAACAGAGATAGGTTTATTTTTTCAGTTGTCGTTACATGTGCTTTTTGTTATGTTTGGAAGCTTGCGAAATAGCCTATTTTGTACTGCATGTGCAAGTAAAATTTATTCCTTATCATAGTTCTTAAAATTTATGCATGATTAATATTATAGAATTTTATCAAGTAAAATTATTTTTTGAGTTAAAACCCAGTGCTGCTAATTAGCAACAGACTTTTTTAGCCTTAAATCATGCTTAAAAGCAAAATATGATTTAAAAAAATGTTTTACCTATGATTTATTTAAGAAATGAAAGCCGCAAAACATTTTTTAACTAATTTTTGAAAAATCAGGCATTTACGTGTTAAGAGACATCCTATATATAATAATAAAGACATTTGAAAGCAGACACGTTTAGAAATAATTTATGTGCACTATTCGTTAAACCTTTCTTGCATAACTGATCTGTTTCGTGGATACTTTTTGATTACCATTTCTGTCTTCCCTTTGATTTAATGCTCCTGTCTCTGCCGGCAAATTTCAAGTCATTTGAATGATAAGTTTTTTAATTATAAACATTCAAAATTGAGTTCTTCTAATGTTAAATTACATTTTCATATTTTTATTTATATCTCCTGAAATTATGCTCCTAATGTGCTAATTTTTTGTGTAGCAATAGTACTAATATACCCAAACATAAATACGTTGAATTTGCAATTTTTATAATTTTCTGTTATGAATTATGAAATTAATACTCGAAAAAATTATGAATTTTAACCTACAGTTTTTTTGATGGATTTAGATTTATTAAGCCCTGCTTTATGGAAATCCAAAATTTCACATTTTTCTTCCAAGTAGTTTTCAAATTATGCTTTAAAAACGGCAAAATGATGGTTTAAGGGGCCGTCTATGATAGAAGTTACTAGATATTTTGAAATTTCTTAGGCTGTCCTGTAATCTAGCACACTTCATCGACTGCTTGAGTGACGCCTTTAAAAAATCCTTTAAAAATATTGAAATGCGACCGAGATATCTTTATAAATTTCTTCCATAGGATTAGCATTAGCGCACGCGTCTTTTCGTTTGACTGATTAGCCCCTTAAACCAGAAGAGCGATTTAGATCACTGAAAGTTTCCTTACTTTTATTATACTATTTGAAATTTAAAAAAAAGGAACGAAAAGTCCTTTCGTTACTTATCTTTAAAGATTCTAAAAGAATTCGTTAATGGAAAGATTATTAAAGTTGCACTCAATGAGCAACTGAAATCGTTTGTGAGCTTAAAGTATTTAGAATAAAATATAATTAGTTTTCACCGTTTGCTAAGACATAATTGGACATAAACAAATTTGTACCTAGAAAAAAAAAATATATATGTATGTAAATTTTATTTCAATGCATGAATTCAGTACTATATAATTTTATTGTGTAATGAAGCTTGTGACTTTGAAGTTCTTAAGGTAAAATTCAGTGTGCGAATTTTTATAAATAAATACCAAATTCATCTATATGAAATGTATTTTTGGAAGCATTTAATAGTTCCTAAAGTATTCCAAAGATGGCAGCACTAAAATTTTAAAACATACGTATTCTCTTTTTGCCGATTTCAAAGACTTTTGGAAGATTGGAAGTCACGGAGTAAGAACTCTTTTCCTCCGTGATATAAGTATGCCTTGCATAACTTCCGAAAAAAAAAAAAAATAAAATAAAATGATGCGATTGTCATGAAATGTGTTTATGATAGTAAAGTGAGGATTTTAGAAAAGGTTTTTTGGTCTTTAAAAAATTTAGATGAGAAAACTAAAAAGAAAAATATAGATACACAATTTAGCCTTTTTAATTTCAATTTAAATGTGCTGATCTTAAGGAAATGAAATCTCCAAAATGGGATAAATTTGTTACTGTTAATTTAATATATAAAACGTATATATATATATTTTAAATTTTATACTCTTAATTTTTTATCTGTAATTTATTTTCTACTTTTTAGCTTTTAAAATGTTTCATCACTGCAGTTTCGCAGCTATTTGGCTTATTTTTGCGAGCATTTATTGGCGCATCATAAAATCCACTGTTGTTTCAAAGAATACTTGGCGATTATCACCTGTGGTGATCTAACGGAAAAAAAGACTTAAAATGAATGTTAATTTATAATTAAGTTGTAAAAATATTAAAATGTTGTATTGTCATCGAAAAACCTGTAAACATAATCTTTATAATTCTAGCATATCAGTAAGTGGGTTGCAAAATTCCATCTTTTGATACAAAAACCAGGTTGAATGTAATAAATAAGTGTAAAAAGTTATAAAAGATTTCCTTGTTAGTTACAGAAAAAGAAAAAAAATTATATTTTTCTTCCTCAATTTCTTCATTTTTTAGATTATGTCGGACTCAAAAATATTCTTGATGCTGGAAGTTAGCGCATCATCAGCTAATAAAAATAGTAATTTACATAAATAGAGTTAGTTATGTAAAATTTAAGACATAAAAACTTTAAAGGTATTCTCATAATCCCCCTTTTCTGGGACAATTGAAAACTAGAGAACAGCAATTCTGCTTTTTCAGAATTTAGTGTCGCCCCCGATGAAAACTAATATATATGTATATAAATTTGTATTAAATTTTAGAGCTAACAAAACCGTACAAATTGGCAATTAAGCGATTCTATCAGAGTCATGAAAATTGCAGGCGTGGCCTCTTCTTTCTTCTCAAAGTATTAAATACTTTTTTCCAATCGAACTTGTACCTTTGGAATGGATCATTTTCTTCTGATGGACTGATGGCTTCCATTATTATGATACAGCCATTATAAATGAAGTGTTAGAATTATGATAATTTTTTTTACCATACTGACCAGAAAATCAAAGTTCTAACTTTTTACGGCGGCTCTTTCATCTTCACCTCACTTCATTTATAATGGCTGTTTAATAATAATGGAAGCCATCAGTCCATCAGAAGAAAATAACTCGGTTAAAGCGGAAGCTCGGATAATCGGGACTTTACTGTGGACTAGATTAATATTTAACACAATTATTCTAATTGGTAAATAAATCATATTAGATGTACATTTCCAACTGGGCGAAAAATGTCCGGACTAGGATTCGAACCAGGGATCTCCTGGCTGACACCGACAGTGCTCTATCCTCTGAGCTGTCCCGGTCGAATCTGGTGGAACTTTTTCACCCAGCTAACCTTAAGGCTGTTCTCAAATCCAAAAGGGCAACTTCTTGCCATAAGTTTTAATTTACCTTTGTTCGAAAATGCATGAAACTAGCTAGTGTTGTTGTTCAGAAACTGTGTCATCGAGCTGTTTTTTTCCCTTTTTTTTTTGCAAACGCAATAGATCTTTTAGAAAATACTGTCAAAGTGGACGTTTTGAACCGAATTTCCGCGCAAAAGTAGAAAAATCACTCATGAGCGGGCGAAAAACGGGTTTGTCACGTGATCGAAATGGCTTATAACTCAATGGGTAATTCATGGATCAAAAAATGGAAAAAACAGTTCAATTCCAAATCGCTTCCATGGCCAGGATTTCCAATTTTACTGCATCTTTCCGTTAAAAAATGAATTTGTAAATGTGTCAGAACGCTTTGCGCTTGTTGAGCAGAGCAGTTAAGAACAGCCTTAATGATTATAGCATCTGGTCTGAAACCTGGTTCAGCTCAACAGAATAAATCTCAGGTAATGGAACTCCAGAAATCGCTGGATACGTAATTACACTAGATTAATTTTTAACACAATTATTTTAATTGGTAAATAAATCATATTAGATGTAAATTTCCAACTGGGCGAAAAAATTATAAAAATTTTAACATTCAGATAACATTTTTATGCTTCAGCCAGAAGATCCCTGGTTCGAATCCTGTTCCGGACATTTTTCGCCCAGTTGGAAATTTACATCTAATACTTTACTGTAGTTCAGTTTTAAGACTTTAACATATGCGATTTTATTTTATATAAAACGACGTCATCCGAATCCGCTGAATCCTCTTACGATCCAGTCATAAACAACATCTACAATAAAGTATGCATAGGACGTCACTATCTCAAAATAATACACAAATCCAGCAAAAAGAAATCACCAAGAAAAAATTAAATATAGTTTTTAAAATAACTCCATGTTTTATCAGAAATTATTCATTCCATAGTTTTTCAAAATAGCACGTATTTAATTACATTTTTTTCAGTTGTTATGGGAATTTGGCAACAAAAAAATATAATTACTATTTTCCAACCATTTTTTCTTTACTTTCTACAGAAATGGAGTACTTGAGTTGCCAAAATTAAACAAATTTCGCTAAAAACTACAAAAAAATTAATGTCTCAAAACTAAATGGAGATGCAGTTTTCAAATAAATTGCATTTAAAAATACTTTTTTTTTTTCCCAATATGACGGGATAAAAATTGAAAATCTGCGATGCTTAGAAGTTTAAAAAATTGCAGTACAGATTGTTCCGTACAATGATACATTTGCTTTGTTTTACGTCTGGTTTATACAAGTAACGTTATTTTTTGGAGACGACATATTAATAGGTGGGAGAAATAGCATACCGGGGACTAATAAAAATACTAATTCACATAAATTACAAAAAAAAAAAAAAAAGGGCATAATTATATTAATTTTTTGCTCAGGAATTCATTAAAGGTGTTCTCGTAACACCCCCCCCCCCTTTTTATGTTTTAAATAATTTGGTTCTTTATAAACTTTCTTAATAATAATTTTCATATTTATGGAGATAAAAATTTTAGATATTAACTAAAAAAGAAATAACAATTGGTATTTGCAGTTTTCTGTTAAATGAGTAAATCTGTGATCTTTGGATATGTTTGGTTACAAATTTATTACAACAACGTTTTGTCACTGATTTTCATGTCCTACACATCCAATAAAACAAAACATTATTTTTATAGTGAGAGATAGGGGAAAAAAAGAAGTAAACTAGAAAACAGGAATTCTGCTTTTTCAGAATTTAGTGTCGCCCCCGATGAAAAAAAAATATGTGTGTATATAAATAGTACAAAACATATTTCAATTTTAAGACTTAAAGCACACGCTTTTATTTTATGTAAAATGACGTCATTCGCATCCGCTTAAGAATTTCACATTTACGATCCACTCTTAAACATCTACAGTAAAGTAGGCATAGGACGTCACTATCGCGAAATAATACACAAATGCAGCAAAAAGATGCCGTCATTAAAGAAACTCGATAAAAAAAAAAAACTGGCAGTGAAAACTTCAACAATTACGTGTGTGTTTTTTTAATCGTCAGGAAATGTTTTATGCGTTGAATTGTGTAGCAGCACTAATGAAAGCATCTGGGGACACGGCGGTGCCCCTGCCAAGTCTTGAAAGCACAGCCGTAAGCATCTTTTTCTGATGGAAGCAACTCAGGGTACTTTTGACCCCCCAATATCTTTGTGTTGGTGTTTCCCAGAAACTTGAAACTTCGTAAATCTAAAGTAATGTGGAAATGGAACTAAATGCTGAAATTTCACGTTTCTATCTTTTTTATTTCAGAAGATATATGAACTTAAACTTTCGCCTTTTCGACACTGATTCACCGATCATCAAAACTCAGAGGTACGTCCTGTATCCCTAGAATCTTGAAATTTGGTATGAAGGTAGTGTTTGGGATACAATGAAAGGGAAAATTTAAAAAATCCGGAAAATTTGGATAAAAAGTCGAAAAATCAAAAAACCGAGAATTTGGCAGAGATGTGATATACGAACCAGGTTTGGCGCGATTTTTTAACGTCAATTTGGCGAAAGCCCGTTTTCCAATACCAGTTACAATATATATTTTTAAATTATTTTCTATTGTTTTAAAAAGTAAACAACAATAAATAAACGGTAATTTCATTAATAACTATAGAACAAAATAATTGTACAATTAAAAAAAAATAATAAAAGTAAATGAACAATTTATTAATAAATAAGCAACAGTAGCCGGGTTACCTTGTAAAATAAAGTAACGCCATTTTGCTGTCAATTAGGTAAACAAGTGCGTATCTGACATCTGTGCCCCGTATTTTATCTTCCGTAATCGAAATTCCCGCCAATACTGTTGGTCGTTGACCAGACCATCAACACGATAAAATACAGCGTTATCGGTTTTTAGTTACACGAAATAGGTAGGTCACGAATACGGTATAATTCATTTTAACTGACGAAAAACAAAATAATAATTTGTTTTAGCAATATGCCAGGAGAAAAAGTGAGTTTTAGCTTCCTTATTTTTTTGCGGATTGAGCTGAAGAGGGAAAAGTTCCTGTCATTCACCGCTTGGCGCGCTAGTGTCTATGTGTCACAATGCTAGCATGTCGGTTACGTTACAGTGTCTCGAAATCAGTGGTTTTTCCCCATCTCAAAAAAAGCTCAACGCGCCTAAAGAAGTTTTCACTTCAAAAAAACGGCTATCTCATGATTCATAGGCCTTCATTTGTTTGTAACATTACTATAGATACTTAAAATTGAATATAGTTTATAATAGCTAAATGTTTTAACAGAAATCCTTCGTTTATATATTTTTTTCAAAATAGCACGTATTTTAATTACATTTTCTTTCGGTTGTTATGAGAAAATGGCAGCAAAGATATATGATTACTATTTTACAACTATTTTCCCTTTACTTTCTATAGAAATGGAGTACTTCCGTTGCCAATATTAAGCAAATGACTCTAAAAACTACAAAAAAATTAATATTTCAAAAATAAATTGAGACTCAGATTTCAAACAAATTGCATTTAAAAGTAAATTTTTTTCTGAATACGACGGTGTAAAAATTGAAAATGTGCGATACTTAGAGGTTTAAAAAATTGTTATAGAGTATTTAATCATACAATTATACAACTGCTTTGTTTTACGGCTGGCTTCTGTAACGTAACTTTATTTTTTGGAGACGACACAAAATAAGCTGGGAGAAAGAAATAGCATACCGGGGGTTAAAAGTTTGTTCATTTGTAGCCTGAAGCATTATACATTAAAGTTTTATGAAATATGATGGAAATCCTTTCGTTACTGCGTTAGACATTTTTTCAGCTCAGATTTGATAATGATAATAATAATAATAATAATAAAATTTCCGCTGATTTATAAATGCTGGAATTTTTTTTTTTAAATAACAAAAGTAATTAAAAAAATAAATGGCTCATTAGCATCCATTTTGGCATGGTATCTATGTTATAAAGGACAAACATATCTGTGCGTAACGCATACGTCATTCTGCGAATGGCAACACTTTGAAATTTGAAATGAAATTTCGGTTTTGCAATTTTCGCTACTGCAAATTTTTAAACTTTTAAACATCCAACATTTTAAATTTTTACACCGTCTTATACAGAAAAAAATGTGCTTTTAAATGCAATTTGTTTGAAAGCTGTATCTCAATTTATTTTTGAGATATTAATTTTTTTATAGTTTTTATTATACCAATTTTCTAATCGTGGCAACTGAAGTACTTCATTTCTATTAAAAGTGGTTTAGTTATCTTTATTGATTATATTCTTACTGATGCCATTTTCTCATTACATTAAAAGATATCTTTTTAAAAAATTTGAACAGAAAATGACGTTACGCTTAAAAAAAAACACAATTTCCCTGATGATGCTGTTATATTTCACTATTTTTTCATTCCGCTGATATTGAGTTTGAGACAATAGCCAAAATATTTCAGAGACTGAAAATGACGCCACATTTAAAAGAAAACGTTAATTTTATTTGATAAAACGAGATATTTTTCCTTGAATACGTCTGAAAGTTATAAAATTCTGGAATTTTTACGCGCAGGTACAGAGATTATACTAAGACCTCAAATCACGAGTGGGAATTTTCACATGGAAAGTTGTAATAGTTGACAAACGTGACATCAAGTTTGAAAAAATATTTATTAATAACCTATTTTTGCCTATTGCGCGTTAAAATGTTTTTAAATGGTTAATATGGATGTGAAATGTGGAAAATGACTTGATTCGGTTTAGATTTAAAGGAGGGGGTGTGGGGGGGGATTATATGATTATGTCAAGAAGAAATCATTTTTGCTGATTTTTCATTCTGTAAAACCAAGCATTAATTGATAACTTAATCAAAATTACTTATCTCGATTATATGTTACTGATTACGTATATGAATAAAGCTTAATTTTTCATTAATTTTAACTGTTGAAGTTTATGAAAAAAGTATTTTGTTAATCTTAGGTTAAAATATGTCTTTGGAGAGTTAAACTAACAAGTGTAAGATGGATTTTTTTATTGTAATTATTGTTGTCGATGTATTATAAATTTGATGCAACAGTTCCTGTGTAAACATTTTCTTTCGTCGAAATTCGACGGGGTCTACCTCGTTGCTATAATGAAAAAGTAACAAACATTTTTATATTTGATACAGTACAAGTCAGTAAAAGCTATTTGTACTGATATTGCATTCGTCTATATTTGTTTCCTTTTACTGTCTAAGATAGATCTGTAATCTTTCCTCTTTTTTGTCCTCTCATTTACATCAGATTACAATTTTTTTGCCAAAACCCCAGAAGCGTTGCATTAATAAGGCCCTGAACTTAAGTTTCAGGTCAGTTTTCTTTATTGTGGATGAATAGTAGTATATTAATATTTTTATCAATTATTTCAAATATATTAAGTGAAACCCACGATTTTTACCCACTGTCCTTGTTCAGGCTTTATGAGAGAGGCAAGAGTAACCGGATTTGTAAATATAAATAGAAATACCAGCTTGAATGTCTCAGTCGCCGTTTAGTGTTTCGACCGGATAAAATATGCTGAGAACAGGGAGGGCTAAGTTAATTTTCATTAAAATAAATCCTTACTTTTTGATGGATTAGAAATTTATTGGATGTTTATTGTTGGGGATTTGGTGATCTTGGTGGTGTTGTCAAGTCGTCACTAACGTTAATGATTTTAAAGGGGCCACTTCATTCACGCGAAAACACCCGCTCGGTAATGTTAATCCTAAGGAAGACAATAGACTTTCTTTTTTCAATATCTCGTTCGCATTTCAATATTTTTAAAGTTTTTTTTTTTTTTTTTTTTTTTTTAAATTTTGATCTCTACAAAGACCCTTTTTTACTTTTTCGATTTTTTTTTCAGGTTTTTTTATTGCATACTTTAATTTTCGGAACCAGTTTCGAAAATGAAATTTTCCTAGTAAAAAAAATTCCTCTAAACAAAATCGAAAAAGTAAAAAAAAGCGTCTTTGTAGAGATTGACCTCAGCTATCCAGTGAAAAAAAAAATCATTTAAAAATATTGAAATGCGAACGAGATATTTAAAAAAAATCTTCAATAGGATTAACATTAGCGAGCGGGTGTTTTAGCGTGAGTGAAATAGCCTCTTAAAATAATATAATTGAGTTCAGTGTAAATAATATAACCAATGTCTTTCTTCTTATGTGTCGATGATCTTATTTCACCATTGTGATGAATGGGTCTCAATTTTAAGTACGGTTCGCATTACTTATGAATATGGATTAATGCGTTTGAATTTTTAGTTTGAATACAAAATAAAAGGTGCGTGATCTTTATGATTTTCCAATAGAAAATATTCTACTATAGCTCAATAACATAATCAAATTTCTTAGAAATCTGAGCATATTTAACGTAACTATATAAAAATCTCCTATATTTTAGATATGCACATGCGAAAAAAGAAAGAAAAGAATATGATAATCACATTTAAAAGTAGCAAAATAAAACAAAAGCGAAGGGGGGAAAAACTCAAATTAGATCTTTTTTAGTAATTCTCCGTAACCAGTATGCTTACTTTGCACAGGAGCTCAGGGTACTTCTATGTTTTTACTGAATATTTGAAAATTCGCCGTAATTCATCAGAGCTCATAAATGACCGGAGTCCTGCGGAAGCACTGAAGCCTAAATTAACTTTTTTTTCTTGCGTTCTTTCCAGCCAAAGGACTTACATGTGTGACATACGGGGTCGTACACGTAGGAGCATACTTCTATCTAGCTCTCGGAAGTGTAGACTCAATGGTTATCTATCTCAATAAATAGTTTCCGAACGGCGACGAATAATTTCAAAATCGGAATTCACCGCAACTGTATGTACTGCTTTTACTTGTGGTCGTGTTATGTTTACTCGCTGCTTTTTAAAATATTGTGTTTGTAAAATATTCTTACTACAGTCGGCCCGCTTAATCGGGTAACGGATAAACAAATACCCCGCTTATAGAAATAAAATCGTCAAGAACCAAAAATTTTCCCATAGAGGCAATGTTAAAATTCCCCACTTATTCGAATAATTTCCCCGGATAATGCAATAACGACTAATCTGGTGTGACAAATATTTTTTCCTTTTATGGTCTTTTGTTCGAAAATTTCAAACCACCGAAACACAGGTTTCTCAGAGGTAGGCAATGAAGTCCAGTTACGCGCGTCAAGTCAAGTTCGAACACCTTTTCCCAGGGTCGCCATAGCAGCGGACGTCTCGAATGAAAGGGATGTTGAGGTGGGAGGGAAACAAAGGGACTACCTCTGTATGATTAGGTAAAGAAAAACGGATTGTTCACGTGATGTTGTAGAATATTCGAAGTTATTGCACTGTGAAACTGAAAAAATAGACAATTCTGACCAAAGTTCGGTTCTCACTTTATTTATTCAGTTTGTTTTAAGGTTCTGAAGTAGAAAAACATGAGCGCGAAAAGAAAAGATTTAAATTTGTGTGATAAATTGAAGGTTTTGGATGCCACAAAGTACAGAAAAACACAAACTCAAATCGCTAAAGAGTTTCAAATTTCTCAGTCTCAAGTCTCGACTATTAAGAAAATGCTGATAAAATTGAGGAAAAATGGAGAAACAGTGGAAACCTACACCGAAAACGAAAAAGAAAATCTAATGACGAGAAGCAAAGGGGCTTTAATAAACGGGGCAATGATTATGCGGAAAGCCGAAGAAATTGCGAGAAATTTGTGATCTTCAAGAATTTCAAGAAGAGCTCGATAAACTCCAAATTACACAGGAAGAACTTTTGGAATTTATAGAATTTGAGGAAAATGAGGCTACAGAAACTGATGAAATGCCAGAATAATCTACTATCACAGAAGAAGATGAAAATAATGCAGTTGTAATAGATCCTGCTCCATCCTTGAGTGAAGTACAGAAATCATTATCAATTATACGAAGACATTTTGAAGCTCGGAGTGGAGATTATAAAATATTATATGGTTTGGAAAAAGAACTGCAGAAATGTGCGCGAAAAACATTAAATAAACAATCAACTGTATTGGATTTTTTTTCGAAAAATTGTAATGTGCTAAGCGATAAAATCAAAATATTCATCATGTAATTTAAGTGAATGTGTATTATAATGCTTATAGTATAAGAATTTTTATTTCATTTCTCTTTTTTTAAAGAAAATAACTTTTTTATAATTAAAATAATTGTTTTTTAACTGCTATAGATTATTAGTTAGATTTTAAGATATTATTAACGATGTGGTAAGGTAGAATAAATTTCCCCACTTAATCGAATATCCCCGCTTAACCGAATAATAGACGTTGGAACCACACATATTCGTTTAAGCGGGGCCGACTGTAATTGATTTTTTAACTCCAAACTGTGCTTAATTATCTCCGAAGCTCACAGGAGCACAGTTCCAGTACTTCCTTGTTTTTAGTCTCAATTTAAATATTAGTCGGAACCCATCGGTTCTTATAAATACTGCACACCGAAGTCCACAGTGTTGCGTGATTGTTTTGCAAGTTGATACAAAGAAATCCTTGCCAACGGATTTTCTGAAAATTCCCCACGTTCATTTATTAGATTTTATTATATCAAAATGCATAATCAAGCAACATGAAAACATTTACTTTGCTGAAGACGAGATTGCTCTAAATTTTACAAATAAATGTATAAAATACGTATAAGTATGAAGGTGAAGTGGACGACGGGATACACTACAGATGCTATTACTGCAAATATTAGAACTCTTGTACTTTTTTCCTTAGAAATTAAGCCTTCCCTGTAACCGAATACCAGATCACGTGATGGAAACCCGGTCCGGATAAATCACTCTAAAATTGACTGTCCGGTCAAAAACCGGACGATTAGCAACATAAAACTGTAGGAGAATGCCCGAATTGAAAAAGTCCTTCCGGACTGTACCGGGAAAAAAAGGAAACTTCCATATTAATTGTTTTTAAAAATTTTGCTAATTTTACTCAAATACACGAAGCTTAAATGAGTGGAACCCGATTATAGAAGATTCAGCCCCAGTTTTCGTCCATACTGAATTTGAATGAGCACTTCACCAAATTAATTAGCTTTACCCAAGCTTCATTTAAGGGTGTTCTCAAATCCGAAAGGGCAACTTTCTGACATAAGTTTTAATTTATTTTTGTTCGAAAATGCATGAAACTAGCTGGTGTTGTTGTTGAGAAACTATGTAATCGAGCTGTTTTTTCCCTTTTTTTTTTTTGCAAACGCAATAGATCTTTCAGAAAAGAGCGTCAAAGTGGGCGTTTTGAACCGAATTTCCACGCGAAGGAAGAAAGAGCACCCAAGAGCGGGCGAAAAACGTGTTTGTCACGTGGTCAAATTCGCTTATAACTCTATAGGTAATTGATTGGTCAAAAAATGGAAAAAACAGCTCAATTCCAAAACGCTTCCATGGCCAGACTTTCCAATTTCATATCTTTCCGTTAAAAAATGAATTTGTAAATGTGTCAAAACGTTTTGGGCTTGTTGAGCAGAGCAGTTAAGAACAGCCTTAAAGCGATTCATGCGTTTGGTCGTCAAATTTGACGATATATTGAAATTCCCGCCATTTTCAAATAAAATGGCGGGTAAAGCTGGCCAACGAATTCGGTCGAGACCTTGGTAAGTGCTTATTCACATCCAAATCTGTTAATAAATTCGCGTGCTATCGCATGGCAAAAATCCGGTTGTATCAAAATGTCAGCCAACCTAGAAATTCCAACTGCTCGGCTATTTTTTAAGATAAAGCGAAACAAAAAATGCTCCTGAATTCTTGTATCAAGGTCAAACACTTAAGAAAAAAGTTTTTAATTTCTAACTTTTTTGTACTTCTTTTTTAATTATTATTTTTTTTTTAATGGACATAACTTTGAAACAAGCAGGCAGATGAAGTTGGCTAACGAACTCGGTCGAGATCTTAGTAGTTCCTGTGCGCATGCGCAGTCACATCCAAATCGGTTCATAAGTACGAGAGTTAAGGCATGACAAAAATCAGATATATGTATATGGATGTATGTTAAAATTACGTCTTGGATTCGTGGCTGGTGTAATTCTTACTTATAAACACACAAGTCGTGTGTACATTATTGGGCGTATACGAACATCTTCGAATGGAGCCCGCAGTCATACGGTTACTCGGCGATCATTTTCAGCACTCCCGACACTCGGGTCTGTTCACAAGGGCAGCTAGTAGAAGACTGCCGCAGTAAATCTTATAGTTTGCTACGAGAAGCACACTTGAAAAGAGTACTTTATTGCAATTTATATCCTTATAGGGTTTTTATGTTAGACAGATACTCGGGAATAAATTTTGGATAATTAGCTTCAACTACCAGTATATGTTGTGTCTATGCTCTCCTAGACTTAAAGTTATAAATATGGGCATGTGTTGCATGATGCTACTTGAGATTTTAACTGAGACTTGAAGTAGATGGGAAATTATGGTTGAGTGACGAGTGTAGAACACATGTCTACACTTAAGAATCTAGGCCGTCATTACTGTGACTTATATCTCTTATGGGTTTCTAACTATTTGAAGTGAATACCTTGGGCAGATATAGAAATTAATTTAGCGACTAAGGGAAAAATATATTAATTATTAATTGAACAGTTTCGGAAAAGAATAGAATAAAAGTTATAGCGCGCTTTTTCAATTTTATAACACGCACACACATCACACACATACCTATATACTATATATACATAAATCAACATTTGAACACCGGATAGTTTTGGGGTCTGGGGGTCATGATTTGTGAAAATATACCAAAACTTTTCGGAATGGCTTTCGTTACTTTTTGAGATGAAACTACCTAAAAGAAAGGGGGGGGGGGTGGTCTTGCTCTGCAGTATTTCAATAAAATTAATGGAACACAGCAAAAGTCTTGTGCTCTCCGATTTCTTCCTGTGATCTATCTTATATTTAGTTAAGTTAAGCAAAATCTATTATATTTCCTCACATTTTCACTGTCTAGCACGTCTTCTTTCTTAAGTACGTAGTTAGAATACTTTGCAAAGATCGTCTTAAATAAAGAAAACATAAGAAAAAGATGGCACTTTCGGTTTACTATCCGGGTCCCGCATGCCCCCGGGGGCAGAAAGACAAGAACTATCCGCCCATCAGGGTCCAAGGTTTCGCTTGTCAAAAACTAACGGGCAATTACCGACACAAAAACCCGCTGGCCTTATATAAACCGAAGGAGGCAATTTTTTAAAAACTTGATTATTTTTTTAGTGTTTGGACTCAGTTTCAGATTGGAGTGATAACTTATTTCTTTTGCTTTTTTACAGGCTGCGATCATGCTGGGTGCTTTTAGCATGGTGCCTGGGGAGATCAAACCATTTATCTGTGTTTGTGAAGCATCAGATCTTGTGGGTGCCCCTAGCATTCCTCAACACAGATCGGTGTTAGATATTTACTGAGGTATTAAATAAACAGGGCGTGACTTCACGACCATTTAATTCTTATTTGAAACAATAACGATTCAACTAAGGGGTCCGATTAGTTCTTGATTCTCATGATTTCTGTCTACAATAAGTGTCAAAGTAAAAATAGATTTTATTTAACCCTCTCGTCACCCTGAGCCTCATATGAGGCTCCTACTTCGAATTGCAATATTTGAAAGAAAAAAAAATATTTTTGTTAATTGCAGCACCTAATAGTGATAGCATATGTCGATATATTTACTATTATGACTTTACTTATGTTTCAGCATTTAATAATAATAATATTAATAAAAGTTTTATTAATTATTAGTAAACTGTTTTCGTTTCTTTTTATTCAAACATATGTTTCACTCTTTAAATTTAAATTAGGTACTCCTTTTCCGAATTAATAATTTGTGATAAAAGATAAAAATACTACTAAATCTTTTATGTTTGTTTAATCTGGTTGTAATACGACATTTTCCAAACGTCTTAAAAATTCTTCCTTAGACTATTTTTATATGAAAAACACGCAACATAACTACATTCGTTAGGTTTCTGTAAAGAACGCATTCATTAAATTTCAGTAAACTGTAACTTCTGTGATTTCGATAGCTACTTTTAATTTTCTTTGCGTAAAAGTAATTTTTTCCAAAAATTGGAAAAAATATTCAGTGCCAAGAGGGTTAAATACAGCTTTTTATAACCATTCAATGTTTATCTTGAAAATTACGCCTCATTTCACGACTGCAATTTATGATTTTTCCAAAAAAATTTCGTTCCGAACCCGATTATGAAAAATTCCCTCCCCCCACCCACTTGGTAGAAAGCGCGAGCTAGTGAATTTATTAAAATCTACCCTATATATATAAAATCCTAATGAAATGAATTTATGAAACGAATATATGAAACGACTGAAATGTGTATCGATTCTTTGAATCGACTGATTAAACAACTGACTATGTTTCACGGCGATTTCTCCTAAAATATGGAATACTTTGCGATGAAATTAACACCAAAAATCCGTATTGATCCACAGACCTCAAAACTGGTATTAGAATTTTTAAATTCGAATTAGTTTTCGAAATATTAATTTTTTTCTAATTTTAAATACATTTTTCTAATGATGGCAACTCAAATTTTAATCATAACAGATATATTTTTTTTCATAATTCAGAAAAGTTTACTATTTTAAATTAATTTCGCGACCAGTTTGGCCTCCTTTAAATCTATGCTAAGAACAATGCTTTTTTTTGTATTTCGTTATCATTTTATTTAATACAAAACTTTCATTTAAAAATGAAACATTTAAATTGATGGCTTTCACTTCTTTCTTTTTAAACACAAAACAAAAAGAAAAGAAAAATATTAGGCACAGATGTCATATACGCACTGGGGTACCTAATTGGCGCAAAAATGGCATTATTTTGATTGACATGGCTATTGTCGTTTATGTAATAATAAATGTTTATTTACCTTTATTATTATTTTTTTATTTATATAAATTATTTTGTTCTATAGTTATTAATTATTTTTTTGCTATTTCCTTTTGAAAATAATAGAAAATAATTAAAAAATACGTAGTTATTCGGTACAATGTAGTTATTCGGTCAACCAATTTCGCAAATTATATAAATCGCCAAACCACTCGCCAAATTGTACAGATTGACAAAATTTTTATTTTAAATAACGAAAGAACAAATAAATTAGTATGACATTAATAAATATAAAATTAAAAGTCGAAATAAAAATCACTTGATGACGTAAACATGTGTAACTTGCTAAAAGTCTAGTGAATGTGACATTTTCGATCAGCCGTTATTGGCATTTAATCTTATAGTTCGCGATAGATTTTTGGTCGACGGGATAACTAAGTAGTACCAAAAATGGCACAGGTGTCATATACGACCCATATTGGCGCGATTTTATTTCTGACGCAAATGTCATATACGCAACGAGTACTTAACTGGCGCCAAAGTATCGCTATTTTGCTTCATGTGGTAACCCGGATTATGTTGTTTTAGCTGTTGATGTTTTCGCCAAATTGGCAACCCCAAAAAATCGCGCCAATATGGGGCGAATATGACATCTGTACCCCAAATACATATGTAACTGGTATTCAAAAACGAGGTTTTCGCCAAATTTTCGTTAAAAAAAAAAAAAAAAAAATCATGCCAAACATGACATCTGGCGAAATATTAAATTATCTAACAAACCATGACATTTAATTTCAACTTCAAATCAATGTTTTAATTTACCACTCGAAGAATAAAAAAATTCTAACTGGCGAGTTGCAAAAAAGATATTGGCGAGATTTGCACCCGGCTTTTTTTTCTTTCGCCACAGATGTCATATACGGCCCCATATTGGCGCGATTTATTTCTGACGCCAATGTCATATACGCAACGGGTAATTAACTGGCGCCAAAGTATCGTTATTTTGCTTGATATGGTATGCCGGATGTTGTTGTTTATGCTGTTGATGTGTTCCCCAAACTGGCGTTGGAAAAAAAAAAAAAATCGCACCAATATGACATTTGTGCCAAACCTTCATATGAAAGGCGAAGGGATCAGACCGTATTTGTTTATGGCATTTGATGACTTGAAATATTATAATATAGATGAAATGATGAGGATAGAATAATATTTGGCGACTTATCACCTGTGCCTGGATAACATTAAAGTATCAAAATGGCACCTAGAGTATAAAAAACGAAGTGTTCCGCCGGGAACTGTTGATAATAGTCAGATGATTTAGGCTATTGTTATAGAGATTGTTTTAAAATATCGGGAGACAAAAACTCTGAATACTTAATTCATTTTATTTTAGCTTCTTTTCAAATGTTTAACTGATCCTCTTTAATCAAAAACGAAAACAACGATTGGATGTCTTAACAGCAACTGATTCGTCCTTAAATTTTTGCAATCAAAGGGCATTGAATGGAAATCCGTTTACAGGGAGATCTCACAGCTTTTTTCAATATAATTTAATCGTCTCTAATATTTTTAAACCCCATCAGATTAGCATGTTTTTTGATTTTTAGATTCTGTGGTGTCTGAACGGGGGTTGGCGAGCGTAGCTTGCAGGGGGCAGAGCCCCCTAGTATATATATAATTTTTGCTCTGTTTCTCTTTTAAGATATGGCAAAAGGAGAAAAAATCATTATTTAACTATCATTTTAGGATTTCTAAATTGATTTCTCAACGTATAATAATAACAATTTAATTATACTATTGATTTGTTAAAGCGTATTTTTTATAAAATATTAGCTAAAGTACCCGGAGTTACCCGGAATTTTAAGAATGTTTGTTTAAAAAAATCAACGATTGCGTGTTAATTTACGTAATTTTCCCTCTTTTTTTTTCATTTAATCCGGACGGCAGATTACCTACTTACTTAGTAAATATTATCTGTGATCTGGATTGAGGCCGAGATTAAAATTTTTTGATAAAAAGTTTTTTCCGAGTATTTTGTTATTCAAATAATTTTTTCATGATTAAAGAAAAATAGCAAGTACAAAAATTCTATGAATTTTATTTAAAAAATGGCGAAAACAAATTCAGAGAACATCAAAATGTTAAAATATGCCAATATTTCCATAATCGGGCTTTTATCATGTTTCTATACGTTTTTTCAAACTCATATGACGTTATATATTCACCTACTGACGCCCATCATATTTTCAATATGACGTAATATTTACTTTTTTTAAAATTCGTCAAACTATTTATTTCATTTTTCACGTGGAAATTTTGCAAAAGAAAAGTTATGACGTAATATTAACTTTTTTTTTAAATTCGTCATATTATTTATTTCATTTTCATTTTTCACGTGGAAATAAATCTTGCAGTAGAAAAGTAACTGTTGTGGTAAGAATTTTATTGTGGATTTTTAACTGTTGGTAACTGCTATAACGAAAAACGTTTAAATTTGATAGGAAATGACTGGTGAGGTTGGATTGTTAAATTGGTGTTTTTTTATTAATTAAAAATTAACTATAAATTGTTTCGATTTCGGATTATTTTAGTTGCCTTGGCCGTGTTTTAATCCACATGTACGTAACATTTCACAATTCGGGCTTCCAAACTGTGGATTTGTGTAGAATTACAGACAGACAAATTTTCATTTTTATGTACAGGAGAAGGTCCAAATACCGGCTACTAGGTGTTCTGAGAACTGAGCGCAACACAGCCTAGCGGTGATAGGCAGAGTTTGTAACTTTAATTGAGAGAAGAAAGTTACGAAAAGTACGTCGCTGCAGTCTGTGTCATTTACAAATAGTAAATACAAAAGTGTCGAATCTACGTAATCTGGTATATCAAAAGTTTTTCAGATATGTGTTTCTCATTTTTTAAAAATATACTGATCGTATATTGGCTTGAATTGTTGATTAAGTTATTTTCTAGACATATTTAGCTCTCAATTGCCACGCGCACAGTATTGGTCTTTTATTATATGAATGAGTAATACCGGTTTTAACTGAAACATAGCAGTGGTCCGAATACCGGCTACCTAGAATGGTGTAAATACCGGCTAGCCGGTATTTGGATCTCTCTCGGTTGCTCTGCTTGAAGGGGATGAAAATAAATTAATTTAAATTGTTCCATAATTAATAAATTAATTTAAATGGTTCAGAAATAGTCCCCGTCCCATTTCGCAATATGAAAAAAGCAACCATGGCGTAATTCTCCAGGACCGACACTGGTTACCGGATCACTTTCCGAAGAGATATTGGACACTACAAAATTGCCTGTAATAAATGTGAAGAGAAAGAAAAAAAATTACGGAGTAAACCAGGTGAAAGAGGCAGAAATTTGATTTTAATCCTCTCTCTGCTCAACCCGAGATTTCCTTGGCCATCGTAAAAGAAGCAAAATTTTCGCAACCCGAGATTTCCTCGGGGATGCATTTTTTTTCTGTCTAATTAACCCTCCTTGATTATTCCCACCAGTTATTTTTTTATTGTAAATTATGCCTTATTTAATCGGAGCATTCCCGGTTAAATTAGACAAAAACTTTTGTTTTTAAAAACCGGTGACAAAAGAATAAAAATTCTTAAAAGACGCTCGTCGCGAAGGTGTTAAATGCGCAACTCTTGAAGCTATTTTGATAAAACAATTACGCAGCGAGAGGGCTAAAAAGGTGAAAAAGGAAAATATCCAACAGAGGAATATGATAAATTTGTGTCTTCTGCATGGGTGCTTTTTCCGTGGACAAGTATGGGGGAGGGTATTCTGGGTTCAATGTTAAGAATGCGATATGTGGGCTGATAGGGACTATACCGACGCAGAGAGTGATATTATGCTTTTGATTTTTTCAGATAAAATAATTCTCATTTCAATCAGCAAGCTTTTTTTTTTTTTTTTTTGTTTTACACGTTAAAAAAAAAAAAAAAAAAAAAAAATTAGAAACATAATGGGAAGAAGACTGTGAGAGATAGTCGTAAAGAATTTTAGAAATTTGACAAAAAATAATTATTTATTAAAAATTTCGTATTTTTTCTGTACATAAGAAATGTTATTAATCAATACAATTTATTAAAATAACATTCTTATTGCTTAATAATTGTCATTAGCTCTATTTGTGTGATCTTTTGGAAAAAATCTTAGGTAGCCGGTATTTAGACCCCATTTTAAAAACACAAAATTTGAAGACTTTCGGAATTTTGCTTCTTATAAACAGAAAACGCCTTTTAAACTGATTTTTTTTCTACAAACAGGTATCAGACGTGTCAAGGTACTCTGCTGTCACTTTTTATTTTATTAATTTTGAAAATTGTATGATCTAGATTGAAAACAAAAGTGGTAGCCGGTATTTGGACCTTTTCCTCTATTAATATATAGATATTCTCTTTATTTTTTATTTATATTTTCTACTATGGAGCTGTAACATATATTACGTTGTCACTTTAAGGAGTGGGGGTGGGGATCTCACTTGATATCGTAAGATATATCTAAGAGGGTGGGTGGGGGTGTCTTTTGTTACCGTTATCATTTTTTTTATCCAACCAAAATTTTCTTTTTTTGGTAAATTTTCTTACAGTCTGATATATATATATTTAGTCTGTTATCTATTTTTATGAAAATACAAAGTTATTGTTAAAACCATTAAGCGATTGTAAAATCATTTCATTCAGAAATAGGGAATATCCCAACATTCATCATTCTCTTTCTTCTGCCATATGCAGGGTTCGAAATGTACCGGAGCAAACAGGAACGATGTTCCGGTTCGTGAAATTTTGATAAATATTGTTCCGGTTCGTGAAAGTATGGAAAATATTTTTCCGGTTCGTGGAATTATTAAAAAATATTATTACAGTTTCATACATATAGCTTACTATGCTCTCTGTAACGTTTTTTTAACCATTTGGAAAAATGGTTATTGTCCTCGTCAGGGTAGGAAATCAAAAGCATATCTTAAGCTTTTTATTGGTTTAATCCGCATTTTATTCGTTTTCTGATTGGTCTATACAGTAATCTGTATTTCCCTTGGAAAAATTATTTTCCAAATGATCGTTGTAATTTGTTAAATTGCTTTTTTTCTTTTTTTTTTCTAATTATTTATAGAATCTTGAATGCATTTTTTTTTAAATTGGTTTTTCTATGGTTAAACATAAATTTGCTATACGGTAAAGTCCTGATTATCCGGGTTAATACGGACTAAGCTCACCTCCGATAAGATAAAAAAACTCGTATATACCGGATTGACACAAATCGTCACCCACTAAGGAGATGAAATATAAATTTTCACTTCATTCATTCATTTTTATGGTTCTAGTAACATTTCTTTGATGTACATTTCCGTTACTTTTAAGAAAAACGGGGGATGAAATTGTTTTTTTTCGATCGAACTTATACCTTTGGAATGGATCATTTTCTTCTGATGGACTGATGGCTTCCATTATTATGAAACAGTCATTACAAATGAAGTGTTAGATGAAGATGAAAGAGCAGTCGTAAAAAGTTAGAACTCTGATTTTCAGGTTAGAATGGGAAAAAAAATAAGCATAATTTTTTGTTAAAAAAAATTATGGCCATTTTTCCCCCTATTCTGAACACGAAAAACAGTCGTTATAAATGAAGTGTTAGATGAAGATGAAAGAGCAGTCGTAAAAAGTTAGAGCTCTGATTTTCTGGTCAGAATGGGGGGGGGGGGGGGGGGAATGGCCATAATTTTTTTTCAACAAAAAATTATGCTTATTTTTTTTTTTTCATTCTGACCTGAAAATCAGAGTTCTGACTTTTTACGACTGCTCTTTCATCTTCATCTAACACTTCATTTATAACGACTGTTTCATAAGAATGGAAGCCATCAGTCCATCAGAAGAAAATAACTCGGTTAAAGCGGAAACTCGATTAAGCGGGACTCGGATAGTCGGAACTTTAATGTACTTAAAAAAAAAAAAAAAAAAAAAAAAAGTTACCAATAATTTTGAAATAGCGTTCCGGTTCGTGTATTTTTCCATTTCGAGACCTGATATGAACATATAATTCGTTGTTAGAGAGACCAGGTTCGAAATTATACTTGTTATATTTACTAGTAAAAAATGGGGAAAATGTTGTCCAAATGTTTTGTTTATAAGAAGTTCTGCTTACCCCCAGTGCAAGGGAAAAGTACAAGAAGACAGTATTACTGTTGAATGCATTATGTAACAAATAGTTATTATTAAATACTTTTACAGTAGTAAGTGTATTTCTTTAAAATGTTATTTGATATAAAGTTGTTTCATCTGTAATAGGGATAGTTTACTGACTTCTTAGCTTCATTTAAATCAGTACTTAAAAGTGTGCAGTGCATATAGTGTGCAGTGCATATAGTGAATGTATAACCGTATCTGTTGTATATCATTGTAAATGTACAAACAGGAAAAAAAAAAGAAGAAAAAATTTGTAAAAATAAAAATAATTTTTAGACACTGATAACGATATCATTAGGGAGAGGGGGGGGGGGGGTGGTCGAGGAATGATGACAGATGAAATCGTAAGGGGTGGGGAGGGATTCCAAAAAGTTGCTTTATAGTGTTTAAAATATACCCCCCCCCCCAGTTATTTTTAATTAAAAAAAATATTAAAGCTATTCCATAAATACTCTTAGTTTAGTTAAAAGTTATTTTTATATATAGTCCTATATGCGTTAAAGTGGTGTATATATATATTTAATTTTCTTTAATCACAAACATTATTTAAAATTTATTACATTTGCACTGTACATTTTGCATTTTAACCCTTCGAAGGGGAGTTATATGTTATATATGTAACTTAATCTTAATTCCAATCTGCTAGATGAAACATGAAACCCAGAATTTTTGAATAACATTTTTCTTTTATAATGTACGTGAAAAAAAGAATTTACTTATTTAGAAATCAATGTGTTCATAAATTCTGGTGGTAGTCAACCATTTTAACTTTTTAGCAGAAAAATTACTTTGCCCCTGAAATGTTTAAAAAGATAAACAGTCTTTGCATCGAGCCAAAGTTTGATTTATTAAAGAAAAAATTCCCTTTTTTTAAAAAATATTTAGAACTCGGACATTTTGCATTTTTATTACATTTTATCTATATATATGTTACCGTTAAAGCGTATAATCCGTTATTTCATAAAATACCTAGTTATTTTATGAAATAACTAACCAGGTCCGTTAAAGTGTATACAAATGCTGAATTTTACGATTTAACTAGTTATTTTATAGAATAACGATTGTCAAACCGTTAAAGTACTAAATACGGTACACGAAAGCCGTTTGAACCGATTATAGGAGGTTTTAGTCAGTTTTTTCTTAGATCTCTTCTTAGATCTCCTCTTAGACCTCTTTTTCGTTGCTAAATGTCTTTCGGAGTGCATGTTTTGTCCATATGTGTATTGAACTTGCATAAATTTGTAAGCGGTGGATTTATGTTAGTGTTTTTCATTTGGGATTATTCTCGAAGATTTTTGCAATCTCTTTTTAAAACAATGAGTTCTACAGGTATGAAAGATCAATCGGAAAATAAGAAAAACTTAATGCAAGAGCGGTTGGAATCCTTGTTAAAAAAGCGTGAAACAAAGAAAATCAGTGCTATACTTACTCGTGAAAGAAATATTGAATTCGATTGCAGAAGTAAGCACTATAATAAAAAGTGTGCCTATATCAAAAATAATATGCAATGCAAATCTAAGTGTCATCACAGCGATCATCACAGCTCTTATAAATAATGGAAAATAAAATGAAAGTATTTCATAAATTTTAAATTTAAATGCTCTTGCATTATTAATTTAAAAAGAAAAGTTTATGAAGTGTTGCTATTAAATAACATAATTATTCCTGCCAGCATGTCATTTTTTAATAATATTCAAAATTATCATTATTATTATTGTTGTTGTTGTTGTTTCTTTTGTAAGAATTATTTATATTTTGCGTTTTGGATAAAATCTATGTAATATGTTTTAAAAAGTATACATGTTTTTGCCAATAGCACACAATACCTAATAATTACGTAATTATAATTTATAAAAATTTAAATATAACTATTGTCACACTGCATTCTGTTATGTTCTATTACTGTTTTACTAATATAAAAATATTATATTATATATTCCGTTTTTATATATTACTTATCAGTTCATCTATTAATAATTTGAAATGTAGTATTCGAGTGACTTTAACTATTTATCATCAGTTAATTTCCAAAACAACGGATTTGTTTTAATGTCAAAATGATTATTTTACACTTTAACGGTTATGCAATCGTTATTCTATAAAATAACTAGTTAAACCATATAATCCAATAATTTTACACACTTTAACGGACTTGGCTAGTTATTTCATGAAATAACTAGATACTTTATGAAATAACTGAATTTTACAATTTAACGGTAACATCTATCTATAATAATAAAGAAAGAAGTTTGTGTGTGAGTGAGTGAGTGCGTCGACGGTGTTCTGAAGAGACCGCTGCACGTAGAGCTACAAAATTTGGGGAAAAGGTACGTCTATATATGAAGTTTTGCACCTCGAAGCCCGATTTTCAATTTTTTGATTAGATTTTTTTAATTTAATTTTTTATGCGATTTTTAGCACTTTTTTTAAGTTTCGAGGCGATTTTTTCCATATAAGTGAGAAGAATATGGTTTCTTTCTTTTAACCCAATATAGTAAATTTTGTTCCCTTTTCAAAAAAGTTTATTCGGAATTCATGCTGCGATTTTTTAATTTTTAGCGAATTTTTATGCAATTATTGAACAACATTTAATGCATTTCCATACCTATATGGAGGTTACTGTACAGGGACACAGTTGTCGCCAAATGCCGCCAAGTTTGTCGCCAACGTGGCGGTATATTGCCAAATTTGGCGACCGAAATGAGTCGCCAACTTGGCGATATCTCTAATATTTCGCCAAATTCCCATAGACTTCCACTGTAAACCAATATGGATTACTTGCTTACAGAAAATCAACAAATTGAGATATTTTAATGCAACAAAAACTAATATTTATAATAAAACACTCATACTACAATACATATATTGAAACACACATACACACATAAATAACGCCTGCATTCAATAGTTAAAGGTATATATAAATATTATACAGACATACAAACAATAAATACAATAAACCCAACTGGAGTGAAAAATTAGCCAGAGCCAGGAATCGAACCCGGGAACAAAAACTAATATTAACTTAAGGGATTATATTAATTCGATTTTTCCACATTAGGAAAAAGAATGCGGTTTCTTTCTTTTAACCCAATATAGTAAATTTTGTTCTCTTTTCATAAAAGTTTATTCGGAATTCGTGCAGCGATTTTGGAATTTTTAGCGAATTTTTTATGCGATTATTGAACAGCATGTAATGCACGTCCATACATGTAAGGGGTGTTACCGTAGGGGGGATCCAGTTTTGTCGCCAAATAACGCCAAGTTTGTCGCCAACTTAGCGATATAGCGCCAAATTTGGCGACCAAAATGAGTCGCCAAAAGTGACGCCAACTTGGCGATATCTCTAATATTTCGCCAAATTCCGATAGACTTCCACTGTAAAACAATAGGGTTTACTTGCTTACAGAAAATCAACAAATTGAGATATTTTAATGCAACAAAAACTAATATTAACTTAAGGGATTATGTTAATTATATTAAAGGGAGTCCAAGTAAATTAATTATGAATAAAATTAACATGATAAATGTTTAGCATGATTTCCAAAACATAAATTTTAAGAGAGCCCACAGGTCAAAGGAATTAGATTTGAAACTTTTATCCAATTACAGTAAATTTTGACTTTCGTGATTCTTGAACTTTTTGTGATTTTTAATGCGATTTTTACGTTTCTTCGCGATCTGCTGCAATTTTTTGACATTCCATTTTTGACCTAAAGTACATTCTGCCCTCATTTCAATAAAGTTTATTCGGATTTCGTATAGCAATTTTCGAATTTTTCGGGAATTTTGTATGTGATTTTTAGTGTATTTTAGCGATTTGCTACTATTTTTCCACATTAGTGAAAGGAATCAACTTGCAATCTTCGAACATAATATATATATATATTTTCTCTTTTCAGAATTTGAGAAGCGATTAAAAATTTTTTCGCGATATCTTATTGGGATTTTCAGAGTTTTTTCGTAATTCCTGCTGTTTTTTGACGTACCCGGGCAACGCCGGGCACGTTCGCTAGTATATAATAATAATAAAGAAAGAAGTTTGTGTGTGAGTGAGTGAGTGAGTGAGTGTGTCGACGGTGTTTTGAAGAGACCACTGCACGTAGAGCTACAAAATTTGGGGAAAAGGTACGTCTATATATGAAGTTTTGCACCTCGAAGCCCGATATTCGATTTTTTGATTAGATTTTTTTTAATTTAATTTTTTATGCGATTTTTAGCGTTTTTTTATGTTTCGAGGCGATTTTCCCATATAAGTGAGAAGAATATGGTTTCTTTCTTTTAACCCAATGTAGTAAATTTTGTTCTCTTTTCAAAAAAGTTTATTCGGAATTCGTGCAGCGATTTTTGAATTTTTAGCGAATTTTTTATGCAATTATTGAACAGCATTTAATGCATTTAATAAGGAGGTTACCGTAGAGGGACACAGTTCTGTCGCCAAACGCCGCCAAGTTTATCGCCAACTTGGCGATATATCGCCAAATTTGGCGACCAAAATGAGTCGCCAAAAGTGACGCCAACTTGGCGATATCTCTAATATTTCGCCAAATTCCCATAGACTTCCATTGTAAACCAATATGGATTACTTGCTTACAGAAAATGAACAAATTGAAATATTTTAATGCAACAAAAACTAATATTAACTTAAGGGATTATATTAATTATATTTAAGGGAATCCAAGTAAATTAAATTGTGAATAAAAGTAACATGATACAATGCTTAGATTATTGTATTTTATTGATATTTTCGACGAAAGGGTTGCCAGTGGTCATTTTGGTGAAAATTATAGTTGATAAATGAATTGAAATGGCTATATCCGTTAGAAAATAATGTAAACAACTCGCAAATTAAAAGAAAATAACTGTTATTTGTTTAATTAAAAAAAAGAATCAAAAACCTTTTTAATGCCAGATTAAATATTTTCATTTTATAAATTTTATTTAAATATGAAAGGAATGTTTATAAAACTTAAAAAATAAATTAGTAATTAAAATTAGCAATTGATACATTATTTGGCGATTTTTCGCTTCGCCAGGTTAATAAAAATGTGCCTGAAAAAACTTGAAGAAATAAAATTTAAGTAAGTCTTTTAGTCCTTCTTTATTTTTTTATTCAATTTAATTATCATTTTTATGTAATTTTCCCATCGTATGTCTTACAGGAGAAAGGCTTTATTTGTGAGTTACATGTTAATTAATTATTACCTTGGTCGCCAAACAATGCAATTTTAAGCCACAAAGGCAGAAGCGTGAAATAAGCCAGGCGAAGATCGCAATAATTTTTTTTTTAAGTATAGGAGAACATTTCGGAGTAAATCTTTATATTCAAATGTAAATTACATAAAAAGGAGTTAAAATTATAACTATGTAGCCAAGTCTTTAAATTTTAATGTAAAGATGTGCCATATACACACATATTTTATAATCTTCGATAATCAAGACACCACCAAATGACATATTTACTGTATTATTGAAAGTTTTGTTGGCACAGGTGTCATATACGCTCCATGATACAAAATGGGCTCCAAAATGTCGTTATTTTGCCTGACATGGTAACTCGGCTATTGATGTTTATTTATTAATAAGTTGTTTATTTACTTTTATTTTCTTTTTTACAGTTATATAAACTGTTTTGTTCTATAGACATTAATTAAACTTTTTATTGTTTATTGCTATTTCCTTTTAAAATAACAGAAAATAATTTAAATATATATGTGTAACTGGTATTCAAAAACGATGTTTTCACCAAGTTGGCGTGAAAAAAAAAAAAAAAATCGCGCCAAACCCGGTACGTATCTATCCTAATAGTTATTTACATTATTGTGATTACTTAGTATCAGGCAACAGATTGAAGAGTATTTGGTATATTTTTGATATATGGGCTTTGGTGAGTTAGAGAAAATGGCCTTGGCGAGTGAAGTGAATTTTACGTATATTTACTGGCAAACTATTTATTTTTCATATACATATAAGCATTTTTTTTCAATATTTATTTTACTTATTTATATAAAGAAGAGCTATTTATCTACCTTTAAATACGAACAGAAATAATTTGTGGTTCTACCTGATTATCCCGTAGACCAAAAAAAATATCGCCAAACTATAAGATTAAATGCCAATAATGGGTGATCGTAAATGTCAAATTTACTTGACATTAAACACTTTACACGTGTTTGTTACGTCATCAGGTGATTTTTAATTCGATATTTACGTTTCTTCGCGATCTGCTGCAATTTTTTGACATTCCATTTTTGACCTATAATACTAAAGTAATTTCTACCTTCATTTCAATAAAGTTTATTCGGATTTCGTATAACAATTTTCCGGGTATTTTGTATGTGATTTTTAGTGTATTTTAGCGATTTTCTACCAATTTTCCACATTAGTGAAAGACGTTCATAGAAGTTGAATCAACTTTCAATCTTCGAGCACAATATATAATTTTTCTTACTCTTTTCGAAGTTTGTGCAGCGATTTAAAATTTTTTCGCAATATCTTATTGTGATTTTCAGAGGTTTTTCGCGATTCGTGCAGTTTTTTTTATGTACCCGGGCAACGCCGGGCAAGTTAGCTAGTACGTATTATATAGCTAATGCCGATTATATAAATTTTGTTACATTGCTTTTTTATAATATTTTCATTATCTTACCACTTCGATTACTCCTTTTTAATACTTTCCAACGTAGTTGAAAAATGTTTATGAATTCGGTTTTTCTGTTAGTCTATACGTTTGTCGGTCCATCTGTCCGTGCTCTAACTCGCTTAAATATAGTCCGATTACCCTAAGATGGATATATGTTATTGGCGTTTATTATGGCATATTCGGCATTGAAAATGAAGTGCGTGGCATTTTCGGTTCGATTACAGGGCCATCCAAAAGAATTCCGTTTCATTATGGTCTACGGGGAAAAATCATTTTTTTACTTTCATGATATTAAAACATTTGAAACATATTGAAATTGATATGTATCACCGGGGTGTACTACAAGGTTCTTACTATGGAATATGGTATGCATAGAACTTATCGTTTAATTACAGGGGAAAATATAAAAATTTGGCTATAAGAAAATGAACAATAATTGAACTATTGAAGTCTACGAACAATAATTGCTGAAAGTGCGTTTTCACGTGTGGTATGTTTTTTTAAATTTAACTATTTTTTAAATATTACTTGGTGTGTATAAATTCTATAGATCATATACAGGGTCGCACAAAAGTTTTCAACAACATCCGTTTATTGGCGGAAATGGGTGAGTGGAAAATTTTAACTGTGCTATGAATTTAACTGAACTAACTTTTAGCATACATGTAGTATGCATACATATCTGTAGATCATATATTAGTGTTGACTCTAGACAGAAAGGGCCACTGGGCGGGAATTTTTCAAAAAGAGAACACTATTCTAAAAAAGGGTACATTTTTTCAAAAAGGGAACACTATTTTAAAAAAAGGGCACACTTGTGCCTTGTTCACAAAAAATATTTTGAATTGGTTTGTTTAGAGTCTCTAGAATTTGCGATATTTTCCCGGGATCAACTGAATTGCCACGGGGCGCATAGGAAGTGTTAAAAAAGCAGCCGGGCGCATCGGAAGGATTTAAAAGAGCCGCCGGGCGCAAAATAGAAATAAAAAGGGCCGCCCGGCGCTGCGCCCTGCTAAAGCGGCTTAGAGTCAACACCCTATACAGGAATCATATACCGAAAAGGGTCGTACATTTTAAAGACTATTCATGGTAATAGCAGAAATTGGGTTTTCAAATGCGTTATGCGTTTTCCAAATTGTTCATTTAGTTTAGATGTCATGTTTCACCTTAGTAAATTATGAAGTTTTGCTATATCATTTTGAATTGTTTCTTAATCTATGCTGTACGCATGATTTTTCGTTCTTGTTTTGAGATTGTCACATTTAAATATAGTGTGTTGCGCCCACCTAATATAGCATACATATATGTGTGCAGCCCGCGAGAAAAAAAAAAAAAAAAAGGTTGTGAATATGATGATCATTAATATTTGGAAAATTTTCCAGAGAGAGACATTCGCCTTGCATACAATATTTCAAATGAAAATCAAATTTCAAAGTAAAAGATTCCATGCTGGGACTCGAACCCGGGCCATCAGTATAGCGCACTGACGTTCTACCGACTAAACTACGTGGAACGATAATCGATAAAGATTTTAGTCGGTAGAACGTCAGTGCGCTATACTGATAGCCCGGGTTCGATTCCCGGCATGGAATCTTTTTCACTAGGTCGGCCTTTGCGCCTTTTAAGCAATTACTTTGAAATTTGATTTTCATTTGAAATAATGATGATCATATCCACCATTTTCCCAGATTCTGTTAAATTTCACAATAATCAATATAAGACTGTTGAAAAGTCAGTTAAAATATCTTCGTTATCGTTGAAGTTATAAAGAAAAATTTGAATTTGGATTGACGTGTGGCACCTTCTGTATTTTTGATTGAGTAAATGGATTGCGAACCTGACTTCTAATGCAAAAAATGTTTGTTGCAGTGTGCTCTACCACCTTTAAAAAAATTTTGTATGTGTCGACATTTCCACATTCCATCCTGGATTTTGTATTCGGATATTTGCAGATTTTAAAGTAAAATCTTAGTTTTTCATCACTATAAGGTGCTTCTTCTTTACCACCAATATTATGTTAGCCACTGCCAAGTCTCTGGCTTTAATGAGACGTCTGTCGGAATTCGAATAATATAATAGGTAGCTGAGAAGCAAGAGTGGTGAACAAAAGATAATTTCCTGTGATACCTGGTCAATGAGGAAGCAAGGAGAAGGACACGTAGATTTTCTTTGATTTTACAGGTGAGGATCCCGTAGAATTTGGAATAGAGAAGTCGCAGTGTCGCTAGAGTCTTTGTTTGGACGAGAAATGTGTACAGGGTGACACATAAATACTGTGACGTGAGGAAAATGCCAATTTATTTTAATGTTTTTCCCATTTTTGAGGTATACTATTGCTTTATTCGTGTTCCTCGTGCTTTTTTGTTGTGTAATTGCTATTTCATCTGATATTAATTGACAGTTTCGAAGGAAAACTTATTGTGCAAAGAAGACTGGCCAGCCATCGTCTCCCACCACAAGAGGGCTATGCTAATTCTCGCCATCGCCAAATTGCACCGGGAACAAGTCCATCGCTCCGTCAAACATTTTAAAGATACCGGAGGGATCGAAGACCGTCAACGAAGTGGAAGACCGCGAAAAAGAGGAACCTGAGTGCCCTTAACATGGTCAAGAAGAATTTCCAGAGAAATCCACAAAGAAACATCTTAAAATTGGCCAAGGACCACAACGTCGACCGCAAAACCATTTGTCAAAGAAGATCTACAACTCATCCCGTACAAACTGGAGAAAAGACACCCTCTCATGGACCAAATGAAGGCGTCAAGGCTTGAAAAGTGCAAGAAGATGAAGTCCCTGTGCTGCGGCGATGCCCTGAATCGGATTTTTTTCACCGATGAAACGAATTTTAGGGTCTTACCTTTCCGGAATTCGCAGATTCAATGCGAGTTGCTACATAAAGGGGTTGCTCGCATCGTGAAGGTGGGAAAGGTTCTTTTCCCAAAGTCTGTGATGGTGTGGGCGGAGATTTCTGGATTGGAAAAGACAAAACTCGTCTTCGTCCCAAAAAGCGTCAAGATAAACGCAGAAACGTATCGGGAGCTAACTTCGGAAGACGCCGCGAACGCGATCCCCTGGGCCGTAAAGAAAGCGAAGAACAAGAACATCGACTGGAGGTTTCAAAAGGACTGGCCGACTACCCACGAAGTGAGGAAGACGCTGGAGGGGTGCGAGGCCAATCCCTCGTGATTTTTGACGAAGGGCGTTTGGCCCTCAAACTTCTCTGATTTGAACACTATGGACTTCGGTGTTTGGGGATCCTGGATCAAAAAGCCTGCTCAATCAAGACCAAGTCTCTGGATTCCTTGAAACGCGCTATGGAAAAAGCCTGGGCCGAAATTACTCCGGAAACAGTCGCGGCCATCTTGAAGAATTTACAGAAATGTCTAGACGTCTACATCATCGCTGGAGGAATCTATTTTGAATTATCTTGACTGTTTCTTGTGCAGAATTTTCTCCTCTTTCGAATAGTGAATAAAACTAGTTGTTGTGTTCGTTCAGTAAAAAGTTATGGATTTTTATTTGCGTCCCAGTATTTATGTGTCACCCTGTAGTTTTTAAAAGTGACCTATTCACGCTTTGGGCAAAGAGTATTGTTCTGGTGAAAATTACGTATGGGTACGAGAGTTTGGGGGATACCAGTGAGATTATCCCTTTGAATAAACCTAGCTGAGTATAATCAATCGAGAAGGGAATTGTGTAATTTAATGATATAACCCAATACATCTTAACGTGTAACTTAATGTTGAGCAGGATCTACTATATCCGTGCCTATAATGGAAAATGGTGTGTTTAATGTAAATATTTTATAAATAAGTCATCCATTAATATTAATTGAAGAATCCTATTGATTCTCAATCTTCTCACATTGTGTCCGGTATCACGTATCACGTATACCTTGTGGTGGCAAGAAGTGTGTATTTGCATCTTTACGTATGGTGGACTAAAATTTGATTGATAGTTACCATCGTATCGACAATGAATGGTTACAGCCACCTTATGTCCTAATAATGCGATGCAGTGCAGTGGTGGCTCGTGTGTAGATAATACGGAACTGCAGCACCCAGGGCCTGATTACACAAAAGGCACGTGAAGCGCGAGCTTCCTCTTTATAATTTAAGGCGGGGGAGGGGCTCAAATTGTCTGCACAATGGAGACTCTAATTCCTTATTTTGTTTTTTACATTGCTTTTTATTTATTTATTTTTTACTCTAAAGTTTACCTAATGCAAAATAAAATTCACACTACTGCAGGAACTTTTTAAAATGGGACATCGGAATGTGATCAGCAGGTTATAACCAGTCATACTGCATTCTGATGTACTGTTTAGAAACCACTCGGTTAACGAGCATTACAACAACTACATATATCCTACTGCAAATATATTCTGCACCTTTCGTGTATGTAGGGAGCATTATAAAATTGTTCAATGAAGTATGTATATGAAATCGGCTACGCCACTCCCGAGAATTAAGTACTGGTAAGTTTCCCTGTATGTAGAATTTAGAATTTTTTTTCCTTGAATGAAAAGGTGCCCCAAAATGATTCTGTGCTAACTCTTAGCTTCAAAAGTTACTCGGGCTCTGACTGCACCTTCTATTTTCTATGGATATTATCGATAACATATAATGTTATGAGTCTTTTTTACTCGAATTCCTACTTTTATACTATATTACATTACGTAATTCCTAAGCTTAATGCCAGTACCTGTTTATGTAAAATAGCAAATTTTCAACAGTTCATGTAAAATTGAAAAAATCCAGGTAGGACCTGTCTTTCAACAATTTTATTTGCGCGTGTCTCCATTGCGCTTGCTTGTGCAAATTAGAGCATGGGCCGGAATTTCCAAACCTGGCCCGAACGAAAGCTATCTTGGCCCGACCCGGTGAGAAAATTAAAAGTTCGGCCCGGGGCCGGCTCGTACAAAAATCACTGAAAACAGGCCGTGCAAAAATCCATTAAATCAGGCCCGGTCCGACCCGACTCAATTTCTACAAAAAATTCTTATTTTTCTTAACATACAATTAAGATTCTTTTAAAGAATACTGCATACATATTTATGGGAAAATTTTACAGTAGCATCTTAGATTATTATCTCCGCAATGCAGAAAATACAACAATAACAATATTAATAATTACATAAGACTCTTAGATTTTTCAAAAAATTCAAATAAATATTCATTAAAATAATGAAGGTAGTTTAGAATAAAAGGAAAAAGAGGATTAAAAAAATCATAACTTTTGAAGCTGTATAATAAAAAAAGTAGACGTTTAAAATATTTTTTTGTAATTTATTAAGGCTGTTCTCAAATCCAAAAGAGCTATTTTTTGAGACATTTCTGAATTCATTTTTGTTAGGAAACCCATAAAGTGTTTTTTTAATTCAGAAACTATGTAATCGAAGGGTGTTTTCCCTTTTTTGATAAAGGCAAATGTTCTTTCAGAAAATATTGTCAATGGTGGTGTTTTGAATCGAATTTCCGAACGCGATAGCATGGTAAAGGAGAAAAACATGTCGTCACGTGGCAAGAGTCGCTTATAACTCAATATGTAATTTATTTATCAAAAACTTGAAAACGCTATTCGATTCCAAATCGCTCCAATCATCTTGTCTTTCCATTACAATTAAAAATGGCTCAGAAAATGTGTTAGAAAGTTTCGTATTGTTGAGCAGGGAATTTGAGAACCACCTTGAGGTATATCTCCATTGATTACGTTAACAGAAGTTCATTATCGCTATTACAATTTTTACAAAACAAAACTAATTGCCTGCCCAACACATCCTGATAACAATTATGTCTAGTTCCGGTTTGGCTCGACAATGCGAAAAAAAAAAAAAAAAAATTGTAAGCTTGATCCCGGCCCAGCCCGAGTATACTAAAAAATTAAACTCGGCCTCAGATACGATGTAACTGTCCAGTGACGATCTCTATGCTGGGAAATTCTCGCGAAAGTGATATCCATTGAAAATGGTTCATATTTTATCGGCCTCGTTTAAATTTTTATATTGGTCGGCCAGCTGGCCCATTTAATTTTTTAGTCGGCCCGGTACGTTCGAAAGTATGCCTTAATTTTTCGGTACGGGCCTCGGACCAAACCTAGGCCCATGCAGACCTCTAGTGCAAATATCCAAGGCGAAAAGCAGAATATTAGGAAGAGGCAGGAATTGTCGCATTTACCCGAAAGCCGATAGTTTAAGATTCTTCCGGCTAAATTTTTATCTCATGAAAAACAACTCGCTGTAAATGATCCCGCCAAGCAACAAATCTGCAACAACAGTCATAAAAAGAAGTGATATCACATAAAAGAGGTGATATAGAAGATACTCTGAGTGCCGTGTAAAAATCTATCACTACTCATAGTGTTTCCAAAGGACTCGGAGTGAGGTACAATATGTGAAAACTGCTTGGCGACCTGCAGGTTTTTATAATGATTGTTCTTCCTGTATTTACATATGAGTATATGTTTAGAATTTTTTTTCTTGTATTACTGCTCTCAGAAACTGTAAAAAGTTGAAGCTTCTGATGTTTGCATGCCCATTCTTATTTATCGTCATGTGGGATCAATTTGTTAATTTTATTTACCATTATTTAAACGAGAAACACCACTTTTATGAGGAGGATATTTTCAAGTAAACATGTAAACATTTTGAATTTGTAAAATGATAATACAAAATAATGATCATATGCATATTAATAACAACGCACAGACGTTAACTAAACTAAGATATATTGCAGTAAAAGTATGCGTAAACGGAATTGCACTTGACTGGGGAAAAATCTGTTCTAGTTAGGCTTCGGTTTCAATACTATTATATAATATTCCTTATGTTGGAAAAACGATATGTTTCGTTATTAAATAATTTCGTCATAAATTGGATCCATTTTACCAGTTTTCCCTTTAATTTTGAAACAATGAATTATTAAACGTATTTATGTAATCAAAGATTATGTTAAAAAATATTGAAAAGCATACAGTAGAACCTCGATTATCCTAAGTAATTGTGACAGACCCTCTTTCGGAAAATCGAGAATGCTTCAATTTTAAGATTAAGGAGAAATAGATGCAATATTTCTTATTATGGTAACGAGTACTTAATAAAAATAAAGCAATAGCAAAATAGAAATAAGAATAAATTAACTGAATTTTAATTTTGAAATTAATTATCTTTTACATATATCACAAGTGTTTGAAAAAATGTTTTGTTTTTCGCAGCTTCGATTGCCTTTGCTTTGAGGTTCTATCAAGGAGTTTTTTAATGGTTCACCAGTATCACCGTCTTTCTGCCGCTCCAGCTATGCCAAACCTTTTGAAAAACGTTAAAAAGCTTCAGAATTGCTAATTATTTAGTTTTCTTCGTTCCACCCCGCAGTTTACGGGAGCTCAAGTTAAATTCAAAGTAACTCTAAGAAAGGAGATCGAAAATATTTATATATACTCGTAGTTCGGAAAAGACCGCTTTCATACAAAGAATATGATAGTTTTTTTAAAAAGGCTTTCAAAATGGATTTTGCACATAAAAAAGAGGTTTAAAAAGGGATTTCGGTTAAAAGAGTTTCGGATAAGAGTGTACTGTATTTATAATAATAGATTATTATTACAATTACATACCATTTCCTGCTTGTCTTACAACTCTTTCTGTGATATTACAGATCTTCCTCTGAGAAATATTTATAAAAGGAATATAATGAGAATTTAAAATTTATTTTTTCGATTTTCACAAATTTTCCAAATACATCATATATTATATATACGCCTGCAGGTCGCCAGGCAGTTTTCACATACTGTACCTCATTCCGGGTCCTCTGGAAACATTATGAGTAGTGATAGATTTTTACACGACACTCGGAGTATGCACTTCTATATAGCTTTTTTTTTTATGTGATATCACTTCTTTTTACGACTGTCGTTGTAGATTTGTTGCTTGGCAGGATCATTTACAAAGAGTTCTTTTCATGAGATATCACTCATTTTGTAGGGTATTCCATTTGCATTATATATATATATTCCATTTTAATTCAGAAATGAAAAGATATTTTAATAGTGATTCTACAAACTTTTCAAAAGTGTAATATATCTAGTAACACATAATGTTGGACTGTTTAAAAATAATACAAAACCATTTTATCGATCCTTACAAATCTCAGAAGAAATCATTTATTTTTTTAAAATAATAAAATGTGACGAACAAAACGGCTAGATTTTTTGCTGTTACTCTATAATGCTATATAGGATGATTCATTAATTAACTCAGCAAGGATTTTATCCTTATAACTTTTTTAAAAATGCCTTTACATTTTCAAAATTTATATCAATTTATCCAAAATATGCAAAGATTTAAAAACAGACTGAATAACGAGCATTTGATTTAATAGCTTGCGTGCTTGAAGTAATTTTTAAATAAAATTAGTTTTTTTTTTAATTTAAAAAAATCAACGTCCCTCCGATAAGCGCGGCAAAAATGCTGATTATCTGATTAAGCGTTTTTTTATTTTTTCATAATCTCAAACACTTGTTCAATTTTCTGAATTTTCAACGTATGTACTTTCTAAATTACTAACTATTTTTAACGTGACTGACCGGACATACTGAGTCGTATGCATTACAAATATTTCTCATATATTTCGAATAATTCATCCGATAAGTTATAATTCATTTCAATAAAAGTCCGGAATTCGGTAGTTCATTGTTATGAAATGATTTTCCCTAATTTCGGTCATATTTGCAAATTTTTAAGTAGCACTATAATCTGATTAAAAATGAACTAAAAGCTATTTATGGCATATTGATAATACTCTTTAATTAACAAGCCCTAAATAACAGAGTAGTTTAATTTTATAAATTTTCTTATTAAACTTTTTAACTAAATTAAAAAAAACCTGCCAAAATTTATTTGATATAAAAGGATTGTAAGTAATGTTATTGTAAAGTAATAAAAAACCTTCCTGACTGTATTATCTTTGAAAAATGGTTTAAATTGAATAAACTGCTAAGTTTGGGATAATAAAAAAAAATTTGAGTGTATGTGCCGTACACATATAGAAAGACAGACAGAATAAAATACATGTAAAGCCGGTATGATTGTTTAAAAATTTAATCAGTTTAAGAGTAAAAGAAATATATAAATTATAATTCATGCAACATGAGTAATTCAAAATGAAATGGAAGAAACCATTATTCCAGTTATTGCAGTATAACAGTCTCTAACCAAAACGTATATAAGAATTGTATATAAGAATTATATTAAGATTATTGTATATAAGAATTTCTTTAACATCAAAAAAGTTTATAATAATTGGAATGCCGAGGCTTTACCATAACTTTCAAGCATATTAGTATAAAAGCACGGAAGAGAACATTTTCCCACTTATTTCAGTATGATAAGCAGTAATCCTAAAGCTCTGTCTAATTGTTTTCCTGACAACAAGTACTCTTACGGTTCACTAAAGTGCCTATATTACCTTTCTGAGCATATTCTGTGGCTTCTCTTTAGTCGTTGTTTACCTAGAATCTTTCCATAATCGAGGTACACTGGCACGTTTCTATAATATAGTTTCTCCTCGAATATCAGCAGGACATTCCTTGATGATTATTGTGCCTCCGTCAAAAATCTTTGTGATTTCGTGCAAAATAAAATTTCATTTAAGTGTTATCTAAATTTTGTGTGCAAAAATCCCAATAGTATCGGTATTTTAAAAGGGTGCGTGCTGAAATCTAGAAAAATCTTTAATAAATTGGGTAATAGAAACATCTTTCATAAAGTGGAAACCTGGATCATTGAGCTTTCAGATGAACAAACTGAATTCATATTTATTTTTCAAGTAACATAATAAAACTTTATAGATATTGAAATAGTATAAATTCATTAAAATACACGTAACCTTGTAAATATCCATCGATTGTAGCGTAATCAGGATCTTTTAAGTGATCCTGTAAACAAACCTTAAATGCTTCAATGCCAACTTACAATAGAGAGCTTAATTGGGTCGAATTCAGTAATATATCTGAATATCCTGTGTATATAACCACATTGGGGAAACTCAGGCTATTTGGTATTGTTCCTTCTCTATGTTAAGTATAGAAATCCAGTACTGTAAACTGATGTAAATCAAAAACTAATCGACATTTTTATACGAATTTATATTATAGATTTGAACTGCTTATAAAAAGAAATAAAATACAGAAAACGGCGTAAAAATCCGATAATTACAGATCTCTGTAGCCCTATCAAAAATCTTTTGAGTGACCCTGTAAATAAAACTTAAATACTACAATTCTGTTTCACAATAGGAAACTTACTTGTGCCGACTGTAGTAACATTGCAAAATCATGTGTATACGATCCTTTTGACAAGAGTTAGGTCATTTAATATTTTCCCCCTTTATGTTAAGTATAGGAATGAATTATTTCAAACTCATATAAATCAAAAACTAATTAATATTTTTACACGAAATTTTAACAATTCAAATGCAGCAAATCGATTAGAAATCGGATAACTACACAACTATTTAGACCTATCTAAAGATCTTTTGAGTGACCCTGTAAACGAACCGTAAATGCTACAGTTCTGTTTTACAATGGGAAGCTTACTTGTGTCGACTGTAGTAACATTGCAAAATCATGTATATACGATCATTTTGACAAGAGTTAGGTCATTTAATATTTTTTCACCTTTATGTTAAGTATAGGAATGAATTATTTCAAACTCATATAAATCAAAAACTAATTAATATTTTTACACGAAACTTTAACAATTCAAATGCAGCAAATCGATTAGAAATCAGATAACTACACAACTATTTAGACCTATCTAAAGATCTTTTGAGTGACCCTGTAAACGAACAGTAAAGGCTGCAGTTCTGTTTTACAATGGGAAGCTTACTTGTGTCGACTGTAGTAACATTGCAAAATCATGTGTATACAATCATTTTGACAAGAGTTAAACCATTTAATATATTTTCCCGTTTATGTTAAGTATAGGAATGAATTATTTCAAACTCATATAAATCAAAAGCTAATCGATATTTTTACACGAAAGTTTCGAAGGTTTGAGCTACTCATAAAAACAATTCAAATGCAGCAAACCGAGTAAAAATTCAATAATTACACATCGCTGTAGCCCTGTCAACAGTTTTTGGTCTGAACAAGAATCTAAAAAGTGCAAAAAACAGCACTTTTAAAATCGCATTTACTAAAAACCTATTCGTCGGATTCCATTTTACTTGTGTTTCCTGAGTCACGTGGCATGCACGCCCCATTCCACAGAAACGCGAATTTTGTTTCTATGATAAATAGAACTTGAGATATAGATGTGTAAAAATCCCGTTTTGGTCAGTCCGCAAAATATAAACTAGACAGGGTACTAAAAATTTTTTGTAAAATCGTTTAGCATCAACTGGCAGAAATTCCTTTCATTTACGGTTTCATTTACGGTTGTTTCTTTGGCTTGGCGAGAAACTCTGTCGAATTTCTATGATCATTGCATGGCTGTTTCTTTGGCTTGGCGAGAAACTGTTGAGTTTCTATGATCATTGCATAGTTGTTTCTTTGGCTTGGCGAGAACCTCTGTCGAGTTTCTATGATGCCATAGAGCTGAAATCTATGTGGTATTAAGAGAATTTCCAATGCGTAACTTAGAATTTAGTTAAGGTAGATTATTAAAATTTTAAATGTTGCTTTATGAAATTATGCTTTAATAAATTCTAAAAAAAAAAAAAAAAAAATAAATAAATAAAGAAAGAAAGAAAGAAACTGTTATATTATTCAAACTTTCCTAAAATAAGGTTGAATTTTTATTTTGAAGATATACCGTAAAGGAGCAAAGATAAATCAGACTAAATGTATAAACAGTTCTACGTAGTGTTTCATATTTATATTTATTGTTATTCTTTAAAACTGGTTTAAAAAATTATAATGTTGTTTCATTTATTTTATGTTTAATCAGAATTTCTTTAATTTTTTTATTATTTACTTTGATATTTATTTAACCAGAATTTATATATATATATATAAAATTATGTCATCTTAAAGTCCTGAATACGTCCTTTTTAATCATAGTTATTAATTTTTTTTGCGAATTTTTATTTTTTTTTTGTAAAATTAAATCTCTATTTAGACCACCAAAACAGTGAATTTCAATATAGCTTTCATTTTCGAAAGAAGTATTGATCATATCATTTTATTTTGTTTTACTCAAAAATAAAACAGTGGCTAGAAATTTTCTGAAGCAGCGCCAGGGCCGAAACTAAGGAGGGGGGGGGGGGTTGCAGAGGGCATGTGCCCCGGGCGCCAGAACGGAGGGGCGCCAAATGAAGGATTATACCTTTGGAATGGATAATTTTCTTCTGATGAACTGATGGCTTCCATTATTATGAAACAAAAAGAAAAAAAATAAAGAAAAAGAAAAAAAAAATATGGCCATTTTTTCCCTATTCTGACCAGAAAATCTGAGCTCTAAATTTTTACGGCTGCTCTTTCATCTTCACCTAACACTTAATTTATAATGGCTGTTTCATAATAATGGAAGTCGTCAGTCCATCAGAAGAAAATAACTCGGTTAAAGCGGAAACTCGGTTAAGCGGGACTCGTATTATCGGGACTCTACTGTATATTTTATTTAAAAAATGATCTTTAGAATATTTTTGTTAGTGTTCAGAAGGGGATCATGACCCCCGTGACCACCCCTTTGGATCCGCCATTCTAGATTACGTAGTTCAGTATTACATATTTTATAATTACATATTTTAAATTTTAAAATGTCGGCTATTAGAAAATTAGTAAAATTCTCTTTGTAAATATACTTTGCGGAAGAGAGGTGTGTGTGTGTGTGTGGGGGGGGGGGGGGAGGCGAAATCCATGTTTGCTCCGGGTGCAAAAAAGGCTAGTTTCGGCCCTGAGCAGCACCGCCCATGACCGCCAATAATTATGAGTCACTATTGCCGCAGTGACATCTTTCAACATCAAGTGTTTTCTGTCAGAGCTAGACAATACTTGAATATTGTTGTATCTTTATCTTTGACATTTAGTAGCAAAACCCGTGGCTTTGCTCACGTAATAACTGAATTATGCCATGCGGTATTTGTGTGCCTATTTTTATTAGAGGCTAGTTCCTTGGACTTTTGTACTGCAAGTCACACATAGCTGATAATTGCTATTGCTTATTAGGCACCGTTATCTTCGAAAAGCTTGCTTGGCCTTATTCAATTAATGAGATATCTCCCATAAAATAAGTCACATTTTTCCGTTCTAAAATACTGGGTAGCCAAAAATCGTAGCATGTGACTTACACTACAAGTACTCACGGAAATAGCCTAGAACAAATTATACTGCTACGGATAATACAAAAATTACAAATTAAGAGTCCACACCAGTCACTCGGAAAAATTCGAACGCTAATGGTAAGTCTATGGGAGCGTTATTTTCAAAGTTCTCACTCAAATTTTAATATTTTTTGCATAGGATAGCTGAGGATTAGCTAAAACCGAGCTAGTTTTTACTTTTTCGATTTTGGTTATAGTTTTTTTTTTTTTTTTTTTTTTTTTTTTTAAATAATAGGATAGTTTCAGTTTTGTAACCGGTTCCAACCGGAGAGAGCATTTACTTCTTATAAGTATCAACCACGCCAAATTTCAAATTTATATCTTTAACAATACTTAGAAATTCTAATTTAAATTGTTTTAGAACGCTTTTCGCGCATTTTAACCCTTTTTAGGAGCGTTCGTAATTATATAAATACGTAGTACCTATAGTCGTCGTTCAGTCTGCCCGTCCGTCCGCATATAACAGAGCAAAAACTACCCAACCGAATGGTCTGAAATTTTAAATATATAATTGTTGCAAAACTTTGTCGAGTCGTTTCAAATTTTAGGAAAATCTGGTGTATAGTTTAATTACAGGGACAGTCAAAAGTTTTCCGTTACATTACCGTCAATGGGGAAAAAATATTGCAAGTGCATTTTAATGATGTTACAGCTTTCCGAATGGTCTGAAATTTTAAGTATATGATTGTTGCAAAATTTTATCGTACCATTTCAAATTTTATGAAAAACGGATGTATAGTTTAATTACAGGGACAGTCAAAAGTTTTTCTTTACATTACGGCCAATGGGAAAATTTTTTTGCATGTGCATTTTAATGATGTTACAGCCTTCCGAACAGAATGAAATTGATATGCACTTATGAAGTGCACTAAAATATACATTCAGTACAATATGCGGTGCAAAAAATATTTATAAAACTAGTTATAGTACGAACGCACCTCATTTGCCACGTTTGACGAGCAATTTCCAACTTGATAAATTTCGAATTTTTTAGAAATTGTTCTAAGAGAGCATTTACATCTTATAAGTAACTACCATCCCAAATTTCAAGTGTCTAGGCCCTTCAGTATCACAAAAATCACATTTCTTGAACTTTTTTTTTTTGCTCCTGCCCCTCCCCCCCCCCACCCGGGTTTAGTGGCATCGACATAAAATATAACCTATGTTGGAACATGGATTGTCTCCATCATTTTGCCACCATTAATTCTGAAATCGGTTCTGTAGTTCCAGAGATTACTCCCCCCCCCCTACAAACAAACAAACAAACAAACGAACGTTATTTCTTTATAATTTTAGTATAGATTAGTACATTGATGCCGTCTTATATATGTCCTGGATTTTCTTGGTATCGGCTTAGTTTTTTAGTAAGGGTGTATTTTCAGAGAAAAGAGAAAGAATGGTAACTCTCTCCTCTAAAAAAGAAGAAGTTACACGAAAAAGTGCCTTTTGTAAAGGGAATTTCATTTTCTCAAGCAGATTTTAAAATGTACAACCATCCCCCCCCCCCACCCCCTTCGATTTAAACACTGGAGGTTGTCTTAATATGCACCATAGGAACTTTACCCCACTTCTCCCGTTCTGCATGCATGAGTTGGTCGTTTGGCCCAAACCGAAAATCTGAATCTTTTTCGTTTGGAATGATAAGTCAACTGCAATGCCAACTGGAAAAAGTGCATCCTTTTTCTAATCCGACTGCAAGGTTATGCAGGGAAAAATAGAAGAATCACTCTATCACGCCCATTGCCGTCAAATGACAGATGGCAGCGGAGGAATGATTCCAATCCAACCTGTGATTGAAATCCCGAATGGATGTAAGGTGAAAACCAAGGTCGTGACATATGCGCGGAAATCTTATACTCTACTCTTCAAAAACATGAAAGAAAAATCTAACAGCACCTTTCATCGCCCCCCATTCACCATTTGTTTTTAAGCTTTATTAGGTCAATCCGAAGAAAAGGGAAAGGAGGAGAAAGAAAGAAAAGAAAAAAAATCATTGTTGATTGGATTCATTATCGCAGATAGGCGTCGGCAAGAGAGGTCAGGGGAGGGCCATTGACCGTCTCTGTATTTTAAAACTTAAAGAACTAATAAATCGTCCTTAGGGGTGTCAGGACTCTTACATCTTCAAAATCTTCGAAATTTTTAGTTTTATTTTTTTTATAAATTACTCTCCTACCTGTTCTGAACCTTTTTATGTAATTGTTTCTTTGAAATTCCTATTAGAACAGAAGTTATGGCTTTTAGAATGATACCCTCAATAGCTGAAGCTATTGAGGAAACTTTGAAATCATTTTTCTCAAAATGACATTTTTGGGCATAACGTGCAGAATATCTCAAAACATCTCAATATTTTTTCATAAAATTTTCTATATGTTTCATGTTTGTACAAACTGAACTTAAAATTTCCTTTTTATTGTTTAAAAAAAAAAAAAAAAAAAAAAAAAAAAAAAAAAAAAAAGGACATTAATTGAAAATTTCAAAATGTTGTATTAGCTAAATACAATTTTGTATTAAATGTATAAAAATTCTTCAAATACAATTTTTTTAAGGTTGAGAGTAATTACTCCAATCTGAAGTACTATTAGGCACCAAACTTTTCATTCTAGTTGAAGAATTAATTTTGTAATCCTGCTGTCATACCAATTTTCTGTTCGACAAATGTTTGATAGTTTGAATCCTCCTATAAATACTAATCCGGCATCTTGTAATTTTTCAAATATATGAAATGAAAGAACATATATATTTCATGCCTCTCAAAATTGTATTTTAAAGAATAAGAACATATTTTAAGATAATATATGTTGAAGATTGTCTTTTTTTTTTTTTTTTTCATTTCTTCCCATTTTAAGAGTCCTGAGACACCTTAAGTCTCATGAGTTTTTCGCCAGCTGGTTTCTTCTCACTGAACCTCTCAATTTGAATTTTTTGTTCTGTTTTAACTTTTATGTTCATGTGTTTTAAATTTATCTTCAACGGGAGGTTAAATAAGAAAGGAGAGTTCTCCCCCCCCCCCCTCCACACACACACATTCCTCCTTGACGGGAAAAAAAATTAAATACGAGTGGTTAAATAGTGACGTACATGATAGTGACGTACATGACGTACATGGATATCAGATTTTAAATGATAATGAGATTGTGGATGAGATTCAAGATGAAAAAGAAATTGAAGAAAATGAAAACGAATGCTCTGAAAATGACCCAGGTCCATCCCATAACGTAGCCTTTGAGTGTTTGGAAACAGCTATGAAATGGCTCGAACGGCAGAAGAACGCTGATTCTATTCAACTAACGTATTTAGGAAGAATTCCGAGATATGGCAGCATTAAAAATGTCTTCTTTGAAGCAAGCATCAATCGAAAAAAAATTTTTTTTTACTTAAATTATAATCTGTGGAGTTCAGAAATGATAACTAGAGAACAGGAATTCTGCTTTATCAGAATTTAGTGTCGCCTCCGGCATTTCCATTACTTCATTTTCTTCTGATGGACTGATGGCTTCTATTATTATGAAACAGCCATTATAAATGAAGTGTTAGGTGAAGATGAAAAAGCAGCCTTAAAAAGTTAGAACTCTGATTTTCTGGTCAGATTTGGCCATAATTGATTTTTACGGCTGCTCTTTCATCTTCACCTAACACTTCATTTATAATGGCTGTTTCATAATAATAGAAGCCACCAGTCCATCAGAAGAAAATAACTCGGTTAAGCGGGACTCTACTGCAGTACAAAACATATTTAAATTTTAAGACTTAAAGCACACGTTTTATTTTATGTAAAATGACGTCATTCGCATCAGCTTAAGAGTTTCACAGACCGACAGTAAAGCATGCATAGTACATCACTATCGCGCAATAATGCACAAATGCAGCAAAAAGATATCGTCATTCAAGAAAATCGAAAAAAAAAAAAAAAAAAAAAAAAACGGCTATCTAATGATTTATAGATACTTACAATTAAATATAGTATATAATAGCTCCATTGTTTTAACAGAAATCATTCGTTTATATATTTTTTCAAAATAGCATGTATTTTAATTGCATTTTCTTTCGGTTGTTATGAGAAAATGGCAACAAAATATATAATTACTATTTTAAAACTATTTTTCCTTTGCTTTCTACAGAAATGGATAAAATGCCGTTGCCAATATTAAGCAAATGGCTCCAAAAACTACAAAACAATTAATATTTCAAAAACAAATGGAGATACAGTTTTCAAACTAAGTGCATTTAAAAGAACTTTTTTTTCCCAATACGACGGTATAAGAACTGAAAGTGTGCGATGCTTAGAAGTTAAAAAAATTGCTAAAGAGTATTTAATCGTAATGATTTGTTTTACAGCTAGCCTTGGTAAGCTAACATTATTTTTTGGACACAAAATAAGCTGGGAGAAAGAAATAGCATACCGGACCGGAGGCTAAAAAGTTCTGTTTCAATTCTCTATAGTGAAAAAAGTTGGTAGAAACTTATTTTTGAATGTTTCGATTCCTTAATTATTAAATTTCTGTATTGCTCTTTTTATGTTGATATGTTTAAAAAAAGGACTTACACAGCGTGCTCTGACAATGTTTTTTTTTTTAGTTTAGCTAATTTTTTGATTATATTCTCCATCTAAAAAAAAAAAAAAAAAAGCAACCTACGCTGCTCTCTGTGGCTTTCTTTCTGCCTGCCACCATATCGCTCACCAGCCAGAAAAGTGATAGTGACACATCTCGACAAAAGTAAATTTCACAGGAGAGGCAAAAGAAAATGTGCATGATTTTACTGTTTATATGAAATTATAGCACTTAGCTTTGCATGCAAGAATAAAAAAGTGCATAAAAGCGTAAAACACTTAAGGCTGTTCTTAACTGCTCTGCTCAACAAGCGCAAAACGTTTTGACATATTTACAAATTCCTTTTTTACCGGAAAGGTATAATATTGGAAAGCCTGGCCATGGAAGTGATTTGGAATTGAACTGTTTTTTCCATTTTTTGATCAATCCATTACCTATTGAGTTATAAGGAATTTTGATCACGTGATAAACACGTTTTTCACCCGTACTTGAGTCTCTTTCTTCCTTCGCGCGGAAATTCGGTTCAAAACGCCCACTTTGACATTATTTTCTGAAAGATCTATTGCGTTTGCAAAAAAAAACGGAAAGAACAGCTCAATGACATAGTTTCTGAACAACAACACCAGCTAGTTTCATGCATTTTCGAACAAAAATGAATTAAAACTTATGTCAGAAAGTTGCTCTTTTGGATTTAAGAACACCCTTAAGAATGAAAATGTCGGATGTGGTTTGGAGGGTTGGATAATTTTACCTCCCCACATAATCCACCCCTCATTTTTGGTCACTAATGGAGATAGCGTAATAACGTGATTTCCCGTATAAATATACTTATGAAAATGTTTGTGTATCAAGTCGCACCTATGAAAGACCTTTTAGTGGAATAAAACGCAAAATGAATTTTTGCGATATCTCATCATTTTGTTGTTAGTTGAATGGGTGCCGGTTACTTTTGGGACAGGAGAGCGCCGCTGCTCCTCCCTGGAATTTTGAAATTAACCTTTAACTGATGTTACCGGTCTCTCAGACCGCGGCTTTTTTCAATTTTTATAGTTTAACATGCATTTTTCAGTTTAACTATAAACACTACCGAAATTTTGTTCCGTTTGGAACTTTAGTACTATCACCAGAGACTTTTGAATGGGTGAATTTTAATTATAACAGTCCTGTGCAAAAAGTTTAATACAAAAACACCATCGTATGAGTTAATCGTGCCTTTTATTCATCTTTCGTTGCAGCGGTCTCACAGACCGCTTCACACTAGTTACGTGACAATTTATGTGACATCAGTTAAATGTTAACTAAATTTTCATTACTTCTGATGATTAAAAAAAAAAAAAATAAATAAAGAGTAAAATTTATTGTTATTAAGTGATTAAAAATAATTAAACATTAATGAGCAACAAACAACGAAAACAAAACAAAGAACTTCTTGTTTATTTGTTCCTCGCTTATATTCATTTTTCTTGCTTAATTGCTCCGAGGCTGCTTCAATAATTTATGTACTACAATTGTTAAATGATTTTGTAAAATTTATTTTTAGATACATAAAATATTCGGATACCAATTGGTTAAAAAAAATTGCTTATTAATATATATTAATATAGGACAGTGCTTAACACCTTCGCGACAAGCGTCTTTTACTGAATTCTTAATCTTTTATCACCGGTTTTTGAAAAGAGAAATTTTTACTTAATTTAATCGGGAAAATGCTCTGATTAAATAAGGCAAAATCTACAATAAAAAATAACTGACGGGAATAATCAAGGATTCCGAGTACCTTTTATCAGAAATCATTCATTTATACATTTTCTAAATAGCACATATTTTAATTACATTCTTTTTTTAGTAGTTATGGGAAAATGGCAACAAAAAAATGTAACCACTATTTTTCAATTACTTTTTCTTTACTTTCTACAGAAATGGAATACTTGAGTTGCCAATATTAAATAAATAGCGCTAGAAACTACAAAAAAATTAATATCTCAAAAATAAATTGAGATGCAGTTTTCAAACGAATTGAATTAAAAAGCACCCTTTTCCCCCAATACGACGGTATAAAAATCGAAAATGCGCGATGCTTAGAAGTTTAAAAAGATGCAGTAGAGTATTTAATCGTACAACGATACATCTGCTTTGTTTTACGGCTGGCTTATACAACTGAACGTTATTTTTTGGAGACGACATTTTATTTTCTGGGAGAAAGAAATAGCATATCGGGGGACTAATAAAATAGATTTTAAACTTTCTAATTATGATTTGAACATGAAAGAATCCTTAAGATGTCAGGTACCGCTTGGCGGTTTCATCCTATTTACCATTTATTAATGTTATATTTTAGCTTGCAAGCTTTTCCCTGTTTTCTTGCACTCTCGCCAACAGTTTTAAACATCTACTTCAGCCATTTTTAGGGCTCCGTATTAAAAAAAAATCCCTGCCGGCTCGGGCCTACAGGCGGAGGTAGATTTCGATGTTAAGTACTAAATTCTCCAACAAAACTTAAATCAAGATTAGAGATAAAACCCAGTTTCTTCACAAAGAGCGAGCTGTAGGGAGCTAAACTTTTTGTGAAAATTGTAATATACACGAATACACACACACATATATATGGAATAGGTTTAAAAAATGGCTACAAAAAATTCAGAGAAGCTTAAAGTGTTAAAATATGTTAATATTTCCATAGTCGGGTTTTTATCATGTTTTAATACGTTTCTCCAAACTTACATGGCGTTACATATTCACCTGCTGAGGTCCATTATATTTCCAATAGGACGCAATATACATATTTTTTTAATTCGTCAAACTATTTATTTTGAGTTTTCATGCTGAAATCTTGCTCTAGGAAATTTATGACGTAATATTCAATTTGTTTTCAATTTGTCAAACTATTTAATTTTACACGTGAAAATTTTGCAAAAGAAAAGTAATTGTTGTGGTGAGAATTTTATTATTTGTTTTTTTTTTTTAATTGCTGGCAACTGCTATAAGGAAAAACTTTTATTTTTTTCTGCCATTGTTGTGTAAGAGCTGGTTTTATCAGAATCATGTTAAGACAGTATTCAAAATTTTGAACCCTCCCCATTTCCACCCTCTTGGGCCGATTTCGCCCATTTTCAATCCCCGCCGAGATATTAGCCATCTCAAAGTTGTTGGCGAGTTTGAAGATGATTCGTGCATAATTGCGACTTTTATCGTGCGAACAAAATTTAGTACATACATACATACATATATATATATATATATATATAAACTTTTTAGGTGGGGGTGGTTTTGGGTTCCTGGGGTCCTATAATGAAAAGTTATGAAGGAATTATTCAAAAGTCGCACCATGGTAACGACTGCAATAGGTAGTATTTCTTACGAAATCTACCTAAAAGTAACAAGTTGGAAATTGCTCGTCAAACGTGGCAAATGAGGTGCGTTCGTACTATAACTAGTTTTATAAATATTTTTTGCACCGCACAGTGTACTGAATGTATATTTTAGTGCACTTCATAAGTGCATATCCATTTCATTTCTGTTCGAAAGGCTGTAACATCATTAAAATGCACTTGAAATAATTTTTTCCCATTGATCTTAATGTAACGCAAAACTTTTGAGTGTCCCTGTAATTAATACATCCGATTTTCATAAAATTTGAAATGACTCGACAAAATTTTACAACAATTATGTATTTAAAATTTCAGACCATTCGGTTGGGTAGTTTTTGCTCTGTTATATGCGGACAAACGGACAGACAGACGGACTGAACGACGACTATAGGTGCTACGTATTTATATAATTACGAACACACCTAAAAACGGAACCATTATAAGATCACCCGTGCGTCTGTCAGTTGTCTGTCACAGATATTTTTAATTTTTATCGAAAACTAATATGGAATGCGGAGAGTTAAAACTTAGCAGAGTTATAAAGGTTATTGATCCACATATTTATAGATTACTGGCCATTTCATAAATATTTTTAGGAAAAATTTAGGGGTGTCTAATTAAGTTACTTGAATATTTATTTTTATTTATATTTATTTTGTATCGTGTGCGGTATAGTTCGAAAGATCCCGTAACACCTAACTCAAAAATATATTTGTTTTAACTTTAGGTATTACATTTTCAGAGATATTGTCGAAATTGACTGCAAAAATATGATCCCCCCCCCCCCCCCCAGCTATTTCTACTAAAATTCTATTGAAATTAAAATTATGAAAAAAAATTAGGAATTGTAGGAGTTTATTTAAACTTTGCAGGAAAACTATGGGTGGGGGGCGGACTGTTTACCGAATAGGCCCATGAAGTCCGTGCTTACCCAACAAAATTCAAAGGGACCCCCAAATTTACTTTTAAAACGTAATTTTTAGAAAAAGAAATTCTAACAGCACAAAAAATACATTTTTTTCCTGACTATGCTGCAATCTGTAAATCATAAGAGAAATTTTGAAGTTGAAATATTCTCAACTGTAGTTCCATATTCGTCATTTACAAATTTAATTGGTTATGTATAATTATGTATATAATAAAATATTTTTCCATATGTATATAGGTAGTTGGTTTTAGGTTAATACTAAAAGTGTTATTTACTCGAAATTTTGTTGGTAAAATTTTAAATTATTTAAGCATACGAAAAAGGGATTTAATAAACAAAAAAACAATTGGTAGAGTAATAGTGGGGGCCCTCTGTGACGTCGGGCTCCCCCTACTTCTAAGTCTTAAGCGGACCCTGTATGGGGATAAGGGGGGGTGCTCATATAGTTTTCGAGAAAATCGCATTTTTTCGTTACAACACAAACTTTACTTTGCGGGTGCTCTAAACTTTGTACAATATCATTGTTTTATAGGCAAGGCGAATAACAGTAATAAATAGTCAACTTTTTTCATTCCAATTGAATTCAATTATTAAAAAATAATTCATATAATGAGTTTTTTGCAAAGTCTTATTATTCTTTTAGTTGCGATTTTTTGTAATATTGCAGTTAGTAATTTGTAAATTTATTGCACAGAACAATTTGCACACGAGTAAAAACTCCCACTTGACCGATTATTAGCCCCCGATATGCTATTTCTTTCGGCCAGCAAATAAAGTGTCGTCTCTAAAAAATAACGTTCCGTTATATAAGCCAGGGCAAAACAAATCAGATGTATCATTGTACGGGATAATCTCTACTGCAGTTTTTTAAACTACTAAGCATCGTACATTTTTAATTTTTATACCGTCATATAGAGGGAAAAAAGGCACTTTTAAATGCAATTTGTTTGGAAACTGCATCGCAATTTATTTTTAAGATATTAATCTTTTTGTAGTTTTTAACGAATTTTTTTCAGTGTTGGGAACTGAAGTACTCCGTAGAAAGTAAAGGGAAAATAGTAGGTTATTATATCTGTTTGTTGCCATTTTCCCATAACAACAACAAAAAAATAAGTAATTAAAATACGTACTATTTTGAAAAATATAAATGAACGATTTCTGATAAAACATGCAGCTATTATAAACTGTATTTAATTGTAAGTATTTACATTAATGTTACAAACAAATGAAGGCTTATATGAATCATTAGGTAGTCGATATTTTTGTCGAGTTTCTTGAATGGCGACATCGTTTTTGGCTGGATTTGTGTATTATTCTGCGATAGTGACATGCATACTTTTCTGTAGATAGTGTTTAAAACTAGGTCGTGAATATGAAATTCTTCAGTGGACGCGAATGACGTCATTTTATAAAAAATAAAAGCCAGTGTTTTAAGTCTTAAAACTGAAATATGTTTTGTACTATCTATATTATAAAGGATTATAAAGGACAAACATATCTGTGCGTAACGCATACGTCATTTTGCGAATGGCAACACTTTGAAATTTGAAATAAAATTTTGGTTTTACAATTTTCTCTACTGCAAATTTTTAAACTTCTAAACATCGCACATTTCAAATATTTATACCGTCGTATAAGGAAAAAATGCCCTTTTAAATGCAATTTGTTTGAAAGCTGTATCTCAATTTATTTTTGAGATATTAATTTTTTTGTAGTTTTTAATACCATTTTTCTTATCGTGGCAACAAACGTTCCTCATTTCTATTGAAAGTCATTGAAAATAAACGGAAAATACTCGAAAATAGGAGATACTGTATCTTTTTGTTGCCATTTTCTCATAAAAGCTGAAAAAATTAGCTGAAATTAAAATAAGGGCTACGTCAAGAATATTGTCTGTTATTTCGTGATAATGACGTCATATGCACACTTTTCTATAAACGAAGTTTAAAACTGGATTGTAAAAGTGGATTGCTTTAGCGGATGCAAATGATGTCATTTTATAGAAAAGCGTGTATTTTAATTCTTAAACCTGAATTATGTTTTGTAGAAGTGCGTCATTTTCACAGCCCTGCTGCTTTGAAATTCTTCACAGGTGAAAAATGCTTCACTTTTGAAAATAATGTAATTGAAATCACACACTGATAAAACGCAATGTTTTACAAAAATTTAGAGTGTCTTTATAAAAGAGAGGGACATGCAAATAATAGTGATTTTTATTACAGAAATTGATGATTCTCGCCTGGATGGATATGCTTCACCGAGTTAGATAAGCAATCAAATAATTCGTGGTTTAAAATAATATCGTGTACCTGAAGTTTTTGTCGAAAATTCTTTCGAATAATAAAATTTCAATGTTATTCTTTAGGACATTCTACTATGATTTTATCAAAATAACATAATTTGCTTCATTTAATTTTTCCTAATTTTATATAATATATATATTTAAAACACAAGTGTGTTTTTTAGTCATTTGCCCTGATCTTTCTGCTGAACCAATTTTACTAATATTTTTTTTTAAACTGAAAGCTCTTCCTTTGTAGATGTGATCGCACTATCTGTTTTTTTTTTTTTTTTTTTTTTTTTTTTTTTTTTTTTTTAATATCCCCACTTTTATATTTTAATTTTAAAAGCAATTTATGAAATTTCTTCAAAATGATGAAAATTAGATAGCTTTCATTATTGTAGACAAGAGAGAAATAATGAGGTATTTTTAACTTTATTCATGCTATTTTCTGATAAAAATTCAAAATTGTTGGTAAAAATTGTTGTATAGGGTTTAGTGGGGCAAAATCCCATTAGGAACAGAATATTATATTAGGGGCATAATAACGTAAAATGACATACTGCTTTTGATCTTGACTTCAAGTTTTGAGTTAAAATGATTTTTAAATGATCAAACAAAATACAAATTTTTTAAAAATGATGAATATGGATATGAGAAATGCGTATGCAAATTTTGAGAAGGTAAAAATTGCTGTTTATCATTCCGGAATACCGAACATAAGAGCCTCAATTGATAACCACATCCTAATAGCTGATCTTTATTATATTTTACTGATTAAGTATCTATATTATAAAGAACAAACGTATCTGTGCGTAACGCTGGCGTCATTTTGCGGATGGCAACACTTCACGATCAAATTTTGGTCTTGAAATTTTCGCTACTGCAATTTTTTTATCTTCTGACCATCGTATCTTTTCAATTTTCTTCGCATAGGGAAAAAATTTTACTTTCAAATGCAATTTGTTTAAAACTGTATTCATTGACTGAAGTATTATATTTTCTAAATTAATTTTTAAGCATGATTTTTTTAAAGTTTATTTTATCACGTGCCGGTTTCAATGCATAATAATAATAAACATTTTGCACATAAAGCAACAAACACTTTCAGCATTTGTTTCTGACTATTTTTGCATAATGAAATTAATACTTCCTTCATAAACAAATAAAAGAATAATAATATATATAAAAAAAAAAAAACACCAATCTAACATATTTGTGAAAGACAAATTAACGAAATTAATACTTATTTTACAAACAAATAAAATATTAATATTGAAAAAACGCAAATCTAACATCGTACAATTTAAACTTTTAGATCAACAAATGAAATTTGTTTGCAAAGTTCATCTCAGTTTACTCATTGTATACGGTTTTAAAAACAATTTTAAAGCATGAAATATTTTATCTATATCTATATAATATTCTATCTATCTATCTTCTCTCTTAATTTATCTATATCGCGCGGAGCTCGATTACGAAAGATTAATCCGTTTGCCCTTAAAACAAAATAAAGAGTTCATAATTTTCTTACGGCTAATATCCGTTAAAAAAACTTCCCTATGAATAAATAAATAAAATAATATAAATAAAACACAAATTTACCAGACATGTATAAGCTCTGAAATTATCAGAATATAAAAGGATGCCATAAGTAGCAAAATCTTGCCAAATAACTCTTAGCATGCGGCTAATAAGAAAATATCGCTATTGATAAATTTCAAAAATTTATTTGATTGTATAATTCATATTTTCCATATGAAAAATGCTTTTTTAATGTAAGTGGTCAATCTAAAAAATTTATTGCATATAAAAAAAATTATTAGAGTTCAATTAAAAGAAATATTTTCATCTATATTTTTTAACCCGGGAAGCCCGGGTATGATCCCCTAGTCTATATTAATATAATACATATATTTCTTTTTCATTGGGGCGACACTAAATTCTGAAAAAGCAGAATTCCTGTTTTCTAGTTGTTTTTCTTTTTTCTGTGATATATACGTTGAAATCTGGGAAAAATGGAACCCGTGTAAACAGAAATCACGGTCCCAGAAAAAGAGGGTATGATGTATTTCTAAAGCGGAAATCTGCCTAAAACGATTCTTTTTACGGGCCCTTATGATTCTCTTTCAGCAGATATTACTGTATTAATTTTATAAGGCAGGTGTATTTAACAAAAGAGCAATTTATTTATTTGTAATCCGATTTGACAACAAATTTCGCATAGATATGAATAAAAATTATTTTGTAATTCTCTACAGAAAACTGCAGGTTAGAATTTGAAAATGTAGTAAAAACTGTCTGAACGGAATCGTCAGGGACTGGAAAAAACTTTTAAAGAGAATTCTGTCTTAGCATAGGTAAAGTTGTATGTTATTTCTTCTATCGGGACGATGAAAATTTTTCGTTATAGATGGGTTTCGTTTTGACAGGTTTTTCTGTGTAATATTAGTAATTTTCATCGTCTCCCATTTACCACCCGGCCTTTAGGCTTTAATGTGTCAATCCAAAGAGAAAAGATAGAAAAATGTTATCGATTAGACTCATTATTGTATAATTTTGATGCCAGGTAAATAATCTGATTATATTCTGTCAACGATATACCGATTCATCATAATTTTCAATTGATTCTTCATGAATGCCTAATATCAAGGCACATTTTTTTTTCTGCCTGGGAGTTCTAAAGGGCAAGCAGCTTATTGCGGAGAGCTCTTCGTTGGTGCTTTTATCATGCATACAGTCTTTTTTTTTTTTTTTTTTTTTTTTTTTTTTAAAAAAGGCGAACACAGTATACATTTTAAGAGGCTACTTCAGTCAAACGAAAAGACCCTTCGCTAATCTTAATCCTATGGAAGAAATTTATAAAGATATCTCGTTTGAATTTCAGTATTCTTAAATGATTTTTTTTTTTTTTTTTTTTTTTTTTTTTTGCATTGGACAGCTGAGATCGAACTGTAGAAAGACCGTTCTTTACTTTTTCGATTTTGTTTACATGTATTTTTAATGAGGACAGTTTCATTTTCGGAACCAGTTTCGAAAGTGAAAGCCTCCTCATAAAAAAAATTCTACAATCAAAATCGAAAAAGTAAAAATCGGCCTTTCTACAGATCAATATATACATATATAGATGCAAATATATATATATATATATATATATATATATATATTAAAAATATTGAAATGCAACCGATATATCTTTATAAATTTCTTCCATAGGATTAGCATTAGCGAGCGGGTCTTTTCGCATGACTGAAGTAAGCCCCGCAGAGAGATACGGGCGATATCGTTCGACTCCTAATTGTGTCCACTTTCTGAATATGAATACAATTTGTGAAATAGGTATCGTCTATATCTATACGTTAAAAATTGTACCAATGTTGGCTTTCCAAATGTTAACACCTACTGTTGACACCATATTTGAGTTTTTTCGATCAAGGCAACCTGAAAAAAGGCATAGTTTATATAACTTTTCTTATCTCTTCATACAGTTTTAATAGAAAATGTTGGAGAAGTTTATTCATAAATTAAAAATAAAATAAAATTAACATCTAAGAAGTATCGGAAGCATTCAAGCAGTAACTTGTAATACTATACAAAAATTCTAAATATATATTAAATTCACTTAAGAAAGAAATCCAATAAAAGTTTTCCGCTGACTCTGAGATTTTCTTTTCTCTGGATGCCAATGATAACAGAAGACTCTCGAAATTAAAATTTTATATGCACATCGGAAGTTCATGATTCTAATTGAGCTGTAAACTAACGCATCCATGTTTCTACAAGATCGTTGTTCGTTTTATGCAGATTTCCGTGCAGGTCATAATTCATATTTATTTTATATAAATTTCATACTAATTTTTAAGGATCGACCGAAACAGGTTTTTAAGGCCGAAATCAAAACCGAATTTCGGTGATCTTCCTATTTTAGGCCGAAAACGAAAACGTCCATTTTTTTAAAAGTAGTTAAATTGTATGTATTAAAGTAAAATTAATATATACATAAGTATGCATAATTATTAATTAATTATAAGTATTTATTAAATATGCATAATTATTAATTAATTATGCGTATTTATTAAATATACATAATTATTAATTAATTATACGTGTGGCCCATATTGGCTCTCTGTGCTCTCAGACCCAAAACTTTTTATTTTCATATAAAATAAAATGTAATTAATTCACCAACGACACAGAAAGATTCTCTAACATACGAATTTCATTTAATAAAAAAATATTTTAGTTTTATGTATACAAACCTCGATTTATCTTTTATAATAATTTCTGTAAATGATCATCTGTCATACTAGAACTTTCTCAAAGAGTATTTGAAACACTTCTATGGTTTAAAACTGAAAATTTTCTATTACTGTTATGGTCTGCAGCTTTTAATAAGCACGTGAAAAAGTTTAGTTATATATGTATTGCTTCTTTATAATTTGCATTCACGTCTTGAGTCAGTCATGACTGATAATTATAAACAACGAAGTTCGTAGCAATAAATAGTCTCTCATTTGAGCCGATAAAGCTCAAATCGATGACTATAATGTTGAAAATTTCCAAAGGAAGAAACGAGATTTTTGGAATACTGATAGTTTCGGTCGAGTTTCGGTCCAGCCGAATTTTCAGCTGCATTTTCGCTGAACCCGAATTTCCACCGAAACTCAAATTTTGGGCCGAAAACGAAAACGAAACCGAATTTTTGGTCGATCTCTACTAATTTTCAAAATTAAAACACATATTTTTGAGTCCACAAAAAAGTGCCTAAAATGTTTGGGCTTATTCATTGTATCTCATTAAAATAAAGAAAGAATAAAAAATACGTCAATTTTTTGGGAAATATAAATACAAGTGTTCAACATTAGCATCTTCAAACGTTGAACTCTTCTATGAATATTTAAGACTGTTCTCAAATCCAAACGGCCTACTTTCTGGCAACATTTTAAATTCATGTTTGTTCGGAAACGCATAAAATTGGCAGGTATTGTTATTCAAAATGTAATCGAAAGAAGTTTTCCACTTTTTGGTAAATGCAAAAGATCTGTCAGACAATGATCTCAAAGTTGACGTTTTGAACCGAATTTCCGGGCGTGACAGGGAAAGAAAGAAGAAAACGCTGTCGTCATGTGCCAAAAATTGCTTATAAAAAATATAAGTGATGATATATGATATATAATAAGTGATTTATTTATATATATATATATTATAAAAAAAAAATGAAGAACGCAATTTGATTCCAAATCGCTTCAACAGTCAGGCTTGCCAATTTTGTGCCTTTACATTTAAAAATGAGTGAGAAAATGTGTCAGAAAATTTGAGTGGGGAATTTGAGCGCGCTTTAACAGAAAGTATAAAAAGTATGTCGTTTTCCGAACTTCCGTCATCCAAAGATCTAAAATAGGGGTTCAAAAAAGGGAGTTACCATTGGACAATTGAAATTTGCTACAATTTTAATTTGCACAACACGCTTATTAAAAAAAAAAAAAAAAAAAAAAAAAAAAAAAAAAAAAATGTATTCATAATCACATTTCACATAGTAGACACCGTTTCGAGTCGAATGGTACAATGGTGGAAAAAAAAGTAAACACCCCCTACTAACTCCTGAACAAATTATCGTAAATGAAAGTTACTGGTACCGAACGATTGGAAATAAAGTCTACTTTTAAATGATATATATAAAATTTGCTTAGGGGGCCATCTTCATATTAAAACGAATCCAAACTTCATTTTTTTCAATGGCAATACCCAATTTTAACGCGATATTTCAAATCTTCGGTTCAAACTATGCCTAGAGACCAAATTTCAAGACATTTGAATGATAAGTTTTTGAATTATAAACATTCAAAATTTAGTGGTTCTGATGTTAAATTACATTTTCATATTTTTATGTATATTTCCTGAAATTAGGCTCCTAATGTGCTATTTTTTTGTGTAGTAATAATTCTAACATACCCAAACATAAATACGCTGAATTTGCAATTTCTATAATTTTATGATATAAATTATGAATTATGAAATTAATATTCGAAAAAATTATGAATTGCAACCTACAATTTTTTTGATGGATTTAGATTTATTAAGTCCTGCTTTATGGAAATCCAAAATTTCACATTTTTCTTCCAAGTAGTTTTCAAATTATGCTTAAAAAACGGCAAAATGATGGTTTAAGGGGCCGTCTATGATAGAAGTGAGTAGATATTTTGAAATTTCTTCTGTTGTCCTGTAATCTAACCGGCTTCATTGATTGCTTGAGTAGTGATTAAGGTGCCTTGATCAAGAAGGGGACTCTCTCGGTTAACAATCGAGTACCGAACTTCAATTTGGATACAGCCCCTAAAATACGCTCGTTTTAAAATAATTAATTTCTCGGAAACTTATGATACGAATTGCATAAAAATTTGTTTTTAGGCTAATTGAAGGGTGTAGAGTTCATTTATGCTGTCAGAATTGTGTACTGCTATTGTAAAAAACAAAGTTATGGTTTGTTTTAATATGTAGATGACCCCCCTAAGCAAATTTTATATACATCATTTAAAAGTAGACTTTATTTCCAATCGTTCGGTACCAGTAACTTTCTTCTACGATAATTTTTTGAGGAATTAGTAGGGATGTTTACTTTTTTTTTTTCCACGACTGTACCTCTCATATCTCTTTATGACGATTTGCGATTAAAACATATTTACCCGGCGGCTCTCCTTTTTTTTTCTTCCTCTTTGCACGACTGCACTAGGGAGATGCTAAGGAAACCATACAATGTAGGTGTTGTTTCATTTATTTATTTGTATTCTGTTATTGATTATAATTTGTAGAATTTTAAGGTATACATATATAATAAATATTAAAGTGCAATTTTTAGTTTTATTTGATAGAGTTAATTTCATAAGTTTTCGCAGTACTACATTATAAATAAGGTGAATTGAATATTCAAGGATTTGAAAAAATAAAGAAACTCTTAATTTTCAACATCAATGAGACCATTGTTCTTCATATAAAACTGAGTTATGTTACATCCGTAGTTTTTTTACGTATTGGAAATAAATCGATGCGAATAAAGATCGCCTATAAAATATGGAGTAATTGATTTATGATAATTTTCAAAATTACGCACACATACATATAGTAGCCACATTCGGATTCGTTTAATTATTTTCACTAATAAGAAATAAATTTATAAATGTGATTAAAAAAAAGTACTTTTGAATTCCCCATTTTAATTAAAGGTTGTCCAAACGCTAAAGGGTCTGGAGGAGTTTATCTTTCTCACCCCCCCACAACCCCCCCCCCCAAAAAAAAAAATAAATATAGGCGCTGCTAACTAGTGACTAGTCTATCACTACCGAAACTGAATTGTTATAATTTATTTGAAACCGTTTTAAATAGCTTAACGTGAAATGCGTAAATTTAAAAACTAATTGCATAGTAAAGATTCACTTTAATTGTTTAAATTGTTAATTGCATGTTTAAACAATCAATAAATCAATCACCTTTTACTATCACTTTAGTTATTTCAATATTAGCGTAAACAAGGAGTTCCAATCCGGATTTCTCGGAATAAAGAATATAGGTGAAAACCATATATAAGGTGTGTCCCAACGAAATAAAGCCATCTTAATTCTGTACCGTAACTGTACATGAAACAAACAAATAAGAACGAAAGAAATATATTAAGAAAGTCTATATACAAATACATATTTACAAGGAGTAACTTCCTCCTTGCCCCACCAGGGCAGGAGAAAAAGACGAATGTGTATAAAAAGAGGGGGAAAAGTGTCCCATCGAAATAAAGTCACTGCCAGTATTTATTGGTAACTATCGACATTCGAGCTGCCGCAGTTCAACATGTTTATGAAGTCAGGAAGTTTTCTAATATTTGTTCTGTGCCAGTCGAACTTTGTGCGGATTTTAGAAAGTTTATTTTCTATTTCTCCTGCATTATTGCAATGGGAAAGAAAACCCAGCTATCAAAGTTCGAGATAGGACAAATAATAGCTTTTAAGGAACAACGTCTTTTACATAGACCAATATATTCGCTCTAAAACCAAGATAGAAAATTTTGTAAATCAGGGCAATGCATACGGGTATAAAAAAGGGAGGTGTACATGCAGAAAAATTATTTCCAGACAGGAAAGAGAAGTTTTGCATCGTCTTGCACGAGGTGGTATGACCCTAAAACAGTTGGCCAAAGAGGATAACATCCCTGTGACAAAATCAACCCTGTCACGAATTTACAAACGTACAAGCATCTTGCGATATAAGAAAATGAAACCGTCGTCCATGTTGAAAGCTATCTACATGCAAAGGAGAGTCGATTTGGCCAAATATCATCAAACCTGGAAAGATAAGTGGCATCGTATCATAGATGAGAGAAAAAATAATTTGGATGGGCTAGACGGCCTTGCTTTCTATTGGTATGACATGAGGAAAAAAGACGAAATTTTCTCCAAAAGACAGCAAGGTGGAGGCTCATTAATGGTGTGGGGAGGCTTCGCCTATGGAGGTAAACATAACCTGGCTTTTCTCTCAGGCCGCATGAAGGCTACCGATTACCCAGAAATGCTAGAAAACCATTTACTGCCATTTGCAAAGGGTGGACTAAGTGGTGGACTAAGTTGGATTTTCCAGCAGGACAAGACCTCCATTCACGTTGCAAAATCCTCCTGGGAATGGTTTTTGGATAATCGGGTGCATGTCATGGAATGACCTGTCCTTTTTTCCTGATCTCAATCCCCAAGAAAATACGTGAGGTATCCTCAGTAGGATTGTATATGCCAATGGCAGACAGTTTCAGTCTGTGGCAAAAGTGAAGGCCATCATCATTGAAGCGTGGGAGAATATTGATGCTACTGTTCTCCAAGGATTGGTAAGTGGTATGCCACATCCTATATTACAGGTCATATATAACCATGGCGAATATATTGTCTATTAACAGTAAAGGCTTTATTTAAACGGGACACCCCCCACCTCTTTTTTTACAATTTCATTTTTTTTTTTTTTTTTTTTGCAGCCCAGGTAAGGTAGGGAGTGAGTTACTCCTTGTAAATATGTATTAGTATATAGACTTTCTTAATATATCTGTTTCGTTCTTATTGGTTTGTTTCGTGTCCAATTACAGCACACAATCACGGTAGCTTTATTTCTGTGGGACACACGTTATATATATAATTAAAATGAAATCACAATGGAAAAAAAAGTTGAAAAAATTCTGAAGATGGACAAAATATGAACAGTGGAAACCGGAAATGTATATTAAGAAACTATGAATAACCTACAGAATCATCAGAGGAGCTTGCAGGTTTAATTCATAGTGAAGATATGTTATTTCATCCAATTTTGTCGGCATTCGGCCTATGATGACAAAATTTAGCTCCTTATAAACATATCAAGACATTTCCAAAATAAACCGAAAATTACACATAAGATATGAAAAGATAAATAGATGAAGAGAAGAGAACACTTCAATGATAGATAAAAATCTATAATACAAGAACTTTGACTTACTAATGGAGAATGTGCAAAGATGTAAATGGATTTGAGATATTGAAAACCATGTGGCTGTAATTTAACTTCTATGAAGGCAGATATTTTATAAATATAGATGTACTGTTACCCTCTGGTGTGACAAATAATACTGTAAAAGAAGTTTTTAACAAATTTTATTGAAAACTCTAATAGATTTTTTGCATTTAATATATATTTTTTAGATTTTTCACTAACCATACAAACAATCCTTTTTATATGAAAAATAGCAATTATGTATTCAAATAAAATTTTGAAATTTATTAAAAGCGATACTTTCGTATTGGAGTATATCAGAATTAACAGTCGAAGAAATCACCACACATCGCTAGTCCTTTCTTATTCCGATAATTTCAGTGGTTTAAGCGCGGTTCGATTACATGTCTTAAATTTGTGTTTTATTAATGTTTTATTATTTTATTTTTAGATTGATAAAGTTTTAATTTCGTTATGGAATCTAAGCCGGAAACACATGCGGAACTATTTTATTTATTTAAGTGCAAATAGAATTATCTTTTGTAATCGTCTGTCTGCAAGTGACAGAGATCGATTTAAAAAAAAATCATGCTTAAAAATTATTTTAAAAACAATAAAAAATTAGTAAATTGCGATACAGTTGCCAAAAAAATTACAATATAGTTTTTAAACGAATTGCATTTCAAAGTAAAATTTTTTTTCTCTATTTGACGGTGTAAAAATTAACAAATTGGAAATTGCACGTCAAACGTGGCAAATGAGGTGCGTTCTTACTATAGCTAGTTTTATAAATATTTTTTGCACTGCATATTCTACTGAATGTATATTTTAGTGCACTTCAATAAGTGCATATCAATTTCATTCTGTTCGAAAGACTGTAACATCATTAAAATGCACTTGAAATATTTTTTTCCCATTGGCCGTAATGTAATGCAAAACTTTTGACTGTCCCTGTAATTAAACTATACATCCGATTTTCATAAAATTTGAAATGGCTCGACAAAATTTTGCAACAATTGTATATTTAAGATTTTAGATTCGGTTGGGTAGTTTTTGCGCTGTTATATGCGGACGGATGGGCAGACGACAGACTGACTGAACGACGACTATAGGTGCTACGTATTTATATAATTACGGACGCACCTAAAAACAATAGAAATTGAGTAAATTGCGATACAGTTGTCAAACAAGTTACAATATAGTTTTCAAACGAATTGCATTTGAAAGTACATTTTTTTTCTCTATTCGACGGTGTAAAAATTAAAAATGCGATATTTAGAAATTTAAAAAAAAAAAAAAAAAAAAAAAAAAAAGCAGTAAAATTTAATAAAAGTGAAATTTAATCATCTGTTGCCACCGTCAAAATGGTCAATATTACGCAATGGACACGTTTGTCTTTTACAATATTGATAATTAAAATTTGATTTCTTTTAAATGTGTGGCAATTCTTTTCTACAGCGTTTTCTAACACAAAGATCTTGATGTGCTTGGGATAAAGATACTACTCTTTAAGCACATACATATATCGTCTGATTATGAGAATAATGACTTAAAATAACTTCACATACGAATATCACACCACATTTCAGGCATACAAAGATATCATAAAAAGATCATTGACATTTGTATCAAAATTAAACTACTGCCTCGAACAAGTCGAATTTATGATATGTTCACAGATGTCATCTAATACCTGATTATATAGTGATACCTGATAGAATAACCGCCGCGGCGAGCGGCCCATCTTCGTCCGCGGACCTTTATTCTTCTACTTATTCCGACTCTTTTGCGGAAGCAAGTTTCATAGGTCCCCAGCCACGTCCCGAGTAAGAGACTCTCTAGCAAAAGCGAGATTGAAACAAAAAAAAAAAAAAAAAAAAAAAATCAAAAATTGAAACCGGACAAATTTAAAAGGGAAATTACACAAATTAAAAATCAAGGCATAAAAAGCAAATGTGTTCTGCATTTTGAATATAAATGCTGCGACATTTCGATAGTTTTGTAATTACTTTACATTAGAGATGGGACATATAGTTACTTTTGGTTAACAGGTTACATCGTTCCATACTTGTATAGGTAACAGGTTCCAACAACCTGTTATTTTTATAACATATAACTAATCGCTGTGTATCCGGTTGACGGATGTTTTAATTAGAAGGCCTTTCAAAAAAAAGTCTGAAATAATTTTTTGACGTAATTATAAATGCTGTTTTATATTCAGATGAATCAGAATCAGTTTATGGTTAAAAACTTAATTTTTGCAAGACAAAAACTTACCTAGTTATAATACTTTGAATTTCATGCATTTTTGGCGTTTTTTGACACTAAAAACATGCTTTTCCATTTATGGTGATTAAAACATTGAAAATTCATAAAATTCCAAGTATCATTACTCAGTAAGTTTTGACCATACAAGAACAAAATTTTTGCTGTTTTACTTGTTAGAAAATGGATAAACCTTTTCTAAACAAAACTTGTAGGATCCAGGCATTGTATAAAATTTGTAATTTCTTGTCTATTTAAAAGTAATTGTTGTAATGTAAATCGATTTTTATGTGATGCAAACACAACATAACAAACAAAATTCGAAACATTTTTGCAACTAGTTGTACCTCTAAAACTAATGGCTTAGAAATTAGTTATTGATAAATGATACGAGACAGACACGCGCTAAATAATATTAAACACAGTTTCAACAACAAGATTTCTAAAAAAAAAAAAAAAAAAAAAAAAAAAAATGCATACAGCATAGATTATGAAATACTTTCCAACACATTCAGAATACTACTATAACAAAACTTCACAATTTACAAAGGTGGAAAATGAGGTTTTAATGAACAATTTGGAAAATGCAAGAATGCATTTGAAAACACGATTTCTGCTATTACCATGAATAGTCGTAAAAAAATATTCGATTTTTTTGCAGTCCTGTATATGATCTACAGATATGTATGCATACTGCATAGTATGCTAAAAGTCGGTTCAGTTAAACGCATAGTGCAGTTAAAGTTTCCGCTCAGCAATTTCAGCTAATAGATGAATGTTGTTGAGAACTTTTGTTCGACCTTGTATATGATCTAGAATTTATACACACCCAGTAATTAAAAAAAAAATAAATTTAAAAATGCATACCACAAATGAAAACGCACTTCCAGCAATTATTGTCCGTAGCCTTCAACAATTCAATTATTGCTCATTTTCTTCTATATCCAAACACTTTTGTACGTTCCTGTAAATAAACGATAAGTTCTATGCACACCATATTCTACAGTAAGAACCTTGTAGACACCTCAGTGGTGTATATCAATTTCAATGTATTTTAAATACTGTAATATCATTAAAATACACGGCAAGCGTTTTCAACCCATATACCGTAATGCAATGGAATTTTTTTCAGTGGCTCTGTAAATGAACCAAAAATGCTACACACTTCCTTTTCAATACCGAACATGCCATACTAAAGCCCAAGAATAACATATATCCATTCCATGGCAGTCGGACAATATTTACACGAGTTAAAGCAAGGACAGAGAGACAGACAAACAAACCGAATTCATAAACACTTTTCAATTACGGTGGAAAGTACTATAAAGAGAAATTTGATCCCCGATTTCATAGCAGCCATATCTATCAACGCATATTCAAAGCTAATTTCACAAGAACATAAAAATATTATTTATGCACTTTTAATCAAATGGAATTCGTCCAAACAAATTTCGTTCGTACAAATATGTTTTTCAAATTAATTACAACTGTATTAAAATTAAATTTTCTCACAAATTATAGGAGGCTATTTTCTTTCTTTTTTTTTCAGCGAAATAAAATCACCGAAATTAAATATTTTCCGGCTAAATATTGAACAAATAACAAAAATATTGAAAGAACTTGGCCAAAAAGCGAAATTTATAGTGCGAGAATCACCCTCCCCCCTCCCCCCCAAAAAAACCCATGAGTACGTAGTAATAACCCTTTTAAATATTCAAATAAACTGCCCATAAATATCTTTCATTCAAAATATCAACACAGATCAAATTATTTCCTATTCCTCATAATAATTACTCGATGTGCAAAACACTCTTTCATTCATTCCAAAAAACATGAAGAGTAAATAAACATTTTCACTGAGACAAAATTATTCTTTCATAGCATATAAATTTATTCTTTAGCGTATTTTTTTTAATTTAAAACACTTTCGTAACAAATGTTTCAAAATAAGCAAATGTTATATTGACCGCAGAAAATTTTAAGAGATAAATAATTGCAAAGATGTTCCATTATCTTTGTTTATTCAAAAGCTTACCAAACGATAAAAGACCATTTTATATGTTAACAACTAGATTTACTGATGGCGTAATGAAAATGTATCCGAATGAATTAAGGAATTATCTGTGGTTGGTTTTCAATTGCTGTTTTCAATTGAAATCAATCTAAGTTTTAATGCACACGTTTTAAACGCGCTAATCAATTAAAAAATTACAAATTCTTACATTTTATTTGGATGCAGTCAAATAATGTTTCGTTATTTTTTAAATAGATTTTCTATCCAAAATCGAGAATTAAAATTTTTAAGGAATAAATTTATAAATAAATGCATTTGACTTAAACGTTGCAAAAAGGTACTTTTTATAAATTTAATGATTCTAAACTCGAGTTTTGCTGCTTTTTTTTCGGGGGGTGGTGGGGGGGGGAAGTAAAAATCGATGTTTTTAAATTATGTATAATTGTTCAATTTTAGTTTGGAATATTGAACAGGGGTGTTGTTGTGCTATCTTAATAATAATAATAATAATAATAATAATAATAATAAAAATCCCTGAATCTTTCTAACCCCATGTTCAAAGAAATTCATTGTAATTCCTAGTCCTGATTTGTAACTGAGCTATATGTTTGGCAATATAACTCATAGGTATATAATTTTTTTAATTTACTTGTTGAAAATTAGAAGCAGAACAAGAAAATAAAGCACGAAAATGTACTTTTAGTTGGAAAAAAATGGTCAGGTCAAAAGTTAGACAAAACGTTGCTCGGTTTTATAAAGTCAAACTTAGCTTTTTGTTAAGGAAATGCTAAGTGAAAACAATTAATATATTAGAATATATATACGATTCATGAGTACAAAACATGTCAAGCATGATCTTTTTTCTTACCAATTTTCAGATGCTTTTCTGATCTACTATTTTTTTCAGTGTTTCGTTTATGCTCGAGAGTTTCCTGACAGAATAGGGGAGGGAAGTTTATTGACCGTCATTCTTAATTTGTCATCAGAGTTAACTTCATTGCCTAAAAAGGCATGTACACTCTTAATTCAAAAGAACAAATTATTAACTCAACAAAAGAACGAAAAGTTTTACGCGTGTTTTTGTTCTTTCTGAGTATCTATTTTATCAAAAAGAGACATTTTCCACAAAAAACTAGTTTGCCAAATCATCCTTTTAGGAGTAGCATCCCCAGGACCGCTCATTTCAGACTGGAACAAAAAAATATCTCTAAAAGAGTGGTTTAAGAAGCTTCTCTATTGGTTGAAATCCTGTAACGCGATATATAGTTTGGCAGAAGGAGAACCGTTTTGAAAAGGGAGTAGCTTGTTTGTTTCAAGCATCAAAGCTTAGCGTTACCTATATGATTAAAACGATATTACAATTATAATTTGATTGATTTAAAAATGGCATAGAATAAGATAGATGGATTATGCCCACGAAAGCAGGGGGGGGGGGGCAATTATCACAAAGAACAGGATAAATTTCATTTTTGTTTCCCAGCTAAAACCAAGATGGCTACCGGCGATTCTAGGATGTTACTAATACTGAAAATTCTAAGGCAAAGTACGTTGTTTTACTTCATCTTTCTTGTAAGTCCTTCGCCATTCCTTGTTGTATTTTCACATTGTATATATGATTTTTTGCCTTATTTAACGTTATTACTTTTAAACCGGAAACATAAACTTCTTAAATTACTTTTTTTCTTTTTTATAATGCGTCTGTTCCATAATTTTTATAATCAATAAAATGCACTCAGATATGTAGTTTTCTCGTATTCAAATTGTGTAAAATTACGCTAATTGGTATTTACATTATTAAACATATATCATTTTGTGCTTATATTATTGATTATTAATATACTACTTTGCTCATGACACTCAGAAATATTTGCGGAACACAACCCATGATTATAAAAATTATTAATTTATTATTAACTTATGATATATGTTCTATTTTTTTTTTCATGTTTCAGTAAGTACAAGTATTTAATAAATTGTGTTCATTTAGATAGTTGTACACATTTACACTTTATTTATTATTTTTTTAATTGCCACAGTATTATGTAAATAGTACGAAATGTAAAAGATAATTTAAAAAAAGTATCAGAAAAAATAGATTAGTAAAAAATATTATTAATTTATTTTATGACACAACTAGCTTGACCTTTTTTTTTTTTAATTATGATTTTGTGAATTTTATTTTTGTGTTATACTTCACTCTGTTCATATTCAAAAGTTTAACTAAAAAAAGTCTGCAGTTTTATGTAACACATGAATTCTATATTCCATAATTATTTATCTGTGTCATAAGCAAAATATATTAATAATATATAGTAATGTCAGAAATAATTAAAGAAATCGACATTTCCGGATTAAAACCAATAACGTTAAAATTATATATACAATGTGAAAATATTAAAAAAAAAAGAAAAATCATAATAAGAAAGATAAAGTAAAAGAAGCGCACTTCAGGATATTGACAAGGTAGAAAATATTGTCTTGTTATGGCGCGAACTATCTTTTATTATTATTATTATTTAATTTACCTTTTGGAAATGAAAAACAAAATTTCTTCTGCATCTAGATTAAAACAAAACAAAATGGAGTTTTAAAACAACCACATTTTGCAAACTGGGGAGTTATATATGTTAAAAAACAAAAACAAAAACAAAAACAAAAAAATCCGAAAATAAGTGGGAAATAATTTATTTTGCCTATTACATTTGACAAAAAAAAAGGGGTTTAAAAATGACTCGTCAATAATGAGTGCAGTCACTCGTTTTGCCTATTAATTTAGTCGAAAAAAAAGAGCGAAAACAGCTTATCAAAAAAGAATGAAAAAAAAAAAAAAACACTCCGCAAGATGGATGAAATTCACTCCTATAGGATGCAAGTGCATTTTCAATACTGAAAAGGAGTTGAAAATACACTCAGTCGGAGTTAAAATCGCTGAATTTTTTTAAGAGAGATTAATATATATATATATATATATATATATATATATATATAAAATTCTAAACTTAGTTAAGAATTTTGATGAATGATGAGCTGTACGGAATTATTTTTCTAATAAAACCTTCTTCAAGCGACCAGGAAAAAACGGAATTTGTTTCATTTTCTTCAAAGAAATTGGTCGCTCGTGGAGGGAGTTAAACAGGGATGGTCTCTGAATGAAGGTAAAATTAGGCTCAATAAGCCTATGGGAATATATTTCGTTCCATGAAAAAAAGGGTTCAGGGAGGTGGTCGCACAGGGAGGTTTCACTGTATTTTCGAGATTTAAGGCTGTTCTCAAATCCAAAAAGACAACTTTTTGACATAAGTTTTAATTAATTTTTGTTCAGAAATGCATGAAACTAGCAGGTGTTGTTGTTCAAGAACTATGTAATCGAACAGTTTTTTTCGTTGTTATGTAAACGCAATAGATCTTTCAGAAAATAGTGTCAAAGTGGGCGTTTTGAACCGAATTTTCTCGCGAAAGAAGAATAACCACTCAAGAAAGGGTGAAAAACGTCTTTGTCACGAGATCGAAATCGCTTATAACTCAATAGGTAATTTATTGATCAAAAAATGGAAAACACTCCAAATCACTTCCATAGTCAGATCTTCTAATTTTATATCTTTCCGTGAAAAAATGAATTTGTAAATGCGTCAAAACTTTTTGCGCTTGTTGAGCAGAGCAGTTGAGAACAGACTCAAGGCTCCTTTTTTTTTCTTTTAACACCCTTAAAGAAGCATTTACGAAAGAAAAAAAAAGTTTATTTTGCTGCCACTGATTTTTGTAAACGTCTTCGAGTTGTTTTCATGTACAATAACCTCTTCCGAGTTACACATGATTTTGAAAAGCATTCTTTATCATTAGAGGCGTTAAAAAAAAGCACATTTTTCAGATTTAAAGAGACATTTATAAAAACAAAATTTGTTTCGTTGCCACAGGTTTTCGGACCACAATTCTCAAACCCGAATATGGGGTTTTTGGATGCTATCTCATGTCAAGTAAATATCTTCATATGCAACAAACACCATAAATTAACAGCATTAACATTAACATTAAAATTACAATTATTTTGTTACCCTTATTTATATGAAGTCAATAACACAGCTGAAAATATTTATTTGAGAATGAATAGCATGCTGAAATCCGATATTATGGTTTGAGGAAACCGATTAAAGGGACCGGGAAAGCCCTATCTCCGCCATGTTAAATTCATCAACTTTATGTACTTTTTTTTCTCAGAAAGGGTGAAAGATAGATGTCTAGATTTTTTAGAGTAGTTAGAATAACATGATTTACGTATTTTAACAGACCATTTTCTTTCTAAGTGAAACTCAAAATTAATTATTAATTATTTATTGAAAGACATTTTTTAATTAACCTTTTTGGTAAGATTTCACTGCCTAAAATAAATAATTCTCAACAAATCATTAAATCCATGTGTTAAATTATACAATATAACATAAGTATACCGTAATTTCCGGTGTATAAGACCGCACATCAAACAATTCAGTTTGGACACAGAAATTTTATTCAGTATTTGAAGACCAATATTTACCGTGATCTAAAAAGTTACATTTTATTTTTAAAAATTTCTGGGTCGAAACACGATTGTTTGATCTGCGGGCTATACATAGTGATGGGATTCAAATAATTTAACAACCGGTTCGCTGCCCGAATGATTTTTGATGTACAAAAATGAAAGACCACACATAGATTATGAAACACCTTCCAATATTATAATAACATTGTTTAAAAAAAGTTGATCCTTTGGTATGGTGAAAAAAATCCTGAAACATGTTACCCTATAAAAGGACGTTAATAAATATTCGGCGATCATGAAACCCTGATCATAATTTCTATCAGAAAATGCATCAAAACAATAAACAATATAATATAAAAAATAGCAGAAATGTAAGTTTAAGAATTAACCCATGTTCATGACCTAAAGTTGTATTTAGAAAAATATTATCCATGCTATAGCTAGTGAGACAAACTTTTGAAAGACCAAAACTTCTCAAGTTATGAAATTTAGAAATTTTAGGAATTTTTACCATTTCTTAGTACAAAAAAAAAAAAAAAAAAAGAAAGAAAGAAAAAAGAAAAAGAAAAGAAAAAAAAAAAAAAAAAAAAAAAGGCCAGACAACGCTGGAAATTCGTAAAATACGAAGTATCATGATTCGGCAAGTTTAGATCATACAATGTCTTTTCATTTGTTAGAGCTGGAAAAATATTTTTCTAAATATAAATTATAAGACTAGAGGAACTTATCAAAATTTTGGATTTGTTACATTTACGAAAATAACTACTTTAAAAAACTTGTAAGATATGAAGAACAATACAAAAAAAATGTGCAGTTGGAAGTATATATCTAAATCTGACGATTTAAGTATTACCTATAGATCTGCGATAACAGGAAACATTCCGTGCCAAAGCAAATTACCGTTTATTCGAATAATAGCGTTGCCTGGGTCCGTGATGAATGACCCTTAGCACCGAAAGCGAGCGAAACCGCGAAGAAACACTCAGGTTTTCATTGATTTCGTCGAAATTTCACACATTTTATATTGTAAAAAATATTTCTACCCGTCCGAATGTTTCAAAATTTTTGTAGATGATATAAATCTGACCTATTGGGAATTTCAATACCATCTGAATTTGAGATACTCTTAAATGATTGTGTTCAAATGCGGTCATTTAATTACTTTTAGCGTAGAAAAATATCGTCTCTTTGAGGCGCAAAATGACCTGCATTTGCCGGTGTATTTGTAAGGGTTAAAATTCCCATTTTTTAAAACCGATTGTCCCATCGATAAGAAGATGGTTTCAGATTTACGAACATATTATTGGTTTGTCAGTACCTCTAAAATTTCGCCCTGAAGGAGCGAAATTCTCAGGTTTACAGATTCTCAGGTACTCAGATTTTTGCTGATTTCGTCGAAATTTTCACACATTTTATTTTGTAAGAAATATTTATGTCCGTTCGAACGTTTCAAAATTTTTGTAGGTGATGTAAATATGGTCTATTTATTAAGATGCTAAACAAATAATACGGTCGTTTAGTTATTTTTAGCGTAGAAAAAATATCGTCTTCGTGAGGCGCGAAGTGACCTGCGTTTACCGGTGTATTTGAAAGGGTTAAAATTCATATTTGTTTTAAACCAATTGCACCACCGATTAGAAAAGGGTTTCACTTTAAGAACATATTTTTGGTTTGTCGGTACCTACAAAATTGCGCCCTGGAGGGGCATTGTAATAAGGGAGAAAAAGTTTTTCGGGAAAACGATCTTTTTTGAAAATTGTTTTTTAAGCGGTTAACTGCGATGTTTTTTTTTAATTGATTGCGGTATTTGAGACGTAGATCTTTCAGCATATGTCTTTTATTTTTAACTTTACTAAAGTGGTTTGGCCGATATAAGTTAATAAATAATGACAAAATACCCCCGAAATTTCTTCTTTTCGTTATTCATTTTCACCTGATGCGTAAATAAGGCTTCTGTGCGTAAGCCAAAGTTTTTTCGTTCTCGCAAGGACCGAGTTGAGTTTTTAATGAGAGTGAGTTGCGATTTTTAATTAATAACTCAACTAATTATTAGAATTTTAAAATTCTGTGTCTCAGGTGCATCAGGCGACATTTTGATCTAGCCTCACAAAATTCTTCAGTCTCGTACGTGCCATAGATTTTGCTAGCCATCGCACACACACAGACAGAGCAAAACTTTCTTTTATTAGTATAGATAAGTAGTTAGTGTAATTTTCAATAACCTTACCATATAACTGGGATTAGCCTAGGACTGTCAATTTAGTTACCAAAATTCTTCAAAATTTCGTTTAAGTTGAATTTTCTCTTACAGGACTGATGAAGAAAAAATATATTATTGTTCCAAATGAAATATTATTTTATTAAATGAAATTAATCAGGACTTATCACAAAGTTATGGCTTCAAAACAATGTTGTGCAGATAAACATTTAAAGAAAGCAAATTAATGTAAATGCGATTTTCGCATTTGAAGTATCATTTTAACAACCGGCTCGCCGAACTCAAGACAAATTAATAACCGGTTCTACCGAACCGGTGCGAACCGGCTCAATCCCACCACTGGCTATACACCGGAAATTACGGTATTAAAAAAATCTGAGTTCTTAAGCTTAATAGATATTGAAAAAAAGGAACATAAACATGAAAAAATCCAAGTTTTGAGAAAAAGTCAATTAAAGATTTAAATGGCCATTAAGCTGTGAAGTACTCTTAGAAAAGAATGAATAATTTCAACACTTATTTTTTTATATATAAACATGTGTGACACATCGTTGGAAAGATAAAAGTTTAAACTATTTAATAATATAAAAAAGTAAAAATTTTGCTTTCCCGGTCCCCTAAAGCACTTTAAAAAATACTCGGAAACGTTTAAAAAAATTATACCTCCTGTAAAAAATAAGAGTTACAATATAAAATTCAGCAAAAATGACCATTGGAAAATTATTTGAAAGTGTGTCAATCCGAATATTCTTATAAAGAATACAGCGTAAAGGAAACACGAACTTATCTTAATTTACGAAAATATAATATTGTTCGTGGTTATAACCACGAACAAGAATATACAATAACCTGTTCAGAGTTACCCATGATTCCGATAAGTGCTCTTTATCATTAGAAATCTCAGAAACCAACATATTTTCGAGATTTCAAGGAGCATTAATAAAAACAAAGTTTCTTTTGCTGCCACTGATTTTTGGAAACATTTCCAAATTCTTTTTATAATGTATTAATCAGATTTTTTTTTTTTTTTAATCCGGAATATCAATTTTTAGGATCAGCAGTGCAGTCGTAAAAAACACTACAGAGAGTGGGTATACACCAGACAGATACGTTATAACTAAAGAGGGTATACGGAGTTATATTAAGAAGGTATACGGCGTATATAACTGTATACCCTCCACTGCATGCCCGTTTAGGATGATAGTTTGCAATTAAACGTTTTCAGATGTGTAATTAAATTTATACATGCAAGTGTAACCAAACAATATTAATTTTAATAATAACAATTTATTACGTGTGTCTGTAAAACAATTTGTTGAACATGAAAATTTTTACTTGATAGTTGATAGCATACGAAAAATTAATATTCCGGTTTGAGAAAACTGATTAATATATGCTATAAAAATGACTCGGAAAAATTTCCGGAAATGATTGGCAGCAAAAAGATGAAAAAAAAAAATAGTTTTACTGTTTACAAATGCTTTTTTAACTCTTTCGAGACCGATTTTTTTTTTTTTTACTATTATTATTTTGAGTAAAAAATTATTTTTACTCTAATAATGTTAATAGGAGCAATCCAAATAGATTTACTGAAGTTTAACGTATATGCCATTCGTATCAGATGTAAATTTCCAACTGGGCGAAAAATGTCCGGACCAGGGATCTCTTGGCTGAAGCCGCCAACAGGGCCCGACTTGGGGGGCCCCGGTGCAAGAATCATTCTGGAGGGCCCTCTTCTATCTTTCTATAGAATTTTTTTGCGAATAATGTGCAAGTAATGTGCAAGTGCTAAACTTCATACATATTGTAAGTATGCGTAAATTTTGTACCCGATACTACTCACATCTGTATACAGAGTATCACAAAAAATGGTCACAATTTTAAGAAAAAATGCTAGCATGATAATAGTAGAAAAAAGGATAGATTGGTTGACACGAGTATTTCTTTGCAAACTTCGCTTATCTACGTACGTTATAAGATGTCTAAAAAAAAAATGCCCCAAATGCGTCATAATGAATGGTTTTAACATGCCATATTACGTAGAAAACGTTAATAAATAATTTCTTTTGAAAACAATAGAATACTAAGTTGTCATAATAGAATTTTAATAATTAGTTTTCTAATGGTATAGTTCGTTTTTTGCATGGGTGGTGGGGGTACTGAAAGCAGAGAAGGGAAGGGGAACTGCACTCCCTTCCTAAATGTTTGAAAATATATGAATTTTCGTTACTTTTGGCTAATTTTAATCATTTGGCACCTTTTAATGAAAATCTTGATTACTCTCATGGGGGGCCTCTAAAAAGGAGGGTCCGGTGCAGCTGCCCCGCATGCCCTTGCATAAGTCGGGCCCTGGCCGCCAATGCTCTACCACCCACCTGAGCTATCCCGGGCGAATCTGGTGGAACTTTTTCACCCAGCTAACCTTATTGATTATAGCATCTGATCTGAAATTTGGTTCAGCTCAACAGAATAAATCGCAAGTAATGGAACTCCAGAAAGTTCGTATCCAGCAATTTCTGGAGTTCCATTACCTGCGATTTATTCTGTTGAGCTGAACCGGATTTCAGACCAGATGCTATAATCAATAAGGTTAGCTGGGTGAAAAAGTTCCACCAGATTCGTCCGCGATAGCTCAGATGGTAGAGCATTGGTGGCTTCAGCCCTGGTTCGAATCCTGGTCCGGACATTTTTCGCCCTGTTGGAGATTTACATCTGATACAATTTATTTACCAATTAAAATAATTGTATTAAAAATAATTTAGTGAATATGCGATTGTCTGAAATTTAACGAATGTAGTTATTTTCATACTATTCAATTCATACTCATATGGCAACTGGTTAAGGAAGAGATTTTGGAAGCATTTGGAAAATATCGTATTACAGTTGGATTTAACAGATATCACAACTTTGTAATATTTTCGTCGTTTTATCACACATGATTTGTTCAGAAAAGTAACCTATATTTTAAATTTAAAGAGTGGAATATATGTTTAAAATAAAAGAATCGCCAACGGTGCAAAGAGAATTATGCAAAAATTTCATTATTATTATTATTATTATTATTATTATTATTACCAAATGCCAAAACATAAATGAAGTCATAATAAGAAATGCATAGACATATACTATCATAACTACATATAAATAGTAACAAATATAATTGTTAAGACAAAAATAACATTCAATGAATAGACATGTACTATTAATAGTACGTCAGACCCGAACGGGTTAAATCTCGAAAACGTATTGATCTATGAGGTGTCCAAAGATGAAGTACGGTTTTCGGAATCGTGGGTAACTCGGAAGAGATTATTGTATATATTCGTTCGTGGTTATGTTATATTTTCCTAAGATTAGGAAAGGTTCGTCTATTTTTATAGTATATACACAGAAAAAAATAAGACCTAAAACGTGTAGAAAAATACCCCAATTGAGTTAGAGAGATTCTTAGGTATGAAGTTACCCAATTTGGGTCCCCATGCCTGTTTTGGTTACCACTGTATATCCATTTTGGGGACTGCTAAATACCAATTTTGGGATTTAAAAAAAAATGCTCCCAAATTTGGTAACCCCATACCTAAGAATCTTTCTACCCAATTCGGGTATTTGTCTACCAGTTTTAAGTCTTATTTTTTTCTGTGTAGGGCACTGTTACTTTTGATCTCACGATTCCATTTCAAACTTAAAATTTACAAAGGAATCCCAGAACCATAGAATGCATTAAAAAAAAACTGAGCTGGGGGTGGGGGTTAGTAAATGCATATATAGGATTCTTTTGTTTAATTGAAATTAAAAAATTAAATTTAATAAGTTTGGTTACAGAGTTTTTATATCAAGTATGTATTTTAAAATAAAAATTAAAGATTTATTTTTGGTATATTTTTAAACAAAACGGATGTGATTCAAATGATAACAACAACAATTAGAATAGACTAAAAAATAATCAAACGAATTCACTATGCAATTTCATGTATTTTTTGTGTTTGTTTCCGTGAATAATTAGTAAATTTATAAAATAAATGAAAAAAAAAAGGATCTTTTTAAAATCTTCTGTGATCTCCTAAACATTTGTCTCTACACTTAACTTTAACCCTTTGAGGGGCAAGTAATTGTGTTTCTGTAATGTGAATTCACACCGGAATCTTCAAAAAATTTTATTGCAAAATAAGGAAAAGCCTTTTTACGACTTTTTTCCACCAAAGTTGGATAAGTAAAATTTAATTAAAATTTTCTGCTGCAAATCTTCATTAATCGTAGGTGGGATAAAATATATCCCATCGCGCCTCAAGGAGTTAAATATAGCATTAAAAATAGCATCTTGACGGTGTGAACGAAGGCGCATAGTGTTTATAATAATTTTTTATATGTGTGTTTATAATCAATTTTTCAATTATTATTATTTAATTATGAAGATATATGTTTGGCATTTCTTTCATTGCTTAAAATAAATATACAGTAAGCTCTCTGTAAGGCAGACTCTGTGTAAGACGGAAATCTGTCTAACTCGGAAAGATTTTCAAGTCCCCGTGAATCGATAGACATAGAGTAAAATTTGTCTAAGGCGGAATATTGCCTACTGCGGAAAATTTTCTTGGTCGATTCCGCCTTAGACAGAGTTTACTGCATTTTAGTTTATATAACACACACGCACAAATAAATAAGTAAAAACTACTTGCTTATATATATAATTTTATTCAGTGTGACTAAGGGCCGTAACCAGACTTTTTTTTTATTTACGTCTTTCTAAATGTCTAGATCAGTCAAGTACATTTTTCTAGGAAAAGAAATGAGTTTGAGAACGGGGATGGTGTCTTTCATCACATTTCACATCTTCTGACATCACAGAAAGTAATGTCAGTCTTGTTGGTAATTTCGCTAAATTAACTTAACTGTTGTTAAATTTATGATGGATGTCCGAATTCGACTTGGAGTAAGACATGAAGGGAGACAAGAGTCATGTATTCATGACTGAAAAGGTGGATTGAAATCGAGATTTTCTTTTTAAAAATATGTTTTGTCTTGACACATATTATCAGCCCTCATAGTTGTGACCATCATTCCTGTTACATCCTGCATAAATAAAGCGTGTCGTCTAGTTGCAAAACCGGCCAACTCCTCAAAATTGGAAAACGTATTTTTTCAGTTGTTTAAGTTCTAAGTAAACGTTTATACCATCTGGAAACAATGAACCATGCCAAAGCTGGTCAAATATACTGTCCTAATGACTATAAAACTAAAGAGTTTTGGCTAAGTGTGGCAAAAAAAAACCAGTTTTCCCCCAAAATGTTATTTTTTGGAGATGGCCGGTTTTGCAACTAGACCGCAAAAGTAAAGAATTACAACAGTGCTCACTTCTTTATGGTGAAAACACTTTATTAAAACTTTAAAATTTTCTTCGAAAGCAAAAAAGGAAAGAGACAAAACAAAGTTCATAGAATATATAAGATATGTTTATGGTAGGATTCAGCTGATAGAATTCATTTTTAATACTTTCCACATAGTTGTGTCTATGAATTTGGTTTGTCTGCCTTTCGTGTTCTAACTCTAGTAAATATAATCGGATTGCCATGAAATTTGTATATGTTATTGAAGTTTACTATAGAATATTTGGTATTGAATATGAAGTGTGTAGTATCTACAGTTCATTTACCGAAATACACAAAATAATTACGTTACATTATGGTCTATGGGGAAAATCGTTTGCGATGTCTTTTAATGATGTTACGATACTTCAAACTTAATAAAATCCTGTAAGCTACAACAAATTTTTTATAGGTTATTTAAGTTGCTTATTTAGTAATCTCATTTCATTGTAGGAAAAAAAAAAATGAAATTTCTTAATATTCTGTTAGTGTTGGAAAGTGTTTCATAATCTATGCATGATGCATGATGTTTTGTTCTAGTTCATTTTCTTTATATATATATATGCAAGAGTTTTTCTTAATTTCGTTTCGCCTAGCGAACCAAGTTAGCTGCAGTCATGAATGCGGTAGTAAAATGTATATGCGCTACATCATGAGATACTTGGAAGCGCCCCCTAGTGGTATTTAAAAAAATCAGAAATTTTAGCTCAAAAACTATAGATAGTACAACAAAAATTTCAATGGCAAAGTTGTAGGGAGTCCTCGATTTGGCAAGAAACGCTGAGTCAGGTGTAAAAAAAGCTTTATTAGAAGACCTGGAATGTAAGCTTTCTCATCAATCATCAGTTTAGATACGTCACTGCAAATTATAATGCAGAAGCGTATTTACCAATAAGACATTAAGTAAGGTAAAATTTATTTTAATAAGAAAATGAAGTTAAATATGTTCAATGTGTCCACTATCGGGACATATGCAGAACGTATTGCTGGCGGCAATGGTGAACGTATTGGGTATACCTGATTTTTTTAAAAATAAAATAAACTGTATCTTGTTTACATGCTTAGGTTTTATCCTCTGTATATTAATTGTACCTGTAAGGAAATATAGCCAGTCATAGCAGCAAAAAAGTTTAAATGAAAATAATAGTAATAATAATCCCCTCCCCACTCAAAAAAAAAAAAAAAAAATAATAATAAATAAATAAATAAATAAAAGGAATAAAATGAAATAAAACAGAAAGAAAGTCTGTTATGTAAGTGCTCCTGTGTTTCCGTTTATAATAAGCGGCTGTATAGAAAAACGATACCAAAAACAGTTTCCCGCAATTTCTCAGATTAGGGATCCAGTATACCTGGAGGCGCAGCGTGTTGTTTTTCGCATGTTTTGGAATATTTTAAGCAAGAATTATCTCATACTTACGTAAAAGAGGGCCTCTGTGTTTCAGACGTATGTTATATTTCTCTTCGAGAAATTAGCTTGGAAAATAAATAAATAAATAATATGTGTAGGAGTATAGTTTAAAATAATGTGAATTCTTGGATACAGGATATATAAAACCAACAAAAATCAAACTTTGAAAGGCATCTTTGAACAAACTTTGAAAATCAAACTTTGAAAATCATCAAAAATCATCTTTGAAAATTTCATCAAACTTTGAAAGGCAAACTTCTTTCAAAAATCATTTTACAAACTTGCATTAAGACCTTACAACTAGTAGAAGTATTCTCAATCTGTGAAGATATATATGAAGTGAATAGTTTAGAAGCTAAATGATTGGCGTTAGATAAAGTGCCTTCGGCTCGTACCACGTAATTATTCAATGACGTAAGTGACGTTTTATCGCCTTCACGAGGGCTTGTTCTCGCCCTGATAATTGCAGGTCGTCGGCAGAAACCTCCTTTGGCAGTTGTATAGTTGCAGCTTTCCGGTAAAAAAAGAAAAAAAAATGCGATAGAACTACATATTTTTACTGAAAAATGCCCATTTCTCATGTGGTTAATCCCCACCTAATTGGATAATTGCTGCATCATTTTGTAAAAAGGTATAAATTGTCACCTCTTTTAATAGAAGAAAGGAGAAGAGAATCTCGCTACACTGTTATTAACCTTGTTATTGAAATAAACGCCGAATAAATAAGAATATATAAATGTCAGTTTAGCGAAGTTATTTATGCGTCTGGCCGTATTCAAGAAGAAACAAAATTGGGTAGAATTTCTTTCTTTTTCACTTATACTTAAAAAAATAATTCAGAAGCAGGGGATGACAGGGATGACCGGCCCGGGAACCCAGCTTTCGCTTTAGAGTATAAGTGCAATCCCGGGGGGTGGGGTGGGGTGGGGGGAGGATAATTCAGAAGCATGAGCTGCACTTTTAATTAGATTTATCAAATATTATGAAGCTTAACAAATTAATATCCAGAGCAAAGAAGAAAAAGTGAACACCGCTACAAAACTCTACAAAAATAATGGTAGAAAAATGAATCTAATACCAATCGATTGAAAAATAACGTCTAATATACTTTAATATTTCAAAAATTTGCTTAGAGGGCAATTTTCATATTGTAATATATCCTAACTTTAATACTGAACTTGGACAAAATGGAAAAAAAATCAACTCTTTTAAGTAGCTTTCATTACAAAAAGTAAAAAGCTACCTATTGCAGACGTCCGAAGGAACGCAATTCTGGTATATCTTCACCGATAATCACCCTCAGGCCTTAAAACCACAGTAATATCACTATTCATATCCTTAATATACAAAATAAATTCCATGAACGTCTTTTTCTGGGATCTGCTTATATCAAACATTATAACACACTTTATCCATATGGACTAAATCAGCTCTCAAACAATAAACTTCATGTCGTATATTCTACGTCATCACATACAATCAACTATCAATCTCTCTATCTTTCTCTTAATCATAAATTATATAAGCAAACCACACAAAGAGGGAAATCTACTACTAAACATTCATCATCTAAATTAACTAATACTCATATTAAAAAATCATTAATACGCCTACAATCTTCTTTCAGTAGTAATTACAACTGGATATCTCTTCGTAAATTTATATTTGCAATTCCTAAATATTTATATTAATCAATATCACAAAGTTTTTACATCAAATACATTCAATTCTCATTTTAGTGATACATTTTTTGATTTACTCCATTATAGGCTAACTGCTCTTAATGTCAATATTAACAAAAAACCACAAAAATTAAATAAAAGTAATTCACATTTAATCGTTACCTTTACCAATCCTGTTTTTAATAAAATTAAACTTAATCAATTATTTCACAACGAGCAATGTAAATTCCCACTTCAAAGTGTTAATCTAAAAAGCTCTTTTAAATATCCTATTAGTTTAGGTCGTAAAATTTTCAATTATAATAAGTTTTCTAAAAATTTCACACACACTGGTACTTTTACATGTAAATGCAATGATCCCCATCTAAATACATATATTAAGGCCCATCATGGACATGTTATAACTGGTAATTTAGACATTGTCAATAATATTCATTTAAGATCTTTGATGCGTCATGGCACTAAATATCGTATTCCCAGTGTAATATAGAGTCTATCATTAAACAATTCACATATGATTTAGATTTCTTCATTTACAAAATTGCTATCAACTATAATAAACCTACTGAATATTTTGTAGATTGGAAGTATCATGTCATCTTTCTTTTGAAACAACAGTTATTAAAACTGCATATTGCCAAAAATTCAGTTTCTTTCTCCACCCTTAAACTACATATTGCAGAACTTCAAAATAATTTCATCATTACATATGTAGATAAGGCTGCTAACAACTATGCTATCATATGCAAATATTACTATCATCACCTCCTAACTAAAGCAGTCACTTCTAATAATATTTTCAAACTTCATCATGTTACTTTAAAGGAAAATAATAATCATATATTAAGCTATCACAAATTATTAGGCATTAAAAATAACAACCTCAATTATCCTTATGTAGTCATAATTCCAAAATTTCACAAAAATCCTCTTAAATTCCGCACTGTCACTGTAGGATGTAATACATATAATACTCGTGCTAATACACTCTTTTTAAATATTCTTACACAAATTTATGAGTTATCAGTTAAAAAAGACAATACTCACTGCATTAAAAACAGTTTTGAATTGGTGGATAAAATAAAGCCATTAACAAATATCAATGATATTATTACTTTAGATTTCAAAGACCTATTTAATAATATCATTCTAAAAGACTTGCATTCTATTATCAATTCATTATTTATAGAATATCTTCCTTTATTAAATTTACCTGATAACATTGATACTGACTACTTCACATCTTTGACTAACTTTCTACTATTTCATAATTTTATTTTCCAAGACAATGCTTTTTTTATTCAAATACAGGGCATCCCTCAAGGAGCTGCTTCATCAAGCATGTTATCTGATTTATATCTTTACTTTTATGAACGTAAATTTATTAATAATAATTTATTGCTCACAGATACATAGATGATATAATTATTCTTTCTGTTACAAATAATAATTCTATATCTCTTCCTGTAAAGTACCCTTCTAATCTAGAACTTAGTACTACCTTTTCAAATAATTCTAGTATCAATTTTATGGATGTTAAAATTAATATTCTCCCTAATAACACCCTAACATTCAACATTTATGATAAACGCAATGAATTTTCATTTAATGTAATTAATTTTACGAACTTTAATTCCTGCTTGCATATTTCAGTATATAGAAATATTCTGCTTAATCATAGTCTTCGTATCAAACGTTTATGTTCCTCCCAATTCTTACAGCCTAACATTTTTAAATTAAAGCAATTAGCATTGTCTTATAATTATCCCATCTCTTTTATATCTGCATGGCTCAAATCTTAATATTCATTTTGTTCAACTTCTTACCAATATATAGGCATTTAATATTTTTTAAAAAACTAAAAAATCGAAAACACTATTATGGAGGGTGGGATGTGGATTGCTGAAAAAATTATAAAAATCATACACACAAAAAATTATATATATGTGTGTTCCCGCCGATCGCTCTTTCTCAAATATTCACTGCACACAACTCACAATAAAATAAAACTAGCGGACTGTATTACTAATTAAATTTTAATTCACAAACAATAAATTGATCGAGAGCCGATATTTACACTACTCCTCGGATCGGCGTCTCGAACCCAACTCACAAGTTTCAAAACAAACCACATAGATGGCGCTTCTAGCGGCAACATACCGCCGGGCCTTGAATGTTTCAAACATTCAATACTATAAATACAACATCAATTTAAATTACAATCTCAATAATACAATTTTTTTTCAGCATATACACTAAATGAAATGTTAAATTTACAAATATAAACAAAAAATATAATAATACACTACACTACAAAATTTTTTTTTTAATTAAAATAAAATGTATGAATTCAAGTAGTTAATGTGGTTTCATTCACATGAGGCAAAACAACAATTTTTGTTAGTGGCCTTTTATATGTGCCATTCTTATCCCTTAATGTTACAACTCTAATTATACCATCTTGGCCTGGATGGATTTTAACAATTCTTGCCAAATGCCATTTTAAAGGGCTATAATTATCAGAATTTTTTATTAAAACTAAATCTCCCTCTTTTATCTCTACTCTTCCTTTATGCCATTTGGGCCTATTTAAGAGCTTATTTAGATAGTCTGATGACCATTTTTTCCAAAGATGTTGTGTCAATTTTTGAACTAATTGCCACCTGCTCAACCTATTCATAGGGATTTCAGTATAATTCGGTTCAGGTAAGGCCATTAAAGATGAGCCAATAAGAAAATGAGCAGGTGTCAAAGCTTCAACATCATTTGGATCATTTGAAAGAGGGCAGAGGGGACGAGAATTAAGAACAGCTTCGATTTGAATAATGAGAGTCAAGAGTTCCTCATAACTTAAAATAGTTTTACCTACAACACGCTTTAAATGATATTTAAGTGATTTAACACTTGCCTCCCATAAACCTCCAAAGTGAGGGGTTGAAGGGGGATTAAAATGCCATTTGATTCCTTCATTAGCTAAATAATTTTGAATTTCCTCCTCACTTTTATCCTTAAATAAAGATCTGAGAATTGCTCTTAATTCTTTATTGGCACCAACAAAATTTCGACCATTATCACTAAAGATATCAGAAGGTTTGCCTCGCCTCGCAATAAAGCGTTTAAGTGCTGCTAAAAACGCTGCACTTGTTAAATCACTGACAATTTCAAAGTGCAAGACCTTTGTAGTAAAACATACAAAAATACAAATAAAAACCTTTTTTACCTGTTTACTCCTACCTGTTGAATTTTTTTGTCTCAAAAGGACCGCAGTAGTCCAATCCAGTGCGCGTAAATACTCTGGATACCGTTACTCTTGCTGCTGGCAAATCAGCCATCTGTTGCTGCGAAATTTTAGAATTAATTTTCTTACAAATAATACAATTAAAAATAATTTTTCTAACTACATTTCTGCCAGCTAAAATCCAAAATTTAGTTCTTATAAGAGACATTGTGGTTTCTGAACCTGCATGAAAATATAAAACATGAAAATAATTAATAACACAAAATTTAAAATTATGTTTTGCAGGGATAATCATAGGATATTTTTGGTGATCGGATAAGTTACTGTTTTTCAGTCTACCACCAACACGAATGCAGCCATCACTGTCTAAAAATGGACACAAGTTTATCAGTTTGCTATTGTTAGGGATAGCAGTACCCCTTTCTAAACACTGGATTTCTTTCACGAATGAAGTCCTTTGAATGTTCTTTACAATGCACAATAAGGACTGAGAGAGTTCACTGCTAGATAAAGTTCCAGCTGTAGGATATAAAGGGTTTCTACAGTTATATATGAATCGTTTACACCATGCTACTACTCTTTGTAGTTTGATGAACGAAGAACAGTTATTAATTATGTCTAAAGGTTCAAGAGTGTTAACTAAGGCACATACTTGAGTCACTGATGGTGATTTCAATTCACGCAAAAACAGTTTATTGGTTTCAGCGGGATTGCTATCGGGACACTCGACCACCTCAGGCTGTTGTAGGAATGCTGGACCGAACCACCACAGTTCACACTGTTGAATCTTGATGGGATCTATACCTCTAGAAATAAGGTCAGCAGGATTTTGCTTAGAAGGTACGTAATGCCACTGTTCAACCGAAGTTAAACTTTGTATAATTGATATCCTGTTTGCTACGAATGTCTTAAGATCATTGGATTCTTTTTTTAACCATGCAAGTACAATGGTGCTGTCTGTCCAAAAATAAGTTTTAGAAACTTCTAGTTTTAAGGCACTTAACACCTTCTTCATTAACTTGGATAGCAGGACTGCAGCAGAAAGTTCAAGACGCGGAATAGTGACATGCTTTAGAGGAGCTACTCTGGACTTACTAGTGAGTAGCTTAACAGCAGAATCACCACAAAAATTAGTAGATTTCACGTAAATGACCGCTCCATAAGCAATCTCAGATGCATCAGAAAATCCATGTAGTTCTACACAAATAGACTGATCAATAAGAATACATCTAGGGATACTGATCAGATTTACACATTTTAAGGACGTAAGAAATTCATTCCACTCCTTATTTTCTTTCACTGGGAGATAATCACACCAATCTATTTTCAGCAACCATAATTTTTGCAGAAACACCTTGGCCCTTGTAATTATTGGACCTATCAAACCCAAAGGGTCAAATATTCTAGCAATTTGTGATAAGACTGATCGCTTAGTGTATAATTCACTTTGCTCGATAATTAAGTTAAACCCAAAACAATCTGGTTGAGGCTTCCACAATATTCCCAAAGTTTTTGTCTCGTTAGAAAAAGAATATTCAGATTCTGAAGTATTACATAAAAGAGCAAAATTATTTACTGCCCATTTATGGAGATCCATGCCTCCTCTATTTAACAAAGATATCAGTTGTTGCTGAATCTCCTTCGCTGTGCCTAAATCATCTGCTCCTGTTAGGATGTCATCCATGTACACATCCTGCAACAACACATTCGCAGCTAAAGGAAATTCATTTCCTTCGTCTCTGGATAATTGCATTAAGGTTCTTGTTGCTAAAAAGGGGGCACTAGTTGTGCCATAAGAAACAGTACATAACCTGTACACTTTTACTGGCTCATTCACCCCAGGTTTAAATACTATTCGTAATAAATCACGTTGACTCGGATGTATTAATATCATACGATACATTTTTTTAATATCAGCTACAAAAACAAACTGATGCTTTCGAAATCGCAACATTATAGAAAATAACTCATCCTGGATTGTTCCTCCGTTAAACTGCAAACTGTTTAATGATTTCCCTGTAGAAGTTAAGGAACTGGCATTATACACGACTCGTAATGGTGTACTACTTGATTCTGTACGGAATACGCATTGATGTGGAATATAATAAGTGACTTCTGGCTCTTCAGATTCTATCACTTCTTCCATGTGACCCATACTTAGATATTCTTCCATAAATGCTTTATAAAGATCATTAACTTTAGGTTCTCTAACTAAGCGCTTCCATAATGAATTTTAAATATTCATTGCCTTTTGTTTTGATTCGCCAAGACAAGATGGATCTTCATTTAGCGGCATTTTCACCATATATTGTCCATTTTCAGTTCTAGAATAATTTTTCCGAAAATGTTCTTTACAAATTTCTGCTTCCTTAGTTTTAGAAATCTCAGACTCTCTCTCTATGTTTTCTATTTCCCAAAACTCTCTAATTATTTTTTCTAATTCCAAATTATCTGTAATTAACCCACAATGTATACTACTTTCACCCTTAGCCGGAAGGCTTCCACTGACAATATACCCGAATACACTGTTTTGTAACACAATTTTAGTATTTAATGTTTGCGGATAAATTTGACCTGGTCTTAAAAATTCATAGAAATTTTCTGCACCTAAAAGCAAATCAATCGGGCCTGGGACATTAAATTTTTCATCGGCTAATTTGATGTTAATTAATAATGGGATAGAAGTCTCAAGCGGCCTAGACGGCGTAAATTCTGTAATTTTCGGAACGACTAAAAAGTCTAATTTTAAATGAAAATCCTTATCTCTATTTGAAACAGTTGTGTTAACCCTAGATCTAACATTCAACGATAAATTATTTATGCCTGAAATAGAAATGTTAGTCTTTTCCCTTTTCAAATTAAGTTTATCTACTAATCTTTTACTCATAAAGTTAGAGTTTGCTCCGACGTCTAATAGACCTCGAACCTCATGAAAATTACCTAATTCATCTTTTATTAAACAAACAAATGTGCTAAGTAACACAGCTTTTAAATCATTAGCTAAATTACATGTCGTTGAAAATAAACTGTTTTGATTATTAGCTGGGAAAGGCTGAAATACTGGAGCCGAAACATCCAAATTAGATTTATTATCTCCTTTATTTATATGACTCATTTCCTGTGAAATTACCTCTTGGTTTTCAACTTTATTTACTTTTTGTTCGCGAGGAAAATGCAAAGTTACATTGTGCCTTTTCCTACAAATAATACACGAGAATTTAGATTTACAATCGACTACTTTATGATTCATAAGACAGTTAAAACAAAGATTTTTTGCCTTTACCAGCTCAACTCTATCACTCACTGACATATTTTTATAAACAGGACATTTATGCAAAGGATGATTTTCATTACATGACAATATACATTTAGAATTTTTTACATCAGTTAGAAAAACTTTAGAAACTGGCCTGGAATAATTATTTTTATTATTCGACCTAGAATTATCAACCACAGGTTTTCCCTTTGATGTGTAATATAAATCTATCTCCCTAGATAACTCAATTGGGTGAAACCAAGAATCTCCTTGTCTAACATTTATAAAACAAGTAACATCCTTATCAAGCGTCTGACAAATTTTATCAGAAATCACTAACTTTTTTAAAGTTTCAAAATCGGTCACATTTCTCAATTTTAAATAATAATCCCAACTCGTTGTTAATCGGGATGCAAATTGTACATACGTTTCATTGGGTTGACGTTGTGCTTTTCTAAAATGTTCTAAACAAGTTTGGGGAGTTGGCTCAAATTCTCTAAGTACTATAGCTTTCACCTTTGAATAATCTTCTAATTCCCCATCCTTAATGTATGTAATAACATTTGTTGCCCTTTCCCCTAACAGATTTAGAAGAATTTCCGATTTATACTTTTCTGGGACATTTTTTGAAATGAAGGCCCTTTCTAAAGACGAGAAAAAATACCCCCAACCTTCCGGTCTAGACGGTATTTTGATTGTAAGCGTTTTTATGCTTTTAATGAGAGAGTCTAAAGATTCTATGCTTTCTACCTTCTCGAAATCATTTAATTTTTCACTTTTGGTTTCTGCACGGGCCTTCACCAACTCAAGCTCTAATTTTGTACGTTCAATTTTTAATTTTTCAAGTTCTAATACCTTCGCTTCCTCATTTTTTCTCTCCTCTATAATATTATTGGCCATTTCTTCGACCAATTTAGAATCTGCTTTATATTTATCACTTTCCTTTATTAAATTCATTAAATCATAATTAGTTAATTTTGTGTCAGAAATATCAATCCCTAATTCAAAAGCTACCCTTTGGTAATCTTCTTTTTTCGCGCTTTTGAACATTTTAATAAATATAGTTCACAATAAATAAATAAATAAATCTCACATACCTCCAAAATTAAAGATGAATCACTTTTACCAAACTGTTGAGTTACGGCAGAAAAAATATTTCGTTTCTTTTATTTATTTCATTTGTCTTCTCAAAATCAGCATTTCGAAATAACTCCGTTTATACTCAGAGTTAAATGATTACCTATGATTGCGCAACAGTGCACTGAAAGAACATAATTCTTTTTGTTCTTGAATCAAAACAACTGCTTGATATAAACTCCTCGTAATAAAGTATATTTTTAACACCACACTATTAAAGAATATTATAATAACGTATTAAAATGCACAAATTCTCATAAAAGGAAAACACTTAATTCGTTACGGTACACTTATCTCGTTGACTCTAAAATCGAAACACTTTAAATACGTAATTAAATGCTTGTTCTTTTCTCCGGTGAGGGGGACCAAAAAAAGGTGTTCCCGCCGATCGCTCTTTCTCAAATATTCACTGCACACAACTCACAATAAAATAAAACTAGCGGACTGTATTACTAATTAAATTTTAATTCACAAACAATAAATTGATCGAGAGCCGATATTTACACTACTCCTCGGATCGGCGTCTCGAACCCAACTCACAAGTTTCAAAACAAACCACATAGATGGCGCTTCTAGCGGCAACAATGTGTATATATATATATATATGTGTGTGTATATATATATATGTGTGTGTACATATATATATATATATATATATATATATGTATGTATATACATATTCTTATAAAAAAATAAATAATAAAAAAAAGTTTTGGTGTATGTGTATGTTTTTCCATACATTATACACTAAAAACATAAAAAACATAAAAAATAAAAATACCATTATGGAGGGTTGAGGTCGGGAATGCTAAAAAAAGTTTAAAATCTTATATGTTTTTATGTGTGTGAGCGTGCATAAGTGTATGTATATATGCTTATATATTGTATGGACATATCATTAAAAAAAAAATATATATATATATATGGGGTATCATGCATTTAACATACTAAAATTTCACATATTGCTTCATCATTTAAGGATATATTTTACTATCTCAATATTCCTCATTGCTTTTTAAATTTTCACCTTTATTTACACAATACAAGGCTAAATTTTACTATCTCAAATATTCCTCATCTTTTTAAATGTTATTTATATTCTCATTTTTTATATTATAATTTTTTGTCTTTAAAATATTAATTTAATCAATTGTCCTTTTATTTATTTATATTTATTTTTATATAATTCTTTATTTCTTTATTTGTATTTATTTATTCCTTTTCTTTATTTTATTTTGTATTAACTCAGTACTTATTAAGTTTATTCCTATTTTTTCATTCTAGTTTAACTAAAAGTTAATCTAAGTATTTTCTTGATTTCTCCAATCATTTTCATTCCTTTTATTTATTTATTTATTTATTTTTTTTTTTTTTTGACTTACGATGGCAACTCTAAACATTGTTATTAATCCAGTTCCAATTTATTAATCCAGATCCAATCTATTTTCTGTAATGTTTGCGTTATAAGGAGCTAAATTTTGTCATTTTGGGCTTAATGCCGACAAAATTGGATGAAATAACGCATCTTCTATGAATGAACTCACAAGCTCATCTGATGATTCTATGAGTCATTCATAGTTTCTTATTTTGCATACTGGTTTCATGTGCTCATTTCTAAATCATCTTTAGAACTTTATCAATTTCTTCATATATTTGTGATTTCAAATTTATTATATATATATGATTTTTGTGATGCTGTTACTCTCGTATTTATTAACTGATTTGGATGCGACTGAGCTTGTGTACATGACATACAAAGGATTCGACAGAGTTCGCTTACCAGCTTCATCCGCTATCTTGTTTAAAAATGGCGCTATTTAAAATTTTAAAATTCAAAAATGGGTAAAAAAATTAAAAATTGAAAAAGATTTTCTTCTTAAGTGTTTGACCTTAGTACAAGGATTGCGGAGCATTTTTTTGTTTCGCCTTTATCTTAAACAAGTAAGAAAAATCATGCGTACAGCATAGATTATGAAACACTTTCCAACACTCCCTGAAAGCTTTAAGGAAACTTCGTTACTTAGGGAAATAAAGTAAATAAGATAACTAAGTAAACATTTAAAAATCTGATTTCAGTAGTTACCGCCCATTGCCAAATATGTATTCCAATTCTTTTGAACAGCCCTGTATTCGATCTGTATGTTGATATATATACTATATAATGGGAAAATTTAGTTTAGCAAGAAAATGCATAACAGGTTGAAATTCATCTTTCAGCAATTTATACTAATAGATAGAAACATACTTGAATACTTTTGTACAGCCCTGCAGTTTACCTAGTACCTTTATTACATGCCCCTATTTAGCTAAAATTTAATTCAAACTAAAACACGCTTAAATCTACTGAAATTACATTTCCAGAAATTATCATCCATAGACGGCCATGTATCCAACTCTTTGCGTGGCTCTGTATATCATTTTATCTATATTCTACAAATATTTCTTAGTACACTAAATTCAGTTCAGCGTAAAAATGCATAACTCCTTTAAAACCCACCTTTAAGCAATTTATGCTCATACTCAGTAACCTTTACGAATTCATTTCTGTAGCTCTGTATATGAACTATAGCATTTATACGCACTTTATTGTATGCATAAATATAGCGAACAAGTAGGTAAGTGTGATCACAGATCACATAGAGGGTTTCGTTTAATATTCCTTTCAAAACACTTTATCCTTTTGAAAAATCTGTTAGTTCCACATTTCGCAACCAGGGGGACACTTCATTCTAAACAAACCTGTATCCGAACGAAGCTCCGTTTTATATACTATCCGTAGATATATTAGTCGAGGGGATAGGGTAGATAGCACCCGAGATAAGTGGGCGCCCCCTGGCGGTAAAAAGTGGAACTAAAATATGTAAGGTTATGGTGCATAATATGAAAGAATGGTCAAAGGGGTGTCCGCAAAAGTTGGAAAAGTGCCCCCCGGGTGAAAAGGGAGAAAGTTAGAAAAATTGTTTAAAGTACACAATTTAGAGCCCGAAGGAGTAAATACTATAAGACTTTTTAAAAATTTTATGATTTGCCGTGTGGTCTGAGGTATTCAGCTTTACGTATGCAAAAATTCATGTCTCCAACTTAATTAGGGGCTCTCTTAGAATGAATTGCTTAAAATACATATGTAGTAGCTCAAAGGGCTAAACGTAAGACTTTTCACGATTTTATGATTTGTCGCTTGGCCTCAGGTGTTCTGCTATAAGCATGCAAAATTTCAAATCTCCAATTTAATAAGGGGCTCAGTTAGAAAGAATTGATTAAAATACGCATGTGGGAGCCCAAAGGGTTACATGCACGATTTTTTCAAAATTTTATGATTTGTCGTATGATATGTGGTGTTAAGCTATAAGTATGCAAAATTTCACACCTCCAACCTAAATAGGGGCTCACTTATAAAGAATTTTTTAAAATACACATGTGGGAGCTCAAAGGATTAAATGTACGGCTTTTTCAAAATTTTATGGTTTGTTATTTGATGCGAGGTGTTCAGCTATAAGTATGTAAAATTCCACGGCTCCAACCTAATTAGGGGCTCACTTAGAAAGAATTGTTTAAAATACACATGTTGGAGCCCAAAGGGTTAGATGTACGACTTTTTCAAAATTTTATGATTTGTCGTATGATGTGTGGTGTTCAGCTATAAGTATGCGAAATTTCAAGTCTCCGACATGCATAGTTTCTGAGAACGGGCTCTGTGACAGACGGACAGACAGACAGACAGAGGAGCGAGACGAATAGGGTTTCATCAGATGGACAAAACTCTAAAAAAGCGCATATCATAATTAAAAAAGCATTTCGAGCAATCATTACTAATATACAGTAATTCGGATACAATATAGTATCTGAAATCTTTTCAAATACACCGCAAACAATTTCCCCTATACCATTATGAACGGAATTCTTTTGTGTAGCCCTGTAAATGAACAATAACTATTCTTTGCACCGCATATTCAACAGAATGCATATTTTAGTGGGCTTCATAAATGAATATCAATTTTACTATGTTTGAAAGAGTGTAACACCATTAAAAATAATTTGAAATGATTTTCTCCCATTGGCCGTAATGTAACGGAATACTTTTGACTGTCCCTGTAAATGAACTAAACATGCTACAAACTTCATTTTCAATAGGGAACGTGCTATGGTAGAGGTCACTAACATCCAAAAATTTCAGAACGATCCGAGCATATTTACGAGAGTTAGAGCGTGGGCAGACGGCCAGACAGCCAGACGGCCAGACAAACCGAAGTCATAAACACTTTTCAACTTTGTTGGAAAGTGTTAAAAATGGCTGATAATGCAGCAGTTTGAATTGCTTGGGTAGTTGACATTTTGAAATAATCTGATTTTTGCCACGCGACAGCACTCGTCTATATTAACGGATTTTATATGGCTGAGCATGTGTACAGGATTTAACAAAATCTCGATCCAGTTCATTGGTTAGCTTCATCCTCCATGTTGTTTTAAAATGGACGCGGGGGGGGGGGAGCACTTCAAGATATTACTTCACTTCAAGCCTTCAAATCTCTTCATCACCTCCAGGCCTTAAAACCACCCTCCATTCAAATCTTGATATACAGTCGAACCTCTATTTAACGAAGTCACTAAATCCCGGAAAAAAGTTCGTTATATGGAAAATTCGTTAAATAGAGATTCACCTTTTAAAATACTTTAAACTACATAAACAGATTTTAAATTCATAAACACTAAATATTTTTATTAAATGTAATTAATCACATTTTTTAAATTAAATTATATCGATTTGTTTTATTTATTTTACCCACCAATTCATGTTTTCTATGTGCTTAAATCTTCGAAATCTGCAAGGAAAACAAAACATTATCCGGGAATATACTGTATTTTCTGTTTAAAGTAAATAGTTTTACATTAAAATTAACGAATTTTAATGGCATTATCGTATTTATTATTATTATACCAAATAATTTTAACCATACATTAACATATGCGTCCTTAAATTTAATTTCTGAAAAACGCTGTTAATTTTGCCTAAGTTTTTTATTTAAAAAAGTGCTTTCTCTCATAATACGTCTCGCATCTTTGCAATGCACCCAAAACCCCTTCATGCGTATTTTCTACTAACTGTAATCCGCATCGGATTGTTTCAAATGATTTTAGCATTTCATCATACGAAGTTTTGTTAATTCCCGCATAATGATCATTTCATCATTATCATATTCGTCTTCATCGCAATTCCTTGCTGTATTGATTTTATATTTCACACTGTCGAAAATATCCAATTCGGATAGTGTTTCCGAGGTCTCAGTTTCAGAATTAAGTAAAATACAATAATCAATCAGAACATCATGGTTAATTTCTTCTTTTTTTCTCACTGTATCCACATTTTTTAAAGTTACTTTAAGAGATTATCGTCTTCGTCCTCCGTACTTACCGAATTCTAACTGCTGACAAAGAAGGCGCCTGGTAAAACCAGTTCAAGGCCATTGAACATCATAAAATGTGTTAAAAGAAAAATTAAGTTTGAAATGTCCAGAAATATTTTGAGAAATGGGGAGAAAAAAAAAAAGTTGATCACAAGAAAAAGTTCGTTAAATAGAGAATGCACTGCGCTATTTGGAGGTTATTTTACGAAGAAATTAGCAAAATGTTCTTGGTTCCAAAGAAAATTTCGCAAAATAGAGAAATTCGCAAAATAGAGGTTCGTTAAATAGAGGTCCGACTGTATATATATATATATATATATATATATATATATATATATATATGATTTTTGTGATGCTGTTACTCTCGTATTTATGAACTGATTTGGATGCGACTGAGCTTGTGTACAGGACATACAAAGGATTCGACAGAGTTCGCTTACCAGCTTCATCCGCCATATTGTTTAAAAATGGCGCTATTTAAAATTTAAAAATTCAAAAAGGGGTAAAAAAATTAAAAATTGAAAAAGATTTTCTTCTTAAGTGTTTGACCTTAGTACAAGGATTGCGGAGAATTTTTTTGTTTCGCCTTTATCTTAAAAAATGGCTGATAATACAGCAGTTTGAATTGCTTCGATAGTTGACATTTCGAAATAATCTTGTCACGCGACAGCACTTGTCTATATTAACCGATTTTATATGGCTGAGCATGTGTACAGGATTTAACAAGGTCTCGATCCAGTTCATTGGTTAGCTTCATCGTCCATGTTGTTTTAAAATGGACGCGGGAAGAGGGGAGCACTTCAAGATATCGCCAAATTTGGAGACCAAATATAAATTGCTCTAAATGAAGCCAACTTGGATATAGCTGACTAATTTGACGAGATTCTCAATCAAATTCAGTATTGAAGAAAACTGGGATTGAATTTCCTTAAGGCTCCTGTCCCCGTTAGGCGGAGCGCTCGCGAGCTAATGGTACTTTTATGGGGAGATTATTTACTAATATCTCATTTGGATTGGATATCTGATGTGCATTTCTACATCGCTCCTTTTTTTACTTTTTCGATTTTGGTTGCAGATATTTTTTATTAAGGCTGTTTATAACTGCTCTGCTCAACAAGCGCAAAACGTTTTGACATATTTACAAATTCATTTTTTAAAGGAAAGGTATAAAATTGGAAAGCCTGGCCATGGAAGCGATTTGGAATTGAACTGTTTTTTTCCATTTTTTGGTCAATCCATTACCTATTGAGTTATAAGCGAATTCGATCACGTGACAAACACGTTTTTTGCCCGCTCTTGAGTGCTCTTTCTCCCTTCGCGCGGAAATTCGGTTCGAAACGTCCACTTTGACCCTATTTTCTGAAAGATCTATTGCGTTTGCAAAAAAGGGAAAAAACAGCTCAATTACATATTTTCTGAACAACAACACCAGCTAGTTTCAAGCATTTTTGAACAAAAATAAATTAAAACTTATGTCAAAAAGTTGTCCTTTTGGATTTGAGAACACCCTTAAGTTGCTTACACTTTCAAAACCGGTTCCGAAGATGAAACTGTCATTCTAAAAAATATCTGCTACCAAAATCAAAAAAGTAAAATAGGAGCGATGTAGAGATGCACCTCAGCTATTCAATGCAAATAAAAAAAAAATAAATAAATAAAGAAAAAAATATTAAATATGTTGAAATGCAAACGAGATATTAGCAAATAACCTCCCCATAGGATTAGCATTAGCTCGCGAGCTCTTCTCCTGGTGGGGACAGGAGCCTTAATCAGGTTCTACTCTTTTTGGCTTTGCGTGTTTGAGTAAAATTAGCGGAATTTTTAAAATGGGAGTTACCTTTTCCTCCCAGTGTAGGTCGGAAGGACTATTTTAATAATCTAAAAACATATTTTCATGACACTCCTATATGATTTGTTTCAGCGTTAATCATTATTTTAAAATGAGCCGTTTTCAGAGGTTATCTCCAAATAGAAATCCGTAATTAGTGTTGAGATATACTAAGAGTAATCACGTATCTCTAACAGAACAGAAACAATAACTCCTAATTTAAAGGCTATCAGCCTTCAAATCTTGAGCTGTTATAGCCAGTAAATTTGGTGGTTGTTGTTGTTGTAAAATTATAGAATAAATAATGGGAAAAAAATTACATATAAAGGAATAACACTTTCATTTCAAATTTAAATATTCCACGGTATGGAGTTATTTAAAATCATGGCATGCTTGAATATAATTTATTGTAGTTAACGAAGCATTCAATGATGAAGCATTCTTAACCCTTTAGTGCGCAGCTTTGCATATATGCAAACAACAGTGTTCTGAATTTAATAGATTTTTTGTATTCGTATATACCTAATTCACACCAGAAAATTAAAATAGCAATATTTGCTTTAAATAATAACAGACTTTCTGTACTTAAATAAAGCGAAATTAACCATTGAAACATTCTGGTGAAAAGTCAGATTTTCTGGACCACGTAATTTCTAGAACGTATTCTTTCCTGGGAATTAAAGGGTTAAAGTTTAAGCTTTATAAAACAAATAATTATATAAAATAAGGTATTTGGAGACATCCTTATTAAAATATTTACTAATTTGCAATATTTTAGAGTAAAACAGTCACACGACAGTAGTTTTTACTTGTATTGCAGATGTGCAACAGAAGAAAAGATTGACGTATTATATGAAAAATGTATCTCTGATTTTTTTTTTCATTATTTTTTCTGTGTAATAAACCTTTCAGAGAATTATATATAATTTTTTTCGAAACAAAATAAAAAATCGTGCATTTAAGGGTTAACTTGAAAATTGCTCTTTTTAAGCACTTCATCGTTTTTACCCGTGCTCGTATTAAACGACCTTGACTGTATCTCTGAAAGCGCATTGACTGATATTCAGAAAATATTCATAAAAACCTTTTGGCAGTTGAATTGTCGTCACTTCTCGGTAAAAAAAAAATGCGTTAGACTACATATTTTAATTGAGAAAGGAGCATTTTGCATGTGTTTAAAGCAACCTAATTGGATAATTGCTGCATCATTTTGTAAAAAGCTATAAATAATGCGATCTCCTTTAAAAGAACGAAGGAAGGACAAGCGAGTCTTGCTAGACTGTTATTAAACTTATTATTGAAATAATTATCGAATAAATAAGAACGAGTAAACGGCAGTTCTCAATGCTGTTATTTTTATGTGTCTGGCTAAGAAGTCTGCACAGGCAGAAGTTTCCTGCCGGGTGTAAATTCTAAAAGTTCGGCCCGCCCCGTTTATTTTTTCGCGGGGCAAAAACAGTGAGGTGACCGCACCCGACTCAATTTTTGAAATGAATGCTTATAATTCATAACTTAGCATTATCTACAATTAAAATTCAGTTTACATTACCATGTTTCAGCTTATATGTCCTCAAGCCATAGAACAGCTAATTCCAACCAGTCAGAAGAAGATTTATTAGAGAATTTAATATATTTTTAAATCCGATGAGCGTTTGGCGAGTATAAAATAAAAGAATATGCAAGATATAAAAGTACCTATCTAAATACTGGTAATTTGCATATACAGTGGGTGACCGGTTAACGAACTGATCGGTGTACGAACAGATCGGTTAAAGAATACGTTCTCGGGAGATTTTTATGTTCGGATAACGAACACTTCACGAAACAAAGCCGAGAAGAAGTTATGCTGTGTTTCACAGTTGCCGAGCTGTATTTAATTGCATGTATTGTCACCTTAGAGAAAGAACATTTTAACATTCGTATATACGTCTGACCTAATTAATTCAAGGGCTACCGGAGGTTCGGGCCCTACATTTTAAGGCCCCCAAATTAGAATGAACAGATCAGAAACATTAATTTTTATTTTTTATGTCCCTTTTTAAAGAAATATTTTTAATTTCAAATTAATTATTTCAATTGAAATATAGTTCACAAATTATTAACAGGCTCTAAGCTCCACTTGAACTTTATCGGGCGCTGCAGTAAACATGATCTTTTAAAGAAATAAGGAGTTTTTGAAAGGTTAAAGTGGCAAATTGATGTGATTTAATACCGTAAGTCAATGAATGTAATCCTAAAAGTTTTTACAAAGGGCATGCTATTTAATTTTTTTTAAAGTACGCCACGACATTGACAAAGGCATCAAAATACGATCTGTCCATATTAAATAAGGACGTATATTAAGCCTATTATAAAGGGAATATTTATATTATTTTTTTATAAATTATTTAGCTTTTAAGAACGAATTAATTAAGTTCCCATACAAATCAATACAAAATCTATGATCGGTTAACAATCAATTCGGTTAGCGAACACTGTTTTGGAACGGATTAACTTCGTTAACCGATCACCCGCTGAATATAATTTTAGGAAGCCTCAAAGAGATATGCAAGAGTTTTTCTTAAAGCTCAAAGAATTAAAATGAGGGAGGGAAAAAAGTTTAGTTTAAAACATCATAAAATTGAAGCATTACTTAAAAAAAGTAGATTAAAAAAATATTTTTTCTATAATTTATTAACGAAAAGCATTTTTCTGAAGATTCCATTAAACAAATATGCAATATCCCTATTATTATTACTATTAAATAAATAACGCCACGGGTAGAATGAATTTTAGATTCGGTTCGAGTCTGTAGAAAAAAAATAAGCACGGGCTCGACCACAGTCTAATAAAAGAAAATTGGCCCAACCAAGATTGGGCAGTGGGCTGGGCCATGCTTAGGTCCGTGCAGATCCCTAGTCTGGCTTAATTGAAACTTTTCTATCAATTAAATTTAAAAAGTAAAAAAACCCGACTACGGAAAAAGCGAACAAATTAATTATTTCTCATCAATGTGAAACTATTTATTATATTACTTACCTATCTGTTTTATTTATTTGTATTGATGACTTTAAAGTTGTGTTTAATTGTTAGTTCCTATCTATAAACACTGTTTTGATGAGGCCTATAGATGTCTATGAAGATTAGAGTTTCAGTAAAGCTAGAGATCCTACCTACACAACTTCCAGGTTGTGTAATATTTAAACCGAGCTTCTGACTGTAAAATAGTCAATGAAACATCGTCTTCATTTTGAAAGACCTATGCAATGATATGCCACTCAACAGGGTGCGTAAATTTTTCGTCTCTACCGCCATTTTGTATTTGACGGCCGCCATTTTGAATTTATAAAAACAAAATCTAGCCTATAACCATCGGACGGTTAAGACGAATCGATAGAGACCTCATTTATAAAAATCTATCCAGCCGTTTGTGATGTTTCGAGGGTATAAAGAAATCCACATACCCAGATACGCGTGAAACATATAACCCTTGTTGGCAGTCGGGTAAAAAGGGAAAAAAGAGTGGAATTTTTTGCTTGTAGTATTCTTTTTAACATTTAGATTTAATAATATAATCTTCTACAGGCTGCCAAGTTTAATTTCACAAAAAACACATTTACGAGCGTATTGAGTCAGTTCGGATTACGTTTATGTATATTTATTAAATATAAGGAATTTTTACAAATTAGTATATATACTTAATTAACATGTAAATAAGTATTGCGAAAAAGCCCATAATAAATCTAGCATTCAGTCATTTTAAGATTTCAGTAAAGCAGCCTCTACTGTATGACAAAATTAAAAAGAGGGTATAAAAAAAAAGCAGCACATTCGTGCTTACTGCAGAGATTAGAGTACCGATTACAATATAACTTCGAAAATCCGGCATTGTCGGGACCGAGATTAAGCCGGATTTTTGAAAATTCCGGATTTCTGGAAGAATTGTCAAAAGTACTTCCGATATTCTTAATTGTGCCTTTATTCATAATTTAACTCGTAGACAAGTGATATGTATGTGATAAAATGAAAATTAAATACTTTTAAGAAACTTACTTTATTTGATGTTTTTTATGTTACAAAAAAAAAAAAAAAAAAAAAAAAAAAAAAGAAAAAAAATCTAATAAACAGTGAAGCCATTTTTCTCGTGCAATTTCCGAAACATCGTTGTCAATTTTATTTGCTTCAAGTTTTTCGTCCGTTCTTTAACAAGTTTTTGTTGGATTTTATACAAGTGAAGAATATGGATTTTGGAAATGCAATCTTATTTCTGTAAAGCAGCTACTAAATTTCCAGTCAAATTTAGGCATTTTTCCAGCGATACCTTTTCTTCTGCCGGCTCCACGTCTACATTCAATTGAGCTGCTAGCAGCGTTAGCGGCTATTCTATTTGGCATAGCGTGAGCTATCTCGCTTTTCGCTAATCCATCGCTTTCGATCTTGCAGTTTTTAATTCAGAAACAGTTGCTATTTTCCTTTCTCTCGCAAGCTAAAAAAGTAAAAAAAAAAAAAAAAAAAAAAAAAAAAAAAAGAGCGTGGGTAGAATATAACTGTGATGCCGGATTTTTGAGATAACATTGTATTTATAAAGTAAAGCATATTTTGAAAACTACCATATATCTATGCATTGCTCTTTCTCTTTTTATCAGCACTTTTGCAATGTAAATGTCAAATGGCCAGAATTTTTTAATAAAATATTTTGATGAATATTCAATTAATACTAGTTAAGTAGTGAATGAAAAAATAAAAAGCAGATATAGTCATGAAAAAAAAAAAAAAAACCCTTACTAATTCTGCTTCAAATGATCGTATAAAAATGTTACTAGTAGCAACACATTGGTAATAACGTCTATTATTAAACTGTATGCATGCATTGTCATTTAAGGCAGGGCCGAAACTAGCCTTTTTTGCGCCCGGGGCAAACATGAATTTTGGCGCCCCAATCCCCTTTCTTCCTCAAAGTATATTTACAAAGAGAATTTTCCTAATTTTCTAATGGCCGACTTATTATAAAATTTAAAATATGTAATCATAAAATATGTAATACTGAACTACGTAAATTGAATGTGACGTTTGTTGCAATTATAGTTCGTTCACATAAAAGAATTTGCATGTATTACCGGCTATTTACAGTGTTTGCTTATGCAGTAGAGTTCCGATTATCCGAGTCCCGCTTAACCGAGTTTCCGCTTTAAGCGAACTATTTTCTTCTGATGGACTGATGGATTTCATTATTATGAAACAGTCATTATAAATGAAGTGTTAGGTGAAGATGAAAGAGCAGTCGTAAAAAGTTTGAACTCTGATTTTCTGGTCAGAATGGGAAAAAAAATGGCCATGATTAAAAAAGTTTGAACTCTGATTTTCTGGTCAGAATGGGGGGAAAAAATGGCCATAATTTTTTTTAATTATGGCCATTTTTTTCCCATTCTGACCAGAAAATCAGAGTTCAAACTTTTTACGACTGCTCTTTCATCTTCACCTAACACTTCATTTATAATCTTCTACAGGTTGCCAAGTTTAATTTCACAAAAAAACACAATTACGAGCGTATTGAGTCAGTTCGGATTACGTTTATGTATATTTATTAAATATAAGGAATTTTTACAAATTAGTATATATACTTAATTAACATGCAATGACTGTTTCATAATAATGAAATCCATCAGTCCATCAGAAGAAAATGATCGATTCCAAATGTATAATCTTTCACTTGGAGCCCCTTGGCTCTGGCGCCCGGGGCACATGCCCCCTCTGGCTCCCCCTTAGTTTCGGCCCTGATTTAGGGGTAGCTTGAAATTACAAACTTCATTTTTTTTTCTTTTTCAAATGGAAACACCCACTTCTAATATTTTACTTGGGTTATCCAATGAGCCCGAAAAAGCATATAATTTATTTATTTTTTGCTAAAATTTTCATGGTGTTATAGAAGAAAATGTGTTTGGGGTTTATCCATAAAAAAAATAAATCAAATATTTTCTTTTTTATGGATGCATTCGATAATAGGAGACGTTCCCCTTAGACCGCCAAAAAGTAACATGTCTCTATATTTAAAAAAAATGATGATAAGAATTATGTAACAAAAAGTGGGACAAGGAGATAAAACAAGCGGGACAGCGACTTCTAAATGGGGACGTAAAAATGCAGCAAACCCAGAGCCCGATTATCACAGGAGCACATGGAGCACGTGCCCCGGGCCCACAGTTTCGGTGGCCCCCAAAATACACTTTCCAAAATTAAGGTCACAAACATAAAATCTGTGGAAAATGATAAACTATACACTGTGTTGCCATGAAATTTGGCACAGAGGTATATTACGATGGGAGAAAGAATACAGCAACATAACAATATGGAAAAAAAATTAATTGTTAATTAAGATACAGGGTATATCAAAAAATGTTAAATCACGAATCAGAGATAAAGTATTTATCTTAAGAAAAGTTTGTCTAATATGGAGTATGACCACCGTGAACTGCTATACAAGCCTCACAACGAGCTCTCATACTTTTTATGAAGGTGTCAATAAATGTTTGTGGAAAGAAAGTCCATTCTTCCAAAAGTGCGGCTTTTAACTCCTGGCGGGTCCTGGGAGAGGGGTTACGCTGTGCAATGGCTCTTCCTAGGCCATCCCAAACATGCTCAATAGGATTGAGATCCGGAGACCTCGAGGGCCAAGTCATACGCCGAATATCCTCTTCTTCAAGAAAATCACCACCAATGTAAGCTCTTTGTGGCTTCGCATTATCGTCCATAAACATGAAGTCCGGGCCTACGGCATCCCGGAACAACCTCACATAGGCTTCAATGACCTCATCCCTAACGCCCGACGTCCAGTCGTGTGTGTCCCTTTCACTGCATCCAACAGAAGAGCCCGGTTGTTGCGGAGCTGAAGACAATAGTCTTGGACACAACAAGTTGGGTGCGTGTTCATTTCAGCGATCAGTCGAGATTCACCATGCAAAGTGATTCTCGTCGAATCCTCATCTGGAGAGAACGTGGAGCTCGCTATCATCCCTACTAAGTAAAAGGAATCCTTGTCTTGTGCGGCATAATGTTGAGCAGTTGTACACCACTGCACGTCTTCGATGCGGGTACTGTCAACGCACACAGCTATAGGGATGAGGTCCTTTAAATCTATGTGAAGTTGTTCCGGGGTGCTGTAGGCCCGGACTTCATGTTTATATGGACGATATCATGTTATTATGGACGATAATGCGAAGCTACACAGATATTACATTGGTGACGATTTTCTTGAAGAAGAGGATATTCGCCGTATGAATTGGCCCTCGAGGTCTCTGGACCTCAATCCTATTGAACATGTTTGAAATGGTCTAGGAAGAGCCATTTCATAGCGTAACCCCCCTCCCAGGACCCGCCAGGAGTTAAAAGTTGTTGGAAGAATGGGCGTTGTTGCCACAAACATTTTTGACACCCTCATAAACAGTATAAGAGTTCGTTGTGAGGCTTGCATAGCAGTGCACGGTGGTCACACTCCATTTTAGACACACTTTTCCCGAGATAAATGCTTTATCTCTGATTCATGATTTAATACTTTTTGATATACTCTATATCTTAATTCACAATTAAAATCTTTTCCACATTGTTATGTTGCTATATTCTTTCTCCTATTGTAATATACCTCTTTGCCAAATTTCGTGGCAACACAGTAAATAGTTCATCACTTTTCACAGATTTTATGTTTGTGAACTTAATTTTGGACATGAGTGTGTATATTTCTCTGACAATAAAAATGAATAAAAATTTTCATTTTTAGATATAAACGAATGTATTTTTCCCATTCATGTAAACTATATTATCTCAGTATGTTTCACTAATGACAACGAACTGTAATGTAAACTTCAAAATTCCAAGAAGAACGGATATTACATCTAACATGTTTTATTCAGTCTTATAGATTTAGTATTTTACTCACTTACATGTGTCTATAATATATTGTTTTTTCGTAAAGTTATGGTTTAAATTCTAAACTGCATACGCAAAGCTGTGTAAAGACTCAGACGGTCTCACAATATTCCCTACAGAAAACCCTCAGTGGCACAGATTCACTATACAGGAAAACCCAATGTGTTTCCAAAGCAGAGCAAAAATATAGCTAAGTTCACTAATCCGAACGGTAATATAAAACGAACCAGTCGATCCCCATCGATCTACTACGTTTGACAGTCTACGACAGTTCGCTAATGCAAGGGACCACCGGTAGTTTCTTTGATGCACCACGTGAGAAATAGCAAATATATTTTCCCACGAGAAGATTTCCTCTCGCAAGCTCCGTGTGCAAAGATGGAGGCGGCCTTCTGACCGACCACTCAGTGAACAGCTGTCAAAGATTTTTGACAGGAGAAGATGATGAGTGGCTAAGAGGCTTGCTATTGTTTTAGAAGAAGATAATTAGAATATATAGAAGAGGAGGATGATTTTTAGTTAGTAAATTTCTAGACTCCACAGAGTTACATTCATGTAGGACCTGAAGAGGGGAGGTAAAATCTCTCTGGGGTGAACGGGTACCCGACCCGAGTGGAGTAGCAGCCGAGACGGCTAAGAGACGGCATCCAAGCCGGTAAGAGATAAAAGTAACTGCGGTATTGGTACAGGGTTCCATAGCAGTACAGAGATCTTTATCTCTAGAACGAACAATCGTCTACTGATTATTAATAAATCTCAAAGAACATTGATCAGCTAACCTCTTAATTGCATTGAAGCAATATTCAGTATTGTCTCAAAGGGACTTATGCAACAAGCTGCCAGCTTCTCATAAACTTTTTGGACTTTGTATCTAATCATTTCAACATTATAATTTGTTGTGTTGTATATAACTACCAATTATTTAGCCAAGAGATAATTTGTTTATTTTAGCAAATAAAATCTTTTTGTCTTCAATCTAACTGAATATTGGTTCTTATGCCTTCGAAGTAAAACCGCTCACCGCTACCGCCTTCTTAGGATTCCGCACAGCTGTTTGTCCAAATTATGATGCATGACTTTTTTTTTTTAGAAAAGGGGTCCGACATGGCTTGTGTACCTCGGGTCAAACATAGAATTAATCAGGCTCTGAGCAAATCCTATGAAAACGGGATTCTGTTTTAAACATAAAAATTTCATCGCCCCTATGCTGTAAAATTACCATCCAATTATGCCTGTTATGGATGTTTAAGAAGGATGATTTTTAGGATGTTTTAGGGATTGTTAAGGATTTTTAGGATGTATAAGGATTTTAGGACGTTTAAAACGGCAATTTTTCTCCTGTTCCTTGTGATTTCGTTTTAGCAGGTTTTAATATACTAAATAATCACAACAATCTTATAGAGTAAAACTAGGGAAAGAGGAATCACTAGGGACTGATGCAAAATACCAATTTAGAAGGTATAATTGTAAAGTGTTCCTATCGTAGTGTCAATAATATTTTTTGTCTTAAAACAGAATTCCGTCATAAACAAATTCCGTTTAAAACACGTAAAACCGAAATCACTAGGAGTCGCACAAAATTCTGTTTTAGGCAGGTTTCCGCCTCAGCAGATAGATTTGTATGGTGTTCCTTTGAAAGGGGCTATAATTTCCATTCTATAATGCACTCTATTTGCACAGGTTTTACTGGATTTTACTGTTTTTCACTTGATGTAGACCCGGGACAGCGAACCTATGGCACGCGTGCCACAGGTGGCACGCGGGAGATTATTTTCAACACGGCATAGATTCATGTTTTAAATTAAAATGTTGAAGGACTCACGTGTAAAACAAGGTAATTAACAAAATTGAATTTTTGATACATTCAATTTTTAAGTTTTGTAAAGAGACGTACAAACAAAACTGTTATATTTTATCATGTTGATAATCAGTGACCAACAGTATTGGCAAGAATTCCGATTACGGAATTTTTTTTTAATATTAAAGCAGTGAATTATCCCACTGCTGAAAAGTAGTTGAATAATTAAAATTGGAATTTTTTTTTCTTTTCGAATTTTCCGAATTTTTAAAATTTTTTCTTTCTTTGTACCCCAAATGCTACTTTCTTGCCAAATTTGATAAGAACATTAAATCACCTTTTTTAACGAGATAGTTTTGATAATTTTTACACTTCAATGAAGGCAGAAAAAATGTTTGTCTATTTTATGTTACGTAAGTTACAGAATTTTGAATTGCAATTTATGGGAGTAAAAGAGAGATTGAAATAATCTGCAGGTATTTAGGTATTAATTCCTTAGTAAGAAATATTTTAAATTGTAAAAATTTGTTCTAGCTTTATTAGTAAATTTTCTACATAGTTTTGAAAACAAAATTCGATGATCAAATGTTATTTCAGTTACGATGGAATTGCCCTATATTTATTTATTTTTCAAACTTCCAACACTTCATTTATAATGGCTGTTTCATAATAATGGGATCTATCAGTCCATCAGAAGAAAATGATCCATTCCACAGGTATAAGTTTGATTGATAAGAACTATTTAATACTTTGAACAGAAAGAAGAGGCTACACCTATAATTTTCATGACACTAATAGAATCACATAGCTGCCAATTTCTACGGTTTTGTTACTTCTAAAATTTAATAAAAATTTTTGCCCTATTTAATGATTGACAATTGTTAGATTTCGGCGACTGAATTAAGCAAAATTTACTAGTAAGTTGTTTTAGAAGTAAGAAAAATTCTTAGAAATTGTTAGCTATGCAGTAGCGTAATACTGCAGGGGAAAAAAAAAAAAAAAAAAAAAAAAAAAAAAAAAACTGCAGCAAAATTGACATTCAACAAACAGAAAAGTATCAAGGGCTTTTTTAAATAAACAATTTCATTCCCAGTTTTTCTTAAAAGTAACGGAAATGTACATCAAAGAAATGTTGCTAGTACCATAAGAAGTTGGAAATTGCACGTCAAACATTTCAAATGAGGTGCGTTCATACTGTAACTAGTTTTATAAATATTTTTTGCACCGCATATTGTACTGAATGTATATTTTAGTGCATTTCATAAGTGCATATCAATTTCATTCTGTTCGGAAGGCTGTAACATTATTAAAATGCACTTGAAATATTTTTTCCCCATTGCCGTATTGAAACGGTAAACTTTTGAGTGTCCCTGTAATTAAACTATACATCCGATTTTCATAAAATTTGAAATGACTCGACAAAATTATGCAGCAATTATGTATTTTAAATTTCAAACGATTCGACTGGGAAGTTTTTGCGCTGTTATATGCGGTCAGACAGACGGACTGAACGACGACTATAGGTGCTACGTATTTATGTAATTACGAACGCACCTAAAAATGAATGAATTAAGTGAAAATTTATGTTTCATCTCCTTAATGGGTGATGATTTGTGTAAATCCGATTTATCCGAATTAATTTTTAAATCCATAATTTTTAAATTGCTGCGACCCTGACAACGAAGAACACAGTAAAAGATTAGAAAACAGGATTTCTGTTTTTTCAGAATTTAGTGTCGCCCCCGATGACAAAATAAATATATGTATATAAATATAGATACAATAGAGTCCCGATTATCCGAGTTAATAGAACTTATACCTATTGAATGGATCATTTTCTTCTGATGGGCTGATGACTTCCATTATTATGAAGCTTCATAATAATGGAAGCCATAAGTCCGCCAGAAGAAAATATCTCGGTGAAAGCGGAAACTCCGATAATCGGAACTCTATTGTAATTCAGTTTTAAGAGTTATAACACGCGATTTTATTTTACATAAAGTGGAGTCATGCACATTCGCCGAATAATTCCTCATTTTCGATCCAGTGTTAAACAACATCTACAGTACAGTACGCTTAGGACGTCACTATCGCTGAATAATACACAAATAATAAAAAAAGAGATTTCGAACTGGACAAAAAAATCGGCTATCTAAAGATTCACAGGCCTTCATTTGTTTGTATTATTAATATAGATATTTAAAATTAAATTTAGTTTCTAATAGCTCCATGTCTTATCAGAAATCCTTCATTTATATTTTTTCAAAATGGATTTTAATTAATTTTTTATGGGAAAATGGCAACAAAAAGATATAATTGCTATTTTTCTTTCACTTTCTACAGAAATGGAGTTCTTCCGTTGCCAATATTAAGCAAATGGCTCTAAAAACTACAAAAAAAAAAATAATAATAATAATAATATCTCAACAATAAATGGAGATGCAATTTTCAAACAAACTGTATTAAAAATACTTTTTTTTTTCGAATGCGACGGTATAAAAGTTGAAAAATGTGCGATGCTTAGAAGTTTAAACAATTGCTATAGAGTATTTAATCGTACTGCTTTGTTTTACGGCTGGCTTCTGTAAGGCAACGTTATTTTTTGGAGACTACACAAAATAAGCTGGGAGAAAGAAATAGCATCCCGTACCGGGAGCTAAATAATAATAATAATAATAATAATAATAAATGATTTTAATCTAGGAAAACTTAACCTAACCACGAACGAAAATGTACAATAATCTTTTCCGAGTTACCCACGATTCCTAAAAGCGTTTTTTATCTTTAGAAACTTCAGATACAAATATATTTTCGAGATTTACACTGTAAAAAAAAACGACATTTTTACAGTACAAAGTTCAGTTCAGTTTACAGTACAGTTCATCTCGCGCACAAACTCGATCACAGTTGAATGTACTGTATCTTTCTTTGGTTTCCTGACTATTTAAACATGGAAAATACAGTAGTTGCGTAAAATTAACAGCACAATGTACTGGCAGTTTGGACGCCAGTAGTTTGTGCTGTGGTCCAAATGCGTTCAAAATTGCCAGTACATTGTACTGTTAATTTTACGCAACTACTGTATTTTTCATATTTAAATAGTCAGGAAACCAAAGAAAGATTGCATTCAACTATGATCGAGTTGTTCTGGCAAATTTACAGTGGTTTTTTTTACAGTGTAGTGAAGCAATTATGAAAACAAAGTTATTTTTTCTGCCACTGATTTTCGGAAACTTTTCGAGTGGTTTTTTATAGCGTATAAATCAGTTTTCTGAAACCGGAATATAGTTATTGTTACGCTTTTTCCGTTGTCAATACGATGATGATTATTACACAAACTCCGGTCAACCACTCATAAAGACTTCGATTTCGAATAAACAATGTTTCGTTGATAGGCTGCTACCACCGATGCGTGATATCTAGAGTTGCAAAGGGTGGAAAAAACCTGGTTTATTCCCGGGAATATACCGGGTTTTTTGGAAGGAAATTATAAAAATTCCCGGAAGTTTTCAGAAAGGGCTTACACATGGAAAATTTTAATGTATTATTTGTATTTTTTTAACGATTTTAATTTTTTGTCAATGTGAATGTTTTTTTAGAAATGTTAACAATACCAATAACATAAATATAGAAAAATAGCACAATTTGTCTGAAAACTAACGAAATACGTGCTTAAGTTTCAAAAATATTAAATAAAAGAAATTAAGATATCGTAAGTAATTTTATATTTTAATCGTCTTAAGTAAAATGTGACAAAGGCAGATGATAAATTTCTCTTGCCTATTCTCCGAATCAGCCAATCTAAACAATAACAATGACAACAACAACAACAACAAAAATGAATAAAATTAAAAGAAATAAATCAAAAAATGCCAACTCGCTAGAAAATTAATGTAGAGTATGTCTAAATAGAAGACATGCCAGCTAACAGAAATTAAACAATTTTAATTTCTAAAGAAACATCCTCACCAATTCACAGTCCCCATTGTTTAAAACTAACGAGTTTTAATAAATTATAAAAACTTAGAATTCATAAAGAAAAAACTACCTTAAACTTTTCAGAACAGTGATTGACATTTGTTAAAAATAAAATTTTTAATTTAAAAATAGCTGATTTTGTTTAGCTTCAAAACTACTTCAAAATTTCCAATATTTCCCAAAATTCCGGGTTCATTTCAGGGCTGCGGAATCGGAGTCGTGGAGTCGGAGTCGGGCCCATTTTTGAGCGAAAGAGTCGGAGTCGGATTTGTTAAAATTTCCGGAGTCGGAGTCGTCCATTTTACAAGCAGGTCTGCATTGAAGGAGTCGGAGTCAGAGTTGGCCCATTTTTGAGCGAGAGCGGAGTCGGAGTTGGATCTGTTAAAATTCCCGGAGTCGGAGTCGTCCATTTTTCCCACCGACTCCTCAGCCCTGGTCCCACCTCCCAAAAACTGCGGGATTTTTGCAACTCTAGTGATATCGGACATAATGTGAGAAGGATAATAATTAAATACTAAATTATTCAGTTAATATTAAAAAATAATTTATTTACAGATTATTTATATTAAAAAACATCATTCACAATTATAGGTTCGGATATGGCAGATCCTGCCCAACACTAAGTTGCACGTTGAAATAATGCCTACGTACTGAGTAGTATTATTAAACTAACGCGCTATTCCCTTCTCATTTTATCGAACTCAACAAGGCTTACCGGAGAACCACTCGGGTATCTCCCTTCGTATACACGTTTCTCCCTGCAGGAGTCTTTTCTCAGGAAAACTAAGACTATTTCATATATTCCATACTATCTCTCAGTTTCTACCTCGAGAGAAAAGCACGTGGGGCCTTCTCTGTACAATCACGGAATCACCTTATCTCCCACTGCACTTCGCTTTCTCGCTTGGTCATGCAGTAGAGATAACGAAGAACTTCTTTTGTTCTTTTAGCTATTTTTGTTTGATGATCACATTCTCGTATACAAATGAAATACTGGTATGTCATTTACACAACGGATCTTTTCATACAATAAGATATGAATATAATAGCTCATTTCAAATTTCAAGATAAGGGAAATGTTTCTCTAACCCAAGTACGTAGAACGTGATTTATATATAAAATACAATAAATAAAATAATATTAATTAACAGTAATCTTATTTAGTCACACGTTCATTAACGTCAGAAACCTGACAGTTATAATACATGAATTAAATACAAAATTAATTCGGTCAAAATTTACTGAAAGGTGTTTAACAAGTTGTTAATTATATAAAATGCAAAAATTGTACATTACTTGGTTTTTAGATGTACAATTTTCGTAATTTATATAATTAACATTTTAAACACCTTTTAGTAAATTTTGACCGAATTAATTTTGTATTTAATTCATGTATTATATTATAGTTAAAGTGAATTTACGGATTCGATTTTTGGTATATTTTTTATTTATAGCATAAGTTACTTTAGATTTTAAAAGCATGATAAATTAACAGCACTAACATTAACAATCAAATCAATATTATTTTGTTACTTTTGCAAGTATAAATTCAGTTAAGTAGTTGAAAATGTTTAAATGATACATCCTAAAAGTAGATATTCCGGTTTTAGAAAGTTGATTAATAAACTATAAAAATTACTCGAAAACGCTTCTCAAGATCAGTGGCGACAAAAGAAACATTGTTTTTATAACTGTTTCTTTAAATCTCGAAATTACATTGGTTTCTGAGGTTTCTAAAGCTAAAGAGCGTTCTTCGGAATCGTAGGTAACACGGGAGAGGTTACTGTATGGGTCACTCTCCAAAAGTGTACATTTTCACATAAAAAAATTTGTTTTGTTGAAACAACTAAATTTTGGTTAATATAGCTCCAACCAAATATTTTGGCAATTCAACAAATCATTTGGTTAGTCCAACCAAAATTTGATCATTCTAACCGAAATATTTGGTTGGAGCTACATTAACCAAAATTTAGTTGTTTCAACAAAAGAGTTTTTTCCGTGTACAATTTTTTCCCGTAAAAAAATTTTGTTTTTCAAAACAAATGTTATCATTTTTAAAAATTTATCACTTACTGCAAGTAAAAATCAGCAATGGCCCAGATACAATATATATATATATATATATATATTTCAGAAACACAATTTTTTGTTAACATCATTCACGGAGGTGAATTTTATGGTACCGTTATGTTTATGCAGTAAGACAAAGCATAAAAAACTATTTATTCTGTTAGATATATAACTAAGGAACAATTCTATATAAGAATGCAAAATGAATTTATTTGGAATGAATATAAAAAAAAAAGAAAATTCATCTCCCATCTGTAGCTTCTTTTCATTACCCATCTCTTATATGTTATTCAGTTCTTCTCTTTTAAAGTTTTGAAACATTTTTTTTTTGATTTACAGTCATTGTAAATTCTTGTTAAGCATTTTTCTCTGAAATATACCTTTTCAAAATTAAGAGATTCACGGAAATGATATCACGAAGATGAGGAACATGCTCAATATTAACCTACATATATTTTTTTTTTGTTTGTTCTTTAAATCGACATCTGTTGATATAATTACATCAGCAATATATAAGCAAATATCTTAGTGTTGATTTAGTCACCTTGAATTTTCAGTTCACGGATGTGAGAATCTCCAATAACCATGTTTGTTTTTTTATAACAAAATCTAATACCTGACTATAAAAACAAATTTCTGACTTATAATTTAACAACAGCAAACGTACTCGGCTAACTTTAGCATCATGGGAAACAAAATCGGATGATAATTTTGCCATTTTTTAACATGAAGATGCAACTTAATGTTTGGTTCATGGAGGTGAGAATTTATTGTGTGGCACTTCTTTCCGTACTCAGAAAACAAACAAAAATACAAAGAAAGTAATTAACTATGCTAAGTTACTTTGCTCTTGGGATAGTAGTAGCTAGAATAAGTATTATTTAACTATTTTGTTTTAAATTAAATAAGTAATCAAACATTTTCCTTAGTAACAATGGGTGTGTGACATGACATGGGGGTGAGATCTTACATAATGTGTACTAAGAAACAAAAAATATAAAGTAATATTTAAAAAACGTATGCACACAGCACATTTAGTTTTCTTTCACTTTCAATAGAAAACATAAATTAATTCAAAAATCTTCATGTCAAACACTGAAAAAAGCTTCGTGAATGGAATGGTACACTTTTTGGAGAATGACTCGTATATTTTCGATCGTGGTTATACTAGTGATGGGCGATAACGAGATGTTTTTCTCGATTGTCTCGATTGTATGGACATCTCGATATTTTTCGATTGTGTAAATTTTTTCTCGATGACTCCAGTTTGCCAATTGCTTTTATACATCATATATTATATATTATATACGTCATACATTTATCAAGAATCGTCTGCGGGTGAACTGGAATGAGTCGGTGTTAATAAAGACAAGGTGACGTCGCCCGCTAGTGGGCCCCTCCTTTAATCGGGCCCCTAAGTTATACGTAATCCTGTAATATGAAATCACGAACAGGTCACCCGCTATATACGACACCGTATAGCAGGCGTGGTGTGCACGCACTACAAAATCTTGTAAAAAAAATATAATCTCGAAACGAACGAACCTCGGACCAGATCTCTTGGGGGAGGGGTCAAAGTGAGCGGAGGGGCAAAGTAGCTGCATAATATGAATAAGCCGTCACAGATCTTCAGGCCTTTCGAACCATATGTCACACGAGGGGTCTGGATCTGAGTTTATAAAAATGCCCTTCCGTGGATGCAAAGTGGGGAGAGGGGTGCGTGAGGTGGATAACATGAGTAAGTGGTCATAGGCCTTTCCAACAATATGTCACATGAGAGGTCTCGGCTAAATTTAGAAAAGTGTCCCCCGTGGGGGAAAAGTGGGGGGGGGGGGCGATTACCGGAGGTGTATAACATCAATAAGTAGTCACAGACATTTCCAACGATATCTCACATGTGGGGTCTTGGCTAAATTTGTAAAAGTGTCTCCCCGGAAGTGGGGGGACGGACACCGGAGGAGCATAACATCAATAAGTAGTCACAGACCTTTCCAACGATATCTCACATGTGGGGTCTTGGCTAAATTTGGAAAAGTGTCTCCCGGGGGGGGGGGCAAAGTTGGGGGGACGGACACCGGAGGAGCATAACATCAATAAGTAGTCACAGACCTTTCCAACGATATCTCACATGATGGGTCTTGGCTAAATTTGGAAAAATGTCCCCCGGGGGGGCAAAGTGGGGGGGGCTGTCACTGGAGGTGCTTAACATCAATAAGTAGTCACAGACCTTTCCAACGATATCTCACATGAGGGGTCTTGGCTAAATTTAGAAAAGTGCCCCCCGGGGGGCAAAGTGGGGGGGGGGGACGGACACCATAGGTGCATAACATCAATGAATAGTCACAGGCCTTTCCAACGATATCTCACATGAAGGGTCTTGGCTAAATTTGGATAAATGTCCCGCGGGGGGGCAATGTGGGGGGGGTCTCTCACCGGAGGTGCATAATATCAATAAGTAGTCACAGACCTTTAAAATGATATCTCACAAGACGGGTCTTGGCTAAATTTGGAAAAGTGTCCCCCGGGGGGCAAAGTGGTTGGACGGCCACCGGAAGTGCATAACACCAATAAGTAATCACAAATCTTTCCAACGATATGTTACATGAAGGGTCTTGGCTAAATTTAGAAAAGTGTCCTGAAATTTCATATATTATACATAATATTTATCAGAGGGCTCCATAAAAAAATCCGATCTAAAATGATAAAAACGGAAAAAAACTACCCCCCCCCAGTGGGGGCCAAATTTGGGAGGGGAGGAAGAAAGTCTCATAATATGAAAGAGTCATCCGAGAGCTTTCTGATAACATATCACATGACGGGTCCAAAAAAGTTTGAAAATTGCTCCCCCTCCCTCCCCTTTGGGCCCACTCTTTCGCCCCGGAATTTACGCAGCCCCCATTTTAAAATTTTTATGTTCAATAAATAATATTTATTGGAAGACTGCATAAAAAACCTACATCTAAAATGATATTTAAATTTATTATAGAAGTCGGCTACGGTTTTAAAAATTTGTTCGCCCCCCCCCCCCCCGAATTTCACCTTCGGGGGAAGAAAGGTTCATAATATGAAAGAGTTGTCAAAGGGCTTTTCGATTATATGTCACCGGAAGAGTTCGGTAATTTTTTTGAAATTGCGCCCCACCCACTCTCACGTCCTCGGAACTCACCCGACCCACCTTCCTCTTTGAAATTTTTATATTTAATAAATAATATTTATCGGACGGCTCCAAGTATGTGACAGCTTGGTAGGGCTAAAATAAGAAAAACATTGAAAATTAAAGCTTCATTTCACAGTTATTTCGTGATTTATATGTCGTGCCTATTTCTTTCTCCAGCTTGCCCCTCGATATCTCTTCTCGGCCCTTCTTGGCTGAGCGTGAAATGACAATCATCGAGAGTAACATTTCGGAGAAAGGACGAAAACTGATTTCTCATTCTCGACAATGTCATATGAAATGTTGAACAGAGACCGAGAGCGAGAAACGAGAAGTGACGAAGGAAGCAATGAGTTACAATCGGTGAGATATCTCGAAGTAAGCGAGAGGTTTGCTCTCGAGCAGAATGTCTCCTCGAGATCTCTCGCACTTCGAGAGATAGGAAGCTTTCAGAAGAGTCAAACTTACCGCGCTTCTGGTGTAAGTCATGATTTCCCAAAGGAGTACATGTTTTTTTTTCCATTCGCTTTTGTTATTAACCGATATGGGTTAGGAGGCATAGTGGTTTAAGTTATCAGTTCGAGTTTCAGTTGTTGATATAGAAGTTTTCTATTGAATTTGGCGCCAGTTTGTCTTTGATTTTCAATGTTTCTCTTATTTTAGCCCTCCTAAGCTGTCCCATATCTCCTAATATTAGAATGCTATTGTTAAAACAAAACTGCACTGCAAAATATGTGTTTTCAAGATTTTAAGTGTCGCCTCAGGGAAGAGGATTTTTCAAAATTATTTTACCCCACTTATGTAATATATTAAAATAAGGGTAATTTCACAACCTTTCTAAATCTACCTTTCTTTTGTCAATCCACTGTTAATTTTAGACGCCTGGGCTTAAAATGCTCTAAAGGAATATACTTAGCGGCGGTTTTTTTCGTACTCTGGTACGGTATCTTTCACTCATAGGAAAATTATAAGACTAACATCAAATTGCGTCTAAAATCGAATAAAACATATGGACATGTGTTTCTTAATTTTAACTCCCTTCTTCGCCTCAAGAGGGCGCTTTAAAGTTTTGTTTCTTCAAACCTTTAGTATACTGTTTGTGCAAAAATTATAAAATTCACAAAATAAAGTCTTTTCACTCTTCCCTATCTTCTCGTATCAATTTTATTTTTACTACCACCAGGGGATGCCGCCCAGTGAAACATTTTACTTTTAGCCTCAGGCTATTGGTATTTTTCACCTGTTTTTCATAATATTTTGTCTCATTGTTATTCTTCCTTGTAGATACTATTCTCTAAGTTCTTGACCCATTCTGACCATTTGGGCACTCATTCTGGACCAGCTGTGGCCCATCGGGCTCCTCTTCATTTGTCTGGCTCTAATCACACGCTTCACTTGTTCTTTTACCATTTCTTCTTTTTCTTCAATTTTTTTCTTATTCAATGGTTCGTTTTTTTTTTACCATTCTCAACTTCCCCTAGTCCTCTCTTACATCAAGTTAACTTCCATCCTTGGTCTGCCCTACTGTCAATTTGGGGCCTAATGCCCCTTGGGGGGAGGGGAGGGGGTTCTTCTACCTTTTCCAGACCCATCATCTAATACCACGTTGGTAAGGATTGGAAGATTAAAATTATCCGAAATACCAAAAATGAAGTCCATTGAAGTTTTATTTCAGTTATAGAATTCCCTATTAGCGGATATATTTGTCTGTTTACCTTTCTATTTTTCGATGACACTCTTTTGTTTTCGATAAACGGAGAAATTCAACAGCATTAGACTCACTTTAGACATTTAGGGAACTTTCACTTGTATCAAACCTTCTGCCTTTATCGAAAAGAAGAAAATGCTAATCAATTCTAGCTAATGCGCCTAAAATAAAAAATGAGCTAGTAAATGTGTTAGAAACTAGCTACTTTGGATTTTGATACAGACTTGAAGAGTCATGTTGGAATCCCTAGGCACTGGAAAACAATTTCCGTGTTAGACAGATTCCCTCTTAGCAGTTATATTTGTCTGGTTGCCCTTATGTTTCTCGGTAAACGGAGAAATTCCACAGCATTAGACACACTTTAGACATTCAGAGAACTTTAACTTGTATCAAACCTTCTGCCTTTATCGAAAAGAAGAAAATGCTAATCGATTCTAGCTAATGCGCCTAAAATAAAAAATGAGCTAGTAAATGTGTCAGAAACTAGCTACTTTGGATTTCGATACAGACTTGAAGAATCATGTTGGAATCGCTAGGCACTGGAAAACAATTTCCGTGTTAGGCAGGTTCCCTCTCATTAGTTATATATGTTTGGTTATCCTTACGTTTTTCGATAAAGCTGTCTTGTTTTCGATAAACGGAGAAATTCCACAGCATTTGATACACTTTAGACATTTAGGGAACTTTAATTTGTATCAAACCTTTTTCCTTTATCGAATAGACGGAAATGCTAATCGATTCTAGCTAATGCGTCTAAAATAAAAAATGAGTTTTTAAATGTGTCATAAAGTAGCTACTTTGGATTTCGATACAGACCTAAAGAGTCATGTTGGAATCGCTAGGTACTGGAAAACAGTTTCTGTGTTAGGCAGTTCCCTCTTGGCAGGTATCTTTATCTTACTATCCTTACGTTTTTCGAAAGAAACTTTTGTTTTTGATCAATGGAGAAATTCCACAGTATTTGACATTTAGGGGAACTTTAAACTGTATCAAACTTTTTGGAGTTATCTGAACAGTAGAAAGGTTATTTGATTCATCAAATGCGCCATAGTTACGTGATTTGGACATTGCAGTTTCATAAAGAAGAAAGGGGAATTTATTCAAATGCAAAGAAAATCATTTTAAAATACTGAAATTCAAATGAGATATCTTTATAAATTTCTTCCATAAGATTAGCATTAGCGAGCAGGTCTTTTCAATTGACTGAAGTAACCCCTTAAGCCTAAATCAGGAGAAAATAATTACGATAGCAGAATTATCGAGCAAACCCTATCACTACTACGAAAATTTCGGCCAGAATAATAGCTAAGTTTTCCAACAATTGTTTTTACCTCTCTCGTTATAATCGATTGTAAAACATCTCGATTGTAGATTCTAGGAATTAATCGATGGCTGTATCGATTGTGATTTTTTACGATGACGATTCTTCTCGATTGTCGAATTTTCGAGAATCGCCCATCACTAGGTTATACTATATTTTAGTAGATAAAGAACATTTGTCTTTTTTTTTTTTTTTTTTTTTTTTTTTCAATGAAAGGTGTTGGAGAAAATTTGGAAAGTAAATCAGTCAGACTAAGCAAGAATGTCACTTGTTCTCTTGAGATTTCGCGTCATACAGGAGTCCTCATTTATTTTTATGTTTACTTTCTTTTTTTTTTCCATCTCCGTCATCCCCTGGAGTTCTAGTCCTGTGTCATATTAGGTAATTGCTTTCGTCAAATTGTTCCGGTCTCGACGTGTGAGGAAAAAAGATTGATGAGATGAGATGACGAAAACGTCTCATTGGAGGGCCCCTTTGTCATTAAAGTTGCACCTACAGTGTCATTCCAAAATGATTTTTATATTCTTTCTATTCCCCTGGAGAAAAATGTGCTTTTAAATAGAGATGGAAATTATTATTTCGTTGAGACATTTGACGGCAGAATAGGAAATGAGGTAGCACCCGGAGAGCAGAACAGAACCGGAGGGCTTCCAGAACAGATCATAGCAAAATAGTCATAGAATAAGAGAAGCATAGTAAGAAAACAAATAATTAACATAAATTTCTTGAAATCCCAGTAAAAACAAAGGAATTCATTTCATAAAGTGTAAGCATATATTCTGCTTAACCCCTTGAGGGGCGGTGGGATATATTACATCCCATCTAAGTTAAATCAAGATTTGCACCGGAAACATTTAATTAGATTTTATTTTTATAACTTGGTGGAAAAAAGCTGTAAAATAGCTTTTCCATATTTTGAAATAAAATTTTCCGGTGTGAATTCAACATTACAGGAAAACAATCACTTGTCTTTTAAAAGGTTAACCTGTCGAAGGGAAATAAGTGCCTTTGAAACTATAGGGATGATTTTCTAATTCTTTTCAAATTTCAAGTATTAAGTTAAACACTTCGAAATATATATTAAAGCTGCTCTCAAATCCAAAGGAGTTACTTTCTGACACATTTCTGAATTCATTTTTCTTCGGAAATGCACAAAAATGGCAGGTGTTCTTATTCAGAAACTATGTAATCGAATAGCGTATCACATTTTTTGCTAAAGGAAGAAGGTATTCCAGAAAATATTGTCATAGTTGGCGTTTTGAATCGAATTTTCGGACGCGACAGTGCAGGAACGTAGAAAAACCTGTCATGACGTGACAAGAATTGCTTATGTCTCAATAACTAATTATTTTTTATTGAAAAATGGAAAATGCTATTCGATTCCGAATCACTTTAATAGTCTATTGAGCCAGTTTTATTCCTTTACGTTTAAAAATGAATCAGAAAATGTGTCAAAAAGTTTTGCGTTTGTTGAGTAGGGAATTTGAGAACCGCCTTAACCCATAAATGCGCAATTTTTTATTTTGTTTCAAAAAAATTATATATGATTTTCTGAAAGGTGTATTGCACAGGGAAAATAATGAAAAAAATCACAGATACATTTTTAATATAATACGTCAATCTTTTTTATTGTTACACATCTGCAATACAAGTAAAAACTATACTGTCGTGTGGCTGTTTTACGCTAAAATATTACAAATTAGTAAATATTGTACAAAGTATGTCTCCAAATATCTTATTTTATATAATTATTTATTTTATAAAACTTACCATTTAACCCTTTAATTCCCATGATAGATTACGTTCTAGAAATTATGTAGTTCAGAGAATCTGACTTTACTCCAGAAAGTTTCAATGATTAATTTCGCTTTATTTAAATATGGAATGTCTGTTATTATTTAAAGCAGAAATTGCTATTTCAATTTTCTGGTGTGACTTAGGTATACACGAATAAAAAAAATATATTAAATTCAAAGCACTGTTGTTTGCATATATGCAAAGCTGCGCACTAAAGGGTTAAGGGGGCTGGCCACTCAGATTCGGAATTCTCCTCCGTAATGTTAAGTCTATGGACTTTTGATGCATTCGTATATTTAAAATATCTTCTCGGGAAATTCATATTTTTAACATCTTTTTTCTGTGTACTCTTCTTAAAGGATGGGTTTTTTTTTCTTAGTCTTCAAAATATTTCTAAAATCTATACTGAATTTAATATTTTATGCGTTAGAAGCAGGCGAACTGTGAGTACAATTTTAACACTTCCTATAAAATTAAGTTTATACTTTTGAAATATTTTGGGAACTAAGAAAAAAAGAGACATCTTTTAGGAAGTGCATATAAAAAACAGAAGTTAAAAATATTACTTTCCCGAAGAGATATTTTAATTATACGAATGCATCCAATGGTCATAGACTTTACATTAGTGAGGGGAAATCGGATGCTGGGTGACCAGCCCTCTTATGGGGTCAGTTGGCCTCAGGACTCTTAAAACTGAAAAAAAGATCATTTTTAACAGTTAATGTCTTAAAATGTACATGATTTTAAAACACAATTTTTATTGGGATGAAAGCTATAAGAACATTCTTTCATTTCATGTATTTAAAAAATTTCAAGATGCAGAATTAACATTTATAGGGGGCTCCAAACCGCCAGACATTTGACGAGCAGAAGATTGGTATAACAGTTTACGCGCAGGATTACAAAATAAATATTGCAACAAGAATGAAAATTTTGGTGCCTACTTATACTTCAGATTGTAATAATTACCCTGAACCTAAATAAATTTATATTTAAAGTATTTTTATATTCTTAATAAAAGTTGTATTTAGCTAATACAAAATTTTGAAAATTTCAACAGTATAAGTAGCTAAAAAAATGTTTTTTGAACAATAAAAAGGAAATTTTAGGTTCAGTTTATACAGTCTAACATTAAAGCTATGTTTTGAGTATTTCATGAAAAAATATTCAGAAGTTTTTGAGATATCCTGCGCGTTACGCCCAAAAACATCATTTGGAGAAAAATGACTTCAAATTTTCGGAAACGCCGCTTCAGCTATTGAGCGGGTATAATTCTAAAAGCCATAACTCCTGTTCTAATTGGAATATCAAAGAAACAATTACAGTGGAACCCGTTTAAGACGCTCACGGTTAATACGCGATCCCGCTTAATACGCGGATTTTCCCCGGTCCCTTGAATATCGCCCATAAGACTAATGCAACAATATCACGTTTAATACGCGAACGGTTAATACGCGATCCCGCTTAATACGCGAGATATTTTCGGTCCTTTAAGGCAAAAATTCACGCTTAAGACGCGAATTCCTTGTCTCTTCTTCAATGCTGCTAATTTATCAGATTTTCTTATATTCAAATAAAAAACACTGCTTACGAATAGTAATATTTACTTTATTTAATAACAGATTAATTAAGGCGAACATTACTAATCAGAAATAGTGGCAGATATTTGGATTTAAAAGAACCCGCGACTTTAGAAACACTACAATTCTGGTTTGGTTCCGCGTTCTAACATTCTTTGTCTCTCGCTTCGTGTATGTTTTTACCGTAAGAGAGAGATAGACGAATTCAGGATACTCAGATATGTCATGAAATTATTATGATTAAAGCTTAGTATACCTATTGTTAGAGAGGTTTTAAATGTAAGTTATATCCCTACTATGTTTCATGGTACATATTATAGGATAAAAAATAAACTCGTAAAGATTAAATAAATACGACTGCGGTTGTTTTATTCGTTTATGTTTTCTTTACCCTTTGCTATGCTGACAATGTTTTTTACACAAATACTATTAATAAGGATAGTTTTTCTTATAATGAAAAGAAGGACAGATTATAATTGTACTCACTATAATATGTACTAAATATGATTTTAACAAGTGCTTCAAAGATTTAATATATTTTTTAGCCACTTAAAAAATTAGTCTAGCATTAAATTATTATTTTTATTTTTGGTTGCAGCATATTAATCCATAATAAAGCCGTTTGAATTTACTTTTTATTTTGAGCTATTATTGAAATTTGATTCTATAAAAAGAAACAATGAGTTAAAGTTGAATTCAATTAAATTTTAATTTAAATATATCTAAAAGATACAATTTTCGACCGTAAACATATAAATGAGAGTTCTAATGTTCATTTAGACGATTAGATGTTGTAAATAAGCCCAGTTCCTGCAAGATTATACAAATCACGTTTAATACGCGATCCCGCTTAATACGCGACTTTTGCCCACTCCCTTGAAACGCGTCTTAACCGGATTCGACTGTATATCAAAATGGTAAAAAAAGATAGGAGTTTAACATCTAAAAAAATTAAAATTTCGCAAATTTTGAAGCTTTAAGAGTCCTGAGATCCCTTAACAAAAATTATTTGAAATTAAAATTAATTCTGTTGCATCGAGTTTGGTTTAAATAAATGAATACTTAAAAAAAAAAGCACAAAAAAAATAATATGTTTAAGAAAAAATTAAATAAACAAACACAATATATAACTGCATTTTTAAAACTTCGAAGGTCATTTTGTTTAAATTTTTTTGAAATATGATTACAAATCACATATTAGAAGTAATATGTTATTACAAAAATCTGTTATTGGGGGGATAAAGCTTTTTTTTTTTTCAAAAAAAAAAAAAAAAAAGAAAAGAAAAACAACCCGAAGGCTAGAAAAGATGCATTATATGGGCTAAAAATTGGTAATTTCATAAACAGTATAACTCAACAAAAAATATTCACTGCATATTTTTCCGCAGTAATACAGCTAAAATATTCACGCCGTGGAACTTCATAAAAAAAAAAAAACTTTTTTTTCTTCCAAAATGAGTATTCAACAGCGCCTAAAATGTATACACATTGGTGAACGAAACAGGTATATGGACCCAAATTGGATAACCTCATACCTAAAAATATTTCTACCCAATTCGGGTATTTTTCTACCCGTTTTAGGTCTTATTTTTTTCTGTGATAGCCACTAACTCTTTTTATTTACTTTCCTATTAAGATTATATTTTCAGGTAGTTTAAACTTAATATAAGAATTTTATATTTATGAATATTAATTATTTTAATAGTCTTTAATTTTAAGTCTTAATTAATGTAATGATTTTATTGTTAATGATTCGCAAATGACGGCCTGACTTTTTACTTTTTGTTCGCCGTCGTATACTATGTATACATATAACTACTTATACCATTTCCTAAGGTGATGATACTGCATTTAATTTTATATAAACTTTCAAAAGAAAAAAAAAGTAATAAAAGAAATCTGGAATCTGAAGTTTTTTAACTGCCCGGCTGTCGATGTCCCACCTAATCGTGTCCATAATCTTCTAGTGTATAATTACGACGTCTTTGGTATCATAAAAACCGAGGTAAATTAGTGTTTATAGCAATTAATTCAATGAAATAAGATCACGATTTGAGAACTAAAATGCAAATTGATTTAACACCTTTTTATTATTCTATTGAACAACTTAGATAACCATCTGTCTTGTTGTTAGTGAAAAAATAGAGCGAAAATCCTTGCTTAATCTACACTTAAAATCTCCCAAAAGCTGTTGCTTTCTAATATCCCCCCCCCCCCTTTTTTTTTCAAGGTTCACAGTTGCAGCATTTTAAAAGACACTTCCCAAGGTAGAGACACGTTTAAAACATATACAAAAAAGAGACGTATGAACCTGTGTAACGAGCAATTCCTGGAGGCACATTACATCGCATGCATACATAAACTGGGTGCCAGATAATGACCCAAAGGAGGCAATGAATTAAAGCTTTTCATTTTATTTCTCTTCTTGATTTGGGGCTATTTAGCTCTTAAGCGGCATCATTCCACTCGCGTGGTAGCCCCGGGGGCTCAAAATGCTTCTCTGATCAATTTATCTGATGATTTATTCATCTACTAACAGCACTTGATACTTCAGAGCTCATTTTTTCTCGCTGATTTTTTAGTAAAGGTTTTCTTTTTTTTCCCCGTACAGGTTTTTTTTTTCTTTTTTTCACGGCGAGAATTTTTCATTACATGTTTGTTACGCCTAATAGAAACATGATTTGGCAATGAGAAGTAAAGATCTGTCACGAATAAAATGATATAAGAATTTTGTTTTAATTTGATTAAGGCTACTTCTACGAACGAGATTTTCATAATGATGTCCTTTTTAAAAATGGATCCCACTATGGAATAGTGCTTTGCATAAATGGTATTTTGGAGAACAGGCCGATTGGAGATATACACTCCAGCAAGTTTTGAGCTAGGGCAGGTTTTTTTAAAAAGAAAGATAACCATTTTTCTGGAGCTTATACCACCGAAAAAAGTACAAATCATTGATTAATTTCTTCTTTTCAAGCTCGCAAAAGGTAAAAAAAAGGTGAAAAACCCGATCGTTTTTGTTCAAATGATCGCCATTTTATCTAACATCAATTTTTACACTATATGGTGGTATAAGCTCCACAGAATTGAATTACTTTTCATAATTTGGCGATCAAATTTCATTCAGGTACTTGTGACCGAAAACAGTCGCTCGATTAGAAGTATGCGGCGCGCATCTGCAGGTAATCCCCGTTCCACAGGGCGTATTGTTCATTTTTGTAAGCACAAAAGTTTAAATATAAATAAATATAATGCAAGAAGTCCGAAGATGTTGTCTCCATTCATTCTTTCAAAACCTCAGAATATTCCTTTGCTTTTCTGGTGTGTGTTGGGGGAGTGGGGTCTCCTTGAAGGTAAAACTGATAAATTAGTACATTTGAACAGAAAGTTGTAATGCAGAAATATTATCGCTGAGAGAAAAAAAAAAATCGAAAAAAAAAAATGTAAATCGGATTTCCTGATCTTCCGCCATTTTTCGCTGAAAATCACACTGAAATGAACAGATGTTTAGGTGGTATTAGTCGGATCCTGCTTTTGTTGCTCGTAAAGGTTGATTGGTTGGTTGTGTTTATGACGGCCAATTATCAGCACGAGGGATATAGGCCCAAAGGGGGAGGGAGTTCCCTTCGTGGGGGTTTTTCTAAGGGAATCTACCACATATTTACGCTTTGTTGCTCGTAAAGAGTGTGAAAATCTTAGTATAAAAGATCATCGAAAATGCTTGGACACATTTCATACAGGGTGGTTCAGAACTATATGTCAAAAATGTAAACGCAGGTAGAGGGTACCTAATCAGATTTCGTATAGGAAAGTGGGTACAGAAATGCAGCGTTGAGGCAGTAGAGGGCGCTGTTAAGTTCGGTTGATGAAAGCGCTTCGCTAGCTTGAATCGTCATTCCTCACGGATTTCGAGCAACATGCATCGTTACGCCAAAGCGGAGCTTACCGACGTGCATTTTATGTATGAGGCTAATTAAGGAAATGGTCCACACCCGACGCACGTCCAACAGCTTTTGAGCTTGTCGAAGGACTATCTTCTACTGGTCGTAATAATCCTTTTTTCACTGCAGGAATTCTGCGATATCTTACAGTGCCCTTATCATGCCTGGAAACATAAAACGATCCACTCGCGCACAACTCCTAATGAAGACGTTCAAATGTTTGGGGATCCGGCAGAATCCTACTCGGGAATCGTTCAATCTAAATGCTTTGAGCTGCCAATCCATTTCCTTGCGCAATTCCACCCATGAAATGCACGTCGGCAAGCTCCGGATTGGTATAATAATCCATGTTGCTCGAAATCCGTGTGGGAAATGACGATTCAAACCAACGAAGAGCATTCATCCGCCGCATTGAACAACGCCCTCTACTGCCTCAACACTGCCTTTTCGCATCCACATTTTTATACGAAATCTACTTATTTAGGTTTCCTCTACCTGCCTTGACATTTTTTGACATGTAGTTCTGAACCACCCTGTATAATCATATTTAATGAAATACTTAACATAAAGAAATAATTCTTCCGTTGTAATGTACAGAATTTAATAGAATTTTACCTTAATAAGTTTCAATTTGAGCATCGTTGGCTGCTCTGCACATATCAAGTCGGTAATCAAACTAGGTGTTACGAAGCATGTCTGGCATCACTGTGGCAATTTCATCAAAAATTCGCTTCCGTAAACGTGTCATGTTTCGTACCTTTGCGCTGTAAACACTGTTCTTGACATAACCCCAGAAAAAGAAGTCGAAAGGTGTTAAATCAAGACTTATCGGAGGCCATAGCACAGAACCGGTTCTGTGTCAACGTGCAAATTGCTCGTTTTAACCGTGTTCGTTTGATAGCCGTGCTCGTATTAAATTGTATATTCGACTGTATATTCAGTTGTTATTGAGAAAATGGAATATAAATATAGAGGAAGTTCGGGTTTTATGGAATACCAATTACATTTTTATTTGTAAGTCAACAGAAAAAAATTGTGATACATTAAAAGTTAGTAAATGTCAAACTTTGACTATTTCTTACACATTTTTTAATGCGTTTAAAGCGGAAGAATACAAAATACATATCAATATTTAGTTTTAAAGGTGTATTTGGAAAAATATTTTTCCACCCTCAACAGCTCGAAATTTTCTGAGACATTTTCAGACTCATTTTTAAAAGTAAAATCATGAAACTTGAGGAGGTGATTTTTGAAGAGATGTTTAAGAGGCCGTGTGATTTAACTTTTTGCTCAATTAATTGCCGAAACGTCAGTGAAGGCTTACTGTGGAGACCCGAAATTTTTTGGTTTCCATCTGTTTGTTTGTTTGTTAGTTAGTTAGTTAGTCTGTCTGTCCCGCGATAACTGCCGTAAAAAGCATCCGATTAGCTTGAAATTAAGGATGTAAATTGGTGAGCTCCCCGGATTTAGCTGTATAGTTTTGGGTTAAATTTGGTTCATTCGTTCGGAATATATAGAACATTTTATTTTGTGACATAATGCTTTTCTATGGGAAGTCAGACGATTTTCAAATTTTCATTTGTTGAAAGAAATCGCTCATATGAATAATAGATTTAAATGGTAAATTTTGGATGCTGAAATTTTTAAATAAGAGTATTAAATTATTCCTTTTAGTTTGCAATTTTGTCAAAACATTTGTCAGAGCTTTTAAATTAGGTGTATAACTTATGATGGAATTTTATACATGTGTTCGAATAATATAAAACATTTTATTTTATGAATTTACTTATATTTCATTTTTTTTTCTTTTAACCGTTGCGTAGCAGCTATACTCATCTAAAAATATCCTAAATGTGAAAGTATGTATGGTTTTTTAACTCAAATCAAAGTTAAAAGGAATGAATTAATGAATGCCTTTGTATAGATATTTGCATATAGATTGATTTAAACGCAGAAATGAAAATAGTATTTATATACTATATAGAATAATATTTTTATTTATGTATTCAACTATTTTGATTATAAATGAAAAAGTTCGTTATTTTCATACAGAATAAACTGACATTATTCTATTTTAAACTTTATAAACTTTATTGTCGCCAAAAAAAAAAAAAAAAAAAAAAGGAATAACAATTTCTCCCAAAGAGTTAATTTTAATTTGTAAGATTTTCACGTGCAAAAGGAAAATGGAATAAGCAAATTACAAATAATAAAAAAGATAAATAGGACAGGAATGAATACATATAAACATTTCACACCAAATACCACCTAAAATAATTTTTGTAGTGGTATTTTCCCAACACTACGATGAAAGATTCCTCGATTTACACGATTTTACTTGGCCTTCCTTTTCTCATTGGTTGTGATTTCATTTTCGCAATTGTGTATATTAATCGGCACAAAATTTTACATTTTTATGACTGAGGTATATGTAAGGCCATACAAATAAGAAATTCCGTATTGTCTCCTATAAAATGTGATAAAGTGTTGGTTAACTATATATGTTTCTATTAAGAGGAGCAGAGTTGCCAAGCCTCCGGCGTTCTGGATACCTGTATTTTAATACAAAAAATGTTACTTTATTTAATTGAAACATTTGCGCAATTTAAAAGAACAACATTTTCTGTAAGATAATAGTGTTGTGCAAAAAGCCTGAAACTTGCCATGTCTGGTGGGGAGTGAAATGTTTTATTTAATGCATTTATCTCTATTTTAATGCTACGTGAACAACGTCCCGTGTAACAGCTTGTAGAGTGTAAAATAAATTAAATTATTAAAATAATCCCTATTACGAAAAATGAAATAAAATGCCCGGCTAAGGGAAATAAAAGGTTAGTTAACCTTTCGTAATTTGACCTGAACACAGGTGTGCGTCAAATTTCAACGGTGTTTGTAACATCACGATTTTTAAAGTAAATGTGGATACTATTAAAAGGCTATCACAAAAAATACTTAACGGCGCGGCGCCAAATCGCGTTTATCTATTTAGTCAATTGGAAGTGGACACGATGTTGAATTATTAACCGTTAGGTTTAGAAGTCCCCTACTTTAGGGTGATTTTAGTAAGTTAATGCTATCGAGTAAATTTTTAGATATTTAGATTAGATCTTAGATTGAATATTGCAGAATGGTAATCAAAATTATTTTTTGGAAACAAAAATTATAAAGGTATTAGATTTCTAAATTAGATTATCCATTAGATACAGGTGTTTGTGGTTAGCAGGCAAGTAAATACTGCTGTATGGATATTAGGATAACGTAAAAGGCTTGACCAAATTGTTGCTTATCCTTATAAATCGCAGTGTAAAAAAGAATCTAAGATATAAGATAATCATTAACTCAATCAATAGAAAATTACAAATGCAAAATAAATTACACAACAGGGAAACACACATACACACATTTTTCACAATAAATTACGTTCAGGGGGGCGCCCCTCTGAAGAAATTTGCTTTATTATATAAAAATTACTAGAATAAGTAGCTCGTGAGAATTTTAGAATATCATTACATAACAACGTGTTTAATTTAACGCTTCTAATGTCTGAAACCATCGAAATATTTTTTTCCCTTTTATAAATGTTTGTATAATTTAAAAAGTTTAAATTTTGTTTTTGTAGAAAGATTAATATTACGCAAAGTTTGCTAAAAACAATAAGTTGCAGAGATGACGTTGAGGCTCTTGATCTGCAGATTTACTAGTTAGAATTTGATTTTTAAACAATTGTTTTCTCAGTATGACCATTTTTTCAGGCATGAAAGAGTTCCTCCTAAAGGAGGAATTCCTCCTTTTTAAAAACAATTTTGGTCATTCTCTGGATTGATGCAAAAATGCAAAGAAAATAATGGAAGCATATAAGGTATGTGAGGGGTCTCGAAAATTAAATAATCAGGCATTTTGTCCCCTCAAATCCTTAGTTTGTTTCTGAATTGCTGTGCAAAAGAGCTATCAAATTAAAGGTGAGCTTATATTATAAGCATATGAAAGTCATGCAAATGAAGCTGTTTAAAGTACCTTTCCAGAGTGAAATTCTTTTTAACTTTAAAAAAGAAAGGAAGTTTTCATAAGGTTCTTGTTGGAATAGAATATTTTGTCCTATTTATACAACATTTTTTATTTAAAAGTTGAAATTTGTTTTTTGTGTTAATACTTTCTAAGTTACAAAAAGAAAATAACAATCATATGTACAGTTATATTTCATTTTATTCTATAAATAACTGTTAAAATGTATTTAAATTATAAGAGTTTGGTGTCATTGATTAGATTGAAAATCTTTTCCTATTTTTTTCATATTTCCCGCTCTCATGCCTGTTTTTTTCATTCCCAGATCTCCCGCTTCGGAAAATCCGGTTCAAAACGTCAACTTTGACTGCATTTTTTACAATATTTCCTGCATTTATCAAAAAATCGAGAAGCACGGCACATTATGTAGTTTCTGAATAAGAGAATTTCCCAGTTAGATGGGTTTGAGAGTAAAAATGAATTTAAAAATGAATCAGAAAATAAGCAGTTTGGATTGGAATACACCCTTGATTGTTGGACTTGTCTTGAAACAGTTGTCCAACTGATATTCCATATTACCGACGCACCAACTTGAAAAACATAACCTCTTCGCTCATCAACAAGTTAGCATAGAGAAGAACTGACTAACACAACAATAAATTTAACTGTTCAACTTTATATTGAACTTTGTTAACATCACTGACAACGAGATTTTATAATTACTAGGTTGAGCAAAAAGTTCTGGGAAATTTGTGAAAGTTGCGTTGTTATGCGCAAATTAACAACAAAAGCAACAAGGACTATTCTTCAAAGTAGAGACCATCATAGTCCACGGCTTTCTGCCATCGTTCTGCCAGATTCCGGATTTGCTGGAAGTACCCTGGTGGCTCCTTGGAATCTAAAAACTCTTGACATGCTTCTTCAACTTCATCAAAGGATTCAAATCGACGGCCCTTGAATAAGTGTTGCATTGATCGATAGAGGCCATAATCGCATGGAGCCACCCCTGGACTGTAGGCGGGGTGTGGAAAAATTTCAACGCTGTCCAGCTGTGCAAACTTGTCCTTGGTCCTCTGGGCCACGTGCGGTTTGGCATTGTCCTGCTGAAACAAAGCGCGCTTTCGGCGGACCAATCTTGGATACTTCTGCACCAATTTTCCGTAGACGCGATCCAACACTGTAAAAAAAAAAAACGGACTAAAAAACGGAAATACTACTGGCAATTTAGACGCCAGTACTATTTATGTTTTTTACGGGAATTTTTACCCATAAATTACAGAAAAATTTCCGTTTTTCTGATTAAAAACGGAAATTTTTCTGTAATTTATGGGTAAAAATTCCCGAAAAAAACGGAAATAGTACTGGCGTCTAGATTGACAGTAATATTTCCGTTTTTTTTTTTTTTTTTTTTTTTTTTTTTTTTTTTTTTTTTTACAGTGAACTGCTGGCAATAGAGCGCGGCATTGATGGCACGACCATCATATATGATACAAATTCCGGTAACTATTAGATTAAAAATTTCCCAGAACTTTTTGCTCAACCTAATAATACGAAATTTATCAAATTTACCTGCAAAAATTGAGACTAAGAGTTTATTTAACCATGTCTCTGCAACAACATGTATTCAAGAAGAGCTGAAAACAGTGTCTCATGGGAGTAAGGAAGTCGTAGGGCATATTTACGCTTTGCTGTAACAGTGTATGCGCCTGTATTGAAGTACTCATTGTCCGACCATATTCCCTAATACCTGGACTTCGTCTATTAGCTGATGTTTATTGATTTCGCTACTGTAAATGCATATTTATTAAATTTTAGTTGAAACGTAATCTCGAGTAAGGCGTGTGATTTCATTGAAAATAAATCGTACAATATCATAATTGTGTTATAATATATATTTTTTAATTTTCTAATTTTAAAACAAGTATTTTACGTGCCAATTCATAGAACGGAAAGGAATCATGGAAAGGGGGCGAAGAAAAATTGCAAAGAATTTGTGAAAGGGAGACTTTAAAAATCTTCTTCTTCCGTGAAGTTTTATTTACGCATTAAAAGGAAGAGATGCAACATACTATTTTTTAAAGCAAAAAATTACAAAGTATTTATTTAAAAAAAGTAAAAAACTACCTATTGCAGCTTTCCGGTGGAAAGCAATTCCGAAAAATTTTGATATACGAGTCACGACCCCCCTGATTAGAGGATTGCACGGGCCCGGACTTGGGACGAGGGAATTTTTTTAACGGGCCGGGCCAGGCCGGTGAAAAAAAATAAGAGGTCCGAGAAAAAAAAAATCAGCCTCATAATAAAAATGTAAAAGGATCAAACAAACACTGCAAATAGAAGCGTCTTAAATTTAGACACATATGTGACTGAAAAATAATTTTAGACACTTAAGTGTCTTAATCTGAAAATTAAGACACTATAGATGTCTTAATTTAAGATACATAAGCGTCTTACTATGACCATGGTGTAAACGAACTGAGAATAATGTCTAAAATATCCGCAAACGTCTTATTTTAAGACACTTCATTGCTTCAAACGTGTCTTAATTTAAGACGTTTTGATTCTTCCGACGCAATAACCACCAGGGGGCACTAGCACTCCCAGTTGCGCATGCGTTTTAGATGTCTTCGTTCGAAGTGGTATACGTTGTAATTCAAACAAAGTTTGTTTTTATGTACGCGTGTATTTTAATTCGTTTTTTGCGAAATGTGAAGTACTGTGATTTTAATTCGTATTAACTTGGAGTATTTATTTATTGAATACATACATCTGACGTGTGTGCTCGACATCAAATGTCTCTTAGAAGCTGTCGTCGATACAAGAGCGGGATAGACACAGAACAGAAGTAGACGACGGTTGAAGATTACACCCGGAAATTCTACAAAGCGTGTGCAATGGGCTTAGTGTTAACTCGTATCAATTTATATCAATAATATTGTGTTATTCATCTTCGTCCTGTCGAAGCTGGCAAAAAAAAAGAAACTTTTGTTTGGCGGGTCCTGTTTTTAGGATGAAACATCTCATTCTTTAAATATGGCTAGTCGGATGTATTATGGGATTACCTTTTAAACTGATGAAAGTCTTTCTCCCTCACTGTGGTTGTGGTAGTTTTTAAAATTTCAAATCGAGGAATATTTCTTACCTCTTGCAGCAACTCAAGTAAGTTTCTTTATAGTAGTAAAATTAGTGTATTTTATGATTTTATTTATTGTACTAAACAAAATCCTGCATGAAATTTAATTAGTTTTGAATCTGTTCGCAAAAAACAATAATAATAAATATATATTATAAATCGTTAATTCCATCAAGTTTAAAATTTAGGCTTTTAGAGACTGATATAAATAAAATGCATGGCAGCTTTTAAAGGTCGTGTAGTTAAAAAAATAAAAATAAAAATAAAAATAGATATTGTTATTTTGTTATTTTTTCAACAAGAAAAATGAGACTGTAGTAAGTAAAAATAAATGCTCTGCCCAGTATTTTTCGGTAAATTTCTGATCCAGTATTTTTCGGTAAATTTCTGATAAAAGGAAAGCATAATTGGTTGTAAATTATAAACTTAAAGTTCTTTCACTTCATTCAATAGGTTAGACTGACAGCACCCTCTAGCGCGCTTTCAAGAAATAGGAATCACTTATGCAATATAAAAATTTGTCACGATTTCTATAATTAATTTAAAAGCAACTAATTCAAAATTCAAGAATTTTTCTAATGGAACATCCAAGTTATTTACCGTCAAATCTTGACGGGTACTATCTAGTATATTTTTAAACTTATGACGTTCTTTTTTATTACGAATTATATATTCAATGTCAGTTCTTAGTTTCAATGGATAATTTTTATCTCGCAGTAAATGACGGCCACAAGGAAGTAAAGAAAAAAAAACTTTGAAAGATGACCTAATGCTTTCTTACTTCCTGGCATAAAACCGCAGATTAAAAAAAGATAAATAAAGTAAATGAGATTGGTCTATTATATGAAGCTGCCTGTAAAAATATACATATGTATTTCATTTGCAATCAACTCTAATACTGATTTTTTTATTATTTTTAATAAAAAAGTAATTTGAAATTTATAATGGGAAAAAGTAAAAACCTCTAACTAGATTTCGTATTTAAAATTGTGGTAACTTTATTTATATGCACTTATACGAAAAATACAAAAATGACAGATGTTACTGTATATATTTAAGACGAAAGAAGTTTGGAAATCATAAGTTATTTTTTCCTCATGTTTTTAATATAGAATATGTACTTATTTGTTTTTATTGATAGTTTAATAGCTTTTGTGAGTACCCTCTGATCTACATAAAAACTTGCCCATGTGGAAATATAAATTTTTTAAAAACATAATTTTTAAATAAGTATTTTCATTTTTTTTTTTTGGGGGGGGGGGGGATTTTGCATGAATTTTTGTAAAGCTGATATCTTAAATCTTGCACTGATTATAATGAAAGTTTTGAACTTTTAGAGTAGGACAAGTTTAAAAACGCAAATATATTTAACAAAATACCAAAGTCATTTTTTCCCCAATGTTATTAAAGTAGAATATTTATTTATTTATTTTCATTATTCATAGTTAAATGGCTGTTGTGATTATCAAGTGATGTATATGTAAAATTGCCTATGTGGCAATATATTTTTTTATATTTTCATTTTTTTTTTTTTTTTGGGTGGGGGGGGGGGGATTTTTGCAATTTTCGTACATCTGATATTTTAAATCTTTTTCCACATTCAACCGAGTATAATAAATATTTTGAACTTTTAGAGTAGGACAAGATTATAAAAAATATATATATATTTATCTATGTACCTTAAAAGCCCTTAATAGCGAACACTTCGGGACCGCGGAATTTGTCCGATAATTGGAGATGTCTACTTTTTTGAGATAAAAATATACAAATATGTATGTCTGCTGATTAAAAAAGTATTCGTTAAATAGAGGTGTTCGCTATTCGAGAATGTCCATTAACCTCCACAACGGATACTCCCGAATACCGGACATCTCAATTTAGACAACTATAATGCAGGGTTGCGTTTTTTGCAAAAGTACTTCTTGATTAAAGGAAGGGCAAACTGGGAAGTGCCCCGTCCCCCTACGACTGTAGTGCCCCCAAATTTGATGTGCAATATTTGTAAAGCTTATATTTTAAATCTGTTTCGAAATTGTACTGATTATAATCAATATTTTGAACTTTTAAAGTAAAATAAGGTTAAAAACAAAATAAATTTAAAAAAATCTAATATTTAGATAAATATTTTTTGTTTTTTAATCTTGTTCTACTCCTGAAGTTCAAGATATTGATTATAATCAGTACAATGTCGTAAAAGATTTAAATTATCAACGTAACGAAAATTGTATACCAAAACTGAGAGCACCAAAAAAATCAGGCTGTATTGGGGGGGGGGGGAGGGGCAGGACCACAGCCAAATATTTTTCCAGGATTCAACGTGGTCAAACATGGCTACGTATGATGCTTACAAAAAAATGGATGCGATTCAGACGTTTGAAGTGTCTGAAATTCAGACGCAAAAAGTGTCTGAAAAAATTCAGACATTTTAAAATGTCTGAAAATTGAACACTCCATTTCAGACACTTAAGTGTCTGAATTTCAGACATTTTAATTTAGAGTGAAGTCAATAAAATGTGAAGAGTTTTCAATGCACGTGCTGCAGGAGCCGGTGCTAGACCGACAACATCAGTTCAGAAATATAACATGACCAGCGTAGACCGGCATTGGCAGTTGCATCATGTTTGAAGCAGGGCTTAATTATTTCAGCAAACTAGGTTCGAGCTACGACCAGGCTTACATTTTCCTTCTACATGACGGGCCGATGCCGATTCTATTCTGCATTCTATGGCTTGCGAATCTAAAGTAATCTGACACATATTGTAATTTATAATGTTAAAATTTCCCTTAAATATGTATGCAGTATTCAAGAAAAATATCTTAATTGTATGTTAAGAAAAATCGACTTTTTCTTTGGAAATTGAGAATCTTATTACATTCATTTTTGCACAGGCCGGCCCGGACCTGTTTTCATACATTTTAGCAAGGGCCAGATTGTGAACCACAAAAATACAAGCGGCCCGGGTCCGGCCAAGATAGCTTTCTTTCGGGCCGGGCCCGTACTTGGAAATTCTGGTCTATGCAGACCTCTAAGGTCACAAAATCACCCTCCATTCAAATGATAATTTATGTATTTATTATATATCCATATATATAATTAAACACAATTTTCATAACTACAGACATACACACATTAAAATTTTATTAAAAACAATTAAAATATAGTTAAAAATATATATAAACGTTACGGCTATTTTCATAGCCCTCATCAGTAAACGAACAGAGTCACAAAACAGCAAGAGCCACAGTAAACGAAAAAACAGTTAAAATCACGGTCTAAGTAGGATAAAATAATCAGCAGTAACTTGGGTTGCTTCGTTGATTGGCGATTTAGCTAAAACGGTTCTCCAACCCTCAAGGAAGACACGGCTAAAATAGACGGGGCAATTGGATTCCACAATTCGTGCACTCTCAAAATCGGGGACATGATCGAACTCAAGTGCATGTGCAACCAATCTTGAATTCAGAGTACCTTTCTTAAAAGAATTTTTATGCTCCTTGAGTCTAGCATTAAATGAGCGTCCAGTCTCACCAATGTAAATCGAGCTGCAACCTTTACAAGGAATTTCATAAACAACACCATTCAGGTCAAACTTCGAATATTTATGTTTAAAACTACTGAAAAAATTACCAATGCGGTTCAAGGGAACATGAGCTGTCCTAACATTAACATTCTTGAGTACGGCTGAAATTTTCTCCGAAATATTACTGTAATAAGGCAAAGATATATTTCCTATGGGATTGACACGCTGGTAAGGAGTGGGATACTGGTCTGATTTGCTCGTAAGTTCCAAAATAACACCAACGACGTGGATAGTCGTTGAGACGTAAATCATTCATTATCTTACCAATTTCATTATCAAAACTTACACTGTCACTGCAAAATCTCAAGGCTCTGTTGTACAAGGATCTGATGACTGCGATTTTATGTGAAAGTGGGCTATTGGATTTAAAATTTAAATATTGCCCGGAGGAAGTACTTTTTCTGTAAACAGAAGTTTTCAAAATAGGAATATTATTAACAATTTCTCTCTGGAGCAAAACATCAAGGAAAGGGAGTGACCTGTTATTTTCAAACTCTATCGTGAACTGGATAGAAGAGGAAAAAGAATTCGCTTTGTTTAAAATCTCCACAAGTTCACCTTCTTCAGCAATTATAAAAACATCATCCACATACCGCCTCCAAAACTTAATCTTATTACCCAAACTGAAAATAATATCTTTCTCCAAATACTGCATAACAATCTCTGCTACTCTCACGGACAGGGGGGAGCCCATTGCAGTTCCTTTTATCTGTTTATAAAACGTATCTTGAAAAACGAAACAATTTGATGTCAGACAAAATTCAATGAGTTTAATAGCAACGTCCATATCTAAATTAATAGCATGAGCAAAATCGGGCCACATGCTCTGAACAGCGAGGCAGGCTAGATTTATTGGTACTCATGTGAACAAAGATACCACATCCAAAGATGCCATCACACATTTGTGAGGTATAACGAAACTCTTCAAATCATCAAGAAATTTAATTGAGGAATTAATACTGTAAGGGGAGGAAACGGTCATGGGTTTGAGAATAAAGCAAGGAACCCACATGCGGAAAAATAAGACGGAAATCTGCAGCGGCAAATTTTCCGCTACGCCAAATTTCCGATTTGGAAATGAGAATCGCACTTGCGTTTTTCGCTGGCCTGGCTATGTTTTCAGAAAAAGAAAATAATCAGCTGCACGTGAGAACAAGTGACGAAATAGTGAGAAGCGTTCTTATTGGTTGATTTCTACAGATGCCGTCGCGGAAAACGGAAAAAGTTAAAACATGTTTAACTACAATTCCGCTGCGTTTTCGCATTTGTACGCGGCAAATATGTGGTCAATTTGCCGTTCCGCTGTCCAATTCCGTCATATTTTTCCGTATGTGGGTTCCCGGCTTTACTGACAAAAAACTAGATAATTTATACAATGGGGAGTGGCTGTAATCGATAATAGGTCTAAGAGGAATATTAGGTTTGTGAGTCTTCGGTAACCCATAAAATCTTGGAACGAGACCAGTATAACACTTAAGACTTTTGGCAAGAGTAGGACAAAATCCACCGGACCTCCTTAAATCACTCAGGAGGCCATTCATGTTTCTTTGAATACTCGGAGTTAAATCTTTATTAACAATACTGTAAGTTTGATTATCGTTCAGTAAATCAAGGGACTTATTTATATAGTCAGACCTATCCATAACCACAGTAATACGGCCCTTATCCGCTCTAGTAATAACAATTGATGAATCACACGATAACTTATTTAAAAGTTTTCTATAAAAACTGTTAGAACTTGGTACCACATAACGATTCTTTATCAATATCTTGGAAATCTCAGACCTTACCAGGGAGTGGGTAAAGTTCCAGATATATATAATTATATATCTGATTTTTGTCATGCTGTAACTCTCGTATTTGAGAACCGATTTGGATGTGAATTAGTATGTGCATAGTACATAACAATGTCTTGACCGAGTTCATTGGCCAACTTCATCCGCCATCTTGTTTCAAAATGGCGGCCACTTAAAAATTTAGAACTGATATATATATAATTTAGAGATAAAAATTTATTTTATGTTTAATTGTTAGGTCTCCATACAATTATTCCGGAGCATTTATTGTTTTGTCTTTAACTTAAAAAATGCTTGAAATATAGCAGCTTGAAATTCCAGGGTAGTTGATATTTTAAAACAAGACAACAGATTAATAAAAATCAGAGATTAATTTATGAGTTTTAGTGAACGTGATTTCTTGCAAATTATCCTTCATTGTTGTAACCATTTTCTCAATCACAAGCATAAAACTATATATTCATATATGTTAGCGTCAAATTCTTGCAAACCTGGCGAAATATCGTCAAATTTAGCGTCCAAAAATAAGTCGCTATGAATGAAGCCAAATTGGCTGCAGCTGACTAATTTAGGCGAAATTCTCATTCAAATTCAGTACTGACGAATCTTCTCTTATCAAGATTTTCGCATTTCAGCTTCGTGTGAAATTAGCTTCAAGTAAAATTTGCAAAATTTTAAAACCAACAAATAGGGAAACTACCTTTTGCTCCCTGTGCTGGCCGGAAGGACTTTTATTTAACTCAACTTGGTTTTTGTATGTAAAGATGAAATTTTGTATTTGATTTTTTACCCACTTCCTGATCTGCTAAAACTAAACTAAAACTGCGGCACTACAATTCATTAAGGATCAGGGTCTACGGTGCTAAGTCTTTTATACTTGACCGTGGTCCCTATTGTGCTTTCAATCATATGTCCCAGCCCGGTTGTCAGGCTAACGTCAAGTCCCCAATGTTTAGCTCCCTAGCAAGCTTGGTATTCATTTCATCAACCCTGAAGGGATGAAAGGTTGAGTGAACTTTACCCCATCCGGAATTGAACTGGGGACTTGTAGCGTGGTAATGCGACATTCTAACAAGAGATTGACCGAAAATTCGGTTTCGTTTTCGTTTTCGGCCCAAAATCTGAGTTTCGCCGAAAATTCGGCCGAACCGAAAGTATCAATATTCCAAAAATCTCGTTTCATCCTTCGGAAATTTTCAATATTACTCATCGATTTGAGCTTTATCGGCTCAAATGAGATCATTTATTGCTACGAACTTCGTTGTTTATAATTATCAGTCATGACTGACTCAAGACGTGAATGCAAATTTTAAAGCAAGCAATGCATATATAACTAAGCTTTTTCACGTGCTCATTAAAAGCTACAGACATAACAGTAATAGAAAATTTTCGGTTTGAAACCGCAAAGTGTTTCGAATACTCTTTGAGAATGTTCTAGTATAACAGATAATCATTTAGAAAAATCATTATAAAAAATAAATCGAGGTGTGTATACATAAAACTAAAATATTTTTTAATTAAATGAAATTCGTATAATTAGAAATTTTTTCTGTGACGTTGATGAATTAATTACGTTTTATTTTATATGAAAATAAAAAGTTTTGCGTCTAAAGCACATAGAGTCAATTTGGGCCACACGTATAATTAATTAATAATTATGTATATTTAATAAATACTCATAATTAATTAATAATTATGCAGATTTAATAAATACATATAATTAATTAATAATTATGTATATTTATGCATGTATTAATTACTTTAATACAGACAATTTAATTATAAACAAGTAATATAAAAATTTTGTTTTTAAAGTCAATTCCTACTTAGGCCATCAAAGAAAAATTTAATATAATCAAGCTAATATGAGTTTTTGTTACATTAAAATATCTCAATTTGTTGATTTTCTATAAGCAAGTAGTTTACAATGGAACTCTATGGGAATTTGGCGAAATATTACAGATATCGCCAAGTTGGCGTCACTTTTGGCGACTCATTTTGGCCGCCAAATTTGGCGATATATCGCCAAGTTGGCGACAAACTTGGCGGTATTTGGCGACAGAACAGGGTCCCCCTATGGTAACCCCTTATTGAAAATACTTTCATTGAAATTCAATAACCAATGGCGGCCATTTTGTTTCCCATGCAAAACTAAAATTAATTAATTAAAATTTAATTAATTAATTAATATTTGAAAAAACTTTATTAACATCAATTGTTATCCAGTACAAGTTTTAAAAAATTTATTTCAACCTGATAGGATGAATAATGAGTATTTTATTAAAGATTGAAAATTTGTGTAAGATAAATATATAAATATATAAATAAATACAGGGAGAGTGTGAGCTAATAGTAGGAATTGAAAAAAAAAAAAAAAAAAAAAAAAATCGACGTTTTTGTTTTCGTCCGAAAATAGGAAGATCACCAAAATTCGGTTTCGTTTCTCGATTTCGGCTTTAACAACCTGTTTTGACCGACCCTTAATTCTAACTAGGGATGCACCGAATATTTGGTATCTATTCGGTATTCGGCTTATTCGGCCATGGTACAGAATATTCGGTTTGGACGAATATCAAACTATTCGGTATGCCGAATATCAAAATATTCGGCTGAATCGAATACTTAAACAAAACTTTTAAAACATATTGTTAAAAACCTTATACAGTGTGTCCACGTATAACTTGACCGACCTTTATTTTCGCAACCGTTGGTCCTAGATACATACTTCCAGTTACAAAAGTGGTTTAAATAAGGTAAAGAATTATTTTTAAAGCGATTTGGGTCAAGAAAAACATTTATTTAAAAATTACGAAATTTAAATTTTTACACGGTCCCCCGGTCCTATAAGTGATATTTACTAAAAATTTACTGTGACACCCTAACAAGTAAGACAAAAAAAAAAGTCCCATTCATCTAATTTTAAAATTGACCGAGTTATGAAACTTTGAAATGCATGACATATACCACTTTTTTGCATATCAAAACAGATGATTTACACCAGGCTTTCAGGGGTCGTGTTTAAAGTACTTAAACGTATTTCAAGGTATCTGCGCTTTGAAAGAAATCGTACAAATATTACATTAACTTTTATTAGTTAAGTTTCAGATTAGTTAAAATAATTGTATTTTATTTTTTGTAAGGATTTGAGGCTATGATTTCTTTTAACTAAAATTATGTTATTTTCATAAGGTTTTGTTTAACTTGCAATGATCGTGATCGTCCTTCCAGTTTAGAATTTGTACTCGAACTTTAACTTACTTTTAAATGTCCGATCAAAATTAAATTTTACATACTGACTTAAATCCGATGACAATGCAATATTATTATGATTTTCGACTCTTACCATCTTATACATACTTATATTAGAGGATAACACAAAAACATTCGGATAGATTACCGTCAAGAAGTTTAAGAAAGAGTTTTAGATTAGATAACATAAACCTGCAATGGTTGTGTTTTTTAACTTTTATAATTATATTTTATGTATTTTTTAATGCTGAATCAAAAAATTACCTTCACTTTTAACCATCATCTCAAGATTTTTCTCAAATCGTAAATTTAAAGGTTAAAAAATAGCGAAAAATCTGATACTATAAAATAGTTGTAAGACTTTTTTATTCAGTTTAATTTTATTTAATTCAATAATTTATTAGATTTTTTGGCTTATACTGGGTTTCTTACAGCTAAACAGCTCAGGGATCCGATGAGGTTGGGAGGAGAAGGGGGGGGGGGGATCAATTTTAACTTTTAGCTTTTTAACTTTGAAATTTGCGATTTGAGAAAATTCCTGACGTGATAGTTCAAAATGAAGGTCATTTTCTGATTCAGTGCTAAAAAACATAAGAATCAATTCTCAAAAGCTAAAAAACATGCCACAATCCAAAATTTCGAAGACAGTGTAATCTAACAGCATTTTAAAATATGTATCATTTTGTAAAGAATTGAGGCTGTTATTTTTCATCCTTTTATTTAACAAAAAATCTGTTATTATTATCCTCTTATAATGTTCAGTACAAATTGTACATTTTGCAATAATATGTCAGAATGATTAAAGATTTCAAATTTATATTGCAATGCTAATTTTACTCTCATGCATTTCTTTATTATATCTGACGAAATTATATTTCTACTAAATTTGTGAATGACCCCTAATATGCAGCAAAAAATATACTCCAACTTTAAACAGCTATTACTCGGTCAATTTTAATCGTAGAATAATGGCACTTTTTTTGCCTTACTTGCCAGTGTAACATTTAAATTTTACTAAATATAACTCATAGGACCGGGGGACCGTATAAAATTTTATATTCTGTAATTCTTCACTAAATTGTTTTTTCGCTTCAAACTTTTTTATCTTGATCCTGCACCTTATTTTGACCATTTTTGTAATTGGAAATATGCATCTAGGACCAACGGTTGCGAAAATAAAGGTCGGTCAGGTTATACGTGGACACACTGTATAACTTCTACGTTTAACAGTCAACTTATAAAGTTATTCAGAATAATTAGAAACAGAATCATATTTAAATAAAAGAGAATGTTTTTATTTATTTGCTGTTTGTTAAGTATTATTTAAGAAAATTAACTAATCAAGAGGATTTTCATAGGAATTAATTATGTACAAAAGCAAGTTCTTGAACACTGTCCAGTAAAAAACCTGTTTCTTGCTAAGATTTTAAGAACAATGTTTACAATCTCTGAAAATGATTGCCCACTCCAGACACCAATCTAGGATGCATTTAAAAACTTCCTTGCTTAATCAAAGGGAGTAGAACAGTTATTCTTGCTAAGTTGCCACCATATAAAATTTGTATAGATTGTATTATTTATTTATTTTTACTTTAGTCTCTTCCTGACAAACAAATAATATATGATCCTGTACAATCTTTCTTCCAAATGTTTCACAATTTCTCTTTGATTTTAAAATATTTGTTTTAGAATTTAAGAAAATTTTATTCATTTGTTTTAATTCTGAGAAGAAGCCATGAAATTTAAAATTTTATTAATTAAAAAAGTTTTATAACTATCCTCTTTTTAAATAACTCAAAGCAGATTTTTTTCAGTATAAAGTTTACTTGAAAAAAGCTCTTGTTTATTAGAATAAAAGTTTCTGTTTTAAATATTATGTAAAATTGTTTTAAAATTTAACATTTTAATGCCTTTAAACTTTGAAATATAAAAGTATTCGACAAGCCGAATATTCGGTATTCGGCCAAATATTCGGTGCTCGGCCTAGCAGTTACTATTCGGCTAGCCAAATATTCTGTATTCAGTTCGCCTGTTGACCGAATATTCGGTATTCGGTCAAAATCACTATTCGGTGCATCCCTAATTTTAACCACTACGCTACTGGGCTTTTTCCTGATATGCTAGTATTAATATGTACAAAAGTGTGTTTTCGGTGCAAAATATACAAGATTTTGATATTTTTAGAACTTAATTATAAATTAGTAACTTAATTTCAAAACATTTTTCCGTTATCCCGTCACAGGTAATAAATCGCCAAACATTCTTTCTGGTTAAAAATGTATATGAGTTACGACAACAGTGGATTTAAGGGGATAGTACACAGACGCGCCAAACCACGCTCGACAGAAAAAGGCCACCTGTCTGTGAAACTGCAACAATGCGATATTTTAAACACTAGAAAGTAAAAAAAAAACTAAAAATTGAAAATAAAAAATGTAGTAAAAAAAAAAGACACACTTGGGTCAATTTACATTTTAATATTAATTAAGTTATGATTATACGTTGATAAAGCAATTTACAAATGCCGAGTAGATAGTTTTAAAAGATGCTTTCTTTTCTTTCCTGTTGCCATATCTTAACTCTTCACTGCACCGTGTGCCATATCTGGCACATACCTAAAAACATTACGTTATTAATTATGTGCCATGAATTTAGCGGGTATGATTGCTGTTCCTGATCAGGAACAATCTACAGTATGGAATAATTCTATATTTTGTCCATGTTAGATGTGTACACTAGACAACAAATTAGAATTTGTTCTTCGGAAACAAAAGAAATTTCGATCAAGCTATCAACGGTAAAATTTGCTTTAATTATTTTTACTAAATATTTAAAAATATTGATATAAAAGAAGATGCAGAGAGTTAGATAAAATTGATTAATTTAAAAAAAAGCCCATTTATATGCAAAATATTGCAATACAATATTTTAAAACCGCAAATTTATATGTATGGCACACACCATAAAATATCAAATTTTAGCTGAAAATTTAAAATTTAATTTTTTTTTTTACTATTTTTCCATTATTAGGCCGATATATAGATGTCAAATAAGTTTGTTCATAGAAAAATTCGTGCAGCGAAGGGTTAAAAAGAACAAAAATTATACTTTTTAATAAATTCATTAGCTCGCGCTTTAAACGAAGCGTAAAAAAAGTGGTGAATTTTCCATAATCAAGTTCGGTGCCCACGCCAAATTAATGTATTGTAACAGTAAGTTTTTGAAAAAAATTATGAATTGCAGCTTTGAAATTAGGCGTGATTCTCAAGATAAAGATTGAATGTATATAAAAGAGTGGGTTTTTTTTAAACCTGTTTTTACTTTTATACTTATTTTTTAATTTTTTTCTCTTTTTTTCAAGATTACCTTTTTTATATATTAAAAGTTATATACGTCCACGTATAACCTGACCGGCCTTTATTTTCGCAATCGTTGGTCCTAGATGCACACTTCCAGTTGCAAAAGTGGTCAAAATTAGGTGCAGAGTTAAGATAAAAAAAGTTTGAAACGAAAAAACAATTTAGTGAAGAATTACAGAATCTAAATTTTTATACGGTCCCCCGGTCCTATAAGTTATATTTTGTAAAATTTTCCTGTTACACTACAAGTAAGACAAAAAAAGTCCCGTTATTCTACGATTAAAATTGACTGAGTAATAGCTGCTTAAAGTTGGAGCATATTTTTTGCTGCAAATTAGGGGTCATTCATTAATTTAGTAGAAATATAATTTCGTCAGATATATTAAAGAAATGGTTGAAAGTAAAATTAGCATTGCAATATAAATTTGAAATCTTTAATCATTCTGACATATTACTGCAAAATATACAATTTGAACTGAACATATAAGAGGATAAAAATAACAGAATTTTTGTTAAATAAAAGGATGAAAAACAACAGCCTCAATTCTTTACAAAATATACATATTTTTCAATGCTGTTAGATTACACTGTCTTTCAAATTTTGGGTTGTGCCATGTTTTGTAGCTTTTAAAAATTGATTCTTATGTATTTTTTAGCGCTGAATCCGAAAATAACTTTCATTTTAAACCATCACGTCAGGTTTTTCTCAAATCGCAAATTTAAAAGTTAAAAAGCTGAAAGTTCAAATTGATCTCCCCTTCCCTCCCAACCTCATCGGACCTCTGAGCTGTTCAGCTGTAAGAAACCCAGTATAAGACAAAAAATTAAATAAATTATTGAATTAACCCGGGAGAACTCGCTGCATGAGATTTTCTCTCACAGTCGTACTTTTTTAAGACTCTATTTAAATCATTTTTCATTTTAATTAAAATTTTAAAATGTTTTTCAAATATTTTACCTATTTTGTGAATAAAAGTACTAAGCCAACCAAAAAAAGTTGATATTATATGAATGTAAAGTAAAAGAAAAGCAATTGGGCATTCTCACTAGCGAGTTCTCCCGGGTTAAATAAAATTAAACTGAATAAAATGTCTTGCATCTATTTTATAATATCAGATTTTTCGCTATTTTTTAACCTTGAAATTTACGATTTGCGAAAAATCCTGACATAATGGTTAAAAATGAAGGTAATTTTTTTATTCAGCGTTAAAAAATATATAAAACGTCAATTATAAAAGTTACAAAACACAACCATCGCAGGTTTATGTTATCTAATCTAAAACTCTTTCTTAAACTTGTTGACGGTAATCTATCCAAATTTTGTTATGTTATCCTCTAATATAAGTATGTATAAGATGGTAAGCGTCGAAAATCATAATAATATTACATTGTCATCGGATTTAAGTCAGTATGCAAAATTTAACTTCGATCGGACATTTGAGCGTGAGTTAAAGTTATGAGTATAAATTTTAAACTGGAAAGACGATCGTTGCAAGTTAAATAAAACCTTATGAAGATAACATAAATTTTGTTAAAAGAAATCATAGCCTGAAATCCTTACAAAATAAAACATATGTTAAAATACAATTATTTTAACTAATCTGAAACTTAAGCTAACTCAATCGTAATAGTTATAAGATTTCTTTCAAAGCGCAGATACCTTGCAATAAGTGTAAGTACTTTATATACGACCCCTGAAAGCATGGCTGAAATCATCTGTTTTGATATGCAAAAAAGTGGTATAAGTCATGAATTTCAAAGTTTCATAACTCGGTCAATTTTAATGTTAGATAAATGGGACTTTTTTGTCTTACTTGTTAGTGCCACAGTAAATATTTACTAAATATCACTATAGGACCGGGAGACCGTATAAAAATTTAAATTTCGTAATTTTTTAATAAATGTTTTTATTGACCCAAATCACTTTAAAAATAATTCTTTACCTTATTTAAAAAATTTTTGTAATTGGAAGTATGCATCTAGGACCAACGGTTCCGAAAATAAAGGTCGGTCAGGTTATACATGGACACACTGTATATCCTTTTGAAACTTAGGAAAAATATTTTTAATATTCTAGAAAAGTTCAGTTATGGAAAAAAAGAAGAAAAAAGAAAATATATACATATAATTTTCATAAGAAAATATTCACATAGTAACTAAATGCATGTCAGTTTAAATTTGTCATATCCTAACACCCGTTCTATGGTATGTTTGATACAGTCAGTTAATTAATACTCGCGCTATCTCTTTCATTCAATGTCAACAATCTCTCTATGCTCCATCATCCCCGACAAATTAAACATTGAGGGTTTTTTAATTGAACCTTTCCATCATTCGGTTTACCACATGACGTTTTTCTAATGAAATTTCATAAGCACAACTATTGCTTGTTGAGAAGGGGAAGAACGATTAATTTTTAAAAGGTCAATTTGCGGTTAGTGCCGCTGCTAATTAAGAGTAATTAAACCATGTTCAACGAGAACATTAGCTGCATTTCTTTGAACTTGATAAATGATGATTAAAGCTAATGACGATGAATAAAATGCGATTTGTTATCGCACTTGATTATTTATAAAGGTCTCATGAATAATAAGTTTAATCTTCAGAGTTTATGCCATAACGACCCCAAGTTGAACGAGTAAGGATGTTGACATGTTGATGATTAGTTTAATTGCTGATGAGATACATAATTTAAACACTATATTGTACCATCTTGGAGAAGATGTGAAATTAAACAGTGTGATATGCAAAACTATAATTTCAAGTTCTAGTTGTACGTAAGTTGATTTTATTTTCATTATTCAAAGTTTCAGTGCATAACGACCACTAAGTCACATTTTTTTGAACCTGATAAATGATGATTACAATTAATGATCTTTCCGAGATAATAAAATGCGATTTGTTATCGCATTTGATAAGACCTCATGAATAATAACTACAATCTTCATAGTTTCATGCAGAATGAGCCAAGTTGAACAAGTTATTTTTGTGATGTTAACAGGTTGATGATTAACTTAATTGCCTATGAGACACATGGACTTCAACACAATGGTACCACCTTGGAGATGATGTGTTAGTGTTGATGTGTTAGTTATACAGTCTTAGAAACAACAATGTAATTTCAGATTTTATAGTAGATAATCCAATTTTCTTACTGCTCTTTATAGTTTCATGTCATCCTTATCCCAATTTAAGAAACTACTTGCATTTTATCGATGCTAGAATATTGATGTGCTAGCAGATTGATGTGACGTTCAATTTCTGATGAGACGCATGGACTTCAACATAATGATATCATCTTGAAGATGATGTGAAATTACAAACAATAATATAATTTCAGATTTTAGTAACACGTAATTTTATCTTATTTCCATTCTTCTTAATTTCATTCCCCCACGACCCCAAGATGAGCAACTATGTGTTTTTAGTGATATCAACGATGGATGATTAATTTTATTGCTTATGAGAAACGAAATCTCATATGTTTTAAATTATCCCCTCTTTCCTTGGTTAAAATTCTTCTCTTTTTGTAATTCATTGATTAATTTGTTATAATTTATTTTAATACTTTGTTTTCCCACTGTAAATAAATGAAAGAATTAAACTATTTCTATCGCCAAACACTACCATGGAAATTCTAATCTTTGGTCATCACGCGAAATCAGCCACGTCAATCATAATAGATAAAAGAAATATGCCAGTTTCAGGATTACAACCGCACCTCTTTTGGAGTTCGTTACAAACAATTAGTCATTTAGGCATTTGTTTGTTTGTGAATCAAATGATGGCTAAGCGGTAACCTCTCCTCTTTTTATTTTGTCAATCTATGCACTTCTCACCGGGTTTCCAAAATTCTTTTAGTAACGTACTGTTGTCAGGCTTTCAATCTTGCTAACTTATAAAGTTTGTATTTAAATTTAAAAATCTCTATACATTAATACCTGATGGATATCTTATGATACATGTACTATCACCAAATTAAAAATGCCAATAAGTTACAGGATAAGTCAGGGCTGAAACTAAGGGGAGGGGGCAGAGGGGGCATGTGCCCCGGGCGCCAGAACGAAGGGGCGCCAAATGAAGATTTTGATTGTCGATTTTTCTCACATTTATGTTTAACACGGTATTGTTAAAATCATCTTGTCTGGCGTATGACAAAGCATAGAAGAATCTAAAGATGATATGGCATAAGAATCCTGTATAAAGCGAAATTGTTTTCGATTCTTTTTTGGGGGGGGTGGGGGGTGGGAGGGGATCACATCTCGTTATGAGAATTTTTTATATTGAAAGCTATTCCGAAATACAAACTAACTACTTTTCCGATACTTTCGCGAAGTCATTTTCATTCGTAAATACAAAAAATTTGCATTAATATTCGTAAAAATATAAAATTTACCGATTTTGTTCAGATACCAAGAAATTAAAGAGTTTCCCATTTTCTTTTAAAGGCAAAAATTCATTCAGAAAATGTTGTCAAAGTTAGCATTTTTAGCCAAGTTTTACGAGTTGACAGCCACAGAAATGTCGTCACAAGGGAACAACTGGGTGTCACTTCCGGATATTCAGTTTAAAAAGTCCAACAATAGTCAACGGTGAAATATGGCAAAAATTTGTATTCAACTTTAGAGGTAACAAAACCGTACACATTGACAACTATGTGATTCTATAAATGTCATGAAAATTGCAGGTGTAGCCTTTTCTTTCTGCTCAAAGTATTAAATAGTTTTTTTCAATCGAACTTATACTTTTGGAATGGATCATTTTCTTTTGATGGACTGATGGCTTCCATAATTATGAAACAGCCATTATAAATGAAGCGTTAGGTGAAGAGGAAAGGAGCAGCCGTAAAAAGTTAGAACTCTGATTTTCTGGTCAGAATTCGGGAAAAAATGGCTTAAAAATTAAATGGCTTTAAATGACGTTTTTAAAAATAGTTTTTTTGAAAAAAAAAAATTATGGCCTTTTTCTCCCCCCCATCCTGATCAGAAAATCGGAGTTCTAACTTTTTACGACTGCTTTTTCCTCTTCACCTAACAATTTATTTATAATAGTTGTTTCATAATTATGGAAGCCATCATTCCATCAGAAGAAAACAACTCTGTCAAAATTCTCTTTGTAAATATACTTTGCGGAAGAGGGGGGGGGGGGACGGGGGACGCCAAATTCCATGTTTGCCCCGGGTGTAAAAAAGGCTAGTTTCGGCCCTGGGATAAGTTATAAGTTATAGGTGGCGTAAGATTTTAACATTCTGTCCCTGATCGGCCTCCAGAAAACGTGTAATCTGTTTTCTCTTTGTACGATGATTGAGGTACTGCCCACCTTCCTATTTTCATACACTGTAAAAAAAAAGGACTATAGTTACTCTTAATTTGAGTTTATGAAATGCCAAATGAGGATTAAATATACTCCAAGTTTGGTGAAAACACCGAATAAAGTGCCATGATACATGATACACTCAAAGCGATTTAAATTTAATCTTTTAAAGAAATTGTGGAAACCGTAAAGTTTTTAAACAACACATGATTCAGTCCGCCATTTTGAAATCTGTTTATATAGCCGTGTTCCAGGGATCGGATTTTGTTCGAAAATGTTTCTCAGTAATGATCACTAAATAAAAAGCAGTTAACCAGATTATGTTGCAGTACCCGAGCTGAAAGGTTCCTTCATAGCTGAAAAAATGCTCGTCTTCTTTGGCTAATTTCTTCGGAATAGGGTAAGAACTTAAAACTTATGTTTAACTTAATATTTTTTAAAAATTCTTGTTTAATGTTAATACTACAATCATTTTCCAACATTGTTATACCTACTATGTATCTCTAGCTGCTATATTTATAATTTTATGAGTATATGAAGTCAACCTACTTTTACAGTGTATTGGTGCCATTTTCAAATTTTAGCATTTTTGTCACTTTTGAGACGCTCAGTACACATGAATTCTGCTTGTTAACTTTAAAATAATGTTTGATTCAACTATATTAAAGATCGTAGATTATTTTTTAACCAAAAATTTTAAGTTTTCAATAAGCTTTAACTATTTGCGAGCCATTTTAAAAAGTATCGTTTTTAGGGTTACGACTTTCGTTTTCCCATAGGAAATACATTACGTAAACAACAATATTCTTAAGCTTTTTTAACTACAAAAACTAATTTTTTCTGAAAAACTAATGTGATATTCAGCTCATTTAAAGCTTAAGCTTCAAGATTCTATCTAGTTTGAAAAGTTTTGAACACTTTTTGTGTATTTGCTGAGCGTTTCAAAAGTTGACATTTTTCGATTTTCCAGTTAGCCCTCGCTCATAGAAATACATGGGATTTTTACTGTTGTTGACATATATTAACATAGCTTGTTTTCAACTTTTTATTAATTATTTTGGAAAACTAATACTTGTTTTATGTTCTATATAGCACGGGCTTTGCTCCGCCACCCACCGTGTATTCCAGGCTCGGACTGGCCCGCCGGCCCATCGGCCCGAGGGCCGGTGCGCCCTCATCCAGGGAAAACTTCGCGCCCCGAAGTGCCTAAGCCGCTCCAGTGTTTTTTCCCTCGTTGTACACATACATTCTGACTAGTGTACTAAATTTCGAGAATTCGTTTTGGGAATAATCATCAATATTAATAGACAAACAGCATAAGAGAGGTACTTTTTATTATCTCAAAGAAATTAAAGATACATCGGAACAATTTCAGGATCGGAAACCAAAGTGGGCATTTTTACATCCGATTGAGAGGGAAAACATTGCGGAAGAACTGTAGTAACCAGGGCTGCGGAGTCGGAGACGTCCATTTTACAAGCAGGTCTGCGTTGTCGGAGTCGGCCCAGTTTTGAGCGAAAGAGTCGGAATCGGATCTGTTAAATTTCCAGAAGTCGTAGACGTTAATTTTTCCCACCGACTCCGCAGCCCTGGTAGTAACCATGGCGCCTGGGTTACATTTTTTTCATAGCTTCTTTCAATGATATCTTTTAGATTTTAACCAAATATTTGCATATTTTCAGTCCTTTAGCTTTTAGTACCTTGCCTCCCTCCTCCTTCTTAAAGCCGGTACTCAGTGCACTTATAATTGAAGCCCTGCTTTTTGGAAAAAAAAGTGAAAAGAAAGAAGTAAATATTAGAATACAAAAAAACTTTTTTGTAGGCATTTTGTTGTTGATTGGAAAACATTACCTTTTTTTTTTGAGGAATGCAAACTTAATGATACTTCTTGATTACAATCCTGCAAGCTGTGGAATTCCGCTGCCAGCATCTTTTCATTCACAAAATCTACACCATAATTTTCGGATAGCAATCTCTTTATTTAATGGCTGACTTTTCGTGGTTAAATAACTATTAGAAAATTCTAGTATATATTTTAAATAAATGATTGTTTAATTTAATCACGGAAAAATATATCAGTAAATAAAACCATAATTGCTATTCAAAAATTATGGTAGGTTTTTTAAATAAAAAAATTCTGACAATGGCATCCTGCAATTTACATGGATACAATCCCTGGGGCATTTCTCTCAATAGTGGAACCTTAAATATTTCCCTTGATGTCTAATTGTGATAAGAATTTTGCAAATCAGGGGAAGAGTGTGCTGAAAAGAGTCCATTTACAACTCAATTATTTTAGTGATTTTATAATAACAAAGCGACTTTTCCTGTAAAAAACTTTTAATAGTGAAATATCAATTCAGAATTTTATGGATACGTACAGTCATTTTTTAAGGATACAAAATGCCTCTTCCTACAAAATACCTGACTCACAAAAGTAATTGCTGTCAAATTGTAAATTAAATTTGAATTTATCCCATTTTTAACTGACTGATAAATAATTCATATTACGCTAAAGAAATATACTTTACAAAAAGAAAAAAAGTTAAAGCACTTAGCAGCACCGCAGCAACTCTATTTGACGGTTGGTGTAAAATACCTTGTATAGGCTGGGATTACGATGCCTCACTTAAGATCATCTTAGAGACTTACGATATAAACAAAACGTAAACGGCATTACGGTGCCTCGCGATCTTACGACAGCTTGGAAGCAGCCGTAAGTTAAGACAGAAGTGGATGCGCGCGCAACCACAACAAATGTAACTGTGGCCTGTGATTGGCTGACTGCAGGAGGACTTACGCCGAAGCACGAGGACTTGCGCCGAGGTACCGTAATACCAAGTTACGACTGATCGCAGGAACGCCTATCCTACCATCGAGCGTAAGATACGGTCGAGCGAGGCACCGTAATCCCAGCCTAATTTTTCTACCGATTTTCAGTGTGTCAATGGTGATAAATGGAATAAAACTAGTTACCCCTTATTAATTCCATAATAAAAAAAATCTATAGGAAACAATCGACTGGAAATAATGTTTTTTTTCTAATTATTATTATTCATGAATTATGTTTCCGAAATCATCTAAATATAAAAAAATTGTACCAATTTTGAATTTTGAAAACACAATACCTACGTTTGACACCTTATTTGAGTTTTTGGATCGAGACAGCTCAGAAAAAGGCATTGTTTATATGCATTATCTTAAACCTTGATAGAATAGTTTCAATTTGAGGATGCTAAAGTTAAAACGATTTAACCCGGGAGAACTCGCTAGTGAGAATGCCAAATTGCTTTTTTTTTACTTTCATATAATATCAACTTTTTTTGGTTGGCTTAGTACTTTTATTCACAAAATAGGTAAAATAATTGAAAAACATTTTTAAATTTTAATTAAAATGAAAAATGATTTAAATAAGAGTCTTAAAAAAATACGACTGTGAGAGAAAATCTTAAGCAGCGAGTTCTCCCGGGTTAAGAAACGTCAATTGATATCTTCATAAAAGTCATCTGTTTGATTTTTTTTTATTAATTTATTAAAGAGATACACTCAATAAACCCAAACATTTTGGAGACTTTTTTTCTTTACTCAAAAACGTTTTTTTTTAATTATGAAAACTGTTAATAAATTCATATTAAAAATTATGAAATTTGACCTACATTAATTTTTGTATACAACAAAGCACAATCGTTAAAAACATCGATGTCTAAGTTTACAGTTCATTTGAATAATTAGTTTTCGAGATACAGAGAAATTTCGCCTTTCCATAACTTAAGGGGACCGTCGTCTTTTATCAAAGAAAAAAAAAATGTGGAAACTAACCAGAAACACTTTGTATGATTTTCTTTTAATGTAAAGTAAGTTTATTTTAAATTTAAAATTCCTGTATAATTTTGCTCGTGACTTATTGAGTGTTTGCGGTACGTTTTCTTCTCAGATTTTTATTTTATTTTCCAAAATTTATGGACCCCTAACACTTTTTGTTTAAAAACTGTATTAAGATTTAAGAAAATTTAATATACTGAATCTCTTTCCTGGCTAACAAGAAATTGAAATAGGGTGTCAAAAGTGGATGTTACCATTTGAAAAATCAACTTTCGGGCATTTTTTAACATGTGAACAATCCCCAAAACAAAATTTATGGATAGCATTTAATAGTTGATATTATTCCCATCCATTTGTTCCTTTTTTGGCGCAGTATGTCCCAAACACATGATTCGTTTTAGAACATTGCGTAGCATTGTGTAAATTTGATGGAAATTTTAAACATGCACAGGAGATATAGCGAAGTCTTCTACCTAGACTCAGAGGTTTAATATTAAGCCATTTTCAAACTTGGTGCTATGCCAATGTGTTAAATCTTGTCAAATCAGCTACAACACAAGCAAGTAAAATTGACGTGAGTTTATTAAAATTTTTGCGCCCTCTGAAAATCCAAGGTCTGCGCCCTTTTCCCTGGCCCAGTCCGACCCTGGTGTATTCCTGGGTTGAGTTTAGATATGTTTAAAAAATTCATGAAATTTCGTATAAACATTTTTGTCTCAGACCACTTTCCCATAGCGTTACGCGTTTTGCTTACTTTGTTTTGCACCTTTTTTAACTATTTAAACCTTATAATTTTGCTTAAATATTAGTATCTTTTAAAAGCTTAAACTTCAAGCTTTCTAGCGATGTAGTGTTTATTAATTAATTATGCCGTTAAGTATTTTTAATTTGCTTTTTAAAAGTGATAAAAATTGTTCTTTAGCTCTTGAGAGGTTGATGGTTTTTAGCTCTCTGTATCTGTACAATTTGCAATGTTTAGTTGTATTTATGGTATGTTTATTTTAATTTGCTTAGACTATTTATTCGAAAACCAGTCAGGCCTACGCTGAGTTAAAAAAAAAAGAGTCAAGTACACGTGACGTAAGTCCAGATGTAACGAATGAATGATTTGTGAGGAAATTTCGTCGTTTACCAAAACTAAAATGTTTAATTGAGATAATAAATTATCGCAGTTAAAGCAATGTTTAGCAGCCTCTGTTCGTGAAACTATTTATTGTAAATTATGATTGCATTAGATTTAAAATGTAATCTTTAAATTGTTTTTTTATTTTACTGTTAAAGTGCAAACCAAATTAGTGTGACTTCACACCAGATAAGCAGTAGCGTGACTTTACACCAAAAATGGTGGCAACTAAGTTGCCACTAAAAGTGGTGTTTGTTTACACCATTTGATAGCTGGTGGCTCATTACACTAATTTACAAATGGAATTTCATTACACCACTTGGGGTGGCAACTTAGTTGCCACTCTTTTTGGTGTAAAGTAAGGGAAATTTTTTTTACAGTGTACTTGATATCTTAATCTTTTAAATTAAAGTTTGAAAAAAGGCCAATAACATGACTGACTCCTCTTATCTTCCACAAAGACATTTAAAAAAAATCTGAAAAACCTGCACTAATACAATACAGGCACTGTTTTGAACTATTCATCACGGCTAACTAAAATCTTCATCTTAAGGGTGTATTGTAATCCAAACTGCTTATTTTGTGATTAATTTTAAAATTAATTTTTTCTCTCAAACCCATCAAACTGGAAAGATCTCTTATTTAGAAGCTACATAATGTGCCGTACTTCTCGATTTTTTGATAAATGCAGAAAATATTGTAAAAAATGCTGTCAAAGTTGGCGTTTTTAATCGGATTTTCCGAAGCGTGAGATCTGGGAATGAAAAAAATGGTTACTGAGAAAATAATTGTTTAAAAATCAAATTCTAATTAATTGAGCAAAAAATTAAATCACACGGCCTCTTAAACATCTCTTCAAAAATCACCTCCTCAAGTTTCATGTTTTTATTTTTAAAAATGAGTCTGAAAATGTCTCAGGAAATTTCGAGCTGTTGAGTGTGGAAAAATATTTTTTCAAATACACCCTTAAATCTGATTCCCCCACGGTTTAACCAGAGTTTACATTATAATACATGGCGTCAACATTATGGTATAGGGTAATTCCATACAAAATGAGCAAAAATTTAAAAAAAAGTCGTGGCCACATAAAAACCGATTTTATAAAATTTGGTACACTGATTCAATTCATATTTAAATAGAGCTGTTCAAAATATCTTGACCAAAAATGACAAAAAATTGCCAGTTATGGGCATTTAAAAAACTTCTGGCACAGAATGGCATGTGTGCAGTCGTTCAAAGATGCAAGTTTAAAGTTCCGTATCTTAACCCTTAACCGGAAACGTGAAAATACCGTGCACAAACAGAACACTTAATAATTTACCAAACAGTGAACTTAAACATTTAATCTTTAATAGCAATGCATTAACAGGACCATATTTTTAATATAACAGCATAAAAATAAGTTTGGAATGTCGGAGAGAGAAAATATTAAGGGCAGGTATGTAGACGTAAACATCTCACAGACGTACGTTTCCGGCTAAGGGTTAAAAACGATTTAGCATAAATTCAAATTTATATAATATTGTAACTTCTGGAAAGTTATCTTCACATTTATTTAGTAATTATAATTTGGTAACACCATGGTTAAATTGGTTGTAAAAATTGAAAAATTGTAAATTTTGAGAACATTAATAACGTTATAAAAATCAAAGGAATTTGAAAACATCCGTGAAATTTATACCTGATGTAGTGTTACATACGAAAATCAAATTGCTCAAATTTAAAAGTTGCCATTTATTTCCTCCATCTTCAGAATAGCTTAGAAACTTTTAAAAAAAATTACAAAACCGCTATTTTTCCTCTTATGTAGGTACAAAAAATCAAATTAAGAAAACGTCAGACATAAACAATATTGCATAGGCATAAAGATCAATAAGCACATGATATGCTTAAAAAAAGTTCAAGATTGCCTTTTGATTTCTAACATAACAGAATTGGGTTCGAAAGGTAATATTTGTTACATTCTATGTTTATTTCCATGATGACATACAGAGTCGGTTTACAGTATATTTTTTCATCTTCATTTCATAGCATTGTGGTTTTAATGTTTTCACGTTGCATCTTTACCAGAAGCAATCACGATATCTCTTTAAAAGATCTATCGGATTATGTTTTGGCTTTCAATTAGACAATTAATGTTCATTTTGTGGAGAGTAAATGCAGTTCAAACTTGTGCGCCTTTTGTAAAAAAAAAAAAAAAAAAATTAGTGCTGTCATCTCTATATTAATTTAGGAATACTCTACAAGTATTTGTTCAACTGAGTCATTTTTTCTACTGCAGTTTAAAATATTCTTGAGGAAAAAATAAACTGAAAGCAAGAATCAAAGTTTCTATATTTAAGATATACATTTTTATCTATAATGTCAAGTAATTTAAAAATTTCAAGAGCTTTCCTTCATGTTCAAACAAGTAATAGAAATATTATAAATAAAAAGCAACGTTTAAACACCAAAACACTTCAAACTAGTTTCAGTAGCCAGAGCCTATCATCAGTGCAAAATATGATTGCTCAGAAAAGACCATCATTACTGAAACTAATTTGCAACAAGAAATAAATTGTTTTGGTGCTTTAAACGTTGTTTTTAGGTACGTTCGTAATTATATAAATACGTAGCACCTATAGTCGTCATTTAGTCCGTCCGTCCGCATATAACAGAGCAAAAACTACTCAACCGAATGATCTGAAAATTTAAATATATAATTGTTGCAAAACTTTGTCGAGTCATTTCAAATTTTATGAAAATTGGATGAATAGTTTAATTACAGGGACAGTCAAAAGTTTTCCGTTACATTATGGCCAATGGAAGAAAATTATTGCAAGTGCATTTTAATGATGTTACAGCCTTCCGAATGTTCTGAAATTTTAAATATATAATTGTTAAACAATTTTGTCAAGTTATTTCAAATTTTATAAAAATCGGATGTATAGTTTAATAACAGGGACAGTCAGAAGTTTTCCGTTACATTGCGGCCAATGGGAACAAATTATTGCAAGTGCATTTTAATGACGTTACAGCCTTTCGAACAGAATGAAATTTATATGCACTCATGAAGCGCACTAAACTATGCATTCAGTACAATATGCGGTGCAAAAATATTTATAAAACTAGTTATAGTACGAATGCACCTCATTTGCCACGTTTGACGAGCAATTTCCAACTTGTTTATTTATATTACTGCGCTAAGTAATTTCTTATTGTAATAGAAATAGTGCCTTTTCCCTTCAAAATTTTTCTTTTTTTTATTATTAAAGAATAAAAAGGCAAGAATGAAAGTTTCTGTATTTAAAATATATACTTTCATCACATAATTTTAAAATTCCGTCAAATAATTTTAAAATTTTAAGAGGTTTCCTTCATGTTAAAACTATAAATATTGCATTTTCCTTTCAAAAAGTTTCATTATTTATTCTTTTTCTCATTAAGGAATAAAAAGACAATTACTAAATTACGCCAATCTGTTACTTATTGTTTGTTCGTAATTATAAATAATTTTTTTATATAGTCTTTCCATTCCTAAAGCTAATAATCAAAATTGAAATTTCAAGTATGCAGACAAAACCTCGAGTTTGCATCAACTTTTAATGTAAGTTTTAATACATAAATAAACAATCCTGAAATATATTATTTTGCATTTACTCATAAATAGATATTATCTACTTATAAGCTGGTTTTCATTAAAATCTGTGACATGTGAGCCACAGCTGATTTGCTCATTTTGTATGGAATGACCCAGAAAGAACTTAACATCAGTTCATCGGAATAGTAGTTATACTTTCTCTCTGTAATATTTATACATAACTGTTACAAAAGCAACGAGCTGTAAACTGTACAGTATTCAAATGTAGTTAATGTCGTTGATAAGAAATTAACAAGAACGTCAAATAATTCGTCAAGCATAGATTATAAAACGCTTTCAAACACATTCAGAGTACTATTAAAATAAATAAATAAAAAAAAAATTCGCCGTTTAATAGGGTGGAAAATGATGTCTAAATAAACAATTTGCAAATTCATACCACATTTATAAACACAATTTCGGCAGTTACTATTAATAGTCGGAAAAATTTCTGATTTTTTTGTGCAGCCCTGTATATGACCTATAATTTTATCATATAAGACACGGTATGCTAAAATTTAGTTCAGTTTGGATATGCATAGCATAGTTCAAAAATCTCTTTCTGCAGTTTCAACCAATAAACGGTAATGTACTTCAGAGAACACCCCTTTATATGATCTATAGAATTCATACACACACTAAGTAATATGCGAAATAAATGTTAAATTTAAAAACACTTACCACAACGCAAAACGCAGTTCTAGCAATTATTGTTTATAGAGAATATTGTAATTGAATTATTTTGTGCGATCCTGTATATGAACGATGAATGCTATACTCACCATCACCATATTGTACAGTAAGCATCTTGCAATGCACCTCAGATGTATATATAAATTTCAGTATGTTTGAAATAGCGTAACATGAATAAAATGTACCGCAAACGATTTTTCCCCGTACACCGTAATGTTACATAATTCTTTTGGGTGTCCCTGTAAATGAACGATGAATTCACATATTCTATACTAACAAGGAAGGTGAAGGTCTCCTTACAGGGCATACTCAGAATATGTTGAAAAAAATACTAGTGAAACTACTCATGTATGTAATAAAAGACCAGTTAAATTTTGCGGCGGAATTCCAGTTGAAAGTCTGTAAAACAATAAAATACTTTCAAATATTTGGCGCGAAAATACCAAAGCGACACGCGATTTGTCGAGCAAGGTTTTCCCTCGCCAAAAGCAAACGATTTTTTTTTAATGCATCGGAAAATTGCTTGTTAATTGTTTTTTAGAATGCTCGATATTTAATGAATAACTTGATTTAAGAACCTGATTTGTTTATTAAAAGTTAAATGAAAAGTGTTGCAAATTTGCATCACTATGCATTTAAGGGTTAAAATAATTTTCAAGAATGATTTTTTAAAAATATATCTCTATCGCGTGCAGATAACTCCATTTCTACTTACATTAATAAAAATAGCTCAGCATTTGTTTCCAGCTTAAATTCCATAACGCAATTAAAACATTCACCAATCAATAAATAAAACAATAAATATAAATATAACACAAATTTAAGACATGAAATCCAACTACGCGCTTAAACTACTGAAATGAACAGAATCAAAAATCCTGATTGCGTAAAATAGAGTAAATCTTTAGCGATTTCATTATCCTTTTAACTCTTAGCACGAGGCCAGTACGAAAGTATCGCTTTTAATAAATTAAAAGAAAAAAATAAGGCAGTATTGTTATTTTTCAAAGTGGACATTAAAAATAATACAGTCGAACCTCGTTATTCCGACACTCTAATGACCAGAAAAAAGTGTCGTCATAAGCGGAGTGTCGCCGTAACCAGAGTAGGAGATAAATATGTTTATAAAAAGATGTATTTTTAATTAATTTAAGACAATTTTAAATTCATAACTGTTTTTGCAGTTTTAAGCAATAAAACATTATTATTAAACAAAATAAACACAAAAACAAAATTGAAAAGAATAAAAATCAGATTTGTGATGGCTTATTTTTTTATTGTTACATGAAATATTGATGAATTAAGGTTTGATTATCCCTAGATGTCCTTCTTACAATTCTTTTTTCGATATTAAACATTGAGTTGTAATCATTATTCGTTATTTGAGAAATGGATATTAGATAATTTCTGATCATTTCAATGTAATACAATGCTTCGATTTCGGATGAAAAACGCCGTGTAACCACACACACACACACAAATAAATAAATAAATAAATAAATAAATAAATAAAAAATAAAAAAAAGCAATTTAACAAATTACAACGACCATTTGGAAAATGATTTTTTCAAAGACAAAAATTTAAGACCTAAAAAAATCGCACGGAGTTGATCATACATTACGTACGCCATGAATTAAACATTAATAGTGTTATTACACATAAAAATTCCAAGCCACAGAAATCGCCTGCGACTCGTATTTGGTGTGAAATATTTATATGTATTCATTCCTGTCCTATTTATCTTTTTTGTTATTTTTAATTGGCTTATTCCATTTTTTTTTTTTTTTTTTTTTTTTTTTTTGCACGTGAAAATCTTACAAATTAAAATTAACTCTTTGGCAGAAACTGTTATTCATTTTCTTTCATTTTCATTAGTTATTATCCACCTGAAACTTGCGTATTATCCAAGCATTTCATTGGCTATTCGGGAAAAGGCTTTTCCGTCGTCAGATTTCCAAGAAATCTGATGACCCATTTTAAATGAAATTTCATTCTTAAACTTCTAAACATCCCACAATATTACTTTTTACATCGTCGTGTAGAGAAAAAAATGTACTTTTAAATGCAGTTTGTTTGAAAGCTGTATCTCAATTTGTTTCTGAGTTATTAATTTTTTTTGTAGTTTTTATTACTTTTTTGTCATAGTGGCAACGCTCTGTTGTCCATCTCTGTTGAAACTAAATGGAAATACAGATTACTGTATAGACCAATCACAAAACGAATAGAATGCGGATTAAACCAATAAAAACCTTCAGATATGCTTTTTATTTCCTACCCTGACGAGAACAATAACCATTTTTCCAAATGGTTAAAAAAAAAAAAAAAAAAAAAAAAAACACTGCCTGACCAGAGCAAAAAGACCGCAAGTAGACTGATAGGTCTATTTATTCAGATAAAGGATTGAAGTAAAATTTCGCATTTCTCTCAATGGGTATTTTAGACACTTTTAAGGAAAGTTTGGCTAAGACAATTCTTACCGCTCAATTTCCGTGCTTATGAAAAATGGACAATTTTCCTAAACCGTCGGGATATCAGGAGTTGAAAATTATTCAACGACGTAAAATCCGGGGTTTATTTACATTAAAATCATCTACAGAAAATCGGGACTTTGAAAAACTGACGTGATAAGCGGAGTGACGTGAAAACTGGGTGTCGGAATAACGAGGTCCGACTGTATATATATATTAAATGTAAAAAACATATTAGTGCTATCAATTTTGAAAAAATGGTTTTCACCTACATACTGTTACTCCGGAAGTCCGGGTTTATAGCCTTGTTTTAAAAACTAGTATGTTGTGGCCATCACAAAACTTTCTTCTATATAAATCACGTCAATTAAATCATTTAAATAGCACAAGAAATTACATGAATTTAGCACCAATTCATATCAAAGTATATCTGAATTTGCAGTTGGATGAAAATTCGTGCATTAGTTCTTGAGATAGAGCTATAGCGGAAATTCTGAAAAATGTAGCATAGCAGCGCCACTTTTTGAGCGATTTACACCAAAAATAAACAGCACTAAATGATATCAAGGTATACCTGAATCTGAAGTTTGTTGAAAATCTAAGCGTTAGTTCTTGAGATAAAGCTATTGGGGAAATCGCAAAAAATACAGCATAGCAGCGCCACCTGTTGAGCGATTTACGCCAAAACTAAACAGCACTAAATTATACGTCAATTCATGTCAAGGACTAACTAAATCTGAAGTTTGATGAAAATCCGTGCAATAGTTCTTGAGATACAGCTCTTGCGGAAATCGTGAAAATGCAGCACAGCAGCGCCACCTGTTGGGCGATTTACACCAAAAATTAAACAGCACTAATTTATATCAGGGACAAATTAAATCTGAAGTTTGATGAAAATTCGTGCATTTTTTCTTGAGTTAGAGCTATTGCGATAATCATGAATAATGCAGCATAGCAGCGCCACCTCTTGGGCGATTTTCACAGAAAAGTAATCAGCACCAAACTATATCCTGGACTAACTGAATCTGAAGTTTTATGAAAATCCGTGCAGTAGTTCTTGAGATATAGCTATTGCAGAAATCGTAAAAAATGCCGCATAGCAGCGCCACCTGTTGGTCGATTTTCCCCAAAAACTAATCAGGTCCAGTTTATATCAAGGTCTAACTAAATATGAAGTTTCGTGAAATTCCGTGCATTAGTTCTTGAGATAGAGTGCCCACAAAATGTTTGTCACATACAGACTCACAGAGTGACAGAGTGACAGACAGACATTTTCTAAAAACCATCAAATCGTGTTCTGGGCATTCTAAAACGTATAAATCCGTCGAAAACCGGAAGTCGAAAATTTTCACGAATCCAATACTTTCTTCTTGTAAAGATAGAAGAAAGTAATAACATGAAATGTTTAAAATATGCTAACAATATTTCAACTAAGTACACAAAGGACTTAATGACTTCCATGTAGTCTGAATACACAACAGTTTTTAATACAAGCTTGTGCTGGTGAAATTTCTTTAGGTGACCGCCAATTCTCCATTTTCTGTTTCATATTTTTATGAACTTATTAACTCATTTTATATTAAGTAACATTTGTGTATTTAGAGATAACTTTGCTAGAGATGTCCAACATTTTTTTTTTCTTTTTGTCCAAGCCCGAACTCTCTCTAAAATCATTAATCCCATTGCGTTCCTGTGACATAAAATTTTCTGTTATTAAAAAAAGTGAATTAATTCTAAATTCACTGAGACGAAAACACAACGAAAAATTCACCCGTTTTTAGCCAATAAACGGATGATTTTTTATTTATTTTAAATATATATACAATGAGCAAAAAAAGTATTTCCACGCAGACGATTTTTTGCACAAGTAACCATAGAAAGCAATACTATTCTCTTAATTATTCCTTTATTTAAATAAGAAGAAAATAAAAATAACTACCCATTTTCCTTAAACAGTAATATTACACATTTTAAAAAATAAATTAATATTTTCTCATACCTAAAAAGTATTTGCACAAGAAGCATTGACTATTAAAAAAGGCATTAAATGTGAACATTATGCAAATGTTTAGCATATCAGTCCCGCAGTACATTAGCCCCGCACTTTAAAGTCACGTAATATATTAACTGGAGCAGGGATTCTGGGGAGCTTTTGTTCTAATGGCGCCAAAAACGTGTGAACTGTCTGTTGCTACCCGTGAGAAAATTATATTTCTTCACAATTCTGAATTAAGTTACCGAGGAATAGGTAAAAAATTAAATCTAAACTTTCCTAGTGTTCGTTATGTAATTAAGAAGAAAAAAGAAACTGGTTCGACAATAAATAAGCCGCGAACTGGGCGTCCAAGAATGCTAAGACCAATGTCAGACGGGCGTCTTTTTTGCTGCTTTTTTGCTTAAGTATTATCCATTCACAATGCTATAGCATTGTGAATGGATAATACTTAAGCAAAAAAAGCGGCAAGAAAGACGCCCGTCTGATATTGGTCTAAATACTTGACAAAGGAGAGCCATCATAAAAGAATCTTCAAAAAAACCTTTTCTAAGTGCTCGAGAATTGGCTGTTGATGTCGCTTCAATGTCGGGAACAATAGTTACACCACAATCAATTAGAAATATTCTTCATGATGCAAATATTCGAGGAAGGCCAATTCCACCAATTCCACGGCTGTAGTTGACCTTTGGTGATAAATGCTTCTGATTGAGCACTCGCTGGTGTAGAAATAATAAGATTTTAATGTCTGGAGTAAGGCATGAATTCTATTTACAGAGCCCACTAAGTATGTACAGGGTTTACGAGGATGAGAGGGGCTTTTTTCGGCAATCTACCGGCCTTCAATATACTCCGGCGCGCTCTATGAGCCTGATCGGATACGTCTTTCCAAATTAGTGCACGCAACAACTTTGAAGTTAAATCGAACCTTCGCTCCCAGGCTGGAGGCTCAAAATCACTAACTCATCAGGTTTATTGTCTTTTAGAATTTGCACACTCTGTCAGTTCTCATGGGAATTAGCTGCACCCTCTTACTGCGGTCAGGATGTGTCAGCATGTTTTGGGAAACACAAGCCACATCCACAACTATGTTTTTACGAGAGATACGTCCAGTCTTGGCTCAAATTAATTCGGGAAGAACCGAACGAATTAAATTATTACATACCCTTATATTCGGTTCTGACGAAAATACAAATAAGCGGAAAAATTTAAGGAAATTTCAGGGTTTCAAATTTAAAATTGGGGACACAGAATTTGACGATAAAATAGTTGAAACAGCTAAAAACCTCCCCTTAGCCCAACTCATTTCCATGGCAAATTTACTCTGTCTAGACATTGTCGGTAATGAAGCGGATATTTCCCGACGTATTATTGAAGCACTATCAGATCTAACAAAATTTCAGTCCTCCATTTCACCACAGACCGATTCAGAGCCCGATGATGATGACTCTCGCAATACTTTGCAGTCCAATTCATTATCGAATTTTTCTGGTACTATTTTGCAATACACCGCTGCCATTTCTCCCCAGTGTGCACCACGTCAATCCATTTCCTTTACCGATTTCGAAAATTTAATTACACCTTTTTCTGGCAAGCCAGTAGAAAATATTCTACAATGGTTAGAAAGATTTGAAGGCTTGGCTACAACATTTCAACTGAATGAGTTGCAAAAATTTCTTTTCGTCGAAAGAGCTCTCAAAGGTACCGCATTGTTATTTGTCCGCAGTGAGCCAGAATTAACATCGTACGCAACATTAAAGCAAGCTTTAATACAAGAATTCGCGCATATTTCTTCTTCCGCCCTAATACATGAAATGCTAGCTTCGCGTACTTGTATGCTCAACGAAAAAATGAGTGAATATTTTCTAGTAATGAAAGAAATTGCCCAACGAGCGAAAATAGACGACGCATCACTCATGCATTATGTTATCACCGGTATTCTAGATACACCTAACAATAAAGCAATTTTTTTGGCTGTCAAACTCTCCCCGAATTTAAAAGTAAGCTTCAAATTTATCAGCAAATTTGCGATCAAAGTCCCCACCTTCGCCAGTCACAGCCGCGGCCTACACATGTTAGTACTAAACCCCTACATACCGAAAAAGTGCCGAAAATAATATGTTTTTCTTGCGGACAACCCGACCACCTTGTGAAAGATTGTGTACATAAAGACAAAGGAATTAAATGTTTTGCAACAAATTTGGACACAAGAGTTATAACTGCGCTCAGAGCACCCGCCCTAAAGTTTCAAACTCAGACACCTCCCCCCCCCTGCAATTCGAGTAGTAGAATTAGATAAACCGCGTCAAAACATGACGAAATTAGTGAAAATTGCAGATTTAGCGATAGATGTGTTGATGGATACCGGTTCGCACATTACGTGTGTAAGAAAAGATTTGTACCGGTTACTGGGTTCCCCCACCCTCAACGACGCAAGCTTGCAAATCGCAGGTTTCGTAACGGCAGTGTCACATCAATCGGGTCGTTCAGCACAACCATCTCTATAGATGACAATGCGTATACAACCACAGCTTATGTCATAGACTTTTCTCGCATGAACATTCCTCTCATCATCGAAAGAGATATAATTTCCCAGGGAATACTTACGTGTGATCAGAACGGCATCTCACTCCGAAAACCACCTCCACCCGAAATATCTGTAAATTGTATCACCATTTGTGAAGGTGTAAACAATGTGGACTTAGACCACAGACAAGAGAATGTCGTGTTACAGAACATAGTTTCAAGTATCGCAAAACTTAGTGAGGACGTGCCTTCTCAGATCTTACCATCTCCTAATTGCCCTCGTGACTACGCACCTGTGCAAAAGACGTTCGTTGCTCCAAATTCCCTTGTGTACGTACTAGGCTTTTTATTCATCATGCTACTTTCCGCAAGTGCATCGCGTAACTGTGTTACTAGTTTAGAAACTGTCGCCCATTTTCTAGAAGCATATTTTTCACTGTGTATGACGGAATATTTTTACAGCTCACTAGTGCCAGCTTTTCCCAATACTAGGAAAGCAAAAACAAGCCACCGAAAGCGGACAAGAACAGACTCCATTTACGCACAATATAGCTACGAAAACAAAAGAAGAAGAAAAGTGTTTTTTTTTTTAAAGAGTGTTTTTTTAGTGTTGTTTTCACCGTGCTCTCCTATTGTTTCAAATAAGCATCCGCGTTGCGAAAGGTGTTTTTTTTTTTGTTTCGCCATAGGAAGTGTTAATTTTTTTTGTGTGTGATGTCAAACAGCTAGATATTCCAAGTGTGTTCTCCTATATCAGTGTGCATATTTTTTTTAATTATCTCACGAAATGTCCACTTATTTATGGACACCTTCTCAAGACTGCAATTCCAGTATGGATATTTTATTTATCTGGATTCCATGATTCCGACTGTATTTCTCATCAGTGGCTGACCGTTATCAACATATCCTATTAGCGTTTGAAGTAAACTCAGTAGACGAACCATATTTTTTTTATTTACTTTCTCAAATGTGAACCACGATTAGACACAGTATTTTTCCCCCTTCTTTTTACCAATGTCAAGAACTTACTTGTGATAAACAGCTGACTATTACTGGACTTTGCCAGATAAGAAGATCTTTTTTTTTCTCTTAGAATAAACAACCTACAGCTAACAAAATTCAGATGGAATAAGTGCTTTTTTTTATCATTATTCCATGAGTATGAGATATGCACGGATTTTTGAAGATATTTTGCTTTCTTTTTTTTTCACACACTACTTCAAGAAATTATTTATTTTCACATCTTTCTATATAATGTTAAATTTAAATTTAATTTTTTTGTTTTGTCAGTTCTCTACCTTTTGGCCTCTAAATTTTTTTTAAAGATAATTTTTCTTTTCTTTTAGCTTTAAAAATTTCGGAAAATTTTTTGATAAAGCGTCTTTTTTTTTTAGATAAATTTTAGTTTGCCCCTTTCTGCTTTTGGTCTTACGTGTGCAGGAGCGCACACATGTCAAGATGCCCGTGTGTGGATGTGGCTTGCGTTTCCCAAAACATGCTGACACATCCTGACCGCAGTAAGAGGGTGCAGCTAATTCCCATGAGAACTGACAGATATAGCAATTTCTAAAAGACAATTGACCTGATGAGTTAGTGATTTTGAGCCTCCAGCCTGGGAGCGAAGGTTCAATTTTACTTCAGAATTGTTGCGCGGACTGATTTGGAAAGACGTATCCGATCAGGCTCCTAGAGCGCGCCGGAGTATATTGAAGGCCGGTAGATTGCCAGAAAAAGCCCCTCTCATCCCCTTAAACCCTGTACATAGTTAGTGTGCTCTGTAAATAGAATTCATGCCTTACTCCAGACATTAAAATCTTATTATTTCTACACCAGCGAGTGTTCAATCAGAAGCATTTATCACCAAAGGTCAACTACAGCCAATTCCACCAATTCCACATATATATATATATATTTTTTTTTCTTTCGGAAACGTGTTCTGATGTTACTTTGTGAATACATGAAGCTAAATATTTTTGCTTTTGCATCAACAAAAAATAATTTTTTTCCTTGACACCTTACCTCTGTCCCTCTGTGTAAAGTATCTCTCTCATGTTACCTCTTTCATGTTATTCAATTGGCTCCTATTTGGCCTTAAGGCTGCTAGTCACTCAATTTCCGAATTCCCCTCGCTAATACTAACGCGCCTATTCCGATCAAACGCTTTTCTCCCATAACTCCCCTTTCCTCGTGGATTTGCGAGGCACGTCTAAAATAACGAAACAGATCAAACGTGCGGACGGTTTCACTCTCGCAGAGCAATCGTAACTGAGGTTGTCACGTGATAACTATTTGCGGGAGGTACAAAAGACAGGTGCCTAGGTATAGCGGTTAGCATTGTTCTGATTGGTTCTTCTGATTAACATATCGTGACCATACTGATTTTTAATGTCTAGAATGTTTGCTCGATTAAATCATGCAACGCGTATGCGCTAGCGGTTTAAAGATAAAAAAAGTTTTCGTTTTTGTTGTTATTGCTTGATCGTGAATCTTGAAGATGTGAAAAAAGGTAAAGGCGTTTCTTGTTAGCCGTGCATACACGATATAAAACTGTTTGTTATATTTATTTTTAAATTATACAGTATTATAGTTATGAATATGCTTGTAATAATTTACAAAAAAGCATTGTATCAAAAGAAACTTTTAAATAGGCATTGTATTAAGTATTAGACAGCATACTATCTCTCTATCACTAACGAAAAAGTAAATGAAAAACATACCAATGTAATTACTTGATTAAAATAATTTAACAGTAAAATGCGTATAAGTTTAATGCATTATCGTAATCAGACGCCCCACACCCCCTCTTCGCTATCAATTTCTTCTTGAAACCCACCACACTTTGCAATTTTTTAAGTCAGGTAGTAAGACGAGCAATTTATATTACATTAAAAAAATTATTATACCTTGTAATCAAGCTTTATATGGCAGATGGACTTGCCCTCTATTTCTGTCTATTATCAAATGTCTTATTTGTTTATTATTAAAATGGCATAACTTTCCTTTTTTGGGGGGGCAAGTATACTTTTAATAAATTAAACTAATTTTGTTATCAATTTTGATGTAGTAATAGCTGATTAGGGACAGGATTCCTAGCCTCATGGCCTAAGAATTTCAAGCATATCCAATTTTCAAATAATAAATAGATTTTTCATTAACATGTTATTTTAAAAGCAGTGTATAGATAGGTACCTACTATTGAACAAACCATTATGCTATCTAACTGAATGAGGGTATAGTTTAAACACATAACTTTGAGTAGGGTAGATGCACCAGTTTTGGCCACTGTACCAGTTTTGGCCACATTGGATCAATTTGTCTAATATTTAGCCTGTGAATTAATGCTAATAAATAATAGGCATTCTTACATTTTAAGCAAACTCTCTTTTATCATTTACAATATCATTTGTTTATTTTTTGATAAAATAGGACTTGCAAAAAAAATAAATGTGTGAAACTGTAGTGTGTGCTTACATGTATTAAGATTTTTGCTTAGCTGACAAGTTTTCAAAATCTTTGAACATTAGGCACTTATCGGGTTCTATTTGTTCCGAAACAAATTGCTATTAGGTTTTATGAGGTAAGCTTTCTTTCTACTGCAATTTTACATTTAATTTAATTATTTTAACAGTTTAATGGGGGGTGGCCAAAACTGGTGCATTAAATTTGCTATATGTACCAGTTATGGCCATGGGGTGGCCAAAAAGGGTACAACATTATGTTCCACTTTTGGCCACATGATTCATTATAGAGGGAATTTTAGACATTTAATAAATTTAAGAACATCTGGAAAAATCAATTTAATTTTGTTTTATATAGTAATGGCTTCAATAATAATAATAGAAAAAGCAAGGCTAATGGCAGTTCTTATAAAAGAAATTTTGTTATTCTCTGTCCAATAGATAATTCACTTTAGAAAGAAGGACATTGTGCTAGTCACTAAAGAATGACATTTGCTAAAGAAAATAGAGTATTGTGTTTAGTATCAATAAAGCAAAATGGAGGCGATATGTAATGTTTAGATATGATAAATAAACTAAAACATAAATTTTGAAAGATTTTACAACTTATAAATTAAAAAGTTCAATAAAATTATAGCATGATTTAACTGCTTGTATTTTTCCTAAAGAAATGAAGAAGTTCCATAATTTTTGCAATATTTCAGGCACACGGATTTAGAAATACTAAATATTGTGAAAATCTTTACTAGAGATATCTAAATACAAGTAAGAATGTATTTCACATTATTTTAAAAAAAACAGGATTCCTTTTACCAAGTTTAAAAGAGATTCTGTGCTATTAAAAAATGGCCTAGAGGGAACACTGCTGTAAGATAGGAAGTAAAATTAAGGCCATTCAAAATGTAATGCCAGCACTACAAGCTAGCAAAGTTTTGGAGTAACCCGTTCTTGCCTTTGCAGGACGGACACTACTTTTCTCTAATAATGTTGAATCTCAAGTAGTAGATCTAGGTACTAGGAATTGAAGTTAAAAATCAATTAGAAAAGTGGATTTTAGATATTGTCAGAATACTATTTCCTATAAAAATGGAATAACTTTTAAGATTCTGCTCAGAAAATTGTAGCCGGCAAGATAGAAACTCCATTTCAAGATGGAAGACCAGGTATGAAATGGTATGATTTGCTTCTGAAATCACACCCTAAAATAACTTGCAAAGAAGCAAGGTATTTAAATAAGGCACAAGCTAATATAGATCAAAAGATGATTTCATAACTTTTTGATGAAAATCAAACAAAAATCAGAAAATGCTTTCGAGAAATATAACTCTTTGATGAAGATTCAAGTGTTCTAAACAAGCCACAATCCATGAATAATTATAAAACTGATTAAATAGTTAATCTTTATGTCCTATAGGTACTGTTGTCCCTTTTATTAATCAAATTTAAATATATTTTTTGTTTTTTAATTGAAATTTTCTGTTAAAATCAACATAAGTATATTTTATTTGATGTTTTTATCAATTCATAAAGAAATTTGCAAAATTCTCTTAATACAGCAAGCAAATATATGTGTGGTAAAATAGATGTTGCATAAAATTGCTTTATTTTTACTTATTATCAATTAAAATGTTTGTTAAACTACATGATATTGGAGTGGCCAAAACTGGTGCATAGAGATGGCCAAAACTGGTGTAGGGGTGGCCAAAACTGGTACAAACTGGAATAAATTACTTCATGAGTTATTACTCACAATCTAAAATATTCTGTAGAAAGTCATTATAGTTAACAGAAAAACAATTAAATTTACTAAAGAATGATGTTATTATGATTTAATATGCTTCAATCGATCAAGAAATGTAAAATTTCTATTTCAAATTTTCTCTAAATGTGGCCAAAACTGGTACATCTACCCTAATTGTTATAGCTTTATTGCAATACTAAAATCTGTTTTGAAAGTAGGCGATATTATTTAAAATATTTTTTGTTTTGCGAAAATAGTATTACCATTATTGATTTTGAGAATGTTATCGATTTATGTATATGAAACTAGTATAAAAAGTCTTTGTAAGATCATTAGTGTAGTACTGTTATCATTTTTAGCATACATATTTTTGTTTTAATGATATAAGTGATTTTGCTTATAATAATTGTATCATTTATTATAAAACTTGTTCAAGTTTTATATGTTTAAATTTGAACTATTCTTACCTGTCATTATAGCACAAAACATTAATGTAAGATGAAATTGTAAAAAAAAAAAAAATTTAGGAACAAGTTAAAAATACATGTAATGCAATGTGCTTGAGTGAGATTTTCTTAAAGCGAGGACTTGCATCTTTTTTACATCAAATGTTGTATTCGAGTGCTTGAATTGCTAATTGTTGAATCAAAAATATCTTATCAATCTGATTTAAATTAATTTATAAGATTAAATTTCAGTTTTTTTTTTTCAAATAAAATAATATGCTTACTGCAAACATCTTAATATTCTATAATTTTTGGCCATAGCCAGAGCCTTTTTTCTTTTTCCAAGAGAGATTTTAGCCTATAATGTGTTACTTTTAAGTATACACGAAAGGATCCTTCTCAGTTTTTTTTTTTTTTTTTTTTTTTTTTGGGGGGGGGGGGGGGGAGGATGTTCATGTTCTGGGGCTACTAATCTGGCTGCAGGCCATATAATTTTCTTTTATTAACTTCAATATAGATTTGAGATTCATCTGATGTAGATAAATGTATATTTATGATAACTTTTGAATAGATTATCTTATTTTTTTCCATTTGTACTCATTTTAGATTTCATTTTTATTAAAATACAATGTTTGTCTGCTTTCCTATTTTCTGTACACCTTAACTACCGTAAAATCGTACCTCACGAAATATAAATATGTCATTGACATGGAGTTCAGTAGTTTTTCTTTATTTGCTAGTACAGTAAGCACTGTTATATATCTTGAATTTCTTAATTAGATTTGAAAGGTAATAAAGAATAAATTTAAACTGGTTCTGAAATTTATATTAGTGTCTTCATGTGAAAAATATGCAACAAAAATCATAAAAGTATAAACACACAATGTCAGGTATCATAAAAAAAAAAAAACATTTTAAAATATTAAAATTCAAGAGAGAATTCTCAAAAAGGTTGCTCTTATATGTTTAACATTATTAGCATACGAGTGTTTTCGCGTGAGATTACACTAGTCATGCGAAGAAACTGGTAATGTTAAACCTATGGAAGCATTTTTTTTTTAAATTTCTCCCTTGCATTTAAATGTTTTTTTTCTTTTTCTTAGAATAGCTAAGGTTGAATTTTAACCAGGTTAGTGCTTTCTTTTTTTATTTTGGTTGCAAATTTTTTTAAAAGTCACTTTTACTTTTGGTTAGTCTTTCATTTGGAATTTCTGGCTGCAAAACATTTTTATCCTAATTTCCTATATATATATATACCGTAATTTCCGGCCTATAATCCATGGATAATCTGCCAAAACGGGGAACATTTTTGCAATACGGATAATCGGCAGCCACAGATTATTTTTTTTTTCACTTTTGAAAAAAAAAAAACAGACAATTTTAGCATGTTCTTAGTTTGGTTTGATATTTTTCAAATAGATGGCAGCACCATGCAATAGCTTAATCTGGCTGCTTATGTGCACTTGCTACTCTTGGTGGACAATGCAGATTTTCTGCTAACTTTTTTCCGGTGAAAAGAACAATTCCATATGCAGATTATGTGCTGCCATGGATTATAAGCCGGAAATTATGGTATATACAGTTTTGTATCAAACAACAATCTTCATTTGGCGCTTTCTTCGCCTTTCATTCTGGCAACCGGGTCCCTCCCCAGTTATGGCACTGAATCTACCGTGTATCAATTCATGAGGAATTGTGTTCCATAAGAGCCATAATATTGCCCTTATGTTATTGGATTAACACTTTTTTTTCCTACGTTCCAGATTTTTTTTTTTTTTGTGGATTATGGCTACTGGCGATACCACATAAAAAAAACGCGCCTGTGTGCCCTACCTCAAACATTCAAGACCGAGCCTTAATAAACATCATTGAATAGTTTTCTGGTCTTGATGTAAGGTGGTGTGGAAAAGGGCACTTAGAAGATTTTCTTTATTAATTTCAGTAGTAGGCACCTAAATACTACATATTATTTGTTGTTTTGATTTTGTTCTATAAATTTGCACTTTGATAATTTTTATTTCTTGCTCTTCTGTAATTGTATCTAAAAAAAAAAAAGAAAAACTGGAAATATTCAGCTCAAAAAGTGGAGGATGTGTACCTCACAGACAAGAAGCTTTCATTACTATAGAGAGTTGTCACAGGAGGAAGGCGTGACAGAAAAATCTATTTCAACACATAATAATTGAAGATGATGAGAGACAGCAAGGAGCAAAGACAGTGTGTGCTTAACACTATTCCTACCAGTGTCAAATGACGCCTTATAAAAGATTTCAATTTACAGTTTTCCATTTGTAATTTTTAGATTGAAACAATTACAAATCATTTTTAATACATTGAAGACTTTTTTATGCTTATTACAGTAAAAAACTACAAGCAAAATAATCATGAATCCAAACTTTAAAAAGGTGTCACTTGACACTGGTAGAAATAGTGTGAAGCATCAATAAAGGCAATAACTCAGTGGGACAGTCTTGTGCACACTGCCATTTCAGCCGTGCATTAGATTGTACTTCTAAGAAAGTATTACCTATGTAAGTAAAACTTTTTTTAATAATCTGTCAAGTGTGAGTATTACTTGTGCACGGAGGGTTCTGTAAATATATTAATTGACCTTGTTCAAAGTTTAAACTTGGCACTGTGCTAAGTGCACTTTGAAAGAAAGTTGCAATGCCGCCTTTGTCTGTTCTGCTTTTTTTCCAGATAGGTTGTTAATTAACCTTTAAAGACCCAGGTGGCATATTGAAAGTGCCACTCAATGCAAACTGGTCACGAATCCCAAAGTAATTACGTGATTAATTCTAATTAAATTAGGGTACTTTTCAGTTAGCCGGGCACCAGTGTTATATATGTACATATATATACACACACACACACATATATATTTGTATATATATATGTCTTTGCATATAGATATGTATACATAACACTGGTGCCCGGCTAACCAAAAAGTACCTAAATTAGTTTGTTTTTAACAATTTGATGTTTATTTCTTGTATATTACTACTGGGCATTGCATTACACGAATATATCATTTAAAATGTTACCTAGGTTTTAAAAGCTGATGTCGCATAGAGTATGTGATTCGTGTCTTTATGTATGCCCAAACCATTTTTGTCTTAAAGCTAATGTGAGACGAATGTCTATTTGCACACTTTTTGTCTTAACATGTAACAGAAATGCCTTCGCTAACAGGTGTTTCTGTTACATGTTGAGACAAAAAGCGTGCATGCAAATAGACGTTCGTCTGACATTAGCCTTAACCCCTTAAAGGTTAATATCTTGGCTAATTACTAGCAATTTTTTTTTGGAACTCATTATCAACAATCCTTTTATACTTCCATGATGATAAGTACCTCAAGTGCCCCTCAACTTCCTTGCTGAACACCCACAAAGTGAAATTTGTGTGTAATGGAAAAATGAGATTTTCTCAAACTATGTGAGCTGAGGTAATTGCTACAGTTTTCCTGCTAGTTTAAATAAATTTCTACAACCACTAATTATTTCATAATTTTAGTTTCAGTAGATTCGAAAATTTACCAATCTAAAAAAATCGCTGTAAAAAACACAATCGATACAGTCATCAATTACTTCCGAGAATCTACAAACAAAATGTTCTCCAATCGATTATTAAAATCATTGTTTTTACATGCTTTTTTAGTAAATACATGGCAACTAAAAGGAGATGGAATAAAAAACAACAAACCGAAAGGAGGCTATAATTGAGCCGCAATAGTGGAAAAGTCATGTGACAGCGTCCTCTGGTTGCAAAAAGTTGAAAAGGCACAAGCAGATATAAAAAGGTTATAGGCAGATATAAAAGGGGGTTGAAGCATAAAAAAATAGAATTTTCTGGCAATTAGCAGCAAAATGGCCCAAGAAATAAGAATTAAAAGCACCAGTGATGGCAAAAACAGGAACTAAAATGATGGTAAATGGGATCAATATTTTTTATTGATTTTTCTATGCCATTTGAGATGAATTCCATAATTTTTTCACTATTAGAAGACCCCGTACTTGAATACATTAAACGTACCCTCCTGGAAGGGGGACAAGGGATGTGCATAATATGAATAAGTGGTCACAGGGTTTTTCAATGATACATCACATGGGGGTGTCGACTAAACTTAGAAAAGTGCCAGCTTGTGTGGCCAAAGTGGAGGGGGAGGGGGCACAGGAGGTGTATAATATGAAATAGTGGCACAGAGCCTTCCAATGATATATCACGTGAGGAATGTTGGCAAAAGTTAGAAAAGTACCCCCCAGGGTTCCAACTATAGAGCAAAGAGTGAGGTGGGTGAATTTAGGGGCATACGACTGGACTCATGGGGTGTGCAATTTTCAAACTTTTACCGAACCCCTTCTGTGACATATAATCGAATCTCTTTGGGAACTCTTTCATATTATGGACCCTCCCTCCAGAGTTGAATTTTGGGAAGAGCGAACAAATTTATAAAAATGTAGCGATTTCTACAATAAATATCATTTTAGATGTGTTTTTTTGACGAGCCATCCGATAAATGTTATTTATTAAATATAAAAATTTAAATGTGGGGACTGCATGAATTCTGGGGAGAAAGACCACGGGGAGGGGTGGGGGAGCAATTTTCAAAAAAATTTTTGATCATGTTATATATCATTGAAAAGCCATCGGACCACTCTTTCATATTACAAACCTTTCTTTCCCCTACCCCAATTTGGCTCCCACAGGGGGAGGGGTACTTTTCAAACTTTTTTGAAACCATAGCGTTTTTATAATTTTTTATTGGATTTTTTTACGGAACTCTCCAATAAATATTATTTATAATATATGAAATTTCAAAAAGGGGGAATTGTATTCCAGGAGGCATGATAGTTAGCCACCTGGCGGAACATTTTCCTAACTTTTGCCGACACCCCTCATATGATATATCATTAGAAAGCCCTGTGACTGCTTATTCACATTAAGCATCTACTGTGCCCCTCCCTTCCTTTGCCCTGGGAAGCATTTTTCTAAATTTTGCCGACACCCGTCCAGTCATTTGACATATAGCTAGAAAGACCTGTGGCCACTTAATCATGTTATGCTATTCCTGTACCCCTCCCCCCACAAGGAGGCACTTTTCTAAATTTAGCCAAGATCTCTCACGTGACATATCATTGGAAAGGCCTGTGACCAATTACTGATGTTATGCACCTTTGGTGTCCCTCCCCCCACTTTGCCCCCTGAGGGTACTTTTCTAAATTTTGATATTGGTAGCCATGCTGCACTCTTTTTCCTATATTTTTATTGTATGTTTAACCCCATCATTTTTTGATGCAGTTTGTAATTTTTATACTTTGTTTTTATATATGTAAATAAAATAAACAAATATATTGACAAGGTTCTGAGATAAAGAACCATAGATTGACTTAGGCCACATGGACACACACTCTTATCTATAGGCTACTTTTAATTGTAATTTCCACACCCACGTTTAACATTTTCCATAGTAATCCATAATTTAAACTAAGCCTAAAAGCAGCTCATTTTTTTTATACAAGAAGTTTAACATAAAAGAAGGTAGTGGGGAGGAATGGGGCAAGTCCAATTACTTCTTTTTAATAAGAGGAATGTAAATTGTTAATACGCAAATATTTTTAGAAGATACTATATTAATTATAAAATAAGAAAAATGCGCTTTTCTCAAAAACTATGTGACAGGGTAATCGTTATAATTTTCCTGAAAGGTTTAAGTTAACTTGTACTATCTCTAATTTTTTCATAATTTTAGTTTGAGTAGTTTTAGAAATAGAACTGGGAGGGGCGGGGAGGGGGGAGGGACATATTTTTGCACTACATTTTCGACGATATTGCTGCAACTATAATACCTAAAATTAAAAGAAATGTATTTTTGAGTTAAACATTACGAAATCTTTCACACGATATACAGAGGAAAGATTTTTTTTTTCTTCAAGTAGCTTAATTAGCCCCTCTACAATTTTCCTAAATATATTTGTGAATGTTTAATAATCTGTAAATATGTGGGTCAATAGCTTTTATTACTTCCCCCGTTCCATAGTTTATGAGTAAAATGGCTGTGACAGACACACGAGTAATCTTATTGTTCTGTTTTTACTTTTTAAGTACAGAATCCTAAAATGAAGGAAAATTTTGAATTATTACGTGTACAAAGTGAAAATTATGCAATATTTAAAAAAAAGATTTTCTTATGGACAATATTCATATAACAGTACAGTGGGAATCACATAGCATAAAGTAGCAGCTAGCATGTTTATATACTTTATCAATTGATGCAGCACTACAGGTAAATGCAGCCCTAAAATACATTACTTTATTTTGTACGAAAAATTTACTATTCAACAGATGTAAATAATAGTGCTTATACAAGCATCCCTCGACTTACGTAAGAAATCTCGAAAATTACATTTATGAGCATACTAAGGTGCTTGATATGCATTTGCATACTTTTGATAACTGTTTTATAAATAAAATATGCAGATAAACACCACAACAATAATATAGCTTTATATACAGTAGAAGATCTTTATAATGCAATTCTCTATATAATGCACAACTTCTCTGATGTAAACAATGAATTTTTCAATTAACCCTTTGCACTCCGTTGTCGCCGCTGCGGCGACATGGTAAGGTAAGTGAAAAAATCTGTTGTTGCCGCTGCAGCAACATCATCTTTCCCTGCAAAATTTGTTTTTGGCACCAGTAACAAAGGAAAATAAAATTTGTCTCATTTAATCAGAGCATTTTTAAAATTGTGTACTTGAAGGACACTTCTTTCAAAAAAATGGTGACGACCTAATAAAACATTTGTGTAATGATGCGGAGTTGCTGGTAGCCCATACTCAAATTTATACGGAGTGCAAAGGGTTTAAAAGCACCTGAATTCCCACATTGTAAATAATTGCTACTTTCTAGAAAATTACATTTGATACATTAATTCAACTTTATCTCCTTAAATTAGAACTTTTTAATGAAAAATATTGCTATTACACTAAACATTTTTGAAAATGAGTAATATAATGAATGATTTGGGTCCTGATATATCTGGACCATGTTTATAAAGTATATTAACAATGTGTGGAATGATCAATATTATGCAAAAATTTATAATCTGCACAACTTCAGATAACAAAGAATGCAGTATAAACATACTCCACAGTACTACTTTCATATGTTTTAGACATATTTATAAGGGTAAATTTAATGATGTGTGAAATGTGATCCATATAACGCAAAACTCTATATAACGTACAACCTTGCATTTTTAGGTTTGCGTTATAAAGATCTTCTACTGTGTTAGATATAATTATATTTTTATTGGGATTTACAATCAAATCTTTAACAAAACAAACCTGATTAAAATGAGCCCCCCTCAAAAAAAAAAAAAAAAAAAAAAAAAAAAAAACTGTTTAACCATTACAATTTTGTTAGCTGAATTCAAACCATAACAAAACCTTGGAGAAGAGGAATGAGTGTATTTTTTCCTCCAGCTTCAGAGCTGTTCGTTTGATGTAGATTCAAAATTGATATAAATTAATTTATCCATGTTAAATTGATAAATCGTATATTCCACAATACTTTTTATTTGAAAAGTGTTCTTTCAATTTGTTTTTATATTTTTTCATACTTTTATAGTTTATATCCAAGTAAATACTGTTGCATGCTACTTTATTTATAAAATACTGTGTAAATAATGTATATATATAATAATTATTGCAGTTTCTGACGAAATTTTACCTAAGGAATTTACAAATTCAACTTACGTAAAATTTGACTTACGAAAAAGTTTACGGAATACATTACTTACATAAGTCGGGGGATGCCTGTATAATAAATTTAAAGCAGTTTCTCAAAAAAAAAAAAAAAAAAAAAAACTGATTTTTAAACCTAAAAGCATGATGCTGTAGGCATGATTATTGAATAAAATTCATCAGTCAACAGTTCTTTTTAGATAAATTACATTTTGTGTTGTAAGTAATTGTAGTATTATGACAGCAGTTTTTTCCCTCTCATTCAGAAATTTGGTTCAAAATACCAAATTTGACATTTTCTCAAAGCTCTTCCACCTTTACTGGAAAACTGAAAAAGTTTGATTATAGATTTTTGGATAAGAGCCTAGTAGCAGAAAATTCTCCAAGTGTCTGCAACAGATAGAGGAAGACGGGGTACAATGAAACAAAATTTACTATTTTTTTCCCCTATCTACAATTTTGCATGCACAAAAATATAATTAATGCATACTTTTAATCTTGTATTTTCCCCATCTAAATAAATTTTTATTAGGTTCTAAACAATATCTTTATGCTTGAAAAATAACAAAAATAAATGTCTTACAGTGTTTCATTGTACCCCATATGCAGGGGTACAATGAAACGCTCCAAAAGATGGAAGCAATTTTCACTCAGTATAGTTTATTTTATGAACAATGAGATAAATACAAAAACAAAACTTGATTAATAAAATACAAAAAAGGAACTTGATAAAAATATTATAGTCCAAGATGAAAAATAAGAAAATTCTATTAATTTAAGAAATACCTTTCATTTTATATTAAATTGGCTCAAGTCAGTTTCAAAAATTAGCATTTCCACTTTTCTTTCAGTTGCTCCTGAAGGAATTGGGGGGTGGTAGTTTTAACACAATGAGATTTCTTAAAAAATGTAAGTTTCTGAAGAACGCACAAATTTAAAACTAGGTTGGAGTCTTTATATCAAGTACTTAACATTTGACTTCATTTAAATGTATGATTTCTCCAACGGTATATATATCCTTAAATTTCCATTAATATGGGTACTGCTTGTGCCATACCTGTTGTGTGTGGATATCTCATTCTTAGCACCTTGATGATCAGCTGGAGCTGGGAAAAAAAATCTGGATCATCGTAATCTTCATCAGAGTCTGTAGCAGGCAGAGTTTGTTTTGAAAACAATCCCTTCACAGCTTTTTCCCTTTTTCTATTTTTTAATTGCTTGACAACAGCACTTTCACTGGCCTGATTAGAACAAAACTCTTTTTTTTTCTGTTTTCCTACTCTTACTTCTAATATATTCTATTTACTACTTTTATTACTGTAATAAAACTAGGGATGCACCGAATATTCGGTATTCGGCCATGTTACCGAATATTCGGTTTGGCCGAATATCAAACTAATCGGTATGCCGAATATTCGGCCTGGCCAAATAGCAAACTATTTGGCATGCCGAATATCAAAATATTCGGCCAAATCGAAAATTAAAAAAAAAAACTTTGAAAACATAATTTTGAAAATCTTTACAACTTCTACATTTAAAAGTCAACTTATAAAGATATTCAGAATAATTAAAAACAGAATCATATTTAAATAAAAGAGAATGTTTTTACATTATTTATTTGCTGTTTATTAAGTATTATTTAAGAAAATTAACCAATCATGAGTATTTTCATAGGAATTAATTATGTACAAATGCAAGTTCCTGAACATTTTCCAGTAAAAAATTTGTTTCTTGCTAAGATTTTAAGAACAACGTTTAGAATCTCTGAAAATGATAGCCCACTCCAGAGACTGATCTAGGATGAATTAAAAAAATTTCCTTGCTTAATCAAAGGGAGTAGAACAGTTATTCTTGCTAAGTTACCACCATATAAAATTTGAATCGATTGTATTTATTTACTTTTGTCTCTTCCTGACAAACAAATAATATATGATCCTATACAATTTTTTCACAATTTCTCATTGATTTTAAAATGTTTGTTTTAGAATTTAAGAAAATTTTATTCATTTGTTTTAATTCTCAGAATAAGCCATGAAATTTAAAATTTGACTAATTAAAATTTTTTTATAACTATCCTCTTCTTAAATAACTCAAAGCAGATTTTTTTTCAGCATAAAGTTTACTTGAAAAAGCTCTTGTTTATTAGAATAAAAGTTTCTGTTTTAAATATTATGTAAAATTGTTTTAAAATGTAACATTTTAATGCCTTTAAATTTTGAAATATAAAAGTATTCAACAAGCTGAATATTCGGTATTCAGCCAAAATCACTATTCGGTGCATCCCTAAATAAAACATGTTTCATTGTACCCCACACTGAGGTTACTAAGTAAAAATTTATTTTCAAACTTCTAATATTTATTTTATTTTATTTTGGTTTTGGAGGTATGAAGACAACAACCCAAAGATTACAATGTATAGAAAAAATAATTATTACATATAACAACAAGGAACAAGAAACAAAATTACTTTTTGGAAAGAAAGTTACTTTCATTGGTGTAAAAGCAATAATCTTCTATTGCTACTGTTGTAGAAGTGTGAATGTATCCAAATCACATTAGTAATTGGAACACATAGTTGTATAACATATACATAAACTTCAATGCTCTGTGACAAATTTGACTGATTTTACAAGTAATGTTTCATTGTACCCCGTGTTCCCCTACTTCAGGGGTAGAAAGTATTCTGCCAGGTAAAATATTTTACAATTGAAGCATTAATTAATCAAACAATCACTTACCTGTAATGTCTTTATTCATTTTTATTAATAATACTCTTAAGTTTTTGCGTTAAGTAATAAAGAGCTAAACATAATTAAAGCAAAATAAAGGTTCTATGATAAAAGAATCTGGAAAAAAAAAAAAAAGAAAGAAAATCTGTGACGCCAGTCTTGAACTTTTTGCTACACCTTGGATAAGAGCACCTGCTAATTTCATTGTAATGTATAAACTGTAGTAATAAATAATGTGTAATAAAATGAATTAAAAGATGTATCAGAAAGAAAATTCATAAAGTTTGTGAACAATAAAGTGCAATATAGGCTTGCAAACAGTCATTTTCTTTTTCAAGTATAAAAAACATTTAATTTAAAATTGATAGCTATCATTCACATTGCTATAGCAATTTCCTTTCAGTAATCAAATTTGCTCGTCCATAAAATAAGCATAGTAAATTTCTGTATGTAAAAGAGAGTAAAGATTCTCTTATCTCATTAAACTTTTGCTATATAATGTTAAATTGGAATAAACTTCATTTTTCTCAAAGTTTTTATTATTTAAATAGAAATATAGTAGAGTACTGCTAATTTGCAAGTGCGTGTAATCCGTATTGTACATATGCATAAAAAAAGCACAATTCTTGTCAGGGGGGGAGGGGAGGGGGGGGGAGAGAGAGAGAACTGACTATTGGTGAATCAAAAACAAAAAGTAGATATATATATATATATATATATATAACGACGTTACAAAACAACACAAATTTTATATATATTATTATTATTAGGTATTTTTCTATTGTTAAGTATTGTTTCTATTTTCTTCATTTATGTGAAAATTAGAAACAATACTTTTATTATGCTTTACAAATTTCTCCGATACTACACCCACCTTACCTTATAATAAATAAAAATACTTTATAGTTAGAAAGACTGCAATCATTCCAGATTAAAACTTAAAATAGATTAATATTACAAAAAAGCAACAACTAAATAAAGCAAAGCAAAAATAAAAACAAATACATTTTATTAATTACAAACACATGAAATAATGCAAAAAAATTTTCACAAACTTATATTAGCTTCCAATATTATTAAAATTCGCATAAATAATAATAGTATCATCGTGGGTGAAAGTCAGAAACATTTTAGATTACCAAGTTTGATAATAATTAGTTATAATATGCACGCTACAACTACAATCACTTGATACATGTATCGAGTTGTTAATATAGGACTTGTCTCACAGTAATAACTGAGAAAATGATCATTATGTTATAGCCCTTATATTTGCACATCTTCTGATTAAATTAAGAGCTATTCTGTACCTTTTCAAATTCAATTATTATTAGAGTCAACATCAAACTGTTTGGTAAAAGATTTTGTTTAATGCCAGCACATAAACGAGGTGACTTCTTTTAAAATAAAAGCTCTGTAACCCTCAAAAGATAAATTTTATTGTTGCGCCAATGCACTAGAATTTTGGATGAAGAAATTTCACAAAACTTTCTCAATTACAATAAACAATAAATTCGTTTACAACACTTTTAAACTTAACGAGTAACGACTTGATTTACCGTTAGATATACAAACATCGTCGCGTCACGTGACTTTTGAAGCTTACCGTTAGATATGCAAACATCACATCTTTCCTGTCAGAAAAACTTGATCCGAAGAGCCAATCAAAGCAATGCTAACAGCTATATCTAGCCGCCTGTGGTACAAAAGACTCGTAAGTAGTAAAAAAAGATGACGGACTTTTGGTAGCATAGCGTGCAAAGAACCATGTGACGCTTGCAAAATGCTGTTATAGTAAATTTTGTGCTGCAAATAAATAACACAGATTTTAAAAATCACTTGTTATAGATAGGAGCTAACATCAAAACAAAACATAAGGGGAACACTCATTTAAAATACTACAGGTATGTGAAATGTTTTTTTCAGTGTTACGGTACCTTTTGATATGTTGTATTATCGTGAAAGATGGCTTTTTTTTTTTTTTTTTTTTTTTTTTTTGTACTACTATAAAACCTTTACTTTTTTTCTTAGTTATTACCAAGATAAGTCATATATCATTAGAAATCTTGGTATTGAGAGTTTTGATTTTTATTTCGTGAAAGCGAAATACTATCGCATCCATTAAAAAAATATTTGTTTACTTTTTTGTAAAATTATGATATTTATTTAGTTTCTAATAATTTAGTAATGAAGTTTTTATATCTTTTTGTTACTAATCCCTAAGAATTAGATTTGATGATTTATAATAATAATAATAAAGCTGACACATGAACTGCTGTATTTAAACAATAAGTTTAATTTCTTATTTTTCTGCAGTAAGCAACAGACAATTTCCATGACTTGTGGATAATTTATTTTCGATAACTGTAACGTATTAGTTGTTCCGCATTTTATGTTAATTTGAAATAAATTTTAAATGCACACGTAAGAAATAAAATTGATAAAATATAAATTTGTAAAGATACTTTTATTAATTAAATATTGTTTATCATCGAGATTTTCATTTTTAAAACTTATCTGTGATCGTGCAATGAAGAAGTAAAAATATATATATGATTACATAGTATGAATTATTAAAAAATGATTAAATCATAATTATTGAAACTATATTGTGACATTTATAAATATGTCTTTTCTTGAAAATTGTTTTTACTCTTCAGTATAATACAACATGCTAATAATAATAAAACACTGAAAACATTTCACATTGTGACTGGTTGAGAGTATGTAAGGATGTATGATTGAGTATTTATTATGTGAAAGTATTTAATTCACAGAGATCAAATATTATTACTTATTCAGTTTAAGGGGGGGGGGGGATAAACTACTCTATCTGCATTACATCTAAGACAAAATAATATTAATAGTAAAGATGATAATAAATACTAGTCAGTTTGTATTTAATCATTATAAATAATATGAAATGAAATTGTGTAACATAAATAAAAATAACAATTTCAATAATATTTTGTATTTTAATTTTCAGTTATATAAAAATATATGTACAGTTAGCCCAAGTAATAAGTGATTTTTAAAAGTGACAAAAATGTTAAATTGATTTAAATTGGGGGGGGGGGGGGCGGCTGGCTCTTGTGAAAGAATACAATTGCATAGAAGTAGATGTTGTTTCGGTTTGAGCCTATATACATTATTCTTGTTATAAAATTCAATTTAAGAAGTATAAATTAATAATAATAATTAATTAGTATAAAAGAACTTTTGTGATACAGCTAATTGTAAAATTAGAGTCTAGTATAAATAAGCTGAATGAAAAGAACAAGCAACCAAAATAAATTTAACATTGAGCTGCTTCAAAACTTTGCAAAAGGAGCCTGCCCCTTCTATAATGATAAAATTAAAATGAAAAAAGAGAGAAAACAGGAATAACAATAACACACTCTGCTACTATTATTTCCCATTTTCTGTATCATTCTTTTGGCACTAAAGAAGGAAGCTTTAAAATAAATGTAAGAAAAAATTTCTCGAAATATTTTAGCTTTTCTTTGCGTTGATTTTTAAATGTCACGTATTTATCGTAACAAAAAAAATTTCATATGTATGTCATCAGTTTTTAAGTGCTCTCTCTGGTTTTTAAACTCTTAATGCCCCCTTCCCCCCTCCATCAGTTAGCCAGTATACATATATATATACTTAAAATGAAATCGAATGTCTAAAAATCAAAGGGAAAAAATAATACAAAAGTTAATCATAGGAACTTGTAAATGCAAATATATATAAAACTGGCTATAATATAGTATATATATATACACCAACATATACTTTAAAACTGCAGCTATTATGGCGCCTATATGTGGTACCTCGATTTTTAATTCGTATAATATTTTTTAAATATTTTATTTAGCAAAGTATATGCTTATCTAGCGTGAATGACATTCATGCATCCTGCATTCAGAACCAATTTAAGTCATTTTACAACCCTGCTCCTGATTGCTTTTTTGGAAGTTCCAATCTATAAATCTATTCTTACTGTAATGCATCAATCTGTTCTTTATTTTTCTTAAATGTATTTAATTGTGAGAAAAAATACCATCATAGAAAAGCTGAGGCTTTAAAGCTAAAGTAAAAGGTTAACATAGTCCGTAATTTTAAATTAATAAATTTTAATTTGATAGGAAAATAGGTGATACATTCATGGGAATAAGCTAGAGCAATAAAACTATTAATACGTAATATGAGCTTGTTATTAAAATAATACTCGGATATTAAGTATTTTTAAATTTAACATTTAAAAGAAGTATTCTTCAACTGGTCAGCTATTATTCAAAACATTATATTCTGTCCCTTTAAAAGTTGTTGATGCACTCTCATTGGTTAATACATGCTAATATTCGATTAAAAATCGATTCTCTTATTCTTAAATCGTATGTGACATCAGCAGTTGCGGAAGGTGAAAGATGTTTGTTAGGAATAGCGACTTTCAGTTCTTTTCCCCCTTCTCTCGTAAACCCTCCCTTTTGCGGAATAGCTTCCACAACTTTGCGGGCGTTTGATCGGAATAGGCGCGTAAGTCTATGGCCGTGTGATGCATTCGAATACTTAAAATATCTCCCCAGGAAATCAATATTTCAAACTTATTAGCTCACAGGCTATAAAAGCCTGAGAGCTAATGTGGCCGCAGGTTCTGTAATTACGTAACGCGATAACTCTTGATAGAAATATCCGATTTGCTTGAAAAAAAAATCTAGTCTCATTCTGATAAGGCGCTTTCTTGATTAGTTTTGGATGTTCATTGGTTAAGTATAAAGGGGAAAACGGAGGGCTACCCTCTTAATTCAGATAAATAGGTTTTTCATGCAGAATTATCAGATTTACTTCATATTTGGTATGACGGGTTATTCTTATATGGCGCTTCCTTGATTAGATTTGGAGGTTCATTGGTTAAGTATAAAGGGGGGGGGGGGAATGGGGGAACTAATCACCTCCTTAATTTAGTTAAATGGGTTTCTCATGCAGAATTATCCGATTTGCTTCAATTTGGTATACAGATTTATTCTGATAAGGCTCTTCCCTGATTAGATTTGGAGGTTCATCTGTTGAAAGGGGTTAAAACGGGTTGTTTTTTTCCCCTGCAGTATTACGCTACTGCATAGTTACCAAATTCTAATATTTTTTCTTACCACTAAAACTTACCAGTAAATTTTTCCAAATTCAATCGCCGAAATCTAACAATTGTCAGCGATTAAATATGGCAAAAATTTGTATTCAATTTTAGAGGTAACAAAACCGTACAAATTGGCAGCTATGTGATTCTATTGGTATCATGAAAATTGCAGGTGTAGCCTCTTCTTTCTGCTCAAAGTATTAAATAGTTTTTTTCAATCGAACTTATACATTTGGAATGGACCATTTTCTTCTGATGGACTGATGGCTTCCATTATTATGAAATCTTCACCTCACTTCATTTATAATGCAGTCCATCAGAAGAAAATAACTCAGCTAAGCGGGAGTCGGATAATCGGGGCTCTACTGTATTAATAGGATTTATATATTTCATAAGTAATTTTAATACCTCATTAAGAACGCAAGAAACATTTTTGGACACTGCATGAGTAACATGATGCACAGGAAGCATTTCTGGGTTTCATTTTTAGATAATTTTACACGTTCTGATTTTATTTTTTAATCATGTATGCCATAATATACTATATCTGTACGAATTAAATGAGATATCAGGAAACCTACAGAAAACTACAGTAGTTATTCTCAAATTGCTCCCTTAAAATTGAAACTTCTTCCCTTTAGGACATGCGCCCTACCCCACGTTAGAAACCTTTGCTGTAGATGAATTATATTAACATCAGCACTTTCAATTTTATTAATACAAGATTAGTTATATCTTTCTACAGCTGAATAGTGATAGAAAAATAAATTAGTGAATATGGAGGGCACCGGTTCACGGAATTAGTGAATATTAGGCACAGTACTCACGAATACATCTAGATGGCTTGTGTTAGTTTGTGATTATATTACTTTAAGGCGGTTCTCAAATCATTTGCTCAAGAACGCAAAACGTAAAGGCATAAAATTGGCAGGCCTGACTATTGAAGCGATTTGGAATCGAAATGAGTTTTCCATTTTTTGATAAATAAATTACTTACCGAGTTATAAGCATTTATGATCAGATGACGACCGGTTTTGCTCTTCTCTCGGGGTGTCGCGTCCAGAAATTCGGTTCAAATCACCAACTTTGACAATATTTTCTGAAAGGTCTTTTGCGTTTACCAAAAAATGGAAAAAGTCTTTCGATTACATAGTTTCTGAATAACAACACTTACCAATTCCATGCGTTTCTGAACAAAACTGAATTAAAAAAATTATCTGAAAGTAGCCCCTTAGGATTTGAGAACATCCTTAAATATATGGAATTGGTGGTACGTGTCTTTTGCTCAATAATCTGAAATAAACAACAAGGCATTACCCCATTTCCGGGCCCTAACCGGAAACTTAACGGACCCGATGCCACCAATAGGGGAGAAAACGCACAGAAAAGGCGAAGAAAAAAAAAATACAACGTAAAGAAAGAAAATTCTAAAAGGAAAGCAGATAGCTAGTGCCTTTTTCATACAGTATGTAAGTGGAGAGTAAAGAGAAAAAAAATTGCAAAAATTTAATACATTTTTTTTTTCTTTCTTAAAAGCTCCGCTTTGCATTATGTCATTCCAAAATGCGGAGCATTTAATAAGTAACAGAGAGTTGGGGGACAGTTTGGAAGCGATAGGAATTATAATTCTATACTTGCCCTAGGGTGGCTTTTTCCATTTCGGCATATCGAGTTTGATTGACACATCAGCGGATCGTAAAAGGGTTTTTCCATCCTCTGATCACCCCCCTCCCCATTCCGCTTCCTTCCGAAATTTTTCGATTTAAACTTTTCTTTAGTTATTTTACCCTGTTCTGTGAGCAAATGGGGCGGTTTTGATGTACATTGTGAGGCGGTTGGTCTCTGAAAAGACCGATCGGTTATGACATGAATGGTGTTGAAATGTTCACTATTAAGAACCTGACGCATAAACTAATATTAGGTTGAAAAAAAAATTATCCATCGATACCTCACTTCTCTTCTTTCAAGTAAATGCTGTTCGATAACTTTTTTCTTCTTCCATCTGGAATTGGTGAAACTCCGGGAGTATCGAGTTAACCCTATTATTAAAATGTTAATTTAAGCAAATCTTTTGTGGCAATATCAAAATAATTTTTCATAAAAAGTATTTTTTCCCCCTGTGTTGTGTCGACGAACTATTTTTTGAAGAAATGGCGGTTCAACGTTTCTCTTTTGAAGGTACCAGGCACTTGATCGCATGAAACATACGAATAGCTACATGAGTTTTCTTTGCATTTCAAAAGTAAGTTGATATTATGCAAATTCTGCGTTTTTTTTTCACTGTCTTTCGTTCACTTTTTTTTTAATACATTCTACTTACATTTTTCTTTTAACAATAAAAATGGCTGAAAATGACAGATGACATTCACATTGAAATGCATATTTTCGGTGACGAAAGGCTTTAATATTGCCTAAGAAAAAAATCTCAGCATTCATTTTTTTTTTCGCTTCTAGTCTCATTGAACTTTATTGTGTACTTTGCACAAACATTGAACCTATTTAGAAGATGTCTAATGTATCATTTAGAAACGAAATTCCTTCATACACGCATCCGTACACAATAATGATAAAATTCCCTGGACACCTGTGAAGTTTGATGGTAAAAGGTTATGGTTTGAATCTCTTGTATCCGCTTAAGGTTCTTTGCAACAAATTTTGTTGCACAGAATGATTTTTTTATTCTACAAAAAAAAAAAAAAAAAAAAAAAAAAGAAGAAGAAGAAGAAGAAGAAACGTGGTTTTCTCTTTGATAGTCCCCTGATGCTCACTGGCTGTTCTAATTTCTGAAATGTGAAGATTATTGCATACTATAAATGCGCGCTCATTCATGAGATATTAGGCATTTTGGTTAGAGCAAAATCTAGAGGGAGCGAGTGGGGTATATGCCCGGACGCCAGAGTAGGGTGCCAAAAGAAGATTTGGTTCATCGTTCGGTACAAAAAACAAATAACCAGATTTAGACGAAAATGCCATGGAATCGGATGACCAAAGTAAAGATGTATTCGTTAATGCTACACTTTTTGCTTTAAACAAGACCGTTTGTTCCGCTACATCACCACCTAGGAGGCACCAGAAAAATACTTGATTAACGAATTGATCCTAAATAATTGAAAGGTCAATACACTGCACTGAAAAAAAAAAAAAAAAAAAAAAAAAAAAAAAAAAAAAAAAGATTTAATTCTACAGATGCAAATTTGCAGAAATCTGTATGCTAACAAAAATTCTATCTGTACACTGTACAAAAAAAAAAAAAAAAAAAAAAAAAAAAAGATCTAAATCTACAAGACTAGTTTTTGTAAAGTTACAGAAATCTATAGATTTATAAAAAAATCTACTAAAATGACAATAATCTTACTAAAATTTTATCTGTAACCATGGTTGGAGTTACATAAAAAGTTCTAGGCATTCCAGTTTCCTAAAAAATTCTTAGTAACCTTACAGATTTTTTTGATTTACAGTGCAAACGTGTATCTGTTACATGAATTTTTGTTGTTGCCGTTACATAAAAATTTCTAGGCATCCCAGTTTCATAGAAAATTCTTAGTAATTTTATAGATTTTTTTTTTTTTTTTTTTTAACAGTGTGTCGCAATTAGGTTTGACTGGGTTCAATATATCGGAAATTATTCTGTTTACAAGTTTTGCATATTTTGTATGTCCCTGTAAACAAACTATAAGATCTATATACTTGATTAATGAACTCATCCAAGATAATTGCGAGATCAATTATAAATTTACTTTGGAAAAGAGTGAGCCAAAAGGAGGGCGCCAAAATTCATACTTGCTCCGGGTGAAATAAATAAAGTTCCGTACTCATCCGGTGTGATGATTTGATTGCAGATGCTCTATTAAGAAAGATGATAAAAAACTGAACTTCATGTAAGAAGGATGAATATGCATTATTTGAGTACATATGAGCCATTTTCCCTGACCACTACCGTCACAACGTATACATGCGGATTAGCTATTTTTCTCACACTATCAGGTTATGGGTAATTTCTCAGCACGAACAGACTTGGTTCATTTTGCGTTGAGTATGGTGAAATGTTAGATGCAAAATGAAGGATATTAATTGACGTGAAACTAGTAATTCTGATGTTATTGACTAATTAAACAGGCATATGGAATATAAATATTTTACTCAAAGGTCCTGCGTTACTCGCATCTGGCAAAGGAGTACTGCTAGCTAATGGCCAAAGTGTTTTATTGCACAGCAAACGAACAGCCGTTATTGTCTTCATGCGATCATTTTAAAGATTCACTTTTTTCAGCATGAACAGATTTGGTTCATTTTGCGTTGAGTATGGGGAAATGTTAGATGCAAAATGGAGGATATTAGTTGACGTGAAACTAGTAATTCTGATGTTATTGAGTAAATAAACAGGCCCATGGAGTAGAAAAATTTTACTCAAAGTTTCCTGCGTTACTCGTTATCTGGCAAAGAAGTACCGCTAACTAACTGCCAAATTGTTTTCTTGGACAAGAGACGAACAGTCGTTATTGTCTTCATGCGGTCATTTTAAAGATTCACTTTTTTCAGCATGAACAGATTTGGTTCATTTTGCGTTAAGTATGGTGAAATGTTAGATGCAAAATGAAAGATATCAGTTGACGTGAAACTAGTAATTCTGATGTTACTGAGTAAATAAACAGGCCTATGGAGTAGAAACATTTTACTGAAGGATCCTGCGTTACTCGTATCTGCCAAAGAAGTACTGCTAACTGACGTCCAAATTGTTTTATTGGACAGGAAACAAACAGCCTTTATGCGGTCATTTTAAAGATCCACTTTTCATTCATTTATCCATCTTGAAATCAAACTGATACTTTGATCTGAACAAATACATACGAACAAATTGTATACGAGTTACAACAACAATGGATTTAGTTATACTCTAAACCACGCTCTTCACAATATGCCAACTGGTTGTGAAACTGCATTTTATAAACTCAAAATAGAAGGGAGAAAAAGGGTGTAATATATATTTTTAAAAATGCGTTTTATTCACTTTATAGTTTCATATTAATTAAATTACGATTGTACGTTGAAAAATGAATTTAGAAATCCTAAAAAGATAAGCTAAAAAGATAGATTTTGTTTCTTTCCTGCTGTTATTTCTTTAGAAGAAAAAGAGCAAAAATTATATATATATTTTAATAAATTCACTAGCTTGTGCTTTCTACCAAGCTTAAAAAAATCGGTAAATTTTTCATTGTCGAGTTTTGTACCTACACTAAATTAACGCATTGTAACGGAATTTTCTTGGAAAAATCATGACTGCAATCATGAAATTAAGCGTGATTTTTGAGATAAACATTTTTTTTTTTTTTTTTTTTTTTTTTTTTACTTATTTCTCATAACATTAGTAGACGATTTGACTAAGTCTTCGATTCTGACTTCACAACTGTAGATTTCATGAAATAAGCAATTTAGAGAAATAATGCACAATCTCTTATTTATTTCTCAACTAGCTAAAGTACCCAGCGTTGCGCGGAATTTTAAGAATGTTTGTTTTGACAAACCAATTTCAAAATTTAACATACAACATAAAAAGAAAGAAAACAGTCGAAGTGTTACACATGAATCAAATGAAAACACAATATAAAAATGTATAAAATTATATAATAGACGTAAAATAATACAGCTATAAATGAGCTTATTTCCATTCATCATTGGAGCAATAATGTTAAAATACGCCAATATTTCCATAATCGAGTTTTTATTATGCTTCAATACATTTTTTCGCATTTATATGACGTTATATATTCACCACGTCTTTATATTTCCAATATGATCTAATATTCCATTTTTTTTCATTCGTCAAATTAATTAAATAATTATAATTTTTCACATGGAAATCATAAAACAGAAAAATTATGACGTGACATTCACTTTTGTTTTTAATTCGTCAAACTATTTATTTTGTTTTCATTTTTCACGTGGAAATCTTGCAGTAGAAAAGTTATGATGTAATATTCCCTTTTTTTAAATTCGTCAAACCATTTATTTCATTTTTTCACGTGAAAATCTTGCAATAGAAAAGTAATTGTTGTGGTAAGAATTTTATTGTGGATTATTAATTGTTGGCAACAGCTATAACGAAAAATGTTTAAATTTGATTGGAAATTTCTGTTAAATTTATGGTTTTTTAGTAATTAAAAATTAACTATAAGTTATTCCGATTTCGGGTTACTTCAGTTGCCTCGGCCGTGTTTTAATGCACATGTACGTAACATTTCATAATTCTGGTTTCCTAACTGTGGATTTGTATAGCATTACAGACAGACAGACAAATTTTAATTTTTATATACTATTAGATATTATCTAGTCTAATATGATGATATTCAATGATTAGTGTTATGTCGATATTGTAATCTTACATCAGCAACTTTTCTTTGAAATGATGAATGAAATAGCTTTGGAAGTAAAGGTTGAACAATTCCTGAAACTGGGAGCCAGGAATATAAACGAATTCAACAATCATAATGTTAAAAATTTTCTTGATAGATATAATATAATTCTTTAATAAATATTACTCTGCAGTAGCTCGCCCGTTCCGAACGAAAGCTGCCACGGCACGTGCAGAAATCGATGACATCTGGTCCGACCCGTCCACGCTCAGCTCAATTTCTGCAAAAAGTGCCGATATCTGCAACAGAATAATTTATAATACATTTTTTTTTAAAGAATATCTCATACACATTTACGGAATTTGAAGTGCAATATTTTTCATATTATATATGTCCAACATGAAAATCGGAATATCAACATTACATTCAAAAGACATTTACAGTCAAGTAAAAGATTAATTTAAAACAAACTACCTTGTTAAGAATGAAAGAAAAATTATGTTTAAAATAAATCATAATTTTGAAGCTTTGTAAACAAAAACCCAAGAAAAAAAATTATACGTCAATCAAAGATTTTTAAACATTTTCCAACACATTCAGAATATTGTAACAAAACTTCTCCGTTTTATAAGATGAAAGGTGATATTTAAATAAACAATCTGAAAAACGTATAAGACATTTAAAAACTCAATTTCAGTAATTATCATAGTCGGGAAAATATTCGAATTTTGTGAAGATATGATGTGTATATGATCTACTGGCTTGTACAGTCGTGGGAAAAAAAGTAAACACCCCTTACTAACTCTGCAAAAATTTATCGTAGAAGAAAGTTACTGGTACCACATGATTGGTAATAAAGTCTACTTTTAAATGATGTATGTAAAATTTGTTTAGGAAGCCATCTGCATATTAAAACGAACCACAACTTTTTTTTTTCAATAGCAGTACACAATTCTGACAGCATAAATGAATTCTACACCCTTCATATAGCCTAAAAACAATTTTTTATGCAATTCGTACGATAAGTTTCCGAGAAATTAATTATTTTAAAACTAGAGTATTTTAGGTGCTATATCCAAATTGAAGTTCGGTACTCGACGGTTGACCGAGAGAGCCTCCTTCTTGATCAAGACATCTCTAGCGTAACTCAAGCAGTCGTTGAAGACTGCTAGATTGCAGGATAGCATAAGAAATTTCAAAATATCTAGTCACTTCTATCATAGACGGCCCCTTAAACCATCATTTTGCCGTCTTTTAAGCATAATTCAAAAACTTCTTGGAAGAAAAATGTGAAATTCTGGATTTCCATAAAGCAGGACTTAATAAATCTAAATCTAATTGTACGTTGCAATTCATATTTTTTTCGAATATTATTTTCATAATTCATCTCACAAAATTATAAAAAATACAAATACAACATATTTATGTTTGGGTATTTTAGTATTATTGCTACACAAAAAATTAGCACATTAGGAGTATAATTTCAGGAGATAATACTGAAAATGTGAAAATATAATTTAACATTAGAAGCACTAAATTTTGAATATTTATAATTCAAAAATTTATCATTCAAATGATTTATTTGGTGACTAAGCATAGTTTAAACCGAAGATTTGAAATATCTTGTTAAAATTGGGTATTGCCATTGAAAAAAAAAAGTTTGAGTTCGTTTTAATATGTAGATACCCCCCCCCCTGAGAAAATTTCATATACATCATTTAAAAGTAGACTTTATTTCCAATCGTTCGGTACCAGTAACTTTCTTCTACGATGATTTGACGAGGAGTTAGTGGGGGTGTTTATTTTTTTTCCACGACCGTACATATACTACATCGTATGCTAAAATTTTCTTCAATTAGAAAACGCGTAACACAGTTGAAAAATCCCCTTCAGCAATTTCAGTTAATAAACGGAAGCGTACTCGAGGTCTTTAGTGCTACCCTGTATACGATCTATAGAATTTATAAATAGTAAGTAATATGAAAAAAAATAGTTACAATTAAAAACGCATACATTGCAGAAAACGCACTTCCAGCAATTCTCGCTCGTAGGTAGTATTGTAATCGAATCCTTATTTGAGTGTCCTTGTGCATAAACGACAAATGCTATGTACACAATATTCTACAGTAAGCATCTTGTAGAGCTTCTTAATGATGTATATCAATTTCAATATGTTTGAACTAGTGTAACATTACTAAAATGCATGGCAAACGATTTTTCCCATAGACCATAATGAAACCGAATTATTCTGAGTGTCCCTGTAATCGAACTATAAATGCTACACACTTCCTTTTGAATACAGAACATGCCATAGTAATCCTCAATAACATACATGGATTACATGGCAATCCAGATATAGTATTCAAGTTGAGTTAGAGCACGTACCATAAAAACCGAATTCATAAATGCTTTTCAACTATGTTCAAAAGTGGTGAATAGTAGATTAAAAACATATATATATATATATATCTGTAATTTACATAACTAAATTAAATTTCTAAAGAATCCGTTTAACAAAGTACAACATCACGATTATTAGAAAAAAAACAAAATTACATTCCGACACTGCCCGGAAAGAATGCAGTGCAGACTTGACCTGATCAAACCCAGTTCTAAAGGAAAACTATAAACCCGACCTCTGCTTGGAACGACCGAGTCTACTGGAACAAAATTCAAACAAGCACGGCCCAAGTCAATGCAGTCTTTTAAATTTATTCTATATGACATTAAACAAGATATTTTCTTTAAAAAACAATATTAGATTAAGCGAGATTAACTATATCCAAAAGGAAGGAAAAAGATGAGGGGCTGTATCCAAATATAGTAGTACGTGCAATAGTGTGTAACATATACTATTTTTAGATACAGCCCCTCATCTTTTTGTTTCATTTTGGAAACGACGGATTTCGAGCTTATTCTATCGGCGATCACTTTCAGAATTTTCAAGCTATGTTTTTGAGACTTTCACAAAAGTTGCTATTTAGCTAATACATTATGCACATTATATTTTGATTGCATTCGCGCATGTGCAGTGAAACATTATTTAGTGAACCTGCTCATTTTTCATCCAGTTATTACTATTTTTTTAATTCTGATTGCAGTGTATTGTGTACAATGTTATTTGGTCATGGTTCCTGAAAAGTACATTCTTTTATATTAAGAACTCTGCAAATTATAAGCAAAACACTTGGCGAAATTTGGTAAATTTTTTAAAAATAAAAACCCCAATTTTCCCACGAGTATACGTGCTATCCTCATTAAAATGAACACAGTTTATTACAAGAAGCCTTCTAATCATGTGCTACAGTTTCAATGTTTTGGCGATATTAGTTTTTACAGGGTAATACAAAATATATTCGTTTTCCTCAATTTGTTTGCGGTCCCCTATGGAATTTCGGGAAAAAATCTTCACAAAAATATATGACGTCTACTATGCTGTTTACACACCTGAAGTTCCAGAATAATCCCTCATGTATTTTTCTAAATAGGATAACTCTAGGATAGATGGCCATAGTTTTTAAAGATTGATATAAAAATTCTTAAAATGAAAATACAAGAAATATTTATACATATTTGAAATTCTTATACATGTCTTCATCATATTTTGAACAAAAAATAATTAAATATCGAGAACAAAATTGAAATTAAAATGGCAGATGGCCATCTCTCCTTCAAGCCGAGGAGAGATGGCCATCCAATATAAGAAAGAAAAAATGAAGTTAAAATAGCAAAAAATAATACATTTCATGCAGTTAACCATGAAAAACATATAAAAATGACTAAAGGTGCAATTATATCACGTAAAATCAGTGAATAAATTTGAATAAACAAAATTTGAAGTATAATTTCAATCCTTCACTTTTCGTAAAATTTTACCACATTTTCGGCAAAGATCTTGATAGTTTATACACGGTTCACGAAACCACTTCTGGCACTTTATGTATTGTCTCCCGTCATCCTTTTTGATTGTGGTATTATATTCTTCTCCAGAACCAACACAGAGATCCTCGTGCAATTCCATTTCCTCGGATTCTGTAGAATCTAATAATTTCAAATGTATTTCATCTTCTTCGCTGCTGGAAATGTCGCGTTTATTTTAGACATTTTCACAGTTTTAAGTTTATCAACTTTATCTGTTTCTAGGATGAACGTTTCCGAAGTTTTCCGATATTTTATGAAACAAAAATACATCGTTCGACTCTGTTATAGTACTAGCTAACTTGCCCGGCGTTGCCCGGGTACGTAAAAAAACAGCACGAATTGCGAAAAACATCTGAAAATCACAATAAGATATCGCGAAAAAATTTTAAATCGCTGCGCAAATTTCGAAAAGAGAATATATATATATATATATATATATATTGTGTTCGAAGATTGAAAGTTGATTCAACTTCTATCAACGTCATTCACTAATGTGGAAAAATGGTAGAAAATCGCTAAACTGCACTAAAAATCACATACAAAATACCCAAAAAATTCGAAAATTGTTATACGAAATCCGAATAAACTTTATTGAAATGAAGGTAGAAATTACTTTAGTATTACAGGTCAAAAATGGAATGTAAAAAAATTGCAGCAGATCGCGAAGAAACGTAAATATCGAATTAAAAATCACCTGATGACGTAACAAACACGTTTAAAGGGTTTAATGTCAAGTAAATTTGACATTTACGATCACCCATTATTGGCATTTAATCTTATAGTTTAGCGATATTTTTTTTTTGGTCTATGGGATAATCAGGTAGAACCACAGATTATTTCTGTTCGTATTTAAAAGTAGATAAATAGCTCTTCTTTATATAAATAAATAAAATAAATATCGAAAAAAATGCTTATATATATATGAAAAGTAAATAGTTTGCCAGTAAATATACGTAAAATTCACTTCACTCGCCAAAGCCATTTTCTCTAACTCACCAAAGCCCATATATTAAAAATATACCAAATACTCTTCAATCTGTTGCCTGATACTAAGTAATCACAATAATGTCAATAACTATTAGGCATAGATACGTACCGGGTTTGGCGCGATTTTTTTTTCACGCCAATTTGGTGAAAACATCGTTTTCGAATACCAGTTACATATATATATTTAAATTATTTTCTATTGTTTTAAAAGGAAATAGCAATAAATAATAAAAAGTTTAATTAATATCTATAGAACAAAACAGTTTATATAACTGTAAAAAAGAAAATAAAAGTAAATAAGCAATTTATTAATAAATAAACAACAATAGCCGAGTTACCATGTCAGGCAAAATAACGCCATTTTGGATCCCATTATGTACCATGGAGCGTATATGACATCTGTGCCAACAAAACTTTCAATAATGTAGTAAATATGTCATTTGATTGTGGCTTGATTATCGAAGATTATAAAATATGTGTGTATATGGCACATTTTTACACTAAAATTTAAATACTTGACTACATATAAAAATAGCAAATAAAGCCTTTGTGCAACAATATTAAAAAGCAGAAAAACCAACGTTTAAAATGCACAAATAACAATGTTATTTGTGCATTTTAAACATTGGTTTTTCTGCTTTTTAACTTGACTACATAGTTATAATTTTAAATCCTTTTTATATAATTTACATTTGAATATAAAGATTTACTCCAAAATGTTCTTCTATACTTTAAAAAAAATATTGCGACCTTCGCCTGGCTTATTTCACGCTTCTGCCTTTGTGGCTTAAAATTGCATTGTTTGGCGACCAAGGTAATAATTAAATAGCATGTAACTCACAAATAAAGCCTTTCTCCTGTAAGACATACGATGGAAAAATTACATAAAAATGATAATTAAATTGAATTTTTTAAAAAAAGAAGGACTAAAAGACTGTTACTTAAATTTTATTTCTTCAAGTTTTTTCAGACACATTTTTATTAACATGGCGAAGCGAAAGATCGCCAAATAATGTATCGATTGCTTCTTTCATACTAATTTATTTTTTAAGTTTTATAAACATTCCTTTCATATTTAAATTAAATATTTTCATTTTATAAATTTTATCTCGCATTAAAAAGGTTTTTGATTCTTTTTTTTAAATTAAACAAATAACAGTTATTTTCTTTTAATTTGCGAGTTGTTTACATTATTTTATAACGGATATAGCCATTTCAATTCATTTATCAACTATAATTTTCGGCAAAATGACCACTGGCAACCCTTTCGTTGAAAATATCAATAAAATACAATAATCTAAGCATTGTATCATGTTACTTTTATTCACAATTTAACTTACTTGGATTCCCTTAAATATAATTAACATAATCCCTTAAGTTAATATTAGTTTTTGTTGCATTAAAATATTGCAATTTGTTGATTTTCTGTAAGCAAGTAATCGATATTGGTTTACAATGGAAGTCTATGGGAATTTGGCGAAATATTAGAGATATCGCCAAGTTGGCGTCACTTTTGGCGACTCATTTCGGTCGCCAAATTTGGCTATACACAGCCAAGTTGGCGACAAACATGGCGGCATTTGGCGACAGAACTGTATACCTGTACGGTAACCTCCATATAGGTATGGAAATGCATTAAATGCTGTTCAATAATTGCATAAAAAATTCGCTAAAAATTCAAAAATCGCTGCACGAATTCCGAATAAACTTTTTTGAAAAGGGAACAAAATTGACTATATTGGGTTAAAAGAAAGAAACCATATTCTTCTCACTTATATGGAAAAAATCGCCTCGAAACTTAAAAAAGTGCTAAAAATCGCATAAAAAATTAAATAAAAAAATCTAATCAAAAAATCGAAAATCGGGCTTCGAGGTGCAAAACTTCATATATAGACGTACCTTTTCCCCAAATTTTGTAGCTCTACGTGCAGCGGTCTCTTCAGAACACCGTCGACACACTCACTCACTCACACACAAACTTCTTTCTTTATTATTATATATTATTGTTATTGAAATATTTATATAGTTAAAATTTAAATAATTATTTTAATTAATATAATTATAACAATAAAAATTATATAATTATTTTAAAAATAATTCTATTTAGTTAAAACATCGCAATGTATAATTTTGAAATATTAATTATAGGTGGCCATCTCTCCTCGATTTGATGTGGCCATCTATCCTAAAATTGATGGACAGATTGCCACCCAATTTAAAGCGACAATCCGCCTTTGTATTTCTTTGTTTTAGACTTAAGGGTGTATTTGAAAAAAAAAAAAAAAAATTCCATTCTCAACAGCTCGAAATTTTCTGAGACATTTTCAGATTCATTTTTAAAAGTAAAAACATGAAACTTGCTGAGGTGATTTTTGAAGAGATGTATAGGAGGCCGTGTGATTTCATTTTTCGCTCAGTTAAATAGAATTTAGCTTTTAAACAATTATTTTCCCAGTATGACTATTTTTTTCATTCCCAGATCTCCCGCTTCGGAAAATTCGTCCAAAACGCCAACTTTGACAGCATTTTTTTTTAACAATATTTTGTACATTTATCAAAAAATCGAGAAGCACGGCACATTATGTAGTTTCTAAATAAGAGAATTTCCCAGTTTGATGCGTTTGAGAGCAACAATGAATTTAAAAATGAATCAGAAAATAAGCAGTTTGGATTGGAATACACCCTTAAAAGCAAAGATTGGATTATACAGTGTGTCCACGTATAACCTGACCGACCTTTATTTTCGCAACCGTTGGTCCTAGATGCATACTTCCAATTACAAAAATGGCTTAAATAAGGTAAAGAATTATTTTTAAAGCGATTTGGGTCAAGAAAAACATTTTTTTAAAAAAATTACGAAATTTAAATTTTTATACGGTCCCCCGGTCCTATAAGTGATATTTACTAAAAATTTACTGTGACACTAACAAGTGAGACAAAAAAAGTCTCATTCATCTAACATTAAAATTGACCGAGTTATGAAACTTTGAAATGCATGACTTATACCACTTTTTTGCATATCAAAACAGATGATTTCGACCATGCTTTTAGGGGTTGTGCATAAACTGCTTAAACTTATGTCAAGGTATCTGCGCTTTGAAAGAAATCGTACAAATATTACTATTAACTTTTATTAGTTAAGTTTCAAATTAGTTAAAATAATTGTATTTTAACATGTGTTTTATTTTGTAAGGATTTGAGGCTATGATTTCTTTTAACTAAAATTATGTTATTTTCATAAGGTTTTATTTAACTTGCAATGATTGACTTTCCAGTTTAAAATTTTTACTCGAACTTTAACATACTTTCAAATGTCCGATCGAACTTAAATTTTACATACTGATTTAAATCCGATGAAAATGCAATATTATTATGATTTTCGACTCAGCATCTTATACATACTTATATTAGAGGATAACACAAAAAAATTCGTATAGATTACTGTCAAGAAGTTTAAGAAAGGGTTTTAGATTAGATAACATAAACCTGCGATGGTTGTGTTTTTTAGCTTTTATAATTACATTTTATGTTTTTTTTTTTTTTTTTTTTTTTTAACGCTGAATCAAAAAATTACCTTCACTTTTAACCATCATGTCAAGATTTTTCGCAAATTGTAAATTTCAAGGTTAAAAAATAGCGGAAAATCTGATACTATAAAATAGATGTAAGACATTTTATTCAGTTTAATTTTATTTAATTCAATAATTTATTAGATTTTTTGGATTATACTGGGTTTCTTACAGCTATGAGGTTGCCGATTAGCCGATGAGGTTGGGAGGCGATGGGGATCAATTTTAACTTTTTGCTTTTTAACTTTGAAATTTTCGATTTGAAAAAATTCCTGCAGTGATGGTTTAAAAGAAGGTCGTTTTCAGATTTAGTGCTAAAAAATACATAAGAATGAATTTTCAAAAGCTAAAAAACATGCCACAACCCAAAATTTGAAAGACAGTTTAATCTAACAGCATTTTAGAATATGTATCATTTTGTAAGGAATTGTGGCTGTTGTTTTTCATCCTTTTATTTAACAAAAAATCTGTTATTTTTATCTTCTTAATGTTCAGTACAAATTGTACATTTTGCAGGAATACGTCAGAATTATTAAAGATTTCAAATTTATATTGCACTGCTAATTTTACTCTCAACCATTTCTTTAATATATCTGACGAAATTACTTTTCTACTAAATTTGTGAATGACCCCTTATATGCACCAAAAAATATACTCCAACTTTAAACAGCTATTACTCGGTCAATTTTAATCGTAGAATAACAGGACTTTTTTTGCCTTACTTGCCAGTGTAACAGAGAAATTTTACTAAATATAACTTATAGGACCGGGGGACCGTATAAAAATTTAGATACTGTAATTCTTCACTAAATTGTTTTTTCGTTTCAATTTTTTTTTATATTAACCCTGCACCTAATTTTGACCATTTTTGTAATTCGAAGTATGGATATAGGACCAACGGTTACGAAAATAAAGGTCGGTCAGGTTATACGTGGACAGGACACACTGTATACTTGCCTTAAAAGTCCTTATAATAGTAAAAAGAAATGTAACACGCGTACTGCAAAACGTTCAGATACCTAACTCAACAAAAATATCCAACCACTAAATGAAATAAACATTAAAATTACTCTTTCTTTTTATAATTGAAAAACACAGTTGCACGTCGCATTGAATGAACACGTGAACTACTTCTTACGAACAAAGTTTATGCTGCAACCTATGATATAGTTTTTGAAATATTTAGGCTGCCATCTCTCCTCTGTGGCGATCTATTCTAGAATTACCCTATTTAACGAAACGTCCAAAATCGCAAGTGACCGGTCATTATTGGCCATATAGTGTATATATTGTATAAGGTGGCCATAAAAGAATGTCCCAGTTTCAATGGTATACAGTCGGACCTCTATTTAACGAACCTCTATTTGCGAACTTTTACTTGGAACTAAGAACATTTTGAAAATTTCTTCGTAAAATAACCTCCAAATAGCGAAGTGCCTTCTCTATTTAACGAATTTTTCCTTGGGATCTAATTTTTTTCTCCCTATTTCTTAAAATATTACTGGACATTTCAAACTTATTTTTTCTTTTAACACATTTTATGATTTTCAATGGCCATGAACAGGTCATACGAGGCCCCTAACTCACCGAGAGCAGTAAAATCGCTGTGATTCTTTGCTTTCCATCCAAGAAGTGCAAACTTTCAATATCCCCTTTTAACCCTCAATGGAGCTGCCCCGTGTCCTTAAACTATAGTTTCCCGTTTTCTAGATTGTTGATCATGATCAATCGTGTTGGTAATTTAGGCTCTTGTAGCTCAAAAATGTCAAAGCGAAAGTGCTTGAGCATCAAAAAAGCAGAAATTTATTCTTGATGAGGTGGATAAAGGCGTGAAGAAAAAGAATACTGCTTTAAAATTTGGTATTCCTCCAAACAGCTTATCAACCATAATAAAAAATCTTGATTTTAATGTTTTTTTTTTTTTTAAACTGAAAATACAATGTATTTCCAGACAATGTTTTGTTTCATTCTTATTTCCCTTCCAGGTTTCTTTTTGATGGGTAAAATAAATAAAACAAATAGCTATAATTTGTAAAAAAAAAAAAAGTGTGACTAATTACTTTTAAAAATTATATTTAGTGTTTATGGACTTACAATATGTTTTATGTAGTTTAAAGTATTTTAAAAGGTGACTCTCTATTTAACAAATTTTCCATATAACGAACTTTTTTTCGGGATTTAGCGACTTTGTTAAATAGAGGTCCGACTGTATTATCGCAGTTTAACTTAGACTATTTACAACAAATCATGTACAGTAAAACCTCCCTAAAGCGACCACGTTCCGTTCCAATAAAAATGGGTCGCTCCGAGAGGTGGTCTCTTAATGGAGGTCATGTCTAGTTAAATCTAGATTTTAATTGTTGAAAATGGTAACAATTAATGTTACTGAAATTTATTTTTCACATTAGGAAAAAAATATGAAAATTTAAGTATCAAAACAAAAGTTAATTACATAAGTTAATTACTGCACAGTTTCAAAAATGAATGCATTGACGTTTGCTTTGATTTTACGGTTTTATCTTTTATAACGTTTATTTCCAAGTCCTTTCAAAGTTAAGTAAATAAATGCATTTTTCCTTTTTTTTTTTTTTTTTTTTTTTTGATGGAAACAAATAATGATGATTTCGTTAATTTATCTATTTCTTTGAGAGTTTCCTGACAGAATAGGGCAGGGGAGTTCATTCTTAATTTGTCATCAGAATTAAATTCAATGCCTAAAAAGGCACAGAGGGGTTTAAACACTTAAAAGTTACCAGAATAATAATAATAATAATAATAATAATAAAATCTAAACTTAGTTTAGAAGTTTGATGAATAATGCGCTCTCCGGAATTATTTTTCTAATAAAAGTTTCTTCAAGTGGCCAGGAAAAACGGAATTTGTTTCATTTTCTTCAAAGAAGTGGGTCGCTCATGGAGGTAGTTCAACTGGGATGGTCTCTGAATGGAGGTAAAATTAGTACTGAACCTATGGGAATAAATTTCGTTCCATGAAAAAATGGTCGTTCAGGGAGGTGGTCGCACATGGGGGTTTTACTGTATCAAATTGAAAGTAAACTAATCTAGTTTGTCTTGCAAATGTTCAATAGGTGCACCTTTAGTGATACGGCACACATCCAAGGGACGACCAAAAGTGTCTGTACAAGATGCTGACCGTGTCAGAGCATCTTACCAGCGTGTAGCCCTAAGAAATCTGTTCGGAAAGAAAGTCTTGAACTTCAGCTGTCTGACCGTGCCTACGTTCCACCGCTATCTAATGATTTGCAGGGCCCGACTTAGACAGCGGGGGGCCCTGGGGCAAGTATTATTCGGGGGCCCCCTTCTATCTTTCGAAAATTTTTGTGACTTATGCTGAAGTGACTAAAACTAAACTTTATACATATTGTATGTATACACAAATTTCATACCAAGTACTATTGACATTTATATACAGAATAGCATAAGAAAGATAACTTTAAGAAACTATAAAAAACATTTTTTTTTTCGGTTATAAGAATATAAAGGTAAATGTGAGCCGTTAAAATGTAAATACAGTTCTTTCAGGCATTATTGGCTATTTGTGTTAATACTTTTCTATTTAACTTAAACTTTGTATTCAATCAATATGCATTTGGGCGATTCCATCATATGGAAAGGCAAGTGGTTATTTAATAATAACTAGGGGATCGTACCCGGGCTTCCCGGGTTAAAGAATATAGGTGAAAACATTTCTTTTAATTGAAAACTAATAATTTTTTTATATGCAATATATTTTTTAGATTGCCCACTTACATTAAAAAAGCATTTTTCATATGGAAAATACGAATTATACAATCAAATAAATTTTTTAAATTTATCAAAAGCTATATTTTCTTATTAGCCGCATGCTAAGAGTTATTTGACCAAGATTTTGCTACTTGTGGCATCCATTTATATTCTGATAATTTCAGATCTTATACATGTCTGTTAAATTTGTGTTTTATTTATATTATTTTATTTATTTATTCATAGGGAAGTTTTTTTAAAAATGGATATTAGCCGTAAGAAAATGATGAACTCATTATTTTGTTTTAAGGGCAAACTGTTTAATCTTTTGTAATCGAGCTCCGCGCGATATAGATAAATTAAAAAATATTTCATGCTTTAAAATTGTTTTTAAAACCATAGACAATCAGTAAACTGAGATGAACTTTGCAAACAAATTCCATTTGAAAAAAAAAAAAAAATCCTATTTGGTGATCTAAAAATTTAAATTGTACAACTACAAATATGTCAGATTTGTGTTTTTACAACATTATTCTTTTATTTGTCTATAAAAGAAGAATTAATTTCGTTAATTTGTCTTTCACAAATATGTTAGATTGGTGGTTTTTTTAATACTATTCATTTATTTGTTTATAAAGGAAGTATTAATTTTGTTATGCAAACATAGTCAGAAACAAATGCTGAAAAATGTTTGTTGCTTTATGTGCAAAATGTTTATTATTATTATGTATTGAAACCGGCACGTGATAATATAAACTTTTTAAAAAAATCATGCTTAAAAATTATTTTAGAAAATATAATACATTAGTCACTTAAGATACAGTTTTTAAACAAATTGCATTTGAAAGTAAATTTTTTCCCTATGCGACGAAAATTGAAAATGTACGATGGTCAGAAGATTAAAAAATTGCAGTAGCGAAAATGTCAAGACGGTAATTTGATCGTGAAGTGTTGCCATTTGCAAAATGACGTCAGCATTACGCACAGATACGTTTGTTCTTTATAATATAGATACTTAATCAGTAAAATATAATAAAGATCAGTTATTAGGATGTGGTTATCTGCTGAAGCGCTTATGCTTGGTATTCCGGAATGAAAAACAGCAATTTTCACCTTCTCAAAATTTGCATACGCACTTCTCATATCCATATTCATAATTTTTAAAAAATTTGTATTTTGTTTGATCATTAAAAAATCATTTTAACTCAAAACTTGAAGTCACGATTGTCAGCAACATCTTTTATGTGAACAGACGCACCCTTTACTGTAGATTCTAATCTTAATTCCGGAGAGTAAAAATTTCCGTAATTTATGTTTTTTAGACGCATTTGTGATGTTTAGTTTTATCTAAGAAAATTATCTTTTTCTTTTAAATATAACTTCATTTTCTCTTAATTAAGCATTTCACCTAGTGTCTGAATCTTAGTATCAGTACACATGCAGAAAGAAAAACAATATAGAACATTTATGAGGGAAAATGCGTGTTTTCAAAAGCAGTACGTCATTTTTCGTTCAAAATATTATATTCTTAATGGGATTTTGCGCCACTAAACCCCATACAACAATTTTTATCAACAATTTTGAATTTTTATCAGATAATCTCGTGAATAAAATTAAACAAACCTCATTATTTCTCTTTTCTCTGCAATAATGAAAGCTATCTTATTACCATCATTTTGAAGAAGTTTCATAGAATACTTTTAAAATAAAAATATAATAATTGGATATTAAAAAAAAAAAAAAAACAGCTAAGGCGGGCACACAAAATGAACAGCTACCAGTTAAAAAATTCATTAGTAAATTTGGTTTAGCAGAAAGCTCAGGGCAGATGACTAAAGAACACACTTGTGTTTTAAATGTATAGATTATATAAAATTGGGAAAAATTAAATTAAGCAAATTATGTTATTTTGGTAAAATTATAGTAGAATGTCTTAAAGAATAGCAATAAAATTTTATTATTCGAGAGAATTTTGGACAAACACTTCAGGAACATGATATTATTTTAAAACACGAATTATTTGTTTGCTTGTCTAACTCGGCGAAGCAAATCCATCCGGGCGAGAATCATCAATTTCTGTAATATAAATCGCTATTATTTGCATGTCACCTCTCTTCTAAAAAGACACTCTAAATTTTTGTAAAACATTGCGTTTTATCAGTTTTACATTATTTTCAAAAGTGAAGCCTTTTCACCTATGAAGAATTTCAAAGCAGCTGGGCTGTGAAAATGACGCACTTCTACAAAATATAATTCAGGTTTAAGAATTAAAATACGCGCTTTTTTATAAAATGACGTCGTTTGCATCTGCTAAAGCAATCCACTTTTAGAATCAAGTTTTAAACTTCGTCTATAGAAAAGTATGCATATGACGTCATTATAACGGAATAACAGACAATATTCTTGATATAGCCCATATTTTAATTTCAACTTTTTTTTTCAGATTTTATGAAAAAATGGCAACAAAAAGATACAGTATCACCTATTTTCGACTATTTTCCGTTTACTTTCAATGGCTTTCAATAGAAACGGGGTACTTTTGTTGCACGATAAGAAAAATGGTATTAAAAACTACAGAAAAATTAATATATCAAAAATAAATTGAGATACAGTTTTCAAACAAATTGCATTTAAAACAGAATTTTTTTTCCTTATACGACGGTGTAAAAATTTAAAATGTGCGATGTTTAGAAGTTTAGAAATTTGCATTAGAGAAAATTGCAAAACCAAAATTTTATTTCAAATTTCAAAGTGTTGCCATTCCCAAAATGACGTATGCGTTACGCACAGATATGTTTGTCCTTTATAATATAGATAGCAACAAATTTCAGTACTTGTTATATTGTTAATTGCATGCCTTATGATGCCCTAAAGTACTTCGGTATAAAATTTCATATTTTGACAAATTCTTTTAAACAGAAAGTAACAGATAACAGATGTGTGATATTGCAGCAATATTTTTATTTAATTCTTCTTAACCCTTCATTGCACGATTTTTTCTATTTTTATGAAAAAAAAAATATTTGAAATCTATATATCGATCTAATAATGTGAGAAATAGTACAAAAAATTAAATTTCAAATTTTCAGCTAAAATTTGATATTTTATGGCGTGTACCCTATGTACACAATTAGGGTTTTTAAATATTATATTGCTACATTTTACAACTTAATGAGTTTAAATTAATTAATTTTATCTGCTTAACACTCTGCAACTTTTTTTATATTAATATTTTTAAATATTCACTAAAAATAATGAAAGTAAATTTTACCTTAATAGCTTGATCGAATTTATTTTTGCTTCCGAAGAACAAATTCTAATTTTTTGTCAAATGCAGCCGTCTGGCATGGACAAAATAAGTGTTATTCCATTCTTTGGACTGTTCTTGATCAGGGACGGGGATCACATTGGCCAAAGCGCATAATAAGAATTACAGTGTTTTTAGTTCTGTGCCAGATGTGGCACGTCGTGCAGTGAAGGGTTAAAGGATGCCTCTTTTTTTTCTTAGTTTTCAAAATATTTCTAAAATCTATGCTGAATTGAATATTTTATGTGTTAAAAGCGGGCGAACTGTGAGTAAGATTTTAACACTTTCTATAAAATTTAGCCTATACTCTAGAAATATTTTGAAGAACTAAGAAAAAAAAGAGACCCCTTTTAGGAAGTGTACACAAGAAGTTAAAACTATTAATTTCACAAGGAGATATTTTAAATATACGAATGCATCTAATGCCCATAGATTTTACGTTAGTGAGGGGAAATCGTAAGCTGAGTGACCAGCCCCCTTAACCTAAGTGTGGGAAGAGTTGAACTTTATGTTGGATGTGTGCCATATAACTAAAGGTTCACCTATTGAACATTTGTAAGAAAAACTAGGTCAATTCACCTTCAATTTTATGTATGATTTGTTGTAAATACAGTATAACATCAGAAATCCGGCAACTTCAAAAATCCGGCATCAAAATCAACATTCCTTTCCCCATTTTTTAAAACTTCCATTTACAGGAAAAATAAAAATATTATTTGTTTACGAATTAAAATACTAAAGTGAAAGTGTGAAAAACAATTCACAAAAACCGAATGCGGGTTTTCTTCATTTGTCATATCTGATTAGTTACTTACACAACAGAACGCCCGAGAAAATTCGGAACTGCGAATATCTAGCCGCAGTAGAACAGCTAATAACGCTAGCAGCAGCTAGCAGCTCAGAAGATGAAGACAGGGAACAGATATAAGAAAAAATGTCACCGAGAAAAAAATATAAATTTGATTGGACAATTAAACTTCCCAAATAGAAATTCTTCGAATGTAATAAATGCACTAAAAAATGTAAAAAGAAATTGAAAGAAATTGAAACAAAGTTGACATTGATGTTTCAGAAATTACACGAGAATAACTATAACTTCATTATTTATAAGATTTTTTTTTTTTTGAGACCGGATTTTTGAAGTTATACTGCAGTCTAAATTAAACTGTTATAATATACCATTGAAACTGGGACATTCTTTATGGAAACCCAGTATATGTTAAATAATTAGCTATAATTGTGAAAAGGCGAAACCTTGTGGATAATTGAGCAAATAGATGTATTCGATCATCGTTTATGCCGATAAGAATAACAGCAGCAATGACAGCAGCCTTGACAATCGATGAAAAGTGGCATTAGTATTACTTTTTGCAGATTGATGCAAGTAAGTAAACGAAGGGCGACACTTTCATCGTTTCGTTTAGTAGATTAATCTTAGCAGTCATCATCATACGCTCCACACTTAAGACTTTTGCAGTCGAGTGGCAGATGGTCAGAACAATAGAGGTTTCCACCAGTAATTTCTCCGGGAGACAAGGAACGAAGCATTTTATGGTCGAGGATTTTTATTAAACAACATCGATAAGCAGTTCTCACTAGAATACTGGGAAGTGCCATAGATAATTTCGATCAGTTATCACCTTATATTCTCAACATCCATCGATCGTTACTCTCGAACAAATATTAAATTCAATCAATCGAGGGAGGTAAATCTTTTAGAAACTTCATAGCGTCAGACACTCAGCCAGGTGAAAAGTTTACAAATAGAAACTTGAACAAATTCTGCCGGAGTATCGCGTGTAACCGCTTTTTAATCATTGAGCGTAGTAATACAAATATGACGTAGCACGTGCTCTGAACCAATTAAGAATTACTGGGAAGTGCCATAGATAATTTCGATCAGTTATCACCTTATATTCTCAACATCCATCGATCGTTACTCTCGAACAAATATTAAATTCAATCAATTGAGGGAGGTAAATCTTTTAGAAACTTCATAGCGTCAGACACCCAGCCAGGTGAAAAGTTTACGAATAGAAACTTGAACAAATTCTGCCGGAGTATCGCGTGTAACCGCTTTTTAATCATCGAGCGTAGTAATACAAATATGACGTAGCACGTGCTCTGAACCAATTAAGAATTACTGGGAAGTGCCATAGATAATTCGATCAGTTATGACCTTATATTCTCAACATCCATCGATCGTTACTCTCGAACAAATATTAAATTCAATCAATTGAGGGAGGTAAATCTTTTAGAAACTTCATAACGTCAGACACCCAGCCAGGTAAAAAGTTTACAAATAGAAACTTGAACAAATTCTGCCGGAGTATCGCGTGTAACCGCTTTTTAATCATCGAGCGTAGTAATACAAATATGACGTAGCACGTGCTCTGAACCAATTAAGAATTAAGGATAACACGCCGTTATACGTCACTGGAAAGAAGACTGACGGATGAGCGGATGGATTTGATAGTAAAAAAGAACTGAAGGCGGGAAATGAAATCTACTTAACGCGGAAATGAAATCTCGAAAAAAAAAATAAAATGGCTTCTAAAAGGAACATTCGAAAACCCAGAAATGATCGGAGGTCATGATAGAATTTAAGAATAATTAAAAGATTAATATTTAAGTAATTTGGGTAAGCTAGATATTAAATTAAGGGGAATTTAACAGAATTAACGATACAGATTATTTAAGAATAAGGAATTGGTGAATATCAAGTAGTAATTTAGAATAGAACAGGGAAATCGCGAAGGAAGATCTAATAATGTAACATATATATGTATATATATATATTTTAACGCCAATTCCTGATGATTATCTATATTCTCTTGTACTTCCGACCTTCGAGAAATATGGTTATCGGTAAGTACTGAACCGCATTTTCGACTCACACACTGTTAATCCGGCCATAATGTGCTGGATTTGTTTAAGGGAAAATTTTATTTTTCTCCCCACCTGACTTGGAATATTCAAAAGAAAAATTTTGTTACAAAGTTATATCTAAACAGATGGTAATAGAGTTTGTATGAAAAAGTTTTACGTGTTTAAAATGTGGAAATCCTCTATACATCGAAGGTCAAATATGTCTGCATAATTAAAGTCAGTCCAATGCTGTGAGTTCGATGGGAAATCCACATGCTTATTTTACATATTTAAGGTTAAGAACCTTGTTTTCGCGCTCCGTCTCAGTAGGTTAATTTTTCATTTTTCAAATTTTTTTCTAATTCATTACCCTCCCCACAACGTTTAAATAATCAAGAAAGATATATCACTCGTCAAGACTAGATTATGAAATACTTTCCAACACATTCAGAATACTGTAATAAAACTTTGATTTTTAATAAGGCGCAAGCAGGGCTATCGCTAAGGCTTTTTATTGGTGGGGGAGTGGACCTTAAATTGCCAAGTCAAATTTCATTATTTGCCAACTAGTTTTATAATTTTGCCAATTTACCACAATTAGAAAATGTAATATAGTTATTATTTGTAAAAAGTTTTAAAATATTCCCAATTACATTTGTAACTTTTGCCAAGTCCACCAGAAATAGAAAGTGTATTATAGTTTTTATTAAAGTTTTAAACTAATTTGCAAACAGTAACAGCATTCGCGAACGTTTTGTCCCCCGTCCTCCTCCTTAGCCAAGGCTCTGGGTACAAGATTATGTCTAAAGGAAGGTCTCCTTACTGGGCATACTCAGAATATGTTGAAAAAAAAAATAGTAGTGAAACTACCCATGTATGTAATAAAGGATCAGTTAAATTTAGCGGCGGAATTCCAGTACAAAGTCTGTAAAAAAATAAAATACTTTCGGATATTTGGCACAAAAATACAAAAGCGACACGCGATTTGGCGAGCAGGATTTTTCCTCACCAAAAGCAAACGATTTTAATGAATCTGAAAATTGGTTGTTAATTGTTTTTTAGAATGTCCGGTATTTAATTATTTTAAACTTAATCAATGAAAGAGTTTATTATATGTATTTTTTATTACACATACATGATGCTTGTTGCTTTAGTTATTTAATTTTATCACTGGGAAAATATTTTCTATGTCTGCAAGATGCAAATATCTATTTCAAGTCATAGCCAGCTTACCTTTGATTTTTAATTATTTAATTTGTTTCTTTTATAATTTTCAAATTTCAAATACTATTTACTTATTTCATTTGCAGCAATGTTAATTTAAAATGTTCTATAAAGTAATAAATGATTCCTCCTTTTTTTCTTTTTTATTACCTATTTGAATAAAATTTTGCCATTGCTTTATCCTCCAATCCAAGATTATTTACATTCAAACAGCTGTTCAAAAATAAAGTCCACATTAAGAATTCTGCAACATACATTTGCATATCGAAAAACGCGTTGTTGCCACAGCAACAAAATCACATTGACATTGATCAGTCGGACTTATTTTGAGCTTGAAACAATTTAAATCAATTTAAATTTTGTTTTAAATCGTAAAATATGATAGCTATATTTAATTATAAATACATATAAATATATTTCACAAAACTATAGTGACAAAACTAAAAATGACAAAACTAAAGTTATTCAAACTTATTTTTCAAATTCAACATAAAAAGTTTTTGCCTTAAAGAATATTCGACATAAAAATGTATTTTTTGAAATTTTATTTTATCTTCAACCGGTGATAAATCAACAAATAAACGAAACTTTCATCATTTTTTACGGACGCTCTATCGAGGTTCCTTCCGATTTTTTTTATAAACATATACACCCACATGAAAAGAGCATTCTGTAATTCTTTCAGATTTTTCTGAGTATGCCCGTATGGAGACTTTCGTTGTAAGTAAACAATTTGAAAACCCAATCTGAGCAATGAACATCGATAGCTGAAAAATCTCCAAAGTTTTTGATGCAGCGTGTATGATCTATAGATTTGCATACTATGCAGGGTGTCCTGAAAACATTGACCTTGGCTTTTATTCTTTAAATATTGATCATGAAATCTATATATATATAAGAAAGTCTGGATTTTGTATTAATCAACGCGCAGCCCAAACTACTGGACCTAAAATTTTGAAAATTGGGGTAAAAATACTTCTTATGACATAGAGTGCCGCTAAGAAAGGATTTCCTAAAATTCCACCCCTAAGGGGGGTAAAAAAGAGAATGAACTTAAAAAAAAATCTTTAAAAATCTGTTTTTATAGTTATTTTTCAACAGATAACATATTGCAGTGTATTTTTGTATGCTGAATCGAATGATACTAACGAAATTCTTTTGTCCAATAGTTCACGAGTTATTTCATATTTTTCTCATTTGACGATGTCTTTGGCACCAAAATCTCACATTTTCGAGTGATGATTTCTGAAAATACATACGTTACTATAGCAAGTGAAGAAATATAATTTCAGGCCTGCAGTTTAAATTGACTTTATTTTATTATTTTATTGTAAAATATTTATTTGTTCTTTTAAGTATTTATTTTTATTGATTTAAAAATGTAGTTGGTGTAAAGTCTGTAATTTTCAAATGAGATATTTTTTAAATCCTCATTTTTGTATCAACAATTTTTTTTCTCCAAATGTTTGAAAGAAAAAAAATAATGAGAAATAAATATTGTAAAATGAAAATAGTATTTAATTTAAAAAAGCAGTGTTTGTAATGCTTAAAAAATTTTCATTTTTAATGGTTTAAATCGAAACAATGTTTCGCGATTTGTTATTTGCTCTTGGATGAGGAGACAAAACTGGCACTTTTATGTTAGCCATGCTCAAATATCACCAAGAGCATTTTTTGAAATTGCAAACACAGCACTTACATTTTTACACATCATCACCTACTGAGATGTATAAAACGCAAATTCATAGTATTTCATTCCGATTGATCACAACTCAGGGTCAACTAATCAGAATTTTATAGAGCTTATACTGTTAGTTAGGCAATTTGTTTTAGAAATTTCAGAAAGTGTAGTACATGTATGTGGTCAGATCTAACTCATTTTAAATTTTCAGCTACAAGGGTTTGCGGAAGCAAAAATTACCAATAGGAAAGCTAGCAGATCTTGAATTGGAAAATTTAAAGATTTATAAAATTCTTAACTTTTTTTAAATAAAATTGCTATGCGTTTTATGTTAAAAGTAATACTTTTGTTGTACTGCTCTCTTCGTTTTAGATCACAGCACAAAATAATGTACAGTATATATAGCTGTTAAAAACGCACAGATAAATATTTACTTAACGATAATTAAAAGTTAACAAAAATATTAAAAAATAAAACAAATAACTTTTCCATGAGTAGCTTTAAAAATGGCACGAATTATCTTCTTGTTTTCCTGAAAATGTTTTTATACTTTGGCATACGCAGGGATATATACATAATCGAACACGAGGACTGAGCTGATTAATTTTCATTATGTAGGTTAGTAAACGTGTCATTGTTAATTAGCTCTATGTGCTTTTCATTTTTCTTCTTTTTATTTCATTTTTACAGACATATTCGTATGCGTAGACACTTTAAAATTTTTATAAATTATATTAAAGCTTTTTACCAGTGTGAATAAGCACGATTAATTAAATATGAACGTTACAGATTGACAAATGTCAATTTACAACACTTTTATATTAAAATAAAAGCTAAAATTTTATGTTTGATATGTATACAAACTCCTTTGGAGTTAGCAAACCGTGTTGTCACAAATATCTAAAATACTTCGGAAATATAAATTGATAGATTTGAAGCGGATACTTCATTAAAAAAATGCATTCATTATGTGCATTAAATATAATGCACTTGCTTAAAAAATACATTTAATTGCACTCAAATTGAAATCATGCACTACGAAGTAGAAGCAATAATATCGAGAGCAGTTATTTATTATTATTATTTTAAAAATAACATAACATAAGCTAAAACATACTAGTATAAGTATCTTTGCTAGAAAATTTCATGACACAGCCAAAAATTTCAATATTCAAATGAAATGTATACTAGAAAACAGGAATTCTGCTTTTCCAGAATTTAGTGTCGCCCCCGATGAAAAAAAAAATGTATATAGTATATATAAATAGTACAAAACATATTTCAATTTCAAGATTAACAACACACGCTTTTATTTTATGCAAAATGACGTCATTCGCATCCGCTTAAGAATTCCACATACGATCCACTCTTAAAGATCTACAGTAAAGTGTGCATAGGACATCACTATCGCGAAATAATACACAAATGCAGCAAAAAGATGCCGTCATTAAAAGAAAGCGGGGGAAAAAAAATACGGCTGTCTCATGATTCATAGGCTTTCATTTGTTTGTAACATTAATATAGACATTTAAAGTTAAATATAGTTTATAATGGCTCCATGTTTTAACAGAAATCATTCGTTTATATTTTTTCAAAATAGCACGTATTAATTACATTTTCTTTCGGCTGTTATGAAAAAAAGGGCAACAAAAATATATAATTAATATTTTACAACTATTTTGCCTTTACTTTCTACAGAAATGGAGTATTTACTTCCGTTGCCAATATTAAGCAAATGGCTCCAAAAACTACAAAAAAACTAATATTTCAAAAATAAATGGAGATGCAGTTTTCAAACAAATTGCATTTAAAAGTACTCCCCCCCCCCCCCCCCCAATACGACTGTATAAAAATTGAAAATGTGTGATGCTTAGAAGTTTAAAAAATTGCTATAGAGCATTCAATCGTACTGCTTTGTTTTACGGCTGTCTACGGTACGGTAAGCTAACTTTATTTTTTGGCGATGTCACAAAATAAACTGGGAGAAAGAAATAGCATACCGTACCGGGGGCTAATAAAGCAATATTCGTTGCCTATTACATTACAATTTATCAAATTCCACTCAGCTTCCAGTTTTCCTTAAGGATGTTCTCAAATCCAAAGGGGCTACTTTCTGACACATTTTTACTTTCTTCTATCTTCAATAGAAGAAAGTATTGTAATCGAAATTTTTTTCGGCTTCCGATTTTCGACGGATTACACGTTTTAGGGGTCAGAGATACTAAAAAACATGTTTATAGAAAATGTCTATCTGTCCATGTGTCTGTCGCCATTGTACCATCAAAAAGTATAAGAAGTTATGCATAGAATTGAACCAATTTTTTTTTGTGTATATTTTTGGTCATGACAAGAAGGTCCTCCCTGAATTTGGGGAAATTCCGCCGGAAGGGGACGCTGTAATAGCGATTCTTGTGCGATTTTAAATATTGTACCATCAAAAAGTGTATGAAGTTATGCATAGAATTGAACCCTTTTTTTTTTTAAGTTTTTCGCTATAGCAAGGAGGTCCTCCCTTAATTTGGAAAAAATCGACCGGAAGGGGGCGCTGTAATAGTGATTTTGAATATTGTACCATCGAAAAGTGTATGAAGTTATGCATAGAATTGAACCAAATGTTTTTTTTTTTTTTTAAGTTCTTTGTTACGGCAAGCACATCCTTCCTTAATTTAGAAAAATACTCCTGTAGAGGGCGCTGTAATAGCGATTTTTGTGCCATTTTGAATATTGTACCACCGATAAGTGTATGAAGCTATGCATAGAATTGAACGAAAATTTTTGTGTATGTTTTTGGTCATGGCAAGAAGGTCCTCCCTGAATTTGGAAAAATTCCCCCGGAAGAGGGCACTGTAATAGCGATTTTTGTGTAATTTTCTTAATTTTTCGTAGTTCTATTGTACACCAGCGGCTCGTGAATCGACGGGAACTTCCCATCCTGATAAGCCGACTATTCGTGATTTTAATAAATATCATGATCGAGATGAAATCGTTTTTACTCCGATTAATTGACTGAAGTCGAAATTTAAGATGAAAGCAATGTTGATACAGTATTGAACTAATAAAAATGAAATATTGGCATCTCTAACAACACTTTGAAATATGAAAATATATGAGATAGAAGAAAGATTTGGAATCGGCACATCCAACTAGTTTAATTCAGTTTTGTTCGGAAGCGCATGAAATTGGCAGGTGCTGTTATTCAGAAGCTATATAATCGAAAGACGTTTTCCATTTTTTACTAAACGCAAAAGATCTTTCAGAAAATATTATCAAAGTTGGCGCTTTGAACAGAATTTCTGAATGCGACACCCCGAGAGAAAAGCAAAACCGGTCGTCACGTGATAGTAAATGAACTCGATAAGTAATTTATTTATCAAAAAAAGGAAAACTTATTTCGATTCCAAATCGCTTCAATAGTCAGGCATGCCAATTTTATGCTTTACGTTTAAAAATGAGTCAAAATGTGTCGGAGAGTTTTGCATTCTTGAGTAACCGCCAGTTCAACCACCATAGTTGATATTCTTGACTCAATTATGAAACTTTTAACAATAAAGTTTGTCGTTTAAACAGTTAGTTTATATTGCAAATAATAGTGCTCCTGATAACATTTCTGATTTTATAAAAAGGAGCATTTACAAAATTAAAAGAAACTAGTCTGATGTGCCAATCCCAAAACTTTCTTCTACCTGATACATGTTTACTTCAAAATTCGCTAGCACTGTGCCAAAATTAAATGACAATTTATGCGATCAAGAGGATTCTAAAGATATAAAATTTCGTGCATTAGTTCTCGAGATATGCCTATCGCTTAAATCGTGTAAATCATGCAAAATGCAGCATAGCAGCGCCACCTATTGATGGTTTACACCAAAATCTAATCAGCAACAACTTATGTCAATGACTAATGGAATCTGAAGTTTGATGAAAATCCGTGCATTAGTTTTTGAGATAGAGCTACAGTCGTCCCCCTTTAAACGAATATTGACGGTTCCAGAAATAATATTCGATTAAGCGGGTTATTTGATTAAACGGGTCATCATAACTATAATATTTAATACGTAATAAAAAGGCAAAATAATCAGCTACGGTATATTTAATTAACAGCATAGTAAATCGTTAATAGAATAACACAAACTAAAATAAATACGAATGCTAATATAAAGTAAATACGTTTTAATTTAATGTCAGTACATACATTTATATGGTTTACATCACACTTATTGCAGCTTGTTTGAATTTGGTCAAAACTTTGCTACTTCTAATTTACGTTATTTATACTGCCTTAAAAAATTCGTTTAAAGTGGTTTGTTTAAGTGAAATTTTAAAGGAGTAAATATCGAGTTATTTTTCGAATGAGTGCAAAATATCACAACTACCATCTCGAGTCTCGAAGTGGCGGCACTTGACCTGTCCATTATAAACCTGCCGGTCTGAAATCATCGCAGGAAGAACTGAAAATTTGTTTTCAGCGTAAAGGAACCGAAAATGAGAAAAGGTGGAAGAAAATTCTAGCTGAAACTTGCTTTCCGCGCCTATTTTCAAACATAGGTCACACTGTTGTTATTCGATTAAACGGGGACATTCGTAAAAGGTATTTGGTTTAAGCGGGTGAAAATAACATTGAACCAATAGGAATAAATTCGGTTCCGGAGGATTCAATCCGAATAAGTGGGTATTCAATTATCCGTGCCCCGATTAAGTGGGGAGGACTGTATTCCAAAAATCGTGAAAAATCCAGTATACTAGCGCCACCTATTGGACGATTGACACGAAAACTTAATCAGCAACAACTTGTGTCAACGTCTAACTGAATCTGTAATTGTATGAAAATTCGTGCTTTAGTTCTTGAGATAGAGCTATTGCAGAAAATCAAGAAAAATGCAGCATAGCAGCGCCACCTGCTGGGCAAGTTACACCATAACCTAATCATTTTCAATATTTATCAAGGTATACCTGAATCTGAAGTTTGATGAAAATTTGTGCATTAGTTCTTAAGATAGAGCTATTGTTAAATCGCAAAAAATGCAACATAGCAGCGCCACCTTTTGAGTGATTTACTCCAAAACGATCAGCATCAATTTATATCAAGGACTAACTGAATCTGAAGTTTTATGAAAATCGTGCTTTAGTTCTTGAGATAGAGCTATTGCGGAAATCGTGAATAATGCAGCATAGCAGCGCTAGCTGTGGGGCGATATACACCAAAAAATAATCAGCACCAATTTATATCAGGGACTAACTGAATCTAAAGTTTTGTGAAATTCCGTGCATTAGTTCTTGAGATAGAGCGGCCAGAAAATTTTTGTCGCATACAGACATTTTCTAAAAACTATCAAATTGTGTTCAGGGCTTTCTAAAACGTATAAATCCATCGAAAACAGGAGGTCAAAAATTTTCACAAATCCAATACTTTCTTGTTGTAAAGATAGAAGAAAGTTAAAATGCAAAGATCAGGATAATATACTTAATAAACTTTTGGTGTCATTTTCATTGCGATTAAAATTTTAAATGTACCAAAATTATATGTATTTAATTTTTAAGTATGTACACGACCATACATTTAAATATCTTTTATTTCTATCTAAACCTGATTTTACCTACGTTTGGAAACACAATTTTTGTACATCTTTGCTGTTTTCAATTTTGAAAGTTTTGAAATGTTAAGATTATTGTCTTTTACTTAATAAATCTTCTTTTCTTTCTTTAATTTTTCGGTGCCTTTTTTAAATCTGGTGGGTTGCTTTAGAATTTTGCATTTTTTTTTTTTTTTTTTTTTTTTTTTTTTTTTTTTTTAACAAGCTTGTATTCTGCATGTAGAAATTTCAATAAAATAAATTAGATCTTTTCTTTTTAAATGTGGGCTGATGTTTTGTATACAATGTTTAATTTGGCACCCTGTGGTGTACGAGTGTAACATGTCTGCAGGGCCGAAACTAAAGAGAGGGAGGTTTGAAGGGGCATGTGCCCCGGGAGCCAGAACGAATGGGCGCCAAATGAAGATTTTGTTTATAATAAAACACTCATACTACAATATATAATAAAACACACATACACACATAAATAACGCCTGCATTCAACAGTTAAAGGTATATATAAATATTATACAGACATACAAACAATAAATACAATAAACCCAACTGGAGTGAAAAATTAGCCAGAGCCAGGAATCGAACCCGGGACCACAGTATACAAGACTGCTGCTCTAACCACTGAGCTACTCCGGCCGATGCCTGAATCTGCAATTTCTCACTAATAAACCATGTTGGGGAAGTCACCAGCCATCTATACGATAGCCTTGGATGACCGGACAACGATGAATAGATTTTACTATTACATCGATCTACGATAATTATAATAAAACACTCATACTACAATATATAATAAAACACACATACACACATAAATAACGCCTGCATTCAACAGTTGTATACATATTACATATTGCATTACATATTTTATGATTACATATTTTAAATTTTAAAATAAGTCGACTATTAGAAAATTAGTAAAATTCCCTTTGTAAATATACTTTGCGGAAGAGGGGGGGGGGGGGGGCGCCAAATCCATGTTTGCCCCAGGTGCAAAAAAGGCTAGTTTCGGCCCTGCATGCCTGCTGAAAACGAATGACAAATGCTATGCACAGAATATTCTATAGTAAGCATCTTCTAGTCACGGCCAGATAGACAAGCGGACAGACAAACATAATTCATAGCGACTTTTCAACTATATTGGAAAGTGTTAACAAATGAAGCGCTGAACAGTAGAGCAGCATTGAGGGGCTTCCTAGATGTAGACAACTTAACACCCAGTCTATAGATGGATCGTCTTGTTATGTTGTGAGCCATTGGAAATAGAGTAAATGTAGTTATAAACTACTTAAGTAAATGACAATAGAAATGAAAAATTTAAAGAACTTTAAAAAAATAGAATAAGATTGATAAGTAAATGTTTAAATAAGTCAAGGTAAGAGAAAAATGTTGTTCAGGGTGTTTATAATTAAAGTTACCCATTTTAGGCCTAAGTAGTGGGCATCGAAATAGCAAGGGACCGAAATGGCTAAGGACCGAAATGACTGGGGACCGAAATGTCGTGTACCCCATCGCGCTACTGTTGAACACGCTATAATACGCTTTGAACATGTGCAAATGGAATGCACATATGCTGTAAAAAAAAAAAAAAAAAAAAAAAAAAAAAAAAAAAAAAAAAAATGTGTTTTAAGTTTGACATTTTTGGTCTTCATGTGCCTCCTTCTCACGTGGTGGTCGAAATTTGAACTATTTTTTTTTTTCAGATTTTATTTTCCCATAGTCCATCTAACTTATATTCCAAGTTTCATCGATATCTACTAACCAGAGTGGACTCTACGTAGGTCTAAACAGGGTAACTTTAATTATAACCACCCCGTATATTTAAAAATATTAGGGTTGAAGAGAGAGTATAGTTTTAGTTATGAAACTACTAAAATTCTAATTTAAAAAAAAAAAACGTAAAAAATTAAAGTTAGCACATGCTCAGAAATAGCACCATCGCAAAACAACACCAATCAACACCATCGCAAAAATAAAGAAATAACTTAACAAAATGCATATAAATACTTTTAAAAAAGTTTTCTGGTTTTAATGCTAGTTTTAAGTCGCTTATAATTTTTGTTTGCTTTATTTTTCATTGTTTAACACTGTGGATGTATTAAAACTTGTAATAAAAAGAACGCAATAGGATTTTAATAACACACAGTAACAGTGTTAGTTCGTAAAAATAAATTTATTAATTAAATGCCATTTAAAATTAACTCTGTGTTTGTTTATGTATTATGAATTACAATGAACTAATTTTCCTTTAAATTAGGGTAGAGTAGTACACAGTGAGACATCGTACACAGTGAGACAGCAGACATTTTGACATATAGTTGTAACTTTTTCTCCAAGCTGGCACACACACACGTAACAACCTTATCTTATGCAACACGTAGATGTAGTTTCGGTGCTTCATTTACTCGTCCTTCAAAATAGTAAATAATTCTTTATATTATAGTAGTTAAAGCTACATAAACGTCTATTTTAGAGTTTATTTCCTTCAATATGACGTATATTTACTTAACCAAACCTAGCTGTATCTTATAATACACTATTTCGACAAAACGACGTAAACTTTTTAAAGCGATGAAATTGATGTAACAGATGTAGCATCCATTTTGTTACAACGTAACGAAGTACACAGTGAGACACACACAGTTGTGGTACATAGCGAGACGTGCCTCATTGTGTATATGTAGTTCTGATGTAAAAAAGTTTTTTATTAATAAAAGAAGGCTTCTCTCTCTCTCTCTCTCTTTCTCTGTGTGTGTGTGGGCGTGCGAGCTAGGGAAATCTACTAAACATAAGAGGTTGAAAATTTGTATGAAGGTAGCCCAAGGTCTGCCATTGTCCACCAGAGGCTCGTATTTTTAAAATTTTGAAAATCTAGAAATATTAATTAGAAATCATAAACTGCAGAAAATTACTGATAGAGTGTAAAAATATATGATTTATGAAAATAGTGGTACACAGTGAGACAATTTTCGATACTCCGTTATGCTGCTTCTGGGCTTTTATAAATAATTTTTTTTTTTTTTAAACCATTTATACATTAATGTGTAGCGTATTTATGTAGCAAATTTTTTTTCAAAAGAATAAAAATTATCGCCATTCGTTAAATAATAATAATTTTCGTCTCACTGTGTACTACCCTCCCCTATATAAAAGTTTCAAATATTCTGAATAATTTACATAAAAAAGAAATAAATTAATAATTTTAAATGTATCAAGAATGCACTAGCGTTAAGAATGTTTTGTTTGTAGATTTAACGATTATTAAATTAACATTGGATATTTAAATTTATCAACTGATCAATTGACCGATACTGTATAATTACCAGAGTTGGGCAAATTCGCAATCTGATTAATATTTAATCTGATTACAATTTAATGGCTGAACAGAATGGTTTAAGAGATTATAATTTCCATTTCATGTAATGATAATGGTGAATTTAAAAAATACATTAGCATTGCAATCGTAATCATATATCATTTATCATTATACAATTATAATTGTAATTAAGAACTTATAGTTACAATTACGCGTAATTGTAATGGCAAATTTTTAAAATAAGATTGGATTATAATTGTATTATAGAAGGCTGTGATTTTCATTAAGGTACTGCTTTAGTAACTATAAAAGTTTAGTTACAATTACGCATAATTGTAATGGTAATTTTAAAAGAAGATGAGATTATAATTGTACTGCAGAAGGTTGTGATTATCATTACGTTGTTGCAATGGTAACTAAGAAATTTTAGTTACAATTACGAGTAACAGAAATATTAAAATTTTAAATAAGATTTTATTACAATATTAGTTACAATCACATCATGATGATGATGATATTTGATGATCTCCGTTATAATTACTATTTTAATGATGATGGAGTATTTTCAAACTAGGATAACATTGAATTTTGAACCGCGTACTGTAATATTAAATAATATTTTACTAATTTGTCCGATTTAAGAGAAATCCGATTTAAGAAAAAGCTGATTTAAGTAAAAATTGGAAAGCAATTTTTTTATTTTGTTCTTTTTGTAAATCAGAATGTTTTTCAAATATTGATTAAACACCAATTGTTGAAAGTTGAAAAAAAAACCACCCGTCAAATTTAATACTTAAACTCGAAATTCGTTGAATTTCAGTTTATATGCTAATGCCTCTTTTTGATGTAAAATTAATTTTTTTCATGTTTGGGTAATACTTGAATATTTTTATTTTATTTTATATTATTCTGTAATTAATTAAAACACTTTAAAATAAATTCATGGATTGGGTGGGGTATCCTGATTTTGCCCGCAAGCCGCACGAATTTTTTTTCTTTTTTTTTTCGGGCAGGGGTTATATTTTTATGAAAATGATTAATGGTTGAAAGAATAAAGTAAAGTTTTATATTTAAAATTCAAATTCATCGAATTTCAGTTTATGTTTTTATGTATTCCATTGATAGAAAATTAATTTTTCACATGTTTGGGTAATATTTGAATATATATTTTCTATTTTGAACTATTGTGTAATTAATTAAAATATTTTAAAGTACAGACATTCATTGGGTTGGGCATCCGATTTCGACGGCTGCGACGTGGATTAATTTTAAGCACATTTCTGATTTTCACCTTTTTGCAATTGGGAATGTTTTCTTGAAATTGATTCAGTATTTATGATTGGATGCAATAAAGTTTAGTGCTTAAAATACAAATTCACCGAATTTCAGTTTGTATTTTTATGCATTCTTTTGATAAAAAATTAATTTTCATATCGTTGGGTGATATTTGAATATTTTAGTTTTAATTTATTATTATTTTGCAGTTAAAAATATTTTAAAATAGAATTCTGCATTGAGTCAGGTAACTCGATTTTGACAACATAATCGAAAGGGAGGGGGGGGGGGGGGGGAGCACATTCAAGAGATTTTCTTTCTGCGGATCTGCAATATACCGTTTGTTTTAATTTTCTGACCATTAAAAATTAAATTTTGTTACTAATCTTACAAGATACCAATAGCCGCAAAAAAAAAAAAAAAAAAAAAAAAAAACCTCACGAATTTCAGAAATTGGGTGCTTTTGCTGAACACTCACATTCTCAATCCTTCTCCATCCATTACAGTAGAGTCCCGCTTAACCGAGTTTCCGCTTTAACCGAGTTATTTTTTTCCGATGGACTGATGTCTTCCATTACTATGAAACAGCCATTATAAATGAAGCGTTAAGGTGAAGACGAAAGAGCAGTCGTAAAAAGTTGGAACTTTGATTTTCAGGTCAGAATCGAAAAAAAATGGCCATATTTTTTTTTTTTTTTACGTCGGTTTTTCTGGTCAGAAAGGTGAAAAAAAAAATGGCCATAATTTTTTTCCCCATTCTGACCAGAAAATCAGAGTTCTAACTTTTACGACTGCTTTTTCATCTTCACGTAACACTTCATTTAAAATGGCTATTTCATAATAATGGAAAACACCAGTCCATCGGAAGAAAATGATCTATTCCAAAGGTATAAGTTTGGTTGAAAAAAAAAAAAACTATTTAATACTTTAAGCAGAAAGAAGAGGCTACACCTGCAGTTTTCATGATACCAAGAGAATCACATAGCTGCCAATTTGTACGGTTTTGTTACCTCTAAAATTGAATACAAATTTTTGCCATACTTAATCGCTGACAATTGTTAGATTTCGGCGACTGAATTAGGCAAAATTTACTGTTAAGTTTTAGTGGTAAGAAAAAAATATTAGAAATTGGTAGCTATGCAGTGGAGTAATACTGCAGGAAAAAAAAAAAAACTGCAGCAAAATTGACATTCAACAAACAAAAAACTATCAAGGGCTTTTTCAAATAAGCAATTTCATTCCCCCTTTTTCTTAAAAGTAACGGAAATGTACATTAAAAATGTGGCTACTACCATAAAAATGAATGAATTAAGTGAAAATTTATATTTCATGTCCTTAGTTGGTGAAGATTTGTGTAATTCCGGTTTGTCCGAGATTTTGCTTATCCGAGGTGAGCTTGGTCCATATTTACTCGGATAATCGGGACTCTAATGTATATGAATGCGACCGTTTATTTATGTTTAAAACAATTTTTTTTAATCAAATAACCTAAAAGGAAATAAAACTGAACGTATTTCTCAAACCCTTATTATTTTTCTTTATTTTAACTGCTTTTTCCTTAAAAAGAAAAGCTTATTTTCCCATCATGGTAAATAAATGGTTGTCATTGTGTTCATTGAATCTGCTTCTTTTTACCCGACTGAAAAGAAGTGTTATGTGTTTCACGCGTATCTGTGTATGTGGATTTCTTTATACCCTCGAAACATCCCAACGGCTGGATGGATTTTAATGAATGAGGTCTCTATCAATTCGTCTTAAGGGCCCGATGGTTATAGGCTAGGTTTTGTTTTTATAAATTCAAAATGGCGGCCGTAAAATAAAAAATGGCGGTAGAGACGAAAAAAAATTTACGCACCCTATTGAGTGGCATATCATTGGATAGGTCTTTCAAAATGAAGGCAATGTTTCATTGACTATTTTACAGTCAGAAGCTCCGTTAAAACATTTATACAACCTGGAAGTTGAGCATGTATTGTGGATCTCTAGCTTTACTGCAACTCTAACCATCATAGACATCTATAGACCTCATCAAAACAGTGTTTATAGATAGGAACTAACAATTAAACACAACTTAAAAGTCATCAATGCAAGTAAATAAAAAAATAGGTAAGTAATATAAACAAGTAATATCAAATAATAAGTATTTTATTAACGATTGAAAATTTGAACAAGATATATAGCGAGAGTGTGAGCTAATAGTAGGAATTGAAAAAAAAAATAGTTTCACATTGATGAGAAATAATTAATTAGTTCGCTTTTTACTCAGTCGAGTTTTTTGATTTTTTAAATTTAATTGTTTATTACCTCAATAACTTTTAAAAACTGTTTCAGTAAGATAAAGAATGTTTATGTTGTTAGCACTGGGTTGCCATTTAAGAGGGCTAGAGGATAGCCATTCCCACCCCTTTTCTAAATTTCATAATAGTTTAAACCTCTTATATTTTTTTTTGTCTGGGTAATAATAATAATAATAACAATAAAAAAATCAGCGTTTTGTAAAAATATGGAGTACGCACTATAACGAGCGGGTTAAAATCCGTTTACTCGATACGATACAGAAGTGTTATTGAAGTCTGAATTGAAATTTTTTTTCTCCAGAAAATGAAAAATTACGTTAAAATAACTAGATAATTAATATATAATTTCATTAAAAGAAATCCTACTATGTTTTAGTTACATTATAAAATTGTTTGTTGACATGTAATTAATTACGTATACATTTAGTTATATTCTTAAAAACGTAACTGGATTAACTTGCAATGAATTACGGGTAATTTTCAATCTAATTTTAAAAATGTAATTAGAATTAGCTTCTAATCGTTTGCAGATTAATTTAAATACATTTTATAAATTTTAATTTAGATTAACCTGTATTGCATTACACGCTAACCAAGTTATATTTGGAACAAATGTAATTGGCATTAACTTGTAATATATTACAAGTTAGTTTAAATTGTATTTTAAAAGATGTAGTTAGAATTGACCAAAAATCCATTACAGGTTAACTGGATTATACAAATCTTTGTTGTGCCTTTTCGTTTTTCCAAATTTATGGATACATTCTCTGTTTCGAATTTCGTGCCGTGATTCGAATTGCCATAAAAAGGAAGGAAAATATTCATCAAAAATCCTTCTCTTATTTAAAACCTATTTGAGCAAGTCAAAATAGGGACAAGTACCTTTTGGGAGGGGACAAGCGTTCAATAAATAAACTAGCAGATTTTCTTTCTTTCTTTTTATTTTTGTATTGAAAATATAAAAATAATCTCGATTTCAAAACTTTCCATAAGTGATCGGAAATTTCATATGTAGTCTAAATATTCTAGAAACAGTACTTTGAAAATTGTCTAAAAAAGACAACGACCACTTTGTTGCTAAAAAAAAAAAAAAAATAATAAATAAAAATAAATAAAAAGGTAAGAAAAAATGACAAAAGCGAATACAAGTAAAAATGATTTCGTGTATACGTTAAGAAGTACTGAGCATGGATATGAGAGCTGCCTTAAAAGTAACGAAAAAGAATAAAAACAATAAATTAAGTTTCTAGAAAAAAATCAGTAGCTTTTGTAAATTTTAATCTACGAACTTTTTAACCTTGCGAAGTCGTTTCTGATTTGATATCTCAACTTTCTACTAAGCTTTTCATCTTTTTTGGCTTAGGAAAACTTTCGCACGCTTTTCTTCGATACAATTACAGTAAAGAAAACATTATTCCAGCTGTTGCACAAATAAATTACTCAAATCTGTGTTGCGCTTTTTCGTTTTTCCAAATTTATGGATACACTCTCGGTTTCGAATTTCGTGCCTTCATTCGGATTGCCACAAATAGGAAGGAAAATATTCATCAAAAAGCCTTCCCTTCCTTAAAAGCTGTCCGAGCAAGTCAAAGAGTTTGATACCTCCGGGGGCGAGTGTGCAGTAAGGTGTAATCCTATCTTTTTTTTAAAGGGATTTTTCTCAACTTTTTGACCTTTTCAATTGGTTGAGGCGGTATCGTCTTACACGTTGCGCACATTGGTACAATACGAACGGGGTACTGAATCCATGGAGAATGTTGAACCCTTTCTTTCATTCTTTTGGAGCTAAGTTCGCAGGATGTCGAAGAGCAGGAAAAAAAAAATGATGTGTTCCAGTTTATAAGTAAAAAATCGTCGTTTTCGGTTAAATGCCCTCTTTTTTCCTATAACTTCACGTTTCAGGGAAGTTCTTTAAACCCTTAAATAGAGATGTTCTACGGCCATGGTCTTTAAAGCTAACCAACTCTCCGTAATAAGCCTTGAACCTATTCATACATTTATCGTGCCTGGTTGGATTTGAAGAATAGCAATAAAATCATCAACACGTAGTTAGAAAAACAATTATTACACTGAAGAAGGTTTGAGGCTTTTACACTGCTGCAAGAATTGTTGCGGTAAATTTCGAGTAGCTCTCGGAAATGAAGGATGACTGACATATCACTGCAAAGTAATAATAAAATATCCTGGATTCCTTTAAAATTTACCCTTTTACTGAGCCTTTGTTGCTACACTGAGGGTTTTAGTTCTACATTTAGAGGAAATTTTGGTAGAAGGGTATGTTTTTATGAAAAAAGTTATTTTATAGCTGTTTTTTTTTTTTCAAGAGGGTTTGGGCATAGATATTTTTAAGGCTTCTGCAAGCATATTTGAAACATTAAATATGAAAAGATAACGCCTTAAAAAAATGTATTATAGGTGTTGTCACGGCCAGTATTTTTTAACGGTATGTAGGATATTTTTTTGCGTAAACCGTACCGTGCGTCACCGAAGGCATTAACTGCATTGTTTTTTTAATCTCCAGCTATACAGAATGAACAATTAGTTTTCTTAAATAACTTTATCTCTCTATTCTAAAAAAAACCTACTAACGCTGCCGTAATTGAATGTATTGTGGCCATTTCTCTTTTTTGGCGCATCTTGCAAAAACTATTGCTTATAAAACATGGAAACTGATAGTTTTATAGAGAAAGGTGTGAAAAACCTGCTGAAACAGAAAGATTTTAAAACGAAGAATTATAAGAAAGTAGGTAATTATTAGTAAGAAAGTAAGTAATTATTTTATTTTTCGGTGTTACACACTTCCTTAACATCTTCGCTACTGACAAGGAAGGTCTCCATATGGACATATTCAGAAAAACCTGAAAAAAAAAATACGGAGTGTTCTTCTCATATGGATATATATGTTTATAATTTTTTTTTTGGCAGAACCTCGATAGAATGTTCTTTAAAAAAAAAAAAATAAAAATTTTGTTTATTTGGCGATTTATCATCGGTTGGCGATGAAATGAAATTTCGAAAATTACTTTTTTATGTCGAATACTCTTTAAGAAAAAAAGTTTCATATTGAACTTGTTTAAATAAATTTAATGTAAATAACTTTAGTTTTGTCAGTTTCAGTTTAATTTAACTATAGTTTTGTCATATATATATATATTTATAATGAAAGTTAAATATCAAATTTTATGAATTAAAACAAAATTAAAATAAATTAAAATTGTTTCAATATCTCAAAATTAAGTCCAATTGAGCACTGTCGACGATTCAATTTTGTTGCTATGGAAACGACGAATTCTTTGATATTGAAATGAATAACTGGTAAATGAATCTTGTCTTTATTTTGGAATACGCTTAAATATATGAAAGTATTTTTTATATATGAAATTGTTTATAAAGTAATAAAATTAAATAACAAGCAACATAAATATGTTGCATGAAAAAATGTATTTATTAAACTCTCTCATTGTGTATTTTTAAATTCATTAAATACTTTTTACACGCATTCTAAAAATCAATTAACAAACAATTTACAGGTGCATTAAAATCCATTAAAATCGTTTGCTTTTGGCGAGGAAAAGTACTGTTCGCCAAATCGCGTGACGCTTTCGTCTTTTCGCACCAAATACTCGAAAGTATTTTATTTTTTTACAGGCTTTTTATTGTAATTCCACCGCTAAATTTGACTGATCCTTTATTACATACATAAGTAGTTTAATTGGTATTTTTTTTCAAAATATTCTGAGTATGCCCAGTTAGGAGACCTTCCTTGTGAGTGTGAATGCAATATTATTAATTATTACTGAATAATTTCTTCGCCCATGTGATTTCAGAACAAGATTTTTATTTTATTTGCATTAGTTCGAATCTTAGACTTCAAAACATGTCATTCTGATATCGAAATTGTAATTATGTTCGAGTACCATTCATAAAATGGGACAAAACGAGGTCTCCATTTAGGGACTCAGGGAGCGAAGAGATTAAGGTATCTGACTACAGTCGTTCCCGTTTAAACGAATATTGGCGGTTCCAGAAATAATATTCGATTAAGCGGGGTATTTGATTAAACGGGGAACCATAACTGTGATATTTAATGCGTAATAAAAAGGCAAAATAATCATCTACGGTATATTTAATAAAAGCATAATAAATCGCTAATAGAATAACATAAACTAAAATAAATACAAATGCTTATATAAAGTAAATACGTACATGTAGTTTAATGTCAGTACATATATTTATATGGTTTATATCACGCTTAATGCAGCTCGTTTGAATTGGCTCAAAACTTTGCTACTTCTAATTTACGTTACTTATACTGCCTTAAAAAATCGTTTAAAGTGGTTTGTTTAAGTGGAATTTTAAAGGAGTCAATATCGAGTTATTTTTCGAATGAGTGCAAAATATCACAACTACCATCTCGAGTCTTGAAGTGACGGCACATTGCCATTAAAGAAGTGATGGTGGGGAGATCAAGGAAGGGAAATCATTTGACTTGTCCATTATACACCTGCTGGCCGAAATCATTGCATTAAGAACTGAAAATTTGTTTTCAATGTAAAGGAACCGAAAATGACAAAAGCTAGAAGGAAATTCCAGCTGAAACGTGCTTTCCGCGCCTATTTTCAAACATCGGTCACACAGTTGTTATTCGATTAACCGAGGACGTTCGTAAAAGGTATTTGGTTTAAGCGGAGAAAAATAACATAGAACCAATAGGAAAAAATTCGGTTCCGGAGGATTCTATTCGAATAAGCGGGGTATTCGATTATCTGTGACCCGATTAAGTGGGGGAGGACTGTACTTGCGAAGCAACTTAAAAAAAAAAAAAAAAAAAGCTATATAATTACAGTTTTAACTTATTTTCAGGAAGATTGTGACTGGGAGCCCCAATGAAAAGCAAAAAGTAGTCCATACAAACATTGACTACTTTTTGGTAAATTGAGCAATTTGTGGTAAAATTTAGCCCAATACTCAAAACACTCTGCAGGAAATTCTAGCGCATATGCATTTTCTGTCAACATGTAATTTGTGTGACAATGGTGAAGGTAATAAACTAAAATCTAAGAGGTATTATAAATTTTTAGTGAGTTATGGCATGTCGAATCTTTTTACAGGCCAATTTTTTGAAAATTCATAGTTGCCACTATACAAAAACCGCTATAAAACGAAAATTATTGCTTCTGAAATTAAATGCTTAGTTCATTGCCTTCACAGCATTGCCAATAACATGCAGTTTGAATTTCATAAAGATATTTCTTTAACTTTTTGAGGAATTATATTTCGCGTATGGAATTTTCACTGGAAAGTACAGTCGTGGAAAAAAAAAAGTAAACACCACTTACAAACTCTGCAAAAAATTATCGTAGAAGAAAGTTATTTGTACCACACGATTGGTAATAAAATCTACTTTTAAATAATGTACATAAAATTTGCTTAGAGAGCCATCTACATATTAAAACGAACCATAACTTTCTTTTTTTTTCCAATAGCAGTACACAATTCTGACAGCATAAATGAACTCTACACCCTTCAAGTAGCCTAACATTTTTGTTTATGCAATTCGTACGATAAGTTTCTCAGAAATTAATTATTTTAAAACGAGCATATTTTAGGGGATATATCCAAATTGAAGTTCGGCACTCGACTGTTGGCCAAGAGAGGCCAATTGTTGATTGTTGGCCAATATTTCTTGATCAAGGCATCTCTACACTGCAAAAAATAAATTGTTGATTTTACAGTATTATACTGGCAGCTGGGGCGCCAATATTATACTGTAAAGTTAACAGTAATAAACCGTAAATAAACAGTAGCGCCATTCATCAACAGTTGCGCCATTCAAGCAATCATTGAAGGCTGCTAGATTGCATGTTAGCATAAGAAATTTCAAAATATCTAGTCACTTCTATCATAGACGGCCCCTTAAACCATCATTTTGCCGTTTTTTAAGCATAATTTAAAAACTACTTGGAAGAAAAATGTGAAATTTTGGATTTCCATAAAGCAGGATTTAGTAAATCTAAATCCATCAAAAAAATTGTAGGATGCAATTCATAATTTTTTCGGATATTAATTTCATAATTCATATCATAAAATTATAAAAATTGCAAATTTAATGTATTTATGTTTCGGCATTTTAGTATTATTGCTACACAAAAAATAGTATTATTTCTACACAAAAAATTAGCACATTAGGAGTATAATTTCAGGAGATATTAATAAAAATATGCAAATGTAATTTAACATTAGAAACACTAAATTTTGAATGTTTATAATTCAAAAACTTATCATTCAAATGACTTGAAATTTTGTGTCTAGGCATAGTTTGAATCGCAGATTTGAAATATCTTGTTAAAATTGCATATTGCCATTGACAAAAATGAAGTTTGAGTTCGTTTTAATATGTAGATCGCAACCTAAGCAAATTTTATATACATCATTTAAAAGTATAGACTTTATTTCAAATCGTTCGGTACCAGTAACTTTTTTCTACGATAACTTGTTGAGGAGTTAGGGGTGTTTACTTTTTCTTTTCCATGATCCATAAAACGCATTTAAAGTTTATGTTTTACTAAAATTCCTTACCGTTAAAGAGATTTGAGGTTTACTGCATTTATAAATAATGGTCTTTTCTTTAGTTCTGACCCTTCTTTTATTTCTAAGAAGCTAATATTTTGTTTTTTGGCAGTTTTTCTATTTTTTTTTTTTTTAAGTAAGTTTCGCACTGAACATGTATTCAATATTGGAAGAACCATATTCTTGAGTCACAAATGACATCAATTGTTTTTCCAATAACTTTATAACTTTTAATAACATATATAATCCAATATTATATTATTTTACTGCGCATATAAAACAAAAAATAGGATATTCAAAAGAAATTTGTGAAAAACTCTTCATAAAGGTACTCGAATATTCACTGAACATAAAAAGAATATTATTTATATTTTATACTACGGAAAATTCTTGTAAACAACGAAAATTCTCATCACGTCCGGTTATTTTAGGGGTCTCGGGAATCTTAAAGCTTCAAAACTTTCGAAATTTTAAATTTTTTAGATGTTAAACTCCTATCTTTTCTGAACATTTTGATATCATTTTTTCCTTGAAATTCCCATTAGAACAGAAGTTATGGCTTTTAGAATTATAACCGCACAATAGCTGAAGCGGCGTTTCCGAAACTTTGAAGTCATTTTTCTCTCCAAATGACATTTTCGGACATGACGCGCATCTCAAGAACTTCTGAATTTATTTTAATGAAATTTTAAAAACATGTGTTTCATGTTAGCCTGTATAGACTAACCTAAAATTTCATCTTTTTGTTCAAAAAAATATTTTTTTAGGTGTTTGTACTGTTGAAATGTTCAAAATTTTGTATTAGATAAATACAACTTCGTATTAAAAATATAAAGATACGTTAAATACGAATTTATTTAAGTTTAGGTTAATTATTACAATCTGAAGTACAATTAGGCACCAAAATTTTAATTCTATTTGCAATATTTATTTTGTAATACTCCGTGTAATCTGTTATACCAGTTTTCTGCTTGTCAAATGCCTGACAGTTTGAAGCCTATAAATACTAATATTGCATTTTGCCGTTTTTTAAATACAAAAAGTGAAAGAACATACATATATCTTCCATCCCAATGAAAGTTGTGTTTTAAAATCATTTGCATTTTAAGATAATTAAATGTTAAAAATTGGTCATTTTTTCCAATTTTAAGTTCATTCACAGATGTCAGGTAGTTTTTAAATCACTATAACCCAGGTTTCGTTCATAGTACATAAAAAAAAGCACAGATTTGGAAAGGTAAAGAATTGGGCTTCAATAAAATGTAATAAAAAAAAATGCAAATTTTGCTCAAAAATCGCATTTTAAACATTGTCCTAAAAAACCTTAACGGTGTTCTCAAATCCAAAAGGGCAACTTTATGACATAAGTTTTAATTTATTTTTGTTCGAAAATGCATGAAACTAAGCTGGTGTTGTTGTTCAGAAACTATGTAATCGAGCTGTTTTTTCCATTTTTTTTTGCAAATTCAATAGATCTTTCAGAAAATAATGCCAAAGTGGGCGTTTTGAACAGAATTTCCGCACGAAAGTAGAATAACCATTCAAGAGCGTTTTTCACGTTAATCTTTAAACTCTCTTATTAAAATCTCTTATAACTCAATTGGTAATTGATTAATCAAAAAATGGAAAACACAGTTCAATTCCAAATCGCTTCCATGGCCACACTTTCCAATTTTATATCGTTCCGTTAAAAAATGAATTTGTAAATGTGTCAAAACGTTTTGCGCTTGTTGAGCAGAGCAGTTAAGAACAGCCTTAAATAACCAGTATTTTTCGAAACGTCGATACACTACAATATTTTTTATGTATGATTTTGGCACGTTAAAATGTTGATAAATATTTTTTTGTTTTTTGAACGTAGAAATTCGCCATCCTTGTACTAGGAGAATGTACCAACTATGGTTCCATTGCTCCTCCTCCCCTCCCTCGTAAAAATCAATGTACGCCCATGACAAGGAATACTGTGAAATGTCGGAAATAAATCTCTATATTGTTGTGAAATATGTAAATATTATACTTATTTTTTGCTGTCAATTATGTTTAATATATTGTGCCATGCGTTGAATTATACAAAATCTGAAGTGAATTTATTAGACTTTCCAAACACTTTAAGGACTATTCTGCGTTCAAATAAATAGCAATATCAAAATCTTTATTTGACAAAGGTGACAAGCTTATAGGCAAAGGTGAAAAAAATGGCCTCATGTTCTAGAGAAAAGATACACTTTTGTTCATAAAGGTGAAACAATTTTCGCAAGAAAGAAAATAATAACATAGTTTTCAATGATTTTTCATTAAAGGAAGGTGGCCTAAAATGATCCCCTTAAGGAGAACACTTGTGTAAAATAACATAACTGTTTAAATAAAACTTTGGTCCTATGCTAATATGTTTTACACTATATTTTGCATCAAACACATACTTGAATACTATTTTAAACCTAAATTGAGTAATAAAAAAATTAGATTTTTGAAAACGTGTCGAAAGGATCATTTTACCCTCACACAAGACCAAAATTATCCTCCATTTAAAAATAATTGTAAATTGTTTTTTATCGGCAAAATAAAGGATATAAAAGTAATTATGACAATACATAATGAAATAAAATAAGTTTTACAATCAAATAATATACATAATTTATTTTATGTAAATTTAAAAATAAAAAAGCGTCACAAATAATTTTGAAAAAACAATAAATTGGAATATTTGCCCATAATAAACGCAGAAATAAGTTAAATAATGCCTATTTCCGCCCCATCCGAAAACTCGGAATATTTAAGCACATATCGCAACGATACACATAATCGTCATTCTAATCTATCCCTGCACGTGTATTTTGCGCCCACTTACGACAGTTGTGACACTGGATCGAACCTTCACCTGCTGCAGAAGAGGCAAATAGTTCATCGTAATAAATACAGTTGTGTTCATCTTCTGAATCACTATATTCCAAATATTGGTTTTTAGGCACCCTTTCTTCTTTATGGGAATCAGTGTTGCCAGTAGGCTACTTTTTTAAAATTCAGATTTCTTGATTGGCACCACTTTTTTGACATAGTAAAATTCACCTTCTTTAAGGACACATTAATTAAGGTGAAAACAAGGGGAATTTTACCATTTCAGAAAAGTGGTGCCAATCAAGAAATCTGAATTTAAAGAAAAGTAGCCCACTGGCAACACTGATGGGAATGCGTCTTTACTTTGACTTCATGCTCTTTTCTTTGCTTGTTCTGGCTATTTCGATTTTAGATTTAGCATATTTTAATTGGATTTTCTTAGCTGCAGTCTGTTTTATCTTCTCTTTATGTTCTCTATTTTTCATTTCCAAACTCAGTTGATTCTTATAAGGACTACTCGTTTAAATGGCACTTTCCATCGATTTCCTGTTCTCGAAGTGCTTGATTCCGTTTTCTTTGGAGACGGTAGGATAACACGTGAACTCAAAGAGAAAGGTTTGGGGCAGTCGCACATTTGGCTCCCATGATGGCTAGAGGAACCGGTACCGGATTTTCATCAGCCAATAAAATGGTAATAAAACGATCCACATAATGGATCATTTTACCCGGCAGCATGGCCGCCCATTTTAGGTCATATAATTGAATGACGCCGAGGAACATAACAAACTTAGCATGTGCAATTCACATCTAAAAACATACTCTATTAAGTAAACCAAGTCATATTTCTGTACATGAGAGACTGTATATGTAAATAAATATGAAAGTTAGTTCTTATCTTATAACAGATGTTATAAAAACCCCACTTTTTTCAAAGAATTCTATTCAGACGCATAATACTGCGATCGTTTGAATACCGCCATTGCTTCTTCTTCACTTGGCACTACTAGTTTATATGTTACCCTGTAGATAGCGCGACCTGTCTGGAAGAAAACCTATGTAGATCGTTTTGCCCGCTAGGATCATTTTAGGCCGCCTTCCCCTACATCCCTGCTGATACGTCCGTGCTGAGATTAAGGCCTGTAAAGTAAAATAAATATTGACATTGAATTTAAATAGTCATGCCAATAAAATTTTAAGTTTTATATGTTGATATTTCACTATTTTTCCTTAACACAATGCAATACTTAAATTTCCATACGCTTTTATCAGATTAATAAAACTCGCTGCAATTTATTTTCTTTGTTTTTTAAGAAAAAAAGTTTTGTTAAATTAAGCCGCCTTCTGGTGAAAAATTATTGTTGGATCGACATAAGATGAGTGTGAACAATAAAAATATAGAATTGAATAACTGAGTTTAAAAAGAAAATCTATGGGTTTTCTTTGTCACAAAATGGCTGAGGTACCAAACCGGTGGTCGAATTGTACAAAAGTGGATACAGTTTTTGCGACAGTGATCTATAACGGAAGGCTAAAATTTTCACAACTCTAATACTTTCTTCATATGTGAGGCATTCTCACAATCTTTTGACTTTTATATCCCTGAATAATAATTTTTATTTTAGAACATATTCTTTTTTTTCTTATACTGGAAAACATCCCATTGCATGACTAGATAAAATATTAACAAGATAAATGAGTTTTGGACGATTTTTGGGTTCCAAAAATACCACGAAATTCCTATACCGTCCCGTGCCCCTGATGCTGATTTTTAAGTTTGGAGCTGTCTGGATAAAATTGTTTCAGTAAAAGTAATTGGATGTAATTTTTTTTTTTTCGAAACTGGGGCTATTGTTTTATACAAATATGTAGTAAAAAATTAACCTGCACACATTTTTATGGTTGTTATTATTATTTTTAACTCTGTCCCTGCGTTTTAGATTCCTTACCGTTCCTCTTGCTAAAATTATATAGAAAATCACTTCAGATGCAGCCACAAAACTTTTTTTCAACTTTTTTCTCATGTATACTAGAGATTTGTATACTAGAGAAAGAATGGCTAAAATTCTTTGACAGGAAATTTACTGCAGAATTTATATCAGCATTTAAATGTCAATTTCAAATACCGTGGCTTTATTGGTAGTCTTACCGTCTCCAAGGTTTATTCCAGCACTTTTCGAGGTAAATTATTTTTCTTTTAAATTTAATCCAATGTAAATAATTGTTTCTAAAAATCAATGAACATTGTGGCTATCACTTAGTCTTAACATGATTTGCTTAAAAGTAGGTAGTAATTTTCCTTACCGTCCCTTTTTTTCCCTTACCGTCCCTTCTTTAACACCCCTTTAAGACAATGTTATATCAAAATTTTGTACTAAATATACTACATTGTTGTTATTTCTTATTTGAATGTCCTGTGGGTACTATGCGAATCCATTATAAGTAAAATTTGGAAGAAAATAAAAAGTTATAGTGGTAAAATGGTAAGGAAAATTAAACTAGCAAGTTTAACTTAAACCTCAGTTAAATAAAATATTTAGCTGACCATTGTTTCTTTATTTAGAATCATTAAGGCATTCGTTTATCAGATTAAAATATTATTTTAGTAAGTTCAATTTCACCAGATTTCTATTCCTGAAAGTTAAAAAATTGTGAGAATGCCTCATGTATGCTAAGTCAGGGATAGTTGCCCCCCTTATACAAAAGGATAGTGGTTCGAAGCTTGGCGTCGGACTTTGAATTTTTTTTTTCCCGGAATAGATTTATTATCTGATAGCTTCAATTTGAAGAATTTTTGCAATTTATCTTGGCATTTTAAAACCAAAAGTTGTTGAAAAGTATTTTAACAATTTTTTTTATTCAAAAATTCTATTTTTGAGAAATTACGAAATTTTAAGTTTTGTTTAAACTTTCGCTAAATTTTTGAAATTTTGAAACTTTAAACAATTTGCTTTGTTTTGAAAAAATTCAAAAATTCAAAAATTTAATTTTTTTTTTTTTTTTTTTTTTTTTTTTTTTTTTTAGAAATAAAAATTTTTATTTAAACCTGCGCTAAGTTTTTGAAATTTCGGAATTTTGAATTTTAATTAAATAATTTGTCTTGAATATTTTTAATTTGATTTAAAAAGATAGCTTCCTTTTGTAATCATTTTAAAGTTAAATTTAAAGGTGTTGCCATCTATGTAAGGGTTTAATAATCATAAATTAAGGATTTGGATTTATTAATTAAAGGATAATGTGTTTTGAAAGGAAAACGAAACCGTTATTATTAAACGAAACCGTTTGTGCGATCTTCGATCACACTTACCCACTTGTTTATAGTTTTGTAACCTGAACATTAATATAAATTACGATTTAATTGTCATTAATTGTATTAAAACGATTTGGTTCACACATTTATTTCCCCAAGTAAATATCACTAAATTTGCATACAGTATGTACAACCAAGGAAATATTATGATGGAGAAATGGAAACAGGGCCATTTTAGTATATTTAAATATATTTTGTAAAAGTATTTCGCATGATTTTTTAAAATCTAGCTATTTTCCTTCTTCCTCATCAAAATTAATACTTTAATACTTACATTTCTATACGTTTATTCACTGTGCATTATTAGTTATTTTACTCACAATAAATAATTTTTACTGTTTTTTTTTTTTCTTTAACTTTCCAGCGGTCGCGTTTAATTTGGTTACTCGAATGGTCGCGTGGAGGACAATAATCAACCATGCAACATTTTGGTTTCATTAATATAATTTTTAGTTTTTTTAGTGTCTTTTATCATAGTAACTCATATGTATATGACTTATAGCATATGTATATGTATAATATAGCAATAAGTGAATACAATATTATTATAAGGTAACTGAAAAATTTATTTTTGGTCCAAACATTCTTTTCAAATACTGCCACAGTGATCGAATACAGGTGTCTCAGCCCCACCACTCACCAAACTCCAAAATAGCGGAACCTTGAATGTGCATGGATGACAATAGTCATTCACGCGACCATTCGAGGGTTAAGGAAAAAAGATTTTACCAAATTAAGACGTTTTCTGATGAAACATCACTGTTATATTGAGATAATATGAACGTAAGCAATAAAAATAATTTAATTGGATAAATAAGATGTAAGAGAAAACGTTTATCAGTTATTACTGTAGAATAGTTAAAAAATGGTTTAGATAGCAAATCTGTCGGCCGATTTCTCCTAAAATGGTACAGTTTTTGCGATAGAGGTCTGTACCATATTCACCAAATAGGAGCTGTTTGGAATTTGGACACTAACATGGTCGCTCACACACATCAGCGTAAAAATCACCAAAAACGGACGCTGAGACCTGAAAAAGTAAGAATATTCCTAAATAACCCCGACTTACGTCACTCCGTATTTACGTCATCTGGCCTGAAAAAAAAATCCCGTAATTAAGGCGCACTTCGAACTTTTTTGAAGACTTTTGGTTCTATGGAGGGAAACTTTCCCAAGACAGACAAGTGATAGTGACAACCAAAAATAAAAAAAGTCTTTAGAAAAAGCTTAGAAAATTCATTCTGCTGTTACAAAGAGCTTCTAAGAGCAAAAAAGAAAAAAATGTCGGTTCAAGCATCATTACAAGATTTTTTCTTATACTCAAAGACTCGAACGGCACAGCTAGAAGAACAATAAATTGTAAATTAACAACTTATTGATTTATTCCACATTCTGGTATTGCAAACGCATTCTTTTGCTATTGTTAAATGTATGTAAAATAATCCCTAAATACAATAGAATATCTCAATTAGATTTTGAAGAATTTTTATTACTTATCCTTTTTTGCTTATCTAAATGTACCTCGAGTTTCGTCGTTTTCGACTTACATCGCTAGTCTTGGAACGAATTGCTGACCTTAGTCGAGTTATTACTGTATTGTACATGAACTGTACATGATACTGTACATGAACACATAAATATGAAATTATTGTAAAAATTGCGTAAACGGACTGAGGGAAATTCAAAATGAAAATACGTACCGATATTTGAATAATTGGGTTTTAACATGATTATTATTATTTATACATTTATACTAGTAATGTTACCCCCCCCCCCCCCCATCAAAAATGGCGGAATGTTGTTCTGCGTTTCATTTTCATAAGACTTTATACAAACAAATACATGCATAAAAATTTTTGCATTGAAAGATTTGTATTGTTTAAATTTACATTTTAAAAATGACAAATGATTTTTACAAATACAAATGATGAAGATATTGCTTTTACTCAAATTTTCAATTTCTGAAATAGTTCAATAAAGGCTCCGATTCTAATGTTTAGGATTAAGAAATAAACAATTAAGGAAAGTTATTTCACGTTGACACTATCATATATGGTTTTTTCGCATTAGTTTTATTAATGCAAAAATACCTTTCAAGCTAACAAAACATTACCGACACAAACTTTTCACACGTACTTTATATATGTAATGTTATTCTTAACCATAGTATATTCAAAACAAAAATATTTTTTCTATTTAATTGTTATGAAAAACTAATAAAGTCATTATGCATAAAGATAAAATAAACCCAATGGACAATATTCTCGTAATGTCGTAATAAATATGAAATTTTATTCGCTTCTAAAGATAAAGCACGCGTACATTTTTTTTTTTTTTTTTTTTTTTTTTTTTTTTACCAAAAATAATTTGTAAATTAAAAAAATCCATCCAAAGAGCCAAGTGTCTGAATATTTTTCACGATCTCTCTTTTATTTGAAACAATAGAAGTAATCTGTTTGCTAATATTTTGATGAAATTTCATGTAAAACTTTTCAAATAAAACTTGAAATAGTACAACTAGTCGGATGTGGCAATCCCAAAACTTTCTTCTGTCTCATACATGTTAATACTTCGTGAAAAATGCATTATAGCAGCGCGGTAAGGTGATTTACACCAAAATCTAATCAGCAATAACTTATGTCAACGTCTAACTGAATCTAAAGTTTGATGAAAATCCGTACATTAGTATTTGAGATAGAGCTATTGCGGAAATCGGGAAAAGTTCTGCATAGCACATAGCAGTGGCACCTGTTGGAATATTTACATCAAAAATTTATCAGGATCTATTTATATCAGTGACTAACTGAATCTAAAGCTTGATGAAAACTCATGCATTAGTTCTTGAGATACCGCTATTGCGGAAATCATGTAAAATGCAGCATAGCAGCGCCACCTGTTGTGCGATTTACACCAAAAACTAAACAGCGTTAGTTTATATCAGGGACTAACTAAATCTGCAGTTTGATGAAAATTCATACACTAGTTCTTGAGATATAACTATTGCGATAAGCATGAATAATGCAGCATAGCAGCGCCACCTATTGGGCGATTTATACTAAAAAGTTATCAGCACCAAATTATATCAAATACTAACTGAATATGAAGTTTTCTGAAAATCCTTGCTTTTGTTCTTGAGATATAGTTATTGTGGAAATCATGAATAATGCAGCATAGCAGCGCCATCTGTTGAGCGATTTACCCAAAAAGTAATCAGCACCAATTTATGTCAGGGACGAACTGAATCTAAAGTTTTATTGAATTCCGTTCATATAGCGTTCCGTTAGTGCCCACAAAATTTGTGTCACACACAGACAGATTCACAAACAGACATTTTGTAAAAACATGTTTTTCGCGCATGGGCGTAATCTGGCGGGGGCAAGGGGGGGCGTACGCCCCCCCAGTTTTTTAAGAGCAGGGGCAAGACATGTATTTTGCCCCTCCAGTTTTTTGTCTTGTTTTCAAATTTCTGTATTTCCTTTTTTTTACCCGTTTAGTTTAATAATTTATATTACTATCGTGGGTTTGAACTAGAATTGGATACAGCAAAATCAAAACAGCCAGAATTAATGTTTTTACGTTGACATAAGTAATTTTTCTTATGTCTTGACAAAACCTTCTGCTATAATAACAGTTCAAGAGAATTTTTTTCCGTCTCCCTTTTTTAGGTGCGTTCGTAATTATATAAATACGTAGCACCTATAGTCGTCGTTCAGTCCGTCCGTCCGTCCGTCCGTCTGTCCGTCCGTCTGTCCGTCCGTCCGTCTGTCCGCATGTAACAGAGCAAAAACTACCCAACCGAATGGTCTGAAATTTCAAATATATGATTGTTGCAAAATTTTGTCGAACCATTTCAAATTTTATGAAAATCGGATGTATAGTTTAATTACAGGGACAGTCAAAAGTTTTTCTTTACATTACGGCCAATGGGAAAAATTATTGAAAGTGCATTTTAATGATATTAGAGCCTTCCGAATGATCTGAAATTTTAAAGATATAACTGTTGCAAAATTTTGTCGAGCCATTTCAAATTTTAGGAAAATCGGATGTATAGTTTAATTACAGGGACAGTCAAAAGTTTTTCTTTACATTACGGCCAATGGGAAAAATTATTGCAAGTGCATTTTAATGATATTACAGCCTTCCGAATGATCTGAAATTTTAAAGATATAACTGTTGCAAAATTTTGTCGAGCCATTTCAAATTTTAGGAAAATCGGATGTATAGTTTAATTACAGGACAGTCAAAAGTTTTTCTTTACATTACGGCCAATGGGAAAAATTATTGCAAGTGAATTTTAATGATATTAGAGCCTTCCGAATGATCTGAAATTTTAAAGATATAACTGTTGCAAAATTTTGTCGAGCCATTTCAAATTTTAGGAAAATCGGATGCATAGTTTAATTACAGGGACAGTCAAAAGTTTTTCTTTACATTACGGCCAATGGGAAAAATTATTGCAAGTGCATTTTAATGATATTACAGCCTTCCGAATGGTCTGAAATTTTAAAGATATAATTGTTGCAAAGTTTTGTTGAGCTATTTCAAATTTTAGGAAAATCGGATGTATAGTTTAATTACAGGGACAGTCGAAAGTGTTCCGTTACATTACGGGGAATGGGAAAAATTATTGCAAGTGCATTTTAATGATATTACAGCCTTCCGAATGGTCTGAAATTTTAAAGATATAATTGTTGCAAAGTTTTGTTGAGCTATTTCAAATTTTAGGAAAATCGGATGTATAGTTTAATTACAGGGACAGTCAAAAGTGTTCCGTTACATTACGGGGAATGGGTAAAAATTATTGGAAGTGCATTTTAATGATGTATCAGACTATGCGCTTTATGAAGTGCAAAAAAGTATACATTCAGTACAATATGGGGTGCAAAAAATAATTATAAAACTAGTTATAGTACGAACGCACCTCATTTGCCACGTTTGACGAGCAATTTCCAACTTGTTTCCTTTTTGTACAAACAAAGTACAAAACTTATTTTCTTCTTCATTTCCAGGGATGTTTTTTTTTGGGGGGTGCACGTGTGGGAAGAGGTGGGAATAGATATCACGATTACTGTGTCTTGACTCTGACCATTGTCCTTTTTCGTAAGATAATATAAGCACAAAACAAGAACTTCCTGGCTCCTCAGGTCTCTCGACTATAGTGACGCTCCCTGAATATACTCCTAGCGTCAGTCCAGTACTGGTGAGCTGAGGAAATTCTCATGGCGTCTGGATATACAGATGCACATACATTCCGTTCTCTCGCGTACATCAGGGACTAGAGTCTTGCACATGTCGCGTTGTACCCGGTTGTACCCTTGGGCGTAATCTGGTGAGGGCAAGTGGGGATCACATACCCCCTAGTTTTTCAGGAATAGGGCAAATACCTTTTCCCCCTACAGTCGCTTTGTAGTTAAAGCCCAGCTTTGTATTTCATTTTTTTTTTAATTTAACCATTTATATGCTATTTTGCACACGAACTAGCATAAGCATTGGATAATTCAAAATAACCAGAATTAACGTCTCCACGTTCATAGAAGTAATTTCTGATGCAGTAGTCAAAGCTCAAGTAAGAATATTTCCTCTGCTCTATTTTTCAGAAAAGCGGAACCATTTTTCCTTTTTTATTTTCATAGAACTATTTAAATGCACATGTGGGATAGATCTCTTGATTACTATCTTTTGATTCTGACTATTGTCATTAGGGATTCCTTCATCTGACGAAAACCTATTCGTCTCACTCGTCTGTCTGTCCGTCTGTCACAGTGCCCGTAACTATATATGCTGACTTGAAATTTTGCATACATATAGCTGAACACCTCACATCAAACCACAAATCGTAAAATTTTGATAAAGTAGTAATTTATGGACGTTGTCAGGGGCGGACTGGCCCACCCCGCTACCCCGCGATCGCGGGGTGGGCCAAACGGGTGTAGTGGGCCAAAAAAATACATTTTTTTACTTTTCTTTCTTTTCAATAAAACTAAAAAAAAATAATTATGAAACTCAATTTTTCTTGGTAGCGAGGTGGGCCAAACGGGTGTAGCGGGCCAAAAAAGAAAAAAAATACAGTTTTTTAAGCTTTTTTCTTTTTAATAAAACTAAAAAAAACCCTAAAAATGTATGAAATTTAATTTTTCTTGGTAGCAGGGTGGGCCAAACGGCTGAGTGGACCAAAAAAATTTTCCTTTTTAATAAAACAAAACAACAAATTATGAAACTTAATTTTTCTTTTCCTTTTTTTTCCGTAAAGCATCCCCCGCCCCCCTTTTTTTTGATCGGGTGTAAGTCTTAATTTTTACCTTCCCTCTCCCATCAGCAATTTTTGCCAGATCTGTGCAAATTATTCATTTTGTATAGAAGCCAAGAGATAGGGGATAAAGTAAAAAGCACATATGGTCAGTGAAGGTTGGGAAGTTGTTCGGTGGGATCAATCTACCTGTGGACACTTGCGTAGTAAGAAAAGATAGGCAAGGATTAGCTTACCTATCTAGGAATAATCTACAGATCAAGGATCTCGGGAGGCACGGATTAGCTTAAAGAGAAAGACGAGAGGAGGCAGCGGCCAACTTGAGACTTTAAACACGGCAATTTTCTACAATTGGTAAAGCTGTTATGTAAATATAATAAAATTTTGCTCGGTTATGTAACATAGGCTATGGAGATAAAGTCAAGAAAGAGGATTTTTAGAAAGTATGATGAAGGCTAGAATAGATCTCAAAGAAGAACAAAATGGAAATCGCAAACGGTATGGAAGAGGTTCGTTGATCACATTCCTGTCCAAGTAATTTATAAATCAGTTAAGTGCCTATCTCTCCACTCAGATCCAAATAAACATTGCCGATGATGCAAGACAGTCAGGTCCATTCAGTATGGAAGCAAATTTCACAAAAAATATATCGGTAATGGAGCAGTTGGCTCTTTGTGTTCGTTATGAGCAGCGTGGTAAAGTGAAGGTTAGTTTTTAAAATTGGTTGATGCCCCCAAAACAACAGGGAAAGCCTTCTATCTCCAAGTAAAAGAAGAACTTAAAGTTTAAACTTCCTTCATCACAAATAGTTGGGACTTTTTTTGATGGTGCAGCAAATATGAGCGGGAGATATAAAGGTCTGCAGGCACAACTGAAAAAGACAATCCAAATACACAGCATGTTCATTGATATGCACATTTGCTTAATTTGTTCCTGGCAGATGCAACAGAATGTTGCAAATTGACAACGGACTTCTTGGCAGGGGCGGATTACCCATTAGGCTGAGTAGGCTGAAGCGTAGGGTACCAGAAGTAAAGGGGCCCCTGTGCTAAGATTTCTTTTCGATTTTTTATTTCTTCACATTGAGCTAACATTTAATGCAAAAGAGAAATGATGTGCAGTATTCTTTGTTTCGCTCATTTATTGAATCGTGAAAATTATTAATTATTAATTGTAGTCCGCACGCTACTCCACTTTTAATTTCTTCTCTATTCATAAAAAGAAAGTATTGAATTCTTAGAATTTTCAGCTTTCAGTTTGGGAAAGATTTACACAGAGGAGACCTGTAGCCACGGCGACCTAGGCAAGATTTTGACAGCACATCTACGAACGATATCTTTTAAAGAAGCTTTTAAATTTTAATCAAGCATTTTTCTAATCGTAACTCCTTACATTTTAGCACCATGGTCAGCCCTCCGACCTCACCCCAACCCCTCCCACCTTTAAAGCTAGACCGAAATTCACATTGTTTTGGGATATCCTAAATATTATTTGATTGTATTTGGAAAAAAAAAAAAAAACGTGTGTTAAAATTGCGCAGGTGCTGCTATAATTAATGCATAAAATATCAAGAAGTTAGACTGCTTACAATAGAAACATACAATCAACTGCAAAAAGTATAAGTACAGACTTTAGATATGGCATTTGCTTTAAATGGACCAGTATATATATTAAAATACGAAATTATATATTTTATATGGTCTTTTCAGGGGTAGTACTGCTCCTAGGTGATATTTCAGGACATACTTTTTTCGGTATTTCAGGACACATTTACCCAGCATACTACATTTTTTTCTGCGACCATTTGCAGAAATTCGTGATTATTTCCGCGATCTTTTACCGAAATTCGCGCATTTTTTCTGCGATCTTTTACCGAAATTCGCGAATTTTTTCTGCGATCGTTTGCGAAAATTGCGATTTTTCTCCGCGATCTTTGCCGAAATTTGCGATTTTTATTATGTGATCGTTTGCCGAAGTTCGCGTTTTTTTCCCGCGATCGTTTGCCGAAATTGGCAATTTTTTCCGCGATCGTTAGCCGAAATTCACGTTTTTCCCGCGATTGTTTTCCGAAATTCGCGATTTTTTTTCCGCAGTCGATTGTCGAAATTCGCTATTATTCCATGAGATTGTTTGGCAAAATTCACACTTTTTTCCGCAACTGTTTGCGGAAATTCGCGATTTTTCCTGTGATCATTTGCCAAAATTTGCGAATTTTTTCTGCGATCGTTTGCTGAAATTCGCATTTTTTTCGCGATCGTGTGCCGAAATTCGTGACTTTTTCCGCGGTCGTTTGCCGAAATGCGCATTTTTATTTTTCGATCGTTTGCCGAAATTCGTGATTGCATTCCGCGATCGATTGCAGAAATTCGCGATTTTTTCAGCGATCGTTTGCAGAAATTCATGATTATTTCCGCGATCTTTTGCCGAAATGCGCGAATTTTTTCTACGGTCGTTTGCAAAATTCGCGATCTTTGCCGAAATTCGCGATTTTTATTCCGCGATCGTGTGCCGAAATTCGCGTTTTTCCCGCGATCGTTTACCGGAATTGGCAATTTTTCTGCGACCATTTGCCGAAATTCGCGTTTTTCCCGCGATTGTTTTCCGAAATTCGCGATATTTTTCCTCAATCGGTTGCCGAAATTCGCGATTTTTTTCCCGAGATTGTTTGGTGAAATTCACAATTTTTTTTGCGATCGTAAGCCGAATTTCGCTTTAATTTTCCGCAACCGTTTGCCGAAATTCGCGATTTTTCCCAGCGATCATTTGTCGAAATTTGCGAATTTTTTCTGCGATCGTTTGCTGAAATTCCTAATTTTTTTCGAGATCGTTTGCCGAAATTCGCATTTTTTTCGTGATCATTTGCTGAAATTCGTGATTTTTTTCCGCGATCATGTGCCGAAATTCGTGACTTTTTCCGCGATCGATTGTCAAGATTCGCGATTTTTTCTGCGATCGTTTGCCTAAATTAGCTTTTCTTTTCCGCGATCGTTTCCCAAAATTCGCATTTTTATTCTTCAATCGTTTGCCGAAATTCGTGATTGCATTCCGCGAACGATTGCTGAAATTCGCGATTGTTTTCGCGATCGTTTGCTGAAATTCACGATTTGTCTCCGCGATCATTTGCTGAAATTCGCGATCGTTTGAGGAAATTCGTGATTAATTTCTGCACTTGTTCGGCGAAATTTGTGATTATTTACACGACCTTTTGACGCAATCGCGATGTTTTTTTCGCAATCATAACACGTAATTCGCGATTTTATTCGGAGATTAATTTCTGCAATTGTTTGTTGAAATTCGCAATTTTTTCCCGTGACCAATTGATAAAATTCGCGTCTTTTTTCTATGCGACCTCTTGACGTAAATCGCGAGTTTTTCCGCACTTGTTTGACGAAATTTATGATTTTTTCCTCGAATGATTGGCCGGAATTGGCGATTTTATTCATGGATCGTTTGACGAAATTCTATGTCGTTTACCGCACATCAACGCGATGTTTTTTCGACTCCGCGGAAATTGCTGAACAGTCGATTAACGAAATTCGAGATGATTTCCCTTCCTGTCCGGCTGACAAATTCCCTTTTTTTATTCCTGTGACCACTTGACAAAACGTATAAGTTTTTATCATCAGATGACAAAATGTTTCACTATTTTCTGGCTCATATTTTTTTTTCTCTCCTATGCACTTATTAATTCCAAAATGCTGATTTTGTGGAATTATGTAAAAATAAATGATTTGCGGGATTGAACGGGAATATATAGGAATTTCATGACAAGTACGACCCTTGGGTTCCTGTGCCCTAAAAGAATGATGTCCTCTATCTAAAAAAAGCATTTAAAAAAATCGCACTCTTTACGACTAAAAGTTAGCAAATTATAATATTTTGAATTTTATGAAATTTCAATGTTTGCCGTTTACCTGTACTAAATAATTCCAATTCTAGTGCTAGAAAACGCCGAAATTACATAAAATTCATAATGTGGTAAGTTTTGGTCGTAAAATAATAGTTTTTTTTTTTTTGTTGTTGTTATGTTCCTCTCAGACAAAAAACATTTTTCTAAATATAACCTATAAGATCCAGGGGCTGTATCAAAATTAAATTTAGAATTTTATTAGGTAAAACAAATATTATATCTAAAAACTACTTCATTTCTATACTTTTTGTAAATGGAAGTACGATTCCTTCATCAATGATTTTTGAGATAATTGAGCAGACATGTATTTTGAAGCAACTGGTCTATATCGCTTTGAAAAAGAGGAGGGGGCCCGCAAAAAAATCAAGCCTAGGGGCCTGAGTAGTGGTTAATCCGCCTCTGCTTCTTGCTCTTAATGTAAGCTACAACCATGTTTAGCTCAGAGTGATAAGAGCGTATGAAAGCATGAACTTCACTGAATAAGGGGCCTGTATGTGGAAATAAACTTCTTCTCGATTACAAAAAGTAAGCGCTAAAGAGTGGTGGATTAAGGATCGAGCACTTAATAGCATGTTTGGCGAGTCTTCGAAATCTTTTAAAAATCAATATAAATTTTTAACATTGCTTAAGTGTCTACAAGGTATCACTGAAATGGACGATTTTCCGTCACATGTATCTTTTTCGGCAAGATCACCGATTGATAATTAGTGCAAGCTTCAGCACACATTAATAGCAACCATTTTAAGCGATCTATTCAATATATCTATGCCGACATCGGAGTATCTGCATAAATAAGCGGCCTGGGATACGTAACTCCTGCTAACAAAATCGAAACCCTGAAATCCAGTGTCTTACAGAAACGACATAATTTTGATATGGCTATGAAAAATACTTCTGAATTTGCGGAACATCTTCGGAAACAACTAATAGAAAAGGAGTAAAGCATTGAAATTGAGTTTCCTACCGAAAAAAAGAATATATAGCGAAACGTCGATGTGGTGAATATTCTCACGATGAGGCAAGAAGTATTATCGGATCCTCATCTGACTTATTTAAGAGAAACGTTTATAAAGTCATTTTATACACAGCTATTCAGCAGTTGAATACACGATTTACTGGAAATGACTTGCCCATGAAAGACATTGCGTGGTTCGATCCTCGCTGCTTCAGTGGGGTTAAATTTTTAAATGAACTTGCTGAAGAAGTTCGGCATATTGCAGCAACAATCTCGACGTAGCGAGCTCTACGCCGCTTACAGCCAAAAAACGAGCGATTCAGAAGAACTCATTAAAGATGATGAGGATCGCTGTAAAGTTAATAAGAAATGTAAAAAATGCCTAGCTTGTGCATTTGAATTATTGTGCGAGTGGAATGCCTATGGTCGTATTTATCCAAAACAAAGACGTGTCGAACATTTATTTATTGAACATTTATTCAGTGTCGAACACGTAAGCGTACATGTGTGTATGGGTGGAGCGAGTTGCAAGTAGAACAGGATTTGTAAGTGAGCGTGGCAATTTTCACGTTTTGTTCGCTCGTACACCTCGCCGAATATCTTAGTGTTTTTTTGCTACATACGGTAAAATTCAAAAGCAAACAGTAAAAGTGAGTAGCAACCAACGTTTGAATGCTGTAATGAGGTGGAGAATAGCAGGGAGACTGGAAAGAAGGCAGTCTCAAGTGCAGATTCCTGGAGACTTCAATGTAACGCCCAACGTCGTATCGAACTTTTAGAAACAGTTTAAGGATACTAGATCCATAGAGAGAAAGCCTGGACAAGGTCGTCCAAGAGCCACGATGGCCAGTGAAGATTGCTATTTATCTATTACAGCGAGGGGTAACAGGAGTGCAGCATCTTCTCAGGCCTCTCGTGACTTTTATGCGACTACAGGAAGCCGAGTTTCAAGGGTTACTGTTCGCAGAAGACTACATGACAGAGGGTTGTTGCGTCAGCTCACTTCTGCGCACTGGAAAACCCGTTTATCATGATACAGAGATAATCGACTTTGGACGAGGGGTCATTAAGGGACTGTTCTATTCACTGATGAGTCTCGGTTCAGCCTAAACTCTAATTCTCGACGTACTTTCATCTGGAGAAAACCAGGGATCCAATATATGCCTCCCAACGCCCGAGAAAGAGACCACTGTGGGGGTTTGATGGTCTGGGCAGCCATCATGTTGGATGAGCGCACACCCCTCTCTATGTTTGGCAAAGGCTCTGCCACTAGTCTGAAGTGTAATGATATCTTTGTACATTATGTTTGCCTTTTTAGGGATGCAGTTGGCCCTGATTTCATTTTAAGGGACTACAACACGCGCCCAGATAGAGCTCATCGGGTCGACGAATTTCTGCAAAGTGAGGATATTCACTTGATGGGTTGATCCGTCAGATCTCCAGACCTAAACCCTATACAGAATGTCTAGGACGCTCTGGGGAGGACAATTGGAACTCGCTTTCCACCTTCCAGAACCACCGAGTGCTTGAAAACAGCGTTGCTAAAGGAGTGAGGCTAACTGCCACAGGGACTCATAAACTGCCTGATTTCCATTATGAATTCACGTTGTGGGAGCTGTATAACTGTAAGAGGGGAACACACGCCTATTAACCCATTTTTTAGTTCAATATTGTAAGCTCTGTTTTATACCTTCTGACGCTGATGAGTTTTATGCGAGAACTGTTGAATGGTTATTTTTTTGCATTTCATCAACCTACTTACATACCTAATTTCATTAAAATCTACCCAGTAGTTCTGGAGATAATCAACCAAATTACGATTATGATAAGATAATAGATGGAGTTGCCTCAAGTTCAAAAGAATTGTCCAAATATCTGACATTCTAATTAGTTAGTAGTGAGGATATAAAACAAACTAATCAATTTTAAGGTACTATATTCATATTATAAACAAACATTAATCAATGTACAAAGGGAAGTCAGTATTCAAACATTTTAACAATAGGGTTGTCGATTGGTGGGCCAACGCTTTAATCTAGCGGGGTGGGCCAAACTGTGCCAGTCCGTCCCTGGACGTTGTTAATTAAAAGAAAACCCAATTACAAGATCTGAAAGGCATTCATGATTCAACAAAAGCATAAATTTTTTATCAAATTATAGAAACTATCTCTTCCGTCGGTTAAAACCAGGTGTCATTTTAACGGCAGATAAGGACTAGCAATTGCTTTAAGGCGCTTTTATTTCTTTTTTACTCATCCCAGAAATTCAAAATTAGTACCACAAGACGGGGAAAAAATCAGCTTTCAGAAATTCTAAAAATTATCTTGATCGTACCATAAAAACTTTGAAATTCGTTAAAAATCGAGAAAAAAATCTTTTATTTTCCTTCATTTGTGAAGGCGACAGATGTCTGATGAATTGAATTTTCGGCAATAACCACAGAATATAAAACAGGTGCGGTTTTGCGGTCAGAAACAGAAACAGACTCAGAATTCAGAATTTTTATATAAGACCAAATTTAAATATCGATTTTCGAGCTATGATTTTTATGCCATCCGACGTAAAATTTCATTCTCTTTCAGAATATGTCTTTATTTTTTAATTTCGACAATCAGAAGCGAAGATAATTAATTTTTTGGTAATTAAAACCAGAATTGCATTTTTTGCACGGCAGGCCAAGTGACACGGAAAGAAAAAGAGTTACATTTTTACCCGGTAGCAGAAAGTGCATGACGTGCGTCGCGGATTTCTTTTGGACCTTACGGATAAATTTGCCAACTTGAAAAAAAAGTATTTCCTTTAAAAAAAAAAAAAAAAAAAAAAAAAAAAAGTACGTAAATTCTGACAAAAAATATCGTGAATTCGACAAATGGTCGCAAAAAAATCGGTAATTTATAGTCAAAGGGTCGCTGCAAAAACGCAAATTTCGTCAAAAGATCCTGGACATAAACATGAATTCCGTCCTAGGGTTGTGGAAAAAATACAAATTTATGTCACAGGATCGCAGAAAAACGCGAATTTAGTCAAAGGATCGCGGAAAGAACCTGAATTTAGTCAAACGATTGTGGGGAAAATGCAAATTTATTCAAACGATTGCAAAAAAAATGCAAATTTATGTCAAATGATCGTGAAAAAGCGCAAATTTATGTCAAAGGATTGCGGGAAAAAAACGCGGAATTTCGTTAAAAGATCCCAAAAACCGTAAATTTCTGCCGAAAAATCACTGTTTAAACTTGAATTTTATCCAAAAATTCCAGAAAAAACATGCATTTCGTGCCATGGGCGCGGGGGAAAAAGCAAATTTCTGTCACAAAATCGCAGAAAAGCCTTGAATTTCGTCAAAGGATCGAGGAAAAAACACGAATTTAGTCAAACGATCGCGAAAAAGAAAAGCAAATTTAGTCAAACAATCGCGAAAAAAACGCAAATTTCTCTAAAAGGATTGCGGAAAAAAGCGGAATTTCGTCATACGATCGCGATAAACGCAAATTTCTACCAAAGGATCGCTGTAAAAGCGCGAATTTCGTCAAAAGATCTCGGGAAAAACGTGAATTTCGTCCCAGGGGTGCCGCAAAAAACGCAAATTTCTGTCACAGGATCGCGGAAAAAACACGAATTCCGTCAAAAGATCGAGCAAAGGACACAAATTTAGTCAAACGATCGCGAAAAAACGCAAATTTCTGTCAAAAGATCGCGGAAAACGCGAAATTTCATCATAAGATCGCGAAAAATGCAATTTTCTGCCAAAGGATCGCGGTAAAAACTCAAATTTCGTCAAAAGGACGCCTGATGGATGTACAGAATTCCTAAATTTTAACTTAGTTTATTCCTGACTCCTACTCTTGTAATGATAAATTCTTATCATTAAATTAAATATCTTTTTTTTCCTTTCAGTTAAAGAAAAAAATAAAGCTCTGTTCTCTTAATATATCTCTTATTATATATGAAAGATCTGATAAGATTTCTGTGAAACAGATAATCAATGTGGTCACTATTTTCCTTATGTGTTTATTCTATGCCATTTTTATGCACGTATCTAAAAGTGTGCTGGAATAGTATTTGTTCTCGAGTATATGAACCATGTTACATATTCATTATTATTTAATTCTTCATAAAATATTAATTTTTGCTATTTACTTATTTAGGTTAATATTATAGTTGGAATATAGTTCTATTTATTTTTTAGTATTAATCAGTAAGAACCCTATTTATTTTAACACTTATAATGTTTGTACATAATCGCAGTACAGATTTTTTTAACTATTGATTTTGCAAATTTGGTTCTTTCGCATCCGGATGTTATTTCGTACGCTGATTCGTAAAATCTAAATTTAAAAAAAATTCACACAACTTTCCGGTTTATGAAAAAAATCGATTTTTAAACATAAAAGGGATACTTTTTCGTACAGACAATTGACGGGAATTTGTTCAAATTAGGAAAACTAAAGAACCGATCGATTTTAAATTTTGACACAGTTCATAACACATAATAAGAATTTTATGAATTTAAGGTGAGCTGAATTTGTGTGTGTGTGGCTGGGGGGGGGGGGGGGGTGAGCAAACAAGGGCTCCGTGAAACAAAGGATAATCTGATTTTTAAAAAAACTTTACGCATTTGGTTACGTCTATTTATTAATTACATGCATTATCATATTTAGCTTTTATTACCGTTTATTTGTTAGCTCCCAGACTATCAAAGCTTGATAGCTAATGTGACCGCATGTTCTGTATGTACGTATGTATATACGTAACGCGATAATTCTTGATAGAAATATTCGTTTTGTTTTAAATTTTGTATAATATATAAAAAACTGAAGTATGGGAGTGAATAATTTTCAGGGGGACGCATTCCTAAATATAATAGTGCTGCCATTTATGCAAGGAATTATAAATTTTCTATTAACAATTTTGATTTGTTAATTTAAGGATAAAGTGTTTTGAAAGAGATATTAAACGAAATCCTCTGCATATCACACATACCCACTTGTTTTCTTTAGGATAAAATAATACATAATTGATGATTTTTTTATGGTTTTCTGGCTGGTTTTCTCCTTACGTCCGGAAATTCGGTTCAAAACTCCAATTGATGGTATTTTCTGAAAGATCATTTACGTTTACCAAAGAATGGAAAACGTATTTCGATTACATAGTTTCGAATAACAGCACCTGCCTATTCCATGCTTTTCCGAACAAAAATAAATGAAAACTTGTGTCATAAAGTTGACCCTTTGGATTTGAGACCAGCCTTAAGTACAATTGAAGAATATGGTAAAAAAGGAAATATGCTTTAGATAAATCGAAGCAGAAAACTTGACATTTTTTTCTTCATTGATCTATCAAAATACTATAAATTACATAAAATTTTGTATTTAATATTTTGAAAGTAAAAATATTATATAAAAATACTGAATATTTTTATTTAGGTCTTTAAGGGGAGCCCACTTTGAAAATGTGAAAAATTAAAAACATTCGAATTAAAATAAACATTAAAATCAGTGTTTAATTTAAAATTTTTGTATTGCTAAATTATCTATATTCATCTTAAACCAGAATGAGTGGGATCGTATCAAAATTGTTTTTCGCTAAGAATGGCGGTTGACTTTCAGAATGTTTCTCTGATAACGGTTTCTGAACTCCCCAATTTATTACTTTTTTCACACTACATTTGAGGTTGTTTCAGAGCTTTGATAGTCAAGAACGAAAAGAGTGGGAAAAACGAGTTATCTGGAATTTCCCTGGAAACTAGTGGACTATAACAGTTTACCGCCAGTTGAAAAAAAATTAACTATTAATGTTACTAGATTTAAACAGCTCTAAAATCTAACCGATGATTAAGATGTCGCATACGAATTATTTTTTCAATCAATCCCTTTCAAATTTCTCCTGTATGCTAATTTTGTTTTTTCCCCTTAATAAATGTGTATCAGTATGAAAAAGAAGAAATAATTATCAAATGAATTATTAAGGGGAAATGTCAAAAAAACTCGCCCAATTCGAGGACAATCTATACTACTAAAAAAAAAGTTTCGCTTTGTGTGTGTGTGTCTGTCTGTGTGTATGCGATGGCTAGCAAAATCTAGCGTAAGTACGAAGCTGACAATTTTTATAAAAGTAGCCCAAAGTCTCTTCTGATGCACCTCAGATTCAGAATTTTAAAATTTTAATAACTAGTTGAGTTATTAATTAAAATTCGCAAATCACTCTCATTAATAACTCATCTCGGCCCTTGCGAAAGGGAAAAAGTGATGGCGCACCCGCAGAAGCCTTATTTATGCATCGGGAGAAAATGAAGTTCGAAAAGAAGGAATTTCGGGAGTATTTTGTCATTTTTATTAACTTACATCAGTCAAACTGCTTAGTTAAGTTAAAAACAGATGGCATATTCTATAAGATCTCTTATGTCTCAAATGCCGCAATCAATTGAAAAAAATATCACAGTTAATCCTTCGAATTTTTTTTCCAAAAAGGCTCGTTTTTTCCGTGAAGCGTTTTCCTGTCCTGTTGCAGCGCCCCTCGAGGACGCAGTTTTAGAGGTACCGACAAATTAAAAATGTGCTCTCAAAGCTAAAACCTTCTAATCGATTGTTTTAAAAAAATATGAATTTTAACCTTTTCAAATACACTGGCGAACTCAGGTCACTTCGCGTTTTATGGAGACGATATTTTTTTAACCCTAAAAGTAACAAAACGTCCATACTTTAACATACTTTACTTTTTACTTTACACACCATACTTTTTTTCTGTTTAGAGCATCTCTATAGGCCAGATTTACATAACCTACAAAATTTTTGAAACGTTCGGACGGGTATAAAATATTTTTTACAAGATAAAATATGTGAAAAATTCGATGGAAATAAAAAATCTGAGTGTTTCGTCGTGGTTTTGCCCCTTCAGGGCACAATTTTAGAGGTACCGACAAAACCAAAAATATGCTCTTAAAGGTGAAACATTCTTCTAATCGATGTTATAATCGGCTTTTAAAAATAAAAATTTTAACCCTTTCAAATATACCGGCACGGAGGTCACTTCGCGCCTCACGGTGACGATATTTTTTCTATGCTAAAAGTAAGAAAACGTGCGTATTTTATCAGAAACTTTTTAGAGCATTTGGATAGACCAGATTTACGTCACCTGCAAAAATTTCGAAACGTTCGGACGAGTATAAATATTTTTATAAACTAAAATATATGAAAATATCTACGAAATAAGTAAAAACCTGGGTGTTTTTGCGCGGTATAAAAGGGACGTCTTAATTTAAGTGCATGTGTGTGGTGATAGGGAGGGAGAGTATAAATATTTTTTTTTAAATGGCTTTAAAATTTTTGCCCCCCCAGTCTTAGAGCCCAAGTTACGCCTATCTTTTTCGGGATCTCTGAACCCTAAAACATGTACTGTCGAAAACCGGAATTCGAAAATTTTTACGAATCCAATACTTTCTTCTTGTAAAGATAGAAGAATTAGCAACAAATAAAAACGGGAAAATCGTCTAAATTGCTATAGAAAAGCATTATTGCGCAAAATAAAATATTCTATACTTTCCGAACGAATGAACTAAATATAACAAAAAACTATACAGCTAAATCCGGGTATTTTACCAACATACCCACTTAATTTCAAGCTAATCGGATGCTTTTTGCGGCAGTTATTGCGGAACAGACTAACGGAAACCAAAACTTTTCGTGTCTCCACAGTAAGCCTTCACTGGCGTTTCGGCAATTAGCAAAAACGGTGCTGTAGAAAGCTCGGGGCAGATGACTAAAAAAAACAGCCTAGCGTTTTAAATATATAGATGGCACGATTCGCCCCGGAATGGTTACCTACACTACCCTACATTTGGATTTGATATAAGTAGGTTTTCCTTACACTACATGTGTCTGGAAAGTAAAAAATGCTATTTGTTTGACCAATTTTCTTCAATAGTAATAGAATCTCTGATTAGACCTGCACATTCTCTCTCATATCTGTCTTTCTATGGTTTATATGTATTAAAGTTGGTTATACAAATTAATTTGGCAGTTTTAGGTACGATATTTGGCACTATGCACTTTAAAGAAATTGGAGCGAAATCCCCTGTATGTTCGAGAAAAACTGTGATAATTAATTTTCGACCGAAACAAAACCGAATTTCGGTCATCTTCCGTGTTCCGGCCGAAAACAAAAACGAAACTGCCTTAAAATAAATTTAAAGTAACTAATACATACTTATATTAATTATACGTAGTTATTAATTATATGTATAAAGAAACATATTTCTAACAAGCACACACATATATACGCATATATATATATTCTCCCCTGTTCGGCAGGGGCGGATCCAGAGAATCGTTTTGGGAGGGGGGGATACCGAGTGACGTATAATCAACGTAGTCATAATTTCTGTTGCTCAAATCATTCCTTGCAGTTAATTATTAAATGAATATGAAATAATTAATGCGATTCGAAAATATTACAAACTCTCGATTATCCGACGTCCGATTAACCGAAACACTCGGTTATTCAACACTCTTATTATATAATCCCCCCCCCCCTCTCCTTATAATATGGTTTATTGTTACTTATTAGGTCGAAAAATTAAAACGTTATAACAAAATTTATTTATTTAACGTCTTATTTTTTTTCTTTTTACTCTTGTACTGTGGTAATTATTTATCTTATTTTTTGTTCTTTTAGTTATAGTGAAGTTTTAATATCGTTAATAACACAAGCCTGCAATGATTGTGTTTTTTAACTTTTGAAAATTGATTTTGATGTATTTTTTAGCACTGAATCCGAAAATGACCTTCATTTTTAACCCCCACTTCACGATTTTCGCAAATCGTAAATTTCAAAGTTCAAAAGTAAAAAAAATAGCAAAATCTCTCAAAGCAATTTGTCAAAGCCTTAACAAAAGAAGGTAAATGCTTTAAATACATCTGCGACAAATTTCCCAGCCTAATCAACAGCCAATATAAAGCGCGAAACGCATGAGCGGTTCAAAGAAACTTCCGAGCATGGAATAAAATTATATGGATTTTAAATACACAATATTTTACATGTTTAACTGTAAAAATTCATAGTACAAGCAAGAAAAAAAAAAAAAAAAAAAAAAAAGAATAAATTCTTATGAGAAAAAGTTACGTGTATTTTATAGCAGCAGATTTTCCCAATAATTCGAGTTTTTAAAAATTTAAAAATTTGCGATTTTGGAAAAATCCTGACGGAATGCTATGGTAAAAAATGAAGGTCATACATCCTTGAAAGTCAAAATGTGTCATCTACGTGGTGTGTCTCTCTTCTCAGGCGCGGATCGAATGAAGGGGGGTGGGGGAATCGCCCCGTTCGCCCCCCCCCCTCCCTTGGATAAAAAAAATATAAATCCACCGATTATCGCGAATTTTGACAAATGGTCGCCGAAAAAAATCAATTTCGCCAATCGTTCGCAGGTCAAAGGATCGCAAAAAACGCGAATTTCGTCAAAGGATCGCGCAAAAAACGCCAATTTCGTCAAAGGATCTCGCAAAAAACGCGAATTTAGTGAAAGAATCGCGCAGAAAAATGTGAATTTCGTCAACAGATCTTGGAAAAAATGTGAATTTCGTCAAATAATCGCTAAAAAAATAGGCGACTTTCAGCAAAGGGCGCGGAAAAAACGCACAATTAGCACCAAGAGGAAATTCCCCTAGGCGAGCACCCCGGGGAAGGGCGATCTGGGCGGTCGCCCCCCACAGGATATAAATCCAACGCTTTTAATGGCAGTTTTCACGGAACAGACAGACAAGCAAACGAAAACCAAACACTTTTCGGGTGTCAATGGTAAACCTCACTGACATTTCGGAAATTAGTGAACAAAAAAGGATTATGTCCTGTCAAAAGGCACATGGCGCCATAATTTTTTATACTATGAGTTGAGGTTGGGGACGATATCGTCCCCAACACGGTACACGGTATTGGTACACGAAGTGGCATATGCCACTTCGTGTACCTTCTGTTGAATCTCTACAACAGAAATTGACCACGCTATGCGGATCCTTTTAAAGTGGTGAAATTTTTTCGTTCTTTCAAAGAAGCTGCCATTCTAATTTCTGTATAACGATATTTTTGAGGAGTGCTTTATTGTTTAAAAAAAGAATGGGATTCATAGCAATTTCCAAAGAAAGAAAGAAACAAGAAAAAGAAAGGTCCTTTGAAAAATTCAAGCATCTTAATGTTTACTGGAAGAAAGCCACTAATTGTCTGAGCGAAGTGAAGGCTAATACTAAGCGACACATACAGCTACGATGGATATTAACGCCATGTCCTACTAAAAAAAAAAAAAGCCTAATAAAAATCTTTCGTCAAGCATAACTCGAAACATTTTTGTCGGATTTCGTTTCTGATTGCACCAGAAGGTACCTATGAGGGTAACCTACTGAATGCACCTACAATCAAAAATACGTTCCAAACCGTTTAAAAGTAATGTAGAAAAAACTGATAAAAAAGCACAATATTTATCTGCATACGTCACAGAAATTTGGTGTGTGTCACTTTCACCGGTTGATGTTTTCGTAGACAGCTGGTTTGAACACATGGAGCAGATGTGTTCGCGTGTGAAAATTATAAACAATTATATGATGTGTAATAAAATATTTTGCTTTATAGCATCATTTCTTCTTATTTTCTTTATTTTTTTACATCTTTTCTTTTAACTTACAATTATATTTGTCTGTGGCACTCAAATCTTGTGATTCATTTTTCACCCACTTCCTGTTGACATAGAGTTTTGAAATTTGGAATATATAGGTATTCCTGAGGGTAATATATGAATTGGACATTGATTTTTTAAAATTCGATCCCTAAGGGGGGCAACGGTGTGTATGTGTGTGTGTGTTGGGGGTGGGGGGGGGGGGGTGAATTACTTAATGGCTACGTTTGATTTTCTATAGAGAAATCAGCATTAGCTTCAACAATGAGCATTTGTTGAAAAGTACTAATGACAGGGTTACCACGATATCGCCAAACTTTGGCCAACGTGGCGAAATATCGCCAAATTTGGCGACAAAATGTTTCTATATATGAAGCCAACTTGGAGATAGCTGACTAACTTTGCAAAATTCCCATTTAAATCATTTATCTTCCATAATTGAACTCACCGAATTAAATTTGAACTCCGTGCATTTAAGGTTTTTTTCAAGACTTTTCTAATATTTAGTGCATTTAAAAAACATATATATTTTCTAAATTTTTGTGAATTTTAATGAAAGCATGATTAAAAAAAACAATTTCCATTTATATTAATTTCTTTTTAGTCTGTAAAAATGAAATTGGTACTTTTCCTGTATAACGGCCTTGGCGAGGCAGAGAAAATGGGTTTGGCGAGACAAGTAAGCTTTTTATGCGTATTTCCGTCCAACTTATTCATTGTTATATATACTCAAGCATTTTTTTAAAGATTTATGCAATTTATTTTGTATTAACAAGCCACTTACCTATTTTTATATACAAACAAAAGTAAATTGTATATAAAAAGCAATGATATTATATATATAAATAAAATGTTTATATTTATGGCACAGATGCCATAAGCGCACCAGGTTTGGCATGATTTTTTTATGCCAATTCGGCGGAAATGTCGTTTTCGAATACCAGTTACATATAGCGTGCTATAATAATTTTTCATTTCAATATCAAAACAAAATGAAGTGATAAACAAAACATTTTCTATTATTTTAAAAAGGAAATAACAATCAATAAATGATATAATTATAGAACAAAACAATTTATAATAGCGGTATATATGATTTCATCAGTGGTGGCTCGTGACTGACATTTTGGGGAGCACTAAATCCATAGCTGCCAAATTTATTCTTCTCTTACCATTATTGCTTTAAAAGAAATCTTTGCCATATTTGTTGGCAGAATATTCGACCATTAAACAAGGTAATATTTTTCTTTCAAAAAATAATCGTAAGAAAAGAATAATAATGTCCGCCATGCATTTAGTGCCTCAAAATATGACAGTCACGAGCCGCCACTGGTTACCATGTCAGGCAAAGTAACACCACTTTGGCGCCAATTGGGTACCTCGATGCGTATATGACATCTGTGCCATATTTACTTGTAAAAATAAGCATAAACGTTCATCAGGTTTGTTTTCATAGTTATTTATATTTTTTTGCAACAAATATCACTTTTTGAGGCGAAACTGCACAAAGATTGAAAAAAAAAACTAGAAAACGGGAAGTCTGTTTTTCCAGAATTTAGTGTCACCCTCGATGAAAATAAAATATATAAATATGGATAGTACAAAACATATTTCAGTTTTAAGACTTAAAACACACGCTTTTATTTTGTACAGAATGACGTCATCCGCATCCGTTGAAGAATTCTTCATTTACGATAAAGTCTTAAACAACTTCTACAGTAAAGTACACATAGGACGTCACTATCGCTGAATAATACACAAATCCAAAAAAAAAAAAAAAAAAAAAGAAAGATGTCGTCATTCAAGGGAAAAAAAAAAAAAAAAAAAAAAAAAAAAAAAAAAAAAAAAAAAACGGCTATCTTATGATTCATATGCCCTCATTTGTTTGTAATAAAAAAATCGTTCATTTATATTTTTTCAAAATAGCACGTATTTTAATTACATTTTTTAAAAAAGTTGTTAAGGGAAAAAGGCAACAAAAAGGTATAATTACTGTTTTCCAACAATTTTCCACTTACTTTCTACAGAAATGGACTACTTGAGTTGCCAAAATGGCGCTAAAAACTAAAAAAAAAAAAATTAATATTTCAAAAATAAATTGAGATGCAGTTTTCAAAGAAATTGCACTTAAAATTACTTTTTCTCCCCAATTCGACGGTATAAAAATTGAAAATGTGCGATGTTTAAAAGTTAAAAATCTTAAAATAGTAGAATTGAGAAGATTAAGTTAAATTGAAGTTAAATTGCAGTACAGTACTATTTGGTACTACTTAGTTATTCCGTCGACCAAAAATCTATCGCCAAACTATAAGATTGAATGCAATAATGGTTGATCGTAAATGTCGCATTCTAAGTACCTTATTACCATGCATTTAATGCTTTTCTTGGTACTTCGCTGTTATGAGGACTTTGGCGCTTTTGTAAAAAGCACGCAATTCGGAGTTAAGAAAGTGAGATTTTTTGCCAAATGACTATGAAAATAAAACAGAATAAGTATTATACGGGTTTATATATATACATTTAAAAATGCATCTGCTAACACGTATTAGATAATTTATTTATGTTTGTATATAATCGAATATATAAAAATGAAAATTTGTCTATCAGTCTGTTTGTAATTCTATACAAATCGACAGTTTGGAAGCAGAAATTATGAAAAGATACGTACATGTGTATTAAAAGACGGCCGAGGCAACTAAAGTAATCCGGAATCGAAATAATTTATAGTTTATTTTTAATTAATAAAAAACCACCAATTTAACAGCTATTTCTTATCAAATTTAAACATTTTTCGTTATAGCAGTTGCCAACAATTAAAATACACAATAAAATTCTTACTACAAATATTAATTTTTTACTGCAAGATTTCCACGTGAAAAATGAAAATGAAATAAATAGCTTGCCAAATTTAAAAAAAAGGTGAATATTACGTCATAACTTTTCTATTGCAAAATATTCACATGAAAAATTAAAAAAAATGAAATAAATAACTTGACGAATTTAAATGAAAGTGAATATAACTTCATAACTTTTCTATTTCAAGGTTTCCACGTGAAAGAGGAAAATATTACGTCATATTGGAAATACAAAGGACGTGGTGAATATAGTATAACGTCATATGAGAGTGAAAAAAACGTATTGAAGCATGATAAAAACCCGATTATGGAAATATTGGCGTATTTTAACATTATTGCTCCAGTTATAAATTGAAGTCAGTTCATTTATAGCTGTATTCTTTTGCGCCTGTTACATTTATACATTTAAATATTGTATTTTCATTTGATTCATGCGTGATTTATTCTTTTTTTAATGTTTGTTTTATGTTGTATGTTAAATTTTGAAATTGATTTTTCAGAACAAGAGCCTTCAAATTCTGGGCAACGCCGGGCATTTTAGTTTGTAACAGATAAATGACTTTTGTATCTGTATATCTAATGCTAATATTATAAAGCGTTATAATAGTATTATAAAGTGTACAATATTATTAATGTTTGTACGTTTGTGAGATGTTACCTCTGAAACTACATAGCCAACTTAAAAAAATGTTGGTGGCCATCTCTGCTACGAAAAAAAAGACTGTATTTTATGTCAGTGCAACAACCTACATCGCTGCAGGAGCAAAAAAGTCTAAAATTGCGATTTCTGTGATATTGATTGGGTTAGAAACTTTAAATTCGGTGTGTTGGTTACTTTTAAGGTGTAAATACTCGTTATGAACGCTCTCTAAAAGGTTCGATAATTCAATTTGACAGATAAACGTAAAAATTTCTAGAAAGGTTTTAAATTATGATTTATTTGGAATTCTGAAATTTCTGGGATACTGTTGGGGTTAGAAACTAGAAGTTTGGCATGGCAGTAATTTATAAGATGTAAATGCTCGTTGTAGAACAAATTCTAAAAAATCGAAAGACTAAACAAAGCGGAAAAAGATCTAAAGATGATCTAAGTAACGAATTACATGGAATTGTTTGGAATATGAACATGAAAATTGACATGGCTGTATTTATCATAACGTAAATTCTCGCAATAGAACAATTTCTAAAAATGTCGCTTTATAAAACACTGCAGAAACAAAAAACTTTCGAAAATTTTCTATTTCTCTGTTACTGCTGAGCCCAAAAACATGAAATTTTGCTTCGGGTTAATTTCAAAATATAAAATTGTATCTATGGATGGTTTCTAAAAAATTTTAAATTTAAAAAGATGAAATGAACAGAAAGCAATCTCAATTATCATTAATTTGAAATTATTAGGTATATCAACTTTAAATATTTCATAATGCTGCATTTCCTCCACAAAACGTGCAATTTAAATGCAACAAAACTGATAGATACTCACCTAGCATTAAATAAATTGTGTAAATATTGATTAAAGACCTGTATGAAACAGTGAGTAGATTGCCCGAAAGTACTTGTTAAAGTGTTCCTTCTCTAGGCTTTTCTCTCTCTCACCAAGACCAGAGGGAAGTGCCGTTTTAAATGTAATATGATTTTTTTTTTCTGATTAATTTTTCTAGACATTTTATCATAAGGTCATATTCTCAATTGTCATTAGTAGATTTTTTATATATTAACTTATTCTGGTGAAATTTCATAATCGGGTTCATATTGGCGTATTTTAGCTTGCGTGATTTGCTGAAAAAATATGTATGGATTTGTAAATTACTTCAAAAGACACTTTGACAGCTCAAAGGTTATGCAGACGATATATTCAGATCTTGTGTCATACTTTATGTTGTAATCAGTGCCGATTTCTTTAATTTAATACATGCTAAATACAGCTCAACTCGTGCTGAATATGTTTGAAAACAAAACAATACAGCGTATGTAGTGGCCAGCATACACTCATCATTTAAATCCTATCGAGCATATCTAAAACACACTCTAACGATGCATTGCATGCCGCTGTTGATGTGTTCGGTACTTTGATACTATATCAGATTTTGAAGAGAGAATTCCTTATCTCTTATCGACGACCTCGTTGCATCCGTGAAAAACAGATATTGTACAATATTAATTATTCCGGGGGTGCACACACCACATAAAGTATAGTCCATTCTTTTTAAACATCATATAGTTGTTATTTAAAGTTATTCAAATTGGTGCGGAGCATCTGATTATGCTCTTGACATTATTTTATACAGTTAAATTTTCGATATAAGATAATTTAGTGTTTTCTATTTTACTTTTAATATATTGCGTACTTTCAATTTTATATCCATGCATGGATATCTTGCATGGTTTGCTTTCCCATTTTTTAAACAGTGTATACGAATTTATATGTAAGATTTTGTAATTCTACGATTCGTTTATTTTCATCATTTCAATTTATCGCAGTATATGGACAATTAAAGATAATATCTCATTTTCTTTGCTTCCACATGTTATTGTTAAATCTATGTTCTCAGCAATATCCCTCAGACTAATCCCTCTGAGGGAAGTCCTAGTGTGTAAAAAATGTACTGCTATTGCCACCCACATTGGTAATCAAGGGGTATTTGATGAATGAACAAAAAATAATTATGTCCTAATCCTAGCCAGTTAAAAGCTGAAATGCGTATGGTGTGTTGATTTCTTAAAAACCAACTTGGTAAATTTGTTCTTTCCTTCTTTGCCCTGCCCCGATCGAACTCCCCCCCCTCCCCCGATGGATGCGAGTCTAGGGGAATCTCCTCCCGGTACTAATTGTGCGTTTTTTCCGCGGCCCTTTGACGAAATTTACGTATTTTTTTCACGATTCTCTGAAGAAATTCGCATTTTTTCAGAGATCTGTTGACGAAATTAGTGTTTTTTTGAGCGATTCCTTCACGAAATTAGCGTTTTTCCGCAATTGTTTGGCGAAATTCGCGTTTTTTGCTCGATCCTTTGACGAAATATGCGTTTTTTTTGCGACCCTTTGACCTGCGAACGATTGACGAAATTGATTTTTTTCGGCGACCATTTGTCGAAATTCGCGATAATCGATGGATTTATATCTTTTTTGGGGAGGGGGCGACCGCCCCCCCCCCTCCCCGTGGATCTGTGCCTGCTGTTTGGCAACTTTATCTGCAAGTTGGCTTTCTGTGCATATGACGAAAATTTCTGATTTTTTTTTCAAATAACACAGAACGCTTTCTTTACTTCTTCCTTTATTACGTATAACGATTTTATAATTATACAAATTTCATCTAATTAAAAAGGTTTTATGTATACATCCCTCGTTTTATCTTTTAGACTGACTTTTCTAAATGATTATCAGCTGTTTTATTCTAATTATTAGCTGTTTAATTCTGTACTTTTATACTACACCTTCCTTAGAGCGCGTTCAAAAAACACTTCTACGGTATTCAACCTAAAAAGTTTCTATCGTTATTAAGTCTGCAGGTTTTAGTGAGCACGTGGAAAGCGTTTTCAAAATTTAGTCACACATCTATTGAGCCATTATAAATAGAGAAATTCATAGGAATAAATAAACAGGATCTCATTTAAGCCAATACAGATAAAATCGATGAGTGATGTTGAAAGGAAGAAACAAGATTTTATGAATACAGACAGTTTGGGCCGAGTTTCGGTTTGGCAAAATATTCGACAGTATTTTTGCCGAAAACGAAAACGAAACAGAATATTCGGACGAACACTAGTGATAATTGAAAACTTCGCCAAGTTTTTACAAAAAAATAAAAACAAAAAAGCAAAACATAAGTAAGAATCATATTCGTAGCACGTTGTTCACAGTCTAGCTTTTAGAATCAATTTAGATAGCGTCTTGAAGCATCTATGACGTTGCGAGATTATTTGCCTCTGAAATACAGTCGATCAAATAACTAACTAACTAACTAATAATAATAATAATAATAATAATAAAGATAGAAAACCTCTTTTAAAGAGTCTCAGGACTCTTAAAATTTGAAAAAAAAGACCATTTTCTACATTTATTATCTTAACATGCATATAATTTTAAAATACAATCTTTGTTGGGATGAAAGATATAAATATGTTCTTTTATTTCGTGTATTTAAAAAATTTCACGATGCGGAATTAGTATTTACAGGGGCTCATAATAAGCTAGAAGTAGCTCGGAGTCGTTCGGTAGCTTCATCGCCCCGAACCCAACCCTTCCCGCTTTTCGGTGTCTTTAATTTGTGTAATTTCCCTTTTAAATTTGTCCGGTTTCAATTTTTGATTTTTTTTTTTTTTTTCAATCTGAATCTGGCTTTCGCTAGAGAGTCTTTCATTTGGGTCGTGGCTAGGGACCTAAGAATCTTGCTTCCGCAAAAGAGTCGGACTAGAGTAGAAGAATAAAGGGCTGCGGACAAAGATGGGCTGCTCGCCGCGGCGGTTGACCCACCCGCCCAGGGTCTGTCGAACTGTCAGACATTTGTCGAGCAGAAAATTGGTATAACAGTTTACGCGCAGGATTACAAAATAAATTTTGCAACTAGAATGAAATTTTTTGTGCTTAATTATACTTCATATTATAATAAGCACCCTGAACTTAAATCAATTTGTATTTAAAGCATTTTTATAGTTTTAATACAAAGTTATATTTAGCTAATACAAAATTTCGAAAATTTCAACAGTATATAATCGCCTAAAAAAATATATTTTTTTTTGGAAAATGAAAATGGAATTTTAGGTTCAGTTTATACAGACTAACATGAAACATATCTTTTGAAAATTTCATGAAAAAATATTCAGATGTTTTTGAGATATCCTGCGCGTTGCCCAAAAACGTCAGTTGGAGAAAAATTTCTTAAAAGTTTCGGAAAAGCCGCTTCAGCTGTTGTGCAGGTAGAATTCTAAAAGCCATAACTTCTGTTCTAATGGGGATTCCAAAGGAAACATTTGTATCAAAATGTTCAGAAAAGATAGGAGTATAACTTGTAAAATTAAATAAATAAATAAATAAATAAAATTAAGAAAATTTTAAAGCTTTAAGAGTCCTGAGACCTCTTAAAATAGAAAATTCTAGAATCTTACAAAATTCTATTTTATCGTATAATAGATTCGGAGAAAAACGGAAATAACCATTCAATTAGGACTTATATCTTCTTTAAAAGTGTGAAAAAATAAGCAAGCTAAGGGGGCCGTCTTCATATTGAAATTCTAGCAAACTGGCATTTCCAATACAAATATCTGATTTTCACGACACATTTGGGTTCTTCTGTAGATTTTTTTTTTAATCTGGTGTCGAATGGGAAGTCATTCTGTGTAGCGATTTAGGAATTATACAGAAATAAACTTTTGAACTACTAATGTTAAATTTATTTTTATCTGTTGCAAAACAAACTACAAAGTGGGTAGTTTTTTGGTCATAAAACAAAAATTACATGGTGGAATGAGCTGAAATTTTGAATTCGAAAAATATATCGAAAAAATATACGAAAATCTGTTTGTAGAAGCTTTGAATAAAAAATTTCAGCATATTCTACTAAATATGTTTTCGAGATATAACTAAAAAACTATCTGTATGCAGCTTGTTTTGCAACTGATAAAAATGAATTTAATATTAAGAGATCAAATTGCATGCCCAGATATAAATTTAAAATTATTTGGTCTAAAACCTTTGGAATTTAAATTATTAATAGTTTTGATCTTCTCATGTTAAATTACTTTTGTGTATTTTTATTTATACCTTCTAAAATAAAATCTTATCACTCTGATTTTTTGTATGAACTTATTACTTAACCCTTTGTGTCCCAAATTATGAATTCATGAAAATTTCTTCTTCTAAAGCATTTTTCGTGAATTTTTGAAACTACATTAGAAGATTTATACAATCATTTAATAAATTGTGGAAGGATTTTGCCAATCAAAATTAATTAATTAAATTTTAATTTATAGGGATTTTGCGTAATTTTTATAACTCCACTCAAATCTTTTATTTATAATATTTTTTTAAATGTTTTGTAGAATTGGGAAATGTACAAATATAATGTTCTTGCAATAGAAGTACAGAAATATTTACAGACTGAACCTCCCCCATGCCCCAGCCCCACAATCTTTCAACGTCAAGAAAGCTGAAAAGATGCAATGGCAAAAGAAATCTTTCTTTTAAAAATATTTCTGTTTTGTGAAACCAATAATGCTTTCGGAACAAGATAAAGAAAAGTACAGTGAAACCTCCCTGAGCGACCACCTCCCTGAACGACCATTTTTTCATGGAACGAAATTTATCCCCATAGGTTCAATACTAATTTTACCTCCATTCAGAGACCATCACAGCTTTACTCCCTCCATGAGCGACCCATTCCTTTGAAGAAAATGAAACAAATTCCGTATTTTCCTGATCGCTTGAAGAAGGTTTTATTAAAAAAATAATTCCCGGGAGCGCATTATTCATCAAACTTCTAAACTAAATTTAGATTTGTTTTTATACTGGTAACTTTCAAGTGTTTAAACCCCTTTGTTCCTTTTTAGGCAATGAATTTAACTCTGATGACAAATTAAGAATGAAGGTCAATAAACTCTCCCGCCTTATTCTGTCAGGAAACTCTCAAAGAAATAGATAAATTAATGAAATCGTCATTATTTGTTCCCGTCCAAAAAAAAAAAAAAAAAAAAAAAAAAAGCATTTATTTACTGAACTTCGAAGGGACTTGGAAATAAAAGTCATAAAATATAAAACCGTAAAATCAAAGCAAACATAGATGTATTCATTTTTTAAACTCTGCAGTAATTAACTTATGTAATTAACTTTTGTTTTGATACTTAAATTTTCATATTTTTCCTAATGTGAAAAATAAATTTAAGTAACATTAATTGTTACCTTTTTTCAACAATTAAAATCTATATTTAAACATGACCTCCATTAAGAGACCACCTTTCGGAGCGACCAATTTTTATAGGAACGGAATGTGATCGCTTTAGGAAGGTTTTACTGTATCTGTAACTCATTCTAAAATGTATTAAATGATGCATTAAATGAATTTTATAACAAGTTATTTTAATGGTACTTTAAAGTATCTTCGGGACATAAAGGGTAAGCTAAATATCGTAATTTTGTAATGATTTTATGATATAATACATGAATTACAAAAACAACATTTAAAAGGATTGAATTATAACCCAAAAATATAAATAATTTGAAAAGAAGACCATTTTGAGATACTTCGAATGCGCGTACGCATAAAGCAATAAAGAAAAATCATGCGTCAAACATAGATTTTGAACTTTACATTACAACAGACTCGGAATATTGCAACAAAACTTCACTATTTAATGGGGCGAAAGATGATGTCTATATGTAAACAATTTTGAAAACTCATATCCCATTTGAAAACGCGAATTCAGGCATTTCCATCTATCGTCCGAAAAATATCCAAATTCTATTGTGCATCCCTGTATATGATCTATGTATTTGTATAAACAAAAATGTAGTTCAGTTACGAAATGTATAACGTAGTTGAAAATTCTTCTTTACAGCAATTTCAATCCATAAACGGAAATGTACTCGATTTTTTTTTTTTTTTTTGGTGCTTTCCTGTGCATGATTTATAGAATTTATACACACCAAATAATAAGCAAAAAATTAGTCAAATTTTAAAAGCCACAACTGAAAACGCATTTGTATGAATCATCGCTCATAGATAGTTACTGTAAACGAATTCTTTTGTGTGTCCCTGTAAATGAACGACAAAAGCTATACGCACTCCATATTATATTGTAAGTATTTTGTAGTGCATCTCAGCTATGTATATTAATTTCAATATATTTGAAATAATGTAACATCATTAAAATATATTCCATAGATTTTTCCCCATAGACTATAAAATAACTGAATTCTTTTGAGTGCCTCTGTAAACGAAATGTAATTTTTTTATACATTATTTTCTTTTTTTTTAAGGGGGTGAAGAAATAAAAGCATCTTTATGATTTTGTTTATATTGTGTTTGTGATTATGATATTGTTTAAAATTTGTTTGTTTACATTTAGCTTGCATCAAGAAAAGAACCGGAAGTTCTATTTTAGTGAGTTGAGCTGTGTTGAGCTTCACCTACAAGAATTATGCTAGACTTTGATTGGTTTACAGACACCAATTATTTTTCGGTCACGAGCGAATGCGCCAAAATTCATCTCTGCGAAAACTGCTTTGCGAATGATTTAATCTGTGTTTTATTAGTTTTTTTTTTATACACAGAGGAAGGAATTAGTTGAGTTTACTTCGATAGAATGACATATCGGACAGCGAGTTGAATTTCAAAGGATGATATCTTATATATACAAATTTAATGTAACTCAACGCTCAAAAATAAATTTTTTTTTAGAATCTTTCTAAAAAGGTAAGTTTTAGGCAGTTTTCCCAAAAAATAATTTTGAAAATAAATGGCGGACTAGTTTCTAAAGTCTGAAACGGTCAGCCCCGTATTCGTGTCGAATGTGTACGTGATATACGCTTTTATAATATAGATTTAAGTCATATCGAAACATTAAAATCACAGTATATGACGAAAATCTCCTATGATCTTTTAGCACTGCACTACTTTTTCTTTCGTTAGAGGAATAGTTCAATATAAAATACAATAGCTTTGTACTTTTTCTAGGTTCAGCTGACAGCCCTTCTCCCTTTAAAAATAATATTTACGTTATCTTTTTGTAGTACACTTAATTTTAGTCTACTTTCAAAACTGTCAGAATTAAGTTAAATTTTATACTTACATTCTAAATGAAAAAGAGTGAGTATTCACTCTATCCCAGAATCAAAATATGTCCAATTTCTTTAGAGTGGCTATTCACTATGAGCAAAAGTGGAATTGTTAACTCTCTGAACGAGTGAATACTCACTCCTAGGAAGTAAATATTCGCTCTAGGTGTAGGTGAATAATCAGTCTTTCGGAGGAGTGACTATTCACACTTGGTAAAGCAGTGCGTTTTTTTTACCCCTGATAGGAGTGAATAGTCACTCTTTCATAGGAGTTAAGGTCCTTTAGAGCATGCAATGAAAATAGATACAAGCGTGGTAAAGATTGGAAATAAAATTCTTTATTGGAAATATTTATTTAATTCATAGTTTGTAACACTAATTGAACATTTAAGGAAAAATTCAATTAAAGCTACATATGAATTAAATTAGATTACTGACGGAAGTAAACTAAAATATTTTATTCTAATCTTATCCCATGTGTTTGTTTTCATTGCTTGCCCTATAAATGTATGATAGTTTTAAAATACCCATAAGGGCAACTAATTAACGGAAATCTTTATCAGTTAATATTATTTCTTTTCTTCTTCCATTAAGTTGTATTTAGTATTTTAATAATTCCCGTGATGTACGTTAATTATGTTATTTTTTTCATGTGTAATTAAACTTTTAAATATTTAGATCTCAGTATTCATTGCTAATGAGTTTAAATCTAATCAAACGTTATTGTTTACTGTATTTAAGTTTTATTAATAACTGTATAATAGGTGGATGTTATACGATTAACAACGTGTGATTTCATTTTAATTTTTGTTTTAAATATAAAACCTTATCTCTTTACCATACATCAGTGTTGTAGTCGTAAAAAAACCAAAGAGTACATACAGGGCCCGACTAAGGCCATGGGGGGCCCCGGGAAAAGCATCATTCTAAGGGGCCCCTTCTATATATCTATAGAATTCTTTTGGAATAATGTGGAAGTGGTTAGTACTAAACTTCATACATATTGTATTATATGCATAAATTTTATACCCGGTACCTCTCACATCTGTAAACAGGGTATCACAAAATGATGGTCACAACTTTAAGAAAAAATACCAGTAGGATAATAGTAGAAAAAATGATAGATTGATTGACACAAGTATTTTTTTGCAAACTTTTACTTTGCTTATCTACTTAGGTTATAAGATGTCTAAAAGAAAATGCCCCAAATTGATCATAATTAATGGTTTTAACTTGCCACATTGCGAGGAAAACGTTAATAAAGATTGTCTTTTGAAAACAATAGAATACTAAGTTGTTATAATAAAATTTTAATCATTAGTTTTCTAATCATATACAGCAAACTCTCAGTAAGGTGGACTCTGTGTAAGACGAAAATCTGTCTAACTCGGAAAGATTTTCAAGTCCCAGCGAATTCATAGACATAGAGTAACATTTCTCTAAGGCGGAATATTGTCTACCATGGAAAAATTTATCGGTCCGATCGATTCTGCCTTAGACAGAGTTTACTGTAGTTTGTTTTTTGCATGGGTGCAAGGAGTACTGGAAGTAGAGAGGTGAAGGAAGACCGCACATTTTCCTAAATAATTGAAAATATATGAACATACTAGAATCAAAGGGTATACGCTAAAGTCATTAACGTTATGTCTCGAGTATACGCTATAGCTTTATTTGAGAAACAGAGGGTATGCGGAACGTTTTAAAAAGTCCAGAAAGTATACCCTCCACTACACCCCTACCGTACTTTTTAGTAAAGTATCGCTATTTTGGAGAGTCCTATTGTTCTGGAATATTTTTAATTTTTCCACTTAAAAAACAATGTTTATCAGCTGACATCTTTTTTTTTTTAAAAAATAAGTTCTAAGCTTGATCAAAATATTAAGAACGAATAAGATTTTTTTTTTTTTTATGTGTTTAGATCTCTCATTTTTTTTATTAAATATGAACGTGGAGTCTAGATTTTTATATTATCTCATTTTCTTTGACTTATGATTTCGAATTTTCTTCCGCTATTGCTGAAAAACGGATATTAATACAACGCTTATTTATGGAACGACATGATAAGCCATATTTAATTTAAATTTTTTATTCCGGTATATATTGTATTTCGTGAATATGAGCTAAACAGATTTTGTATGTTTTATAGGAAAAGGTTGATCTGAGAGATAGAAAATTGAAGGAAATATAAAAAGAAAAGAAATGACTGCATATGTACCGTTCTTATTGTTTGAAAAACTTTTTTAATGTAAAAAGTAGTTATTAATCTCTTTAAATTATATTCAATCTTATATTACATAAGTGTTAGTATGAACTTTTTAAAAAATATACCAAAGCAATTATATCTATAAGCTTCATATCAGGCATAAAAAACACTTGCTTTCAATGCTTAAATATCATGTTTTATTTTTAGTGCCAATAATTACGTGTATTATTAACGAAGAAAATGCGTTCACAATAGAATAACATTTAATAACTGATGTAGAATGTCTATAATTGAATGTTTTGATTAAAATCATAAATAGCAGAAAAATACAGTTAAAAAAAATAAATATACAATTTTTAAAAACACTAACAATAATAATCAGTATTTTATAATTGTACTATTAAACAACAACAAACTACAATAGATGAATTAAATGTATTATTAGATTTAACAAATTCTCAAAACTCTTGCCATATGTTAAGAGTGTTCTTAAATCCAAAAGAGCAACTTTCTGACATAAGTTTTAATTCATTTTTGTTCGAAAATGCATAAAACTAGCTGGTGTTGTTGTTCAGAAACTATGTAATTGAGCTGTTTTTTTCGTTTTTTGCAAACGCAATAGATCTTTCAGAAAATAATGTCAAAGTGGACGTTTTGAACCGAATTTCCGCGCGAAGGAAGAAAGATACCCAAGAACGGGTGAAAAACGTGTTTATCACGTGATCAAAATTCCTTATAACTCAATAGGTAATTGATCGATCAAAAAATGGAAAAAAACAGTTCAATTCCAAATCACTTCCATGGCCAGGCTTTCCAATTTTATACCTTTCCGGTAAAAAGGGAATTTGTAAATATGTCAAAACGTTTTGCGCTTGTTGAGCAGAGCAGTTAAGAACAGCTTTAAAAGAAATTCCCATTATTTTAGAAATTTGGTAAATATTTAATCTGAAAACATTGGTATGAAGATTTAAGATTTTAAATAATAATTTAAAATATTATTAGTTAAAAAAAAATCTTTCAAAAGCTTCACTTCTAAAATTAAAAACTGTAACATGTAAAAAGACAATTTCCCAGTATAATGCTGTTTTTCAATCTGAAACCTTTTTGTAATATCATAATAATCGAATATCATATGTAACTCCAAAACAATAAACACGAGAAATACTGTAAGTGTTTATAATCAGAAAACAGAAAAAAACCGAAAAAAATCCAACAGTACACTATCTCAACACATTTTCAACAAATCTCAAGTCAGTACAAATTAATCTTTACTATAATCTGCATGAATCCTCACGCATCAGCATCATGAATGAAGATATCTCTCTATCCTCAGTTCAAACGTGAGATATACCACATTTTGTTTCTGTATTCCAGCGATGGCAAATTAAAATGTTTTGCATTACAGTATCGAATAGGATGAATAAAATTCACGCTTATTTTTTTTTTAATTCAGAAATGCCAAACCAGTGAAGTTCTGATTATTTTTTGCTAAGCATTGTTTATTATTCAATTGTTAAAACAATTATATTCCAAACCGCTACATGAAAAAGAAATATAATAGACAGTCGCTTCTAAAATCAGGAAAACAGTTTCAGATCAATCTTTTTCAATATAACATAAATAACTATTTAACTCATAATCATAACATACAAATCTACAGGAGTAAAAGACTGATATTAAATAAAACTTATCTTTACGTTCCATAAATAATCCCTTTAATAATGTCCGTATATTTTAATCCTAAAAATGGCAGACGTCTTTCTCTTAATTAAAATTTGGAAATTTTCCAGAGAGAAAATATTCGCCTTGCATACAATATTGAAATGAAAATCAAATTTCAAAGTAATTTTCTTAAAAGGCGCAAAGGCCAACCTAGTGGAAAAAGATCAAGGCCAAGCTAGTGCTGGATTTAATTAAGTGTCTGTGTTTGCCCCATTTAGGTGGCCTACAGAAATTATTCCATCTTGTGCTGCATTTGTAGCTTTGCCAACCTGTAATAGCGAGAAGTTCCAGGCTGGGTATCATTCCATGTGGTTTAGTCAGCAGAACGTCAGTGCGCTATACTGATGGCCCGGGTTCGAGTCCCGGCATGGCATCTTTTCACTAGGTTGGCCTTTGCGCCTTTTAAGCAAATTACTTTGAAATTTGATTTTCATTTGAAATATGTCTTTCTCTTATTTTTAAAAAAGCGTCGTAGATAAGACTGTTCAGATTGGCTGATAAATAATACCTATACATACAATACTCACTCCTGCTTAGAGTGAATATTCACTCTTTCAGAGGAGTGACTATTCACTCTTGAAAAAGAGTGTCTTTTACTACCAAATCAGCGTAATTCCCAAAGTTACATTATGAAATGGAGTTTTTGGAAATTAAGAAGTGACATGTTTTGGTGCTTTTTATTATTTTACTCCATATAATGGTTCAAAGTTGAACGGAAAATTTTAAAAGTGTATAAAGCCAGTCTTTCACTCTCGTCAACAGAGTGACATATTTCACACACAACAACGGAGTGACATATTTCACTCTCAAAAATGGAGTGAAATATTTCACTCCTTTCTAGGGAGGGGAAAATTCCACTCTTTAAAGAGGGTAATTTTATAAAATTCACTGCAAAAAGAATGAAAATGCCTGTCACTCTTTAGTAGAGTGAACTTTTCACCCCTTCCAATTTTAGAGTGTATTTAATTGATTATTATTTACCGGTCATTATAATAATTAATTGTTATGTGACTTTTCAACTTCTATTTTTGATTCCAATTGTTGTTCAACATAATTTTTTCGCTTCATAATATTATTTATAAAAGAATTAGATACTGCCGTTCTTCAATTCTGTCCAACGAAGTGGTTGTCAGCCTGAGGTCCCGACGTTGCGATAGTCGAGCAGTGAAAATCCTGCTCAATACTACTGAGAGGGGCCGGGACAGGTCGGGTTCCCGAACAAGGATGAGCGAACCACACCTATGTGCAGCCCCCTACCCGAGGATTAATTTAGCGCTAGCTAGCTGACTTATAAAAGGAAAACTAACTCTAAAATTATGACATATACTTTTTGAAAAAATTGGATTACTCCATTTATTAAGAATTGATTTTAAATAAACTTAGTCATATTAGGATTGATTTCAAAATGCACGCTTTATTTTCAGCCCTTTGTAAAGAAAAAACATGACATAAATGAATTATAAATTACTTTAGCATTTAAAAAGGTATTTATTTTTTTTAAAGTTATAAGGCAAAGGGAAATCTCTTGTAGAATCTAATGTTTCTCAGTTATTTGTATTTGGTAAAGAATGATAATTTTATGAAAGAATTAGTAGTGATTGAAATTAAATTGATCGATACATCAACGTATTCTGAAGGAAATTACGTTACAGTGTGGCCTCAAAAATCCAGCATCAAAGCCATGTCCCAACTCCCCCCCCCCCCTCCTCTTTAAAAAAAAAAACACTTCCATCTTACTGGAGAAAGGAAATTAACAATTGTTTACAAATTAAAAACTTTAAAATCGAAAGTAAAAGTTCGAAAAAGAAATCACTGGCTATGACGAAAGCGTGTTTTCTTCATTTTCCAGATAGCCCGAGAGCTAGCAGGTAATTTGGAGTTAGTACTTGATAAAAGCTGAAAATTAGTAGTATGGTATTTCTACTTTACTGTTAAGAACTTTGGCGAATGCATGGCTCAATATTTCGCCGGAACAAATTTTCGTCAATGACGACATCGATGACAAAGAAGAATTTCCAGGCTTTCGCATTCCCAGTGAAAAGGCCGCCGTTTATGAGCTAATTGAACATGCAAAATCGAAAAAATGCATTAAGTGTTGAAGAAAAAGATATAGATGATTGGCGCCAACAATGCGCCAACAATGAACAATTTAACTCTTTCAGGTGCAAAGCATTTCCATACTAAAGTGTTGAAATGAATGAATCATACCGAAATTTACGAACAAATTTATTTGGAAATAAGAAAAAGCTGTAATTCACGTGCATAATAAACGTAAAATTTTACGCCTAAAATTCTGGTTTCATTGTGGCATTTGGATATTAAAATTAAGTGGTTTCATAAACGTACCACCGAACTTGAAAGGGTTAACGGGCAGCGAGATCACTGATGCTATGCTAAATGGAACCACTCATAACGCTTATAGCAACTCAGAGGACGAGGAACCAGCAGAAGAAACGTTGTCACTGGAAAAATGCATAAATTTAACTGGAGAATTAATATGTGCTTTAGAGAAATAAAACTGTATTTTTGAAAGAAAAAAAATTATCCACTTGTATAAAATACAAGAATATCTTGTTAAAGAATGACCAAACAAATAAAGCAAATAAAATTTACATCGATGGTTCTGAAACTACATATGAGAAATGGCGTTTTATTATTGTTAGGATTATTTATTTTTCTCTTTTTATCACATAACTATCACTTGGTTATGAATTAAATCATGACTAAAAGTACCGTTAAAAATAGCGGAAGTAATTTTCATATTCTTTCAGAAATCCGGAATTTTCAAAAATCCGGCTTTGTTTACGTTCCGACGGCGTCCGATTTTCGAGGTTATACTGTACTTTCATTTCAGAAGATTGATGTTTTTCTTTCTTTTTTGAATGAAGAAATTTTATAAAATAATAAGCACTTTTTTACAGTCTTTTATTTAACTCGGTTTTTGTATAACAAAAGATGGTATTAAGCTAGAATTATAAAAGAAAAATTATGTCCAAAGGTATGTTTTTGATGACAATACAACATTTTAATATTTTTAGAACTTAATTATAAATTAATAAATTAATTTTAAAGCATTTCATCAATAGCCGGCCGCACGCTATAAATAGCTAAATATTCTTTATGGTTACAATACAAATTACGATAACAATGGATTCAATTATGCGCCAAACTACGCTTACCAGAAAAAGCCAACTGGCTGTGAGGCTGCAACAACGAAATACTTTAAACACTATAAAGTATAAAAATTTAACTAAATAAAGAGTGTAATATATATTTTTATAAATAAATTTGAATCATTTAATAATTTCACACTAATTAAATTATGATTATACATTGAGAAATCACTTTAGAAATCCTATTTGAAGAACAAGTTTACTAACTTGAAGAAACTACACTAGTTGACAGCATTATAAAATGATTCACATTCCCTTTTATTAAAATCTTGTGATGTCAGCTTATACAATTATCCTCATTCCTACCTCTCAATTTAATAACTGTATTTCTTCAGTCCTTTTTCGTAATGGATTTCCTCTGGGATCCTTTAATTAGCATATAAAATCATTTATTATGTTTAGATTAATTACGATAATACTTTATAGTTATTATAATTATAATATTAATAATATTATTCCCTTGATGTGGTGATTTTCAACTGTCAGAATTCGCTTTTAATTGTAACCCATTAATATGCCACGTGTGGGGGTATTTGCTGTGATTGTGGGAATGCATGATTTTGATTCAAGTATGATATTTAAAAAATTGTCTGTTTCTATTCATGTGTAAGTTTTTAACTCACGTTTCATTTTTATTTCTATTGTGCATGGCATTGTTCTGTCCGGGTTTTACATATTGATTAATTATATATTTCTTTTCTTTTCTTTTTCTTTCTTTCTTTCTTTATTTATTTTCTTTTGGTAGCGGTTAATCGGGCAATGGTGGAAATACGCATTTAAGAGGTAGCTTATTATTTCTACCTCAGAAATTAACTGTTTTTTACTAATGATTTCGTAATATTGCCCTTGAAAACGAGTTACGAATCATTAGTTCCAATTTTATGATATATATATATATATATGTGTGTGTGTGTGTGTATATAATACCAAAAACACATACTATACATCTAATCCCAAAACTCCTGAACTACAGAGGCAAATTAACAAAATAACTATGGAAAAATCTTACTAACAAAACCATGAACAAAAGAAAACATCCAATGGAGGCAGACTGCAAGGCTAAAGACTTGCATGCTGGGTTATACCGAAAACTCATGAAACTACTCATGAAACTTTCCCCATGTCTGTCGAGACCAAACTGACCAAAGAAAGCCTTAAACAGGCCATACAAAGCGGCAGCCCAATTCGAAAAGAACGACGCATCCAGACCGAGCTCCTTTTAAAGCCTACAATTATTTGGCGATGTTTTTAATCGCCAAAAGTAAAGCATCGCGGTAATCTTTATCCTTGACGAAATTGTTTGTCAAACTATTTAACAAACTAATATGATAATTCTGTACCATTGCATATATATATATATATGTTGCATTATTGCAACATTGGATTATTTGTCTAGTTGGAATGAAGTAACTGGCTGTCACGATATCAGTAGTGGATCGCGTCCAGTAGTAATAGAGTAGTATAAATTGTCAGAACAGATAAATACGATCCTGTTGTACTAGTACAACGAAAACTGGAATCCTGTCGTGTTAAAGACTACGACATTGACGTTATATGATGATTTAGAAATTGTATCAGTCGACGGGTGAAGGCCATGGAATACATTTTTCCGTGAAAGTTTCCCCAGAGATAATTGAGACAAAACGTAAATTCAACTCATCCTTTTATTTAAACATCTTTCGGCGGCGCAGTTCCCACCAAGAATATTAGCCATCGCTTCATAGTAATAACTTAGGGATGAACAAAGTTGTAGATAATCGAATACGTAGACGGTGGCCAGGGAGTGGTATGAAAAATGGAAATACGACTAAAATCTGCTGAAACACACCGAGCATCGGCTTTTTGTGCGTCAAGTGTAGGAATACAAATATGATGTAGATCGCGCTCTCAACCAATTAATAATTAAGAATACCACGCCATGGAAATAGTGCTGACAGAACGAGTGGATGAATTTAGAGGTAAAAAAGATAACCCCGGAATACGCGCGGGAAAATAAAATGGAAGCTAAAAAAACATTCTAAAAGAAAAGCGGAAAAGAAAAGAGCGGAAAGGGAACATTTAATTTATGAATACTAAAAGCGTAATATTTAAGTAATTTAGACAAGTGAGACATTAAATTAAAGGGAATTTAACAGAATTAACGATAGAGGTTATTTAAGAATAAGGATTTAGTGAATATAAAGTAGTAATTTAGAATAAGATAAAGAAATCGAGGAATTAGATCTAATAATGTAACACACACACACACATATATATATAACAATTAATTAAACATTACCGACCACCCACAAACATTGTGATAGTATGAATGAATTGACAATAACACAGTTTCCCCCAAACACACTGAATGGATACCAAAAACATAATATACAAGCTGCATGTATTAAATAAAGTCCCTTGTACTATATAACAAGAATTAACATGGAAGAAAAAAGAAGAACATGGATACCGAAAAAAATAATTGAAAGCTTACATATTGAATTACGTTATCAAGAGTACAGAATTCAATTATATAAGCAAATCAGTCATTTTCTGTGAGAAAAAAAGCTAAAAGCTGAATTTTTTTTTCTCCTGTACTCAAACGACCAAAATAACCAAGAGAATGGTTTCAAGATGAAAACCGAACAATATTAAATGGCATGAAATGGAAAAAGCAATACAACCTTTTAAATATTTAATTTATAGCGAGGATAAATAACAATATTACACAACATACCCAATAAAATCCCAGTCCTTTTATCAAAATATACTCCTACACATGGTATCCAAAAGCTCGATAAGTTTAAGGTTATTTTTACAGTTAAGTTAACAGAGATTTTAAAACCTAATGGATACAGTTTATCTATGTTGAAATACCGTGATAAATGCAATTAAAATAATGTAAATAGAAAATAATTACATAATTAGTTCTTAAAATACCTATAAACACTTATAAATTTTTATATTGCTTAACTAAAGTAAAAATTACCAAAACCATGTTTACAATATCGCAAAAAACCAGCAATAAGCACCACCATGTGTTAAAAATTAAAATTATTACTCTAATCGAAGCATCAGACAGAATGCAAATTAAATTTTTGTGCTGCCATCTAGTATAATAACTTGAAACTATTATTATCAAAATGTCATAAGATTAAGCTATTAGAAGCTAATTCTTTCAAAATGTACCAACTGCTTTGCCCCAACAAACCCTAATATAAAAATACCATATTATATATCATTATTCATATAAATAGTAAATAAATACAAATGTTAATAGAATGTTTACAATATATTCTACTACCATACCCAATTAATCTATACGGAAAATTTAAATAATTTTATAACATTGATAATATAATATAGCAATATGCTATAACACAAAATAAATTTTATATAATGAATTATATATAATAAAAATATAAAAAAATATAAGAATTACCTTTAAATAGAAAAATAATTAATTAATAAAATGAACAGAAAAAAAATGGATAATAGAATTTGGTCAGAATCTTCAGCTCCCAATTGCCTAATGATCACAAATAAATTGTGTGGATTATTTTCATATTAACCAAAAAAAAAAAAAACTAAAGAATATTTGATGGGATACAATATGGGATTAACATTCACATAAAACCGATAATTAATCATTTAATACTAAGTTCAAAATTAAACAATATTAAAAAGTATAGAGGAATAATAAAAAACTAATAACCCAATTTTAATACAAACTGTAATAACATTAGTTATATCAAATAAACTTATTATGCATATTACTCTCTATAAAGATGGTATACTATTAGAAATTAATATGATATTGTCCCGAGAAGACTAAAAATAAAAAACAAGTTAATTGTTAACTTGATTAAATATTAATTAAGCTAAATAAATTTAATAAATTTAATATGAATTGAAATATAAATATAACGTCACCATATACATATAAAATATCGAATCAACATCCATATAAAATGTGTATTAGCAATGTAGTTATAATTTAAATGCCCAATCTTTTATATATATATTTAAAAGATTGCTAAAACATTTAGCTACCTAGGTATATATAAATATATATAAGATACCAATATTAAGGAAAACATAATGGTTATATATATATATATATATATATATATATATATATATATATCAGTAGCTCGCGCTTTCTACCAAACATAAAAAAAAAGGCGGAGAATTTTACATAAACGGGTTCGGAACTCACGCCAAAGTAATGTAAATTCATTTTTTGAGGAAAGTCATGTAATGCAGTCATGAAATTAGGCGTGATGTTTAAACATTAATGCTTCTAAATGGGCGCATTTATTATATATATATATATATTTAAAAAATGCATGAAAAATAGCTTAAATTTAAAGAGCTGTGTATAAAGTTGTGAAAAGTTTATGAAAAAACATTTAAAATATTAACATAGAAACAACATATCAAAGTCACTAAGCTTAACTATATGCCTTTACTCTTCAGCAGGCGGAAAGGCTTTATAAACTCCACCCATTATCAGGGATGTAGTGGAGGGTATACGAGGGTATACGCCGTATACCCTCTGGATTTTTTTAGGGAACGCCATATAACCTCTATTTCTCAAGAAAGCTATAGTATATATACACTAAGGTATACCCCTCTGCCTTGAGGGTATACCCTCTGCTTAGAACGTATACCCTCTGTCTTTTTTTTTTTTTTTTTTTTTTACGACTACACCATCAGCCATTATTTCAAATTCAATTATAAAGTACTACTGGCAGGTTACGCATGGTGAGACATCCATACATTAAACAATGTCTCATCATATATGATGACTATGATGACTATACTGAGTACTATTGGCAGGTTTCGTATACGAAACCTGCCAATAGTACTTTATAATTAAATTTGAAATAATGGGATGGAGTTTATAAATGCCTTTCTGGCCTGCTTGAGAGTAAAGGCATCTAGTTCAGCTAGTGACTTTGATATGTTGTTTCTATGTTAATATTTTAAATGTTTTTTCATAATTTTTTTACAACTACGTACACCCACTCTTTAAATTTAAGCTATTTTCATACATTTTTTGAATAATATATATTGCATCTTTTGAGAGGTGCTTTGGCACCCACATTTGCAACAACCTCGCACATTTATTATTATTATTGATATATATATATATATATATATAAACTATTTTAATTTATACTTATTTTCAATAATGACAGGACCTAATTTTGTCCATTTGGAATCCACATCCTGTACCACTACAAAAAAGCAAAATATTTACGACGCTTTAGAATGCGTATATGTTTATAAACGGATTTATATTTACATAGAAATATGTCGTTTATCTGTAACCCCATTTTACTCTTAAGGGAGCTTGTCACTCAGCTTCAGAATTCTCCTCCGTAATGTTAAGTTTGTGGACTTTTGGTCCATTCGTATATTTAAAATATCTCCTCGGGAAATTCATATTTTTAACATCGTGTTTCTGTGTACTCTTCTTAAAGGATGTCTTTTTTTTTTTTAGTTTTCAAAATATTTCTAAAATCTATGCTGAATTTAATATTTTATGTGTTAAAAGTGGGCGAATTGTGAGTAAGATTTTAACGCTTCCTATAAAATTAAATCTATACTTTAGAAATATTTCGAGAACTAAAATAAAAAGAGACATCTTTTAGGAAGTGTACACAAAAAATGGAAGTTAAAGATATTAATTTCCCGAGGAGATATTTTGAATATACGAATACATCCAATGCCCATAGACTTTACATTAGTGAGGGGAAATTGGATGCTGAGTGACCAGCCCCCTTAAAGGGCAAAATATTGGTTGCAACAAAAGTATGTGATCGAAAGCTTATTAAGAATTCACCACAAAATCTCAAAGTAGAGAATAAAGCAGAATGCTGATAACACAAATATATATATATCACAGGATAATGACTTATGGGTTAATATTTCAAAGGAAAATATTGACGATGATCTCCCCTTCAGCTCCAGACACATACATATTTTACAATATGAAGAGTTCAGACGATAAAGGTGGTATGTGGTAAAAATAAAAAAAAATAAATCAGTTAATCATATGACTTAAGATAATCAATGTTCCTCTACCTTCTATTAATTTACTATTTGAAAAAAAATCTAATAGATATCACAGAGATTTTAATTGACAAAGGAGGCATTTGACGATAAACGGAAATAGATATTTGGAACGTTACAGCTCATTTTCTCAAAACGATGATTGTGTCAGTTACCACCTTTATCATCTGAGCTCTTTAAATATCAGTTACGACTTTGGCAAATTTTGGGGGATTGGGGGGGGGGGGGGGATTATGAAATTACTAGATTTGGAGGTACCAAAACCTGGGGCTCTAATCCTTTAGTCTGTCAACGCATGTTTTAATCAGGCCCTGCTCCAATTCTATTTGCATAATGTAATTCAAGTAACAAACTTTTTAACACCTTGAGGGGCAAGCAATTACGTTTGTCTAATGCTGAATTCCTACCGGAAATTTAGAAAAAAAAATTTCAAAATAAGGAAACGCAATTTTTCGACTTTTTTCCATCAAAGTTAGAAAAGTAAAATTTCATAAAATTTTTCCGGTGCAAATCTTCATTAATCGTTGGTGCGATAAAATATATTCCACCGCCCCTCAAGGGGTTAACACTTTTCAACGATTTAAGTATTCACACACAACGGCAATATTAAAAACATTTATTTAATAACCTTTACTTTTTAATTGTCCACTAGTGGGATATTAAATATAAAGGCACAGGAAAAAAAATGGGCGTTCCCCTTTTAATATAGATATTTTTAGGAACTTTTAGGGGTTTTTGACTTTGATTTACTAAAAGTAGATTCTCGGATGAAGTTTACTGGAATTCCCGCCATACCTTTAGCAGGATTAAATGATTTATTATGCTACGTTGAGCTTATCTTAAAAAATACTTTTTTAAGGAAGAAAACCACTTCAAAAGAGAGCTGCTCTCCCTTTCAGCATTTTTTGAACGAAAACCTGAACCTGAAACTCGGGCTGCCATTATTATGCGCAGTATCCGGTTTTGGGAGGGGAGATCTCGGGGGGACGATTCTCTTTTTGACAACCCCCTCCTCCTCCCGATCCATCTAACACACGCTCACAAAATTAAAAGGTTAACGATTTTTCTTCTCTTCCTTTTTTATACATTCAGTATTTTTCTAAAAAGATCTTTTGATAAAATTTCGGGAAAAAGAGAGAAGCAGGGGGCATGTAAAAAGTTGTGGCCAGCGGTTACGTTTTGTAACATTTCTTGCGCGACTTGCGCCTATTTCAGAAGATTAATGGATACAGAGGTTTTTGCGGTTTTGCAATTTTAACCCTTCTTCTGTCAAAAAAGCTCCGGATGTTATGCCAGAGTACGCACGATTGGAGGGGTGAGGGGTTAACCTTGGAAAAGCAACGCTCGAAAAAGATTGTGAGTGGGGAAAATTTTTCTTGCGGTCGATCTTATCATTTTCGCACTTTCACACTAAAAAGCAAGTCTAGCCGCAAGAACCTATCTCCTATTACCGAAGATAATGCTTGAGGGAAGAAGAAAAGAAAATGAGTTCATTCACAAAAAAGGGCGCACAATCTGGACCATACGGAAGATGCAACAATGTTATAACTCTATGAATTACTTTGTGAGAGGAGGTTTTCATTCTCCATTAGGGAACAATAATGTTATCGCACTTCACTGGTATAAAAAATAACCCTTTGCTATAACTTTGCACTTAAAATTACCGTAAAGGTGTGTGAAAAGATGTACTGCCGGTGCAAAAGGGAAAAAAAATCTGAACGATGGCTATAAGCTCGGTTCTAATTATTGGAAGAAAAAAAAAAGTACTGTTTTGTTTCAAAGAGAATTCCTTATGGTTACATGTGGTCTATTTTGGAATAAGTTGAGCGTCAAAATTCCTAAATTTTTAAATGTGTAAAGCCGAGAAAAAGGAAGTTTTGAAAAGATGAATGGAGAAAAACTTTTTTGCGATCGACCTTATTATTTTCATATTTTCACTCTAAAACACAAATAATCTCAAGAACATATCTCCTACCTATTACCGAAGATAATGCCTGAATAGAGAAGAAAGGAACACGAGTTTATTCAGGAAAAAGAGCGTATAATTTAGACCGTATGAAATATGCAACAATGTTATAATTCTATAAATTACTTTGTGAGAGGAAGTTTTCATTCTCCATTAGGGAACAATAATGTTATCGCTTTTCACTATCACTGGTATAAAAAATAACCCTTTGCTATAAGTTTGCACTTAAAATTACCGTAAAGGTGTGTGAAAAGATGTACTGCCGGCGAAAAAGGAAAAAAAATCCGAACGAAGGCTATAAGTTCGGTTCTAATTATTGAAAGAAAAAAAGAAAAGTACTGTTTTGTTTCAAAGAGAATTCCTTATGGTTACATGTGGTCTAATTTGGCATAAGTTGAGCGTCAAAATTCCTAAATTTTTAAATGTGTAAAGCTGAGAAAAAGGAAGTTTTGAAAAGATGAATGGAGAAAAACTTTTTTGCGATCGACCTTATTATTTTCATATTTTCACTCTAAAACACAAATAATCTCAAGAACATATCTCCTACCTATTACCGAAGATAATGCCTGAATAGAGAAGAAAGGAACACGAGTTTATTCAGGAAAAAGAGCGTATAATTTAGACCGTATGAAATATGCAACAATGTTGTAACTCTATAAATTACTTTGTGAGAGGAAGTTTTCATTCTCCATTAGGGAACAATAATGTTATCGCTTTTCACTATCACTGGTATAAAAAATAACCCTTTGCTATAAGTTTGCACTTAAAATTACCGTAAAGGTGTGTGAAAGATGTACTGCCGGCGAAAAAGGAAAAAAAAATCGAACGAAGGCTATAAGTTCGGTTCTAATTATTGAAAGAAAAAAAGAAAAGTACTGTTTTGTTTCAAAGAAAATTCGGTGCTTTTCGGTTAGCTGGCGCCAGTGTTATATATATATATGTATATACATCTATATATACATATATATATACATATATATGTATATACACACACACACACATATATGTATACATGTAGCTTCTATATATGTATATAAATATACATATACATGTATAACCATTAATTAAACATTACCGACCATCATCAAAAACCGCAATAGTGTGAATGAAATGACAATAAAAATGGATACATATAAAATACATAGCTAGAAAGGTAAAAATCATAAAATAAATTTTTGCGATGATAAGAATGAAAAATTTAATGGAATTTTCTAAGAGAGGTATGAGATAACTACAAAGTAGAAATCATATAGATAATACACAAAGATTGTGCGCTGTTGCAGCAAAGATCTAAGCGTATAATATTTAAAAGATTGCTAAAACATTTAGCTACTTAGGTATATATATAAATATATATAAGATACCAATATTAAGGAAAAAATAATTCAAAATGAATTGTTGCATTCAAAATGAAAAGATATCATAAGAAAAAACATCATAAAAAGCTCGCCGGTCTAACCGAAAAGTACCGAAAATTCTTTATGATTATGTGCGGTTTATTTGTCATAGGTGATGTGTCAAAATTTCCAAATTTTTAAATTTGTAAAGCTTAGGAAGCTTGCAAATTTTGAAAAGATTGCGAGTAGTGGAGAAAAACTTTTTTTGCGATCGATCGTATTATTTTCATATTTTCACTCTAAAATACAACTAATCTCAAGAATACATCTCCTATTACCGAAGAGATAAGCCGGAATAGAGAAGAAAGGAACACGAATTTATTCAGGAAAAAGAGGGCGCAATCTGGATCGCATGAAAGATGCAACAACGTTGTAACACTATAAATTACTTTGTGTGAACAATAATGTTATATTGCACTTCATATAAAAAATCAGTTTGCTATTAATTTGCCCTTTATACATATTTCCATAAAGGTGTGTAAAAAAGCCGGCTATACTTTATGGGAACGGGGTGACGTAAAATTGTGTAGTAAGTATTTGTTTCGTGAGAGATTTAAGATAAATCTCACAACACTTACTTCCAGAGATAAATTAAAGCGTGGACACACAGGGAACGGTCACTGCATCTCCAAATTTAGGGGTACCAAATGTGGGATAATGTTTTAAAAAGTACTACAGAAAAAAAAAAAATTACGAATGTCTTTTATCATCAAAATTCTGATCTCATAGGCAAACTATTAAGCGGATTTTGGCTTAACGATCCTGCCCAAAAGCATCAAAGGTAGAAGAATAAGCCAATAGAAAGTAAATCTACAGTTTTTAAACGTTGGAACCGAGCAGGAGAGAAGACGAGTTAAAGATATGTTTTTCATTTTTAGGGTTTTGTTTATCTGACGAAACCTTATTCATCTCACTCCTCTGTCTGTCTGTCCGTCACAGAGACCTTTCTCAGAAAATGCATTGGTTAGAGACCTGAAATTTTGCATACTTATAAGCTGAATACCTCTAATCACACAACAAATCATAAAATTGTCAAAAAGCCTTAAATTATTTTAATTAAATGTATTAATTTAATGACATCTGACCATTTTTGCGATTTAGATTTTAAAACAGAACCGCAATTTCAGTCTTTTTCATGTAGACTATATACTGCCGTGATAGCGCGTTTGCAAGCTATTCAAAAGATTCCCGGTTCAAAGCTCGGCTACGGTGTTTGAAATTTTTCCACTGGAATAGATTTTATTGTCTAATAGATCATAGAAACTCGACAGAGTTTCTCGCCAAGCAAAAGAAACAACTGTGCAATGAACAGTAAATGAAAGGAATTTCTGCCAATTGATGTCAAACGATTTTGCGAAATTTTTTTAGTACTCTGTCTAGTTTTCCGGTTTTCATATCCCGAGTTCATATTTTCCGGACTGACCAAAACGGGATTTTTGACGCGATATCGATTTATGATAGGAACAAAATTCTTGTTTCTATGGAATGGGGCGTGGCCACGTGACTCAGAAAACAAAAGTAAAGTGGAATCTGGCGAATAGGCTTTTAGCAAATGCGATATTAAAAGTGCTGCTTTTTGCACTTTTTAAATTCTTGTTCAGACCAAAATATATTGGCAGGCAATGTGTGATTATCGAATTTTTACGCGGTTTTTACGGCATTTGAATTGTTTTTATGAGTAGTTCAAACCTTTGAAAGTTTCATGTAAAAATATAAATTAGTTTTTGATTTATACCAGTTTAAAGTAATTGATTCCTATATTTCAGGGTGGCGTACGTAATATTTATCTAATCTAAAACAACTCGTTGTAAATGATGCCGCCAAGCCAAAAACCTAGAGCGTCAGTCATAAAAAGAAGTGATATCACATAAAAAGAAGCGATATAGAAGTGCATACTCAGAGTGCCTTGTAAAGTCTATCACTACTCATAATGTTTCCAAAGGACTCAGAGTGAGGTACAGTATGTGAAAACTACTTGGCGACCTGCAAGCTTCATAATGTTTGTTCTTCCTGCACTTACATATGACTATTTCTTTAACAATTTTCTTCTTGTATTACTGATTCCATTAAACTGTGAAAAGTAGAAGCTTTTGGTGTTTGCATGCCCATTCTTATTTAACATCATGGGGTCGATTTGTTGATTTTTATTTACCATTATTTGAACGAGAAAGACCACTTTTACCAGGAAGATTTTCTAAATAAACATGTAATAAACATTTTGAGCTTGTAAAATAATAATAAAAAATAATGATTTTATGAATAATACTAACAATTCATCTAATAATAGACGTTAACTAAACTAAGATATATTGCAGTAAAGCCTGCGTAAACAGAATTGCACCTGTCAGGGGAAAAATCTGTTTTAGTAAGGCTTTTCTTTCAATAGTATTATCTAATACTAGGGGGCTCAGCCCCCTGCTCGCTAACGCTCACCAACCCCCATGAATTGCTACGCAATTCATATTGGGATCGCTACGCGAACCCAGCTCGCTTCGCTCGCTCGCCACTATTTATGTCAACTCTAGCCAGAATGAGTGCTATCATAAATCATTACAATGTATTAAATTTACAAATATTTTTAATGCATAAACAAGTAATGGAAAACTGTTGAAAATATAAATAAAAACGTACCTTGGAAACAGAATTAATTAAAAAACTTAGTGAAAACAAAATAAAAAATATTTTTAGTTGGGCCGCTATGAGATCCGAGCAAGCAACATATGAAATTTAAAAATATTTTAATTCATAAAAAAGTAATTGAAAATTTTGTTGAAAATATAAATAAAAATGCATTTATCAAAAGTTTGGCGCTATGACTTGTTGATCATCATGGAGAAAGCTAAGTGAACAGGAAATTGACGCCGTTTAAATTTAAATGGCATGTTAGTGTCAGATGGGATCCTTCTCCTTTCATTTTGCCTATAGTATTGAAAACCACGGCTTAAATTAATTTAAAACTATAATAAGACGCTATAAAACATGCTATGTATCACGCTATCGAAATGTAAACAAAACGTTTACACCTTAAAAAGAAATTGAAAAAAGAAGCCATAGACAAATGGCAGCAACAGTGGGATTATGGTACCACTGGCAGATTTACTTACAAATTATGTCCAAAAGTATCAACAGACTTCATGTTAGTACATAGAAACCTGTATATCTTCTCAACTAATCATGGACCCTTCCCGTCCTACCTATTCAAAATAAATAAAGCTCCGTCGCCACTGTGTACCTGTGGTGAAATTGGTAACTCCCTTCACTATGTGCTCAGCTGTCCATTAACATCAACCCTCCATATCCGTAAATCAGCCACAATAGAACATCACCATTGGTTCAAATTTGTGCTGAAAACACCAATGCTATATACTAAAATAATAGATTGTGTGCGGTTACTAGAAAACAATCAACAAATTTTTCAAAACCCACAAATGCCAATAGATGAACAAGATTAGCACTAATGAACAGAAGCATGAACTTCAGGCCAAACAGTGCCTAACTAAATCGAGAATATAAAATTTAGGAAACTCTTGTACATAGAACAGCCATACACTCAGGTTATCCATAACCTTAAAGTTATCTCACAACAAAACACTTGAACTCATGATAATAACTATTAAACTAATGCACCTGAGAATATGTAGAGCTTAAGAACATCTTATTCATCTGCTGCTATTTGTAATTAATCAATCATATTCGTGTTGAAAATAATACACATTTTCGTCTGTAAAGCGCTCAGCTCATCTGTTCTATTATTACTTTTATTATTATATTTATAATTACTATTATTATTATTTGTACTATTACCTTTATTTCTTATTGTTAAAACTATTGTTAAATATTGTAATTTTTTTTTTTTTTTTTGAATAAACTTGCAACGCGGGATCTGGAAGCCTATGCCAATGGTGGGTTATCCCGCGTTGTAGAAAATGTAAAAGAAAATGTAAAATGTAAATGTCTAAATACAACCTTGGATAAAAAAGCTACGTCACCGTAAAACGGACCAATAGCAATTGTCATTCATGTATTGCACAAACGGTTTGCGTTAAAAAAGAGACCCTGTCTGGATTTTGATTTGCTGAGTGTTTTGGGACATGTGACCGTAACTACCACTGAGAAACGTCGCTTTGGCTGTTGCCAAATAGCAAGCTACAAATACAGCCCTTTTTTAGCGCTACGTAAGAGAAATATATATATAGATTCCTTATGTTGGAAACACGACATTTTATGTTTACGAAATAATTCTGTCATAAAAGGATCCATTTTACCAATTTTCCCTCTAATTTTGAAACAGTATATTATTAAACGTATTTATATAATAAAAAATTATGTTTAAATATTGAAAAGTAAAATTGTAATAATAGATGATTACCACAATTACATACCATTTCCTGCTTGTCTTACAAATCTTTCTGATTTATTACAGATCTTCCTCCTGCAAATATTTATAAGAGTGATATAATGAGAATTTAAAATTAATTTTGTCAACTTTCACAATTTTGCGAAATTGATATAAGTACTGCGCATATTAAATATACGCCTGCAGGTTGCCAAGCAGTTTTCACATACTGTACCTCACTCCGAGTCCTTTGGAAACATTATGAGTTGTGATAGATTTTTACACGGCACTCTGAGTATGCACTTCTATATCGCTTCTTTTTATGTAATATGACTGACGTTTTAGGTTTGTGGCTTGGCGGCATCATTTACAACAAGCTGTTTTTGATTAGATATCACTTCTTTTCGTAAGGTATTTCATTTGCATTATACATATTCCATTTTAGTTCAGAAAAGAAAGATAAACGAAAGATGATAGAAGTTAAAAAAATAATTTAATAGTGATGCTATAAACTTTTCAAAAGTGTAATATATCTAGTAAGATATAATGTTGGCCTTTTTAAAAATAATTCAAATCCATTTTATCGATCCTTTCAAATCTCAGAAGAAATCATTTATTTTTTAGAAATGATAAAATGTGTCGAACTAACCAGCAATATTTTTTGCTGTTGTTCTATAAGCTGTATGGTGATTCATTAATTAACTCAGCAAGGATTTTATACTAATAACTTTTGAAAAACTGCCTTACATTTTCAAAATTCACATTATTTTACACAAAATATGTAAAGACTTAAAAACAGACTGAATAATCAGCATTTGTTTTATCACCGGGCGTGTTTGAGTAATTTTTAAATAAAATTAGTATGTTTTTTATTTCAGGAAATAAAATTTCCCTCCGATAAGCGCGGCAGAATCTCAGATTATCTGATTAAGCTTTTTTTCTTTTTAAATGTTTTCATAAGCTCTAACACTTATTGGATTTTCTTAATTTTCAATGACTGTACTTCTAAATCCCTAATTGTTTTTTACGTGATTAACAGGACATACTAAATCGTATACTTTCCAAGTATTTTCTCATATATTTCGGATAATTCATCCGATGAATTATAATTCATTTCAATAAAAGTTCAAAACTCGATATTTCATCTTTATGAAATAATTTTCCATAATTTCGGTCATATTTGTAAATTTTTAAGTAGCTCTATAATCTGCTTGAAAATTAACTAAAAGCTATTTATGGCATATTGATAGCATTATTTAATTTCCAAGTTTAAAATAACAGAGTCGATTAGTTTAATAAATATCCTTATTATTCTTTTTAAATGAAAAAAAAAATGTAAAGACATAAGAGCAGACTGAATAATGAGCATCTGTTTTAAAACCGGGCGTACTTGAAGTAATTTTTAAATAAAATTAGTTTTTTTATTTCAGGAAATTCAACGTCCTTCCGATAAGCGCGGCAGAAATTCAGATTATCTGATTACGCTTTTTTTTTCTTTTTAAATGTTTTCATAAGCTCTAACACTTGTTGGATTTTCTGAATTTTCAATGCATGTACTTTCTAAATTCCTAATTGTTTTTTACGTGACTAACAGGACGTACTAAGTCGTATGCTTTCCAAGTATTTTTTCATATATTTCGGATAATTCATGCGATAAATTATAATTCATTTCAATAAAAGATCAGAATTCGATATTTCATCGTTATGAAGTGATTTTCCTTAATTTCGGTCATATTTGTAAATTTTTAAGTAGCTCTATTATCTGATAAAAAAAATAACTAAAAGCTATTTATGTCTTATTGGTAGCATTCTTTAATTACCAAGTCTAAAATAACAGAGTCGATTAGTTTAATAAATCCCCTTAATTTTTATATGAAAAGAAAAACGGAAAATTCCAATAAAACTGCCAAAAATTTATTTGATATAAAAGGATTGTAAAACAAATAAATAAATAAATAAATAAAAATGTAAGAAAAAAACAGACTGACTGAATTACCTTTGTAAAATGGTTTAATTTGAATAAATTTCAAAGTTTGGAACGTATGAAAAAATTAGTTTAATATATCTGCGTTTTAGTATAAAAGCAATACAGAAGAGAGCATTTTCCCGCTTATTTCAATATGATAAACAATAATCCTAAAGTTCTGTCGAATTGTTTTCATGACTATAAGTACTCTGTGATTCACTAAAGTGCTTACATTATGTTTCTAAGCACGTTCTGTGGTTTCTCCGTAGTCAGTGAAGAGTCGGTAGACTCTTTCCATAATCGAGGTCCACTGGCACGTTTCTATTATCTATAATTTCTCCTCTAATATCAGCAGGATATTCCGCGATGATTATTGTGCGCAGTACCTTCGTCAAAAATCATTCCGATTTCGTGCAAAATAAAATTTCATTTAATTGTTATCCAAATTTTGTGTGCAAAAATACCCATATTATTGAAATTTTAAAAGGGTGTGTGTGAAATCTAGAAGCATATTTAATAAAGTGGATAACAGAAACATCTTTCATAAAGTAGGAACCTGAATCGTTAAAATTTTAGATGAACAAATTGAATTCATATTGAACTTTCAAGTAACATGATAAAATTTTTTGGAGATTGAAATAGTACAAAATCATTAAAATACATGCCACTTAGTAAATGTCCATCGGTTGTAATGTAATCAAGATCTTTTAAGTGACCTTGTAAACGAATCGTAAATGCTCGAATGCAATAACATCTTATCCTATTAAAATCCTTGATCTTATCTATATACTAGCTGTTACCCGTGACGTCGTTCACGTAACATAAAAATAAGAAAAACGGATTAATTAAGCAAAGCATTTCCCTTCTGATAATTAAAAACATATATAATAAACCAATTCTTTATCACATTTTATAGGAGACAATCTGTGTATGTATTACGGCTGTCGTACTTGGCACGGAAATAGCAATTATTTGCTAATTGTTTAATGGCAACTCCCAAATGAAACGCATCCCATTGGTTATTGAACAGCATTTAATGTATATCCATACCTAAAAGGGGGGGGGGGTACCACAGGGGGGACCCTGTTATGTCGCTAAAAGTGCCGCCAACTTGGCGATATCTCTAATATTTCGCCAAATTCCCATAGACTTCCATTGTGAACCAATATGGTTTACATGCTTACAGAAATTCAACAAATTGAGATATTTTAATGCAACAAAAACTAATATTAGCTTAAGGGATTATATTAATTATATTTACGGCAGTCCAAGTAAATAAAATTATGAATAAAAGTAACATGATACAATGCTTAGCATGCTTTCCAAACATAAATTTTAAGGAAGACCAAACTGGTCACCAAGGGCGGCTAGTATGAGTAATTTAAGGTATTTCTTTATTATAGAGTCATTGACATAACTCAGGTTTATAGGCTGAACCAGGATGTCTGTGTCCGCGGAGTGTAAATTTAGCCTTCGTTTAGTATTAGTTTCAAAATTTTATCATTTATCGCATCCACAATGTTATTTTGGGGGGCCCAGAATTGCTCTTTCACATAACCAATTCTCATTTTTCATGTTTTCTTCGAAATTGTGAAAAACTGCTGCAATGAGTTCTTCTTCTGAATTAATTATATTCCAAAAGTCTTTTGTAAAATGTATTTTACCATCAACGTCTGTTTCGAGTTCTCCTTGACAAGTTTTAATAATTTTGATGCAAATTGTCCTGATTTTGTGTTATTATATATAAATTTGATACTACTTAGTTAACTCGTCAACCAAAAATCTATCGCCAAACTAATAAGAAGAAATGCCAATAATGGTTGATCGTAAATGTCACATTCGCGGGACTTTAAGCAAGTTACTCGTGTTTACGTCATCAAATGATTGTTATTTCGACGTTTTATTTGTATCTGTATTAATGTTATACTAATTTATTTGTTCTTTCGTTATTTAAAATAAAACTTATGTCAATTTGTATAATTTGGCGAAATTGGTCGAGGAATAACTGAGTGGTACCAAAAATTTTTATACTGAATGTTACTTTGACGACTCAATCATATTAAACATTTAAGTTCTTTGAACGAAAATGAAAATTTCTTTTAAAAATAAACTAATTTTTATTTAAATTTCCTTAAATGAACGACTTCAAGAATTAACACTAGCACAAAATTGTTTTATTCAGATAATCTAGTTAATTTTTAACTTTTAAGAATAAAAATACACATTTCCTGCTAATCATTGCGTCATTATCGACATTGATAATTTTACTGTGCATATTATTGACATTTGCTATTCATTTGCTCTTCAAAAGTTTTTATATTTTTTATTTTTAAATTTTAAATTAAAATTTAAATCTTTATGTTAACCGTGAGCAGACGGTAAACCATAAGCATTGAAAACAATTTTCTTTAAATAATAAGAATTAATACCATAACACAATGTCATTTTATTTCAACATCAAAGCATATCCGTTTTATTTTCCATATATGACGTCACATTTGCCTTCTTTTCGCACTTACTCAAAATTTATGCACCTTGTATTATTAAAAATACTTGAACATTTCCGTTTTATTTCTAATATGACGTCGCATTAAAACTTTTTTAAATTCTAATTTATTTACTTCATCTATTTTTTTCACGAAAAAATATTTCAATTGGAAATTATATTATTATTCTGCATTTTTATTTTTTGGCATCAAAAAAATGAAGATGGTTAAATTTTATCGGAAAAATGTCAATTCATTGTGCATGAAAAATAATGAAATTTTGGATTAATAAGCTAAATAATTGAATAAAATAAAATAAACACAGCCTATGTTCATTTGTGGGTTGTAATCCATCTATAACCAAAGATAAAAAAGCATTAATTCATCCGTTTAGATGCTGACTTCATTCAAACTTTCGGACACACACTGACATTTATAATATTATAAGGATAAAGATGTAACCTCAAAAACTCGGAAATCACAGTGCGCTTGGCTACGAAATTTGCCACACGGGTTGCTTGTAGGGGACTCATGAACGATTGGGTTCGAAAATTTTAAATAGATTTTTTTTTTTTTTTTAATGAATTTTTGCCCTTTTTTTAGGTTCAACCCGTAATCGTGCGAGTTCTAACCAGTTCTAAATATTCACTGCAATGTGAGATATACATATTACGTACGCCACGTTGCAATACTAAGAAGTTATAGCAAGTATTACTATAATTCTTTTAGCTCACATGCAGATGTAAAGAGATATATACATATTACGTACACCACGCTGCAATACTAAGAAGCGATAGCGGATATTACGCTAATTTTTTTAGCTCACATGTAAATATAAGTAGAGATATCAAAGAAACTCGACAGAGTTTCTCGCCAAGAAAAAGAAACAACGGTGCGATGAGCCGTAAATGAAACGAATTTCCCCCAATTGATGCCAAACGATTTTGCAATTTTTTTTTAGTACACTGTCTAGTTTACATTTTCCGGACTGACCAAAACGGGATTTTGACACCTCAATAGCTCGAGTTCTATTTATGATAAAAAATAAAATTCTTGTTTCTATAGAATGGGGCGTGCCACGTGACTCAGAAAACAAAAGTAAAGTGGAATCCGGCAAATAGATTTTTAGTAAATTCGATTTTAAAAAAACTGTTTTTTGCACTTTTAAAATTCTTGTTCAGACCATAATCTGTTGACAGGGCTACAGCAATGTGTAATTATCGGATTTTTGCGCGGTTTACGGCGTTTTATTTTTATTTTTTTAATGAGTAGTTCAAATCCTTGAAAGTTTTATGTAAAGTATTTAGTTTTGGATATATAGCAGTTTAAAGTAATTAATTTCTGTATTGCAGCGTGGCGTACGTAATATGTACATCTCCACTTATATTTGAATGTGAGCTAAAAGAATTATCGTAATACCTGCTATAGCTTCTTAGTAATGCAGCGTGGCGTACGTATTATGTATATTTCACATTGCAGTAAACATTTAGAACTGGTTAGAACTCGCGCGATTACGGGTTGAACATAAAAAAAGGCAAAAATTTGTCAAAAACATAAAAAAAAAAAACTATTTAAAATTTTCGAATTTTTGGTCCCAATCGTTCATGAGTCCTCTACAAGCAACCCGTGGGCCAAATTTCGCAGCCCTGGCCCTGTGGTTTCAGTCTTTTTGAGGTTACATAGATAGATACGCGCACGGATTTTAATTGGATACACTGTTAAAAATATCGTGAAAAATTACCTCTGTTTATAAAGGCTATCTATTTTCTGGCAAATGAGAACAGTACATAAACGTCTGTGGAGTGTTCTCATCGGTCAGAAAATAGATAGCCTTTAAAAACAAAGATAATTTTTCACGATATTTTTAACAGTGTATCTTTATATAAAATTATGTTTGGAAATTATTTAAACTATATATATTTTATAATTTTTTTCGTAACATATAATCAAAATTTAATTAAAATGTATCTATGAATTTGTATTCGACGGACACAGGTTTTTATGATAGAAACCGAAACCAAATTCGGATAATCTTCTTAGTTTCGCCCGAAAACGGAAACGAAACTGGCCAAAAAAGTTTAAAGTAATTAATGCATACATAAATATATATAACTAGCAGAATTACCTGGCTTTGCCCGTTATAATCATGGGGGCCTTCCAGGTAAAATAAAGTAAAATGAAATAATATGGCAGTCACAATAATGGAACTTTGTGCATTCTCGTCAGTAAAAGATGAAATAGCATATAATAAGAAAATAAGACGTTATTATGTCGCAACCGTAGTAAAATCCCTCAACTTTAAGCATCAGAATGCGCGTTTACTTTGGCGGGTGTAATAGAATAATATATTATTTTAAGGGGAAAAAGAAAAATTACCAAATGGCGTAGAAGTTTTGTTACAGTTTAGTATTAACAGTTTTGTGAAATTCTCATTAGCATGTCATCTTAAATTTTAAAGCAAAAACATGTCAGTTAGTAACGCTGAAATCATACTGATGGTGACAGTGGCCTAATCCATAAATTGTGCTTTTACTGGATTTTTTCTTAATTTCTAAAAATTGTCCAATTTCATTTTTTACGTTGTCGAATAGAAAAAAGTACTCTCAAATGAAATTTGTTTGAAAATCGTATCTCATGCTTCTGATTTTTAATGGATTTTAAGGTATTTTTCAGACATGGATGTTTTAGGTAGCTTTCATTACAAAAAGCTACCTATTGCAGCCGTTCGGAGGAAAGCGATTTCAAAAAATTTTGGTATATTTTCATCGATCATGACCCCCAGACCCCGAAACCACCCTCCGTTCAAAATTGACACACACATATATATATATATATATATATATATATATATATATATATATATATATATATATATATATATATATATATATATATATCCATATATATATATATATATATATATATGTATATATCTGACCTTTGTCACACTGTAACTCTCGTATTTATGAACCGATTTGGATGTAATTCGGTGTGTACATAGTACATACCTATGTCTCGACCGAGTTCGTTGGCCAGCTTCATCCGCCATTTTGTTTCAAAATCGCGGCCATTTAAATTTTTTTTAAATTTAAAATTTGAAATGTGGTACCAAAAAATTGAAAATGGAAAGATATTTTTTTTTTGTATTTATTTTACCTTTATACAAAGATTCCGGAGCAGTTTTTGTTTCGTCTATATCTTAAAAAATGGCTGAGTTATAGCATTTTGAATTTCTATGCGTGGCTGACATTTTGAAACGTCCTGATTTTTGTCACGTGATAACGGGCGTATTTATGAACCGATTTGGATGTACCTTGGTGTGTACATAGTACATACAAATATCTCGACCGAGTTCGTTGTCCAGCTTCATCCGCCATCTTGTTTCAAAATGGCGGCCATTAAAATTTTTTTTTTTAATTTAAAATTTAAAATGAGATACCAAAAAATTGAAAAATGAAAAAGATTTTTTTTGTATGTGTTTGACCTTAATACAAAGATTCCGGAACAGTTTTTGTTTCGTCTATATCTAAAAAAATGGCTGAGTTATAGCATTTTGAATTTCTATTGTGGCTGACATTTTAAAACGACCTGATTTTTGTCACGCGATAACAGGCGTATTTATGAACCGATTTGGATGTAACTTGGTCTGTACATAGTACATACCAATGTCTCGACCGAGTTCGTTGGCCAGCTTCATTCGCCATCTTGTTTCAAAAGGGTTGCCATTTAAAAAAAAATAAATTTAAAATTTAAAATGAGGTATTAAAAAATTGGAAAATGAAAAAGATTTTTTTTATGTGTTTGGCCTTGATACAAAGATTCCGGAGCAGTTTTTGTTTCTGAAAATTTGTTCTTTTGTTTATATCATAAAAAATGGTTGAATTATAGCACTTTGAATTTCTAGCATGGCTAACATTTTGAAACGATCTTGTATTTGTCACGCGATAACACACGTATTCGCCTATTTCGATGTAAGAAGGCATGTGGATAGTATACATCAATATCTCGACCAAGTTCGCTGGCCAGCTTCATCAGCCATTTTGTTTCAAAATGGCGGCCATTAAATTAAAAAATATATATATTTAAAGTGAGGTGCAAAAATATTAGAAATTGAAAAAGGTTTCTTTCTTAAGTATTTGACCTTGAAATAAGGATTCAGGAGCATTTTTTGTTTGTCTTTATCTTAACAAATGGCTCAGATATTGCAATTTCAATATCTAATGTGGGTGACATTTTGAAAAATCTGACTTTTTGCCTGCCCTCGTATATATCAATCGATTCCTATGCGAGTGAGCATGTGCACAGCAATTACTAAGGTCTCGACCAAGTTCACTGGTTAGCCCCCTCCACCATGCTGTCTTAAAATGGAAGGCACTTTAAGAAATCGCCGAATTTGGCAGACAAATATAAGTTACTTTAAATAAAAGCAGTTTGGATAAAGCTGACTAATTTCGCGAAATTCTCATTCATAATGATTTAGTATTGATAAAAATTAGTATTGAATCTCCTATATTCGGTTTCCACTAAATTGAACTTCGTGTGTTTGAATAATATAAGTTGGCCTTTTTAAAATAAGGAATATGAAAGCTACCTCTTCCTCCCGGCACTGGCCGGAAGGACTTTTAAAATTTGTGTGCAACTAAATTACGATAGATGAACCCGTTTGCACTTAACTCAGTATTATAAGGAAAAGACATGCCCATGAGTAACGCTATTATATTTTTCCAACGTCGAATGAAAAACAAAGTTTCAATGATATTTGTCTGAAATTGTACTTCAGTATACTGATTTTATATGTATTGTAAAGTAGTTTTTAAGCATGAATATTTTATAAATATGCGTACAATCCAATTACAAAAGATGAATCCGATTGCTCTTACAATATAAATAATTCAACATTTTTTTTCGTGCAATATTCCATAACTAAATCGTCAAACGAAATTAAAATTTACAAAAATAAATAAATAAATAAATAAAACAAATTAAATTAGATGCAAATTTCCAACTGGGCGAAAAACGTCCGTACCAGGATTCGAAACAAATTAAATCGAATATTGAAAATTTCAGATTAATAAAGGTTGCTTATAAATAGTAAAAAAAGAAAAAAATCACGATTAACAACTCGTTAATATTCAAGTACCAAAAATTCTTTTTTGCTTACTTTTTGGGCATTCTAAGATATATAGTAAATGTAAAAAGCTTTTAGTGTTTTAAGTTAAAAGTGATATTTTTTTCTGCGCTGTGAACAGCATTATATAGCTATTTTTAACCACGGATATTCCAGGGTGGATTGCCTGATTATTTTTAAGCGAAAACTTTCATTCATGAAAACTAAATCTACAGCGACTAACTTGAAAATGGCATCAAATTCCATAAGCTTCCAGCCCTGATGTCTAATCTGGAAGCTTTCTTTTAAAAGAGAAGGACCTAACTCTTAGAAACATTTGCTAAATTTCATTTTCTAATTAATACAAATCTTAGAAAAATCGTATTTTACGTAATTGTAAAAATATAAATCACAGAATGCTCTCATTGCATTTAAGGTATTGAAACACTTAGTTAAATGGGGGTAATTAATGATATAGCATGCCAACAAAATAGGAAATAAAACGCAGCAACCGTTTGTATTTCAGAAAAATAGATTATTTTGACGTAATTACAGTAAAGTATTTCAGCTTTTAAAGTCAGTATGCTTGTTTTCTTCAGCAAGAGTGACAGAAAAATACGATTTCCCTAACAATAGGCAGAAAAATTCAATAAATACCCCAAATAACCCAATTTACTGAAATTTTAGTTCGCGTGGCTTAAAAATAATGCCTTCACTTTATGGATGATATATAAGAATTAATTTCAGAAGATCAAGAGATTCTCCTCACAAAAAAAACATTAGTAGAAAGGTATGTCATAGCTAGCAAACGATTTTTTTTATTATTATCTTTTTCCTAAATTGATTTCTTGATATTGAAACGACTTCATTAAAATAGATTTTTTAACTTCAGAATCATTCAATTAAGGTACTACGTCATTTTAATACATGCTTAGTTAAAGTTTTTACATATATATATGAAAAATGTGAATTTTCTTCTTTGAATGACGTCAATTTCGAAAACAGCAAAAATATAGTGAGGCAATCTGAATTTTTATTGGCTTATAAAACAAAGTACTCGAGTTATCATTTTTTAAAATTATTGAGCAGTTTTTTAGATGTGTGGCAACAGGAAAGAAACGATTGAATTATAAATTTTAAAAAAGAGATATTTCTAATTTCTATAATGTTAAATTATGGAAAGTGGTAGAAAAAAGGGATAAATAGTTGTCTGATGATTTTTTAAAAGTAGACAGTGATCTTTTCCACGTTCTAAAACGTATGTACATGAAGTTTCGTGCAAATCGGTAAAAAATTGAATTTTTGTATAAAGGACATACAAACAGAGAACGGCTTTTATATATATAGATTATTACGTATATAGAAACACATTTCTCAGAAACAAATATTCACATATATATAGATGTATTGCATGTATAAGTTTCAAACAAAAACAAAATATAAATAATAATACAACTTTTATATTTATGACAACCAATAATAATAGGAATTTATCAATAATTAATTAACAGTATAGTTAAAAATGGGGAACAAATTCGATAAGGAATATTTAATTTTTAAATATACACATATTTTCAGTTCTTTAATATTTTGCATTTAAATTAATTCAATTAAACAAAAGTGTGTTTTTAGGAAAGTAAGATTAAATATGTTAAAAAAATAACCATTTTATAATTTATAATTATTATTAGTTTACGGCATTTAAATATAGATTTATAATGAAATTTCAACATACTCAAAATGCGACATGCTGTTTGAATGGACATATTTAGCAATTCAGTACTTTAGGTAATTAAAAAAATATATATGTAAGAATAAAAATGTATAATTTTTTTTTCTCTTACGTGTGCAATAAGATCAGAATAAATATTTGCTTACTCCCCACTAAAACTTTGCCTCTCCCTCGCCTCCCTAAGAAAATTTTGCATTTGTGCTCTTGTTTGGAAATTTTATCTCCGGAATGCAAGTTGACTCTCTGTGCTTGTACCAAAACTTTTTATTTTCATATAAAATAAATCTAATTAATTCATCAACAACACAGAATAATTTTTCTAATTATCCATATTTTACATAATTTAAAAATGTTTTAGGAATACATATCTCGTTTTATCTTTTATAATGATTTTTGTAAATGATCTTCATCTGTTTTATTACACCCTTTTTTTAGAGAACATTCGAAACTTATCTGCCATTTCAAACTCAAAATTTTCTCTTACTGCAAAGTATAGAGTCTTCAATGAGCACGTGGAAAGCATTTTCAAAGTTTAGTCATATATGCATTGCTTGCTTTATAATTTGCACCCAAGTCTTGAGTCAGTGATGACTGATAATTTTAAACAGTGAAGTTTATAGCAATAAATAAAGGGTGTCTCATTTGAGGCGATACAGCTCAAATCAATGAGAAATGTTGAAAAATTCCAAAGGAAGAAAAGAGATTTTAAGAATACAGATAATTTCGGTTCCGGCAGAATTTTCGGCAGCATTTTCGCCGAAACTTAGATTTTGGGCCGAAGTCGAAAACGAATATTCGATCGATTTTTACTATTAATTGATAATTAATTTTTGAAAATATTGTATATTGTCATGGGGAACACACACAGATAATTTCTAGATCTCTAACGCGTCCGGAAGTGAGTGAAAAATCTTATTAAAAGGTTCTACCTTCCATACATGCACCAAGTTAATTTAAATAGAAGCGTCTGAAATACAATTTTCAAAGCGAAGGCGCTTTGTGACATTTTTTATGTCTGAAATTAATGATACCTGTTGCCCCTAATACCCAAGTACGTGTAGTCGTACGTATAATAGTACCCAAGTCCGTGTAAGTTCGGGTAATAAATCCAGAAGGGGTCAGTGGGAACAGGCGAGAACTTTTTGATGCTTAATTTATCATGGATTATTATCGGAAATCGATCACGTATTTACATTCATCATTGTCAAATCCTTTTTTACCAAAATATTACGCCTTTAAGCCCAAAAGAATTTTCTTTTGAACTTTACTGCTTTCAGAGTGCAGTGAACTTGTAATACCATAATGCCCTGCGTTACCCCTTTCCTAAAATTCTTTAGATTATTGTGATTTTGTAGTTAAGACGTATAAATGATAAATTATCTAAGTACTAAATCTTTTACGCTTTTCTTTCTTGAATTTTATTTTGAAAAAATTTCCCCCCTTCAGTAGTATGCTTATGGCCGTGCGAGTTTATATTTGAAAAAAGTTTGAAATTTTAGAGCACACTGCTAAAAGTTTCCGTTTATGAATGGCGTATCATTAGTTTACGTAATTTGGCACTTTATTCACATTTCCCATACATTTAGTAATTTATTTGTTTATTTGTATAATTTAGTGTTCAGTGATTTTTCAAGATGTTTCTAAGTTACACTTTCTATTATCATTGTTTACATGTAGAACATGTACACGCTGAAACAACAGAAAAAAAAATCCTTATCATAGAAAATTGGATTTTGAGCTTTTATATTTCAAATATCTTCCAAATAAATCGCAATAACAGAATGTTTTTGGGAGCATAAAATTGGGCAGCACATATGGCTATAATTATTCACTATTTCTAGATTATACATTTATATTTTAGAAAAACATGAAAAAAAAAATAAATGAACAATGACAAGTTTGAAAAACCTATTCACTTAGTTTCTGCAGAATTTCAATGGAATAAAATGAAACTTTCTTATTAAATATAAATAGACGAAAATATTTTTGTCCATGAATTATAAGGAAGAATAAATTGTTAAAATAAATATATAAAAAATATTTATAAAAATTCTTCAGAATTTAACTATTCCACGCTTTTTTTAACATATTTATGCGATTTTGCATCGAATTATATGAGTAATAGCTCTTTTATGTAATTTGCTTGCGCAAATCTTTTATCTAATTTGCTTTACGCTTATTTCCTTTATGTAATTGTTATTTTATTATGCTATACAGCGTAAATAAGGGTTCCCCAACCTGATAAAACTCTATGTTTAAATCATCAATTTTTAACACTTTCCAACAAAGTTGAAAAATGTTTATGACTTCGGTTTGTCTGTCCATCTGTCCGCGCTCTAACTCTCGTAAATATACTCGGATCGTTCTGAAATTTTTGGATGTTAGTGACCTCTACCATAGCACGATCACTATTGCAAATGAAGTTTGTAGCATGTTTAGTTCATTTACAGGGACATTCAAAAGTTTTCCGTTACATTACGGCCAAAGAGAAAAAATCGTTTCAAATGATTTTTAATGGTGTTACACTCTTTCAAACATAGTAAAACTGATATGCATTTAAGAAGACTATTAAAATGTGCATACTGTAGAATGTGCTATGCAAAGAATAGTTATTATTCATTTACAGGGCCACACAAAAGAATTCCGTTACATAATGGTACAAGGAGGGGGGAGGGGTATTGTTTGCGGCGTATTTGAATTATGCAAAACTATTTCATATATACTGAAACTGATATACGTCCCTGAGCTTTAGTGTAAGTTATTTCATGTATAATACGAAGTTCATAGCATTTACAGGGACACACAAAGATTTCAGATACTATATTGTATCCGAATTATTGTATATTAGCAATGATTGCTCGAAATTCATTTTTATGTTTCACTATATTTATGCATACTATATAGTGTGTATAAATGCTATAATTCATATAGAGGGCTACAGAAAAGAATTCGCAAGGGTTCTGAGTATGAGCGTAAATTGCTTAAATGAGGGTTTTAAATGATTTATGCATTTTTACGCTGAACAGAATTTACTTTACTAAGAAATGTTTGTAGAATACAGATAAAATGATATACAGGGCCACGCAAAGAATTTGATACATGATGGGCTATGGATACATGACGTCTATGAATGATAATTTCTGGAAATGTGATTTTAGTAGTTTTAAGAGTGTTTTAGTTTGAATTAAATTTTAGATAAATAGTGGCGTGTAATAAAGGTACTAGGCAAACTACAGAGCTGTACAAAAGTATTCAAGTATGTTTCCATCTATTAGTATAAATTGCTGAAAGAGAAATTTCAAACTGTTATGCGTTTTCTTGCGAAACTAAATTGTCCCATTATGTAGTATATATATCAACCTACATATCAAATACAGGGCTGTTCAAAAGAATTGGAATACATATTTGGCTATGGACGGTAACTGCTGAAATCAGTTTTTCAAATGTTTTATGCGTTTTATAAAATGTTTACTTAGTTATCTTATTTACCTCATTTCCCTAAATAACAAAGTTTTGTTAAAGCATTCAGGAAGTGTTGGAGATTGTTTCATAATCTATGTTTAACGCATGATTTGTCTGTCTTGTTCCCTCTATTTCAGGCTATGCATTTTCTATTGGATTTATGTGTGATCGGATTTAAGTCCCAGGCCATGTTAATGATGAATTTTAAGAGATCCTTTTCATGAATGTACTTATAAGAAAAAAGCACTTACAAAGAAGTAGAAAAAAGTGATAAGTATGAAGACTTACATCAGTCTGTTTATTTTACCCTGATATCTAAAAATGATTTATCGCAGGCATCCTAGCAGGAAGCTGTATCGTCTTGAAATAATGTTTTTCTAAGTGTTTGGAAAACTGTGACCACTCTGCATCACAATGTTTAAATATTTTTGAGTGTTTACTGATCCTTTCAGGATTAATATTTTGCCCTGTTCATGATAAATTATGCAACACTATATAATAAAATAACATAAGTTATGACTATTTTAAGAGTAGGGGAGGTAGGGGAGGTTTGATACATAGGGAGGGTTGACACATTGACAATTTTTCTCAGCAAATGGCATTAACAGCCATTCTAACACATGTGAAGGCTTCTTTTATTTGCTGAAGCCATCAGTACCTGGACTAATCAGTGAAGAACTCACAACTTTTCTTTTCTTTTAATTTTGAAGGTTTTTGGAATGTCAATGTAAATTTTTTCACTGACTGACTTTCTTTCATAACTCTTATTATTGTGAAGATAATATCTTGTATTTTTTTTAATTCGTAACGCACATTGTTAGGGTGAGTTTTACCAGAAAGCAGATTGGCATTTTGCAACTGCATTTATACAAAGTGATTGAAAATCCAATAAGCATGATAGGGAGAAATGATACATTAGTGCTGGGGAGAAATGATACACTTGTATATTTGCAATTTAATAGTTTTTTTTTTAAGTTGTAAACTAGTATAGGACTGTAATATTCATTATTGCTTTACAGCAAGAGCTACTGAAATTGCTAAGGAAGAACAAAGAGACTATTCATATACATTATGTAGGTTACATAGAAAAGTAGTGCGATGATAGATGGTTAGTTCACTTTGCTCGTCATGTAGAAGGGGAAAAGTTTAAATGGCCTGAAAGGGAAAATGTTTCTATAATTTACGAAGGGCAAATTGAAAAAACGTTAAATCTACCCGTTTTTACTTATATTAGTTTTTCTTTTAACCATTTCAGGGGTGGTGGTATGTTTATGAAACCACTTAATTTTAATTCCCAAACGCCACATTGGCACCAGCACTTTGGTAAAATATTTTCCACTTAGTGTGAAAGTGAAATATATCCCTTTTCTTATTTCTAATTAAATTTGTTGGTAAATTCCGGTGCCATTCATTTATTCAACACTTTAGCATTGAAAATGCTTTGCCCCTGAAAGGGTTAAAGGAATCTTAAATGTGCTAAATTTATGTTAAATTGTTTGCAAATCAGCAATGTTCACTTCATTTTTCCTTGCAGCTAGATCTCTAGGGGTTTTTTTCATTATTTATTTCTAAAAAGTGTGTTAATAGGATTGTTTAAATAATAGCAATAGTTGAAATATTTTTGTAAAAAACATTTCTGAAATAAAAATATGTCAATGTTCAAATTTTACTTTAATATTTCAAGATTTATCATAAAAAAATGTATGACGCATAAATTGAATTGTCTGCATTTTTTTTTTCAATTTACATAACAATGTATCAAACCTCCCTTGCTAGTGTATCAATCCTCCCCAGTAATGGGGAGATTTGATACAGTAGTAGCCATTCAAAATAATTGGGATAAATTCTTTGAATGACTATTTTTTAAATTCACACTATTTTTAATAAATGAATAAAAGGTCACTTTATAAGAAAACACGAAAAATTTGTTTAAAAATAGCTTTCTAAGGGTTGTAAAAAAATTAGTAAAAAAAAAGTGTATCATACCTCCCCTACAATTTTCATCATATCTTTCACTTTTTCTACATTTTATAATTAATTTACATCAAAACAAAAAAAAAAAAATTAATTCATATGACAGTATTCTTTAAGACTAATAGTTAATAGTGCAATTAAAAAAATTTCTTGCCAATTTCGGTCTTTTTTTAACTTTATTTTTTTGTGTCTGTGTAGGTTATTTTTTACAGCTGTCTTAGCTCTTAATCCCTTTTCAGTCTATTGTCGCTGCACTGTTTTTTCTTCTAAAACTATGGTTGCCGATGTTTTTTTTAAGTCTCCTTTCTGCTGAAAACTTTATTTTATTACAAAATATAAATAAGACAAAAATTGATATAACTAGTTAAATACCATTGTGTTCCACTCACATAAAATATATCTAATTTGTAACAAAAGGCATTTTACTTGTCTATATAGTCAATCAAAATTTTGTTACTCTTGTGACTAGAATGTCACAAGAGTAATACTTCTAGATAAAAATTTTACTTTGGCAATTTTGTTTATAAGATCGTCGTGAATTTCCCTGTTACTTTTACCTAGAGTTATAAAATCTCTGCTTAATTTTTCTAAAAAATAATTAACACCTTTCCTTTTCAATATTATAATCTTATTTTTCAGTTACGTAAGTATTCATTATTCATTTATTTTATTACTAAATTCAAATAACAAAATTTGTATGTTGTATTGCCCAATACCAAATGTATTACAATTATTGCTAAATGTATATTGCCAAAAGATATTGCAAAATGTATTAAAATTAGCATTGTTTTTAACCATTTGGAAAAATGGTTATTGTTTTCGTCAGGGTAGGAAATCAAAAGCATATCTGAACGTTTTCATTGGTTTAATCCGCAATTTATTCGTTATCTGATTGGTATATACAGTAATCTGTATTTCCCTTTGGTTTCAACAACGATGGACAACAGAGTGTTGTCACTATGACAAAAAAGTAATAAAAACTACAAAAAAATTAATAAATCAGAAACAAATTGAGATACAGCTTTCAAACAAATTACATTTAAAAGTACATTTTTTTCTCTATCCGACGGTATAAAAAGTAATATTGTCGGATGTTTAGAAGTTTAAGAATGAAATTTTATTTAAAATTGGTCGTGAGATTTTTTTGGAAATCTGATCATAGAAAAGCCTTTTTCCAAACAGCCAATGAAATGCTTGGATAATACGCAAGTTTCAGGAAATCTTGCAATTTTTACGTGTAATAACACTATTAATGTTTAATTCATGGCGTACGTAATGTATGACCAGCTCCGTAGAAGTTTAAAAATTTACAGTACCGAAAATTAAACTGAAATTTCTTTTAAAATTTGTTCACGATGGGTCCAGGAATGTTATCGTTTAATCCATGGCGTACGTAATGTAGAATCAACTCCGTGCGAATTTTTTATGTCTTAAATTTTAGTCTTTGAAAAAATCATTTTCCAAATGGTCGTTGTAATTTGTTAAATTGCTATTTCTTTTTTTTTTTTAAATTTTCTTTCTTAAAAATTCGTGGGTGATAGAAACTTTTCAATAATGCCGTATTCTTTATAACATTTGCTAAAATAAAAAAGTTACCACCTACTTCATGTAAACCAAATATCTTCTTGAACAGTTTTAGAGTGTCTTATAATTTTTGCTAACAACTCTTTTCCAATAAATGGAAGAAAGAATCAGCTATCAATCTTTTTCTGATAAGACATAAAATAATAAATAGAAATACATACATGTTATGTTGTTGAACCCAACAGAAATGTGAAGAATTTGTCTTCCGTTGGCAGTTGAACTAATGGATGAACTATGCTGATGAGTAATTAAGAAGAATCGAAACAAAGTGAGCCGTCTTATTCTGATACTCATAATGTTTCTGGACTGCTGTAGGTCATTTTCTGCAACGTGCTTTCCAGTAGAGTTTCGTGCTGTGAAACACTGTTCACTGTCACGACGGGTAACCGAAGACACATCCGCCAACTTGTGATCTTTGCTTATTTTTCAAAAATTTCTTTGACTGTGACAAATTCTCGTGCACTTGGAATGAAATGTCAATAATCTTTCTGGAGGATCTTACGAAGATCATCATCTATCTTGAAGATATTGGGTCATAGGCAATGAGGAACATGTCAAAGTTTATGCCTCTATCCCTATTACGTCTTCCCACTGCTTTGACTGTTCTGTTCATCAAGACTGTAGCCAATGGGGGGATCACCAGGGTTTGATCCCCCTCCGAAATTTCTGTCAAGATGATTGTAAATATGCCATTAACTATCACTCAACACAGTCAAGATTCGAAAATCAACTACAGTAGAGTCCCGATGGACCAAGCTCACCTCGGATAAGCAAAAAACACGGATAAACCGGATTTACACAAAACGTCACTTGGACTTGGAATAAGAACTGGAACAGAGTGCCTAAAGACTCTCCATACCTCTAATAGAGCAATGAAATGTGGAGCAATTTATTGTCATAGCCAAAGTCTGGCAAGCAGAACACCAGAAACGCGTATAAGAAAAACCGGCAAGAAATAAAAAAAGGCCTTTACAGGCGCCATATATTTCAAAGATATAAACAGTTACCACCACTGTTAAAAATTTCTGTAAAATCACAGAAAAAAAATCGAGACTCTCTGTAAATTTACACTAGTTCTTGGTTAAATGCATTCGATCGAGTTTCTCGGTCAAGACTCTCTGTAAATTTACACCAGTTCTTGGTTAAACGCATTCGATCGAGTTTCTCGGTCAAGACTCTCTGTAAATTTACACCAGTTCTCGGTTAAATGCATTCGATTGAGTTTCTCGGTCTAGACTCTCTGTAAATTTACACTAGTTCTCGGTTAAATGCGTTCGATTGAGTTTCTCGGTCATTGATTTACAGACATTTCCCTTATCTTGTATCTAATTCCTTGTAGGGATTTCCATGTTTTTATTTCAAAATATTTTGAGCTTTGTTAAAACTTGTAATTCAAATACACACGTTTAAAATTCTTTTGCAATTTTATTAGAATTATTAAAGAAAAAAATTTAGTTTCAATTTTTTTTATTTATTTTTTCATTCATTTAGTTAGAATCATAATACATTTAAATAGATTGCTTTTATAAGAATTGTGATATAACCTTAAAAGTAATTTTGGTTAATTAATCTGATTATTTTTGTAAATATTTTACAAAAAATGTTATAATTACCAATATATTTAACCAGTTTTAATGAAAAAATACACCTAAATTTCATATTATTATTATTTGAAAATTCCAGTATATCTTCAGATATTAAAGAAGATAATTATTGAGAAGAAGCAATTTCTTGATAAATGATTCCGTAAATAAAGATTAAAAAATTAAATTTGATTTAAAAAAATAATAGGTAACATGTTTCGGTCCAAACTAAATTAAAATAAACCGTTTAACAAATTTTCTAACGAATATATTTGAAGCAAAATCTTTAAAAAGCACCAGTACAATAGATTTTCCCCCGCTTTATTATAAATGACATCCCTTATACTCCACAGTAACAGCTCCTATGGCACAGTCAGTAAGGTATTTTTCTCCTGCCCAGAGGTCTCGGGTTCAAACCCCAGGCAGGCCAGAAGCAAGTTGTGCAAAAAAGTTAAATGGCACAGTAGTTCAAATTTGCTTGAATAACACTGATACTTCGAAGTTCTAAATTCGCTGATTTCAAAAGCTAAGTTAAATTATTTTCATTAAAAAAATAAATTGATTTACATAGTCTTGCGTATTTTTAACGATGTTAATTTACAGTCTTGTGTATTTTTAACGATGTTAATTTACAGTGTCTTGTGTAAATTTACCAAATAATTTCTCTGTTATTTAACAGAATCTCTGTTTTTCTAATCTCTGTAATTTTACACAAGACTTAAGATAATGGATTACCCGTAGATTCTCTGTAATTTCACAGGAATATTTTTAACAGTGCGTAAAAGAATAAATGAATAATAGGTAATTAAAAAGTTCATACGATAAAAAAATAAAATACAAGAATATGTACAAAAATTACAAAAGAATATAAGCGTTCTGGAAGGCAAAGCCCTATCAAAGAAAATAAACTAGGGAATTATCTTGAGTCAATGTTTTCCGGGAGATGGAGTGTTGTCCTGTAAATTTTGCCTAATTGAATCGCCGAAATCTAGCAATTGTCAACGATTAAATATGGCAAAAATTTGTATTAAATTTAGAGGTAACAAAACCGTACAAATTAGCAGCTATGCGATTCTATTAGTGTCATGAAAATTGCAGGTGTAGCCCCTTGTTTCTGCTCAAATTATTAAATAGTTTTTTCAATGGAACTTATGCCTTTGGAATGGATCATTTTCTTCTGATGGACCGATGGCTTCCATTATTAAGAAACAGCCATTATAAATAAAGTGTTAGGTGAAGATGTAAGAGCAGTCGTAAAAAGTTAGAACTCTGATTTTCTGGTCAAAATGGAAAAAAATGGCCTTTTTTTTTATTATTATGGCCATTTTTTCTCCCCCATTCTAACCAGAAAATCAGAGTTCTAACTTTTTAACTTTTTTTAATTGCTCTTTCATCTTCACCTACCACTTCATTTATAATGGCTGTTTCATAATAATGGAAGCCATCTTTACTTTTTACCATTTACTTTTGTTCGGAAATACATGAAACTAGTAGGTGTTTTTGTTCAGAAACTATGTAATCCATCTGTTTTTTTTTTGTTTTTTTTTTTTTCGTTTTTTTTTTTTTTTTTTTTGCAAGCGCAATAGGTTTTTCAGAAAATAGTGTCAGAATGTGCGTGTTGAATCGAATTTCCATGCGAAAGTAGAACAACCACTCATGAAAATTTTGAAAATGTAGTCATCAGGTAGTAATCGATTATTTAAAAAAATTATGCTTGATTCCTTATTATCGAAATGAGAATACCTGAAATTTCCATGCATGTAAGTAATGAAAATTATGTAAATAAGGGATGTCCAACCTTTGAGTCTGGGAGCCGTAACTTACTACTTTTTATATGTAATAATCTTTGCCTTATTTAATCGCAGAATATTATGTGAAAAAAGTGGTAACAAGTGGCCCCAGGCGAACAGGTTAAATACTCCTCATGTAAATGATTATCAGAAAAGTTCGCGTTGTTGTGCAGGAAAAAAAAAAACATTTGACGTAAGATGTTTGCCTGGTTTTGTTACAAGTGTGAAATAAGTAATAATGAAATAAGTAAATTAAGAGTGCAATAACATTAGAGACATAACAAGAGTGTAATTTAATTAACTCATAAACTCTAGCCGTTTATTCAAAACTTTCTGATTTATAAACTGAAAGACATTTAAAAATACGTGAACTGGAAATTTTTTGTTTAATATGATTCCACTAATGTATGATATAAATCAGGTCATTAGATTTCCAAATCGCATTAAATCTAACATTTATATTGATTCTCGTGTTGCAGTATGAGTAATATTTAAATTTCGAGACAGAATGGAAAGCTCTTCCTATATAAATAATCGACCATTGAGGTAATTTAGTTTACACTGATCAATTATTTTATTTTAATTTGATTAAAATATTAAATGGCGAATATTGTAACTGATTGCAATTTACTATTGGATATAATGAGAATTTAACTTTCAGTCGGATTTTGCTTAATTAATACAGCGGAAAGAATAAATATACAAATGTATTTTGTTTCTTTTAGAGATTTTACTCTATCCGTCGTTGATAAACTAGTTTAGTGTCTACTCAAGTTTATGGTACTAAACATATGTGATATTTTATAGTTTTAAGAATAAAAGCGAAGATACTTGCGGCCTACGTTTACGGCGCTGTAAAATGCCTATAAATACTAAACTGCTCACCTCAATAGGCACGTTATTAGTGTGCCTTAATAAAATATTTAAGCTTTGAGGCTATTGGAGCCTTTTACCGTAAATTGAAACAGGAAAACGAAGTCTAAACATTTTACGGCTATGCTTCGTGAAAGATTAAAAACACGCCAATAAAATTTTCCTGGAGAAAAAATACCGGCAAGAGATACTATTTCGAAATAAAGTGAAAATCATGGGGTGGGTGAGTGGACAATACATATTATTTTCAAATAACACGAAAATCGAGCATGACCAATATCTCCCGTTTATATTTACATTGCGAAAGAAAAAGTTAAATTCACTTTCTCTAGTTTATTAGTTTAGACGTTTTGTCATTCTGGACATTGGTCAGAAAGCAAAAGCAGCACGTACTGCTTTAATTCGCAGCAAGTGAAGCGTGAATGTACGAGCGATAACATAACATTTTCTATGTTTTGAGGGAAAGTCATCCGTGAAATACGAAACTTTGACCAACTGATTTGCGAACAAGGAATTTTCACATCAGAGTCGCGAAATTTTACCTCAGTGAATGGCGCAAGCGAGGTCAATGAAAAGACCCACGGTGACGCAAAACCATAATTCTGGTTACCTACTGGACACCCGCGGTGCCCCTTTTAGGTGTCCGTTTCCACGATTTTTGTCCTTCATGACAACAAAGTTATTTTCCACAGTGGCGACAGCGAAAGCAGTCCACCCTTGTTACCTGCGGAGACAATGCAGATGAATAGAAGCACGTTATATGATTTATGATAGTCGTAGATTGAAAACCTACACAACACGAAACCCGATATTATACTTGATACTTTGAGGCGTGACACAATTTCGCTGCTATATAACGGTTGGATGACATTGCTATGCAGCTATGCCTCTAAGGTAAATTTTATAAGGGAGTGAGCTACAATTCATAGATGATTTCACAATGGCACAATACTACGTTACAATAGTCCAAAATTTCGTAGAAAGAAAAATGATCTTCAGGATAAAGAATTTAGGAACAAGTATAAGTTTAACAATAAAGAAGGTGAAGCTTCATTAACCAGGAAAAATATGTATTTAAGAAACTACTTTGATGCTATAGGTTTGTTTACATGTGCTCGTGAAGTAAGCTTGAACCTTGATTGTTAAGCTAAATATTATCATTCTTAAATGTAGATTGCTTCTTCAAGATCGTATGCATATTTCATAACACCAAAATTTTGTAGAAAGAAAAATTATTTCAAGCTAAAGAACTTAGGAACGTGTCTACTTCTTACAATAAATAAAACAGTATTTTAAAAAATTACATTATACTCTTTATTTTTTTATTTGTATTTATATATATCTGTTCCTTTTTAGTGTTTAAAAATTTTCTTTATTGCAGTTTCACAGCCAGGTGGATTATTTTGGCGCATAATTAACTCCATTGTTGTAATTTGCATACAGTTGTAACCCTAAAGAATTTTTGGCGATTTATCATCGCGCCCGGCTGACGAAAAAATACCTTAAAATTAGTTTATTAATTTAGAATCAAGTTCTAAAAATATTAAAATGCTGTATATAGTCATCGGAAACACACCTGTGTATTTAATTTTTATAATTCTAATATTTCAGGAAATGAGTGAAAATTGATTAAAAAATTTCCTTTTTACATCTTTATTGGCAGTCACACCCGGAAATTCGGTTCATAATGCTACTTTAACGCGATTTTCTACAAGATCCTCTGCTTTTATTCAAAAATGGAAAAGCAATTCGATTTCACAGTTCTTGAATAGCAGTACCTGAAAATATCATGCACTTATCAACAAAAATGAATTTAGAAATGTGTCAGAAAATAGTCTTAAAAACTGTAGTCCCCTTCAAATTCTTATGCAGATCTGGCAAGATATCTGAAAGCCATTAATTAGTCTGACCTGACTATCGTTACTTCAAAAGAGTAAAACATTACCATGTTATCAAATATAAAAGACTATAAAGACGCTTTTGCTAAATAATGTTTTCCGTAAACATTCAAATATTACAAAGAAATGCTTCCTATGTGCGAATTTTAACTTTTAGGCAATCTGAATAAGACAATCTTTATACTCAAATGCAGCATTCTTACAATGTTATTTCAGATATATTTGCACAACTATTTTATTTTTCTGGAACAAAAATTTTTTATGCAAAATATAATTTAGTAGAAATAAAATGTTTTATTGATATTGTTTTACAATAAATATTTTGGCTTTAAGACGAAACCAAACGCACAAGAATTTAGGAAAAGCAATTTGAGAATAAAAAGCTACAGCATGATTAATCTTAAGCAATTATTATTATTAAGATAAATTATTTTAACGATGTTTTCAAATCAAGATTGGCTACATTCCTGATTTCCCCCCCCCCCCCATAAACGCATTAGATTGGTAGATGTCTTATTCAGAAACTAATAAAATTGATAGTTTTTTTTTTAGATAAATGCAGATGATCGTTTAAAAAATGCTGTCAAATTTGGCGTTTTGAGCCGAATTTGCGGAAGCTACAGTCCGATAAAGATCTTCATGAGACAGTAAAGACTTATAACTCAAGACGTCATTTATTTATCAAAAACTTAAAAAAAAAAATAAATAAATAAAGATTCCAAATCACTTCAGTTCTCAAGCTTGGAAATTTCATGCTTTTACATTAAAAAATAAGCCCGCAAATGTGTCAGAAATTTTCAATGGGAAAAATATTTTTTAAGAATACTCATTATAGGCATTTAAAAATAAAATTCAATGCATACAAAATGTTAACATTTTGCTTTAATGGCAATTCAGAAAATTTTACATTTTACAAATTGAAACTGGTAAAAACATAATGTACAACAGAGCAGGAAAAATGTATTAGTGCGATTTTGTTAAATTTAGTTCAATAAATCAATTAACACATTACCAGTCTGCCCAAAAGAAGGCAGTTTTATTAAAGTAATTCGGGGGAAGACGCAAGTTGGGGGAAGACGCAAGTTTGTTCCTAATACTTTTATGTGTCAACAGATGTAAATAATGACCGGCATGTGTGACGAGTCTTGTCCCAGTGTGCACGTGGTTTGTGAATTTACCTTAATTTGACGTCTTTAATCTCCATTATTTTTTTTTTATCTTGGGAACATTTAACCGTGTAAGTAAAGCCCTTATAATTTTCTGTTACTCATATTTAAAGTTTATAAACGGATGTTTTATTTTAAATGAGATATTAGCAATATAAGTGAGTTCCACATTCTGTTACACACACAAGGCAAGCAGAAGCGGTCATAATCTTGCAGCAATGCGGAAATAAATGTGTATGGCAGCTTCCCCCTATACTTGGGGGAAGACGCAACATGGTTCAGAAATAGTCTAAAATGAAGACAAAAATTAAATAATTCTTTTCTGTCTTCCAAATCACATTACCCAATACTTACAGACACTTAATCACTAATTTTTCAAACCATTAAAAACGTATTGGCGACAAGCTCTGAACGTCTGGATCCACAGCAAGCCACATCATAAACTCCCAAGACTTCAGTTCTGATCTGTTCTGAATACAGCTTGGAGCAAGGCAGCCACAGTAGTAAATGGCACTTCTGGGTTTTCAGTTACTGGGATTTATCCCTATAACCAACAAGCTATCCCAGAACGTGCGTTTGATATATCTGAGGGCTCCCTTAATGACAGAGTTCTTGCTTCTACAAGTGGCGCATGTAACAACAGGCGTACACTAGCAGTTGATTCCACCAACAGATCGTGTGGACCTACACCAGCAGCTGCTTCCAACAGCAGATCTAGTGGCAGTGGATTGTTTTGTTACTAGCAATTGCCTCCACCAGCACGGAAAAAAAGGATTTCTTCTCTAGAAGCAATCAGTCCTATTCATCAGCTCAGAAAACCTAAACATCTGGGCGTAAGAAACAAGCAGTAGAGGTCTTAACTGCATCAGAGAGAAGAAAAACTATGCGGGAAAAAGATAAAAGAAAATATGGAGAAAAGGTAAAATAAATAAAAAGAAACCTCCAAAAAAAAAAAACCCAGAAGTAAAAGAGACGTGTAAGCGCGTCTTCTTCAAGTGAAGAAATTCCTCTGGATACCAGTGGTGATATTTTTGATGAGGATAATGATGATGATTTTTGTGCTGTATGTAAAGGATACTTTTACGCTAAAAAAAGGTCTCAAGTGTGGTTGGATTCAGTTCATCAAATACAAGAAATGGTTGCACAAAGATTGCAATGGTAATCATTTGCACTAAATGAAATGTTGTGCAGGCTTGTGCCATTATTAGTTTTGGCAAAGTAAATTTGAAAAAAATTATTTCAGTTTAAAGATTTGTTTGTTTGACCATAGTTATTGTTATTTCATAGGTCATGTTCCAATATTAGTCTTATTTTTCTTATTTTTTGTGGTGTGGCATCTTCCCCCATAACAGGTGTCATCTTCCCGTACATATGAAGGAACATGCCTCAACTACATGAGTTTATTCAACATTAAATTTCTCAATCATTTAAACACTGGGAAAGAATTAATGAGTGTACATAACGAATTAACTATTAAAGAACATCGTGGTATATTTTTTATTTATCTTATCATTTCAATTTTGGCTCTACTAAGCAAAACATCCTTATATGTGGCGTATCCCCCCGAATTACCTTATATTTATTTGTTTAACTACTACTAGGGGATACAATCTCAGCTTGCCAGGTTACAAATAGCTCAAAACCATAAAAAAAAAAAAAAAAAAAAAAAAAAAAAAAAAAAAAAAAAAACTCTAGTGGATTTTTTCACATTTAATATGTATTTTTTAGATTGCCCATCTTAAAACATAAAAATGCATTTTTACATGAAAAATATCGATAACATATTCAAATATATTTTCGAAATTTATTAAAAATGCAATGCTTTTCGTATTAGCCACATGTCAAGCGTTAACAGTTGAAGAAATCACATAAAATTTCGCTACTTAAAGCAGACTTTTTTAATCTGATAATTTAAGTGGTTCAAGCTCGTAGTTCCATTATATGCCTGTTGAATTTGTATTTTAATTATATTATTTTATTTATTTGTTGGTGAAGTAGTAATTTCGTTATGGAATATTAGCCGGAAACAAATACTGTACTATTCATGTTTTAAGTGCAAACGGGTTAATCTTTCGTAATCTGGAAACATGCAATAGAGATAGACTTAAAAAAAATCATGCTTGAAAAATATTCTGAAAACCCTAAAATATAATTAAATAGAGATACAGTTCACAATCAAGTCAGATTTGTAAGACCATTTATTTCCCTATTCGACGGTGTAAAAATTGAAATTGTGCGATATTTAGAAGTTAAAAAAATTGCAGTAAAAGCAAAATTTATTGATCAGATGTTGCCACCGTCAGCGTTACGTAGGTGCGAACATGGTTTTGCTTTATAATATAGATTTCAAAATGATTTTATTCATTTTATTTCCTGGTTTTTCATTCGTATAACGTATAATGAGAGAAGTCTTGTCCTTGTAGTGAATAATCACATGCTATAAAGCTGACCGACCTCCTCTTTTTCGTTTAATGATAAACCGTACGCTCCGGATTCGTGGTAATCTCAAGGCAACAATAGAGATGAGGGAGGGAAATCCATTTCGAAACGTAATCCCTCTCAAGCAATGTTTGCAGTGTTATCGAAGAACAAGAATAAACCTCCTTGACACTTTTCGCACACGGAAAATATCTTCAGAGAGATGTTGGTATACATGTGTTTGGAACGGTCTTAGACGCGACATCAAAGAAAATCCTCACCACCAACGCCCCTCAAGTGGTTGCAAGTTTACTTTATACAAGTGCTTAATTATATAACGGGAAAATTTTAAACAACTGACCTCATACAAGTCAAACTCGATGCATGGGCATGGGATATTTCTTTATAATAGATGATTATTTACTCCAAAAAGTTACGCTCTAAAAATTGGTGAATCTTTCATTCATACAATCACCCAGCAAATCGCACTCTTATTTGTGAAGTATTACAACTTAAAAAGTGGAAGATTTTTAGAAAGGACGAAGTATGTTTTATGTATTAAACCAGATTAATTTTTATTTAAAATGTATTGGAAATTAATTCAAAACTTATTTCACCAGAGTAAAAAGTAATTCATTCAAGACAATCTGTTAAATAATAAGAATTGTTGCCAGTAAGGTATTATGCCAGTTTTAGTAATTCCATCATTAAAAAAAAAATATTTAAACATGATTTTAATGATAGGGGGGAAAATATGTTCTACAATTTGTCCGAAATTAATTCAAAACTTATTTCAACAAGGGAAAAGTAATTAATTTTTTCCATACGAATAATGTGACAATCGACTACATAATAAGAGTTGTAGTCAGTATGGCTGTATAAAACGTCAGTTTTAGTAATTTTCCCATTTTTGAAAATATTTAACCATGATTTTAATGATATGTGGGGAAATATGTTCTACAATTTGTCGGAAATTAATTCAAAGCTCATTTCACCAGGGTAAAAGTAATTCATTTTTACCATACGAATTAAGTGACAATCGATTACATAATAAGAATTGTAGTCAGCATGGTTGTATAACGCCAGTTTTAGTAATTCTCCCATTAATATATATATATATATATACTTAAACATGATTTTAATGACAGGTGGGGAAATACGTTCTAAAACGTATCGGAAATTAATTAAAAACTTATTTCAACAAGGGAAAAGTAATTCATTTTTTCCATAGGAATAATGTGACAATCGACTACATAATAAGAGTTATAGTCAGTATGGTTGTATAAAACGCCAGTTTTAGTAATTTCCCCATTTTTGAAAATATTTAAACACGATTTTAATGATATGTGGGGAAATATGTTCTACAATTTGTCAGAAATTAATTCAAAACTCTTTCACCAGGGTAAAAGTAATTCATTTTTACCATACGAATTATATGACAATCGATTGCATAATAAAAATTGTAGTCAGTATACAGGGTGGCTACTAAATACTGTTACAAATATTCAGTCATTTTATTTTACAAATATAAAACAGAAAATGATAACTACACTAATATGATGAACATCAGAGATGAAAGTTTACAGGGAAAAAATTTTACTCGAGTTGAACGCCATCATCTTTATCGATTACCATAGATAATCTTTTATGCCATTGTCTGACTGCGGCACGAATCATTTTAAGAGGTAATCGATACCATTCACGCAATATGGAAGCTTTGTGAGAGTCCAAACTTCTGTGTTTGTTGCTGTTTACTTTAGCCTCTAAAATCCCCCAACGCAATAATCTAAAGGATTTAGATCCGGCGAAGAAGGTGGCCAATCTTCTTGCATGATAAAGTTTGGATAATTGACAGGGAGCCAAGCCCGTGTTGATTTAGCTAGGTTCGAAGGTGTAGAATCTTGCTGAAATGCCCAATTCTGTTTAGGATACAACCTTTCAGCTTGTGGGAATAAATGTGTAGCCAATATATCCTGTTTGTAATATTCGCATTGATTTTTATCCCTGTATCGATGAACTTCAAGGGCAATTTTCCATTGTTTGACACTGCAGCCCAAACCATAACAGAATTCTTGTTCTGAAAGCGTTTAACAGTTCGAAAGGTTTCAGGTATATCCTCGAGGGTTGCTGAATATACGACATCATTTTTAGCATTATAACACTGTTCAGTGCAAAATAGCTTCCCATCAGAAAATTTTATTCTGTCAACACTTTTCCTACCGTGCCGCTTCATCAATTTCTTCCTCCTTTGTAATGTTTTTATTCTTTGCGCAGCAGTCAAACCTTGAATTTTCCTTTTGCGATAAGGGACATAACCCAGATCTTCATTTATAATAACTTGCATAGTTCTGCGACTCGCGTTCTTTTCTGCAGCCATTTTATTTGCAGAACGTTGTGGATTTCTTCACACCTTTTCACGAATTCTTTTGATGCTCTCTATTGTGCGAACTGAGCATGCACTTCCAGGCCTAGGCCGATCTTTACATAGCTATTAGTATCCAATAATCAATTTATAGTTTTATATATAAATGTGCCATTAAAAACAAGGCATTTTAATTGCTTAAAGTTTTCACCAGCGGAAAATCTGCGATCAAAGAACTGTTTAATCGTCATTCTTTTGGCTTCCATCTTTAAAATAATTTTAAATATTTGTTTTGTAACAAAATTCGTCTGCACTAATAGAAGATTGCCAAACGTTAAAATAGAGAAATAAATTGTTTTACCAAACTATTAAAATTAATTCGTATTTCTTGGACTGTAACAGTATTTAGTAGCCACCCTGTAGTTGTATAACGACAGTTTTAGTAATTCCCCCATTAAAAAAATATTTAAACATGATTTTAATGATAGGTGGGGACATATGTTCTAAAATGTATCGGAAATTAATTCAAAACTTATTTCCCCACGGTAAAAAGTGATTCATTTAATCACAAATCCTTGTGCTCCTAGTGATCTTCAACTTATCAGTCAGGACGTTTGTTGCAGTCCTGTTTGTTTCCCAAAAAATTTTTTTTGCGAATTTCGAATCATAACTGATAAAAAATTATAATTTATTTCAATAAAAACAAGTTGATCGATAGTTAACCGAAACGAAAATAATTTTAAATAACTTTGGCGAAGTTTCAGAAATTTATCTACACTGTAAAAACTATTAGAACAGAAATAATATCTTCTTAGTACATGCCTATAGAAATAAAACTTAACAAGAAAGATGTTTCATTGTTGTTACTAAAAATATTCAATAGGAAGCCAAACGAAAAAATAAATAAATAAATAAACTTTCAAAGGTTTATTATTCTATATTTGTGCATAATTTGAATTCTTTGAAATATATTTTGTTACAAAATTTGTAAATATAAAGGCGTTCGCTCAAAAGCCATTAAGGGAAAACCTTACTGAATTAATTGGCCCACTCTATGTACTATACGACAGAATAACACTAATTCTGCTACTACCAATAATAAAATCACATATTAGAAATACTATGTACTCATAATGTTAAGATTATTGGTCGTTATATGTGCTGTGAACTGCGCATTAAAAAATTCATTAAACTGATAAAATAACTTCATCTTCATTTTGAAAATTTAAGTGTGATTAAATAAAAAGTAACTTTTAGTAACTTTACTAAAGTAAACTTAAAGTAACTTTACTAAAAATTAATCTGTCATATAATCATTCTTTACTGACAATTACATTATCGGTGTTTTGCAGAGAATATAACTGTGTCAACAAACGTTTAATATATATATATATGTGTGTGTTTCATTTTTAAATGTGCAATTTATTACCTTATTTATCAAACATATTTCATATTTATTTGCACCACATACGATATATTAAAAAAAAATATCAAAATAATTCCTTGAAACCTATAACATGAATATATTAATGTATTGTATGACTTATAAAGACAGCATGTGCCTTATTTTATGACTATAGACCTCTTTAAGAATTGAAAGAATCAACATACCAAGAAGGTGTGTTTTCGTGTCTTGCACCAAGTATGCGATCATACCTTTCTTCAAAAAAGGTTAGGAAGATTTTATAACTTTGGTAAGTCACGTTCCGGCTGTTTCAAATACAGTAAAACTGACATTTATGAGTTAAATTATTCTTTGCCCCGGCGCGGCGGTTTATTGTTAGGCAGGTTAGTAAAATGTAAGTGAAAAAGCCGAAAGTTCTTAAATGAACTTCCTGTTCATGGAATGGTGGTGGGATAGTAGCGAGATATTCTACATATTTAGCCTATCTATGAGAAATCGAGTTAAAAAGAATCCTTTTTGTTTCAATCGATCAAAATTAAAGAATGGAAAGGTGAATTTCTTTAGTTTTATCCATTATTATGGGGCAACTTTGGTCCATCACATAAAAAAAGTTTTTATTCTTTGTTTTAAACAAACAATACGAGATAATGTGGAGATTTTGCCCTCGAAAACTATTTTATTCCCTACTATAGGGTATTTGAATAGTTTGGGGGTAAGTTAAATTTTTTAGTGGCAACATTAGAGGTATTTGTAAATAACTGTTTTCGTGTGTAAATTTTAACTCTCCAAACTATCTATAGTAAAACCATCTGGATAAGACCTACAAATAAGGTAAGTGTCAAAATATTACCTTTAGTAACCTATTTTGACAGGAAATGTTTACGTTTTCATAAAGATGACATGAAAACTAGTATTTCGGTGATACTTTATGCCAGGCCTTTTTTTGGTTCGAAAATAGCCCAAATTACTTAGAAATGCCTTTAATACAACCAAATCTCTTAAAACATGTTTTAAGTAACATTTTTTTCAAATGTTACTGTAGCAAAATGTTGCATTAATTGTTTTTATTCCAGTTGTTGAGGATAACATGACGAAAATTGTTTCTCGCTTCTTTAATATGAACAATTGGTTTATTGTATTTATATGTAAAAAAAAAAAAAAAAAACATTTGTTTATCAAGTTTGCAGTGTTACTTTATTAGCAAATGCTATTGCAAGGGGGTTTCCATAAAAATGTATTCATTTACATATTAAATGTTTCATTTTATATGAAACTAAGTGAATGGATCAAAGAAGCTCCCAGAAGGGACTACTTTGTTCCAAAACTTTAAAATAGTTAAAAAATAAAAAAATAAAAATTTTCCTGTTTAAAACCATACATCTTGCTTCATTGTTTCATGTTAATTGTTTACAACTCCGTTTCGACGCTCAAAAATGGAAATGTGAGTGGAACCAGGAAAAAGTGGCCCAAAGTAGGTTGACGGTACACATTTTTACCGCCAGAGTACCCCCAGAATGCTACAGTTGGTAATTCACTGAGTTCTATAGATTACATTTGGATTCGAAAAGTCAGTTTTTATAGCATATAAAATGAGTACTAAAGGTAAATATCTAGATGTGTAAGTAATTCATGATTAATTTTACAAATTATTTCACATACACAGACACAAAAACAAATAATGTATATATATGATACATAACTGCCAACTTTCCCAGTTTTTTTTTTTTTTTTTCAAAAACATACACATCAATTAATAAAATTATTTTATGGTGTCATTTATTTCTTTGTGTACATATTTGATTTGGTATCTTAAGAAAAATTATTTAATATCTTTATTATAATTAACTCTTAATGGTTTTAATTTTTGATGATAATTTATTTTATTTTATAGATATTTTTGATTACAATAAAATATAAATAAATAAATATGTATTTTGTTGCTATTATTAATATTAAAATAGTCAGTTTTAACTGCTAACCGTAATTATATTGTACTTCCATGTGAAAGTAATGATTCATTGTTAAAGATTTGCCGGCGATCGACATGGAACTTAAGATCTTCTCAGCTTTGGTTAGTAATATTGATCGCATTTTTTCTGTTTAAAAAAAAATCAGTTCAAATGGTTTTAATTTTTGATGATAATTTATTTTATTTTATAGATATTTTTGATTACAATAAAGTATAAATAAATAAATATGTATTTTGTTGCTATTATTAATATTTAAATAGTCAGTTTTAACTGCTAACCGTAATTATATTGTACTTTCATGTGAAAGTAATGATTCATTGTTAAAGATTTGCCGGCGATCGATATGGAACTTAAGATCTTCTCAGCTTTGGTTAGTAATATTGATCGCATTTTTTCTGTTTAAAAAAAATCAGTTCACTTTCGGGGTTTATTTGATTTGCATTTTATTTGTTTTGTTTATATCTTAATCTTCTGGATACAACTGATAGGGCAATTTGAGAATTAGCCTTCAAAGCTAAGCTTGCTATTCTCAATCAGAAACCAACTGTTTTTTACTTATGTTGTGAAATATTCCCCCCTGAAGAGTTTCCCAATATGAGTTTTAATTTTTATTCATGTTTTTTTTTACATTTCTTTTGTAATTTTCCCTATTACATTTTTAATTATTCCACTTTAATATGCATCATTTTGGATAATCAGTTTTATGGTATCATAAATGATTTCATTTCTCTGGTCAATTTTTCATTTGTTAAAATGGTTGATAATTAGAAAAAAATTCATTATACATATAGATAGATAGATAGATATTTTCATTAACCATTTAACTGTTTTGCAATAAAAGTTAGCTTGCTTCGTTACTAAAAGCTTTTTCACACCACTAATTTTTACCTGAAATCTTCGGTTCATTAAATGACGAACTTTTCTCGATTATTTAAGACAAATATTTTTGTACTTAAAAAGTGGTGTTGGCTCTCTGTTTTTAGTTTATGGCGTCAAAAAAAAAAAAAAAAAAAAAAAAAAAAAAAGTGACAGTTAAGTGGTTAATTATTACTTGAAGATTTCAGTTTTTGATTTAGTCACTTTTCTTCATATCACGTAAAAATATCCAATCTAAATTGCGTTTCCGTGAAATTACGCAGGGCTCTCGGCAACCGGTCTGCCAGTATTTTTTTAGTGTCTTGATGAAGTTTATGATTAGTCCATATTCCATCAAATCATGAGAAAATTTTCTAATAATCTAATAATTCTCCAAAATGTACCAACCTAAGCTACGTAATTTCATTGATTTTTCCTAAAGTCATGCAAGATTTTTAGCAACTGCATTTGCAATATTTTTTTCCTTTTTCTGTAGGATTTTTTTAGAATTTCAACACAAGTTTAAATTCCTCATTCTTGGAAAATATAAATCTGCATAACCTCATATGTTTATAGCTATCTGTCTGAGAAGAGCCTATTACAGAGTAAGCATGTGTGTTCATAAATATACATATATATACAAGAGGGAGAGAAACTATGTATATAAGTTGCTTTAAAATATCCACAATAGCACTGAAAGAAACACCAGTAAATGTAAAATACGAATGCTAACAATTGCAATTTGGAAATAAATATGAACATCATTGTGAAGGAAAATTATCAGTAAATCTTAAAATTATGCATTAAAACAGATTGTATGAGACGAAAACAAGCTGGATAAAAATAAAGTTCGGCTAACAAAAATACATTAGTGAGGACTTTAAAGTTCGGCTGAATGTATCAGAATTTGAAAAGGTTCGAATCTACATAAAAAGAAAGAAAGCATCTGTCTGCCTAAACGATTCATTCCGGTGGTTGCCGGCAGAAGTACAAAACCGATCCAATGATGCATAATGAGTGGTAAAACCACTCAGAATGCATAGGTGCAACAGGGAGGAATGGATCATTGTTGTTCAAAATAAAAAAGGGTCTCAACGCCCCCGAAGCGTATCTAACAGCACATTCAGCGATCCACCGCAAGTGACAAGTGAATAGCCTAGTTTACTAAAGGAAAAATCGAGAACTGTAGCGTCACGGGAAAAGTAAAATTGGATATAAAAATAAACCATTGATACTATCCGCAATTTTTTGCAAAAAAATAAAATAAATAAATAAATAAAATAAACATTTTTAGAATGATACAGTTTTTAAAATTAGTTTTTAAAATATAGCTTATGTAGAAAACAGTGGTAGTTAAGAGAATCTATAGACGAATAAAAGTGGCAAACGGAAAGATGAGTTTTTATTACCACAAAATGCAGAAAATTGAAAAAAGTCTAATAATTGAGGCCTTGAGAACGAGAGTTGACCAACCTTGCCAGTTGTGATTTCGAAAAAAATGCTTTCCAAAATTTGTAAAATTTTTTGTCTAACTGTTTTAGGCCAGTTCTGTCTGTGCCAGAAGAGACCCCGCTTCTACAACAAGACAATAGGGTGATTAAGTTGGCAGTGGAAGAGAGAACCAAGACCAAGACACTTGCTCCACTCTGGAACAGGCAACAAGATACCCAAGTTACATAGGGCCATCTTTTAAAGTGGTTCTATCACTTGAGTAATCTCGAAATTAACGAAAAGCATTATATAGCCAGTAGATGGTATGACATACAATGTTTTGACACTTCAAATTCATTTTTCACAAAAATGTGGGATAGTCGGCTTTGGTTCTCAGTGCCTCAACTAGGTAAGATTTTTCGTACAAAAATGAAGCTTTTATTGTATTATTTATTACAGAGTGGATAAATTTTTTCTAAATATAACTTATAAGATCCAGTTGAACGTATAAAGGTTTAAATTTCGTAACTGAAAAAAAAAAAAAAAAAAAAAAATATATATATATATATATATATATCTTGATTGATACGATGAAGAACCACATTCGAACCATTTTTGCAATTGAAAATATCCCTTAAACCTAACAGTTTAGGAATAGGAATTAGTTATGGGGCAATGATAAGAGGAGCCAAGGCTTGATTATTGGAAAGGCACGAGAAACATCAGTTTCCCCTCTAAAATTTAAAAGGGGCCCCAAGATTACTAAAAAGGGCGCCTACAATTTCCATTTTTATTTTTTTTATATTGAATTTTAAAAGTTTTTGAGAAAGCTTGCCTAAAGCTTAAAAAAATCCACATTACTTTTTAAAAAGTTATGTTATCTGTTTAATAAAAGCTGATATTTTAGCGAGCTCTATCAGATATAAAGCTGATATCTCACCATGGGTTTGCATATTTTGTTGAGAATCAGACTGTTCATTACAACATGAAAATCTTTTTCGGATTATAGAACTGTTGAATTCTTTTGATCCATTTTTAGTTAAACATAAAAAAATGAATAGAAACAAATGTAAAGATAGCTTCTCAACTATTTGTCATCAACAATTGTCATAGACCTAACAGATCACTTCAACAGATTATATATTAAGTCAATACCATCAGAAGTGAAAGAAGCAAAATATTTTGGCTTAATTGTTGATTCAAAACCGTATATTTGCCATGCTGATCAGCTTGCTATAATTTTGCACTATGTACAATAAACAAAAATCTGTTTCATTAAATATGAATTCTGCTAAACTACTCCTAGGAATTACATGACATCGCGGTGCTTACTGACTGCCAACGTGGCGTGAAACTGCCACGCGTAACCTCCAACAAACTTGAATAGGAACATAAAGATAAATTTCGAATAATGTTTGTAGTAATGATAAATTTTCATGCGTGCAGAATTGAAAAAACTTACCTTGAATGTAAGGAGGCCCCGAAATGATTGTGCACTTCCATTAAATTAAGAGGTTAATGTGTCCCTGAGAGGAGCCAACCTCTCTCGCTCTCTTATATATATATATAAGCTAAATTTTGTCATTTTAGGCTTAATGCCGACAAAATTGGATGAAATAACGCATCTTCTATGAATGAACTCACAAACTCCTCTGATGATTCTGTGAGTCATTCATAGTTTCTTATTTTACATACTGGTTTCATATGTTCATTTCTAAATCATCTTTTGAACTTTATCAATTTCTTCATATATTTGTGATTTGAAATTTATCATATAAATATATATATATATATACACATATTATTATATTTATATACTATATGGCCAAAAGACACCGACCTCTTTCGATTACAGACATTTTGTCGAATATGTGGAGAAGTACTTAAAAAATCCTTCTGGGACTTCAGGAATGTAAAAAACATGTTTAACCTCCTATTTTTCTGTGAATGTTCGATCACGAGGGAAATTATAGGGAAGCAACAACAAATTGAATAAAAATAATGATATTTGTGATCACCCTGTAAAAAAAAGTGCTTGACGCTCGAAATGATCTGTTGCTCTAGCTCATGACTAAGTGGATCTTGTAATAACACTTGTGCTCCATTGTGTAAGAACAGCACGTATATTCATGAATATATAAAAGTTTCCTTAAAGAAATATAAAAAATCCCGCATGTTTTTTGTATATTAGAATGTAAGGCTTTCCACTAAACATTACGTCAGATTTAGGAAACTTGACAAAGTTCAGTACAAACAATATAGTACTATAATTAGAATATAAATATATTAAATATTTGATGAGAAAGTATATTTGTATGAAATAATTTTCAATTGCGCATGCTCAAACGATAACCCTTTTTAACACTTTGCAACATGGTTGAAAAATGTTTATGAATTGGGTTTGTCTGTCTATCTGTCTCTCTGGCCGTCTATCTGTCTATCCATGCTCTAATTCGCTTAAATGTACTCGGATTGTTATGTATTCGATATATCTTATTGTAGTTCACCATGGAATGTTCGGTACTGAAAATGAAGTGTGTACCAATCATAGTTCATTTACAGGGGCACTCGAAAGTATTCCGTTACATTATGGTGTATTGGGGGGGGGGGGGGGGAATAATTTGCGGTGTATTTTAACAGTATCACAATATTTTAAACATAATGAAATTTATATACGTTATTGAGATGTGCTGGAAGGTGGTTACTATAGAATACGTTATATGTAGCACTCACAGCATGCTTAGAGGGAACTCAAAAGTATTCCAATACAATATGGTCTATGAAGAAAAATCATTTACAGCGCATTTTAAAGATGTTACTCTAATTACAAACATAATGAAATTGATATAAATTTATGAGGTGCACTAATATATGCTTTCTTTAGAATATGGGTGAAATTCATTCATTTGGAGGGTCACGCACCAGTTCGTTTATATAATGGTCTACGGGGGAACATATTTCAATGTTGTTGCATTATTTCAAGTATGATAAAATTTATACACAACTACTGAGGTTTACTACAAGATACTTGCAGTATGAATATGATGTGCATTGCATTTATCGTTCATTTAGAGAGACACATAAAAGATTTTGGATACAATACTGTGCCCGAAGTGTTGTCTATATGAGATGATTGCCGGAAGTGCGTTTTCAGTTATGGTATGGCATTTTAAGTTTAACCAAATATTTGTGTATAACTTCTGTCGACCATATACAGGGCTACACAAAAGATTTCGTACTCATTACTGAGAATGAGCGTGTATTGCTTAAAGGCGTTTTTTATTTAATTTGAGTTATGCATTTTCAAGTTCAACTACATTTAGTACACTAAGAAATGTTTGTTCAGCATATAATGAAACCATATACAGGGATATTAAAAGAACTGGATGTGCATGGAATATGAATAGTAATTCCTGGAAGTGTGATTGAGTTGTTTAAAGCGTGTTTTAGTCTGAATTAAATTTCAGCTTAATATGTGGCGTGTATAATACTGTATATGCAGCTATATACAGGGCAGTATATGCAGGGCTATACAAAAGTATTCAAGTGCGTTTCCCTCTATTAATAAAAAATGCTGAAGGTGAATTTTCAACTGTGCTATGCGTTTTCTTACTAAACTAAATTTTAGCATACTTTGTAGAATTTGTATTCTATTAATCTATAGATCATATACAGAGATACATAAACTAATTGGAGTACTTTTCCGTTTATGGACGGTGATTGTTTAAATCTGGTTTACAAATGCGTTATACGCTTTCTAAAATGTTTACTTGGATATCCTCTTTACCTAATTAAACTGAGAAAATTTGTTAAAGTATTCTGTAAGTGTTACAAAAAGTTTCATAATCTATACTTGAGGCATGATTTTTCTTTCTTGTTTTTCTTTGCGTAATTTGGTAATCAACTATATGGGGAAACTCATATAAAGGTACCAGTCAAGTATCGTGAAAAATCAGGAAGATATTGTGGATAGAGTGAGTTAAATTTCAGTTACTTTCTAAAAGTACCTGGATTATAAGGAATTTTCCACAAACTGCCATTTTTTATTAACTAATTTTTAATAAAGAAGTTAGAATTTAACGTATGTCCAGAGTAGCTTTTGAACGGATACTTCGATTTTGATAATTTTCTTTTTCGTTAAAATGGACTCGTTCTGATTATTCTTTCAAGAAGAACTAAAGCATCAAATAAAAAAAGAAATAAATAAACGGTCAAGTGCGAGTATTATTCACGCATAGAGGGTTCCGTACAATAATATATGAATTAGTAAGTGTATTATTAAAAAAATACCGTTGCTAAAAGAATACTAAGACTTTGTAAAAACTATACAACGTAGGGTTGGGTATAGCTGTATAGTACACAGGGTGCAAAGGAAAGTCCCTTTAACCTGAAAATATTTGCGAACGGAGAGAGCTACAGCTATGCAAGTGAGGTAACGGTACAGTAAAGCGACTACGCCCGACCTAATGCAAACGACAGCAGCACCCCAGTGGCGAAATTTGGAAGATAGCCATTGCAAATTGAAAACGAAAAGAGGTAGAGCAAATTTTCCAATTAGAAAGTTTTAGAGCATCAACTAATTAGTGCGAAACGACATTTGCTTCACACGGATAAGATAAAACGTCACGTGCATACCCGAAAATGTCCGAAATCGATGAGCGACGATTCTACTTTGCCTAGTCACACTCCGGAAATGTAGCTGTGCACAATTGCAGATTGTGACGTTGTACTGTGCTGTAATGTCTGTAAAGATTTAATATCCAATGCATTTAAAATTTGAGAATAACCCTTTTAGGGCCAGAAGAATTCTGTTCGTAAATAAAAATGAAATAATTGACTGACACCAGAATATTCAAACGAATTTCTCAGAAAACAAAAACCTGCTAATTTGCACTTTCATTACAAAAGCAAAATTTTATTAAAATATTCTTGGTGCCATGTGTCAGTTTTGGAATTAAAATTAGGTGGCTAGACCGTCTAGCCACCGCCCTTGAAAGGATTAAATCTATGTCGTCGTATTGAAGAGTCTTGCAATAGACATTCCATGCTGAGAAATGTGCATGTAGAATTACTCTCACGAATACAAACGTGTAACGTGAGCAATGGCGAACTTTTTGAACATACTGAATATCAACTTTTTATCACTATGAGACAGTTTGTCTTTTTTTTGTGGGTGTGATGTTATCAAAATGTATTGAGATAACTACGTATTTATAACTTAAATTGTGCGTATGTGTTCATACTTCTGAGTATTCCATTCAAACGTTTACACAAAATGGAGTTCATCGATTTCGGACATTTTTGGGTAAACAGGCGAAGATTTATCTTATCCATGTAAACCAAATGTCGTATTCTATTAATTAATTGATGCTCTAAAACTTTCTAACTGGAAATTTTGCTCTATCTCTTTTCGTTTTCGATTTGTAGTGGTTATCTTCCAAATTTTGCCACTAGGGGGCGCTGCTGTCGTTTTCATTAAATCGGGTGTAGTCGCTTTACTATACCGTTACCTCAATTGCATAGCTGTAGCTCTCTCCGTTCACAAGTATTTTCAGGTAAAATCGACTTTCCTTTGCACCCTGTATACTAAAAAAATATAAATGGCTATACCATAGAAGTTCAAAGATATATGGAAACTAAATAATAGCAAATATAGCTATTCTGTATATTTGTTATTCCATATAGGTTTTTAGTTAACCTTTAAAGACGTAGTAGGTGTATTGAGAGAGCCACTCAATAGAAATTAGTCGCGAATCCCATAGTATTTATGTGATTAATTCACATTAAATTAGTCTGTTTTTAACAATTTGACTTTTATTGCTTTTATACTGCTACTGGGCATTGCATCAAATAAATATATCCTTAAAATTTGTTATCTAAGGCTTTAAAAGTCGATGGAGCATAGAGTACGCCGTCCCTGTCATTATGTATATGTCCAAACCGTCCGTATCTTTAAGGGTTAATATCTCGGCTAATTACCGACGATTTTTTCCGAAATTCATGATCAACAATGCTTTTGTACTTCTTATACGATAGGTACCTCCAACTCTGCTCAACACTTTTGCTGCAGCTCGTAAATCGAAATTTGAGTGTAACGGAAAAATGCGATTTTCTCAAAAACTATGTGACCTAAGGGTAATCGCTATAATTTTCCTGAAAGATTTAAATTAATGTCTAATACCTCTAATTTTTTCATAATTTTAGTTTCAATACACTGTTAAAAATTTTGCAGCATTCTGGCAGGTCATTCGACCGTTTTTTGAAAAAACGGTTTCTTAACCATAATTTAACTATATTCTGACCATAAAATTTCCAATAATATGGTCAGAATAGTGTTAAAATTACGGTTGTGTAACCGTTTTCGGAAAAAACGGTCAAATGACCTGCCAGAATGCTGCAAATTTTTAACAGTGTAGATTCGGAATTAGATGGAGAGAACATATTTTTGCACTACATTTTCCGCCATAACTTTGAAAACATAATACCTAAAATTAAATGAAATATATTTTTGATTTCAGCGTTACGAAAGCTTTCACACGATACCCCACATGATATACAAAGAAAATATTTTTTTCTTCAAGTAACTTAATTACGCCCTCTACATTTTTCCTAAATATATTTATGAATACTTATTAATCTGTAAATATGTGGGTCAATAGTCTTTATTACTTCCCCCAATCTGAACTTTCCAAGTGCATAGTTTACGAGTAAAAGGGCTGTGACAGACAGACACAGGAGTGATCTTACAATGGTTCCGTTTTTACTTTTTAAGTACGGAACCCTAAAAATAAATAAATAAAAATAAAATAACTAGAAAACAGGAATTCTGCTTTTTCAGAATTTAGTGTCGCCCCGATGACAAAAAAATATATGTATATAAATATAGATACAGCAAAGTCCCGATTATCCGAGTTAATCGAACTTATACCTTTGGAATGGATCATTTGCTTCTGATGGATTCGACTTCTCTTTCATCTTCACCTAACACTTTATTTATAATGACTGTTTCATAATAATGGAAGCCATCAGTCCACCAGAAGAAAATAACTCTGTGAAAGCAGAAACTCCGATAATCGGGACTCTATTGTAGTTCAGTTTTAAGACTTAAAACGCGCGATTTTATTTTACATGTAGTGACGTCATCCACATCCGCTGTAGAATTCATCATTTGCGATCCAGCGTTAAACAACATCTACAGTAAAGTACGCTTAGGACGTCACTATCGCTAAGTAATACACAAATCCAAAAAAAAAAAGAGATTTCATCATTCAAAAAACTTGACAAAAAAAATCGGCTATCTAAAGATTCACAGGCCTTCATTTGTTTGTATTATTAATATAGATATTTAAAATTAAATTTAGTTTCTAATAGCTCCCTGTTTTATCAGAAATCCTTCATTCATATTTTTTTCAAAATAGCACATATTTTAATTAATTTTTTTTCTTCCGTTTTTATGGGAAAATGGCAACAAAAAGATATAATTGCTATTTTTCTGTCACTTTCTACAGAAATGGAGTTCTTCCGTTGCCAATATTAAACAAATGGCTCTAAAAACTACAAAAAAATTAATATCTCAAAAATAAATGGAGATGCAGTTTTCAAACAAATTGCATTAAAAAGTACTTTTTTCCCCCAATACGCCGGTATAAAAATCGAAAATGTGCGATGCTTAGAAGTTTAAAAAATTGCTATAGCGTATTTAATCGTAATGCTTTGTTTTACGACTGGCTTCTGTAAGGTAACGTTATTTTTTGTAGACGGCACAAAGTAAGCTGGGAGAAAGAAATAGTATACCGTACCGGGGGTTAAAAAATAAAAATAAAAAATGACACTTTTAGGAAAATCTCTTATCAGTCAGCTACTTTCAGACTTCAACTGGAATTTAATCACTCTATCGCTAATATATTTCTGAATTTTCAGAATATTCGACTGGCTTTTTTTTTATATGAATTGCCCTATATAACTAGTTTACTATCAAATTTTGAGAAAAAGTTTGTTATCATTCACGTACATTCAGTTAAAAAAAATATTTAACAGCTATATATACATAAATGCTCATACGTTTTCAGATATTTAATATGTTTACATTCTAATTGCAGTATATTTTTACTTTCTTCTATCTTTACAAGAAAAAAGTATTGGATTCATGAAAATTTTCGAATTCTGGTTTTTGACGGATTCACACGTTTCAGGGGGTCAGATAACCCGAAAAACACGATTTTACAAAATGTCTGTCTGTGAGTCTGTCTGTGTGCGACACAAATTTTGTGGACGCTCTATCTCAAGAACTAATGAATGGAATTTAATGAAAATTTATATTTAGTTAGTCCCTGATATAAATTGGTGCTGATTAGTTTTTGGTGTAAATTGCTCAACAGGTGGCGCTGTTATGCAGCATTTTTCACGATTTCCAGAATAGCTCAATCTCGAAAACTATTGCACGGATATTCATCAAACTTAAGATTCAGTTAGGCTTTGACAAGAATCGACGTTTTATACATTTTGGTGTAAATCGCTCAACAGGTGGCGCTGCTATGCTGAATTTTTTGCAATTACCGCAATAGCTCTATCTCCAGAACTAATGCTTGGATTTTCAACAAACTTCATATTCAGGTATACCTTGATATGAATTACCGCTGTTTATGTTTTGGTGCAAATCGCTCAAGAGGTGGTGCTGCTATGCTGAATTTTCCAGGATTTCCACTATAGCGCTAACTCAATAACTAATGCACGAATTTTCATCAAACTTCAGATTCAGATATTCCTTGATACCAATTAGTGCTGTTTCTGTTTTGGTGCGAATCGCTCAATAGGTGGCACTGCTATGATACATTTTTCAGAATTTCTGCTATAGCTCTATCTAAAGAACTAATGCGCGAATTTTCATGAAACTTCAAATACAGATATACTTTGATATGAATTGTGCTAAATTGATGTAATTTCTTGTATTATTTAAATGATTTAATTGACGTGATTTATATAGAAGAAAGTTTTGTGATAGACACAACATACTGGTTTCTAATTTGCTAAGTTTCCTGATAGTGGCGTTAAATTTAGTGGAATACTCTGCTTGCTATAAACGAAAAACATACGGAAAGTTCTTGAATTTTTAAAAAAAGAAATCCTCTTATATCTCTATGAATTTAACTACTATTCCTACACATATGAGTACAAATGTTGCACAAGATCTACATAGTCACGTTCTACAAATACAGATCTATTTTACTTTATAGGCTGATCGAAAATATATATTTCTTTATTCTAATTTGTTCTTGGTCCCGTAATTGCTCTAATGATCAAACATTCACTGAAAAATATGTGGTTAAGCATGTTATTCATATTGTTGGAGTTCCAGAAGAATTAGTTGATTATTTTTGTAGATATTCGGCTTTTGGCATATAGTTTGTGTGTATATATACATATTTGTATATATATATGTGTGTGTCATTTATATATGTGCATACGTTTTCGAAAATATGTATATATATATATATGGCCGATTTTTTCTCATTCTGACCAGAAAATCAGAGTTCTAACTTTTTACGACTGCTCTTTCATCTTCACATAATACTTCATTTATAATAACTGTTTCATAATAATGGAAGCCGTCAGTCCATCAGAAGAAAATGATCCATTCCAAAGGTATATTCTTTCATTAGCGCTCCTTCGTTCTGCCCCCTCTCCCCCCCCCTTAGTTTCGGCCCTACTGACAGCTTTCCTGTTGCTGCATCCTAATGGATGTGCTGGAAACAGAGGCGGATTAACCACTACTCAGGCCCCTAAGCTTGGCTTTTTTGCGGGCCCCTTGCTCTCCTTCAAAGCGATATAGACCAGATGATTCAAAATACATGTCTGCTCAATTATCTCATAAACCACTGATGAAGGGAACAATTACAAAAAGTATAAAGATTAAGTAAAGTTTTTAGGTATGGTATTTGTTTTACCTAAAAAAATTTTTAATTTAATTTTGATGCAATCCCCGGGTCCTATAAGTTATATTTAGAAAAATGTTTTTTGCCTAAGAGAAACAACAACAACAACAAAAAAATAAAAATAATTAAATAAATAAATAAAATAAGAATAAACTATTTTTTACAACCAAAACTTACCAAATTATGAATTTTATGTAATTTCAGTTTTTTCTAGCACTAGAAACGGAAAGAAGTATTATTTAGTACAGGTAAACGGCAGATATTGAAATTTTATAAAAATCAAAATATTATAATTTGGTAAGTCTTAATCGTAAAAGAATGCGATTTTTAAAAAAATGCTCTTCTTAGATCGAAGATAACATGCTTTTAGTATACAGGGACTCAGGGGCCGTACTTTTGAAATTCCTGAAAAATGAAAAAACGTCCTAAAATGTCCTAAAATATGGTAACCTGTCTTGAAATTTCGCGAGTTTGTACTATAAGTAGATATAAAATAGGGCTTCTGCGCCAGCGGCACGACCTTGAACGACCTTGAACGACCTCTGCATGCTGTTTGAAGGTTATGCGGCGTAGGTGAAGGTTATACTCTGGGAGGCGGGGTCAAGGTGATGCGTCATCTTATAGTATGAGGGGTAATTTTGAGTTTGATTTTTTTTTAATGATAATTAATTTTAATTGGGGGACTTTAACTTTTTTCGGGGTAATTTTTGAAGATAGAAATTTTTGTGAGATTGATTTTTTTTTTTCTGACCGTACTACAGTACGAGGGGTTATTTTAAGTTTGATTTTTTTTTTTTAATGATAATTAATTTTAATTGGAGGACTTTAACTTTTTTCGGGGTAATTTTTGAAGATTGAATTTTTGGGAGATTGATTTTTTTTTCTTACCGTACTACAGTATGAGGGGTAATTTTAAGTTTTTTTTTTTACTAATGATAATTAATTTTAATTGGGGGACTTAACTTTTTTCAGGGTAATTTTTGAAGATTGAAATTTTTAGAGATTCATTTTTTTTTTCTCACCGTACTACAGTACTTAGGGATAATTTTACATTTGAAAAATACATTAACGATAATTAATTAAGAAATTTTAATTGGGGGACTTAATTTTTTTGGAGTAATTTTTTGAATTTTTTGGGACATTGATTTTTTTTTTTTTTTTTCGTCGTACGAGGGGTTATTTTAAGTTTGATATTTTTTCATTAATGATAATTAATTAAGAAATTTTAATTGGGGACTTTAACATTTTTTGGGAGTATTTTTGAAGATTGAATGGGGGACTTTAATTTTTTTCAGGGTAATTTTTGAAGATTGAAATTTTTAGAGATTGATTTTTTTTCTTACCGTACTACAGTATGAGAGGTAATTTTAAGTTTTTTATTTTTTTTTTTACTAATGATAATTAATTTTAATTGGGGGACTTTGACTTTTTTCAGGGTAATTTTTGAAGATTGAAATTTTTAGAGATTCATTTTTTTTTCTCACCGTACTACAGTACTTAGGGATAGTTTTACATTTGAAAAATACATTAACGATAATTAATTAAGAAATTTTAATTGGGGGGCTTAAATTTTTTGGAGTAATTTTTTGAAATTTTTGGGACATTGATTTTTTTTTTTTTTTTTTTTTTTTTTTCGTCGTACGAGGGGTTTTTTGAGTTTGATATTTTTTTATTAATGATAATTAATTAAGAAATTTTAATTGGGGGACTTTAACTTTTTTTGAGAGTATTTTTGAAGATTGAATTTTTCATGGACATTGAATTTTTTCGTCGTACTGCAGTATGAGGGGTTATTTTGAGTTTGATTTTTTTTACAAATGATAATTAATTAAGAAATTTTAATTCGGGGACTTTAACTTTTTTCGGGGTAATTTTTGAATTTTTAGGGGTCATTGATTTTTCTTTTCGTCGCACGAGGGGGTTTTTTGAGTTTGATTTTTTTCATTAATGATAATTAATTAAGAAATTTTAATTGAGACACTTTAACTTTTTGGGGGTAATTTTTGAATTTTCATGGACATTGATTTATTTCGCTGTTGTTTAGTACGAGGGGATATTTTGAGTTGGATATTTTTTTACTAATGATAATTAAGAAATTTTAATTGGGGGACTTTAACTTTTTTGGGAGTATTTTTGAAGATAGAATTTTTCGGGGAAATTGATTATTCTTTTCGTCGTACTCCAGTACGAGGGGTTATTTGTACTTTTAAAAAATTAATTAAGAATTTTTAATTGGGAGACTTTAATTTTTGGGAGTAATTTTTGAGATAGATTTTTTTTTTCTGACATTTATTTTTTAGCACACTTGAGTTTTCGGTGTGTAAAAACACCGAAAACTGGCAACGATTTTTAATTTGGGAACTTTCAAATATTTTTTTTTCGCGATTTTCCTTTAGCAATCGAATTTTAAACATTCATTAAACATTTTAATTGGGAGACTTTATCTTTTAACGCAAATTTTTAGATAAAAATGGAATTTTCAACATAAATTGGATGAGAGGACTTTACGCGATTCAATTTAGTGACGTATGCGCTTGACTCTTGAGTATTAATTAAAATTTTGAATGAGGTCACATGTGAATTTTGTTATTTAGTGTTAGAATTTTTGTCTGCAAATTTTAAAATAGTACTGCCCCCACCAGTGGCTGAGAGGTTCTGCTCACGAAGCTAATAGACGGGAAGTGCTGGGTTCGATCCCAATCGCACCCGTCGGCCTAATCGTTCGGAGTTTTCTTCGAACCATGGATTTTCATGCGTAAATTCGGGTTAGGTTACCTTAGAAAGACCTTCACGAAGGGTACTCTCCCCTATATACCTAGTGTAGATAATCAATCGAGCCCGTCGGCCTAATCGTTCGGAGTTTTGTTTGAGTCATGGATTTGCATGCGTAAATTTCGGTTAGGTTCCCTTAGAAAGACCCTGACGAAGGGCACTCCCTCCCTTTATCCATAGTGTAGATAATCGGTCGTCAAAATTAACCCACCTTTTTAATAGTACGAGTAAACTTTTTTTTTCTGAATCCGTGTTAGATGAGTAGATATTTTTTCTCGGTTTTATACAAAAATAGAAATTGGTAAGATATTTTTGAGGATATCGGTTTTTTGGCTTGTTATGCAATGTTTAGGTATGTATTGTTTAATTTATATGAAAATATATTTTGAAAAAAAAAAAAAAAAAAAACATGAAATGACATTCATAAAGATATTAGGAAATGTATACCCCCTACCCCTAAATGAATATCTATATATTTGTAAAATATGGGGTTACCTATTCAATGGCTCGTTTGAATTTGTCCCTTCAAATTTTATTGACGCATGTTTTCTATTTTTTAAACAGTGCCATTATAAATTATCTAGATCTATTTTTCAAAACTAGAAAATCGTTTTTTAAACATATATAATTTTTGAATGTTTCTATTAAAATACTTTGAATTTTTAATAAGATTTTGGGAAAAAACGCATTTTTTACAAATTTTCGCTAATATTACGCTTTTTAGAATAAAACTATTAAATACATAAATTTACCAAAAATTTAACACACTTACTTTACTTAAAATGACTTTCAGAACCTAAAAAACGCGTGTTTCTGTAGGAAAATGTCTACTATACTGAACCGTGGTCATCGTGCGTTATCTTTGGGAACACTCAGAAGTGAATCACTTTATCTAGATAAGGGGTTTTCCTTTTTATCGTGATAGGATATTAGATTTTAATTTCGATTGTCTAATGGTGGGGTACAAATTAAGATTTTCAAATAATTAATTTAAGATTTTTATTATCTCACTGATTGCGAATTTAATGAATGAATGATTAATATTACGTCACACAAAACGAATTTTTTGAATAATTATGATTTAATATTGCGTCACAATTTTTAAATGATTTTATTAATATAAAATTTTTATCCAATTGGGGGTCATTTTTTCTTATAGATTTATTTTAAATAAAATTGGAATATTCATTTAGTAATACTTTATTAACAATTTAATGCATGTGCGACATTTCTTTTGGATAAAATTAAAACTATTTTCTAATGAGACCTTTAAAAACGGATACTTTTTTAACTGATTCATTAACCGCGAGAATACTTCAAACATGTCCTTGATGAGTCATCACGAATAACACTCGAAAACATGAAAGTTTTAATAAATATATTGAGGTTTATGAAAAGTAACACTTATTGAAATTTATTTAATATTTTAAATAAACATTACGCGCAGTGACCGTTACGCATACATTTTAAAATATAGATCTAGTTCAAATTTTACTAAGTTTCGTAATGGAGGTCACGTTATACCCTAACCAATCATACTATTTAGTCAGGGATTGCTATTTTGGAATTATCTAAATTAGTTACAAAACTTCTCATTTTTTAATAACTACACTAATCATAAGTCTTGTTTAATCAAATAAATATAATTTTTATCGTTTTTGTTACTTAACAAGATATAAATACCTTATACATATGCTATATTGATTCTGGTTTAGTGCATATAAATTTTAACTAATATTTTTCTTTTAGTAGATATAACAATATTCGCCAACATATATATATATTTTTAACATTATTCAAATTTCGCACAAACCTTTAAATAATTTTGGAAAAAATATTTCATTTTTAGAAGATTAACCATAATATTAATTTTAAACCTCTTAATTCTTTTTTAATTGAGGTAGTACGATAGAAAATTAATATATTCGACACAATAAAGAAATTACTAATTTATATTAACAATGATTTTAAGCATTATGTTAAAATTCGAGATTTTTCATTTACAAATACAGTGACCTCTCACTTATACGACTCTCAGTTATACGACTCTCTCAGTTATACACCGAATTTTCTTGGTCCCGTCCACGCTTTATGGGAAATAATGCTAAACATCTCTCAGTTATACGACTGCTTCTCTCACTTATACGACGCTTTAACTGGTTATGGTGATTTTGCATTTCTCACTCAAGAATTTAATTTTATAATTTTTACAGTACAAATCAGCTACGTTTTCTTACCTTTAAACTTTAAACTGGAATCAGATTTAATCGCGTCGTTTAACGAAATGCGTGCTTCAAATTTACCGATAGATAGTGTGATTTTAGAAGAAAAGGCTCGCGCTCTTGCTGAGGAATATGGAATCGAGAATTTTTCACCGTCTCGGGGTGGAAAAAAAACATGGATTTTCGCATCGCCGCGCCGCATCACAAGAGAAAGCGCATGTATTGATAACAATGATGGTAGGCAATGGTTGCACAATCCAACATTTGTTAATTTAGGATGATAAAACTCAAGACATTTTAAACTGTGATTAAAAAAAAGGACTGTTTTAAAAACTGATGCCAGGTAAGACATAATAATACAAAAGAGATTCATGTCACGGGGGCAGAAAGTAAAGAAGTGCTAACTATCCTTTTTTACACAAAAAGGGATTGTTCAGAAAAAATAGAACCTTCAGTAATAGGAAAATCAAGAAAACCTCGATGCTTTAAGAATATAAAAAAACTGCCATGTAGCTACAGAAATTCAATAAAAGCATGGATGACATCACAGATTTTTATTGATTTTTTTTAAAGAGATGGATGATAAATTTCGAAAATAACAAAGAAAGGTTTTACTTCTAATGGATCAATGTCTATCACATCCAGATGTAAAAGATTTACCATTTCTGCAACAAATTAAAGTTCAATTTTTGACAGAAAATTCTACAAGCAGATTAAAGCCATTAGATCTAGAGATTATAAAGAATTTCAAACATTTCAAACTAAACTACTAAAGGAGTTTGATTCATCTTTTTATTTTTGATCGGGGAAACAAAAAGAAAGCTAAAGCAATTTAAATTTTAGATGCTATGCGTCTTACAGCATCTGCATGGAAAAAAAATAAAGAATTGTTTTAGGAAATGTGGATTTTCAAAAGCACAAACAGCTAGTTCAACGAATGAACCCGATTTTCAGAGCGTATGAGAATCCTTTAATGACGAAGACTGGGATGAAATGTTTAAGGACGAACGTATTAATTTAAAAGATTATATACAGTCTGATGAGAAACTTCTTCTGTCAAAACTGAGAGCTGCTGAAGAAATCGTTCAGGCTATCAATAGTGAAGATGTGAGGGAGTAGGATGTCGAAGATGGGAGCGATGTCCCAGCTATTGTAAATCTTTCAGAAGCAAGTGCCGCTTTAAATGCATTAAAAAATTATGTCCATCATAATGATTATGTCCAAAATAGCTTAAAAGCTAGACTTAGAAAAAGACATTTTCTCTTTTCGTCGACAACAAGGACAAACTAATATAACTTCATTTTTTGAGAAAATCTGATCTGTAAATCTTTAAAATAAGCATAGTGGTATAAATGAAATATTTTGTGAACTTTTTAAATTTATTCTATGTTTTATTTTTTTAATATGTTTTATAAATTTTGTTAAAATACGTTCTTAGTAATCAAAACTTATCGTTTTTAATATAGATAAAATAATTAATGCATATAAAGTTTGAAATTTGTATAATAAGACGGTCTCTCACTTATACGACTCTCTCAGTTATACGACTTTTTTCTACGGTCCCCTGAAAGTCGTATAAGTGAGAGGTCACTGTAATTTGAAAAATAAAACATTTAAAAGTAAATTGACTTACTTGTATTAATTTTCCATCTAAATCCAAAAGGCTTTCAAACAGAAACAACACACCACATACAGTTTTGTGTCACTATATGAAATGAATTAGGATTTTTCACCCCAATCTCTTATCTCTGGGGTAATTCCTAGAACTGACTCATGCGATTCGCACAATATTACATCGTAATTTGAATCTAAGAACAGTGTTAATGAATTTAATATGATGCGTTATTAATAAGGGATTAAATATAATGTGTAATTAATAAGGGATTTAGTTAATTTGTTTCGTTATTAATTAAAACCTGAATATAATTATGTCTTTTTAAGTCTTATTTAATAGAATAGGAATACTTTTAAAATTTTCAGGAGGTTTTTTTCAGAAACACTTTTAAGAATACTTTTCTTAATGAATGTGTAATTAACATTTTTTAAATTAATTAATTAATACGTAATTAAATTTTCAAAATTAAAATAAATATAAAATAGAAGAGAAATTCTTTTCAAATTTATTAAGCAAAATACAAGTTATTATTAGGTAATATTTCAAATTGCTGCAATTTTTAAACATGTTGAGTTATCACTGAGAACTTAATATCGAGGTATTTGAATAGTAATGCTAATCAGAATTTGAAAAAAAAGAAAAATAGTAAAAATAATTTTGATATTAACTAACTTGCATAACTTGCTACAAACATGACTTTCTTTTGAACACACTAGAATGGGATTGAACTTTTAAAGACATATTTATCTCACATATTTAAAATAAAGACTTGTGCTAAATTTTCAACGAAAATATTTCTCATTTTAAAGTTAACTTCTTTCATTGAAAAAGTTCTATACTTGGAAATTTCACATACAAATTTTTCTCACATGGAAAAAGACTTAAGTAATTGTATTAGAATAAAAACTTATCATATGAAAATTTTACTTGTGTAAATAGTATTTTAAAAAAACTTATCATATTAAAATTTTTTATAAGTTAATTATTATTATTAAATCTATGTCTCCCACCACTCACTTTTTTTATAAATAAATATTTATCACCTTTTAATGGAAACAAGGATGGTAGGTAAACCTTTCGTTTTATATTTTAAAATTAATATGAGCCTTTTTTTTTCAGTGCGACTCCTTCAAATTTAAAACCCTTTGAAAGCTTTTATAGGGATAACATAAAAAAAATCGAAGTCTCCCATTTCACCAATAAAGAATTTGTACTAAATACACTACAGACATTCTTGTTTTAACATGATTTGAAAAATTTTAATTCAAGTTCTTTTGAAAACTTTACTTATTTCATAGGGAGAAAAAAAAAACATGCATTTATAAATTTTTAGTTTCACATATTACACACTAAATAAAATATATATTAAGATAAAACATTTGCAAACTTATTTATAAAAAGGAAAGACATAACCTTATTTCACTTTTTCGTTAAGCATATTTTTAATTCACAAGCAGGCTTCACCCATATTACTTAGCACACAAGTTACTTCAGCGAAAAATCCCTTTTCCTTATCTAAATGATTCATACCTCCCTCATGAATACGTTATACAAACGATGTATTAGTTTAATGAATATAAATTTTAACTGAATCCTTTAAACTTTATTTGATAACATTCGATCATTTTTATATTTCAAAACGAAGAAAAATTATTGAATATCACCTAACAAGCATATACTTTCACACTAACATGTTATAAAAACACTTCTCAATATTCAAATTTTATGATATTTCGACATCTCTCGCCAAGCTTTTTAAGAATGAAAGACTATTTCGTTAGAATATTTAGCTTTTTGTATACAATTTTAGCAATAAATACATAATGCACTCAACTTTACTTTGTCATTAAACATTAAATTAATCCATCGCATAGCAATTCAAACTTAGGATTTTTTTATTTAGGGTAGATAAGTATACATGTATATATATATATATAGCACATTATGTTTTAAATGCGTTTGTCGGACCCAGAATCCTGCATCATAAATAAACTAAGTATAACCATAAAACATGCAAGAAATTTAAACAGATATAACCTGAACAAGAAAAAACAACAAAAGGCTGTGGCCTCTTCAGCGGTGGGCATTATAGAAAGCACAGCAATGTTTCAGATTAATTACAATTTACAACAAACTATTATTCACTTTATATATTTACTTTTAGTTTTACTTTTGATCTTTCTGAGCTTATATATATATATATATATATACATGTGCATATATGTGTGTCTGTGTGCATTTGTTAATGGGGGAAAAATTTAAAAGGTATACACATTGAAAGTTAATAAAATTATTTAAAAAAATTTATAAAAATATTTCAAGAGAGTATTAAACATTTTAAGACAGTATTAAAGATTTGAACAACTGATAAAAATGCTTTGAAAAACATTTAAAATTATTTAAAATGTTTTTTTCATATTTTAAAGTAAACAAATTTTAATACATAGCTATGTACATACAGGCATTTGAGCTATATACATACATGCATTTGACCTATGTTAACAGAACAAATGTTTTATATATTTCGATGCTATTTCCAAGTTAGTCAATTTATACTTTTTGAATATGCATATACATATATTTGTAAATTTTAATGCTTTCTCTTAAAACTGACTAGTTATTTATCCTAGCATTATCCTATTATTATCCTAGTTATTTATCCTACATTTATTAACACAAAAAACCAACTGCTTTTCAAACGACTGTGTGATTATCAAAACAACCCAAATCCTTTTATCTACACATATGCAATCATTTTAATAAACTAGAGGCCACATTTTCAATCGAATAAAACAATGACTAATCAAATAGGTTATATCCTAACTTAAATTATACCTTTTATGTGATATTGCTAAACATGCTACTACAATGTCTAATCAAATAGGTTATGTCCTAACTTGAATGATACCTTTTTTGTGACATCGCTAAACAAACTTCTAACTTGTAAAAATAGCATGATAACTTGTTTTCACTAGACAAACTTAATAATTTTCGTAGGTTTTATAAAATAATCGACATGTTTGGTTATCTATCATCATAGTTTTCTAAAATATATCCAAAAAAGTTTGCTACTATTAAAAAACATGCTTTTAATTCAGATAGTTTTCACTCTTATTATTTAGAAACATATAACACAAAATATTTTTATTAAATAATCACTATTTTTCACAAGTTTGCAATATTTATATGCTAACTAGGGTTAGTAGTATTCAGACTTGAAAATATCTTTATAGATCAAACATGAAAATTTATATGTCTGACAATCCTTTGACTATTTTTAGTTAAAGTTCGTGTCATGAAATATAACCGCAAAGCTTAAAATTATACTTTGCAGTTTTCTATTAAAAATTAATGTTTTAAAATTCATTAAAATTTGAAAAATTATTAAATACTATTACATTTTAATTTTTAAATTCATTTTTATATAAAAACACACAAAATAATAATACTTATCTAATATGGCAGCTAGCAGTCTTAAGCGCAACCTTCTCTTTCAAAAACTAAAAACGAAATGAATAATTCTAAGTCCTTATCAGCTAATCTTATCAACTGATTAGATCTAGTCACGTGATATATGACATCACTTATCACTAATGACGTAGGGGTTATCACGTGATAGGGAATCCCCATCACGTGGTATATGATATCACTAATGACGTTTTATCACTAATGACGTAGGGGTTATCACGTGACCGGGAATGCCCATCACGTGGTATATGATATCACTAATGACGTTATCATATACCACGTGACTAGATCTAATCAGTTGATAAGATTAGCTGATAAGGACTTAGAATTATTCATTTCGTTTTTAGTTTTTGAAAGAGAAGTTTGCGCTTAAGACTGCTAGCTGCCATATTAGATAAGTATTATTATTTTGTGTGTTTTTATATAAAAATGAATTTAAAAATTAAAATGTAATAGTATTTAATAATTTTTCAAATTTTAATGAATTTTTAAAACATTAATTTTTAATAGTTAGAAAACTGCAAAGTATAATTTTAAGCTTTGCGGTTATATTTCATGACACAAACTTTAACTAAAAATAGTCAAAGGATTGTCAGACATATAAATTTTCATGTTTAATCTATAAAGATATGTTCAAGTCTGAATACTACTAACCCTAGTTAGCATATAAATATTGCAAACTTGTGAAAAATAGTGATTATTTAACAAAAATATTTTGTGTTATATGTTTTTAAATAATAAGAGTGAAAACTATCTGAATTAAAAGCATGTTTTTTAATAGTAGCAAACTTTTTTGGATATATTTTAGAAAACTATGATGATAGATAACCAAACATGTCGATTATTTTATAAAACCTACGAAAATTATTAAGTTTGTCTAGTGAAAACAAGTTATCATGCTATTTTTACAAGTTAGAAGTTTGTTTAGCGATGTCACAAAAAAGGTATCATTCAAGTTAGGACATAACCTATTTGATTAGACATTGTAGTAGCATGTTTAGCAATATCACATAAAAGGTATAATTTAAGTTAGGATATAACCTATTTGATTAGTCATTGTTTTATTCGATTGAAAATGTTGCCTCTAGTTTATTAAAATGATTGCATATGTGTAGATAAAAGGATTTGGGTTGTTTTGATAATCACACAGTCGTTTGAAAAGCAGTTGGTTTTTTTGTGTTAATAAATGTAGGATAAAAAACTAGGATAATAATAGGATAATGCTAGGATAAATAACTAGTCAGTTTTAAGAGAAAACATTAAAATTTACAAATATATGTATATGCATATTCAAAAAGTATAAATTGACTAACTTGGAAATAGCATCGAAATATATAAAACATTTGTTCTGTTAACATAGGTCAAATGCATGTATGTATATAGCTCACATGCCTGTATGTACATAGCTATGTATTAAAATTTGTTTACTTTAAAATATGAAAAAACATTTTAAATAATTTTAAATGTTTTTCAAAGCATTTTTATCAGTTGTTCAAATTTTTAATACTGTCTTAAAATGTTTAATACTCTCTTGAAATATTTTTATAAATTTTTTTAAATAATTTTATTAACTTTCAATGTGTATACCTTTTAAATTTTTCCCCCATTAACAAATGCACACAGACACACATATATGCACATGTATATATATATATATATATATATATATATATATATATATATATATATATATATACATGTATACTTATCTACCCTAAATAAAAAAATCCTAAGTTTGAATTGCTATGCGATGGATTAATTTAATGTTTAATGACAAAGTAAAGTTGAGTGCATTATGTATTTATTGCTAAAATTGTATACAAAAAGCTAAATATTCTAACGAAATAGTCTTTCATTCTTAAAAAGCTTGGCGAGAGATGTCGAAATATCATAAAATTTGAATATTGAGAAGTGTTTTTATAACATGTTAGTGTGAAAGTATATGCTTGTTAGGTGATATTCAATAATTTTTCTTCGTTTTGAAATATAAAAATGATCGAATGTTATCAAATAAAGTTTAAAGGATTCAGTTAAAATTTATATTCATTAAACTAATACATCGTTTGTATAACGTATTCATGAGGGAGGTATGAATCATTTAGATAAGGAAAAGGGATTTTTCGCTGAAGTAACTTGTGTGCTAAGTAATATGGGTGAAGCCTGCTTGTGAATTAAAAATATGCTTAACGAAAAAGTGAAATAAGGTTATGTCTTTCCTTTTTATAAATAAGTTTGCAAATGTTTTATCTTAATATATATTTTATTTAGTGTATAATATGTGAAACTAAAAATTTATAAATGCATGTTTTTTTTTCCTCCCTATGAAATAAGTAAAGTTTTCAAAAGAACTTGAATTAAAATTTTTCAAATCATGTTAAAAAAAGAATGTCTGTAGTGTATTTAGTACAAATTCTTTATTGGTGAAATGGGAGACTTCGATTTTTTTTATGTTATCCCTATAAAAGCTTTCAAAGGGTTTTAAATTTGAAGGAGTCGCACTGAAAATAAAAGGCTCATATTAATTTTAAAATATAAAACGAAAGGTTTACCTACCATCCTTGTTTCCATTAAAAGGTGATAAATATTTATTTACAAAAAAAGTGAGTGGTGGGAGACATAGATTTAATAATAATAATTAACTTATAAAAAATTTTAATATGATAAGTTTTTTTTAAAATACTATTTACACAAGTAAAATTTTCATATGATAAGTTTTTATTCTAATACAATTACTTAAGTCTTTTTCCATGTGAGAAAAATTTGTATGTGAAATTTCCAAGTATAGAACTTTTTCAATGAAAGAAGTTAACTTTAAAATGAGAAATATTTTCGTTGAAAATTTAGCACAAGTCTTTATTTTAAATATGTGAGATAAATATGTCTTTAAAAGTTCAATCCCATTCTAGTGTGTTCAAAAGAAAGTCATGTTTGTGGCAAGTTATGCAAGTTAGTTAATATCAAAATTATTTTTACTATTTTTCTTTTTTTTCAAATTCTGATTAGCATTACTATTCAAATACCTCGATATTAAGTTCTCAGTGATAACTCAACATGTTTAAAAATTGCAGCAATTTGAAATATTACCTAATAATAACTTGTATTTTGCTTAATAAATTTGAAAAGAATTTCTCTTCTATTTTATATTTATTTTAATTTTGAAAATTTAATTACGTATTAATTAATTAATTTAAAAAATGTTAATTACACATTCATTAAGAAAAGTATTCTTAAAAAGTGTTTCTGAAAAAAACCTCCTGAAAATTTTAAAAGTATTCCTATTCTATTAAATAAGACTTAAAAAGACATAATTATATTCAGGTTTTAATTAATAACGAAACAAATTAACTAAATCCCTTATTAATTACACATTATATTTAATCCCTTATTAATAACGCATCATATTAAATTCATTAACACTGTTCTTAGATTCAAATTACGATGTAATATTGTGCGAATCGCATGAGTCAGTTCTAGGAATTACCCCAGAGATAAGAGATTGGGGTGAAAAATCCTAATTCATTTCATATAGTGACACAAAACTGTATGTGGTGTGTTGTTTCTGTTTGAAAGCCTTTTGGATTTAGATGGAAAATTAATACAAGTAAGTCAATTTACTTTTAAATGTTTTATTTTTCAAATTATTTGTAAATGAAAAATCTCGAATTTTAACATAATGCTTAAAATCATTGTTAATATGAATTAGTAATTTCTTTATTGTGTCGAATATATTAATTTTCTATCGTACTATCTCAATTAAAAAAGAATTAAGAGGTTTAAAATTAATATTATGGTTAATCTTCTAAAAATGAAATATTTTTTCCAAAATTATTTAAAGGTTTGTGCGAAATTTGAATAATGTTAAAAATATATATATATGTTGGCGAATATTGTTATATCTACTAAAAGAAAAATATTAGTTAAAATTTATATGCACTAAACCAGAATCAATATAGCATATGTATAAGGTATTTATATCTTGTTAAGTAACAAAAACGATAAAAATTATATTTATTTGATTAAACAAGACTTATGATTAGTGTAGTTATTAAAAAATGAGAAGTTTTGTAACTAATTTAGATAATTCCAAAATAGCAATCCCTGACTAAATAGTATGATTGGTTAGGGTATAACGTGACCTCCATTACGAAACTTAGTAAAATTTGAACTAGATCTATATTTTAAAATGTATGCGTAACGGTCACTGCGCGTAATGTTTATTTAAAATATTAAATAAATTTCAATAAGTGTTACTTTTCATAAACCTCAATATATTTATTAAAACTTTCATGTTTTCGAGTGTTATTCGTGATGACTCATCAAGGACATGTTTGAAGTATTCTCTCGGTTAATGAATCAGTTAAAAAAGTATCCGTTTTTAAAGGTCTCATTAGAAAATAGTTTTAATTTTATCCAAAAGAAATGTCGCACATGCATTAAATTGTTAATATAGTATTACTAAATGAATATTCCAATTTTATTTAAAATAAATCTATAAGAAAAAATGACCCCCAATTGGATAAAAATTTTATATTAATAAAATCATTTAAAAATTGTGACGCAATATTAAATCATAATTATTCAAAAAATTCGTTTTGTGTGACGTAATATTCATTATTCATTCATTAAATTCGCAATCAGTGAGATAATAAAAATCTTAAATTAATTATTTGAAAATCTTAATTTGTACCCCACCATTAGACAATCGAAATTAAAATCTAATATCCTATCACGATAAAAAGGAAAACCCCTTATCTAGATAAAGTGATTCACTTCTGAGTGTTCCCAAAGATAACGCACGATGACCACGGTTCAGTATAGTAGACATTTTCCTACAGAAACACGCGTTTTTTAGGCTCTGAAAGTCATTTTAAGTAAAGTAAGTGTGTTAAATTTTTGGTAAATTTATGTATTTAATAGTTTTATTCTAAAAAGCGTAATATTAGCGAAAATTTGTAAAAAATGCGTTTTTTCCCAAAATCTTATTAAAAATTCAAAGTATTTTAATAGAAACATTCAAAAATTATATATGTTTAAAAATCGATTTTCTAGTTTTGAAAAATAGATCTAGATAATTTATAATGGCACTGTTTAAAAAATAGAAAACATGCGTCAATAAAATTTGAAGGGACAAATTCAAACGAACCATTGAATAGGTAACCCCATATTTTACAAATATATAGATATTCATTTAGGGGTAGGGGGTATACATTTTCTAATATCCTTATGAATGGCATTTCATGTTTTTTTTTTTTTTTTTTTTTTTTTTTCAAAATATATTTTTATATAAATTAAACAATACATACCTAAACATTGCATAACAAGCCAAAAAACCGATATCCTCAAAAATATCTTACCAATTTCTATTTTTGTATAAAACCGAGAAAAAATATCTACTCATCTAACACGGATTCAGAAAAAAAAATTCTAAAGTTTACTAGTACTATTAAAAAGGTGGGTTAATTCTGACGACCGATTATCTACACTATGGATAAAGGGAGGGAGTGCCCTTCGTCAGGGTCTTTCTAAGGGAACCTAAGCCAAATTTACGCATGCAAATCCATGACTCAAACAAAACTCCGAACGATTGGGCCGACGGGTTCGATTGATTATCTACACTAGGGATATAGGGGGGAGTACCCTTCGTGAAGGTCTTTCTAAGGTAACCTAACCCGAATTTACGCATGAAAATCCATGGTTCGAAGAAAACTCCGAACGATTAGGCCGACGGGTGCGATTGGGATCGAACCCAGCACTTCCCGTCTATTAGCTTCGTGAGCAGAACCTCTCAGCCACTGGTGGGGGCAGTACTATTTTAAAATTTGTAGACAAAAATTCTAACACTAAATAACAAAATTCACATGTGACCTCATTCAAAATTTTAATTAATACTCAAGAGTCAAGCGCATACGTCACTAAATTGAATCGCGTAAAGTCCTCTCATCCAATTTATGTTGAAAATTCCATTTTTATCTAAAAATTTGCGTTAAAAGATAAAGTCTCCCAATTAAAATGTTTAATGAATGTTTAAAATTCGATTGCTAAAGGAATATCGCGAAAAAAAAAATATTTGAAAGTTCCCAAATTAAAAATCGTTGCCAGTAAAAACACCGAAAACACAAGTGTGCTAAAAAATAAATGTCAGAAAAAAAAAATCTATCTCAAAAATTACTCCCAAAAATTAAAGTCTCCCAATTAAAAATTCTTAATTAATTTTTTAAAAGTACAAATAACCCCTCGTACTGGAGTACGACGAAAAGAATAATCAATTTCCCCGAAAAATTCTATCTTCAAAAATACTCCCAAAAAGTTAAAGTCCCCCAATTAAAATTTCTTAATTATCATTAGTAAAAGAATATCCAACTCAAAATATCCCCTCGTACTAAACAACAGCGAAATAAATCAATGTCCATGAAAATTCAAAAATTACCCCCCAAAAAGTTAAAGTGTCTCAATTAAAATTTCTTAATTAATTATCATTAATGAAAAAAATCAAACTCAAAAAACCCCTCGTGCGACGAACAGAAAAATGAATGACCGCTAAAAATTCAAAAATTACCCCGAAAAAAGTTAAAGTCCCCCAATTAAAATTTCTTAATTAATTATCATTAGTAAAAAAAATCAAACTCAAAATAACCCCTCATACTGCAGTACGACGAAAAAATTCAATGTCCATGAAAAATTCAATCTTCAAAAATACTCTCAAAAAAAGTTAAGTCCCCCAATTAAAATTTCTTAATTAATTATCATTAATGAAAAAATATCAAACTCAAAAAACCCCTCGTACGACGAAAAAAAAAAAAAAAAATCAATGTCCCAAAAATTTCAAAAAATTACTCCAAAAAATTTAAGCCCCCCAATTAAAATTTCTTAATTAATTATCGTTAATGTATTTTTCAAATGTAAAATTATCCCTAAGTACTGTAGTACGGTGAGAAAAAAAAAATGAATCTCTAAAAATTTCAATCTTCAAAAATTACCCTGAAAAAAGTTAAAGTCCCCCAATTAAAATTAATTATCATTAGTAAAAAAAAACTTAAAATTACCCCTCATACTGTAGTACGGTAAGAAAAAAAATCAATCTCTAAAAATTTCAATCTTCAAACATTACCCTGAAAAAAGTTAAAGTCCCCCATTCAATCTTCAGAAATACTCCCAAAAAAAGTTAAAGTCCCCCAATTAAAATTAATTATCATTAGTAAAAAAAAAAAAAAAACTTAAAATTACCCCTCATACTGTAGTACGGTAAGAAAAAAAATCAATCTCTAAAAATTTCAATCTTCAAAAATTACCCTGAAAAAAGTTAAAGTCCCCCATTCAATCTTCAGAAATACTCCCAAAAAAAGTTAAAGTCCCCCAATTAAAATTAATTATCATTAGTAAAAAAAAAAAAAAAACTTAAAATTACCCCTCATACTGTAGTACGGTAAGAAAAAAAATCAATCTCTAAAAATTTCAATCTTCAAAAATTACCCTGAAAAAAGTTAAAGTCCCCCATTCAATCTTCAGAAATACTCCCAAAAAAAGTTAAAGTCCCCCAATTAAAATTAATTATCATTAGTAAAAAAAAAAAAAAAACTTAAAATTACCCCTCATACTGTAGTACGGTAAGAAAAAAAATCAATCTCTAAAAATTTCAATCTTCAAAAATTACCCTGAAAAAAGTTAAAGTCCCCCATTCAATCTTCAGAAATACTCCCAAAAAAAGTTAAAGTCCCCCAATTAAAATTTCTTAATTAATTATCATTAATGAAAAAATATCAAACTTAAAATAACCCCTCGTACGACGAAAAAAAAAAAAAAAATCAATGTCCCAAAAATTTCAAAAAATTACTCCAAAAAATTTAAGTCCCCCAATTAAAATTTCTTAATTAATTATCGTTAATGTATTTTTCAAATGTAAAATTATCCCTAAGTACTGTAGTACGGTGAGAAAAAAAAATGAATCTCTAAAAATTTCAATCTTCAAAAATTACCCTGAAAAAAGTTAAGTCCCCCAATTAAAATTAATTATCATTAGTAAAAAAAAAAAAACTTAAAATTAACCCTCATACTGTAGTACGGTAAGACGGGGGGTCCATCTTCCGGTCCCAGGCCCTTTTCAGGCCCATTTGTCGACACAAGGAACCACCCGTGAAACAAGCCCCGCGACGCGTCCCGAAGGTCGCCGCCAGACAAGCTCCAACAGAGCGGAACCCCGCGCCAACTCCGGTCAAACCGACACCGCTGCCCAGCGCACACGGTGACGGCTATTCCCAAGAAGAGACGAACGGCCGCTACGACAGTCCTCACCACCCAGCTAGAAAAACCAAGTGGTCCCTAAACTTGGTTACTCGAGCCGGTAGACCCCGCAAGCCATCGCAGGAACCAGACGCCTATAAAGACGCTGGGCCCACGGACTGAACCGAGGCTTCCCGACCCGAATTTAATTTACGGACAGGCCCCCAAGATCAGATACCATTTTCCGGCAGAGACATTTTTGTGGGCCAGCCGATCGGAAAGTTAGTGAGGAGCCCCTAGCTTGAAAACCAGGGAGGACGGGGAAAATCCCTCCGGCCGTAAAGCGACCCAGCTCCTGGCTCTTCGCCCAGTCCACCCGGCTCAACCGACGGAACCCCTCGCGGATCACGCCGGGAGCCAGTTGGCCCAGACTAGGTGCCGTTAGCGACCCCAGGCGGGCACGGAAAGCTCCACCTAGACGGAATAGACTCCGCCTCGCTAGGGGGTTGGATGGAACGGAGTCCCGCCAGCCCCCACCGACTCGACTCCATCCTAGGACGGAGAAGCCAGCGGAGGCCGACAGAAGCCCGCCCACCACTACCTTACCTCACGGCCGTCGAGGGTACCCAGGCCCGAAGACCCCTGACCCCGTGCAGTGACCGACCGCTACCTTTGTTAGTGCGTTCGAAAGTTAGGTGGAGACACCTCTAGGTCCTCATCACCAGGCGAGGCAAACTCCGGTACCGCATAGACACGGAGGACCTGGATCGGACCAAGAGTTCACCTGAGGCACGATGAGCCGCCGCGTTACCGGCGAGCCTCCGGCCCGTTTCCCTGCGGGAATAGCGTTCGATGGTGGACCTGCCGGCCGACCCCCTCCCATGGGTCACGGCACGACATGGAGCAACCAGAACCATACTGGCCTCCCCACGCGACCGCTCCTTGGTCAACGGGGGCACCGCCAAACCCTACCACCCTAAGGGTCGGCTCACAACTGCTCCAGCTGAGGTCCTCGGAGGGATGAGCCACCCAAGTCATAAAGTAACCTGGGCGCTGTCCGTAACCCTCGCCCTTCGGTTGCTCCGGGAGTCCCTGCATGGCGTTCCCGCGAGCCCCGTCGTCACTAGCGAGCACCGAGGACTTTCCTCTACAAAGCCCTCACTCACACTTCAGGCTCCCTCTTAGTCAATTGGTGGATGGGGTCCTATCGCCTTAGCTAGTCTTTGCCCGGCGACACCGTCCGGCCCTTAGACCGGCACCGGGATCGACCTGTGGAGCGTCGCTACCCGGCTTGCCCAGAGAACCCGGGTGCCGGAGGACCGCACCTTTGGTACCCACCGAAGCGGGCTACGGCCCTATGCACAACGTCCGTTAACCGTGGCCACCGTGCTCAACGCCTGTCGGAGATGAGCATCTCGAGGAGGTGGCGAATCGTCCCCATCCGGCCCCCTCGCATTCGTACACAACGAACTCTGCCGAGCTTCCGGTCTCCTCCCCCACTCAAGGGGTCGGTTCGGAACCACCCGGAGGGGCGGCCACACTGTAGTACGGTAAGAAAAAAAAAAAAAAAAAAAAAAAAAATCAATCTCCCAAAAATTCAATCTTCAAAAATTACCCCGAAAAAAAAAAAAAAAAAAAAAAAAAAAAGTATCAATCTCCCAAAAATTCAATCTTCAAAAATTACCCCGAAAAAAGTTAAAGTCCTCCAATTAAAATTAATTATCATTAAAAAAAAAATCAAACTTAAAATAACCCCTCGTACTGTAGTACGGTCAGAAAAAAAAATCAATCTCACAAAAATTTCTATCTTCAAAAATTACCCCGAAAAAAGTTAAAGTCCCCCAATTAAAATTAATTATCATTAAAAAAAAATCAAACTCAAAATTACCCCTCATACTATAAGATGACGCATCACCTTGACCCCGCCTCCCAGAGTATAACCTTCACCTACGCCGCATAACCTTCAAACAGCATGCAGAGGTCGTTCAAGGTCGTGCCGCCGTGCCGCTGGCGCAGAAGCCCTATTTTATATCTACTACTATATCAATTAGAGTCATGATTTTTCCTTCGCGAATCATTTATTTTTGCAAAATTCTACAAAATCAGTATTTTGGAATAAAAAAGTGCATAGGAGAGAAAAAAAATATGAGCCAGAAAATAGTGAAACATTTTGTCATCTGCTGATTAAAAAAAAAAAAAAAACATAAATTTTGTCAAGTGGTCACAAGAAAAAAATCGGGAATTTGTCAGCCTGATTGGAAGGGAAATCATCACGAATTTCATTAATCAGTTGTTCAACGATTTCCGTGCAGTCAAAAAAAAAAAAAAAAAAATCACATTGATGTGATTTTTAACGACCGAGAATTTCGTCAAACGATACATGAATAAAATCGCCAATTCCGACCAATCATTCGAGCAATAAATCGTGACTTTCGTCAAACGACTACGGAAAAACTCGCAAATTTCGTCAAGAGGTAGCATAAAAAAGGCGCGAATTTTATCAATTGGCCACGAGAAAAAATTTCGAATTTCGTCAAACAATTGCAGAACTTAATCGCGAATTTTGTCAAAAGGTCGCGTAAAAAAATAGCAAATTTCGCCAAACAAGTGCAGAAAGTAATCGCGAATTTCCTCAAACGATCGCGGGAAAGAAATCGCGAATTTCAGCAAGCGATCGAGGAGACAAATTGCGAATTTCAGCAAACAATTGTGGAAAAAAATCGCGTATTTCGGCAAACGCTAAAAAAACGCGAATATTGGAAAAGATCGCGAATTTCGGCAAATGATCGAAGAAAAAAACGCGAATTTCTGCAAATAATAACGGAAAAGATTGCGAATTTCGGCAAATGATTGCGAAACAAATCGCGAATTTCCAAACGATCGTGAAGAAAAATCGCGAATTTCATCAAACGATTGCAGAGATAAATCGAGAATTTCAGCAATCGATCGTAGAAAAGAAAAACTAATTTCGGTTAACGATCGCAGAAAAAATCGCGAATTTCGGCAATCAATCGCGGAAAAATCGCAAACTTCGGCAAGCGATCACAGAAAAAATCGCGAATTTGGGCAAATGATGGCTACTAAAAAAAAACTCGAATTTCGCCGAACGATCGAGGGAAAAAATCGCGATTTTCGCCGAACGATCGAGGGAAAAAACTCGAATTTCAGCAAACGATCGTTGAAAAAATCGCGAAATTTGGCAAACGATCGAAAAATAAAAACGCGAATTTCGACAAATGATCGTGAAAAAATCACGAATTTCAGCAAACGGTCGCAAAATAAGTAGTATGCTGGGTAAATGTGTCCTGAAATATCACCTAGGACCAGTACTAACCCTGCAGGGACCATATAAAATATAAAATTTCGTATTTTAATATGTATATTGGCCCTTTTAAAACAAATACCATATCTAGCGTCTGTGCTTATACTTTTTGCAGTTGGAAGTATGTTTCTATCGTCAGCGGTCTAACTTTTTGGTATTTTATGCATTAATTACAGCAGCACTCACGTAATTTTAACACACAGAAATTTTTTCCAATACAATCAAATCATATTTAGGATATCCCAAAACATGTAAATTTTAATCTAGCTTTAAAGCTGGGAGGGGTTGGAGTGAGGTCGGGTGACTGAGCATGGTACTAAAATGTAAGGAGTTGTGATTAGACAAATGCTTCATTAAAATTTAAAAGTTTCTTTAAAATATATGATTCGTAGAGGTGCTGTCAAAATCTTGCCTAGGCCGCCGTGGCTACTAGTCTCCTCTGTGTAAACCTTTCCCAAACTGAAAGCCAAAAAATTTGAAGAATGCAATACTTCTTTTTATGAATAGAGAAGAAATTAAAAGTGGAGTAACGTTTGGACTGCAATCTATATCAATTGATAATTTCCAAGGTTAAAAAAAAAGTGAAACAAAGAATATTGCACATCATTTCTCTTTTGCACTAAATGTTAATCTCAATCTAAAAAAAAAAAAAAAAAAAAAAAAAAAAAAATCCTAGCACAAACCCCTTTCCTTCTGGGCCCCTAGGCTTCAGCCTATTATGCCTAATGGATAATCCGCCACTGGCTGGAAAGCAAACGTGACTACTTTTAACACAAATGACAAATCACAAATGATTACACATTCGATGGATGTTACACATTACAGATTATACATTAAAGATTACACATTAGTATGGTGATAATCTATTTATACCGGGTCCAGTGGGCAAACAATCGATCATATTCTTGTAGTATGACCGTCCATTAGGCGGCTAAAAGGATTACTCGCAAAGTGTCCAACCTGGCTAGTAGCTCTAATAGAGCGGCATTTTAAAACATGTTTTTGAAGCATACATAACTAGCTGATCGGGTTGGTTGATCGGAAATCAGAAATACCTCACTTAATCTGTATCAAAGAGACTCATTGCCTCTTAACGTCTGATTTTCTGGTCAGAATGGGGGAAAAAATGGCCACAAAAAATTATGGCCATTTTTGTTTCCCATTCTGACCAGAAAATCAGAGTTCTAACTTTTTACGGCTGCTCTTTCATCTTCACCTAACACTTCATTTATAATGGCTGTTTCATAATAATGGAAGCCATCAGTCTATCAGAAGAAAATGATCCATTCCAAAGGTATAAGTTCGATAGAAAAAAAAAACTATTTAATACTTTGAGCAGAAAGAAGAGGCTACACCTGCAATTTTCATGACACTAATAGAATCCCATAGCTGCCAATTTGTACGGTTTTATTATCTCTAAAATTCTATACATATTTTTGCCATATTTAATCGTTGATAATTCTTAGACCTTTATAAACTAAATTTCCGGAAGTGACAGCCAATTGTTCCCTTGTGACGATATTTTTGTGGCTGCCACACTTGTCAAAACTTGATTAAAAATGCTAACTTTGACAACATTTTCTGAATGAATCTTTGCCTTTATTTTTAAAATGGGAAACTCTTTGGTATCTGAACAAAATCGGTAAATTTTATATTTTTACGAATATTAATGCATTAAAAAAAAAAAAAATGTATCGTGAAAGTATCAGAAAAGTTGCTAGTTTGGATTTGGGAATAGCTTTCAATATAGAAAACTCTCATAAAGAGATGTGATACCCTCCCACCCTAAAAAAGGAAATCCGTGACCCCCCTTCCCTTTAAATGGTGAGCTGGATCCGCCCCTGGTGCTTATATTACTGATTTTGCAATTTTAACAGACTTCAGATATAACTTGATTTTAAATGAAATTCTCAAACGTAGACTTATTGTCAAACTTCAGCTTCAAACTTGTCGTTATTTATGATAGAATTTTAAATCTCTTTTTTTTATTGCAGAAAGTTCAAGTTTTTTTCTAGTATTTCTCGAACACTATTTGATCCTTTTACTGTGACAGATGTCTGCGAATGGTAGCCGTAGTATGAAATAGAACGGTACCTGGTGAGCTGAAATCTACAACAATAAGCACACGTCTGAATTGAGATGTCTCAAAACTCTGTAGTTGGTATGAATTGCAACCTCCTGTTGGGCTTTGGCATGTAGGAAGTCAATCTGTCATCTCCCTCCATTCTTGTTGAGAAATTGTTGGGGAACATCGAACGCCAACTTTTAGCACTTTTCTTTCGATTCATAAAATGAATGTCACAGTCACAGGATAACTGGTTTTTTATATCTATGCACTGCACGATTTACAACTTTTGATTTGAAAGATATATAATTCTAGAAAGAGAAGTTGCAATGGACCTGGACCACGCCAATGTAATATGAAAAGTAAATGCCTCTTCGGAACCCCTTCTTCTTCTGTTATAAATCCCCCATCATTCATATCGTAGAATTACAACCAAAGGATATTTTATTGTGAAAATACGGTATCTTACTTCACAAGTGAAGGTGAAGAAAATTATCTCGAATCGCTCAAAATATGAAGAATACATGTTCACGAAAAACTTTAGCATAGATATCTCTTTGGATTTAAAGGGTAGATTTACTTAACTTACATATAAAGTTTTTAATATTATTTAATTTACATATAAAATTATAAAAATCTACAGCCACGGGCTCCGGCAGAAACATACTTAGGCAAGAGCAAGATTTTAGAACATATGTGGTGTAGTGCTCCACTCGGGTCATAATTTTTAAAACTGAAAATATTAAAATTGCTTAAGCTAAGGGTTTTTTGTCATAACTTTTCGTACAAGACAAATTTTAAAGATATCAACATAAAAATCAGCACAGCACAATTAAAATTTATTAAATATTCATAAATAAGTTTCTAAACAGTGATTTTGAAAATGAAAAATTGAAACTATTAATTAATTTTTTCATCAGGAAGCTCCGGCCTTTCCCTCTCTTGAACTAACCATTTAATGTAAACTGGAAACACATGAATATAATAAAAAATATTTAAAAATTGTCTTCCCGGAGGCTTTGGGGAGTGGGGGTGGTCAGGGGAACATACCTCTTCCCCGTGATGTTTAATTATATTTTGTCACTTGCGAATAATATAATTTTGCTATTTTCTTTCAACAGAGGCAAATGAAGTTTAGTTTATTAAATTTCAAAATCTAAGGAAGGGGTCAATGCCTCCTCCTTATCCCCTCTTCTCGACTTCTATGAAACTAACTCATACAAAATATTTTTCAAAACTCTGTTGTCAAAATATGTCCCCATATTCACTATGATTGCAATGTCCGTGTGTATTTTATCATTTTTGTAAAAAAAGCAATGTCTTCAACCTCTGGGAAGTCCTGTGGAGCCGATGAAAGCAACTCCAACAGGACGATTATGAGAAAGTGACGGCAAACCTTGCGTCATAAGATTTTTTTTGTACGTTGTTGCATCCCACAATCATTTTTCACGGCGTTTATTTGAGAGTTCTCTGGGTGGAGACAGAGAGAGAGTAATGCTGCGTTTACACTATGGCTTATCAGGTCTACAAGGTCTGCGAGGTCTGCCAGGCGTGGGTTTAGCCTGGTTTAGGAGGGTCTGCGTGGTCTGCGAGGCTTGGTCTCTGTGGTCTAGGCCTTGGCTTTAAAATACTAGACCCAACCAATCAGCGTGCTTCATTTTTCTGTATTCCGCCATTTTAAAAGATTGAAGAAGCAGACGACAGCTTATGATTTTAAAGATTATTTGAAATTAATAAGGGATTTACAAATTAAAGGTACGTAATAGTTTTTCAGATGTTTTTTAACATTTCTTTACATTGTTTCATAACTGTAGAAGTTTCTTTTATAAAGCTATACAATCGTAAGTTACTATTTTCATGTATTTACATACTACGCTACTAGAATTAATTTGTTAACTATGTTACTTTTTAATATTACCAAACTCTATAAAACGATGTATTCGTAAATTCTTTAATTTGCATCTTCCTGTATTTACATACAACGCTGCCTATGCATTTGTTAATAGATAATTATGTTCCTCATTTCCAAATTCTTTAAAATTAACCTGGTTTCATATGCATGAATTTAAAACAAATTTGATAGTATATGAATACAAATTAATTTTAATACGGTCGTCATTCTATTATAATGTACGGTAATCCCTTTTTTGTGAATAAATAGTTTCATTTCCTTCAGGAATTTATTTGATATTCTATTTCAATGCATTTTTAGTACTGACAATTTTTTAATTTATCCTAAAACTAGCAACAAATTTTTAACCATAGAATTAATTTTGAATTAACTCCAAAGTTTTCTCTATTATTTTTATATAATTGACTGATCATAGCAAACTCTGCATACATGATTTACATTATTATTAATCAGTTTTAAATGTGTTAATTTTTACAATGATACGGTACTATCTAAAAAGTAATATGAAGACTTTGAATTGTATTTAGCTTCTTATCCTCCACCTAAAAAAATTCTAATGACATATAAAATTTAACTTTTTTTAAATTGAACAAACTTGTTTTTAAATAAAGTTTTTACTTGTAATTATTATTAATAATTTATAAACCATCCCTTATTCTTTTTAAAATTTTATCTTATATGTTTATCTTTCTGTAGTTTTCTTTAATAATTAATCAGTAGTAGTATATTAAAACTGTAAAATCTAGAACATGAATTTTTTCTCTCCACTTCCCCACAAGAGATCATTTACGATTGAAAAGTTCGTAAATTATTATTATTATTTTTTTTTTCATAACGAGTTTGAAAAACTTTCAAACCTATAAAAGTTATACTTGAAGTAGAGATTAGAATCTGCTGGTGCCAAGATAAATACATATTTTACCAAGTTTGCTCTCAGGATATCGCAGGTGTGTAGTCTTCTATAATAAGTGACTACCATTTGTGATCTTCTGCAAGAAAGTGGATTGTCTGATGCTCTTGGACTATGTGCTGTTTTGTTGTTTTCTACTTAAAATTCATCAATCAGGAACTCTCGTATAAATAAAGTATTACTAACTTGTATGACTGACTGTAAGTATGTAGTTTTTTTATATATTTATTTTCTGTTGCTTAGAACGAGAGATTTTGAAATGCATTCTACATTGTTTTTGTTGTTTTTATTAGTTTATCATACTCTTTTTTTTCTATTCATTTACATTGCAGGATGTTTTCAATGGGACATTTTCAACAGTTATGTGAATGTTTGTCGATTGCCTGTTGACCCGACTTTTACATGAGATTTGCATGCTTTTTTTGAAGATATGAATCTTCAATAATATTCGTGTATGATGATTGTAAGTCATTTTTCTCAAAAGTACATGTTCTGTATTTTATTTATCATTGTTTTATCTTTTATATATAACATTTTTCTCACAAAATCAATCTGTATCTAAGAAAACTTTATTCTCAATACAATATTTATTATTTAATTCCTTTTATTCTTTAATCAATGTTTTCTTCGCATTAGTTTTTTTAATTTATAAAATGGCGTTAAATGATCAATTAAAAAAATGTAGTTTATGTAAATATGTAAACTATGTTTTATATAAACATCGAGTATATGAGTATTCTGTTAGTGGGAAGCAGTTAACCTCTACCTCCCTCCCTACACACACTTTTCAAGGATTTGATATTGCAAAAAATGTGTCGCTCAGACTTAAAAAAATTCTGAAATTACACGAAAGCTAGAATAACTTATCAGATTTGTCTAAAATAAGATCACAGTGTTAAATAAGCAATTTAAGCACAGTAATTAATTAGTAATAATGTATATATTTGAGAATATGGTTATGTATATTGCTTCGTAGCTGTGAACTATGATCAAATGATATCTCTTCCATTTCTAATTCCTTTTTCTTCCATTTGGTACACCTGGATAATTTTAATTTAATATCAGCTTAATAATTATTAATATATTATTAATTATTAATATATTTTATTTAATATTGAAATAATATAAAATGTATTATCTGTGATAGTATCATGGTTTTTATTTGTTTAATAATTATTAAGCTGCATATGTAATAATCTAATGTATTTGATTTAATATTTGTTAATGTTGAACTAATCTAAAATGTATTATTATTAATGTTGTTGTTTTTTTTTTTGTTGTTGTTGTTGTGATTTGGGTTGTTTATTTACAATTCTTTGAAGTAATATGAATTATTTATTTCATTAGTATAAGTTATTGAAATTATCAGGAGCATATGGTGTATTTTAGAATTTAATTAAAATGTGTCAACATTGTAATTAATTTTGGTACTTTTCGGTTAGCCGGGCGCCACTGTTATCTATACATATTTGTATACATACATATATGTAAATATACACATGTATACATATACATATATTGCATATATACACACTTATATATATGTAAATGTATATGTATATATACATACATTTATATTACATATATATGTATATATAACAGTGGCACCCGGCTAACCGAAAAGTACCTTAGTTTTTATAAAGCTCTGAGCTTCAAAATAAAATAAGTGATATTGTTTGTTTCGCTCAATCAATGTTTATAATTCACTGGGTCATTCGATGGTAACTTACGTTACATTTAGAACAGTTTACTTCAGTAATTTTAGTAATAAAAGACAAAAGAAAAAAAAAATATATTAACAATGCAAAGTTGACATGATTCGTTAATTAAACCTATTCAAAGATAAATTTAGATGATAATGGCCTAATTTTAGTGTTTTTTCTTGAACTCTGCCAGTTATATTTATTATGGTCACTGACATTACTGAAAAAGTAACGTAATTTGCCATAAAAAATGTAATTTTCATTTTCTAGGTAATTTTTATCCAAATTGGCCTTTGGATAGGTTTAATTAACAAATCATGTCAACTTAACATTTGAAAATTTTTTGGTGTTATATTACTGAAATTACTGCTGTAAATTGTTTTAAATTATAATGTAAGTTACCATGGAATGACCTTAGTATTCAACAACAATCAAAATTGGAATTAATACGTATCCGGTGTCATAAAATGCTATAATTTGAAATAAGTCTTCTAAATTTTTGGGTCAAAATTCATTAAACAAAAAAAAAAAAATATGAAGCCATGCTTTTATGATTTTTACGCTTTTAGATTTCGCTCACAAAATTTACATTTTTCCTATAATATATTTTGTAAGTAAGCTGCAGCTTCATACTTTATTTTAAATATGAATTAACTAAGAAATTGTGAGCATAGCAAGTAAAAGTTTTTTTTTTTTTTTTAGCTCAAAAGATTAGTTTTGAGATGTTAATGATAATATTCATAGCTGCTAAATCAGAATTTAGTTCAAAAGCGTTTTGAGAAATTTAAATGACCATAGGTATAAAATTTATCACTTGTATGGTTTGGTTATTTTATTTAGTTGTAATTAATGCAGTTTATAAATATAACATATGGGTAGTAATGATGTTTATTAGTAAAACATATTGCGCATTAGCTGCGTTTGGTTGTCCCCCCCCTCCTTTTTTTGGAAAAATAACCTTTATGTATAGTGCGTAATATAAATAAGTGTGTTTTATTGAATTCTTCTACATGTGGAAAGCATATTCTCTTATTTTTTCTATTTAAATTATTCTACACTGACTATTACTCATGCTGGTTAAGCTATTTAATACTTATATTTAACTTCTGAGTATTTTTGGTACTTTTATGTCACTCGTGTACAAATCTTTCCAATAACACTTTTTTTTTTTTACACACATGAAAATTAGAAACAATATTTTGATGATATATTTTTTTTCTGCAATTGAATCAAAATGAGTGAAAGGCATGTATTTAAATGCGACATATGTATTAGAATGAAATGAGTGAATGGTTTATATTTAAAATTAAGTGAATGCAATGCAAATGATGACAAAGGAAAAATATTTGTTGATTTATCGCCTGTGCCGACTAACAGAAAAGTACCATATTTTTAAATTATTTTTTATATTACTATGCAAATCGTGAAATGAAGAGTTTTAATGTTATTAATAATTAATGTTATTTTGATTCTGGGTTTGAAATTTTAAGTTTATTTATTAATTATACTATGTTAACTCTCATGGAAAGATGCTTGCAAACTAATATTAAACCAATGGTAACTTTACAAATTTATCATTTGCTTTTGAATATTTTTAAATAATTTTTTCTGTTTTGCGTGGGACATGTCTAATTGGGTATCTTTTTGCCCTTGATTTCAGGTGCAGTTTTTCAGAGGAAAATTTCAGTTTCAGAACTTGTTTCAAAATTAAAAGTGTCCTCAGAAGAAAAAAACTGCAACCAAAGAAAAAAAAAGTAAACATATTTGGTTAGACATCAGGCTCAGGTTGCCCAGGCCAAAAAAAAAAAAAAAACCCAAAGTATTGAAATGCAAATAAGAATTTTGAAAAGAACATTGCCGTTGGTTTAACATTTAGTTTCAGTGTTCTTGTGTTACTACTAGAGATGAGAGATATGGCCTTGGGCTCGATTTTTGTACCATTCTTCGAGCTCGGGTGGGCCCGAACTCATTCATTCTGAAATTAACAATTTTATTTATTCTCATACAGAAAAAAATAAAACAACTTTTTTCCCTTAAAAATTACTTATTCCATTTCAAGTCATTTTAATGTTATTTTTATCAGAATGAAAGGGAAACAGAAATAGTGTTTTTTAAGCTCTTTTTAGATGTGTTTGTAACTATATAAATATGAAGCACCTATAGTCTTCATCTGGTTTGTCCATCTGTCCGCATATAACAGCGCAAAAAATACCCAACCAAATGGTTTGAAATTTAATATATATATATAATCGTTGCAGAATTTTGTCAAGTCATTTCAAATTTTAAGAAAATCAAATCAAAACTTAAAAAGATATTAATAAAAGTTTTCTTCATTCTATTTAATCCTATCGTACATAATTAATTCAGTGATATCCCATGACATGTAATGATTCTAGGTTGCCATGTTGATTACGTCATATTTAAGATGGAATCCTATTATTTCCATATTACCTCCTTTTTTTTAGGTATGTCAAGAACATGCTTTTTGGTTTTGATGCACTATTTATTACTTCTTAATTATTATACCAACTGAAAGTTATTAAATGATTATCTCGCTTCTTTCCAAAAAACTGTCTTAATAGTTCACAATTTAGCTAGTTACACAGTTTATTTTTACTCAATTTTTACTAATGCATTATCTTCCTTTCAGATTGAAATATAAATACCTTTTTCTTCAGATCAATAAAGTTTTCTGCAAAACATTGTCATCATCATAGACCATTATGATACATATTAATATTGTTTCATTTATTATACGTAGTAATCATTATATTCAATAATATTTATAATATAAAGAAATTTTATTTTGTTTCTGTAACTTGTACTTTCAAATAAAAGAAATTTATTAAAGATTTGTTGTCTTTTATTTGACTATATATTTTTATTATAAATGGTATTTCAGGTATTTGCTTGTTTTGTCTATCATGTAAACCTTGATTTAAGAATTGTTTTTAATTATCTATTTATTTTTTATAAAAAAAAAAAATGGCTAAGATATAAAATGAGAAAAACACTTTCAACATGGTTGAAAAGTATTTATGAATTCAGCTTGTCACACTTGTAAATATACTGTGATTGCATTGTAATTATTAAATGCTAATGATGTTCGCTATAGAGGGTGCTATTTAAATGTGAAATTCAATAAATATAATGCATCAAAAAGTGTTATGGGGACAACAAGTGCTGAAAATGCATTTTTACTGAGTTACATGTTTTTAAATGGCACATTTAGATATTTCATTTCATTGTATGAAAATATTAAATTTCTTAATAGCTACTGTTGGAGAGTATTTCATAATCTATGCCTAATTTTTCATAATTTGTGTATATTCCTTATACCAGTGGTGCAGCCAGTATCCTTATTTGTAAGGGGTTTTGGAGAATTATTACTCCTTGTGGGATACAATGTGACAAATAAAAACCAATGTAATGAAAAGCAAACATAATAAGTTTAGCATTTATGTGTTTAAAGGTTTCATAGAAAAGCTTCTTTATAATATAAGGTATTTTCAATACAACTTATTAGTTTTTTAAATACTGTGGGAGGAATTTTGAAATGTCACCTTCTTTTGCTGCTGCAGTGTTTATACAAATTAAGGGCTGTGCATATATAAAATTATCATTTTAATGTGTGTGGGAGGGGGGGTGGGACCTGACGTTTGATTGTCATAAGATATTTTTGGGGAAAGTTTTTTTTTTTAATCCAAACGATATTTTTTGTTTTAGTGCTTTAATTTTTTCTTTACATCAAAATAGTCTTATACCTTTTTAAATAGTAAGTGTAGTTAGATGTTAATTGATATATAGTTGTTTAAATGTAAAATCATATCTTTATGCAAACGCAAACATATAAAAATAAAAAGGATTTTTAAACATTGATGATGATTTCATTAAGATGTGTGTGTATGTGGGGGGGGGGGGGGTGTTGAGGAATGATAACGTATGATATTGTAAGTGATGGGGTTGGGACTAAAATTACCTAAATGTTGATAACATTATATATGTACAACACCATACAATAGTTTTAGAACGGGAGTAAAATTATTGCAAATTTAAAACAATTATCAGATTTCTCAGCCTTATTTTCAACCATCTGCTATAGTTTATAATTTTTAAAAAATGTTATTTAATTTTCTAATGCAACTTTTTCTTTTATATTGCCACAAAAAGAAAATGGGTAGGAGCATTATTTTTATAAATCAATTAAAAAATCAGACTCACTGTATTTTCACATGCAAAAATGGCATCATTTTGAACAGATAATGCATATTTTTCATATATAAATTTTTAAGCCTTTACTATAAGTGTTACCATAGTACCTTTATTTAAATGTAACATCACAACTAAAAGTATATAGAAAATGGCGTCATTTTCATGTAATCATTGTAGATTTAATTTTCACAAGCGATAATGTAAGTTTCCATTTAAAAATATTGTTTTATCATCAGGTGAGGACAATAATTTCTCTTCTGAAATTAATGTCCATTATCTATAAAGTAAAAGCTTTATTTTCAAACTGTCCAAAAGTAAAATTTCACGAAATGTTACATTTAGTTCCTTTTTTTTCCAGTTACATGTGCCAAAGAAATTCTGTATTCTCCATTATAAAACAGCGGGAATTTACTATTATTGTGTCAAAGTAATTAATTTTTTCCTCATTGTCGTTTTAAAGATTTATTGCTCAGAAGGTAGTGTCACAGATGATAATAATATAAATAATGAGACAGGCAGTTAACTGTTGCACCAGAGAGTGGTGTTGCCGTAGCAACATCATACGCTCTGCTGCAATGTGAAATGAGTGGTAACCTGATTACTGGTGATGTCTTCGATTAGGTTTTCCATCAGTGTTGGTATTCATTTCACATTGTAGCAACATAATGTCAACATTAAAGCCAAACCATACATATAACAATTAAGAAAACAAAAGTAAGCTCCTACTGTCATTTTTTAAATGAAGAATTGAAGCAGTTATCTCTTTTGTCAGGGGGTCGTCCCTGCCCTCCTGGACCCCTGTTTAAGGTAATTTCTGAACACTTAAGGGACAGTTTCCCTTTTCAACAATTTTCTTTATTTTAAATATGATTCAAATGGTGAACTCACTGAATTTCAATGTTCAACTAAAAGTACATTTTGAAAAAATTTTATAAAAATTTGAATTTTTTTAAATCTCTACTACTTTTTAAAAAAATTGATATTTTTGCCCTTTTTTTAGATTTTCAAATGTGTACTACACAAACTTGCACATGGATTTTTAGACATATCTAATATTACATTTATTATGATTTTTTTTACTGATATATATATAGTGCAAAACGATGAAATCTAACATATCTTCATATACTTTTTTTTTTTTTTAAATAACAAAAAACCTAAATGCTAATTCCATGCGCAGATTTATCACATATGTAATAAAGAACATGCACCAAAAAAAAAAAAGCTTAAAAATCTCTATCTCAAATACAGAAAAAGCCTTAAAAGTTAAAACATGAAAGTGAAGAAAATATGAAATTGGAGAAAAAGCATTTAAAGTTTTAATTTGTGTGGTAATTGCACTGAGTGTTTTAACAAAATTTACAATACCTCGCGATATATTTACGGTATGGATAAAAATGAGGTATCAAAATATTCACAATTAAACAGGCTTTCATTTAATATTAAAAAAGAAAAATAAATTTTTTGACCAATTTTAAGGTAAACTGCCCCCTTAAATCAAAGGGAAAAATAAATGTAAATTTTATTTTGTGGAAAGGAGGGATCGTACCCCTTTCCCAAACAACAACAACAAAAAAAGATTAATTTTCTCTCTGTGTTTCATTATTTTAAACTGTTTGAAAAGAATAAATTTTATTTTTTTCAGAGTCAGAGAAAATTAGGGGGCAATTGCATTTTCTTGCTTCCCTTGTGGGCAATGAGCTTAGAAAAACGCGTCATTTTTATTAATTTACACGTAATTAATGTCTGTGCAAAAGAAATTACGGCGCAAACAATTCTGACACGTTCATTTCGATACGAATACGAACGTAAACAAACAAACACGACTGTCCCTCCCTTCCCCCAACCTGCAAATATACGCATGCGCAAGCCAAGTTCTTATGCCGTAGTGTGGACGCAATTTTTTCGATTCTTGGACCTGAAAGACCCAACAGACCTGACAGGCCACATAGTGTAAACGCAGCATAATGTGCCGCCGGGGAGGTCTTCACCCCATGAAGACGCCCTTGTGAGACAGGTCTCGAAAAATGAGAAAGATGTAAGAAAACATGTATACCGAAATGAGTTGGTATATGTATGGTACAGTAGAGTCCCGATTATCCGTGTTAATAGGGACCAAGTTCGCTTCGGATAAGCAAAAAACTCGGATAAGCCGGATTTACACAAATCGACATCAACTAAGGAGATGAAATATACATTTTCACTTAATTCATTCATTTTTATGGTATTAGCAATATTTATTTTATGTACATTTCCGTTACTTTTAAGAAAAACGGGGAATGAAATTGTTTATTTAAAAAAGCCCTTGATGGTTTTCTGTTTGTTGAATGTCAATTTTGCTGCAATTTTTTCCTCTTCAGTATTACGCTGCATAGCCATTAATTTCTAAGATTTTTCCTTACCACTAAATCTTACCAGTAAATTTTGCCTAATTCAATCGCCGAAATCTAACAATTGCCAACGATTAAATATGGCAAAAATTTATATTAAATTTTAGAGGTAACAGGACCGTACAAATTGGCAGCTGTGTGATTCTATTATTGTCACGAAAATTATAGGTGTAGCCTCTTCTTTCTGCTCAAAGTATTAAATAGTTTTTATCAATCAAACTTATACCTTTGGAATGATCATTTTCTTCTGATAGACTGATGGCTTCCATTATTATGAAACCCTTATTATAATAATGGAAGCCATCAGTCCATCAGAAGAAAATAATTCGGTTAAAGCGGAAACTACGTGCGTATAAAGTGCGCTTATTTTACCAATATTGAGTATACACGGTATACTTTCGACGGTTATAGGATATCTCTCTTGATGTCATTAAATCACTACATACAAGATGTAGACTTCAGGATAAAATTATTCGAATGTCTTTTAATAGCAAATAAACTAATTGAAATAATTACACTTTTACGGACAGTTTATTGAGTGCAAATACACGGCAATCGTGAGCCTTTTTCCAAAGTGACTTGATTTTTTTTTTTTAATCTTAACTTAAATTAGTATAATAATACTTATAAATAAAATAAAAACTTACCAAATAGAAATAAATCGTTTATTTTTAAATTTTCACACATGAATTGATCATTACAATATGTTTCAGAACTGAGCGAAGAAATTATTTTGGACCCTTTATCATGTTTCTAAAAAGTAACGAATACAAAACACTTAACTCTGCTATTATTTAAAGCACTTCCACTATATTATTTAATGCCATTATTTATGCAAATAAAAAGCTTTTATTATTTTAACTCAATCAAAGGGTTCTAGTAAGAAGTCATATGAGATAAATTTTTCCCAACTGAATGAAAAAGTGTTACAGTTAGAACCTCTGGCTTAAATTGCCATGATCAAACTGAGCCACCTGAACAACTCCCTAGACCAAATAGAAATATAGAAATAAATCGTTTATTTTAAAATTTCCAATACATGACCTGATTATTACAATATACTATTTCAGATCTGAGCAAAGAAAATATTTTGGAACCTTTATCATGTTTTTAAAAAGTAATGAATACGAAACAGTATTTTAACTCTGTTATTATTTAAAGCACTTCCACTATATTATTTAATGTCATTATTTATGCAAATAAAAGCTTTTATTATTTTTTTTAACTCAATCAAGGTATTGTAGTAAAGAAATCATACGAGATAAATGTTTCCATACCGAATGAAAAGGTGTTACAGTTAGAACCTCTGACTTAAATTGCCATGCTCAAACTGAACCACCTGCACAACTCCCAAAAGACACATATCCACTTAGCTCAATCGATAGAGCATTGACATTTTATGCCAGAAGTTCTGGATTCGATTCCTGGCCTGAACACTTTTTCAGTAAGTCGGAAAATTATTATATCGCTTGTAAATTAAAAACTGTAAGAATTATTGGTCACACAAGTTGCATTAGATTAAAAATCTCTTAGTAAAAAATAAATAAATTTCACAAAGTAAAATGTAAAACAGATGAGAGCTAATACTGCACAAGTTTGCAAAACATGCCTGCCAACGAAAATTCGAATTCTGCAGGAAAGGTAGTTATAAAATTAAAACACCTAAGTTAAATTTAAAAGCATATATAAATAGAAAGTTTTGAGCATATTACAAAAAAAAAAAAAAAAAAAAAAAAAAAGCTTAAACGTTTTGATTTCAAGGGGGAAAAACATTTACATTTCTTAAATAAAAACTTGTGTAAAACATCAGGTACTTATCTGTTATAGGGGCCTCGGTGAGATAAAGAAATGACTTCGGCAAGAGAAGGAAAATTTCCATATGTTTTTTTCTGGTAACATTTTCACTGTTTCATACACACAAGCACTTTTTTCAATATTTATACAATTTATTTAATGTGAAGAAACCATTTACCTATTTTTATATGCAAACAGAAGTAATTTGTATATAAAAACAATTATATATATCTATGTGTAATGAATCTTTTTGCAAAAATTAACTGTTAAATCACGGGAAAATTGACAAAATGCAAGTGAACCAATAATTAAAGTACAATATAGAAATGTATTTTAAATATATATATATATATATATATATAATACATTTACTAATTTTAAATCTTGTCTTCCTAATTTTGTATATCGTAATATACTCCTTAATCATTTATATAGAATAAAGTGTTTATGTTCTTCTCATTTAATTAACAACAATATTAAAAAAATAATTTATGATGCATTAAATCATGGTTTTCCTAAAAAATCATATATAGTTTAATATACAGTTAGTACATACATGATCTTAAAAACCAAATTAAAATATGCGCAAAAAATATAAATAATATAAAATAATAAAATATTAATAAAAATTAATGATGCAAAATAATAATAATAAAATTATTATAGGACGGATGGGTGGGTAGATGTTAGAGTACGGAGGAGGGTGGCGTTGTCTGGATAATTTGAAATATATGTACCTGGATAATTTGAAATATATATAACCAACAGTTTCACTGAAGGCATCCAATCATATTTTTCAGAGGTTTTATTGCGCTCTGCTAGACACTCTTAACACTGATTCTCATTCACTTAAAAAAAATTCTCATCTTCTGAATCTTGGTAGGATCTGTAATCTTTATCTGTAATCTTTTCAAAACAGATCAAATTAGCGTGTTTTTAGAGTGTGCGATGTCTTGATGAAGGTTGGGGAGCGTAGCTCGTAAGTTGCAGAAGGCCCTAATTATCTAAAACTATGTATTATATACTACCGATATTTACATTTATTAAAATTATTTATAACTGCATTTAACATCAAATTTTTAATAATGATTAAAATTAATAATTATTAAACAATTATTTATAAGGCCAATAAAGTTTATTTATAAGGCAGAATACATATAGAAACCTTTCAAATTATGATCACCGTAGATTTTAATATTTATTGATGTCACTGTAAACATTTAGAAAATTTATAGCTTTAACTAAAGATTTTTTTAATCAGTTGATTAAAATCACGATTTAATCACTGATTTAAATTATCTGATTAAAATTGTTGACAAGTTAATTAATATACAGGAGTAATTTATACAATGAAGAAACAACCAGGCATTTGACCGCAATGGAAAATAACTGGCATCTTACCCCAAGGGAAAACAGCCGGCATCTTACCCCCAAAATTTTCCGTCGACTCACCCCAAAATATTGCGTAAGACGCCGGTGCACCCCACTGACGTGAAGAAGCGGGAACCGGCCACCATCTATATTTTACAGAAAGGCCAGGTACAAGTATTCTCTAAAAACATCATATTTATTTCTCTGGTGTTTAAACTAAGATTTTTATAGGCAAATAAAGAAGTCACGTAAAAGATTTTTTATACTTACCAGAAGTGTTTGGACGAAATAGCAATAAAAAAGTACCACTTAAAATTTTTTCCCCCAATTATTTTATTTTTTAATGGCGATTTAGATGAAATTATGAAACATGTCATGCCCTCAGAAATTTCGTGCCTAGGGCATGAGCCCCGGGTGTCGGTGCGATAGTCAGGGCCTGTGTGCACAGCATCTTTTCTTTTATGAAATATTTTAGGATGTAAAATGGTACGAGTCTTAATTTTTTAAGGCTGCATACTCACGCAGTCAATTAAATTTACCATTTATCAATACAAATACATATGCATAATAAATTCATCTCTCGATAGATATGCAACTGTTCTCTGCTGAAGGATGTTCTCAAATTTAAATGGGTTATTTTCTGACATATTTTTAATTCATTTTTGTTCGCAAACATATCAAATTGGCAGTTGCTCTTGTTAAGAAATTATCTAATGGAACTTTTTTCAAAAAATGCTGTCAAAGTTGATATTTTATACCGAATTTTCGGGCGCATCAACTCATGAAAGAAAAAAAAATAGCAGTTCTGAAACTAGGCGATTCATTAAAGCCATGAATCATTGGATATTTTAAAGGGATGTTTGTGGTTGATTCATCCCTTTTTATCGAATGCAGGAAAGGTGAGATGTTGGAAACCTACGTTTTCGTTTGTAGAAAAAGGCATTGATATACAAAATTATCGGAAAATGAAAAACTGTTCGATCACAAATCACTTCAATAATTATACTTGCAAGCATCATGATTTTTTGTTTAAAAATGACTCAGAAAATGTGTCAGAAAGTTTCGCGTTGTGTGCGGCGAAATATATACATTTTTTGAACCGCCTTAATTGAATATCAGAATATTTTCTATAAGAATGGAAAGTAAAATGCGGAAATTTAATTTACTAAAAATAAAATAACATTTCAATATAAAATATTTCGACGTTTTAAGTTTTAAGACAAGAACAACATTTATTAATTATATAGTTTACCTTTAAAAATAGTATGAATACATGATCAAAATTATCATCAGTTATACTTTTAGCATTCAATTATTACGAAGTCCTTTAATGTTCTTCCATTTTTATTTAGCCACTTTTAAATTTTAATGAGTGTACGCACATATCACATTATGCAATTTTTTCCCCGAATCTCTTATATACTCTTTCTCTCCCGCATAATTTGATTCATATTAAAAAAAAAAACCTAATAATAATAATAATAATAAAAATAAAGTAAAGATCCAGTTAAACGGAAGAGCTGCTATTGTAAAAATTATTATAACAGCACACTAGATACGTTAAATATACTCGATAAGAATTTTTACTGCCGGAAAACTCTGAAATTTCATAAATTTAAAGCATCATAACTCGGTGAATTGTGTCGCAGAAGAATGGGATTTTACTGCTGTACTTGACGGAGCATGAAGAACATATTTCTAAATATAGCTTGTAGGACCCAGGAATCGTATAAAAAATTAAAAAGTGTAAGTTTTTAAAAATAAATGATAGGAATATTTCATCAACATAATCTTAAGTTCTATCATCTTTTGAACACTTTTGCGATTTACTGCTTATGTATCTCCAACATGGAAAACAAATTAAAGCTCATTTCAAGCTTTTTGGTCCCGTGTATATAATTTATAACCTAGACAGGCCCTGATTAGCGAATAGTCCCGAGAAGTACGTGCTTCCCTTAAAACTTTCGAATATAATATGATATAATCCAATAATATGATATTTGTAGTAATTTGAATGATATTTGTAGCATCTGTGAGTTTCTGGGTATGTCGAATTTAAGAAACTCTTCTCGAATGAAAGAGGGCCTCGAAATGACACTGGGCTCCCATCAGGGCCGAAACTAAGGAGTGGAGGGGACAGGTGCCCGGGCGCCAGAACGAAGGGGCGCCAAATGAAGGATTATACCTTTGGAATGGATCATTTTCTTCTGATGGAAAAAAAATTATGGCCATTCCCCCCCCCCCCCATTGTGACCAGAAAATCAGAGTTCTAACTTTTAACGGCTGCTCTTTCATCTTCACCTAACACTTCATTTATAATGGCTGTTTCATAATAATAGAAGCCATCAGTCCATCAGAAGAAAATAACTCGGTTAAAGCGGAAACTCGGTTAAGCGGAACTCGGATAATCGGGATTATACTGTATATTTCATTTTAAAAATGATCTTTAGACTATTTTTGTCGGTGTTCAGAAGGGGGGGGGGGGGAGGGGGTCATGACCACCGTGACCTTCCCCTTGGATCCGCCATTGTAGATTGTTCAGTATTACATATTTTATGATTACACATTTTAAATTTTAAAATAAGTCGGCTATCGGAAAATTAGTAAAATTCTCTTTTTAAATATACTTTGCGGAAGATGAGGGGGGGGGGGGGGCGCAAAATCCATGTTTGCTCCGGGTGCAAAAAAGGCTAGTTTCGGCCCTGGTTCTCATAGCTTCAGAGGTTAATCGGGCTCTGAATCTAGATCTTCCAGCATTCATTATCGCCTGACTTCTGAATTATTGTGGCAGAGACTCGACAGCCCGCTCATTTTAACACGACCATTCAGTGTGAATAAAGAAGATGCCGTAGATCGGTGTCTCTCTCTCTGAATCTTATCTGCGATGCACAGCGGGAAGAGGGCCAAAAAATAAGTTGTTCATGCGGGCATTCGTATGCGTATGCAAGTGAAGGCCAAGACAATCCATTAAAGCTAAATTCGCCATTCGTATTTTCTTTTTTTCTAAACATTCCATTAAAAGCCATAAATCGTTGGATATTTTAAAAGGATGTTTTGGGGTGATTCATCCTTTCTTACCGAATGCAGGAAAGGTGAGATGTTTGAAACCTGCATTTTCGTTTTAGTCCAGGCAATAGAGAATTTTACCTAGCAAAATTAATGGTAGTTCTGAAAATTAGCTTACTTTATGTTTTTGGGGTCGCTGAATCCGAATTTGTAACTTCCCACCAAAATTTCCCCCGGTAACCAGTGGTGTAGTCGTAAAAAAAAGCAGAGGGTATACGCTCAAGCCATACGGTATATCCTAGTGTATATATACTATAGCTTTCTTGTGAAACAGAGGGTATACGGTGTTCCTTAAAAAAATCCAGAGGGTATACGGCGTATACCCCCGTATACCCTCCACTACATCCCTGCCGGTAACCCCCCCCCCAAATTTTGGTAAAATGCCCCCCAAAAAGGTTTTTATTAAAAAAATGGGGGAAGGGGAAGGGGGGATCTGCCTCGGAACATGCGCGCGGTGCTGCGTGGACTAAGTTGCGCAATTCCACTTAACCACTCACACGTTTACATTAGCTCTGCCATCTTCCCTCCGAACTTTCCTTATAAGGTTTACTTTAAGTTTTTTGGGTCGCTGAATCCGAATTTTTAACTTACCCCCTATTTTTTTCCTATGAGGCCTTTTAATGCCTCAAATACCTACCCTAATGTTCAACAGCTCTCCTACTAAAACAAATAACCAGCAAAATAATGTTGAACCATTAAAAGACGTATTGTAAACAAATAATAGATCAAATGGATGGATGTAGCCGGAAGCCAATATAGAATTTCACTTTTTTAAGGGTACATGAAATACTAATATAAGCAAAAGCATAGTCGATTTCTGTAATAGAATCCAGCATTAAGCTAAAAATTGAATTTCATATGTACCTAATCGACCACACACCAAAAAGCATAAATTTACCATGCCAGATAAATTGAATTAAAAAAATTATTAATCAGTGCAAGATTCGTAATAATGAACAATATGAATATATAGAAACATTTAAATTTAAGACATACCTACCAAGAGAATTGCAATGACCTAATTACAACTCAAACATGCATCCAATTTTAGCACAGCAAAAGTCCCGCATAATTAATGGTACAGTTAAAATCGAATCTTTGCGGTTGCAAATTATGTATATATATATATAAAGTTTTTTACTGAGGGTGGTTTTGGGTTCTAGGGGTCATGATCGGTGCAGATCTGGAAAAAAATTTCAGAAATTCCAATACAGGAGAGATCGCAATAGATAGTATTTCATACGAAATCTACCTAAAAAGCGAAATTTATTCTTCCAACGTGACTTAAAATAAGTAAACATTACGGGAAAAGGAACAAATTGTGTTTCGTCAATGAGGCCCTTAAAATCTCCATGCAAGACAATTTTTAGTTTTTTTTTTCTTTTAGTTCATATGTTTAGCAAATTATCTTAAATATGGGTTCAGGGAGCGTTCACCCCTGATGAAAACCTGAAACAACTATTTCATTTCTCCATTTTGAAAAAAAGGTTGATAAAAGCCTATTTTTGGACATTCAACGTATCTTAATTGTTTCTATGTTTAAAACGTTTCTTAAAAGGAGGGTTTTGGTAAAAAATCTTAGTTTATCTAATTTTATATTTATATTCTCCATTTCAACAAAAAACGTTTAACCTAGACTGTGGATTGCAGATACACCTGTTTTAAAATCTTGCCCTCTCTGGATTTCTTTCTGTTGTCACCCATGTCGAGGAGAGAATTTAGTTCTTTAGATTAAGAATTAAGACTCTGATTTTTTTTTATGTTTTTTTTTATGTTTTTTTAGGTTGTCAGAGAAACTGATTTCAAAATTTTCTTTTTGAATGAAAGAAAGCGAATTATTTTCGAACAACCTTCGCAAATGAAATTATCTTCAGCCATTCACTTGTAAAAGCAAGCACGTTCCTCGCATTACATTCTCGAAATTATCTATACTGGTTTGGTTAATAGCATTAAGTTAAAAGGCTGATGACGTGCGAACAACTTTGCATTGGCAATATTAAGTAACATTAAATAACATAAGGAAATCATTATACTATCATCAATGCATTTACCTTTCTTTGTGGTGATATAAATAAGACTACTTCAGTGTCTTTAAAGCAGAAACAAGATATTTATAATCTGTCCAATATTAGGATTCATTTAGTAACATTTTCTCTTCCATTTAAACGTGAACTTCTGTGCCGTTGGTTAAGCGATACACACATAAGTGGTCTTCTTGCATATAATCTTTTATCGTTAAAAAGTTTTGTCAATAGAGTACACTGCAAAAAATGTTCCTGTGAAATTACAGAGAATCTACTGGTAAACCGTGATCTTAAGACTTATGTAAAATTACAGGGATTAGAAAAACAGAGATTCTGCTAAATAACAAAGAAATTATTCGATAAATTTATAGTAGAATATGTAAATTTACATTGATAAAAATACATAAGACTCTGTAAATAATGATACTAATTTAATTTATCTTACGAAATTAGTAAATTTTTGAACGTATTACATATTCAATAATTTCGAGCGTAATTTCATGGCTGAAAATTAATTATAAACATTTTTAGAAATTAGTGAATTTTGTGAATTTTTGAACTTCGAGGAATTAGACTTTTTAGAATGAATTTGAACTGCTGTATCATTTAATTTTTACAACATTTATTTCTAACCAGCCCGGTATTCCCGAGTCCGCCGTTACTACTGCAAAGGATGTCGTTTATGATTCAGCGGGGAAATACTTTTACAATAGAGCGCCAATTATCTGAACTCCAATTAACCGAACTTCCAATCATCCGAACAGCCTATTTCAATCAAAAAATTTTTAACCAAACTTCTAGCTATACGAACATCGTAAAATACTCAACATTAAAAAAGGCTTGGAATAAAATTTTAAATAAAGAAAAAAACTGATAATGGATCAGAAAATGAGGAATTTAAAACAATAAAGGAGATGGGAAGAATTCTAAGCTTTGAAGAAAATGAAATTAACGAATGATTAAATAGTGACGTTACATGACCCTAGATATCAGATTTTAAATAATGATGAGATTGGGGATGAGATTCAAGATGAAAAAAAAATTGAAGAGAATGAAAACGAAGGCTCTAAAAATGACACAGGTTCATCACATAACGAAGCCTTTGAATGCTTGGAAACAGCTATAAAATTGCTCGAACAGCAGAAGAGATCCTACTCAACTAACGTATTTAAGAAGAATTCGAGATACGACCGCATTGAAAAGAATGTCTTCTTTGAAGCAAGCGACAATCGAGAGCTTTCTTACTTAAATTATAATCTCTTGAGTTCAGAAAGAGATAAAAAGAGAAAAGGGAAATTTTAAATGATAAAAAAAGTAAACAAAACAAAAAAAAAAAAAAAAAAAAAAAAATTAAAAAGACAAAAAACATAAAAAAATAATTAATTAATTAAACACAACAGCACTAAATGGTGCTGCCATTCATAAGCCTGGGTAAAGCGTGAATGTTTTAGTATAGTCAGGAACATTCCTTAAATTATCTGTCCATTTATCCGAACTTTTGCTTATCTGAACTAGGGTGCGTCCCGACTTGTTCGGATAATCGGCGCTCTACTGCAATTTACTTTCAATATTACCAAGCTTCATGCACATTGTGAATGAAACAACGGTCGATAAAAATCACCGCTAACTCCGCAGAGACGAATTTTCCGTTTCTAAAATATTTTGATTTTTAATAAAATGATTTTTTAACCAAATTTTCTTCTTTAATATTTCTAATAAAATTGTATGATATTAGAGAAATTATAATAAAACTGAATTACAGATTATAATTAATATAAAAATATCTTTAAATAAAGACATGGAAATCCCCACAGGGAATTTGATATAAGAAAAGGGAAATACAGTCGGACCTCGTTATCCCGACACTTGGTTTTCACGTCACTCCGCTTATCACGTCAGTTTTTCAAAGTCCCGATTTTCTTTATATGATTTTAATGTAAATAAGCTCCGGATTTTACGTAGTTGAGCAATTTCAAACCCCGGATATCCGGCGGTTTAGGAAGATTGTCTATTTTTCATAATCCATCTTATAAGCACGGAAATTAAGCGTTAAGAAATGTCTTAGCCAAACTTTTCACAAAAGTGTCTAAAATACTCATTGAGATGAATGAGAAATTTTACTTTAATCCTTTATCTGAATAGTAAACTCACACGCTATGAATGACCCACTTAAGCTCAGATAGACATAATAGACATATCAGTCTATTCGCGGTCTTTTTGTTCTGGTCAGGCGGCGCTTTCTTATGGTTACACGGCGCTTTTCATCCGACTAAAACCGAAGCATTGCATAGCATTGAAACGATCAGAAATTGTGTAACATCCATTTATGAAACTACGGATATTGATTACAATTCATTGTATAATACTGAAAAAAGAATTGTAAGAAGCACTTTTAGGGGTAAGCAAACCTTAATTCATCAATATTTCATGTAACAATAAAAAAAAAAGTCAGCATAAATCTGATTTTTATTCTTTTCAATTTTGTTTTTGTGTTTATTTTGTTTAATAATAATGTTTTATTGCTTAAAACTGCAAGAACAGTTATGAATTGAAAATTGCCTTAAATTAATTAAAGATACAGCTTTTTATAAACATATTTTTCTCCAACTCTGGTTACCGCGACACTTCGCTCATGACGGCATTTTTTTCTGGTCATTAGAGTGTAGGGATAATGAGGTTAGACTGTATCTGTAAATTGATAGCCGAGAAACTCAATAGAATGCATTTAACCGAGAACTAGTGTAAATTTACAGTGTCTCGCTTTTTTTTCTGTGTTTTTACAGAAATTTTCAACAGTGGGTGGATATTGTCACCCCTGTTGTGCCAAAATGATATAAAACGAGCAGAGGCTCGGTAGCCGGTCGTTGCAGCAACTGAGAATCACAAAATTCGCGCAGGCGCATCTGTAATAATTCAGCGAATGCTTTTCTCTTTCTTGACGATAGAGATCGAACATAACAGCGCTAAGGAAATTTTGACATATTATTTTTTATGGTTTAATTATTGTACTGTAATAAATGGAAAGCACATACGAAAATTATAAATATATATTTATAATATAAATTTATAATAAAATGAACTCGGATATAGGCGAAAATTATTTGAAGTACCTTTTAATGACTGTTTAAAACTCAGCAAAATTTATATGGAGTAGATGTGCCAGTAATGGACACCCTTAAGAAATTTCTATAAAAATATTTTTTTAATTAATAGCTATAACTATTATGCTCCAGTTTTTTCAATATCATATTAATCTGTCAACAATATTTAACCATTCTCATAGTCTCATTTCCCCAATGGGAATCAAAATTTAATTTTAAGTAACAGGGTCAATCCATTTCAAGTGGTCCAACACTGGTTGCTCGACCATTTTTCAAAAATCTGAAATTTTTTGTACAACAACCCTAACATGATCGAAGTTCAAAATGACTATTATTTTAATTTTATTAATTTTTGTTTGTGCATGGCGGCCATCTTTGTTTCATCGTCTGCAGCAATTTTCTCACAAGAAGGGTTTACGGAATTGTAAATAATTCATCGTTTATTTATCCAATTCAACTGCGGATTAAAGCAATTTTTACAGAATACATTGGGCTAAAAATCTGGTAATGGAGTAGTTTCCGAAACTAACTGCTTATTGGTAAAATTTAAGCATAAAGTTTCCATTTTTTTCCAAAATTTGTCCGTTTACAAGAGGAAATTTTTCTAGCAAGGAATACTGTCAACATGACATAATTTTTTTTTACAAATAGGCTGAAAGTACTTGTACTCACACGCCGAGTTCCAAATCTGGGACTTTCTTTCTCTTCGCTAAAAAAAATCCCAATTTTTTCAAAAATGACAAAAATCGCACATTTCAGGCTTTGATATCTCTGGTGGGGCACGAGATAAAAATCTGAAAATTTTTTTACAAGAGTATTGTATGGTAGTGTTATGCACAAGAAATTTCAAGATGGAGATTTGACTACAAGCTGAGATATGGCAAGGGCAACATGTCAAAACAATACTGCCAAACTATTGTTTTGTTCTAGTCACAGCTAAGTATTTATCTCAGAGTGTCATTTAAATTTATATTTTTGATTATCTTTAAATAATAGTAACAGAAAATAAAGCCCTTTGCAAAGCTTAACAATTAATAAAAAAAATAATTATGCCTAAAGCCATACATTTTGTATGGTTTCAGTAATTTTTGTTGTAAGTAATTTTAGTAACTAATAGAAACCTCAGCACTTTTACATAAAGAAAAAAAAATATTTTTATACAAGACCTGAGACAAAAACAACATAGGGAAAAAGAAAAGCTGTTAATGTTGTCATACTTGTTGAGACATGATCAAACGTGTCAAAACACATTCTTGCTTGTTGGTTCAAAAACCACAATTTTGATCTTTCTCAAAATTTTATTTGTAGGAGCCAAGTCTTGTCATCTCTTGATAACTTGATTGAAGATTTTGGCCCTGCTGGCTCATAGAAATATACTTTGAAATCACTATGTGCAAGTCTCAATTCATTAATAATTCCTAGCTTACTTCTTATGAAAAAATGTGATTTTTCTGCAGTATAAATTTTGAAAAGGCTTTGGGTATCTTTACTTTCTGAAAATTACTTGAGGCTGATGCATGGTAACATTGCGTAATGTTTCATTTACAGGAACATACTTATGGTAGGAACAAGTTTCAGGGACTGGCAAGCAGCATTAAAATTGTGGTTTTTAAACCAACAAGCAGGAATGTGTTTTGACATGTTTGATCATGTCTCAACAATTATGCCAACATTAACAGCTTTTCTCTTTCCCTATTCTGTTTTTGTCTCAGGTCTTGCGCATATATATATATATGTAAAAGTGCTGAGGTTTCTTTTAGTTACTAAAATTACAACAAAAATTACTCATACCATACAAAATGTAAGCCTTAGGCATAATTATTCAATTCCTACTATTAGTTCACACTCTCCCTATATTTGTTTATTTATATATTTATTTATTTATATATTTATCTTGTTCAAATTTTCAATCGTTAATAAAATACTCATTATTCATCCTATCAAGTTGAAATAATTTTTTTTGAACTTGTACTGGATGACAATTGATGTTAATACAGTTTTTTCAAATATTAATTAATTAATTAAATTTTAATTAATTTTAGTTTTGCATGGGAAACAAAATGGCGGCCATTGGTTATCGAAGGTCAATGAAAGTATTTTCAATAAGGGGTTACCATAGGGGGGACCCTGTTCTGTCGCCAAATACCGCCAAGTTTGTCGCCAATTTGGCGATATATCGCCAAATTTGGCGTCCAAAATAAGTCGCCAAAAGTGACGCCAACTTGGCGATATTTCTAATATTTCGCCAAATTCCCATAGAATTCCATTGTAAACCTACTTGCTTATAGAAAATCAACAAATTGAGATATTTTAATGCAACAAAAACTAATATTAGCTTAAGGGATTATATTAAATTTTTCTTTGGTGACCTAAGCAGGAATTGACTTTAAAAACAAAATTTTTATATTACTTGTTTTTTAAATTAATTGCAAAAGATTTATTTTCTGTTACTATTATTTAAAGATAATCTAAAAAATAAATTTAAATGATACTCTGAGATAAATACTTAGCTGTGACTACAGCAAAACAATAGTTTGGCAGTATTATTTTGACATGTTGCCCTTGCCATATCTCAGCTTGTAGTCAAATCTCCATCCTGAAATTTCTTGTGCATAACACTACCATACAATACTCTTATAGAAAAAAAATTTCAGATTTTTTATCTCGTAACCACCAGAGATATCAAAGCCTGAAAAGTGCGATTTTTGTCATTTTTGAAAAATTTGGGATTTTTTTTTAGGGAAGAGAAAGGAAGTCCCAGATCTGGAACTCGGCATGTGAGTACAAGTACTTTCGGCCTATTTGTAAAAAAAAAATATGTCATGTTGACAGTTTTCCTTGCTAGAAAAATTTCCTCTTGTAAATCGACAAATTTTGGAAAAAAACTGAAACTTTATCCTTAAATTTTACCAATAAGCAGTTAGTTTCGGATACTACTCCATTACCAAAATTTTAGCCCATTGTATTCTGTACAAATTGCTTTAATTCGCACTTGAATTGGATAAATAAATGATGAATTATTTACAATTCCGTAAACCCTTCTTGTGAGAAAATTGCTGCAGACGATGAAACAAAGATGGCCGCCATGCACAAACAAAAATTAATAAAATTAAAATAATAGTCATTTTGAACTTCCATCATGTTAGGGTTGTTGCTCAAAAAATTTCAGATTTTTTAAAAATGGTCGAGCAACGAATATGACATTTTCTGTACCACTTGAAATGGATTGACCCAACAGCAATAAATAAAAACACTAAAAATTTCAGTAATGGACACCCTACAAAAAGTAATAGATATAATTGTTTTTATGATTGTATTTAGAACCAGAATTTAATAAAAGATACTAATGAAACAAAATAGTTTTTTTCAAATAAATTTAACAGGATATCATATCAATTATTAGTAAATATTTATGATAATTATTCATTTCTAAAATTAATTATTGTCATTATCAGAAGATCAATATTTTAATTATTTTAGATAGATGATTAAAAGTACTAGATGTCAGATAATTACAGTTATCAAATTATTGAGACAATGGGAATTTTAAAGGACTTAATAATAATAAAAAAGGGAACTCACGTTTGAGGCCAGTGATTTGCAGATTTACTGGTTTCGTTATTACTATAAATATAATTAATATTACAGTATTTTTTATGAACAGCGTAGTTTTGTCAGAGATGAATAATCAATCATGTATAAGACAGAAAATAACAGATCATTAAGAACTTCTGTAACTTAAAAAATTGTGTTAATTTAAATGGGGAAGGCTTGAGCCCCATCAAGCCAACACCCCCTATAGTCATTTAAGTGACTATAGGGGGTGTTGATCAGGCCCTCCTTTCCCTATTTCCTTAAACATTATTTTGTGTTTCCTGATTGGATATATTATAAGGATAAATATTTTAAGTCAATTCCCACTTAGGTCAATAAGAGAAATTTTTTTCTCCCATTCTTCTTTCCTCTTGAGTGGCGCTTAAAATGCCTTGATCAAAAAGAGGGCTCTCTGGATTATTGAAAATTAATTAATTTAATTTAATTAATGTATTAATATTTGAAAAAAAACTGGATTAACATCAAGTGTCATCCATTACAAGTTTTAAAAAAATATTTGAGCTTGATTGGATGAATAATAAGTATTTTATTAACGATTAAAAATTTGAACAAGATATATATAGCGAGAGTGTGAGCTAATAGTAGGAATTGAGAAAAATATAGTTTCACATTGATGAAAAATAATTAATTAGTTCGCTTTTTACTCAGTCGGGTTTTTTGATTTTTTTAAATTTAATTGTTTATTTTCCTCTTGATGACAATGCTCGTAAAGTATATGTTATACAAATAAGCAGCTGTTTTGGTTGGTCTGTAAGATCAGTTCCAGAAAAAAAAATATATTTTTTTTTTCCTTACTTGACGACGCGCGACGTCGACAGCAGATTTTTTTTTTTTCTTTTTGAATATTTAGAAATTATCATCCATCTTCCGGCGCGAGCTGAAACTATTATCTATCAATCTAACCCTGATTTAGGAACGTGGAGAGCATTTATAATAATTAGCAAGGGGAAAAATAGACTAATTAAGTGAAAATGAATCTTCATTTTGTTGCTTTGTAATCACACAAGGATTGATAGCAGTGGAAAAATGATACATTTTTTGCTATGTCCGAAATTATATTAATTGTCTGATGTGCACATGAGTGTTCATAAGGATAAGATAAAGACCGTCTTAAAGTGAATGGAATGTAAGGCAATATTCATTTATCATGTAATATTTATTAATGTCATTAGTTAGTTTTTGAAACTGATGACATAGCCCCAGAGAAATGAACAGAGAAATTTACTTCTGAAAATTCTTTTAACAAGAAGAACAGTGATTTTTCAATTCTTCTTCTTCTTTTTTTTTTTTTTTTTCAACAATTTTGACCAGCGAGATGATCGGAGCTTTCATTATTGATAAAATTACTGAAAATGGGAACATGCTTTTATTTTTTTAGGAAAAAAGCAGTATGATTACAAACAATCGGTATTTTATGAAAGGTACAGAAGTGTATGTTATGAGAATGCATAATATACATAGGCGTAACCAGGGGGGGGGGGTGCCCTGGGTGCCCGGGCACCCCCCCCGCTTCCGCAGATAAGCACAGTTATTTTAAAAAATTGAAATCTACAAAAGAAAAAAGAAGTGAAAGCAGAGTTCAATTGGTTTAGCAAATTAGTTTAATTCAAAAAACTAACACCCTAAGTTTTGAAATGTGATAAAAAATGAAACCCTCGTTCTTTTTTTCTTTCTTTCTTTTCTTTTTAAAGAAAATTATGTTGTTTATCTTTTTTTAAAAATAGATCATTTACAAGAATCTGTATTAATCTAGTAAGTCAAAAAGGTGGCTTTATAATTCCACTTTGATGTCTTTTGTTTCTTGGAAATTTTTTTTAAAGCCGTTCCTTCTATTGCATGTTTTTGCAATTTCGTGAGAAATTAACGCAAGTTCTTAATGAACTAGAAACTATTTGTCTCTTTGCTTTCATAGTTTAAAGTCTAGAGAGAAGAAAAAAAAAAAATTGAAAGGGAATGCAGATGTGAAACAATAGTTCTAAAATGCGATTAGCCGGGGGAAAGGGGATGGGGGGTACACTGAACCTGCCTCCTTTGAAAATGAAAAATAATAGCACAGAAAATTCAAATTAATCTGGAGGTTGGTAGATTGGTTGAATTTCGTGTTTCGCGGCCATTTTTTGACATTCGTAAAAAGAATATGGTTGCTGTCTTTCAAGTCAATATAGTAATTTTTTTCCTCTGAAAATTTTTATACGATTTTTAGAGTCTCTTCTCGTTTCGCAGCGTTCTTTTGAAAGTAGGAAAAGGAACCCGGTTTCAATCTTTTAGACCAGTGCAGTAAATTTTGACCGAATTCGCGATTTTATTCTGCGATCATTTCATGATATTTACGATTTTTTCCCAAAATCTTTTGACGATATTCACGTCTTTCTACGCGAATTTTTGTCGAAATTTGCACTTTTCACCACTAACCTTTGACAAAATTCGTGTTTTTTACCACAATCCTTTGACGAAATTCGCATTTTTTACCGCGATATTTTGACGAAAGTGGTATTTTTTTAGCACGATCCTTCGATGAAATTCACTTTTTCTTTCCGCAATCTTTTGACAAAATTCGCGCTTTCTTTCTACGATCCTTTGACGAAATTCTCGTTTTTACCGCGATCCTTTGACGAAATTTATTTTCTGTTGCGACTAATTGACGAAAGTGATTTTTTTACAGGGAGATCATTTGTCGAAATTCGCAAAAGTATTGCTTGACCAATCGGGAAAATTCTCGATATTTTTCCGTATCAATTAACAAAATTCTCTACTCTTTTCCGCGACATTTTGACGAAATTTGCAAAATTTTTTCATCAATCGTTTACCGAAATTCGTCATTTTTTATGCAATCTTTTGACGAAACTGGCGATTACTTTTTGCACACTTTTATCGAAATTCCCGACATTTTTCCACGATCGTTTGAAGAAATTCTCAAACTTTTCCGGGGCCGATTCACGAATTGATTTTAAGAAATGGCATAAAAGAAATAAAAATCACGGACTTCAATTTTTTTTTAAATACTCACTGAAGAATCACAGGTCTGTGAAGAATTTGGAGGGGGGAAATACTGCATAGCATTTTTTAATTATACGGGACTTTCCTTTTCTGTGCACAAATCGCGCGATCCTGCACGTTATTTCAAATCCTGTACCTCAAAGAAAACTTCATTACTAGAGGAAATTCATTGGTTGGTTTTTTTAAACGAACATAGAATTAAACAAATCTAGGATTTTTTTTTTTTTTTTTTGGGGGGGGGGGGGGGGGAGGCTGCCTTCAGAAACGTACACCCGAGCAAGCTACGACCTCTTCTGTCTCGAAACAAGAAAAATCTTGAATTCTTGCGCTTTTTATTTCGAGCAAAACTAAATTTTCAGCTTTCTTATAAGAACTGATTTGACATTATTCCAATTTGAATTCAATCAAGGCAATTGCAAAAATTACCAGAGAATTTTTTCTGTTTCAAAAAAAAAAGTCAAAAAATTAAAGCACGAAAACACCCGCTAAAAATCGCATAAAAAATTCGGAAAAGATTAAAAAAACCACAGGGAACGAAATTAACTATTTGGGTAAAAGATTTAAACCGGATTCCTTTTAGGAATGTCAAAAAAATCATCGCGAAATGCGAAAAAAACAATTTAAAAATAACATTAAAAAATTGTTAAAAATTGAAAAATCGCTGTAAGAATCTCGAAAACACTTTATTGAAAAGAAGACAAAGTTTACTGGATAAAATATTGAAATAGAATTCTTTTTTACTAATTTGAAAAAATTGCCGCAAAATGCGAAAAAATTCACATAAAAAATTAATTGAAAAATTCCAGAAATTATCTTCGATATGCATGAGTTCAGGCATACAGATCCTGTCAAATCTCACGGCTGTGCGGGCTGCATTGTTTTTTTAGAGTTCAGCGTGCGCGCGCGTACACACACAGAGAGAGACAGACAAGTACCTATCTTTATTATTATAGTCGCATCATGATAGTATAATTTGTATCCCAGTAGCAGAAATTTCCCCAAGTGTCTGCGACAGATACTTCAGGGGCAAAAAATAATCTGCAGGTAAAATATTTTTATAACTGGAGCATTAATTAATCAAACAATCACTTACCTGTAGCGTTTTTAGGCATTTTATAAATTTTTATTAATAATAACTTTTTGTATTAAGTAATAAAGAGCTAAACATAATATGAAGTAAAATAAAGGTTCGATGAAAAGGAATCTGCAAAAGAGAAAAGAAAATCTGCGACCTCCGTCTCCCGTCTCGAACTTTCTGCTACCGGGATTTGTATCATCTTGATAAAATTTAGTGTATATTATCATGACCTGTTTTACCTAATATATTCGACACATTCTGAAGTAAAAATATGAATTATCGTAATTTCCGGCCTGTAATCCGCGGATCAAACAATTATGTTCGGACCCAGAAATCTTGTTTCATAAAACGTAACTTGTTAAATCGCGATAAATATTTAACTTCAATAATGAAATAAAATTTCTGGGTCGAAACATGATTGTTTGATCCGCGGATTATAGGCCGGAAATTACGGTATTAATGAATATTATAATTATTTATAATATTATAATAATTATTTATATAGGCTTTCCTCCAAAATTCCTTGGGTCCCTCCGGTGATCCCTAAGAAGTGATGGAGTCACATTCTGAAAAACTTTCGTGCGTATGTAGTGGTGTACCGCATGTATTATCTGAGATTTATCATCCGGCAAAATTTCATGCAGCGTTCACTGTGCCTATAGAAGTTTCCAGCATGGTTAAAGGCCTTTTTTAATCTTTATAAGAAGTTAGGGTGCGAAAAGGTTTTACAAGTGTGACCACACTTAGTCACTGTCTTATCTCACTGCTGCAAGGACGTTTACATATCTTTTTTTTTACCATTAGATCTAGTTTTAATGTTTTGAACTCCTTCTCATCCCTTCTCACGCAAACAAAAATCACGTTTGAGCCCTTTTGAAAAGAAATACCACACAATTATACCTTCTAAGATGAAAACCTGTCTAAAACGGAAATTCGACCCGTTTCCTGGATTTCCGTTTTAGAAGGTTTTACTAAATAAGATATTGTTTGCATACAACCTGTTCAGGTTAAAAAGTCTGGGCACCCCCCCGTTCAAAAGGCTGGTTACGCCTATGATATAAGGAAATAATTAATTTGCGATTGTCTTATTAAAATTTCCAGCGTATTCAACCTGTAATTCTTGGGTTACAGAAGCTACTGCAAACCATGTTTAATTGACTAATTATAGTTTTTACGTTTAATATCTTTTTTTAGTTGCTCACTAACAATGCCAAAAATCAATTTATTTTATGAAAATAGCGTAGCACTTTCGTAATAGTCACATGCAAAGGGTCAATACCCCCAAAAATTGTAAAATATTTCGCTACTTGCAGCAGACTTTTTTTCTGATTATTGGAATGCTTAAGGGTGTATTTCAATCCAAACTACTTATTTTCTAATTAATTTTTAAATTCATTTTTGCTCTCAAACGCATGAAACTGGGAAGTGATCTTATTTAGAAATTGCATAATGTGCCGTGCGTCTCGATTTTTTGATAAATGCAAAAAATATTATAAAAAAATGCTGTCAAAGTTGGCGTTTTGAACTGAATTTTCCGAAGCGGGAAATCTGGGAATGAAAAAAAAAATGGTCATACTGAGAAAGTAATTGTTTAAAAATGAAATTCTAATTAATTGAGTGAAAAATGATACGGCTTCTTATACATCTGTTCAAAAATTACCTCAGCAAGTTTCATGTTTTTACTTTTAAAAATGAGTCTGAAAATGTCTCAGAAAATTTCGATCTGTTGAGCATGGGAAAATATTTTTTCGAATACACCCTTAAGCGCGTAGTTTGAATACATGTCTCTTAAATGTGTCTTCTATTTATTTTATTTCAGTTAGAGTTATGTATTTATTTATTTATTGACGAAGTTTTAATTTCGTTTTGACCATTAGCCGGGAACAAGTTAGGCTCTATTTATATTGTTTTAAGGGAAATTTGGTTGATCATCCATAATTGGGGGGGGGGGGGTACAAGTGATAGATTAAAAAAATCATGCTTGAAAATTTTTTTGTATAACCACAAAAAATCCGTAAATTTAAATGAAGTTTTTGCAGTTAAAAATATACTTTTTCCCTATTCGACAGCGTAAAAATTGAAATTGTGCAATGTGTAGAAGTGAATAAATTTCCGATCAAAGCAAAATTGATTACTTTGTTGCCTTCGTCAATATAACGTCAGCGTTTCTTAGGGAGATGTTTTTGTTTTATAATTTAGATATTTTGCTATTGATGTCAGTAAACTTTCTTGTATTGTATAAACGAAGAGGGAATGTATGAATTAGCATATGTACCATTAAGTCTATTCGTGCGCCAAAATGAATGCAGTAAAAAATGCAAAAATGTGTTGATCCTTTGACTACGGTAAGGTACTGAGTGCTATGTGATTTAAATTACGCAGGATGCATATATTTGGACACCATTATTTCTAAATAGTTATATTTCGCTTGTAATGACAGAAATTATACGTACCCCTCTCGTCGCGAAAGGGCTAATGCATACAGCTAAATATTTTGTTTAGCATTGTAAAAATGTAAATTTTACAGCTTCGGTGTTTTTCTATTTATTTTTTATTTATTTTTTATTAGTGGAAGAAAACTGGTTACCTCGAATGAAAAATACTTCTTTATTTCCGCTTTTTGTTAACATTTTCAACATCGAAACTCGATCCCTTGTAATTTCGTGGTGCAAAAGAAGGAATTAAAAGATAAATATATTTTAAAAAAATTAAAGACATATTTTAATTTCGTATTTTCACGTTTTAAGATAAATTTTCTAGTAAGTCTTTAACCCTTTATCTACTGACTTATAAGTACCATTAAAATAACTTGTTATAAAATTCATTTAATACATCTATTAGTAGTAATACACTTTAGAATGAGTTATACATGCATTACTTTATCTTTTTCCAAAAGCATTATGGGTTACACAAACCAAAAATATTTTTAAAAGGATAATTTCTTTTGCCTTTGCATCTTTTCAGCTTTCTTGGCGTTGAGGGGGGGGGGGGGTGTCAATTCGAAAATATTTCTATATTTCTGTTGTAAGAACATTATATTTGTACATTTCGCAATTCTACAAAATTCTAAGAAAAAAAATTTAAAATAAAAGATATGAGAGGAGTTATAAATATTGCACAAAATCCCTATAAATTCAATTTAAATTAATCCTTCTAAAATTCATTAAATGATTGTGTAAATCTTCTAATGTAGCTTAAACAATTCACGAAAAATGCTTTAGAAGATAAAATTTTCAGGAATTCATAATTCACTACATAACGGGTTAATACATAAATTTAAAACACGTCAGTAATACATTAGTAATATAGAAATATAGATTTTATAAAACCATAAGACTAAATGAATATTTTACCCTGATTCAATCATAAAATACACAATATGAACTTTAAAAAGCTCACTGTTTTACTTAAAAGGCGATATAAAAAATAATAATATAGATGTTACAGGTTAAAAAATATACATTTTACTTAAAATTTCTTAGTACTTTAGGCCTGTATTTTCCCCGAGGCATCATCAGAGAGTATTTTAATAACTATTGCTGTTCATTTATACAAACTTTATTATTTTAGTCGTCTTTTAAGTAAAACAGTGAGCTTTTAAAAATTCATATTGTGTATTTTATATAAATTTCATTAGCTTCCAGTACGGTGTGCTATTTCTTTATCCCAGCTTATTTTATGTATTCCGAAAAATAACGTTACCTTACAGAAGCCAGCCGTAAAACAAAGCAGTACGATTAAATACTCTCTAGAAATTTTTTTAACTTCTAAGCATCACACATTTTTAATTTTTATACCGTCGTATTGGGAAAAAAAGTTCTTTTAAATGCATTTTTTTAAAAACTGTATCTCCATTTATTTTTGAAATATTAATTTTTTTGTAGTTTTTAGAGCCATTTGCTTAATATTGGCAACGGAAGCACTCCATTTCTGTAGAAAGTAAAGGAAAAATAATTTTAAAATAGTAATTATATATTTTTGTTGCCATTTTCTCATAACAACTGAAAGAAAATGTAATTAAAATACGTGCTGTTTTGAAAAAAATATAAACGAATGATTTCTGTTAAAACAATGGAGCTATTATAAACTATATTTAATTTTAAGTATCTATGAAGCATTAATTAGCCTTTTTTTGTCGATTTTCTTGAATGACGGCGTTTTTTTGCTGTATTTATGCATTATTTCGCGATGGTGATGTGCTATGCATGCTTTACTGTAGATGTTTAAGAATAGATCGTAAGTGTCGAATTCTTAAGCGGATGCGAAGACGTCATTTTACATAAAATAAAATGTGTGCTGTAAGTCTTAAAATTAAAATATGTTTTGTACTGCAATAGAGTCCAGCATAACCGAGTTATTTTCTTCTGATGGACTGGTGGCTTCTATAATTATGAAACAGCCATTATAAATGAAGTGTTAGGTGAAGATGAAAGACCAGTCGTAAAAAGTTAGAACTCTGATTTTCTGGTCAGAATGGGAAAAAAAATGGCCATAATTTTTTTTTAATTATGCCCCCCCCCCCCCCATTCTGGCCAGAAAATCAGAGTTCTAACTTTTTACGACTGGTCTTTCATCTTCTCCAAACACTTCATTTATAATGACTGTTTCATAATAATGGAGGCCATCAGTCCATCTGAAGAAAATGAAGTAATGGAGGTGGCACTATATTCTGAAAAAACAGAATTCCTGTTTTCTAGTCTTTTAGATTTTTTTTTAAGCCAAGGAAGAAACAGTGTATCCCGTATTATGCAAAACGAAGTTTTTATTTCCGTTTTTTGTTAACATTCTCACTGTCTCAAACTCGTTCCATAAATTTAACTGTGCAAAAGAAGGAGAGAGAGAGAGAGAGAAGGGGGGGGGGGTCACCTTCTTATCCTCAATTATTATCTTCTTCTTAAGGACATCTACGGAAAAATATTTATTTAGAAGAAAAAAAAATCAAAAAGTCGTTACATAGCTAATTATTTTTCCGTAAACAGCTGCACACATTATAATTAGTGTACATCTGTCGGCTGTTTATTCTCCAAGGCCTCATTTTATATTAAGGAGGAGTTTATCACTTATAAAGTCCGACTTAATTCCAAACGCATCAAATGTGTCAAAAAATATCTGATGAATTATTATGAAGTTACATTTAATTGGTAGAAAGTTCATTTACAATAAAAGCATGTCCTACATTGCTATAACTTCGACATCAAAATGTCATTTCCCGGATACCAACTGATTAATGGGGAAAAAATGGTGCATTTTGCATCAATAATATCATGAATTGTTAAGAGGTTTTTCCCAATCCTTCAAAAAATATGTATTTAGCAGAAAATGTAAAAATACAAAAATGATACAGATTAGGAAATATTTTATTTGTTTCCATATAAAAAGGAGGTTTCAAAATTCTTTGTAAAATTGCAACTTTTAAAAATATGAAATTAAACACATTTTATATTTATACAAAAAATCTTTTTAATCACGATATTGTGCCATATTACTGTACACCGGCGAATTTCATGAGTTTTTTTAAACAAAAATGAATTCAGAAATGTATCAAAAAGAAGCTCCTTTAAGTTGAGAACTTTAGCTCCTCTCACTTCCCTCTATAGTTTCGACTGTGAGTCCTCATTTTTTTTTCTCTAGCAAGAATCTAAATATCGCATTTATAAACTCATTTTCTTTCTCATATGCTAAAAACTCTAGTCATTTTCATTGTGGTGCAAAAGAAATCATTTTTTTTTTTTTTTTTTTTTTTTTTTATTGTGAAATAAACTGATAGTCTTTCGATTATACTCAATTGTTTCCAGGTGTTTATAATAGTTATGTACTGAAAATTAGTTACAAGAAACACAACTTCCGTAGTATTTTTTGAAAAATGATTTTATGTCTGTGGTAAAATGAAAATGTCATTCGATCCCTTGGGACCTGAAAAGAACATCTGAAGGCATACGAATGAAACTGTTTTGAGAATGTGTCAGAAAGTAGCAAGTATGGAATTAAAAACACCCTTTATGAGTTAAAAAAAAATCTGATACAGTTGGACCTCGTTATCCCGACACCCAGTTTTCACGTCACTCCGCTTATCACGTCAGTTTTTCAAAGTCCCGATTTTCTGCATACGACTTTAGTGTAAATAAACTCCGGATTTTACGTCGTTGTATAATTTTCAACTCCGGATATCCGACGGTTTAGGAAAATTGTCCATTTTTCATAATCCATCTTATAAGCACGGAAATTAAGCGGTAAGAAATGTCTTAGACAAACTTTTCACAAAAGTGTCTAAAATACCCATTGAGATAAATCAGAAATTTTACTTCATTCCTTTATCTGAATAAATAAACCCAAACTCTATGAATGACCCACTTAAGCTCCAGATAGACGTATCAGTCTACTCGCGGTCTTTTTGTTCTGATCAGGTGACGCTTTCTTTGGTTACAAGGCATTTTTCATCCGACTAAAACCGAAGCCTTACATTGCATGAAACGATCAAAAATTATCTAACATCCATTTCTGAAACAACGAATATTGGTTACAATTCATTGAATAATATTGAAAAAAGAATTGTAGGAAGCACATCTAGGGATAAGCAAACCTTAATTCATCAATATTTCATGTAACAATAAAAAAACATGTCACCATAAATCTGATTTTTATTCTTTTCAATTTTGTTTTTGTGTTTATTTTGTTTAATAATAATGTTTTATTGCTTAAAACTGCAAGAACAGTTATGAATTCGAAATTGTCTTAAATTACTTAAAAATACAGCTTTTTATAAACATTTTTCTACAACTCCGGTTACCGCGACACTCCGCTTATGACGACACTTTGTTCTGGTCCTTAGAGTGTCGGGATAACGAGGTTTGACTGTATATTGCTTTGTACTAAAGTTCTGGCACACTTATTGAAAACATGTATTTTGAACGTTGTAATGGATCGATATAGTTATAATGAGTATAGGTATTCCTCGATTAGTGCAGTTAATTAACTCCATTATGTTACCGCACTAATTAAAACATACATTAAATGCGAAAAATCGTGATAGATCCACAGTCAACTTACTTCGAAACACAATATACTTAAATAGACAATGTAATAATGTAGTATTAATATTGTTATTGGTGTATTATTGTTAGAAAATGCACATTACAGCTTCATTTGAAACTTTCATTTGAAAAACTCATTTGAAAGAGAAGTTTATCTAATTTTCATGAACTTCAATTAACATAAACATGTGCGCTAATTAAAAAACTAATGATTGAGAAACACTGAAAATAATTTAAATTTTAATTCTGCATTACTACATCTATTTAGGTTATTTAAGTTAGCTTACTTAACATAATTTGATTTAAAAGTTGTTGTATTATAATTTTATGACTTCAAACTTACATACATTTTAATTTATTTAAGCGAAAATTTATCATTGTTTTCTTCTTTTTGCAATTCATCTTGCGGTAACACAATATTTGATTTTCTTATCCTCGGTGCATTTGCATACTCCTATTGATTTCTGGACCTATATTTATCAAATGCTGTCTAAGGAATTCCAGTTTTTGAAAAGTAATTTTATTTCCAAACGTTCGACGCCATCTTTCTGGGGAGAAAAGGGGAAATTCATTTCGTGCTTTGCGCCCTAATCGAAATTTTGACCGCACTAATCGGGGGAACATCTAAAAAAAGTTTATCGCACTAATTGAAAATTACGCTAACTAGACCGCACTAACGAGGGATACCTATATTTAATAAATTTTGTTATAAAGGAACTTGAGTGGAGATTAAGATAAATTTATTTAAAAATTATCCAGAATTTACAGGGACACATATTTTGAGCATACAATCATTACTCACAAAATTAAATTAAATTTAATCAATTGTACAAAAATTTAAACATAATTTTAAAATAACGGTATTGTTTAAAAAGGCCATCAAAAAATAAATAAAAGTTGCGACCAATAAAAAAAAATATATAAATTGATTCGTGAATAGCATTTTTACCTTATTATTATTATTTTTTTTCAAATTTAGAAATTATCTGTAGTTTACAATATATTTTGTCTGCAATTGCTTTACAGCTTCTTTTCATTTTATCAGGCATAACATTTACAATGATGTTGTTATTTTAAGTCTTAAGGAGACAACAGACTTTAAAAGTTATTTTTCGGGTACTTGTTTGTTATAGGTCTCTTAGCGCTTTTTTTTTTTTTTTTTCTTTTAACAAGAAATTTTACTACAAAAACGAAAAATTGTATTTTTGGTCGATTTTTGTTTTTCAAAGCTAATTATTTTCTCTTTATATTATTAAAACACAAAAATAAGTTTTAAGACAGAAACGGTCAGATCTGGGCATGCGTAAAATTAAATCCAGAACTTTTTTAGTTTTAAAATAAAGTTGAACCAGAAAGAGTAGCCGAGTGATCTTGGCGGCGGGTATCAGTTGCGGTTCACGGAAGGAGCGTGGGTTCGAAAGCCACTCCTAGCAGAATGATTTCGTCTAATATTATTGTCGAAAAGATAATTCATTTCTATAATTTCCAATTTTATCTCAGGTGCAGAAATTATAGGATTTGTATATATATATATATATATATATATATATTAATCTGAATTCTTGCTAATTATTATCAGCTAAATTTAACACCCAATAGTATGAATTTTTAATTACTATTTCTACATTTAAACTATTTAAATTAAACACTTTTACATGTAATAATCGATTAAATAAATTGAACCTATCCACAATGTTTTCTACATTTTGTGTGCCCATTATCAAGAAGATATATACAGTCTGATTCATAAATATCGAAACAATAGGCTATCTCCTTAAATATTGCCTCTAGTAACATACTTCCAATTGCAAAGTTTCGTAAAAAAGGTGCAAAATTTGATGAGATAAGTTGCAACTCCATGGGGGTCCATTTGTGAAAATACAAGAATTAAATTTTTATACGGCATCCATAAAGCAAAATTCCCAGTTAGGAATTTTTTCTTTATCCATTCCTGAATTAAACACAAAAAAATTCACTCGATATCTCCAAAATTCGCAGAGATGTTGAAAACCAAAATTCGTGACTTACACCATTTACCATGCCTCTGAGCGATGAGTTATTGACTTATTTTGAATGCAAGATAGGGATAATTTACAAATTGTACATTATTAAACGTCGATTTAAGAATGGATCGGGACCCGCGGTTCCCTAAGGGGCCCCAGGTTCTTAACTGGAATGTAGAAACGTGAAAATAACTAAATGGAAAAAGGTTCCCAAAAAGGAAGATCGGATTAAAAGGAAGCAATTTATTAACAATTTATTTGCACAAGAATTTCAAGGGGCCCTGTTTCGGGCCCCAACTGTCCAGGGTCATAACTGGAAATTAGAAAGGCGAGAATGACTATATGGAGAAAGGTCCCCCAAAACGAAGAAAATTGGATAAAAAGGGGGAAAGCCAACTGAGCTTTTTGCATACTGATTCACATGACTTGGCGTTGTACATTATCGCCAATTTACAAAGTTTTTGACGCCGGAATAACAGAGACAAAGCATTGGCGGCAGGTTTAGCAAAAAATAATGTGGCAGCCCCCCTTTCAGCACACACACACGGGATATATAAAGCAACCCTACTTTATTTCATGTAAGAGCGCCATGAAGTCTGGATTTGTTTACTTTAACAACAACAGATTGAGCTTAAATATGATTGTGAAATCTTTAACGAATGTATGGAAATGCAGAGAAAAAAGCATATGTGCTAAAATAAATTAAATATATTTGAAACCGCAATTCCCATAAAATACTTTTATTTTTTTATTTCATTTTACCAGTCAAATTCTAACTGCAATTTAAGAGTGACTTATCTACAACGCAGATGAAATACGCTAAAAGAAAATGAAATGTTAAAAAGACAGCTGCACTTAGGTTTTTGTGTATTTGATTACTTTTAAATAAAGACCGTTAAGAAATAAAAAATAAATATGCGAGAATGGGATTTTGAATAAGTAGAAAATGAAATCATAAATCTTTGTATTTGAACGTGTTAAGTTCGTTGCGAAAAGGAAAGAGAAAGAAAATATATATATATACACGAAGATAGAACCATGTATTGTTTTAAGAAAAATAATTAATATAATGATTTCACTTGTCCAAAGTAGATTTTGAGTAACGGGAGGCTGGAAATTGATATGTTGCAGAGAAAGCTGCCACAGGGCCAGGGATCCCGGATCTTAAAAAATTAAAAATCCAAGCCTCAGGTGCATCAGGACCTGTCTTGGACAATCCTCACCTAAATTTTCAGACTTCTAAGTGCGGTAAATTTCGCTAGCCATCGCACACAGATAGACAGACATACAGATGTGTTCTTTTATTAGTACAGATTTATTTAATAACTAGCAGACCGCCGGCGTTGCCCGGGGTCCGTAAATAATAACCTTAAACAAAACTGAAGTTTGTATGATTTTATACCTTTTGAAATTCTTTTAAATTAACCTAATTTCGGAGGCACCCATTGCCCTCCGCAGCGTCTAGCGTGTTCCCAAAAAACTTCTTTCCAAACGAACCTGTTATCTGGGTCCACGCTACATAAGGCAACGTGTACCGGAAGTGCTTCACAGGTACCGGAGACAATTGGAAACCAAATTGAGTGAGCCAAACCCCATAGTAATCAAGCCCATAGAATCCAAAAAAAAATTACTAATATTCTAATGGTACTTTGCAAAAACACTCTTTTAACTCCACTTTATCCGGATACGTCTAACATCATTAATATTAGAAAATGTTGGTAACTGAAGACTAAGATAAAATTTCATAATACGGAAAGAAGCTGAACCGTAGTGTAAGTTGAATGAACCAAATCCCGTCGAAATTAGGTCCTTAGAATCGGAGGAAAGAATGCGCCCCCAAGCGGTGGAAAATGACCTTTCCCGTTGTAAATTTCATAAATTACTTTTGACATTAACAAGATATTTAATAAACTGATGAAATCCATTATTTAAAGTTACCTTTAAATTAACGCGATTTTTAATTTACGGCTGTAGTGAGTAAACGTAAGTTGATGCTGAAAAAGGAGATTAATGTTCGAAAAAAAATGGTAGCTGAGGTATAAAGAAAGACCGGGCCCTGAGTGCCAGGGTCTTAACTGGAATGTAGTTGAGTATAAGAAAATTTTGTAGTAGTTTTAAATTTTCTGGAGGACGCTGAAACTATGTTAAAGAAAAATGTAATAGAAACTGATAATTTTTAAAGAAGCTGCAACAAAGGCCCCGAAAAGGAGATTAATATTCAAAATTGGTGGTAGCTGAATTTTGAGAAATTTTTTTGTGATTCATGTAGTAGCAGGTGGACTTAAGAAGCTGTTTAAAAAAAAGCTAGTGAATCGGACCATTTTTAAGAAACCTATAACACAGGGTCCGAAGAGGGCTAACTGATAGTAAAGAACAGGACCCTAACATGAAAACTTGTTAAAAGGTGTAAATTCTGGCACTTTAGATTTTCAATTAGTCAAAATTAGGCATAGAGGTATGAATTAATCATTAGAATAAAATTTTAAAGAAATGCGCAAAAAATGGGGGGTGGGGATCCTTAAAACAGGGCCCTAGGGCCCAGTAAAAATAAGAGGGTGTGGGTCCAGGGAGAAGAGTGCAAGACTCAATTTTAAAATTTGATAATGCGAGAAAATTAGGTGGTGAAAAATGCATGCCGCACAAAATGTTCAAGGGGCTCCGGATCGGCCCTATGGAACCCTAGGATGCTCTCAGGATTTTAACAGGAATAAAAAACGGGAGAATAACTAAACGAAAAAAGGGTTACAAAAATGAAAATCGGATTAAGAGGAGGCAATGTATTAACAATTAGTGGTGTAAAAATTTTAAGAGGCCCTGTACGGGACCAAGGACTTAGGTGTCATGTAATTGCGCATAAAGATACTTTTCAGTAGTTTTCAAAGCAGTCAAGGAATGCTAGAAATGTGTTAAAGAAAATTGCAAGCAATTCTTAAAGAAGCTGCACCAAGGGCCTCAAGAAGGCGAGTAATATTCAAAATTGGTGGTAGCTGAAGTCAGATAATTTTGTTTATCGTTCATCGATTGTTTGTTGTAAGCTGCCATACCTATAAGAAGTTGTTAGGGGGCTGGAACCCTATCAGCCCAACCCCTGAATACGCCACTGGCAACTATTAAATATTTAAACTTTTGTAAATATTAAAACTGTCAAGTTGCTTACCATCAAATATGACGGATACTATGTAGTATATATGTATGCTTCATTAACCCTTTATCTACTGACAGTATCACTCACTTTAAACTTTCATCCCATAGTGAATATTACTAATATTCTAATGGTACTTTGCAAAACACTCTTTTAACTCAACTTTATCCGGATACATGGCAACTTTAGTTCTAAGTTTGTTATTTAGGCGGGGAAGGAAGCTATCTTTGAAAGACTCGATGTGGTTTTTGCCGACATTTTGTGCAGATTGTCACGCTCGTCTTTTTATTGTTGCAAACACAGTAAAGATAGAAGATAAGTGTTGGATTTTTTTTATGTGTTCATTATGATCTTAGAATACAGTTTGACTAACTATTTTAGGTGAATGGTGTATGTATTTGATTTAACAGTTGAATTACTCGGCGGTACTTATAAATACCGTATGGGTGTTGGAGAAAAACTTTTTGTTTACTTTTCGTCTGTGTAGTTATCCATCGTTTTCATCTCCTTTAAAATGTATTACTAAAATGTAGTGTAGTAATGATTTCCCTGGTATTTCTTTTCTGTTTCATTGTTATTTTTTACAGGAAATTGAAAAAGTTGTGGCACTGACTGGTTTTTCTTATGCTAGAAATGGCATATATAAATTCATATATTGCATATGTGGAGATGCGAGCGAACATGTGTTCCCTGGAATATAGATGTCGCATAACTGAAGGATTGCTAACAAGATAGAAACCTAAAAAGAAAAAAAAAATAGTTTTTTTTCTACCCTTTCAGGGACAAAGCATTTTCAATTCTAAAGTGTTGAAATAAATGATTGGCACCGGAATTGCCAAAAGATTTATTTGTGAATACGAAAAAGCCTATATTTCACATACTTATTAAATCGAAAATATTTTCTAGTGACATTTGAAATACCTTGTGGATTTTCTGTTACGATATTTTAGTCATAGTGTACTGATGGTATTTTAAAGTACCACTTTAATTAATTACCTCTAAAAAATTAAATTTCTCACGGGTGAGTATTTGTCTTATGTTTATCCTTTAATTTACATTGTAGTAACTGAAAAAAAAAATTACATGAGAAAAATTGTAGTAGATCATAATGCAGAAGATAAAGGGATTAAATCTATCTTTACACGAATATGTTATTCATTACCATAAAAAATAAACTTAAAATGTTAGATCCACGAAATACATGCCTTTATTAACTGTGGCAGAATTTTTAAAGAAAGTCAAACTGCTATCCAAACTGAAAAACGAACGACGCGAGTGGAATTTTGTGCGTCAATTATGTAATGTGACTTGCAAGAGTGTTTAATCACTCATCATTCAAATGAAATCACCGCTTGAAGGGGTCAATAGTTTAATGATACGGGTTGTAAAGCAGGGATTCGTCTTTCTGTTTTATGATACTATCAAAAGAAAGGATAATTAAAATACCGAGAAAAACTTCTGGAAGGCGTTCATGTTCAAACTTATCTAAGTAGATCTCACTCTAACTATCTCTCATCTAAGTAGATCAGTTACGTTATCTTTTCCAATCTACTCCGAAATAAAATTTCTTCTTTTTTCTTTCTTTTTTTACACAATTATTTCGTTATGTATTATTCTCCTTGAGTAAGAATGAGTTTTATACTAAGCAAGCTTCTGTCTAAGTGGTTTTTTTCCTTAATTCTCCATAAAAACTACCTTTAAAATATTGTATTACTTATTTTTAGTTTAAAAATTAATAGTTTAAATATTGTTAGATGCACAAAATACGTGCTTTCTCGAAATGTTGTGGAATTTTAAAACTAAGCTGCGAGTCAGTTTTTTCATTTAGTTCAGAACAAAAGAGGTGGGGTGAAATAAGTGGAATGCTGTGAACTAGCCTACTCTAAATTATTGCGAATAATTAATCACCTTATAAGTGCTACTTCAGTCACGCGAAAAGACCCGCTCGCTAACGTTAATCCTATGGAAGAAATTTTGAAAAATATCTCGTTTGCATTTCATTTTTTTTTTTTTTTTTTTTTTTTTTTTTGCGTTGGATAATTGTGGTCTATCCGTACAAAGGGGGTTTTTACTTTATTGACTTTTTTTTTCAGATTTGTTTTTATGAGGATGTTTTTATTTTCGAAACCAATACCGAAAACTAAAGTCTCCTCATTAAAAATACCCTTAAACAAAACCGAAAAAGTAAAAAACAGCCTTTGTACATTACAGATCGATCTCAGCTACCCAATGCTAAAAAAAAAAAAAGTCATTTTATAATATTGAAATCCAAACGAGATATATTTTTTAAATGTCTTTCATAGGATTAGCATTAGCGAGCGCGTCTTTTCGTTTGACTGAAGTAGCCTCTTAAGGCTGTTCTAAAATCAAAAAGAACAATTTCCTGACATAAGTTTTAATTTATTTTTGCTCGAAAATACATGAAACAGGCTGGTGTTGTTGTTCAGAAACTATGTCATCGAGCTGTTTTTTCCATTTTTTTTGCAAATCATATAGATCTTTCAGAAAATAATGTCAAAGTGGACGTTTTGAACCGAATTTCTGCACGAAAGTAGAAATATCACTCAAGAGCGGGCGAAAAACGGGTTTGTCACGTGATCGATATCGCTTATAACTCAATGGGTAATTGATTGATCAAAAAATGCAAAAAACAGTTCAATTCCAAATCGCTTCCATGACCAGGCTTTCCAATTTTTTTATCTTTCCGTTAAAAAATGAATTTGTAAACGTGTCAGAACGTTTTGCGCTTGTTGAGCAGAGCAGTTATGAACAGCCTTAAGGTTTTTTCTTTCTCCAAAATCGAAAATTGCAATTTTAGGACATATTCACGGTGTTATTTTTTATCCTTTAATGAACAAAATTTGGAAGCATTCTTATTCAGATAAAAGAAATCGAATAGCGTTTCACACTTTCCAAAATAACTGAAATTTGTTTATGAATGCGGTTTGTCTGTCTGTCTGTCTGCCGCCTAATCGTGTTCTAACTTCGTAAATATACTCGGTTTGTCATGTAATTGATATATGTTTTTGAGGTTCACTATGACATATTTTTATTCAAAATGGAGTGTGTAGCATTTTTTTTATTTTGTTTACAGAGACACTTAAAAGAATCCCGTAACATTAAAGTCTACAGGAGAAAATCTTTTGCGTTACACTTTAATGATGTTATACATTTTCATGCATAGTAAAATCGATATGCATTTCTGAAATGCACTAAAACCTGCTCTCTGTAGAATATGATGTGTAAAGCATTTGTAGCTCATTTACAGGGTCATACAAAATAATTCCGTTACAGTACCTACTGCTTATGAACGTTAAATGCTTGAAGTGCATTTGTAGTTTTGGTGTGTGTTTTTAAGTTTAGTTAAATTAATTTTTGCGCAACTCATAGTGTCAATAAATTCAGTAGATCTTATACAATGTTACACAAGAGAATTCGTAATCATTAGTGTGTTTGAGCGTGGATTGCTTAAGGGGGCCTCAAGACTCTTAAAGCTTTAAAATTTGCGAAATTTTGATTTTTTTAGATGCTAAACCCCTACTATCTATTCTGAACATTTTGATAAAATTGTTTCCTTAAAATTCCCATTAGAACAGAAGTTGTGGTTTTTAGAATTATACCCGCTCAATAGCTGAAGCGGCGTTTCCAAAACTTTGAAAAAAAAAAAAATAGTTAAAAAAAAAAAATATATATATATATATATATATATATATATATATGGCTATTTTTTTCCCCCATTCTGACCAGAAAATCAGAGTTCTAACTTTTTACGACTGCTATTTCATCTTCACCTAACACTTCATTCATAATGGCTGTTTCATAATAATAGAAGCCATCAGTCCATCAGAAGAAAATATGTGGGTTAAAGCGGAAACTCGGTTAAGCGCGACTCGGATAATCGGGTGTCTACTGTAGCTCAGTTTTAAGACTTAAAACACGCGATTTTATTTTATATAAAACGACGTCATCCGAATCCGCTGAAGAATTCCTCATTTACGATCCAATCATAAACATCTACAATAAAGTTTGGGTAGGACGTCACTATCTCAGAATAATACACAAATGAAGCAAAAAGAAATCAATTCATTTATATTTTTTCAAAATATCACGTATTTTAATTACTTTTTTTTTTCAGTTTTTATGAGAAAGTGGCAACAAAAAGATATAATTGCTACTTTCCAACTATTTTTCCTTTACTTTCTACAGAAATGGAGTAGGGAGACCGGGGCTAGTTGGCTACAGGGGTAAGTAGGCGCAGTCCTCATAAATCGCCTGTTTGTGGATAGATTGCGCAACCAGTCACAGAGTACCTTTCTTATTGCTTTTTACAATCCTCATTGTAGTTTTGCAGCGTTACCTACGTGCAGTAGACATTTATTACGATTTTTCTGTTTTTTTGCAATCATAAGTAATTTTTTGTTGCTTCATTCTTTTTCTAATTTCTAATACTTATCTTAATAATTGCGATTTAACTTGCGCAGTTTTTCTTAGTGTATGATTAACTGTACTTACCCCATACGTGATTTACTTGGATTATTCATGCTTAGAGGATTACGTGTCCCTTTTGTGAAGAAATTCATTATGGGGCTAGTAGGCGCATTGAACACGGGGCAAGTTGGCTCGGAGTTTGGTGTGTGCCGGTAGCTTGAAAAACAGCAAACAACGAGAAAAGTGGTTTCAATGCAAGATTTTGGGCACACGAGGCTTGCCCAAACGGAGACACTCGATTTTTTATTTGTGACAACTGTAACATTGATGATGAGGAGTAGGATAGAAGTTGCTCAATGTTAATGTTTTATTCATTATTTTTATGTCTGTATAATTTAGAATTTACATTGTACGGCTAAAACGCCTTTGTTTAAACTTACTGGTAATAATAAAATTGATTTCGCTTAACTGCGTGTCTTATTTCAGCTTCATTAAAATTTTTATAAAGCGTGGGCCAATTTACCCCATAGGTATAGGCAACTTGCCCCGTGACGGGGTAGGTTAACTCAGAATTTTCCTTTTACTTTAGTCTTCCGCTAAACATAAACTAGAAAAGCTACAAACTCAAAACTCCGGGTATTTTTATCCCAATGCCTGTTCTTTAAAAGTACAGTTAAAGTTTTAAAAAAAACTTAAACAAAAAATTAATAAAAATCAATAAATAAAAACTGCGCCTACTAGCCCCGGTCTCCCCTCCTTGAGTTGCCAAAATGAAACAAATGTCGCTAAAAACTACAAAAAAATCAATATTTCAAGAATAAACGGAGATACAGTTTTCAAACAATTTGTATTTAAAGGAACCCTTTTTTTCCCAATTCGACAGTCTAAAAACTGAAAATGTCTGATGCGTAGAAATTAAAAAAATTACTATAGAGCATTTAATCGTACAATGATACGTCTGCTTTGTTTATTGCTGGCTTCTGTAAGGTAACGTTATTTTTTGGCGGAGACGACACAAAATAAGCTGGGAGAAAGAAATAGCATACCGTACCGAGGGCTAAAAAAAAAAAAAAAAAAAAAAAAAAACTATTCGATTCAAAACCATTTTAACTAATAATAGCTGTAAATTCCGTGTCTTTTATTTATTTATTTATTTATTTATTTATTTTTTCCGGTTTAAACCACTTTGTAATTAAAGAACCGAGTAAAAGAAGAGATGGTATGTAACATAAATTGAATTTCGGAAAAATTGAAATGATTAGTTGTAAATTTTATTGATTTATTTTTTTCGTAAAATGTTAACAGAAAATCTGCTTCAAAAACAGAAAAAAAATTAACGTTTAATTTTTAAATATTAAAAATTATGAGCAGTATTTAAATTAATAAATATTAAACAAAAAGGTGTTATATATTCAAGACTAATTAGAATCTTACTGTTATATTTTTACTATATCGTATATTGCCTCATATAACGCATTCATTAAGGCTGCTCATAACTGCTCTGCTCAACAAGCGCAAAACGTTCTGACACATTTACAAATTCATTTTTTAACGGAAAGATATAAAATTGGAAAGCCTGGTCATGGAAGCGATTTGGAATTGAACTGTTTTTTTTTTCATTTTTTGATCATTCAATTACCCATTGAGTTATAAGCGATATCGATCACGTGACAAACCCGTTTTTCGCCCGCTCTTGAGTGATTTTTCTACTTTCGCGCAGAAATTCGGTTCAAAACGTCCACTTTGACATTATTTTCTGAAAGATCTATTGGGTTTGCAAAAAAATGGAAAAAACAGCTCGATGACATAGTTTCTGAACAACAACACCAACCTGTTTCATGCATTTTCGAGCAAAAATAAATTAAAACTTATGTCAGGAAATTGTTCTTTTTGATTTGAGAACAGCCTTAATAAAATTAAACAAAAATTTTAAATAAGATCTTCTTTCACTTAGGTCTACAATAACTCACATTGTTGAGCGGAAGTTTATTTATTTATTTGAGAAGTGTCTTAATTGAAAGCAAAACTAAAATACCATATGAAAGGGTTAATTGTGTACTTATATGGGTAGTAAGGATCTTTTTTTAAACTTGGTTTTTCAATGTATAAATGGAGTTTCTATGCGGTCGTAATAAATAAGACCGTATAGAAAATTCCATCTATACTTAAAAAAAAAAAAAAAAAAAGGTTTAATTATTGGTTTTACATTTAAAAATTAAACTTCAAATGTAAATCTTGAAAAAGTTTTGTTATTAATATTATTATTTTACTAAAAAGTCACTACCAGAATAAAAGTTCTTTATTAACAGAACGACCAGTCAATAACAGTTGAAAAATTCATCTACACCTGTTCTGACTGAAAATATAAAAATATCATACAAAATGAAATTTTGAAAATAAATGTTAAATATATGAAATTATCGAAAATATCAAACATCGCGATATTTTGGAAATAAATATAGGATATAGATCATGATGTATATCAAGATATATAGCCATTGATATGTATCAACGATTCCCAAGTGTATCCGTTCAGTACAGCTTCTCAATCTATTCCTAAATTTTAACTTTCATCATCTGACATAGTTATTTCGTCATTCAATGTCCTTGCGAGAAGCCATTTATATACGAGGGTTGCCTTTTAAGTTTCTACAAAAAGTAGGAAGAAAAAGACTTTTTTGGGAACAAACTGTTTTCTTGCTTTTCAAAATATTCGCCTTTAAGATTTATACACTTTTCCATCCGTTCAAACCAATTCTTGAAACAGTTTTTCCACTCTGAAGTTGATATCTCAGAAACATAGTTTTGGAAGGCATTCTTGAGGCAGCTTCTTGAGGTGATAAAAATGCCCACGCATTTTTTTTTTTTTTTTTTTTTTTTTTTTTTTTGACATAAGGGAACAAGAAAAAGTCCATAGGCGACAAATCAGGAGAATATGGGCAATGAGACATTAATTCGATATTTTTGCCCTTCAAATAATCAATTGTTTCACGTGCTGTGTGGGAGCTGACGCTGTAGTGATGAAGAATGATGCGGCGTCTTTTGTTGTTTTTCCTAATTTCGTTCGTGCAAAATCGAATTTTTTGTTGTTTTTCCGTGTAAACGTTCGTGCAAAATCCAATGTATTGCAGTCTGTGATATGCCAAGGGATGCTTCTATCTCAGGATCCGTGAGATGCCGATCTTCTTCAATCATCTTGCGCACAGCATCGATGTTGTTTGGAATCAGTACCGATTTTGGTCGCCCTTCACGAGATTCATCGCTGACGGACGCACGACCACTACAAAATTCTGCAAACCAGTCTTTTTTTATGGTGCATTACCAAAAGTTTCACGAAGCGATACTAATCGTTCTTGTCGAGTAAGGCCAAAAATTTCAGTAGCGCCTTCTATTGGTCGTTTGTACCAACATAAAAGGCAACCCTCGTAAATCATCGACGCCCGAGTACATCAGTTCTACATCTTCTCAATCTATTCCTAAATTTCAACTTTGATCTGACATAGTTGTTTCGTCATGTAATGCCCTTCCGAGAATCCATTGATGTACTTTATCACCGATCACCGAGTACATCTCAATCTATTCCTAAATTTCAACTTTCATCTGACATAGTTATTCCTTAATTCAATGCCCTTGCGAGAATCCATTCCTATAGGGAGACTAGGGAGGGTTGACCCACTTTTTACAAAATGATTTTTTATTTTTTAAATATTGAACGTAGAATAAAGTTTTATATATCATTTTATTCGTTATACAATCAGTTATCCAAATAAAATTACTACATAAGTGTAACATATAAGAAATGAGAAAAATGATTGATTTTATTCATGAAAAAATAATGGGTCAAGACTCCCCACATACGGGAGGGTTAACCCACTATAGGGGATGCTTGACTCACTTTGTTTTGTATTGCACTATTTGTGAAGAGAAATAAAATCAGTTTAAAAAAAGCAAAATAACTTTATTCTACATCCTTTAATTATTATAACAAAATATTTTTTTTATTATGAGGCTTAAACAAACCTTTAAGACGCAATCGAAAGTCAGAGGAGAAAAATTTTGTTTTAAACAGGAATTTGTCTGAACAGGTATAATTGTACAGCAGGGAAAATGAAATTTTAACATTTAAGGCAGCATTCTGTAAGAGACAGGTTCCGTTTTCATAGTGTTTTATGTTATTATGTCCGGATTTCGGAGCCACTGTCCCGCTTTTTTTATCTCTTTGTTCTATTTTTTGTGACACTCGATCTGACAAATCTAGTTGTCATATAGTTTGGCTTCATCTCACTGTATTCACCCTGGTGAAATTTTCCTACATACCTTCCTAAATTTTTTCGATCGATGATATGTTCTTTTGGAACCGCATGAGCCCTTAACTTATCATTAACATGATTTAAAACTTTAAGGGGCAAAGTACTTTCAGTACTAAAATGTTAAAATAAATGACTGGCACCGGAATTTATGAACAAATTTATTTAGAAATAAGAAAAATGCTATATTTCACATACACCTTAAATGAAAAGATTTTAGCAAAATTCTGGTGTCATCGTGATGTTTCAGAATTAAAATTAAGGGTTTTGTTAAACATACCACTGCCCCTCAAAGGGTTAAGACTGCTGCTTCCATCCTTCATAGCCCTTTCTAATCTTTCCCACAGTTTCTATTTACCTATTGTAAGCAATATTTAAATGGAAAAAAGTTCCTGTCAGCTTTCCCATTTTCAAGCAATTTTTCACATTTTTCTATAGTCAGTTTTAAACATTTTCTTTTCCATCACACCATTTTACTGAAGCTTTACAGAATAAATTTACATTATTTTATGTATATACCATTAACTTTTCATTATGCACAGTGTATAATAAAAATATTTCCAAAACCATTTAATTAAGGGATCTTTGAGCATCTGGTCAACCCTCCCTCACATTGACTGGGTCAAGCCTCCCTGCATAGACATTTTATAAAGAATACCACATCGTTATGCTAAGCCTAACTTACTGTACAGTCTTTATGCCTGGAATGAAAGCTCGATATTCCTGTATTACTTAAAACCTACTTACTTAAATTTCTATGATATAATTTATTTGAAAAAAGCTTACAAAATATTTCTAAAAAACACAACTTTTAGGTTGAAAACGCCTCATAATTGATTTTTCCGCACCTATTTCGATTACCTCTATGAAACGAAGACTGTTGTTTGAGCATTCTAGTAGCTTTGGTTGACACCTATTGATAAAACTCTGATATTCTTTTAAATATGAAAAGTGATGGGTGGGTCAAGCCTCCCGTATGGTCAACCGTCCCTAGTCTCCCCTACTCGTATATCACCGATAACCGAGTACATTAGTTCAATGCATCTTCTGAATCTATTCCTAAATTTCATCTTTTTATCTGATACAGTTATTTTATCATTCAATGCCCTTGCGAGAAGCCATTGCACTCTCAGAAATAAAACTCTCAACTTTGACGATTCCGCAATCCTCGAGCTATATTTCGTTGTTTTTGACAATCATTTCGTATCAAAATCACGTGACTTTTAACGACACGTAAACTCTCAAATATTTGACGAAGGTGTTTTGCTTGTTTATGTTATTCCTGTCATAATTTATTTAAAAAATTGCACTTTTTAGCGCTTTTCAGAAAATGCTGAAATACAGGTAGTTATTGTTTCTGCATTAGTTATTTTTTTAGCTGTTAAAGTTTTTAAGAATGTTTATTATTATTATTATTATTATTATTATTATTATTATTTTACTTTGCTCGCTATGGTTTAATTCGAAAAGAATAAATTTTCTGTGTTTGACAAAATCGTTCAAAAAGAAAATTTGGTCAATAAAGTTTCAAAATTCCAAGATCTCTTTTTCATTTAAGAAATATATTCATATAACTATCAAATTAAATATGCATAATTGATCCCTCTCCCTTCTCTTCTGTAAACAGTAAAGTGTTAAAATCTTAACCACCTACTCAAATTGATAAAATCCCCCCCATATGCACTTTAAAATTCGTTATTTCTGAGCAAAAAATTAACCAGACCATATTTTAATCATTCATCGAGCAAAGAAAATTTCCCTAATAAATTATATTAATCAAGCCATATTATAATTATTCATATTAATCATAGGAAATAATAATAATAAATTAGCCTTACTAATTAAAACTTACAAGAATTATAAGTATAACAGCATCGATAAAATTACAACCAACCTTATAAAAATATAAACATACAGTAGAAACCATTACATACATCTAAAATCAGATCCATTCGAGGACTCAATAGCGTAATAGCTAGAGCGACCGTCTTCCACACCGGAGGTCGTGAGTTCGAATCACTCCGAAGCTATTATTTTTTCTCCTGTCGATACAAGAGTTTCCAAACTGTTCAATAGGTGGCACCACCAGCCCTCTGATTGCACTTTTCAAACAAGCACTTTTGACGAAATTGTTATCCTCAAACAAGCGAAGAAAGTAATTTTCTCAATATGATGAAATATTCGCTCGGAGCATATCCTAGAGGTCTGCACTGGCTCGGGCTTGGCCCGAGGTCCGTACAAGGCCCGGCCCGCGGGCCGGGCCGGCTGAATGGAGGAGAATTTTCAAACGGGCCGGGCCGAGCCGGCAGAATTAGGACAATTCTTTCAACGGGCCGGGCCGACAGACAAAATAAACGGGCCGGGCCGGCAAAAAAATTGAACGGGCCTGCAGAGCCGGGCCGGGACGATAAAAAAATTAATAGGGCCTATCGGCCCGATATAAGAATTTGAGAGGAGCAGATAAAATACGAGGTCATTTCCAATGAATATGACTTTTTCGAGAAGTATAAATGTGCGTTACGAGCCGATGCGAGTTTAACAACATCAATACAGAAATGTAACATGTCCATCGTAGAGATCGCCATCGTACAGTTACATGATCCCGGGTTTAATTTTTTCGGCAGACTTGTGCCGGGACGGAACTGGTCTTAATCGTTCTCAGGATGTGTAGGACAGGCATTATGTTTTGTAAAAGTATTAATCGCGATAATGAACTTCTGTTAGCAGTATCTTTGGAAATGTACCTTAAGGTGGTTCTCATATTTACTGCTCAACAATGCGGAACTCTCAGACACATTTTCTGGCTCATTTTTAACTATAAAGGCATAAAATTGACAGGCCTGAGTATTGAAGGCATTTGGGATCGAATAGCGTTTCCATTTTTCATAAATTACGTACAGAGATAACAGAGACTCTTGTCATGTGACTGTACGTTTTTCTCCTTTCCTGTGCTATCGCTTCCGGAAATTCGATTCAAAACGCTAACTTTGGCAGTATTTTCTGAAAGATATATTACTTTTATCTAAGAAAAAAACGGCATTTACATGGTTTCTGAATAACAATACCTGCCAATCTCATGCATTTCCGAAAAGAAATGAATTCATAAATGTATCAAAATGTAGCTCCTTTGGATTTGAGAAACGCCTTAAAAATGACAGAAATATTTTCACAAATCTACCTGTTATTATAAGCTTCAAAAGTTATCATGTTTTTTAACCCATTATTCTAAACTACAATAATCTTTTAATGAACCCTTATTTAAATTTTGAAACGTCTGTAGAGACGTTGACTAAAACACTGTAAGTAATCGTTACCGTTTACTATTGTGTGTTTTCTATTTTGCGAATACATAGTAATTTAAAATATACTGTAAAATGTTCCCATAAATAGGCATGTAGTATTCATTAAAAGAATCTTAATTGTATGACGAGAAAAAATGGAATTTTTTGTAGAAATTTAGTCGGGCCGGGCCTGTTTTCACTGATTTTTGTAAGGGCCGGGCCGGGCCTGTTTTCACTGATTTTTGTACGGCCCGGGCCGGGCCAAAATAGCTTTCCTTCGGGCCGGGCCTGGAAATTCCGGCCCGTGCAGACCTCTAGCATATCCCAGGAAATGGTTTCGTCAAAAATGAAGAAAATTTCGTGAAATCTGAGTATCTGTTTCTGAGAGTGTGGTATATATCACCGACGCCCGAGTACATCAGTTCTACATCTTTTCAATCTATTCCTAAATTTCAACTTTGATCTGACATAGTTGTTTCGCCATGTAATGCCAATGTGAGAATCCATTGATGTACTTTATCACCGATCACCGAGTACATCTCAATCTATTCCTAGATTTCAACTTTCATCTGACACAGTTATTTCGTAATGCAATGCCTTTGCGAGAATCCATTGATATACTCGTATATTACCGATAACTGAGTACATTAGTTCAGTGCATCTTCTGAATGTATTCCTAAATTTCATCTTTTCATCTGACACAGTTATTTCCTTATTTTATGCCTTTGAGACATTGAGAAGAAAGTACTTTTATAGCAAATAAGCTGCAAGTAAATCTGTTCCAATGTATTCAATTAAAAAACGGGAAATAAGAATTGTTACCTCAGGTGCTCAGAAGATATATTACGCTTTTAAACATCTAATGCCGATTTAAAGGGCTTTTAAGTAAAAGATAAGATCAATGATAAAAGAATTATATGTTTTACATCGAGAGATAAATAAAAAATTTTATGTTTTAGATAGATTTATAGACAGCATTTTATGTTGTTGAAAGGATGAAGGTGTTAATTTGGTGAGTTGGGATTTAATTAACAATTCTGAGATACTATCAAATTATAAGATTATTTATCACATTCTTAAAGTTTTGTTTTCTTATCTAAATTGAATTGCGTTTGAAGTACATGAATATTTATGAGGAAATGGCAGTTAAAATTAACTGTTGGATAAATAAATTGCTTTCTACTAATAATTAAGAGTATTACAAATTAAAGAGTGCATAAAGCTCATATTTTTTTCAGATTGACATTACTCAATTTTTTCCTAGACTATGTAATAACGTGTGATGAAAAACACTTTTAAATGATCAAAAAACGAGAAAGAGGGAATATTGTCTTATTTCATTTATATATATATACATATATATATATATATATATATAAAGTGTGTATCAATATAAAATGTATCGCAAAACATTGGAATGAACTTGCTGATTTTGATCATTCTTTCATTTTATTTTCCTTTTAAAGTTTAAATCTTTTTTAAAATGCCGTGCAAATTTTGTTATAGTTTCTCTCTATCTATCAAAATTTTTAATTCAGTAAAATTAATTGCGACAATTTCCAAAAATATTTAGAAATATTTTACGGAAGTATTGTTTTTAAGTACATTGTTTCATTCAAAAAATATTATACCAAGTTGCATAGATTTCTTTTCAAAGCTACATTAAACATTTTATTATATTACGATCTATTCTCACCAAAAATATGCCAAAATTTTAATGTGATTTTGAGGTTTAGTGTAGTTATTTTGTTTTTCCTTCTAGAATAGTTATTGTATCCATTGTTACCAACCTCTCGATTTTTGAATACCACCATTTTTATATGGAAATATTCGCTTTATATAATCTCACAATTTCTATGATTAAATAAAAATAACTTTTCTATACGAAAATAAAGATATTCAAAAATCGGGAGATTGGCAACTATGCATATCCAACGTATTTTTTTTTCTTTTTTCCCAAACGGACGCATAAAATACTCCACAAAGTCGTCATATTTTGCAACATAAAAAGCCTGAGATTCCAAAGAAATTCGAATATGTTGCTTGCTGAAGTAGTGTTTTTCCTCTGAAAAATGGTCACCATTTTAGATTCGATATAAATGAATAATTAACTTTAACCCTCCGCCAACGGAAAAAAAAGACTACAAGAATTACCCATCGGGTCAATTGGAACCACATGTAAATGTATAGAGTAACATAAATATACAAATATAAAATACAAAATTCAAGTGCAAATTGCAAAATACAAATACAAAACACAAATTGTAAAATACAAATACAGAATGGAAAATACAAATACAAAATACAAATATAAAATACAAATGCAAATACAAAATACAAATACAAAATACAAATGCAAACTACAAATACAAATATACTGATTTATTATGAGTATGTAATAAATAATACAACATAATCTATACGTAATGGAAAGAAAAAATAATATTGTAATGATTAGACCAGGGGTCGGCAAGTAATTTTAAATGGGGTCCGAATATTTTTGAAAATTTTTATTGAGGTCCAGAGAAAAAAGCACATATGTAAAATAAGTACTTATTACTTTAAAATTTTTATTATCTCATACACATACATATAATATAAAATAGAAAAGTGAAGTATTCGTTCTGAAAAATTACTACATACACAGGTATACGTTCTGAAAATTTTTATATACACGTAATAAAATAGAAAAGGCAATTACATTTGCGGTCTTGAGTCAGCTTTTTATAGTTTGGTTCACTTGGTGAACATCTAATGCGAAGAGTGTCTTCAAGGTCGGCGTCCGTTAAGCGCGAACGATACTTTTTCTTCAAAAAATTTATTTTGGAGAAAGTTGTTTCTTATATATATGTGGAGTCAACGCAGCCGGCCAGTCTCACCGCGCATCGCCGGTCAGTTCACTCACACCTACCGCCGCGCCTGCGCTCCAATACAGCCGGTCAGTCCCTCCGCAGCGCATGCACACCCACGCAGCCGGTCAGTTTATAGTCTCTTCCACCGCAGCGCTTGCATTTCAACGCAGTATTTTGCGTTTCGCATCAAAGCAACTATGCATCACTATTAAAAAATCAAATTAATCGCACTGTTACTTGTAAAATATAAGAAACATTGATAAGGCTATTGCTCAAACGTATCTAATTATATGTAAATATTAATATATGATTTATTCAAATTGAACATTCTTGGTGGTCCAGGCTTCAAGCTCCCGCGGCCCGGATGTGGACGGTGAGATTAGACACTTATTTTTATTATTTGCAAAAAAGTGTTCAAAAATCGCTTTTAAGTCCAATAGAGCCGTCGAAGTAAGTCGGAATTAAAAGGTTAAATATCATTTCCTTTTCTTTTCTTTCTTTCTCTTCTCTTTTTATTTATTTATTTATTTATTATTTTTACGCAGCTACATTAAATTATTATCTAGAATTGATTATTGTTAGAACAATGCGCGTGATATTTAAAATTTCAAGTAGTTTATGGGAGAAAATAGATGTGTAACCGAACGGTAGTCAATTTTGTGGTAAATCGTATTTTCGAATCAGGCATAAGGCAACATCTGAAAACTGGATACTTGGTGGCAGTTATACATTTTAGGTAGATTTCGTAAGAAATACTACCTATTGCAATCTCCCTCTCCCCTATGTTGGAATTTTTAAAATTGTTTCGCAGATCTACGCCGATCATGACCCCTAGAACCCAAAACCACCCCAATTCAAAACCTTATCTATCTATCTAAATATGTCACCTTTTTATGGGCGCAATAACTTCTTTAATTCTGCAAAAATCTCTTCCAAACTGATACATAAAATCAAGGAGTAGAAAATCTCGATCAAGTTCATTAATGGACAAAATCGGACCTTGGGGGTAGAAATAGGGAGGGGTTTCGTGAAAACCGGAAAAACACCATAACTTCTTAATTGTAATACATATCTAATCAGTTTAAAGTTATTATTAGTTATAGTAAAAAGGTAAAAAATTTAGGTATCACAGATTTTTGATAAAATTAAAATTGGGTTCAAGGGGCGAAAAAAACAGGGTTTTGGGGAGAAAAAATTCATAACTTCGTCAATTCTTAAGACATCAAATTCACTTAAACTTATTATAAATCTTCTTAATATTATCTAAAACTTTTATATTGACAAGTTTTTAATAGGAACAACTCTTACCCCCCCCTCCCCCCCAAAAAAAATGGGGCGCGGGGAGGTTGAAGAAAAAAAAAATTCCTAACTTCGTCAATTCACAAGATATCCAATCCGCATAAATTTATTATACATCTTCTCAATATTATCTACAACTTTCATATTGATAGTTTTTGATAGGACAAACTCTTACAGCAAAAACAAATTTTTAAAAAAAAATTGGGGTTGGCGAAAAAAATATCGTGCTAAGGGTGTTCTCAAATCTAAACGGCTTAATTTCTGACTCATTTTTAAATTAATTTTTCCTCTCAAACGCATCCAATTGACTGGTTCTCTTATTCAGAAACTATATAATGTGCCGTATTGGTCGACTTTTTGATAAAGACAGAATATATTTCAAAAAATGCTATCAAAGTGGGCATTTTGAACCGAATTTTCCGAAGCGATAGTGCTGGAAACGAAAAAAATGGTAAATAATTGTTTGTAAATCAAGTTCTAACTAACTTAACGAAAATAAAAACACAGGTCGCTTATAAATCTCTTAAAAAAATCATGTCGGCAAGTTTCATGTTTTTACTTTTAAAAATGAGCCTGAATTTGTGTCAGAAAATTTCGAGTTGTTGAGCGTGGAAAAATATTTTTTTTAATACCGTCTTAATATGATTCTGATAAAACCAATTCTTATAGAAAATTTGAAATTAAAAACAGGTCAAAAGCGGCCAGATAAAATTATTAAACTGGGTTTTATCTCTAATCTTGATTTAGTTTTTGTTGGTGAAATTAGTAACTTCGAAATCTACCTCCGCTTGTAGGCCGAGCCGGCAGGGATTTTTTAATCTGGGACAGAGCATCCTGAAATCCAAAAGAACTTACCTCACACTTCAAAATTTATTCCTTCCTCTGACTTCCAATTCTTCGTACATTTCAAGGGTCTACACTTTAAAGTGTCAAAAAATCAATTATTATTATTTTCTTTTATAGTAGCTTAACTTAAAATTTTATTCGTTACTGAATATGTAAACCAGGCAGAGGCACTTGCCTATGGCCCCAAAATTTATAAAATCTTAATATATAACTCCGCCTTAATGAGACTTTTGATGCTAAAAAGGGGTGAAATTTCCTTTCGCTTTGGCGCTCTATAGAACCTATAGACCAGGGACGGCGAACCTACGGCACGCATGCCATGAGTGGCACGCTGCAGATTGTCTTTGGCACGGCGTTGATTCAGGTTCTACATCAAAATATAGTAGAATTTCACAAAATACATTAATTAACCTAGATGTTGTCTCTATCTGAATTCGATAAGTTCGATTAGTTGTCATTGTCATGCAGTTCGAAAGAACTTAAATATAACTTTATGTGTCCTAATCTAGCTTAATATTGGCTCACAAAATTTTAAGAATATGAGAGAATTAGGAGATCACCCCCCCCCCCCCCCAAAAAAAAAAAGAAAAAAAAAAGATTAAAAGTCATTATAAGCAAAAATGCTGATAGTAAAATTACAACAACTTGAAATTCAATTCCAGACACTAAAAGCTTTAAATTCTGGCGCTTGGTATTTTGACATTTTTTTTTTTTTTTTTTTTTTTTTTTTTTTTTGCGAGCCATTCTTTTCGGAAATAAATAATATGGTAAATAAGTAAAAACATCTCGTCAAATGAGCCCAATTCAACTTCCATTCTCTGAAAAATAACTAAGTACAAAGCTGATATAAATTATTTGGCATATAAGATGAGACAACAGAAATATTATAAGTATTACATCCAATATTATCCATATTTTTCTTTATGCTAAAAACAACATTTTAAGTTAATTTTGATTCATTATTATTTGATCCATTAAATTTTTTTATTGTTGGCACGTCATGATCCCATAAAATATATTTTTGGAAGAATATGGCACGTGGATGTGAAAAGGTTCGCCGTCCATAAGACTATATTGATCTTATCTTGACCTTACAACAATTTAATATGTTAAGGTTAGTTGGGGTAACTGGATCCACGAGGTAACTGGGCCATAGGCTATTTTATAAAAAACTGTTGGTGTTTTTTAAGTTTTAGCTTTTGTGAACAATGTCCCTTAATCTCTACTTCCTGAAACAACGTGCATCAATTCAATCATAACTATCACTTTGCTGTGATAGGTTGTCAAAAATTTACGTTTCTTTTTTTAAAAACAACGTCAATATGGTTGAACTTCCTCGGCTTTTTATTAAAATACTGTAAGTACTTTTATTAAACAATCTTTTTTTTTTTAAAGATTAGACATATAACTACATTAATATTATTAGGTATCTATACATATTTACTTCATGTTTCAAATGTAAGCCCAGTGTCCCAGTTACCCCATAAATTTTTCAAGAATGGGGTAACTGCGACATGTATCCGGGGTAACTGGACCATGCTGGATCCAGTTACCCCAACATTAAATAATTTTTTTGTGTTTCTCTTACTACGGGAAGTAAATTTCTCCATTGTTTTTTGCTCACAATAAAGAAAATGATAGAATACCTTATTAAAATTAAATAAAAAAAAAGCATATTGAGTGGTATCAAACCAAATTTCTTGACCCCTTGAGAGGCGGTGATGCCGTTATGACATCACTTAATTTTAATTCCTAATTGCCACATTGGCACCTGAATTTTATAATGAAAATTTCACCTTCATTAAGTACGCGAAAATATTATACTTTTACTTGTTGTCAGATAGATTCTCCTGTAAATGTTGGTGTCATTAAATTATTTCAACATTTTACGAATGCAAGTACCTTGTCCCTGAAAGTGAGATAGCCAGACCTTGAAATTGTACTATAACCAGGGGTCGCATTCTATAGGGAAACTTTTATCGTTCCTACCACTATTTTGAAAATAATATCTTCATCGCACCTTTCTTTAAGGGTTCTGGTAGGAACAATAAAATTTTCCCTATATAATGCGATCCTTGGGTAAAGATAAAGTACTTACGTAGCCGTTTGTTCATAGATTTACCTTGCTATTTTTTTCCTTAAAATACCCATGTGATTTGTATACTTGGGTTGTTCTCTACAATACTTGCAAATTTGGCCAAGCAGTCTGACTTGAATGATGCATATGTAAATTTTGATAAAAATTAGATAAATTGTAAGAAATCAGTCAATTATTGAAGATTTTAATAGCAACAGAAATTGTTTCAAAAATTTGACTTAACAAAAAAAAATAAAATAAAAATTTGTGGAAAAAATAAAATAAAAAATGTGAGGGAATGACAAGTGAGGGAATGATGAAATAAGACATTTTTACTAGTTGTAGGGGAAAAATGCAAAATTATGAAGAAATCCAAACTGTTTCCTTTAAGAGAAACACTTAATATATAATGTATGATAAAATTAAAATTTTTGATATTTACAAAAAAATTAATATTCTGTGTGAGGGAATGACTGCTAATAAAAACGCTTCCGGATATACTGACTAAAAAAAAATTCTGTAAAATTAACAAAATCTTACACCACCAATTTATGTTGCTGGACTGACAAGTGCTCAAAATAGCTTCTTCTCTGTGAAGGATGCTAGACTGCTACTGCTCATTAGTGGTAGATATTTGAGATAATAGCAATGTGTGAGGGAATGATGGTCTAACATGGGGAAACATATAATTGATTGAGTAGACTACATAATAATAGTAAAAATTAATATTTTTATTATTTTTTGTAATGTACCAAATAAGAACATCATTTTGCTTAGGGTATTTTTAATTATTTTTATTTCTGTTTGGAAAGAAATAGGCAATAAAGCATGGTAGTACAGGTGGGGGAAAGGTGAGGGAATGATGTTTGCATGATATATATTATATTTTTAAATACTAAATTTATTTATTTTTAAATTTTACTTTCTGCCCCTAATAAACTATGTTTAGATCTTCTGATAAAAATAAAAATAAATAAAAATGTAATAAAATTAAGAGCATTTATATGGCTGGGAAGCACTTTTTGCACTATTGCAGAGAATAACCCACTTATTATCTATACTAAAGTACATAAGTACTTACTTAAGTTTTATGTTTTTGGTATAAATAAATCTAATATTTTCACTTTTAGTGCTTTTTTTAGACATATTGACAGCAAAGGTTTCCCTTACAACGCTGTTTATTTACATATAATTTACATGATCTGCCTGGTTTAAATTTTTTTAAGTTGTTTATACTTTTTCAAACAGGACCCTATATCCGATATGAAAAAATGTAAACGCTTGTGGAACATAGACCCCCCTGGTCCAGTTACCTCATTTTTGGGGGCAACTGGAACTATGAGAAGAGAAAGATGAAATATGCATATTTTTATATTTTTAAATATTAAAATGTAACTTTGAGCATTTCTGTCTGATAGAGGGAGCCTAACTGAACACATTTACAGAAATTCAGACTTTAATTCAAATGAACATTAGCTTTTTGAAGCTGAATTGTCAGAAGCTCCAAAGTCACATTGTAAAATCAGGGTCCAGTTACCCCAACTAACCTTATATCTTATACCATAGAAAAAATTTATTAAAATAGCGCATATAATTGAAATGTTTGCAAGTATAAGTACAAAAATAAATTTTAATCTTTCTGTCCTTACTAAAATGAAACATCGTTTCCCAAATACCTTTGAGAGAAAATTTATTACACCTATCTATAAAATTTTTTACTGTAATCAAGCAAAATGATCCTGAATTAAAAGTTTTTATTGAAGATTCTCAACAAATTTAGACTGAAAATGATTATTTTAATTCGTTGGTTGTGCGTTTACTATTATTTTTTTTTTAATTTGAAATTTGATGTTTGTCTTTATAGACTATTTATTGTCTTATGGAATGTCTATTTACACCGCAATTTCATGTTTAATGATAATGAACTTACGATATTAATTAAACGATGGTACTCAAATTTTTCCAATAAGTTGTACTATTTTTTTTTCATGTTAGCTACATTTCAAAATACAATAAGGTAAAATCACCTTCTCCTGCACCTTATAGCCAATTCCCTATCACTTATCATTTTTTTTTTTTTTTTTTTTTTTTTTTTTTTAACCTGCACCAATTTGCTTCATCTATCTAGCTTATTCTCAATATTTCTTGTCATTCGTTAGAAACAATGTTATAATGTTATGTTAATCATGTATTTACTTATGTGATTAACATAAATTTTTAATCTGTATGTATACGTATACATTCCTTTAAAGTTTAACATCTATTTGAGATTGAGAAGAGAATAATGAACATCTTAATTATTCGTCTAGGTGACGAAAGAGCCAATAGATGGCATTGAGTGTCTCGTCGGTTTAAGGAGGAGGGATGAGGAGTATTAACGGAACTTTCACATCTGGAAATTCCTCTCTTGATACGAATTGGAATTAAACAAGTGAAAAAAATATAGAAAAGGCAGAAAGATGGTAATAATAAAACTAATATAGCTTTGAGCTGGTCTAGCGATTGAATTTCTCATTAAGCTTTAAATAATATATATTTTATTTTATTATTATTATTTTCTTGGATTCAACGATTTTTTATTTGAAAGGTAAAGCTTGAAGCCATAAAAATAAACCAGCGGAAATAGTATAAATAGGGAAAGTGCTAAAATATTTCCTAATTTCGTAGATTTTTTTTTTTTTTTTTTTTTTTTTTTGTTAATGTAGAGATTTTTACCCCAAACTTCATGTATACAAATAAAAAGCAAAATGAATGCAATTAAAAAAATAATATAACTCATAATAATAACATCTCAAATTCCCCTCACCAACGTTAAACCTGCGAAATCGGAATGCATTAGTATTTTTCTAATTTCTTGTCAGAAAATAAAAATTTCTTCTTGAATGAAGTTTTCTTTGTTGTTGAATTGACAAAATTGTATTTCTAAAATATATACTTAATTTTAAACTAAAAGTATTAAGATCTTAGTAATATGAGAATAAGATTTTAATACTTAAAATAAAATTAAAAGTACGTCATACGGGTTTTTTTCATTCAAAAATTTTACTTAAAAAATCCAACTGCGTGCGGTACATAACAATTTGACTACTATGTGATCATTGGTCATAGTATAAAATCTTTGGGCGGCAAACTTGTATTTAAATTTACAAAAACATATTGCAATTTTAATACTAACTATTAGTTTTTAATAGAATAAAATCGTCTTGAAATGTCTTTATTCTATTTTTTTTTAAATTATTATTTTTAAATTATTATTTATATATATTATAGTTATGATATTTCACGTTTCTCTCTATATATCTCTACATTGCATAACTATGCGATTTAAACTTACTTGCAGGAACGAATTTTGCATTTTATTAAAATAACCTTCTACCATAGTCAAATTTATATTTTTGTATATATATAAAATCTCTCTCTCTCTCTCTCTCTCTTTTTTTTTTTTTTTTTTTTTTTTTTTTTTTTTTTTTTTAACGCTTGTAGCACTCCTGGTGGGGAAATTGCATAACTACTCAATTTAAACTATTTCCCAAGAACGAATTTAGCTCAGATCTTCAGAATAAACTTCTGCCGTTGTTAAATTTATGCTTTGGTAAAAAACTTTCACGTGATAGGTTTTTTTGGCCAATAAAACCCCTGTTGGAAAATTGCATAACTATTCAATTTAAACTAACTTCCCACGAACACATTTAGATTAAATCTTCAGAAAAAGCTCTCGTCATGGTCGATTTTATGTTTCGATAAAACATTTCACATGACAGATTTTTTATGCTACTAGTACCGCTGCACAGTGGAACGTTTTGATGATCTAGGTGGACAAAATTATTTCGTTGAAGTTTAATTAGTTTTTGCTGGTTTTTCGAACGTATTCCTAATAAAATAGCTCAAATAGTGAGAAATAATTGGTTTATTTAACAATAATTTATATATATATATATATAATGAATTATAAAGAATGCGTTAAACGTACTTATTTTGCTATTAAGTAAAAATCATTTAATTCACACATGTAAGTTAACATTCATTTCTTATTTTATTTTTGTCTTTTCAGATTTGCTCTAGAAATTTGTGTAGTCAAGCTAAAAAATGAAATTTTTAAAATAAAATCTTATTAAAAAAAACTTTAATGTTTTGTGTTACCCTGTAAAACATATAAATGCTACCTAAATTACTTTCGTTGAAAAAATGCTGTTGTGTGAATAAAAAACCTATATAATTTTTATTCAATCTGAAATAAAATTTCTACATATAGACGGTAGTGTATCCTAATTTTTTATGTATTCCTGTAAAAGAAATATAACTGCTACGCACTTTGTTTTCAATTTAAAAAATGCTATTGTGTATCTCAATAACCTATAGTAATTTTGTTGAACGTTACTTAAGTGATTTGTTAAAATTTAATTAATTTCAAATTTTTGTTAAAATTTCTGGTTTTTAGCAACAATCTTTCCGCGATCTTTTGTGTGGCCCTGGAAAAAATGCATAATTTATACATTCGTCAAATTATAATTTAATAGAATTGTCAAAAAATACATTTAGGCAAAGTTTTAGCTCCATTAGATAACTGAAAGTGGTTTAAAATTGTCTTGCAAGAATTGAACTAGTTTTTATGTGGCCCTGTAAAGAAAGCGTAACTGCTATGTTCCATAAATTATAATAATATTGCATTGTCATCAGAACTACATATCCTGAGCAAAGTTTCAATTCAATAAGATTATTGAAATTGGTTTAAAATTAACTTGTAAGTTTTAATATAAATTTTTGTGAATCCCTGTAGAAACAGCATCCTAAACAAACTTCTACCTTCTTTAAATCATAATAAAACTGTATTGTCATTCAAATTACGCATGTATTCATTGTTTCGGATCAATAGGATAATTAAAAGTGATTTAAATCTGACTTGCAAGATTTGAACAAAACATACGTACATGCACTGGAAGTTAAAATGATGCTTGTTTATTAATAAAAACTTACTGATCTGCAGCGATCTGCAGGAGTTTGTTTAATTTTTCAATACTTTAAGAATGGCACTTTGATTTAAAGAAATGCTTATTGCTGAATAATTTGTTAAAAGTCAAGATGAAATTTGTAAACAACATGAAGGATCATCCAGAATTTCAGCCTTTGAAAAAAGCGGTAAAACGGGTTTAATATGGCTTATTTTCAAACAAAAATGGGTTAAATCAGACCTTGACAAAGCTGTGACATTATATCAGCAAACTCGTGTTTTCAAATTAAACAGAATAGTCACGACGTGCTTTCAAACTTAGAGGAAGCTAGTGCAACTTTTGAAACTCCCTCAAATCAACTGCGCAAATAGCTACATTACAATAGTCACAATTAATCCACACATATGATTCATCACATGATTTTTTTACTCCAAAGCTAGTACGGATCTCGAAAATACAGACATTCAGCTACCAGTACACGCGGTTTTGTCAAATTTCGAGATAATCGGACAAATGGATTTTGTCCACCTAGATCATCAAAACGTCCCACTGTGCGCTGATGGGAAATTGCATAATTCCCCCCCCCCCCCCCTGCAAGAAGGAATTTCGCTAGATTTTTCTGAATAAGTTTCTGTCACAGCCAAATTTATGTTTTGATAATTTTTTTTGACTTGATAGTTTTTTTACACCGGTAGTACCCCTGATGGTAAATTACCTAGCTAATTTTTCCCCTCGTACTTTAAACACACACCAAGTTAAAATTAGGCAGGTGGATTCATTTCAATTTTCTTGAAAGAAAATAATGCTCCGTACCCACAACAAGATATAGAGTAACTAAATTTAAATAAAATTGAATTTTTTATTTGTTTTACTGTGTGACAGCCGTACTCAAGGTAAGAACAGCTAAAACAAATTCAACACACCTTTTTATTTGTGCTTATGTGCCCCCTGCTCTAAAATTGAATATGTTAAAATTATTTTTTTATTTTTTTTGTATTTTCTATAAGAAGATTCGATTCGACATGAAAATATTTCATCAGAAAAACAGTTTGCCTTGTCGTAATATTATTTATTGAAATACAAGTTAAGTTTAGAGTCCTTTTCTTGTTAATCCAGAAAATGTTATTTACATCTAGCGTACTTTTTGTGGGAAAATTATAGCGTTGCAATATACTTTAAAAAGAGATCAAGTATACTTGTCTTTGGTACTTTTCCAATATAGGGACCTTGGCAAGAGAAGGAAATTTTTATGCATATTTTCTGCAATCTATTCACTATTTCGTATACACAAACAATTTTTCATTATCTATGTAATTTATTTAATGGAAACATGTTATTTGTCTACTTTTATATATGCAAACAGAAGTAAATTATATATAAAAAACAACAACAGCAACAATAATAATAATAATAATGTATGTTTAAACAAAATGTTTTTAGGTATATAAATACATGCTATATAAACAAGCATAAAATTTCATTAGGTTTGTTTTCATAGCTGTTTACATCATTTGGCAACAAATCTTACTTTCTGACTTTTACTTTTAAAAAAGTGTTTACCCCTTATACTGGAAAAATACCTTTTCTTTCTTACATATATTTTTTAAAGTTTTGTTTCAATGTAATTTTCTTTATATATTCGAACATTTTTTCAAATGAAAAAAGTAATAATATAATTATATAATGGAGTGGTTAAGTAGCACAAACTGAACTGTGTTCAGGAGTCCACACAGTTCAGTTTGTGCTACTTAACCACTCCCAACGATTCAGATTTTGAGCTCAAAATTTATGTCTAAGCTTTTGAAAGCATGTAATGAGATACAAAAAATAACGGTAAAAAACAGTTGTTCGTTACTCAAAGTCTAAAGCGCACTCTATCGGTATTTTTTTAACTTTATCTTTAAAATTTATTTTGAAGACAATACTGACATAAAGAATAGTTTTAGTGAAAACCGCAAACGAATCCACCAATTTTTCCGTTTTTTATAATAATTTGAAATTTTAACTCTTGAACACAGTTCAGTTTGTGCTACTTAACCACTCCCAACGATTCAGATTTTGAGCTCAAAATTTAAGTTTAAGTCTAAGCTTTTGAAAGCATGTAATGAGATACAAAAAATAACGGTAAAAAATAGTTGTTGGTTACTCCAAAGACTAAAGCGTCCTCTATCGGTATTTTTTAAACTGTATCTTTAAAATTTATTTTCTAGAAAATACTGACATAAAGAATAGTTTTAGTGAAAACCGCAAACGAATCGACCAATGTTTCCGTCTTTTATAATCATTTGAAATTTTAACTCCTGAACACAGTTCAGTTTGCGCTACTTAATCACTCCCAACAATTCAGATTTTGAGCTCAAAATTTAAGTTTAAGTCTAATCTTTTGAAAGCATGTAATGAGATACAAAAAATAACGGTAAAAAATAGTTGTTTGTTACTCCAAAGTCTAAAGCGCCCTCTATCGGTATTTTTTAACTTTATCTTTAAAATTTATTTTGAAGACAATACTGACATAAAGAATAGTTTCAGTGAAAACCGCAAACGAATCCACCAATTTTTCCGTTTTTTATAATAATTTGAAATTTTAACTCCTGAACACAGTTCAGTTTGTGCTACTTAACCACTCCCAACAATTCAGATTTTGAGCTCAAAATTTAAGTTTTAGTCTAAGCTTTTGAAAGCATGTAATGAGATACAAAAAATAAGGATAAAAAATAGTTGTTGGTTACTCCAAAGTCTAAAGCGCCCTCTATCGGAATTTTTTTAACTGTATCTTTAAAATTTATTTTCAAGAAAATACTGACATAAAGAACAGTTTTAGCAAAAACCGCAAACGAATCGACCAATGTTTCCGTTTTTTATAATCATTTGAAATTTTGGACCCTAAACTTTAAAGGCACCTATCTCCTTCGGAATACGTTTGGGACCTTTGGTTTCCTATTTCCTATTACTCGTCTTGATGTGTTCTATCACCCCCTAGCGTATGTACCATGAGTTTAGGGACACCCTGTATATTGAGGAATAAAAGGAAGGGCAGCAAATTTTTATTACACAAAAGTATATTTATAGTTTTTCTTTTGATAAAATGATGAAAAGGGAATTTTATCAAGAAATGTACCTCATAGCACATGGGGATGGGGGGGGGGAGTGGTTACCCTCCTGCAATCTACAATATTTTGAAATAATTCGAATGCAAAACTCTGTCAAAGTATCCCAGAAAAATTTCTAAGCCTCTCTGTAAGTTGGACATATTTATTTTTCTTTTATTTTCTAGCGGTGGTAAGCGGGGGGGGGGGGGGAGGGGGGGGGCTACAGATATTAAAGGAGTTGTTCATGTATAAGAAAAAATAACCGGTCAAGTACGAATATTACTCACGCACAGAAGATTCCATACAATAAATAAATGAATTAGTAACTGGACATTGCATTACACAAATATAGTATCATTAAAAGTTGTTATCTAGGCTTTAAAAGACGATGGCGCAGAGAGTACGCCGCCCATGACTTTATGTACGTCCAATCCATCCGTGTCTTTAAGGGTGTTCTCAAATCCAAAAGGTCAACTTTCTGACATAAGTTTTAATTTATTTTTGTTCGGAAATGCATGAAAATAGCAAGTGTTGTTGTTAAGACACTATGTAATCGAGCTATTTTTTCCGTTTTCTTGCAAACGCAATAGATCTTTCAAAAAATGGTGTCAAAGTTGACGTTTTGAACCGAAGGTCCCGAAGAAAGCAGAAAAACCAGTCCGTGACAGGCGAAAATTGTATTTGTCACGTGATCAATATCGCTTATAACTCAATGGGTAATTGATGTATCAAAAAATGGAAAAAACAGTTCGATTCCAAATTGCTTCCAGGGCCAGGCTTTCCAATTTTATATCTTTCCGCTAAAAAATGAATTTATAAATGTGTCAAAACGTTTTGCGCTTGTTGAGCAGAGCAGTTAAGAACAGCCTTAAGGGTTACTATCTCGGCTAATTACCGACAATTTTTTCCGAACATCATTATCAACAATCTTTTTATACTTCTGCGACGATAGGTCCCCCGGCCGTCCACAACTCCTTTGCTGAACGCCCGCAAATTGAAATTTGTGTGTAACGGGAAAATGCGATTTCTCAAAAACTAGGGGACCTAGGGTAATCGCTATAGTTTCCCTGTACGGTGTAAGGTTAGTTGGATTAACTGGACCCACGAGGTAATTGGGCCATAGGCTATTTTATAAAAAACCGTTGTGGTATTTTAAGCTTTAGCTTTTGTGAACAATGCTCCTTAACCTCTACTTCCTAAAACTAAAACAACGTGTGTCAACTCAATCATAACTCTCTCTTTTTTAAAAAAACAACGTCCACTTGGTTGAACTTCCTCGGCTTTTTATTAAAATACTGTAAGTACTTTTATTAAACAATCTTTTTTTAAAAAGACTAGGCATATAATATTATTAGGTATCATACATATTTACTTCATGTTTCAAATGTAAGCCCGGTGGTCCAGTTAACCCAAAAAATGTTTCAAGAATGGGATAACTGGGACATGTATCTGGGGTAACTGGGCCATGCTAGATCCAGTTACCCCAATAGTTATAAATAATTTTTTGAGTTTCTCTTACAACGGGAAGTAAATTTCTCTATTGTTTTTTGCTCACAAGAAAATTATGCGATACCTTATTAAAATTACTTAATAAAATTAAAAAAAAAGCATATTGAGTGGTATTAAACCAAATTTCTTGACCTCTTGAGAGGCGATGATGCCGTTATGGCATCACATAATTTTAATTCCTAATTGCCACATTGGCACCGGAATTTTAAAATGAAAATTTCACCTTTACTAAAGTACGCGAAAATATACTTTTTACTTGTTTACAAATAGATTACCTTATAAATACTGGTGTCATTAAATTATTTCAACATTTTACGAATACAAGTAAGTACCTTGCCCCTGAAAGCGAGATAGCCAAACCTTGAAATTGTACGATACACAGGGGTCGCATTCGATAGGGAAACTTTTATTATTCTACCACTATTTTGAAAATAATTTCTTCATCGCACCTTTCTTTAGTTAGAATATGTTAAATAAAATGATCATGAAGGTAACTCATTAAGGGTTCTGGTAGGAACAATGAAATTTCCCCTATGTAATGCGACTCCTAGATACAGATAAAGTACTTAAGTACTTATACGTAGCTGTTTGTTCATAGATTTACGTAGCTATTTTTTTTCTTAAAATACCCATGTGACTTTTATACTTATTACCTATACTAAAGTACATAAGTGCTTACTTAATTTTTATGTTAATGTATAAATAAATCTAATATTTTCGCTTTTAGTGCTTATTTCAGACACATTGACAGCAAAGGTTTCTCTTACAATGCTCTTTATTGACACATAATTTACATGATCTGCCTGGTTTAAATTTTTTTTAAGTTGTTTACGTTTTTTTAAACAGGACATGATATCCCGTATGAAAAAAAAAATAAAGCGTGTGGAACATAGACCCTCCTGGTACACTTACCCCATTTTTATGGGGCAACTGGACCCATGAAGAAAGAAAGATGAAATATGCATATTTTTATATTTTTAAATATTAAAATGTAATTTTGAGCCTTTCTGTCTGATAGAGGGAACCTAACTGAGCACAGAAGTTTAGACTTTAATTCAAATGAACATTAGCTTTTTGAAGCTGAATTGTCAGAAGCTCCAGAGTCACATTGTAAAATCATGGCCCAGTTGCCCCAACTAATCTTATGTTAACTTCTACTACCCCTAATTTTTTCAACATTTTTGTTTCAGTAGATACGGAAATAGAGCGGGGGGAGGGGACATATTTTTGCATTACACATTCGACGATATATATCTTTGAAAATATAATAAGCTAAAATCGAAAGAAATGTATTTTTGAGTTCGGCGTTACGAAAGCTTTCACGCGATACCCTACAGCTCCATACGATATACAAAGAAAATGTTTTTTTTTTTTTTTTTTTTTTTTTCAACTAATTTAATTAGCTCCTCTACATTTTTCCTAAATATATTTGTGAATGGTTAATACTCTGTAAATATGTGGGTCAATTTCCTTTATTACTTCAGCCAATTTGAACTTTCCACGTTCCATAGTTTACGAGTAAAATGGCTATGACAGACGGACAGGCAGACACAAGAGTGATCTTATAATGGTTCCGTTTTTACTTTTGAAGTACGGAACCCTGAAATAGGTTTACAGAATTTAGAGTTTAGTTAGAGTTTCAAAGCTGAAATTAGAGTTTCACACATTAATATAAAAAAGTATTTCCTTAACAAAAAAATAAAAAAATAAATAAATAAATAAATAAAAGGTCCTCGGATTACCAATTATTTAAAAACAAAACGAAAAAAAAGCATGCGGCAATTATACATTTAAAAAAAATGGATATAAACGTAAAATAATATAAAATTTATTTCTAAAAATCCGTGATACTGTGAAGTAATTAAAAATTAGGCAGCTATTAGACGGTGAGAGCATACATATGAGAGGTATTTTTCTTCAAAGCAAAGGATATCATCCTCAAATAACTGTCACGTGTAGCCCTGGGGAGTAACGTTATTGGTGGTCGCGAGTCGCGAGTCGAACTCTCTTCCCCGACCCCGATGCCACCCCGTTTCCTCCTTTTCTTGTTTCTTCATTTCATCTTATTCCAGACATATTTTGTATCTTTCTTCATGCTAAATTACGCTCTTAGTGTTATAAATATGCGTTCTTGTAAATCATAAGAGAAAAATACTTTGTTTATAGTAATTTAGCACTTGAACCAATAAGTCACGCTCTGTTTTTAATTTGATATTAAGCAACATTAAAATAAACAAAACAAAAGATACCATAATAATTTTTAATTAAGCAATTAAAATAATTTCATTTATAAATTAATGTTACTTAATTGCTAAAAAAAATTTTTAAATTATGTTTTACAATATTTTTTTAATACTGCTTTTAAATTATGTTGTGTAATTGCTTTTTTGTTGTTGTTATTGCTAAATACCAAAATAAAGTTGCTATAATGTTTATTTTTATTTATTTATTTATTTTGTGTGTATGATGAATAGCATCAGGGCCTGATTATCCAAAAATCCTCTATAAGTCATCCCCAAAACTAATTTAAACGATTTTTGGGGTATTTGTTGATAACACCTTGATTTAAGTTATACATACTATTACATGCAATTAATATAACAACTTTTTTTTTCTTCTCCTTCTTCTTCATTAGACAAATATATAACCATAATCTTGATTTAAATAAAATTTATTAAATATATTAGATTGATGCAAAAGTTGCTACAATGTTTATTTTTATTTATTTATTCATTGTGTGAGCGTGATGAATAGCATCAGAGCCTGATTACCCAAAAGACACATGAAGCATACACCACTTCAAACTTTAAAAGGGCCCCCAAAATGACAGTAAAAGTAAATGACTCTAATTCCTATTTTTATTTTTATGCATTGATTTTTTTTTTTAATTTTTGGGAGCTGAGAGTTTGCTTAATGCAAGAGAATATCCACACTACTTCAGGAAACTTATCTAAACGAAAAATCTGAATGTGAGCAGTGGGTTGTTAGTTTTAACTAGGGATTGACCGAAGCAGCAATTTTGCCGAATACCGAATACCGAAGCTTCGGTCGAAGTGTACACCGAATATTCGGTATTCGGCAACCGAATACTTGAAAATTTTTAATACACATTTTTGCATATACTAACTTTTTTAATAAACTTTAATTGAAATGAAATTCTCAATAATTTAATTCAGTTACATTTTTATTCTTAAATCTAATTAACAAATAATTTAATGACTTCTTTCCACTCACAAATTTACTAACCCATCACTTATTTTTTATTATTTTATCAGTAGTCAATACCCAAAAATAACGTATGAAAGTATTGAAACTATGCAGGCTATTATTAAGGATAAGGATTGCCAAAAAAACAAAAGTTCATTCAAATAAAAAGAAACAATGTTGTTATTAAGCTGATTTACTGATTGTCTAATTATAAACATATTGAATAGGAATGTTCTCAAAATACAAAAGGTATCATATCAATTTGTACATTTAACTATTTTCTATCAAATTATTGATAGATATTTATATTTTTATTAATATTTTAACGCTGTGATGATGAAGATTACAAATTTAAGCGATTTTGATATACCGGTTATAAAAGCTATAGGATAAGCATTGGGGTATACTTATTGGATGTGTGTATTTTCTTTAATAACCTTAGATATACAGATATGAACTCTAATATACTTATTTGATGTGTATATTAAAGAAAATACATATTAAATAAATTTAAATTAAAAAAAACTAATATAGAAGTAATTAAAATTAAATGATAAGGGAAAGATATGCATCTTCCTTACTTTTTTTTTCTCTAGTTGGCAGTTGTTTTGATTTCACCCCTATGTAGACTATTTTAGGAAGGAAAAAGTTTTTTTTTAATAAAAAATGGCCTTTGACTTGTTTTTTGTACTGCAAGCTGAATTCTGAACTCATGCACATAATATTAAAACTCATTGTTTAGCCTATTCTACTGCTAAGTAAAAGAGAATTCTTCTAATTCTAAAAAAATACTTATCTGCAATTATTCGGCCGAATACTTAAAAGTATTCGGCCGGAGCCGAATATTCGGTTTACATGCCGAACCACCGAATACCGAATCAACTATTCGGTATTCGGTCAATCCCTAGTTTTAACCAATTTTATGGTATCTTGATGTTTTGATCCATCACAAGTGTTTGGTATACAACAATGTTGCAGAATTACGTAATTCTAGAATTGCAGCAGCGAAATGTCGTTAATGATATTGTATAGATGCAAGATGGTGCTCCTCTACACGTCGTCACATCTGTATGACAAGTGCTGCAACAGCACTTTGATGATAGAATTACCTCTCGTAACTTTGCAGTCACCACGATCCTGCGGCCTCACTCCAATGGATTTCTGGTTCAGGGGTTATCTGAAATCAAAGGTGGGTGTACACATCAAATCCAAGAAATTTGTCAGAATTTAAAGATGCCATAAAACGTGATTTTGTACAGATTCCTTTTGCGATGTTACTTTCGGCATTGGTGTCAACAGTCTCACGCATGCAATGCGTTATTGTCTGCGAAGGTGGGCATGTTTTGAAAACTGCTAATTCAAATAAATGTTTTTTTCTCTCTTCTCTCTTGTGTTGTCATTGGTCCTTTACAATAGTCTTTTTTGCAAGTGTTTTACGCAGGCAATTTTCAGCGTGTGACAACTATGGTGTGACTACTATTTTTGCGAAGGAACCCAACAATTTTGCCTGGAATTGCTCAGAATTTAACAGCAGAAAAAGCTATATAAATGAAGAAATCTTATTGAAATGGTTCTAAGAGGTCCATAAAATAATAGGGTCCAGGAAGAGGTACATAAAAAATAATAAACTTTCCTACTACAAAAGTTGTGTTGCGCCTCGTGATTAAGCGAAGAAGATTGATACGCGCCAAATGATTTTGCAATGCTTATTGAATGATGAAATAATTTATTGCTTTTCTGTTTAAAGTTATACTATACTACATGCAAGTTGTGTGTATTTCAATTATTTAGTTTCAATTAGTTAGTTTTAGTTAGTAGATTGGAAAAACTGTTATTGTGTTTTATTTTACAAACTGCAAATAGTACTTTTTAACTCGGGAGAACTCGCTATGAGAATTTCTCTCACGGTGCCCAAATTGCTTTTCTTTTACTTTACATTCGCTTAATATCATTTTTTTTTTTTTTTTTGGCTTAGTACTTTTACTCACAAATAGGTAAAATAATTTAAATAACATTTTTAAATTTTAATTAAAATGAAAAATGGTTTAAATAAGAGTCTTAAAAAAAGTACGACGGTGAGAGAAAATCTCATGCGCGAGTTCTCCCGGAGTAAAAGTGTAGTCAAGTTAACATCTTAGAATAATTTTTCAATCTGGAAAATGAAATCGTTATTTATTTATTTATTTTTAATAATGTCTAAATGTTTGAGAATCAACGTGTATAATATCATCTTGATTTTACTTTGAAAATAAGCAGAAAAAAATATGGGAGTGACAAATATTACCAGGCTGAAACTAGCCTTTTTTGCACCCGGGCAAACAGATTTTGGCGCTCGCTCCCTCTTCCGCAAAGTATATTTACAAAGAGAATTTTACTAATTTTCTAATAGGCGACTTATTTTTAACACATCATTTATAATGGCTGTTTCATAATAATGGAAGCCATTAATCCATCAGAAGAAAATGTTCCATTCCAAAGGTATAATCCTTCATTTGGCGCCCCTTCATTCTCGCGCCCGGGGCACATGCCTCCTCTTCCCCCCTTTTGTTTCGACCCTGAATATTACGAAAGAGGAAACTAAATTGAAAAATTGTTTTACCGAAATTTGAAAACAATATGAATGTGCAAACCATGTTATTGTGCTTGAAGTTTGTGAAAAAGTTTTTGATTTGTATTTCGTTTATCAAACGAAATTACCGATTCAGAAAACTATTATAAAATACCAATGAAACAGTTAAAAAGGGGGTAATTGCTGTTCATATTTCTTAATGAAGCATTATTTTTTAACACCGCAGCTTCCCTTTCTGTACAACAAGACATGTTTTTATATATTTTTTCTTTATTATTTATGATTCCCCTTCTTTTGTTTAGGATAATATTCAGTTTACAGGGGACAATAATAGTATTATTCATTTAATGTATTTTTACAGCCAAATTAGTTAATTTTGGATTAGATTAAATAAACGGTTTTTTTTTTAAATTGGCACAAATTTTATTTCCGAAATAATTGAAATTATATGATTGATTAACCCTCCATTTTAAGATTCAGGGCATCCCTAGGATGACGCCTGGAGATGCAATCATACCAATTTTATTTAAAAGTAAATTTCTCCTTTTTAATCACGACTTTCAAGGATTAAATAAGATGAAGCTTTCTATTTAAACAATTTTAATTATTTTATGTTTCTTTTTCTTTCAAAAGAAATTGATATGATGTCGCCCTTTTCTCAACTCAGAGACGCCTCTTTCAAAAAACTTTACTTTTGGGTAAAATTTAACTAATTAAAAAAAAATAATTTTGAGTTTCAAAAATTTTCTCAACAATTTTAATTATGTTCTAACCTGTATAATAAAGTTGATAAATTCAACAAATCAGAAATATTTATATATTTGATAAAGCTGAAATTATAAAAAATATGCTTATTTGAGTAAAATTGATCAAAACTGGTTCAGCGTGTAGAGTACAAGAGTTCCCAAAGTGAATATTACCTAAATATGCAAAATGGAAGCTTAACCCTTACAAAAGAACATTTTTTTTTTTCTACATTGAAGTGTCTTTCCATAAAACAAAATCTATTTATTTTCCTTTTTTTTTTTTTTTTTTTTTTTTTTTTTGCGACAATTTTTATATTCAAGGGCGTCCTTTCTGTCGTTTAGAATTAGTTTACGTTTGCTTTTTTTTTTTTTTTTCTATTTTCTATCTTTTAGAATAAAATTAATCTAAAATATTTTAAATCAGGTTTTATTAGTCACTCGAGTTTTATAAAAGTATTTCACACCAGAATTATTATTTAAAACGATTTATTTATTTGATTTGTTTTTTGTGCGGTATATATTAACATATTTTATGAAGAAACTTCTGATTTGAATCGACATTTATTCATTTGGTATGGGTCAAAAATGAACAGTTCTAGTGTTAAGTTCCCAACTTATATTCATTGGACGCAATTGATCTCAAGTACTATGTGGCGAGCAGCATCATCCACAGTGTAATCATAAATGTGTATGAATATAATGAGAAGAGTTCGTTATTTAAATTGGTTATTAACTCTTATTTATCTACTGACGATACTTATGAGTATCATTAAAATAACTTGTTATAAAATTAATTTAATATATCGATTAGTTGTAATACAGTTTAGAATGAGTTATAGATACATTACTTTATCTTGTTCCAAATGCATTATTGGTTTCACAAAACAAAAACATTTTTGAAAAGATGATTTATATTGCCTTTGCATCTTTTCAGCTTATTTGAAGTTGGGAGGGAATTTTTCAATTCGGAAATATTTCTATATTTCTAGTGTAAGAACATTATATTTGTACATTTCCTGATTTTACAAAATACCAAGAAAAATATTTAAAATAAAAGTTTTGAATAGGGTTATAAATATTGCACAAAATCCTTAAAAATAAAAATTTAATGAAACCTTCTAAATCCTTCAATCCATATAAAATCCTTCTAAAATTTATTAAATGATTATGTAAATCTTCTAATGATGTAGTTTAAACAATTCACGAAAAATGCTTTAGAAGATAAACTTATCATGAATTCATAATTCAGTACATAAAGGGTTAAATGAACATAATTAAATGTAGAAGCTTTTTTTCTTTGCGATTAAACACTTTTCATTTTTTAGACAGAAGTTTTCCATAGAACATAGAACAAATTATTGCTGCAAAGAGCTCCACGGACCTCAAAAATGAGAAAGTTAAAGTTGGTACTTTTCTAAGCTGTTTCAAAGAGATTTTCTTCTAATATTTAAAAATATTAATACATTAATATCAAGAACTACTCTAAATTCGTTTCAAAATTTTGATTTTGTCATAATTTATAAGTAGTATATGAATGTCTTTTTAAAAACTTCCGCTACAGAGACATCCAGTTATATCGACTTCTTCCGGAGAATCGAAGGGAATCATTACAGCGAACGTCGATTGTATGATGTTTTCATCTTCTGTTAAATGCATAAACTTAAAGAACGCAGAATCATTAAGCATGGTCTTAATGATCGGCTTTTACAACTTCCATAAATAAAAAAAAAAAGTTGCGGTGATCATTACCATATAATAAGCGCAATATAATCCGGAATCAAACAATAGCTGTTATCGCGGGTAGCGCCCATTCTCTTTATTCTATATTAATCGGCTGACATACATGTCCTGGAAGAGGAGGAGGACTATTTTGTGCCGGACTAGCGGACCGCATCACTTTTCCCTGCTACAAACAAAGACAGAAAATGTTTGTGGCACTTTGCGGACACACACACCGGAATTTACGTGCATTTGCCATTCCGGTGTCAGCATGTCCCTCAAGCGTCCACTGGCACGCGACAGAGACAGGCATACAGGCTTAAACAATAAAGACAAGTGTGCCACGCGACGGGGCGGATGTCCAGGGTATCTTGTATAAGAGCGGAACTGTCTTGGGTGTGGCGGACGCACACACATTTGTATATTTGTATCATTATGTATCTTTAATGAGACCCACGTGGGCAGACCGGAGTTGAGATTCCGCTACAGCCACGTCCGCATTCTCCTTTTTCATTCTGCTTAAATAATCTGTTACGGTCCAAAGCTTTCGAAGCAGGATAGACCATAAATGCATTCCTGGACATAATAAAATTTAAGGCTCATGTAAGCAGGTGCAATGTAACCTGTTACTTACTGCCAATTGAGATCGAAATACGCCCGGTTTGAATTCAAAAAAGAAGAAACTAAGAAATGAAGTGGATTAAATAATACATCTACTTTCAGAAACTTCTGGTTTTTTTTTTTTTTTTTTTTTTTTTTTTTCTTTCAACAGGTTGCAACTGTCACTGAGAATTCACTTTAACCCTTAAATGCGCGATTTTTTATTTTGTTTCAAAAAAGTTATATATGATTCTCTGAAAGGTAGGACAGGAACACAGGAAAGGTACACAGGAAAAATAATGAAAAAAAATCAGAGATACATTTTTCATATAATACGTCTATCTTTTCTTCTTTTGCACATCTGCAATACAAGTAAAAACTACTGCCGTGTGTCTGTTTTACGCTAAAATATTGTAAATTAGTAAATATTTTAATAAGTATGTCTCGAAATACCTTATTTTATAAAACATAACATTTAACCTTTTAAGTGCCGTGATAGAATATGTTCTAGAAATTACGTACTCCAGAGGCTTCACACCAGAAAGTTTCAATAGGGAATTTCGCTTTATTTAAACACGGAATGTCTGTTATTAATTAAAGAAAATATTGCTATTTTAATTTTCTGGTGTGAATTATGTATATACGAATATAGAAATTTATTAAATTAAAAAAACTGTTGTTTGCATATATGCAAAGCTGCGCACTACAGGGTTAAAAAAAATAATCTAATTGCAATGCTCATAAGAAATCTGAAATCCTAAAAGCTAACCTCCACTGTTAAAAATCTGCAGCAAACACTCCAGTCATTCGACCACTTTTTGTAAAAAAGTTTTATAAACGTAATTTAACTCTAATTTGACTATTATATGGGCAATAATATGGTCAGAATATAGTTAAAGTATTGCTATCTAACCGTTTTCCATAAAAACCGTTGAATGCTGCAAATTTTTAACAAACATTTCCTTCTCAGACTTCATTAAAATTTAGTATATTGTGGCCATCACAAACATTTTTTCTATATAAAGTAGAACCCCGTTAATCCGAAACTATAATTGGAACTGGTGCCTGCTCGGAGTACAAAAAATTCGGATTACCCGAAATTCCGATAAAAATAGAGAAAAAAAAAGATGTGTGCTAAAAAAAATATAGTTATAACTACTCAGTAGTACAGTAAATATGCTCTAATCCGCCATACTAAAGTACGGCATACTGGATAATCTGACATGACTTTCGGAAAGAAAATAGTATTCCTTGTTAAATCACTCCCGATGTTTATAATAATCCAATGGAACTTTAGAATGAGGAATTACGTAAGAACCCATTACAAACGGTTCAAAATCGCGAATCTATAAATACCTCAGTCACCATGTAGACGTAGACGAGGGGGGGGGGGGGGGGTAGAAAAAACATTTCGGTAGATAATTTGGGAAGTTAAACTGTTTGGAAGGAAAAATAATTTTTTATCATCTGAATTAAATACCTTTTGCATTTCGGAAAAGAATTTTATAGTGACTGTCAAACAAACTGACATTCGAGATTTGTTTAAGACGGCTGTACAAGTACGTTTACAGTGCACCTTTTCGTTTTATATTCGTGTACATAATGTTATACTTTTACTTAATTGCGTATATTTTTTATTCCATTCAAGCTTTTTAAAGAATAAAAAAACATGGTTTGCTGCCATTTATTGTTTAATTCTAACTTATATACGTTCTTCCCAATATTCATACTGTAATCCAGAAAATTTCGCAAGTTAATCTTTTCAGTTAATCTGTTCAAGTATAATTTTCGAAAATAAAATCGGTTCAGATTAACCGGAATTTCCTATTAGCGGTGTTCTACTGTAAATCAAATCGTCTGCAATCTAAATTAAAAGACAATCTATTCGTTCTTGGGATATAATAATCAGGGAAATCGTGAAAAACAAAGCATGGCAGTGACACCGATTGGTCGATATACACCCAAATCTAATAAGGATCTATTTATGTCAAGGTCTATGTGACAAAATGTGAAGTTTGGTAAAATTCCATTCATTAGTTCTTGAGATATAATATAGCTATCGCGAAAATCGTGAAAAATGCAGCATAGCAGTGCCGCCTGTTAGGGAGATTTACACTAGAACCTAATCCGGACCAATTTATGTCATGGTGTAATTGAATCTAAAGTTTTATTAAATTCCATGCATTAGTTATTGAGATAGAACCTCTATATATTTGTGCTACATACATAGGCAGACATACAAGACTCATGGACAGACATTTTCTAAAAACTGTCAAATCGTGTTCAGGAACTTCTAAAACGTATAAATCCTTCGAAAACCGAAAGTCGAAAAATTTTTATGAATCCTAAGACAGAAAAATGTAAAAAAGAAAAGAAAATAAAGGGGGGGGGGTGAAGTTTAAACGTTTTTAATGATGGCATTCATGTTTATCCATTATCTAAAATGAAGAATTTTAAGAAATTATATTAAAGGGAAAATTATTTTCGATGAAAAGTTTCGAATTGCATGCATAATAAGTAAATTCATTTTTTAAATATATTCTTAGCGATTTCAAAATATTTTTTTTAATCTCCGTCTAAGTTGGGATTCGACCTCAATTTTTCTCGTGAAACTAACCACTATGCCATTATGATTGAAGTAATTTTTAAGCCCTTACGCAATTAGAATAGATGAGTTATGATTTTAAATATTATATGTATTATTCAAACAGTAACAATATGATCTCATACCCTACACCATGAGAATTTTATCTTTCTAGAAAATCCTCAAATTTCAGAGTAACCATTAATTTTGGACACAATAATGTACATTGACTTAATGTTTTTATAGATATTCAAGATCGCTCCGAAAATATGTAGAAACAATTCTACAACAAGATCTGAGGGGTCCGAAACTTTTTTTTTTTTTTTTTTTTTGGTCAAAAAATGTACATCCAACAATGTCCGTTTTTGTACATACAGTATATTTTAAATCTGTTTCGATATTGCTATGATTTTAATCAATATTTTGAACTTTCAGATTAAGATAAGATTAAAAACAAAATACAGTGAAACCTCTTAATAACGGACACTCCGGAACCGCGGAATTTATCCGCTATTCAGTGGTGTCAGCTTTTCTTATGTGTGTATTGTGTTTTGTAAAATTGCAGTACTGAATTTTTTGACATACAGTAATATGTATGTCAGGAGTTTTATAAATGCTACAGAACCTCATCGAGGCCAATTAATAACAATGTTTTCTTTGCTGCAATGCCCCGTGTCTCGTTAAGTAAAAAAAAAATAAATAAATAAATAGACGCACTATAGACTTAGTATTAGTGCCGTGTGCAGGATTTATTTAAAAAATAAATAAAAAATCAATAGACGAACTACAGACTTAGTATCAGGTCTGTGTGTAGGATTTATTTAAACAAAAAAAGATAGAACGGTTAAATGCGAAACATTTTATTAAATTTAGTTTAAAAAAATGCCATCTATAATTACACATTAATTTTCGCTAGTTAAGCATTACATTAATTGGATATTGTTTTATATTTATAACATATTAAGGCTGTTTTCAAATCCAAATTGACTATTTTTCGACACATTTCTGAATGTATTTTTAGCCGCAAACACGTAGAATTGGCAGGTGATCTTATTCTGGCCCTCTTATACAGTCGAACAGTTTTTCCCCTTTTTGATAAAGGCATAAAAACGGTATTGAAAATTGTTGTATTGAACTAAATTTCTAGACGAAAAGAAAGTCTAGAAATGAAAAGCGTGTAAAAGGGAAAAAAAACTCAAGACTCACTTATAACTCAAAATATATAATTAATTTATCAAAAAGTGAAAAAAAAGAATGTTGATTTACAAACCCACTTCAATGATTATGCCTGCAAATGTTATGATTTTACACTTAAAAATGAGTCCGTAAATGTATCAGAAAGTTTGGCGTTGTTGAGCGGTGTGTGTTTAGGGGGCGCGGGGGATAAATATATTTATAATTATTATTTTATTTTATTTTATTTTTTAGAGCTGCTTTAACTTACGCTACCTTCATATCATGAAAATATCTGTAAAGTACGATTTATTGTTACTATCAAGGCGAAAATGGTAGCTACTGTTTAAACTGGACAAAATGTAAAAATTAACAAACAATTAACTAACAAATGGACAAATTTCATGCGGCAGTTCGCCAAAATAAATTAAATACATAAAAGTGGGAGTTCGCTTCTTCTTTATTTATTTATTTATTTATAATTTGCTTACGTAAATAACAAATTAATTTTATGGTCGTTAGTCTCCTTAAAGTCAATGAGAATGTAAAATGAAAACTTTACAACAATATATATATATATATATATCTATATATATTAATAAATATTCCCTAAATGCACAAAAAATAAAGAATAATTACATTTGTTGATGTTGAAAATTTTATTTAAAGAACACAGGCCCCGACAATAAAACAATAGAAGGGGTTAAACCAACGCCCTCTAGGTCTATGTGAGCCGTTGGTTAACCCCACCCTTGCAAAGTACCGCCTTGTGTCCATAGATTTTTGATACGCAAAATTAAAGTTTTTCAAAAAAAGGAGCATTAAAAAACATGGCGTTTACACTGGCATGTCAGTCATACTCAACCTTTCTTTCTCTCGGGCTACAAACATATGTGTTTGACGTTACGCGGGCCTCAACACACTTATAATAATGTAAAAAGAGTAATTAAAATAGTTAGAAAACAAAAGTAGTATAACAAAGCATTCTATCTCAATATTAAAAGAAAGGTTGAACACTTATCGCGGGGAAGATATGCTACCAAACATTTAACACCATTATTTCGAAATAATATAGTTCGTGGTAGATTCCTATTACAAATGTTGTAGAAATATGCCGCGAAAATTGTTGTTTGGAAATAAAAAAGATTTTAGTTTTAAAAAGTTTTGGTTCCATTTTTTTTTTTTTTTTCTCGAGACAAACTGTTAGCATCAGCAAACAGCATTAGCTATATATAATAAGTATAAAAGGTAATATTATAACAATGCAGAATTTCTAATTTTAATGAAAATAATAAGATTTTCTTTAATAAATCAGCTTTTTGCTCAGCGAAAAATCTATTTATTAATTTTCAGACATATAAGTGTAAATTTAATTAATTTGGATTAATGTTTAATTAGTGTTGAAGATTAAGAAATGTATGTATCACTGTAGCACAAATAGACAAATAGGGCTAACTTGTAAAAACAACTTTTGACTAAACAAACATTTAAGAATATTTTAGATAATTTTAAATTTAAAAGAACTAACAGGACGTATTTTGTCTTTCCATAAAAATATATAAATCAACAGTAGAGCTCTTAAATACCCTTTGCGCACATCTAGGGTTGCCAGATTTATCCCCGAAAAAAACGGAAGATTTTCACTGACACAAGTTCGCTTTGTTTTATCGCACTATCGTCCTTTTTTATACAATACTAAATTATGTTGTATGTGCCAGTAATGTTTTCGGTAACGAATTTCTTTTGAAAAAGGTTATAAAAAACTCGAATCAATCATTATTACCCGACTGAAAAGAAGGGTTATGTGTTTCACGTGTATCTGTGTATGTGGATTTCTTTATACCTTCGAAACATCCCAACGGCTGGATGGATTTTAATGAATGAGGTATCTATCAATTCGTCTTAACGGTCCAATGGTTATAGGCTAGGTTTTGTTTTTATAAATTCAAAATGGCGGTAGAGACGAAAAAAATTTTTTATGCACCCTATTGAGTGGCATATCATTGGATAGGTCTTTCAAAATGAAGACGATATTTCATTGACTATTTTACAGTCAGAAGTTCCGTTAAATATTATACAACCTGGAAGTTGTATAGGTAGGATCTCTAGCTTTACTGCAACCCTAACCATCATAGACATCTATGATAAACCCCCATCAAAACAGTGTTTATAGATATGAACTTACAATTAAACACAACTTAAAAGTCATCAATACAAGTAAATAAAAAAATAGGTAAGTAATATATACAAGTAATATAAAAAAATTATTTTAAGTCAATTCCTACTTAGGTCAATAAGAGAATTTTTTTTCTCCCATTCTTCTTTCCTTTTGAGTGGCGCTTAAAATGCCTTGATCCACTACAAGTTTAAAAAAAATTATTTGAGCTTGATTGGATGAATAATAAGTATTTTATTAACGATTGAAAATTTGAACAAGATATAGCGAGAGAGTGAGCTAATAGTAGGAATTGAAGAAAAAAATTGTTTCACATTGATGAGAAATAATTAATTAGTTCGCTTTTTACGCAGTCGGGTTTTTTGATTTTTTTAATTTAATTGTTTATTTTCCAATTGTATTTGTATTACATTATTAATATTTTTTTATCTAATTTTGCAGTCATATACCCAATTATGAATTAAAAAAATAATTGGATTGTAAGAAAAAAAAAGTCCTTCCGGCCAGTGCCGGGAGGAAGAGGTAGCTTTCATAATCCTTATTCTAAAAAAGCCAACTTATATTATTCAAATACACGAAGCTCAATTTAGTGGAAACCGAATATAGGAGATTCAATACTAATTTTTATCAATATAATGAATGAGAATTTCGCGAAATTAGTCAGCTTTATCCAAGCTGCTTTTCTTTAAAGTAACTTATATTTGGCTGCCAAATTCGACAATTTCTTACAGTGCCTGTCATTTTAAGACAACATGGTGGATGAGGCTAAGCAGTGAAGTTGGTCGAGACCTTAGTAATTGCTGTGCACATGCTCACTCACATCGGAATCGGTTAATATATAGGAGTGCTGTCGCATGCAAAAAATCAGATTTTTCAAAATGTCACCCACAATAGAAATTGAAACTGCTATATCTGAGCCATTTTTTAAGGTAAAGACAAACAAAAAATGCTCCTGAATCCTTATATCAAGGTCAAATACTTAAGAAAGAAACCTTTTTCAATTTCTAATTTTTTTGCACCTCACTTTAAATATATATATAATTTTTAATTTAATGGCCGCCATTTTGAAACAAGATGGCTGATGAATCTGGCCAGCGAACTTGGTCGAGGTGCTGATGTATACTATCCACATGCCTTCTTACATCGAAATAGGTGAATACGTGTGTTATCGCGTGACAAATACAAGATCGTTTCAAAATGTTAGCCATGCTAGAAATTCAAAGTGCTATAAATCAACCATTTTTTAAGATATAAACAAAAGAAAAAAATTTCAGAAACAAAAACTGCTCTGGAATCTTTGTATCAAGGCCAAACACATAAAAAAAACTTTTTCATTTTCCAATTTTTTAATACCACATTTTGAATTTTAAATTTAATTTTTTTTAATGGCAACCCTTTGGAAACAAGATGGCGAATGAAGCTGGCCAACGAACTCGGTCGAGACATTGGTATGTACTATGTACAGACCAAGTTACATCCAAATCGGTTCATAAATACGCCTGTTATCGCGTGACAAAAATCAGGTGGTTTTAAAATGTCAGCCACAAGAGAAATTCAAAATGCTATTACTCAGCCATTTTTTTAGATATAGACGAAAGAAAAACTGCCCCGGAATCTTTGTATTAAGGTCAAACACATACAAAAAAATCTTTTTCATTTTCCAATTTTTTTGGTATCTCATTTAAATTTTTTTATTTTTTAATTTTTTTAAATGGCCGCCATTTTGAAACAAGATGGCGGATGAAGCTGGCCAACGAACTCGGTCGAGATATTTGTATGTACTATGTATACACCAAGGTACATCCAAATCGGTTCATAAATACGCCCGTTATTACGTGAGAAAAATCAGGACGTTTCAAAATATCAGCCACGCTAGAAATTCAAAATGCTATAACTCAGCCATTTCTTAAGATATAGGCGAAACAAAAACTGCTCCCGAATCTTTTTATCAAGGTCAAACACATAAGAAGAAAATATTTTTTCAATTTTCAATTTTTTGGTACCACATTTCAAATTTAAATTTTTCTTAAAAATATAAATGGCCGCCATTTTTAAACAAGATGGCGGATGAAGCTGGCCAACGAACCCGGTCGAGACATTGGTATGTACTATGTATAAACGAAGTTACATCCAAATCGGTTCATAAATACGCCTTTTATCGCGTGACAAAATTCAGGACGTTTCAAAATGTCAGCCACGCTAGAAATTCAAAATGCTATAACTCAGCCATTTTTTAAGATATAGACGAAACAAAAACTGCTTCGAAATCTTTGTATAAAGGTCAAATACATAAGAAAAAAATATTTTTCCATTTTCAATTTTTTGGTACCACATTTCAAATTTTTAAATTTTTAAAAAATTTTAAATGGCCGCCATTTTGAAACAAAATGGCGGATGAAGCTGGCCAACGAACTCGGTCGAGAGATTGGTATGTACTATGTACACACCGAATTACATCCAAATCGGTTCATAAATACGCCTTTTATCGCGTGACAAAATTCAGGACGTTTCAAAATGTCAGCCACGCTAGAAATTCAAAATGCTATAACTCAGCCATTTTTTAAGATATAGACGAAACAAAAACTGCTCCGGAATCTTTGTATAAAGGTCAAATACATAAGAAAAAAATATTTTTCCATTTTTAATTTTTTTGGTACCACATTTCAAGTTTTAAATTTTTTAAAAAATTTTAAATGGCCGCCATTTTGAAACAAAACGGCGGATGAAGCTGGCCAACGAACTCGGTCGAGACATTGGTATGTACTATGTACACACCGAATTACATCGAAATCGGTTCATAATTACGGGAGTTACAGTGTGACATAGGTCAGATATATATATATATATATATATATATTTATATATATCAATTTTGAACGGAGGGTGGTTTCGGGGTCTGGGGGTCATGATCGATGAAAATATACCAAAATTTTTTGAAATCGCTTTCCTCCGAACGGCTGCAATAGGTAGCTTTTTGTAAAGAAAGCTACCTAAAAATAAATCAAAACATCCTACAATTCAATGATGATCGTGAGAATTTTAACAATGAACACATTAGAAAAATAAATGTTTGTATTTAAGTGTAAAGAGAGATAATAAATCAAACAAAATATTAAAACTTAAGATACAGATTTTCTAAATTAAACATTTTATAATGTAGGTACTTATAGTCTATAATAATATCAAGTTCAGATGATCTAACGCTAACCAAGGAGTTCAAGAATGTGCAGTTAATATTACACAACTCTCCCAAGGTGTTTCTTATTCTGATCGGATGCAAGCCGTTTTTACATTTGATGCACATGTGTATAACTTATTTTTTGGCAAACGATGAAATTTTATAGCAAACTGAAAAAGAAAAAGCTTTATGAAACAATCAAAAATATGATGTTATAGAAAAACGGAAGAAATCGTCGCACGGGGCAAATTTAAACGTATACCGTACAATAGACGTAAAAAATGTTTGAAAACGTATAACTTACGGGAAAAACGTACAATATGTCAACCCTATGCACATCTCAAGTAATTTTATAATTATGGATTAATAATTGTTTCGGGCTGCACATAAAATGTCTCCGGGCCACATGCCTCCCGCTGACCGCAGGTTAAGTGTGTATGGCTGTTCTAAGAGCTTTCTGTCATATCGTTTCAGGCAACCATTTTTTTGTTTTAATGTTGTTCTCAAATCCAAACTGGCGATTTTTTGACACATTTTAAAATTCATTTTTGTTCCCAAACGTATGTCATGTACTTTTATTTAAAAACTATGTAATTGCACTGTTTTCTTTTTTTCGTTTTTCGATAAAGTTAGAAGAATTTTTGAAATTGCTGTCGATGTTTGGCGTTTTGAACTGAATTTCCAAACGTTACAGCGAAGGAAAGGAAAAAAAATCTACCGTCCTGAGACAAGAATCGCTTATAACTCAAGATATAAATCATTTATAGAAAAAAGGGAAAAAACTGTTCGATTACAAATCTCTTCATTAATCCTGCCTGCAAGTATCATGCTTTTATATTTAAAAATAAGTTTAAAAATATGTCAGAAAGTTTCCCATTGTTGAATGGAGGAAAAATATTTATATTTATAACCGCCTTAATACAAACATTTATTTTGGCGCCCTATTCAAATTAGGCTAGTTATTTTAAAATTTTCAATAGAACAGTTAATACTATACTTCATTTTTTTTTCAAGTGGCGGTTGAACTGCCAGTCTTCATAGTCACCGTCACTAGTTTCCATGGAAATCCCAGATAACTCGTTTTTCCCACTCTTTTCGTTCTTGGCTATAAAAGCTCTGAAGTAACATCAAATGGAGTGTGAAAAAAATAACCAACTGGAGAATTCAGAACCCGTTATCAGAGAAGCGCCCTGAAGGTCAACCGCCAGTCTTAGCGAAAAACAATTTAGTTTTTGAATAGGACAGCACATTTTTCAAGACAGTATAACCCAAGCACATCTATGGCCACAGGAAAAGAAAGGAGAGTGTAGGGCCACTACACTTCCCTGGATTTTGAAATTTAATTAATTAAAATTCTTTATCTCTGATTATTTTGAAAATTTTATTATTCCAGAGAAACTTAAAACACTAGAACTAGAGAACAAGGAATTAAGAACTGTTCGCCAGGAGGCTGAAAATTCCTCCCTTTTATATTTTCAATTTTGCAAAACATCATTTTTCATACTTTTCAATTGTTAAATTTCTATATTGCTTTTTATGTTGGCATGTTTAAATATTGCCTTTTAAGGAACTTCTGGCAAAAAATTTTTAATTCCGTTTCTTATTAAAAAAAAAAAAAAAAGTTTAGGCTACGTACTACGTGAACATTTGTTCAAAAACCTTGCCTTTTCAGGTATTTCGTTCTGCCGCCTCCCATGTTTCTTTTTGTGCATTTATTTAACTATTCCACCTGTTTACTCTTCTTAAAATTAGTTTTACACTTTTCGTATAAACTCGTTTTCATACGAGCCACTAATTTTAAATTTTATCATTTAAGTATCGGTTGAAAAAGCAATTACTGCTTCTTATCCATAAAAAAAAAGAAAAAAGAAAAGTCCGCGGGTACGTACTACCAGCACATTTGTTCAAAAATCTTGCCTTTTCAGGGATTTCGCTCTGCCGCCTCCCATGCTTCTTTTTGTGCATTTAGTTAAATTTATTTGCATCCTGTTTACTCTTCCTACAATTAGTTTTCCACTTTTCGAATAAACTCTTTTTCATACGAGCCACGTAATTTTAAATTTTATTATTTAAATATTGTAAACACATGTATAATAATCACTTATAAACAGATAAAGTTAAAAATGCTATAAAAAGTGATAGAAAATCTTTATTAAGATTGACGATCGTTTCGTCGTACCAACGGCGACATTTTCAAAATCATTTATGATAGAAAATACTTTCTGATTAATATAAGAATAATGAATAATATTAATAATTTCAAATACAACAGAAGAACCACAGCTTTGGCCAGATTATCCAGCGAAGAGCCTTTACAGATCGATTTCAAAAATAGCAAGTTAATTTATACATCAAGATTTTATTTACCATCAATAATCCGAGAATCAATAGAGATATTTTTACGCAACAAGAATATTTGCAATGATTCAGTGTCCATAGAATTACCTAAAATTTGGAAAGAGATGCTATGTAATTATAGTAACAATAGTAAAAATTAATCCACGCTCGCAAATAGTCAAGATAATATTATTTTTATTTTATATTTTGCAATGCTTTTCATTATGCATGTTGTCTCGTGACATTGTTTACCATGTTATTGTTTTGTTAAATTATATGAAAATTAATCCACGCTCACAAATAGCTAATTTAATTTTAATTTAATTTTATGGTTGCAATATTTTCATTATGCATCATGTCTCGTGACATTGTTTACTAGGTTTATTGTTTTAAAATATTTTGCGAAAGTATTTTCTATCATAAATGATTTTGAAAATGTCGCCGTTGGTACGACGAAACGATCGTCAATCTTAATAAAGATTTTCTATCACTTTTTATAGCATTTTTAACTTTATTTAAATATTGGTTGAAAAAGCAATTACCGCTTCTTATCCATAAAAAAATAAAATGAAAAAAAAGGCCTCATGTGTTCAAAAACCTTGCCCCTCCAGGGGTTTCGTTCTGCTGCATACCATGCTTCTTTCTGCACATTTAATTAAATTTACTTACAGCCTTCCTGTTTTCCAGTTTTCGAAAAAACTCGTTTTCATATCAGCCACGTAATTTAAAATTTTATAATGTACGTATCGGTAGAAAAAATAATTACTTGAATCATTATCGCAACTTTATCTTTTAGTTTTCAGATTATGCAGATAAAAAAGGCAATCAGTTCAGTTTTCACTTGGTATGCAGTTATTTAGTTCATTATCTAAATGATTCAACTAGAAATTTACTATTAATAAATTCAGAAACATTAACACCACTATTTTACATATACTCAGGCAAAACTTAATATTGTTTCTTATTTTCATTCTTTCGCAAGTAACAGAGACTATTTTGATAAAGTCATGATATTCATTTGTAAAAAAAAAAAAAGCAATTGAACAAATTACAACGACTATTTGGAAAATGATTTTTTCAAAGACTAAAATTTAAGACATAAAAAATCGCACGGATTTGATCATACATTACGTACGCCATGAATTAAACATTAATAGTGTTATTGCACGTAAAAATTGCAAGCGACGAAAATCGCATGCGACTCGTACGTATTATCCACCTGAAACTTGCGTATTATCCAAGCATTTCATTGGCTGTTCGGGAAAAGGCTTTTCCATCGTCAGATTTCCAAGAAATCTGACGACCAATTTTAAATGAAATTTCATTCTTAAACTTCTAAACATCCACACTATTACTTTTTACACCGTCGTATAGAGAAAAAAATGTACTTTTAAATGCAATTTGTTTGAAAGCTGTATCTCAATTTGTTTCTGAGTTATTAATTTTTTTGTAGTTTTTATTACTTTTTGTCATAGTGGCAACAGAAGTATCCATCTCCGTTGAAAGTAAAGGGAAATATAGATTACTGAATAGACCAATCAGAAAACGAATAAAATGCGGAATAAACCAATAAAAAGCTTTAGATATGCTTTTGATTTCCTACCCTGACGAGGACAATAACCATTTTTCCAAATGGTTAAAAAAACAGTGTCACGTTTATTTGATATGATATTATGTAACTGTTGTATGCAAAGTCTGAACTAAATACTCCGGTTTATCATTTACTAACTGAAAAGCTACTATTAATACTTCTTAAAGAATGAGAGGTGAGACTGATAAAGAAGTTCGAACTATGGTGTGGATGTGTACTAATAGCGGAAAATTTCAACATATACCTGGTGAAATATGGATCAAGTAACAACACAATGAGTGACAAATAAAGGTAACAGGAAAAGGGATGTATTTTATTGGATCTAATACATTATACTTATATTAATCTTTTCAGAATTATATAATACTTGCTGTCGTAGCAACCCTATGAGTTACATTTGCATGGCATGGAGATCGTTCGACTTTCTGGGGAAAAAATAAATCTATTTTAATTCTGCATTTAGAAAAGATATATAAATATTAATTTTATTAAATTTCTTATTGCTAACCTCTTATTATTTCCTATTTTTTATTCACTTGTAATTATGTTTAAAATGTAAATGATCTGAAAATTACGAAAATTACATTTTGCCAGTTACGTGAGTTTTATACAATTATAGTAGAATGCCTTTATAAGAAATTGGCGACAATATGGGCAATAAAATTCCATTTGTCGAGATGATTTTGAGTAAAAATGTGGAGAGCTTGACATTGTTAGCCAATATTGTTGCCATTACAGATTTTCACTACAGAAATGTAATTAAAATTAGAAAAAAAATGATATTTCAAAAACTAATTCAAATTTTTAAATTATATTACCAGTTTTGAGATCTGCGGATCAATACGGATTTTGGTGTTAATTTTACCGAACTAGCTGACACGCCCGGCGTTGCCCGGGCCCGTAATAATATTTTTAAATGAATCTGAAATTTTTATCGCAGGTCCGTACAGAGGGGGGGGGGGTGGAGACGGTGCAAATTACCTGGGCCCGACTCTTGTTCAATTCCAAAGTTGTGTAAAGTCAAAGGTTAAGTTTTTAAATTTTTATATGTTTCATACTTTAAACTTTTTTATTCCAAATTAACTGATGAATTTAATTAAAATGTAATTATATTTTCAATAATTTATTTTTTCATTTAAAATCTTTATATGAAAAAGCAATCACAAATACAACATAAAGTGTAATACTGAAAAAAAAATAAAATAAAATTGTAAGCAAGTATTACTATATAGATTTTTTTAAAAAGTACCATCCAGCAAATTTATTTTCTAATAGAGTAAAGTCTGTTTATAACGGAATTCTGCAATAAACGAAAAAAAAAAAAGTTCCAGCTCTCCCCACCCCCCACCCCCCACCCCCCAAGAAAAAAAAATGCTATTATGCTTTGTTCAATTTAAATAACCTTCATAAAACGTAATTTATGACTGGTCGTTTTCGTTTCCGCCTAAGCAGGTTTTATTGTATCTTATTTCTGTGTGTGTGTGTGTGTGTGGGGGGGGGGGTGATAATATTCTTAAATGAACCTGAAATTCGTATCGCAGGTTCGTACAGTCAAAACTACCTGTCCGTACAAAATTAATTTTTACGTCATGACAACATTTTGTAAAATTCTTGCTGCTGTTTAATTCGCATTTCAATACAGCGCTTTGCAGAAATTGCACGTTTCACCCACAGTTATGCATGCCCCGGAACGTTTCAGTAATTTTGATTTCAGAAGCACCACGTGCATGCTACAGTTATTAAGCCTATTTTGCCGATTGCTTAACGACGTTCTCTATTTGGAGGTCGAATCTATTTCGATCCGACTCGAATTCGGCTTCTTTTTCACTTTCAGGCATTCACCGAGATTTATGGGCATTTCAAATGATATTTTGAAACTACATAATTGCAGCGAAAGATATCGCACCGAAACCGCGAAACGTAAACAAACCCGATCGCCATAAATCCTGCCAAGGACTCTTACACAATAGCCAATCAGATGCGACTCTCGGGCGTTGCCATTAAACAATAACAAATAATCGCGATTTCTGTGCCACGTACGTTAGCGTAATATATATATAGATAGTATTCCATATTTTAGGATAAATCGCCGTGAAATAAAATCAGTCGTTTCATAAAATCGTATCATAAATTCGTTTCATTGAGTCGTTTCATAAAATCGTTTCATTAGGATTTTATATATAGGGTAGATTTCATTTAACACACATACTTCCATAAACAAGATCTTTTACAAGTAAATTTTACACACACACACACACAAAAGTCTATCCTTTTAATTGTTATTTAAAAAGAGGATAGTTTTAAAGCTTCTTTGATTGATAAAATTTTAAATTTCAAGGAATACTCTCTGAATTAAAACGAACGAATAAAATTTTCTTAGTATATTCTAAAACAAATATTTTAAAATTAAAGTGAAATTTTGAAGGAATCGAAAGAAAGATTTTACAATCACATACTGTTTAATTGTCAAGAAGGGACTATTATCACAACTATTGGTTAATTTTCTTATGTTACACTTTTCAATTCAAATAGCAAATAAAAAATGTAAAAACATTCTCTTTTATTTAAATACGTATAATTCTATTTCTAATTATTCTAAATGTTTTTATTATTTGAGGGTTAAAAACATAAGTTGTTTTAAGGTTTTTAAAAATATTTTTTAAAAAGGTTTTTTAAGTATTCGGTCTTAAGGCTTTTAAAAATATTTTTAAAAAAGGTTTTTTAAGTATTCGGTCTGGCCGAATATTGAAATATTTGGCCGAATATTGAAATATTCGGCCAAACCGAATATTCAGCATACCAAATATTTTGAAATTTGGCCAAGCTGAATATTAGGCATACCGAATAATTTGATATTCGGCCTAACCGAATATTCGGTAGTATGGCCGAATAGGCCGAACACCGAATAGATACCGAATATTAGGTGCATTCGGTGCATCCCTAATAATAATAATATTACAAAATTCAAATATCGGAAAAGTCAAATTTAAAAATTTCGAGAGCTTATTTCACATCCTCAGATCCCCGGGGATAACTGGTGTTAATCTCAGAACTGTTCTTTTCCTTCTCCTTACTAAGCATTTTTTTGCATAGCACTCATACTCTCTTTCTACCTATCCTTTTTTATTTTATTGATTTATTTAATTTGATTAAATTTTTCATAAATATTATTTGATCTTTATATCTATGCTATAAAGCAAAAACATGTCTTTGAGTCATATTGACGATGGCAGCGACCTAAGTAATCCATTTTGTTTTCATCGGAAATTTATTAACTTCTACACATTACACAATTTTAATTCTTACATTTTCGAATAGGGGGAAAATGTATTTTAAAATATAATTTGCACGAGAATTATATTCCAAGTTAAAGATTTTTTTTTTTTTTTTTTTTTTTAGTTTTTAAAATAATGTTCAAGCATGATTTAAAAAATAAAATAAAATAAAATCTATCTCTTATCGCGTTCACCCCAATTACGGAAGATTAATCCGTCTGCACTTAAAACAATATAAATAGCTCAGCATTTTTTATAAAGTATGTTATAACAACCATACTGAAAGTGCTTTTTGGTATGGTTAGGGAGCAACCCAAATTTATAATTTTTATGTTTCTGCAATGTTGTGGAAATTATAATTAAATATTAATTTATTTAAATTTATTATTCTGCTATAATAATATAGTACATTTTTTCATACATCTATTTATAATTGAATCATAATTAAATAACTTATCCATATCAAATATTTATTTTTTAATTCATCATTTATATGTATTAAATTAATAAAGTTACTGTTTTAAAGGTTAATCCACATATTATTATTATTATTATTATTATTATTATTTCATATAGTATTGTTTAATTTTTTTATTTAATGATAGAGGGCACCACTGTATCTGATCTAAAAATAGTGGGCAGAACTGTATTTAATCTAATTCAACATTATCACACTCTTTTTCTTAACCCATGGAAATAGTCCATAAGCAGTTTTACACTTATAATATTTTCTGGCAACGTGTGCAAATCATTACTAGAACTTTTTTAAAAAAAATTGTGTCATTACTGAATTTGTTAATTCTCCAGGAGGTAAGTACTTTTTTTAAATCCATTTTATTGTTTTATCTCCTGTTATTTTTGGATTATTTTTGGCTTCTTTTTTTCTGGATTTACTGTCTACGGTAGCCCAGATTTTGCATTTTTTAATTTGTTATGGCTAATGCAAGGATGAAATCGTGTGGGACTTAAGGTAATTTGGGCCTGAAGATTCTGTCTTGGCTCCACAAATATTTTGTTATATCCTCCTGAGACCTTGCATCCATTAAAATGGATGTTTTGGTTTAACCTACTAATCACATTAAATATTTCTTTGGAAGCAATTCCTGATACTCCAATATATATACTCTTCAAAGATTACTTTTAAGTTTTTAGAATCTGACAACGGTTTCTCGTTTGTTTGTAATAAGGCGAAAAAATATATAAATGTGTTATATATATATATATATATCGCGCATTTAACATAATAAATTTTCACATATAGCATCATCATTTAAGGATATATTTTACTATCTTAATATTCCTCATTGCTTTTTAAATTTTCGCATTTATTTACATAATACAAGGCTAAATTTTACTATCTCAAATATTTCTCATCTTTTTAAATGTTATTTATATTATCATTTTTTATATTACTATTTTTTTTCTTTAAAACGTTAATTTAATCAATTGTCCTTTTATTTATTTTTATATAATTCTTCATTTATTTATTTGTATTAATTTATTCCTTTTCTTTATTTTATTTTGTATTCACTCAGTACTTATTAAGTTTATTCCTATTTTTTCATTCTAGTTTAACTAAAAGTTAATATAAGTCTTTTCTTGATTTCTTCAATCATTTTCATTCCTTTTATTTTATTTTATTTTATTTTTTTTTTTTTGAGGGGGGGGGGGGTCTTAAGATGGCAACACTAAACATTATTGTTATTAATCCAGTTCCAATTTACATTTTTCCTTTTTCACACCAGATGGCAGCACAGTTATAGGTTTCACTCAGATGCTCAACTGTAGATCACATGTTAAAATAGTCTTAACTTTGTTTTCCATGCTGATATGCAGTAGTTTTGACTCTTAGTATGTCATTCAGGTATTGTGCTCTAATAATTTTTAATATCCTGTATGAGGTGTATCTTTCTTTGGATCTCTTAGCTTTTTATTATCTATTTTCTGTAATGTTTGCGTTATAAGGAGCTAAAATTTGCCATTTTAGGCTTAATGCCGACAACATTGGATGAAATAACGCATCTTCTATGAATGAACTCACAAGCTCCTCTGACGATTCTGTGAGTCATTCATAGTTTCTTATTTTACATACTGGTTTCCTATGTTCATTTCTAAATCATCTTTAGAACTTTATCAATTTCTTCATATATTTGTGATTTCAAATTTATTATATATATATATATATATATATATATATATATATATATATATATATATATATATATATATATAATAAATTTGAAATCACAAATATATGAAGAAATTGAACAGTGGTGCGTAAATAATTATGAGTTAATTAGGGCAAAAATTAATGAGGTGGAGAACAGAATTAGGGCTATGTATAAAAAAATTAAAACAAAACAAGATAATTTGAATTTTCCTTATTTGGTTTTAATACCCAAGTTCCATAAATGCCCTGTGAAATTTAGAACCGTTACATGTGGTTATAATTCCTATATTGAATGTGCGAATAAAAAATTATTAAAGGTATTGAAGAGAATATTTTTGAAGATTAAAAGTGAGAATTCAACTTTTATAATAAGTAATAGTTATGAACTGTTGGAAAAAGTAAAAAGGTATAAAAATAAGATTACAGGATTGTATGCATATGATTTTGCAGATTTGTTTAACAACATAGAGATTGAGGATTTGAGGGAGAAGATATTGGAGGTGTATAATAGGTATGGTGATTTATACATGGATTTAAGTGAATTTCAAAATTTGTTTCAATTGGTGGTTCAAGAGAATTTTTTATATGAGGGCAATAAGGTATATAAGCAGATTAAGGGTATCCCCATGGGGGGGGGGGGGGGAGTTGCAGTTCAATTTTGGCCGACATGTATCTAGATATATATGAAAATATAAGTGAATTACATAAAGACATAATGAGTTTCAGATATATCGACGACGTTTTGATTGTCGAGCTGAATGGAATAAAGATTAACCATGAATTTAAATATTATCCTAAAAATTTAGAATTGAAACTTTCCGGTAGTCATAATAGTTGCAATACAAATTACTTAGATGTAAATCTAAAATTAGAAAACAGAAATTTAATTACATCGGTTTATGATAAAAGAGACGATTTTAACTTTAAAACAATTGCAATATTGAATTTCAATTCAAATGTCCATATATCGGTATTCAGAAACATTTATATTAACGGTTTAAACAGATTAAACCGATTGACATCGGATAGTGTCATTTTGAATGAGGATATGCTGAAATGGTACGTCACTGCAGTGAAACAGGGTTATCCTGTGAGTCTGGTCAAAAATATGACGTATAATTATGTTAGAACTTGCAAGAACAGAAGTGAATTGATGCCTTTACTCGAAGCGTGTGGTTTACGGAATGTAGTGGAAACAGATCGCTTTTGATATGGATTGATTTCGGTCGGTCGGTTTCATTTAGCGTTAATCTTGTTTCATTTGTTTTTTCAATATGGTCTCGACAGGTAAATCTGGGGAATGTTGCATGCTTAAAAACAGTTTTAACCCTGCATTAGTGTGTCATAAGCCACACAGACCTGTCTCCATGTTTAATTAGTTACTCGCCTAGTTTCTTATGGTTGTTTTGTTTAAGTTAAAGTTGGTTAAGTTGTGTTTCTTTAAGTTTGTTTATTAAGTTAAATTATAGTTCTTATTTGGTTTGGTTAAGTTAATTTTGTGCTTCAATGAAAGTTTACAGTTTGTGGTAATGCTTGAAATAACTATTGGAATTTTTTAACTATATATATATATATATATATATATTAAATATTATAAGAATTTGATGATTATTGTTTTAAATGTAGTTTTCTTCTTGTATCGCCGGTTCTAATATAAAAAATTGTAACTGACTGTAATTTTTTTTTTAAAGATAAGAACTCTCCACCTCTTCACTGAGATATACTGTGAAATCTGTCTAAGGCGGAATCACTTGGGACTGAAATAAAATTCCCCCTTAAACAGATTTCCGGCTTAGATAGAAAAACTTTATAGACATCCCGTTCACAGAGTATTAAATATTTTTTTGGTTAAAAATTAAAACTAACGTATCTTTTAAATTTTTTTTTAAATTAAATAAACATGAAATGTTTGTACATTTTTTATATATTTATAGTAATATTAATTTGCGCTACAAATTGATAGTACACAAACAAACACTGGTATAAATCAAAATTAGAGGTTTTAGTGAAAAAAAGGTTATATTTACCTTAATAAATGCCTTAAAATTCTGTTATCTTAAACTTATTTAGAAAAAAAAAATTTGAATGTTGTTGTTTGTCACTGTCATCAATCAGTGAGGCACCCTTCTGACCTCTGGGAGCGGGACTGGACAATACATGTTACTATGAAAAGATAAAGTTCCTTTCCATTTATATTTCCCAGCGGAATTTTCATCCTTATGAAACAGCAACTTTACTACATGGGACCCCAAAATGAATTCCTGGTTCCGCATTACACAGACTGTTTCCGTCTTAGACAGATTTCTCAAAAATCTCTATGTTTAAAAATGTAGGACTCTGAAATTTTTCCACCTTAGACAGATTTCTGCCTTAGGCAGATTCCGTCTTAGACAGATTTCACTGTACATAAACTTAGGTCCAATATGACAAGTCACAACACAATATTAAGTATTATTCAATATCTTTTCTATTTGTAGTATGCATCAGGAAAGCTTAAGGACCACTAGAGAAACATACCGTCGAAAAATAATAGCTCACAGATGATTCATAACCTATACAGAGCTAAAAAAATGCATGTATATTGACCTGATCTTCGTCAGGTAATGACACTTCTATGTTAATTTTAGCATAAGAAAATTTGATGACAGAACACAAATAAAATGAGTGCGGTTGCCCATAAGATGAAAGTGCCTAGTAAAAATATGAAAAAATGGAAACAAAAGAAAAGAAACCGTTATTTATAAATATCATTCGGGTGATTCCGACTTATAAATATTTACTGCCGTACCGTTTTTTAAAACTACAGTAATACCTCGACTTACGTCAGCAATTCGTTCCAAGGCTAGCGACGTAAGTCGAAAACGACGTAATTCGAAGTACATTTAGATAAACAAAAAAAGGATAAGTCATAAAAATTCACCAAAATCTAATGAACATATTCTAGTGTATTTAGAATTTAGTGACCATGTTACATACATTTAACCTTAGCAAAAAAATGCGTTTGCAACACAAGAATGTGGAATAAATCAAGAAGTTGTTAACTTACAATTTATTGTTCTTCTAGCTGCCTCGTTCGAGTCTGGGAATGCGAAAAAAAATCTTGCAATGAAGTTTGAACCGTAAAAATTTTCTTTTTTACTTTTAGAAGCTCTTTGTAACAGCAGAGTGACTTTTCTAAGCTTTTTCTAGTGACTTTTGTTATTTGTTTGTCACTATCACTTGACTGCCGAGGGAAGTTTCTCTTGATAGAACCAAAAGTCTTCAAAAGAGTTCTAAGTGCGACGTAATTAAGCAATTTCTTTTTCTGGACAGACGACGTAAATGCGGGGTGACGTAAGTCAAGGGGACGTAACTCGGGGTACTGCTGTATACAAATACTTTACATTTGCGTTCCAAATTTATCCTCATCATATATTATTGCTATACAAATTTTAATGTAAGAAAATCTAGTGACACAACCTAAATAAGATGCGTGCGGTGGTACATACGATTAAAATGCCTCAGGTAATGAGTTATAAGCAGGGGTGTGAAAATTTTTTGAAAATCTAGGAGCCAGCTCAAAAATCTAGGAGCCAGTTACTATCGATAACAAATTTGTAAAATGAAATTACAGTACAAGTTAATAATAGTACATACAAATTACTCTTTTTAATTAAATATATCTGGCACATGACATAATTTTTTCTTGTATAAAAAAGTAATGTTACATAAAATTATAAATATTGATATAAAAAAATTGGAAGTGCTGATGTAAAATACAAATAATAATCATTAAAAACTTCTTTAAACACCTCAAAAGTACAAATATGTAATTCACTTCAAGGGCTATAATATATGCCATAAATCAATACTGTTAACTTATTGCTTGTCCTATTTTGCTTTTAAATTTTTGTGATGTTTATGACCGCTCATGTGTCTTGTTGTTTTTTATGTAAAGTACCAGCGTTCAACTGCTTTTGTAGGATCAAATGCTTCTACAGAAGGTCCATTTAAATTTATTAATAATAAATCATTTAAATTTTGTGATGTCAAAGTAGAGCAAAACTTGTTCTTGATCAAATTCATTGTGCTGAATCCTCGCTCTCAGGATGCAGTTGCCACAGGTATTACAGATACAATTTGCAGTAACTTTGATAAAATTGGAAATTTAGAATCATTTTTCATTGATTTGATCAAAAGCTCACTAAATTTCATGTCTTTGCATAGTACCTTAAACTCGTACCATTCGTCAAGAGCAATACTTTCAGTTGTTTCCAAATCAACATTCAATGTGACAAAATATTTCTGGAAATGATATAATAATAACTTTAATAAGTCCAGTTCAGTGAAAGAGAACTTCATTTTTTTTTCTTTGCGCATGGAACAAAAAGAAAAAAAAATCCATAAATAATCAAGCTTATAAATATGAATTATTTTCCATTTCCTAAGACATATCTAGGCGCCAGTGTCAAAAATTTAGTCGCCCGGGCTACCTGGTGCCCGGTATTTTTACACCCCTGGTTATAAGGAAATTAACATTTACATTTCGAAAACAAATAACCTTAATAAACAACGAGCAAACAGTTTAATAAAAAGTCGATCGAAAACATAAACGACTTTAATTTTTCTTCTCCTTGAGACAGCACTGTTAAATTCTTTTAGCAAAACTGTACAGTCATTCGACCGTTTTCAAAGATAACGGTTACTTGATCCTATCATTATGCGTATCTGACTATATTATTGACCATATTATGCAGGGCCCGATTAATCTCTGAAGCTATGGAAGCACAATGTCATTTCGGGGCCCCTTTCATTCAAGAATGGTTTTCTTAATTCAACATAGTCGGAAACTCATTAATGCTACAAATATTACTCAAATTACTGTAAATTTTATATTACTGGGTTTTCTCAATTTTGATTGGTTAGACGATAATATTACCTGTCAAATTGACGCTTATGGTTGGTTGGACAAACTAAGGAATTGTGATCACGTGGTTGAAATTGATCTAACATGAAAAATGAATTTGTTATGAAAGAATTTCTATGAAACACTAAAAAAAGAAATTCACATATATATATATAAAAATGGGTTAAGAATTTGAAAAAGATAAAATAGAATTTTGGAATGTAATTGATTCAATTTAAAATTTCGAGCCCTTTGTTTTCTCAATTCCCTTCCCCTTCTAGATTTTCTAAGGGAAGCACGTGTTTTACGTGCCTATTCGGTAATCAGTGCCTGATATTATGGTCAGAATAAAGTTAAGTTAAGGTTATCTAACCATTTTGAATAAAAATTGTAGAATGACTCAACAGTTTGCTGCTGATTTTTAACAGTGTAGCTCTAGGGTGTTGTTACGTATATTTTTTATATCCCCTGTTTTTATATTTTCTTTTTCTTTTCGAAATTTCATTTTTTTAAAAGTTAAGAACTCCCCCCATCCTGCCCCTTCACTCAGATACAGTACATAAATTTAGGTTGAATAAAACAAGACAACACAGTATCAAGTATTATTCAACTATTTGTAGCATGTACCATGAAAGCTTGAGAACCACTAGAGAAACATATTGCTAAAAAATAATAGCGATCTGATGATTCATAACCCAGAGAGCTAAAATCGCATCTATATTGGCCTCATCTTCGTCAGGTATTGACACTGCTATACTAATTTTAGCATAAGAAAATCTGATGACAGAACATAAATAAAATGAGTGCGGTTGCCCATAAGATTAAAGTGCCTAGTAAAAATATGAAAAAATGGAAGCAAAAGAAAAGAAAAAATAGCTCTTGGCTCCTCCCCCGTCCATCTGTCGCTGGGTCGGATTGGGAACGAGAGTAAACAACATAATGGAAGGGACCTGGATAAAAAAAAGTGTACTTGGCTCGACAAGGGCAGGTAAGGGGAAAAAAATCTTTTTCCTTAGTTTGAGTTTGAAATCCGATGCTACTAAGCCAATATTGAAAATACAACTCTTAGCTGATTTATTTTTTGCAGACGGTGCATCCGCTTAAAGAACAACATTTCGGTACAACGACGTTCGAAAAAGGACGTTCAATCAAGGTGAAGTTCATGGTACTTAAGGAGAAAAAGAGAAAAAAGTTGTTATCTTAAAATATATCAAAAAAACAGAATATGATATGTATATGCAAATGAAGATTCACATTCAGATGAATGTTGATGAATATAAGCACTCAAAATATTAGTAGAACTTTTAGCAGGTGGTCATCGATATCAATCGCAATCAGGTATATAACGTTATTTGATATTTTCATCGATGGGGAAATACCGATTAGAAGTATATCCCGATTTCTTTACCTATAAACTTGCTGGTTAATGGGTGAGAAAGGCATGTGAAAGTTATCCATTAGCAATGAATATCCTACTACGACATATAGGAATACCGGGTGAAAAAATAAAATATAAAAGCTACATTTATTTATTTATAATAATAAAACTGTATTTTATATGTCTATCAAGGTATTTCTAATCCAAATTGCATGGAAACAGATCAAATTCAAGCATGGAAAACGTGGAGTATAGTTAATAGCTTGGAGTATTTTTTTGCATCTTCTTCATTGTAATATAGGACAGTATTTCAGAAATCAACATTTTTCTGGGATATGGGCATTTTCACAATCTTTTGACTTTTAAGTCCCTGAATAATAATTTTTATTTTAGTACACATTCTTGTTTTTTTTTTTTTTTTTTTTTTTTTTTTTAATTATTTCATATACTGGGGAACATCCCATTGCATGACTGCATAACAATATTAACGAGATGAATAAGTTTTGGACGATGTTGGGGGTCCAAATATCCAGGAAACTCTTATAACGTCCCGTGTCCCTGATGCTGATTTTTAAGTTTGGAGTTGTCTGTATAAAATTGTTTCAATAAAAGTAATTCTATGTAATTTTTTTCCGAAACTGGGACTATTGTTTTACATAAATATGTAGCAAAAAATTAACCTGCACACATTTTTATGGTTGTTATTATTTTTTTAACTCTGTCCCTGGGTTTTAGATTCCTTAACGTCCCTCTTCTAAAATTATACAGAAAATCACTTCAGATGCAGTCACAGAATTTTTTTCAAGTTTTTTCTCATGCAGAAGTATGTTAGAGAAAGAACGCCTAAAATTCTTTGACAGGAAATTTACTGCAGAATTTAAATCAGCATTTAAATATCAATTTCAAGCATCGTGGCTTTATTGGTAGTTTTACCGCCCCCAAGGTTTATTCTTGCACTTTTCGAGGTAAATTAATTTTATTCTAAATTTAATCCAATGTAAATAACCTTTTCTAAAAATCAATGAATATTGTGGCTACCACTGAGTCTTAACACTGAGCTCCTGTCCCTGCCAGCGAAGACACTCACGAGCTAATGCTAATTGTTAATCCTATGGGGAGGGATTTATCTAATATCTCGATTGCATTTCGAGTTTTTTAAATAATTCTTTTTCGCATTGGATAGCCAAGGTCCGTCTCTACATCGCACCGTTTTTACTTTTTCGATTTTGGTCGCAGATACTTCTTATAAAGTTACTTTAACTTTCAAAAGTGGTTCTGAAAATGAAAGTGTCATTCTAAAAAATATCTGCAACAAAATTCGAAAAAGTAAAAAAGGTGCGATGTAGAGACGGATTTCGGCTATCCAATGCGAAAAAAAAAAAAAAAAAAAAAAAAAATTATTTTAAAATGTCGACATATTAGAAAAATTCTTCCCCATAGGCATTAGCTCGAGAGTGCCTTCGCCGGCAGGGACAGGAGCCTTAACATGATTTGCTTAAAAATAGGTGGTAATTTTCATTACCGTCCCATCCTTACCATCCCTTTTTTTCCCTTATCGACACTTTTTTCCTATACCTTCCCCTTTTTTTACCTTACCGTCCCTTCTTTAACACTCCTTTAAGACAATGTTATACCAAAAATACTACATTGTTTTTATTTCTTATTTGAATGTCCTGTAGGTACTATGAAATTCATTATAAGTAAAAATTTAGAAGAAAATAAAAAGTTTTAGTGGTTAAGTGGTAAGGAAAATTAAACTCGCAAGTTTAAATTAAACCTCAGTTAAATAAAAATTTTTTCGCTGCTAACTAATTTTTCTTTATTTTGAATCATTAAGGCATTCGTCTATCAGATTAAAATGTTATTTTAGCGAGTTTAATTTCACCAGATTTTTATTCCTGAAAGTCAAAAGATTGTGAGAATGCCCCATATATCATTTATGGTCTCCTCTCCCCTTCCCCATTTTTTTAAATGCACTAAAAGTAATGCGCTTTTTTAATTTAATAAATTATAGTTCAACATAAAATTTTAAAGTTCTTTCCATATTTAAGTGAACAAAACAGCTCGAAAATCATAAGCGTTTAGATATCTTTAATCTTTAACCCTTTAATGCATGATTTTTTATTTTGTTAGCAAAACGTCTTATTTGAGTCTATTTTTGTTAATTATCCACTAGAAAAATAATGAAACATTCACAGTGAAACCTCCCTGTGCGACCACCTCCCTGAACGACCATTTTTTTATGGAACGAAGTTTATTTCCGTAGGCTCAATGTTAATTTTACCTCTATTCACAGACCACCCCAGTTGAACTCCCTCCATGAGCGGCCAATTTCTTTGAAGAAAATGAAACCAATTCCGTTTCTTCCTGGGCGCTTGAAGAAGTTTTTATTAGAATAATAATTCCGGGAGTGCGTTATTCATCAAACTTCTAAACTAAGTTTATAATTTTTATTTATTCCGGCAACTTTTAAGTATTTAAACTCCTTTGTGCCTTTTTAGGCAATGAATTTAACTCTAATGACAAATTAAGGATGACGGTCAATAAACTCCGCTGCCCTATTCTATCAGGAAACTCTCAAAGAAATAGATAAATGAATGAAATCTTCATTATTTGTTCCTGTCAAAAAAAAAAAAAAAAAAAAAGCATTTATTTACTGAACTTTAAAATAAAAGTTATAGAAGATAAAACTGTAAAATCAAAGCAAACGTCAATATATTCATTTTTTAAACTCTGCAGTAATTAACGTATGTAATTAACTTTTGTCTTGATACTTAAATTTTCATATTTTTTCCTAATGTGAAAAATAAATTTTAGTAATATTAATTGTTACCTATTTTCAACAATTAAAATCTAGATTTAAACATGAACTCCATTAAGAGACCATCTCTTGGAACGACCAATTTTTATTGGAACGGAACGTGATCGCTTTAGGGAGGTTTTATTGTGTTTATGTTTCTGTTGGACATAATGTCATAATGTCACTCCCGAGTTACATAACAAAAATGCTCAAAAAATGACAATTTTATGTTATACACTTACTTTAAAGTGTTTACACTGCACACTAACAACTATTCAACGATGTAATAATTTTTCTAATGTTTTTAATAGTTTTCAGAATTAATAATGACTACCTTATAATATTAAAGAAAAAACGCCAGTCGACACATTGCAAGCGGTATCAACAAAAGATATCATAACCTCCTCGTGATAACAAATCAGAACAAAAACAGACATTTTTATAAATTGGGAGAAATGTCCCTTTTAACCCCATTGTAGGGGGATGAAAGGAACACTGAGCGGGGTTGAAAGGGACACACATACATAAAACAATTATATGAACATTTTTTTCTTTTTATTTATGCGATTACATTATTAAAAAATAAAAGATAATGATACACAAATAAAAATAAATTATATTGCAACATATGATGAAACAAAAACAAGGAAAACTAGACGGATGTGGCAAGCCCAAAACTTTCTTCTATCTCATACATGTTAATACTTCCTGAAAAATACAGCATAGCAGCGCCACCTATTAGATGATTTACACCAAAATCTAAACATTAACAACTTACTTGAACTTCTAATTGAATTTGAAGTTCGATGAAATTCCATCTATTAGTTTTTGAGATATAGAGCTACTGCGGAAATCGTGAAAAGTTCTGCATAGCAGTGCCACCTGTTTGGCGATATATATCAAAATCTAACCAGCAACAACTTACATGAACTTCTAATTGAATTTGAAGTTCGATGAAAATCCGTCCATTAGTTTTTGAGATAGAGCTACTGAGAAAATCGTGAAAAGTTCTACATAGCAGTGCCACCTATTGAGCGATATATACCAAAACCTAATTAGCAACAACTTAAATCAACTTGGTAACTGAATCTGAAGTTTGATTAAAATCCGTGCATTATTTCTTGAGATAAAACTATTTCGGGAATCAAGAAAAATGCAGCATACCAGCGCAATCTGTTGGGCAATTTACACCAAAACGTAGTCAGCGCCAACTCATATCAAGGACTAACGGAATCTAAAGTTTGATGAAAATCCACGCATTAGTTCTTGAGATAGAGCCCTTGCGGAAATCGTGAAAAATGCTGTATAGTAGCACCATCTGTTGGGCGATTTACACCAAATTATAGTAAACACCAAGTTATATCAAGAACTAACTGAATCTGAAGTTTCATAAAAATCCGTGCATTAGTTCTTGAGACAGAGCATTGCAGAAATCGTAAAAAAAATGCAGCGTAGCAGCGCCACCTGTTGAGCAATTTGCACCAAAAACTAATGAGCACCAATTTACATCAGGGACTACCTGAATATAAATTTTTATTAAATTCCGTGCATTAGTTTTTGAGATAGAGCGCCCACAAAATTTGTGTCACACACAGACATACAGACAGACTCACAGACAGACATTTTGTAAAAACATGTTTTTCGTGATCTCTGACCACTAAAACGTGTAAATTCGTGGAAAACCGGAATTCGAAAATTTTCTTGAATCCAATACTTTCTTCTTGTAAAGATAGAAGAAAGTATAACTTGTTTAGGCCTACTTGACATAAAAGAACTTTAAATAAAAAGTTTTCAGAAAGACTTAGCTCTACCTGTCTCGCCACCAGTTACGGATAGGGCTCTACTAAGATTTACTAGATGTATCTTCAGAGGCTCTAGTTACGGATTTAGGTAACTTCATCACAATATCATTAATATTCACGTCACTCATGTCAATATTATCAGTAAATACAAAGTGGTTTTCTTCTTTTTTTTTCTGAAAAAATGTACTTCGAATTCATTCCGAGTGCTTTTCTGGAGTTTGTGGATAAAATGCGACAGGAATGTCAGCATACTTATTCCATTATCTTTCGGAAATTTTGTTGTCCTAACATTTATATTGCTTGCATGATTATCAAATAAGAGAAGCGTAGGATAAGTTTTGGAACAACTATAGCTAATGCTCAATTGCTTTAAAAAAGTTCTGCGGTCATCCACCAACTTTGATTAGCACGTCCAAGCCTTTGGGATGGGGTAGCTCCAAGCATGAACCCTTTGTAATTCTTCCTTGTGGAAAGGAATACTGTTGAACAGAGTTATCTGATGCAGAAACAAAAGTGTGACTAGTTTACCACAGGGCTAGAGAAGATATTCTATAGTCCTGAGTTTACCACGTTCAGCTGATATTCGTGGGAAAATTGTTTTCACCACGTTTTGCTACTGTATTAGGTGGCTTGTTCTCTGTCATTAAACCTGTTTCATTACAATTATATATTATACTAGCAAACCCCGCGGCTTTGCTCGCGTAATATTTGAAATATGCCAAGTGATATTTATATGTCTAATTTTTATTAAAAGGTACTAACTAAATTTTTATTTTATTAAAAGGTACCTAATATTTTATTTTATTAAAAGGTACCTAATATTTTATTTTATTAAAAGGTACTTATTACTTTTAGGAATAATTTAAAAAAATTACTATTTAAAACACAGTTTGATTAAACGTCATTGTTACACTGCATAAGGCAGAAATGAGACTTAAATTAATAAAACGAAATAAAACTATATAAATAATAATTTAGAAAATATTTTGAAACTTTTATGCTCAATTAATACGCTCATTTCAGTATTCATTTGAAGTTTTGAATTCTTTAGAAACCATCTTCTTACATCTTAAAATTAACCATCATGTCAAATTCCAAGTCCTACCACCTCTCTCAACATAAAGGGCTATGTTGAAATAGGAACTGTCACCATTAATTTGCCAACATTAATTTTGAAATTGGTTTGTTATTTCCTAATATTCCACAGAAACTTAATTTAGAAAGCTTTTAAAGGCCCTTTTTTATAGCGTTTGTTGTTCCTTTGAATCCCAGGTGGTAGAATCACCGCCATAAAATATAGCCTGTGTAGGATCAGAGACTGTTACCATTGATTCGCAACTATTACTTTTATAATCGGTTTATATTCCCTGAAATTGCATAGAAACGTAATTTAAAACTTTTTTAGAATGCTTTTCGCACCTCCCCTTCGCTTCACCCCTTTTTAATTCGAATTTATTTTCGACGTTCCTTCGAGGGCATTTATATTTTATAAGTAACTACCATGTCATATTTAAAGTTTCTAGCCCTTTCAGTATCACAGAAATCGCAATTTTGAAAGTTTTTAGCTCCTGCAACCCTCTGGTGGTAGTGGAACAGACATAAAATATAGCTTATATTTGAGCCGGTTCTATCACCAAAATTTGTCATTATTATTTTTTTAATCGGTTTGGTATTTTTAAAGTTTGCTTAAAAATTGTAATTTATAACGCTTTTCACGCACTTAATTTTTTTAAATTTGGAATTTGCTTTCGACTGTTCTTAGAAAGCAGTTGCATCTTGTAAGTAAATACCATGCCATGCTTCAAAGTGTTAGACCCCTCAGTTTTGCAAAAAACGCAAATTAGAACATGTTTTGCTTTTGAAACACTCAGATGGTAGTGACAGCAACATAAAATATAACCTATGTTATAGCAGGGACTGTCACCATTGATTTTCAACCATTACTTTTGAAATAGCTTTGGTATTTCCTTAGATTGAGTAGAAATCGCAATTTAGAACGTTTTTAGGACGCTTTTAGCGCATTTTCAACCCTTTTTAAATTTCCAATGTTTTCGAAACTGTTCTTAAAGATCATTTATACCTGTTAAATATGTACCTTGCCTAATTTTAAGTTGCTAGCCTCTACCGATCACAAAAATCGAAATTTAGAACGATTTTTTGCTCCTGCAACGTTTTGGTGATAGTGATACCGACATAAAACAGCGTCTATGTTAGAGCAGAGGCTGTCAGCATCAATTTCCTACCATTACGTTTGAAATCAGATTCATTCTTCCTGAGATATTGCCGATAAATCGGCATTTAGAACATTTTTAGAACGCTTTTCGCTCATTTTGCTCCTGCATCTCCTCTGGGGTAGTGGAAACAGATATAAAGTATCGCCTATCTTGGAGCAAGATCTGTCACCACCATTTTTACACCATTATATATGAAAGCGGTTCAGTACTTCCTGAGATTGCATAGAAATCACAATTTAGAAAGTTTTTTACAACGCTTTTTGCGCATTTTGACCCCCTATTAATTTCACGATTCTAGGCCCTTCCGTAACGCAAAAGCCGCAATTTAGAACGTTTTTCTCCTGCACCCCCTTTGGGGTAGTGGCACCGACATAAAACATCGCCTATGTTGGAGCAAGGGTTGTCACCATCATTTTGACGCCATTATTTTTTAGATCGGTTTGGTATTTTCTGAGATTGTGTAGAAACCACCATTAGAACGTTTTTTAGAACGCTTTTCGCGCATTTCACCCCTTTTAAATTTCGAATTGTTTAAGAACTGTTCTTAGAAATCCTTTTTATCTAATAAGTAGCTAATATTTCAAATTTCATATTTCTAGGCCCTTCGGTAACGCAAAAATCGCAATTTTAGAACGTTTTTTGCTCCTGCACCCCCTTTTGGGTAGTGGCACCGATATAAAACATAGCCTATGTTGGAGCAAGGGTTGTCACCGTCATTTTGACACCCTTATTTTGACACCATTATTTTTAAAATCTGTTTGGTATTTCCTGAGATTGTGTAGAAACTACCATTTAGAACGTTTTTTAGAACGCTTTTTGTGCATTTTCACCCCTTTTAAATTTCGAATTATTTAAGAACTGTTCTTAGACATCATTTATATCTTATAAGTAACTAATATTCAAAATTTCATATTTCTAGGCCCTTCAGTAACGCTAAAATCGCATTTTTAGAAAGTTTTTTGCTCCTACACCCCCTTTGGGGTAGTGGCACCGACATAAAACATAGCCTATCTTGGAGCAAGCGTTGTCACCATCATTTTGACACCAATATTTTTTAAATCGGTTTGGAATTTCTTGAGATTGTGTAGAAACTACCATTTAGAACGTTTTTTAGAACGGTTTTTGTGGATTTTCACCCCTTTTAAATTTCGAGTTGTTTAAGAACTGTTCTTAGACATCATTTATATCTTATAAGTAACGAATATTCAAAATTTCACATTTCTAGGCCCTTCAGTAACGCTAAAATTGCATTTTTAGAACGTTTTTTGCTCCTGCACCCCCTTTGGGGTAGTGACACCGACATAAAACATAGCCTATCTTGGAGCAAGCGTTGTCACCATCATTTTGACACCAATATTATTTAAATCGGTTTGGTATTTCCTGAGACTGTGTAGAAACTACCATTTAGAACGTTTTTTAGAACGCTTTTTGTGCATTTTCACCCCTTTTTAATTTCGAATTATTTAAGAACTGTTCTTAGACATCATTTATATCTTATAAGTAACTAATATTCAAAATTTCACATTTCTAGGCCCTTCAGTAACGCTAAAATCGCATTTTTAGAACGTTTTTTGCTCCTACACCACCTTTGGGGTAGTGGCACCGGCATCATATATAGCCTATGTTCTAAGTTGGACTAACACCATCATTTTGATACCATTACTTTTGGAATCGGTTCGGTAGTTCCAGAGCTTATCTCCGACAAATAAACAATTTTTTCCTCTTTATAATAGGAGTATAGATTCCGTGTGAATTTATAGCGATTCATAACTGACTAAAGGTTTTAGAAAATATAAGCATTAGCTTCGTTGAAACTTGTACTTCTTGTTAAACTAATGTCTATATATTTTCTCTTAACCCAGAGGAAATCGCGCATACCCAGAGTATGAATGTTTTTTACTTTGTCGCAAATAAATACAGATACTAATCTTTACCTTATTTAGTCTGAGACAATTGTTACAGATTATGCGATAAAGTAAGTTAAAGACTACATTTCGAAAAAATAGTGGGGGCAATTGTAAAAATCGTACGTACTGTGGGTATGTCATACCCCACGCGCCTACTCCCGGGTTAAAAGAAAGCAATGAACTGCGTTGATTAAAATCTTGGAACCAATCAAAACAGCTTGCTTGTTTGTTTGCCAAGACAGGGACATATTTGGAGAACTCAAAGAAATTATATACTCCTATGTACAATAGTCAAACCATAGTTCATATTAGATGCTTGGAGCAAATATGAAGCTAACTATTTTTATTGAGCTTCACTAAAATCTTTTCTGTTACCAAATGGGCGTGTTGAAATTCATCTGGTTGTACATTCTTAAATTTTAGAACAATTCTTTCTAAATAGGACGTTTCAATATGCCATAGGCTTTAGCTGTTGATCTTAGAGACACTCTTTTTCCCTCTACTTCAGATACAGCACCCATCATTTCTTCTTCAGTAATTCGATATTTCGAAGCATATTGACTAATTGATGATTTTTGGAAAATTAAAAAATTACCTAAATTGTAGGCATATGTTATTGTAATATTTGCATGTTTTTGTTCTACATAATAATGCATTCATTCTTTCTACATAAAAAACTAAAAACCATAACTTAAATTTTACGAAACGTAAATAATATTTTGTTGAAATAATTATAAACAACGAGGGGTTAAAAGGGACATGTCCCTTTCAACCCTTCAGTTATTGTCCCTTTCAACCCCATATCCACCTAGCAAAATTTAAAATGTATTCATGTATGGCAGTATTTTAGTTAACAAAATGTACTGTTATTCATCACATAAAGTGCATACTTTGCAGTGCTAAATAACATAAATATTATAATGCTAAACACAATATTAATTTTTTAGAAAAAAAAAAAGAAAAGCAAGATCAAAATTTACGTTTTTATATCAAAAACTGGTTTTGCTTTCACCACCAACAACGCTACAATTGCTGACGTCAGTTATAAGGATTATTAAGATAGAACAAGTATCGCCATCGATTGAGCCAAAGTTGAAAATTTCTACATTTTATTTTCTTCCTGAAATTTTGAGTGTCCCTTTCATCCCCAGTCTCCCCTACTCATATCGAATTGAGTAATGTTTGGATCAAAAATGAAATTATGCTTTCTCAATTTTGAAACTTCCCGTGTCATCAAACTCAAACAAAACGATAATTCTGTACTCTGTAATGGTTTATTTCATTCATAGCGGCATAAAAGATGTTTATTAATGTAAATGCCAAATTACGTACAGTATTTCAAAATAATTTTTAAGTGCTTACAAATAATGTTCTTCTCATAAAAATACTGAGTAACTTGATAATAATTTTGCTATTTTTCATAATAATTAATCAATTAAATGTTTCTTGTTAATAATTTTGAGCGGAAAAAAGATGCCAGTACATTTTTACTTTAATTTTTAGATTCAGGGTGGCGGTACATAACGATTCATATTTGAACACAACCATCATGAAATCAAAAATGAGTATATATGTTTCTCAATTTTGAGTACATTTGGATCGGAGCTATTTTGAGTATGTGATATATTTAAAATTGAGTACTTTTTACTCACTTTTGAAGACATATTTTTTTCAGTGTACCAATTCCCCAAAAGTTCAATAGAAAGCGCCAAATGGCAAAAAAAGATCACGTAACTCTTGAGTTACTATGCATTTAGGAGTTAAAACAGACAACATAAACGAGATTGCACATATGTTATTTTAATTTAGACGATGACTATGTAAAAGTTCAAGATAAGATTAAACTATAAAGTTGCTTCCTTTCAATGTAACTTCCAGACCAATTATGGGATCATAAAATCTATAATCATTACATTTTTATTAGAAATCGTCTATATAAATACTTGCTATAGTTTGTACCTTTTCAATCTGATGAATACATCTAAATAAATCGGTGAGCCATATCTGATGAAATCTTTTTTTAATCCTCATCGTTGCTAATTACGGCTCTGTATAATAAAGTTCCTTGGCAAAATCCTTATGAAACTCCCTCTGATTCGCAATTTTAATAGCAGCTTCTAACCTGATTTCGAAATGCCTATACAGTAGAACCTCTTTTATCCGAAACTCTTTTAACCGAAATCCATTTTTGAAGCTTTTTTTTTTTTTTTTTTCAGGTATAACATTCCTTGTGTGCAAAATCCATTTTGAAAGCTTTTTTTTTTTTTTTTTTTTTTTTTTTTTTTTTTTTTTTTTTTAAACTATCATATTTCTTGTGTGCAAGCGGTCCTTTCCGAACTCCGAGTACATATAAATATTTTGGATTCCCTGTCTTAAAGTTCCTTTGAATTTAACTTAAGCTCCCTTAAGCTGCGGAATGGCACGAAGAAAACGAGCAAGTTAGCAATTCTGAAGCTTTTGAATGTTTTGCAAAAGGTTTGGCATTGATGGAGCAGCAGAAAGACTGTGATACTGGTGAACTAATAATATTAAAAAACTCCGTGATAGAACTTCAAAGCAAAGGCAATCGAAACTGCGACCAAGAAAGCATTTTTCAAACCCTTGTGATATATAAAAGGTACTTAATTTGAAAATTAAAATTCAGGTAATTTATTCTTGTTTCCATTTCTCTATTGCTTTATTTTTATTAAGCACTTGTTACCGTAATAAGAAATATTGCATACATTTCTCCCTAATCTTTAAATGGAACCATTCTCGGTTATCCGAAAATTTCGATTTTCCGAAAGAGGGTCGGTCCCAATTACTTCGGATAATCGAGGTTCTACTGTACTTTTTATTAGTACATTCCAACATGTAAACTGAAAACAATCACCCTCTCTTGGAGAGGCAAGGGGCCGCTGCACTGAAACTCCCAGAGCTCGAAATCCCATGTTAACCTATGGGAAAACTTTCAAGCACGATGACGCATTACCTAATATAATTATTAAAATACCGTTTACACCATCAGAAAGTAGACGTCCGATGGCAGATGATGTGTGTTTTTAAAAATTTTCTACGGAAATTTTAAATATTTTTCTAAGAAGATGATAAAATTTATCCAATGGAAATTTCAAAGTTTATAGTGATTTTTTATGTACTTAAAATTTACGGAGACAATTTTTTAAAACACACATCATCGGTATCTGGCGTCTACTTTCTGATGGTGAAAACGGTATTTTAATAATTATAATAGATAATGAGTCATCGCGTTTGAAAGTTTTCCCATAGGCTAACATGGGATTTCGCGATCTTGGAGTTTCAGTGCAGCGGAGCCTTAAGGAACTGTTTAAAAAGATTTTATATTAACAATTACATAAAATTACATATTACATAAAAGATTAAAGTAAAATTAGTAGAAATTTAGTTATATAGAATTCAAGTTCAGTATCACAACATTTTTGAACATAAAAAAAAAGAAAGAAAGACACGAGAAAAAAGGGGTGGGGGCGAAAATTTTCGTACCCCATGAAAGCCTGAACTATTTACTTAAAACAAGACAGTACGTCAGGTCAAACTGCGATAAGTGATTTTTTAAACTTTTTTATTTGAGAAGCAAAAAATATAAAGATAGTAATTAGAAATTTTACGAAAAAGTAAACTAATGTATAACATATCTAGTAATCTTTTGTATGACACTACTAGTAAAATTTAGTAGAAATCTTGTGAACACGAAGACGTGAACATAATATAAATGCTACTAAATGACATTTTATAAAAGCGAAAAAGTAAACTAATGCATAACATATCTAGTAATCTCTTGCATGACTTTACTAGTAAACTTTAGTAGAAACCTTATGAATACGAAGACGTGAACACAATATAGATGCTATTAAATAATATTTCATAAAAGCAGGTAAAAGAATCGTAAGACTCTTTTTGACAAATAAGTATTTATGACTTCAGCTTGTCTTTTTGCCGTTTACCATCTGTCCGTATGGTTAAACCGGAGTCTGGTTAAAGCATGCGCAAACTTGGTCTAGTCTTTGCAACCCCCTCCCTCCAAAAAAAAAAAAAAAGATAAGGCATGCAATTTTCAAAAATCTAATTTTTTAAACCGATTGTGTATACATGATTGATGTGTATACATGAATTCTACATTTCATATATAGAAAATAATTCGTATGCATTACTTTGTATGAGCGTGAATTGCTTTAGAGTGTTTTTATTATTATTATTATTATTATTATTATTGAATTATGCATTTTCCTGTCAACTATATTTAGTATACTAAGATATGTTTGTAAGAACATAAATAAATTCATATACAGGGTTACGCAAAGAACTAGATATATTGCCGTCTTTTTGAAATTGCATTTTCAGTTGTGCTGTGTTTTATTTTTCCTGATTTAAATTTCAGTTTAATATTAGGAGTATGTAAAAATCTGTAGCTAATATGCAGGGCTGTACAAAATTATTCAAGGGCGTTTACGTCTAATCGTGGAAATGGCTGAAAGTGAGTTTTCGAGTTGTGCATTTTGAAACTAAGCTAGATTTTTGTACACTATATAGTGTGCATACATATTTATACATCACGTACAGTGGATGCACAACAAAATTCGACTATTGTTTCAGCTATAGACGATAATTAAAAAGCAGAAAACCAACGTTTAAAAATGCACAAATAATACATGAAAAGCAGCAAACAGCTGTTTCGAATCTACTAACGAGATTCTTCTTCAGTGCAAAATAGGGCAAGGCTGAGCAAAGCAAGGAAAAGCAAGGGGAAAGCAAGGCTGAGCAAAATTACTGAGACGCGCCGGCTTATATACCCGGGGAAGCGAATGCACCAAAAACAACCAATGAGAGAGAAGCAAATTAATGCTTTCCAAATACTTGGAAAATCAGGAGTACTAGATAACTCATTGACTAAAAAGTGAGAATTTTTAATGATGTGCTAAGCATTCCAATAATCAAGTTTAGAAGAATATTTTTGGATAATGATGGTTGAGGAAAAATTGAACCTATGTTGAAAAGACCAACAATGATGAGCAATAGAAGAACGTTTAAGCTCCTGATTTTTAACGTAACCTTCATGCTCTTTTAAACGAAATCTAAGAGCACGTTTAGTCTGGCCAATATAAGAAAGACCACACTGGCATGAGATTTGGTAAATACCCAGTTATATAGGCGATCAACGGGGTGTTTGAGACTTGAAAAAGTGATTTTATTAAGGAGAAAAAATAACATTAAAATCAAACCTTCTTAAGATTTTAGCAACTTGCTGACTGATTTTAGGGAAAAATGGCAACACGACTGGAGTATTGTTGTACTTCAGTTGTTTCAGCTCACTTTAACTTGCCCTATTTTGCACTGAAGAAGAATCTCGTTAGTAGATTCGAAACAGCTGTTTGCTGCCTTTCACGTATTATTTGTGCATTTTTAAACGTTGGTTTTTTGCTTTTTAATATTGTTGCACAAAGGCTTTATTTGCTATTTTTATAGACGATAATTTCTGAAATATGGTTTTCAAATATGTGTTATACATTTTCTAAGTTTACTTAGAAACTTACTTACTTAGTTGGTGCATTCTTTTGCCTTTTAAAACTGTTAAGTTCCGTTACAGTTTTCTGGAAGTGTGTGAAAGTTGTCCCCAAGGGTTAAATATATATTTCCTATAATATATTTGGGCTTTACTGATAAAATTTTACTGGTTGCTAAATTTCAGAACATAGATGTGCAATAAAAGGATTTTTTTTTTTAAATCTTCCCCCTATATCAGAGAGACAAACCCGTATTTCAGGCTCTTACCCATTCTGACTCAGTTCATGACTTTTGTACATACCGGGTGAACCAAAAGTTCGTTAAAACTTAAAAAACTCATAAAAAGGGAAGAAGCTATAATAAAGGAGTGCGGTTTGCAAGAAAGTGCTCACAAGGTAATCGGATTTTTTTAGCAGCAAAAATAATTTAGTTTAAAAATCACATGTAGAGGGCGCTGACGACCCGAAACACAATGAACAGGTACTACGACACAGCCTGGTTGTGTCGTAGAATGTTCTGGAAATCATGTTGAACATTTGTTATTGGAAGAACAAATGAATAGAGCGTATTGTTGTTCTGTTTATTGTATTTCGGGACATGTATCAGGCTTTTTCCCTATCAGAAAATGGTTTATCCCGTTTCTCTTTCCCTTTCCTATGTTTTTCCCGTATGAGGAAATGGAACATTCCTTTTCTCTTTCTCCTTGTAGGGGAAAAGCCTGATTATTGCACTGCCTTTTTGTAAATTTTGTCATTTTTTTCTTCTGAACATAGCATGAGGCCCAACTTATTTTTCGTTTCCATGTTTTTTGTGCATATGTTCAACTACTAACCTGATGTATATTGTTTTATTCAACTGTGATGCTGTTTTGAGATAAGACTATTTCAAAAGTTGCAAATTTTAAAACTTTTGAATATTTAACAGATTATATCTGCTAACGGCATCGATATCCCGTTAGAGTTCTATATTACTTAGCTTGTCCTAATAGTAAACCTTCATATTCTAAGAAAGAATTTGGGATACTATTGCCTAACTACGATAATAAGTGCAGAAAACGAACAAAAACGTCATTTTGATTGGATTTTGTGGCAACATAACAATGAAAATTAACAATGCCCCATGGAACCAAGTAAATTTTACTAAGCATGTATTGTTATACTAACAGTTTATGAAAAAAGAATTTTGGGATGTTGTTGCTTTCCAGAGATATAGCAATCCAAACACACTGGCATTTGAATTTTCATGAAAAATAGGATTCATGGTCTTGAAATTTGACATTTTCTACAGGATACAGGAAATTTTTTCAGAACTTCAAAATTTCACATTATTCATTAAATAGGATCTACTTCAACATAAAGAAAAAAAAAAAAAATCAAGCAAAATCGAAAGAGAAATCGAATTAATGAAAATGTACATTGTAAGTGACTTATTGAGATTTTCGAAGTTCGGATAAAATAAACTATTTGTATGGTCTTTCCCTCTCTCTCTCTCTCAAAAAAGAAAAAATAACGGTAGTATGGAGAAATCATAAAGGGAGAATTTTGCTGCAAACACTTTTATTCTTTGACTTTTAGAACGGCATGGGCATTTTAATTTGCTTTCGGATTTTTTTTTTCTTTTTCGAATGTTGCCCACTACACAGAAAAGGTATTATTTAAGTTATATTTACGCCTTTTATGACACTTCTCAGCATCACTCTAAGCTGTATTCAGTGTCGACAGTTTGATATTACGCGACGTTCCATTACATGCATTTAAATAGTTATGGATCATCATGTATGGAAACAGTCCGTTGTCCTTCTACCAAGTGGGCAACGGCCACATTCAAAGCAGAAAGACCTTTCAATGAAGTAGGCATAATGGAACATGAACTTACTGCACGGTGACTCTATTAAAATGAATGAAAGACCTATTCGGACCCCAATCAAATCAGTGATGCGGTTGCTTGATGCCCCCTTCCTACTGTTATAACTTCCTGCCGGTTTCGCTTCATTTGATCGCCTTAACTGTTCGCATTCTGTTTGACCGTCACAGCGAAGAAAGGTTAATCCGTGCATATCAACATGGACTTCTCAATGATGTGCCGTCGACAAAGGCTAGACTGTGTCACAAGTCTTTCAGTTCAACCTCCTGTGTGCAGCAGCTCACTCCTTTGATTGACGGGTGATCGGAATCAGTTCTTTCCCCCGGGTGAAGTCAAACAAAGAAACAAAATGGTATTCACCTGATTTTTTTTTTTTAATGCCTAGACTTGACGTAATTTTACTTTGTGTTGTTTTCCCGCGATACAAATCGATCTCTTGTTGCAAGACATTGGCTGTAGGGGGAAGTGACAGAGAAGTAGCTAACAAAATAAAATTAAAATACAGTTTCCATCGTGTTACGCAAAGAAAGTTGGCAAACAGACTTTTTTGTAGTTTTTGTAACCTTTCTCTCTTTTGTTAGGAAAAGGCTAGCATGAAGTAATCTAGATACAGGTTTTTTTTTATTAGTCAATAAGGTTTTGCAAGAAATATTTTGAATATCTCCACAGACAGTAAAACGCTCCTATCCAATAGCAGAGGAGAATGTGCCATTGCGATCGCGCTAAGATACACAATGAATTCGGAATAAAAATTGATTTATTTGTAATGACTAAGATTTTTTTTTGCCTTTTTTTATTTGACGTGTACACATACATGATCCATATTATTAAAACTCAAAGCTGATTTTTAAGACCGAAATCGACAAATATGCGCATCATGTGTTAAATTTGCTTTGGAAGTGGTAACTTCTTCCGGTTTAGAGTTACAATCGTCAGATGCACCAGATTTGATTGCATGTTGTTGATAGAGAAGGTGGATTCGAACGTCAACTTTGGCAGACAATACTTCTGTGATATTATCAGTTTTCAGATAATTTATTTCAGTTATACTAATCAAATATTTTATTTCGGAAAGAAAAAAAAAGTGTTACAGGATTTGTATTTTTATTTATTTATTTATTTTTTATCCGAATAGTTATGGTAATAATGGTTATTATTATGAAATAAAACTTACCACTGAATAATGTTTTTAAAGCAATTACTGATTTTGTACAAAACTATTTGTATTAAAAACTTTGACATGTAACTATCGAATAAAAAAATTGAACTGATCTACAATTCTTAGTATATTTTTTATGACAATGATCCAGGATACATACATACTAAAAAAAGAAAAAAGATAGGTGTTTATTTTTTGTAAAAAAGGAGAAAGAAAAGAAAGGAAAACAGAAAGAAAGGAAATTATTTACATAAAAGCTACAAAAAACTTCTCAATACTTAATTAAAAATCAACTAATTAAAAAAAATCTAATTTTTTTTTTCTATGGAACTCTATTCTTATATGTATAATAATTTGCTTATCGCCAAATTTTGATGAGTACTACATAGTTATTATTAACAAATTTTATATTTTTCCTTCAGCATGCAATTTTTACTTCAATTTTAAGACCACATTTTCCTTATTAGGCTTCAAAGATGAGTTACGAATCTAATAAATTTGCTTCGAAATATTAACTAGTTATAGTCTAGAAACTATTAGTCATTTTTTTTTTTTTATATTTGCAACTTTTGAGACCAGACTCATATTCACAATATCAGTAAAAGTTCCTTATTTTTTGCACAACTTTTCGAACAACCCAATCTTTTACAATATCCACACCTGTTAAATTTGTCACTTGGTTCCAAGAATCAACTTTTTCCAGTGCATTGCTATTATTATATTTATTGTTAAATGTTAGTTTTTTCGCAGGGATGTAGTAGTAGTATACAGTGGCTTACGCCGTATACACCCTGGGATTTATTTTAAGAAGCTCCGTACACCCTCTGTTTCTCAAGCAAAGCTATAGCGTATCGTAAACTTTCTGATGTATACCCTCTAATTTTTTTATGACTACGCCACTGATTTTCCGTGCAATGTCCTATCATATTTAGATAATCAATTACGTTTTTTACCATTAGCCTTTTTGAGCTAGAATAAACCAAACGCAGAAAGATGGGATTTGCTAAAGGGATATGTCAAAAATTTATGGAACGTCACCCCATTATCACTTTACGTTAACCATTTCATTTAAACAAATATTGAATTATTGACATAAAAAAAATGTTTTTCAATATTTTTTGCTCAAAACGGGCATTGGACATTTTGAAACCAAGTCAATGAAACATACTTCAAATCAAGTGTCAATCAATCATTCGCAAATATTTATATATAGTAATAATAATAATAATAATACAAAGATAGCTTTCAATTTCCAATGCAATTATACAATGACCCCGGTGAGAAAGCAGTATTCTATTCCAGATAAAGCAAGGTTCATGCGCATACAAACATAACTCTGAACTTTATTGCAAAATAAAATTATTATTTCGTTACAAGAGTCTTGACAAGTTATAATAATAACGGTTGTCTGCTATAAGCTTTTGTAATGGTAATCGTACTGTTCAACGGTATAGATGCGTTTGGAGAATAACAAGCATTCCTTGACAAATTGTGCGGAATCATCGCCAGCAGGTAAGGAGAACAAGAAAAATCAGTAAGAATGTATCTATTTTATGTAACAGTGAGTTTCTGACAATATGTGATGTGACCTTTCTCATAGGATGCTGTCTGGGAACACGGGAGGCGGAATTAAAATTCGGTGCACATCCTTGGTCTGGTTTCAATGATCCAGACTTGCAAAGAAAGTTCTCTTTTAAACAAGATGATTTGTATGAAAGCGAAAATTTTCTGTGAGATTACATTCAGTTTACTTTTCCATCCAAATACAAATTATTTTTCTTTATTTAATTGAGACTGGCTTTTTCTTTCTTTTTGCTTGTTGTTATTTGCCCAAAGGAAAGTATTATTCAAAGTTTGTTCCCTAAAAGAACAAGTCGGAAATTGTACATCAAAGTGGCAAATGAAGTACGTTCGTATCATAACTAGTTTTATAGATATTCAGATCTTGGTGCAATAGCTGTTGCACTCTTATGCAAAAATGCATGAATATAAAATTTATTACGATTATACATATTAAATTCTGTAATACGGAAATAATATAACTCCATCTTAAATAGGACGTAATCACCATGGCAACCTAGAATCATTACCTATCATGGAATATCATTGAATTAATTACGTATGATAGGATTTAATAGAATGAAGAAAACTTTTAGTAATATCTTTTTAAGTTTCGATTAGATTTTCATAAAATCGATTTTCATAAAAACTCGATAAAATTATGTAGCTATTATACCGGGTGTCCTAAAAAGGACTGACTGATTTTAAAATTCAATAACTTGCAAACGGTGACAGATATTTAAAAATTTCTTGCAGGAGGTTTATGCATAAGGTCAAAAGTTTTATTACAGTGATTTTCGATTTTAGTTCGAATTATAAACAATAGATGGCGCTGTAAGCAATACTCGCTAAATATAGGCTCGATTTTTGGTCCTTTATCTTGTTCCATGCGGAAAAAGGAGATAGAAATGTATTATCCGGGCCACGAAGTACCAAAAATCGAGCCTGAATTTAGCGTCTATTGATCGCAGCGCCATCTATTGTTTGTAATTCGAACTAAAATCGAAAATCACTGTAAAAAAACTTTTGACCTTATGCATAACCCTCCTGCAAGAATTTTTTAAATATCTGTCACCGTTTACAAGTTATTGAATTTTAAAATCAGTCAGTCCTTTTTAGAACACCCGGTATATATTAAATTTCAAACTATTCAGTTGGCTAGTTTTTGCGCTGTTACATGCGGACAGACGGACGGTCCCAGACAACGATTGTAGGTGTTACGTATTTATATAATTAGGGACGCACCTAAAAAGAAAGAAAAGAAACTAATGTATCGGTATTCTTTATCAATAAATTTCAAATGGATTTAAAAAGATTTCTGATAGTTCGAATTAAGTATAAGTACTCTGGAAACATTACATTTGTACGTTACGAAATTCAACTTGGTATAATTAATGTAAACTAGCCGCCCTTGGCGACCAGTTTGGTCTCCCTTAAAATTTAGGTTTGGGAAAGCATGCTAAGCATTGCATCATGGTACTTTTATTCATAATTTAATTTACTTGGACTCCCTTAAATATAATTAATATAATCCCTTAAGCTAATATTAGTTTTTGTTGCATTAAAATATCCCAATTTGTTGATTTTCTGTAAGCAAGTAAACCCAATGGAAGTTTATGGGAATTTGGCGAAATATTACAGATATCGCCAAGTTGGACGGAACAGGCTTCCCCCTACGGTAATCCCCCCTCCCCCTTATAGGTATGGAGATTCATTAAATACTATTCAAATAACCAATAGATGCGTTTCATTCGAGCGTTGCCATTAAACAATTAACAAATAATCACGATTTCTGTGCCAAGTGCGATAGCGTAATATATATGTAGATAATACAAGTTCATTTCTCCAAAAATAAAATATTGATCTGCAGGCGATTTATTTATTTCGGCGCCTCGTTTATTCAATTCGAATATGCCTTTTCTTCCTTTAAAAATTAAAATTTCATAGACGAGGAAGTATTCAACTGCGTATGACTATACAATGGTAATTCTCAGTTTTTTTTAGATACTACACCAGCTTCGCACATAGAAAGATTTTTATTGGCAAATATAAGCAGGACAGCAGCATTTTGCATTTACAGTCGAACCTCTATTTAACGAAGTCGCTAAATCCCGAAAAAAAGTTCGTTATGTGGAAAATTCGTTAAATAGAGATGACCTTTTTAAATACTTTAAACTACACAAAGCAGATTTTTAATTAATAAACGCTAAACATTATTAAAAAACTTAACTAATCACACTTTTTTTTTTTTTTTTTTTTTGTAAATCATATTTATTTTTTTTATTATTATTCATTTTACTCATCAAAAAGAAATCTGTAAGGACAACAAGAATTAAAAAGTATATTGTCCGGAAATACACTGTATTTTCAGTTTTAAGAAAATATTTACATTAAAATTAATGAATTTTAATGACATTATCGTATTTATTATAACAAGTAATTTTAAGCATCGCATTACTACATGCGTCCTTAAATTTAATTACTGAAACTTATTTGCTACAGAAAAGCTCTTTTGAGTGTGAAAGGGGGATGAAAGTTTGCATTTCCTGGATGAAGTGCAAAGAATGACAGGGATTTTACTGCTCTCGTTGAGTTAGGCACCTGGTAAAACTAATTTAAGGTTATTGAGCATTATAAAATGTGTAAAAGAAAGAATAAGTTTGAAGTGTCCGGAAATATTTTGAGAAATAGGGAGAAAAAAAATATATATACCAGAAGAAAAAGTTCGTTAAATAGAGAATATACTTCGCTATTTGGAGGTTATTTTACGAAGAAATTCGCAAAATGTTTCTGGTTCCGAGGAAAAGTTCGCAAAATAGAGGTTCGTTAAATAGAGGTCCGACTGTATTAATGAAATATTGCTTTTGAGGGATTCTGAAATGTTGACCTATTTTTTAATCGTGACTTTAGAGGACAACTGTTTTCAATATGATGTGTTACAGTAAATATTTTTGTAGTTAATTATTACATATACATTATAAATAATATATAAAAAATTTATCTTAATTATATATGTATTAAAATATATTTCTTGATTTTTTTAAATTTCCATCTGTAGTTATTATTTTCTAAAGTGATGTAATAGTTATTCTTAATTTTTTTTTTATCATTAATTTTTGTTCTTCTAATTATGACAGTTATTCTTTAATGTTTTCAAAACTTTTTTTCTTTTTAATACTTTATTTTGCATCCTTTTTTCCTTTTTCTGCATTGTATTTTTACCTATTAAAAATAGTTTGATTATATTGTGTCTCAGTTTGTTTGTGAAAATGCAAAGACTCTTCTTATATTGAAAATGTTATTTATATTCTACATGTTTTTCAGGAAAACTTTCGAACAAAAGACCATATAAATCTATAAGCAAACATTCTATGCGCAATAGCCAACCGCCCGAAAAATGTAGCAAAAGGCTATATAGGAAAACCATTTACTTTTACCTTAACCGACTCAAAAGTATTTTCGAAGACCCATTTTTCATGGTTTAATTCAACTTTAACTTTCACTGTGAGCCCTATTTTACAAATGATGCCAACCTTAAACTGTGGGCGTTGCTGCTCTTGCCTCTTCATTAACCACTTCCAGAATAAACATCTAAATTCCGCAGGAGTTCCATCGATTCGAAAAAAAAAATGTCTTGGCCTTTCCCTTCATTCGAAATTTTTGGCAAGAATTTTTACAATCTGTTGCAGTGATTTCGAGCGGAAGCCGTAAATCACGTATACGTTATGGGAGCAGTCGTCATAAAAGGACCTTTTCGAATGTTTTTCCGATTGTGAACCAATCTTTATTCTTTCGCCAAGTTTTGCTACCGTGCGGAACGTGCGCTTTGTTCAACCGATGAACTCTCCGATGGGAAGTTGGTCAAGTGCAAAGGGGGAGAGCATGTTGCGGAACCGGCGTTGTGTTGCCAGCAGAAATAAACAAATATAGACAGTATCGTTACATAAATTTGAAATATCTCGAAGTTTAGCCACATGAACAGAACGGAAACGGAAGAGAGATCGAAAAAAATTCCTAAATGTTTATTTATTACAATTGAAGAGGAAAATTTCAATTCATCTATGGAATAAAAAAAAAAGTTTGGATTGTAAATTTTGAATTTTAGGTCTTCCGTTTTCTTAATTATTAATCTTAACCTAGAAAATTAAAAGTCAAGCAAAAAGTTACTTTTACTCTCTTAAAACAAAAATGGCGAGTTAAACACCTTAGAATCTTTCTTTTATTTAAATTGGAGCGCCATACAAAAATTATTTTTACACAGAAGGGTGAGGAGGCAGGAGAGGAACAAGAATGATTTTTTACAGCAGAGTCCCGCTTAACCGAGTTTTCACTTTAACCGAGTTTTCACTTTAACCGAGTTATTTTCTTCTGATGGACTGATGGCTTCCATTATTATGAAAAAAAAAAAAAAAAAAAACATATGGCCATTTTTTTTTTCCATTCTGACCAGAAAATCAGAATTCTAACTTTTTACGACTACTCTTTCATCTTCACACAACACTTCATTTATAATGGCTGTTTCATGATAATGGAAGCCATCATTCCGTCAGAAGAAAATGATTCATTCCAAAAGTATAAGTTCGATTGAAAAAAACTATTTAATACTTTGAGCAGAAAGAAGAGGCTACACCAGCAATTTTCATGACACTATACTAGAATCACATAGCTGCCAATTTGTACGCTTTTGTTACCTCTAAAATTTAATAAAAATTTTTGCCATATTTAATCGTTGACAATTGTTAAATTTCGGCGATTGAGCTAAGCAAAATTTACTGGTAAGTTTTAGTGGTAAGAATAAATCTTAGAAATTGGTAGCTATGCAGTAGCGTAATACTGAAAGGAAAAAAAACTGCAGCAAAATTGACATTCAACAAACAAAAAACTATCAAGGGCTTTTTCAAATACACAATTTCATTCCCCATTTTTCTTACGGCTGTTCTCAAATCCAAAAGGGCAACTTTATGACATACGTTTTAATTTATTTTTGTTCGGAAATGCATGAGACTAGCAGGTGTTGCTGTTCAGAAACTATGTAATCGAACTGCTTTTTCCTTTTATTTTTGAAAATGCAATAGATCTTTCAGAAAATAGTGTCAAAGTGGGCGTTTTGAACCGGATTTCCGCGCGAAAGAAGAATAACCACTCAAGAAAGAGTGAAAAACTTCTTTGTCACGTGATCAAAATCGCTTATAAATCAATAAGTAATTTATTGATCAAAAAATGGAAAACACAGTTCGATTCCAAATCGCTTCCACTCACGCCTTCCAATTTTACATCTTTCCGTTAAAAAATGAAATTGCAAATGTGTCAGAACGTTTTGCGCTTGTTGAGCAGAGAAGTTGAGAATAGCCTTAAAACTAATGGAAATGTACATCAAAGAAATGTTAAAAATTAATGAATTAAGTGAAAATTTATATTCCATATTAAGTCGGATAAACGCGACTCTAGTGTGTACTCCTTATCCGTAAAAATGCTAATCGATAACCGAAGTTGTTATTTACACATGCTCACGTTCAAGAATATGCATTTAAAATTATTAAATCACCAGAGAGAGTATTTGCACAATAGAACAGGATATTATGGTGGAATTGTACAATCGTGGAGAAAAGGTAAACGCCCTTACTAACTCTGCAACTAATGATAACAAGTTGGAAATTGCACGTCAAATGTGGCAAATGAGGTGCGTTCGAACTATAACTAGTTTTATTGCACCACATATTGTGCCGAATATATATTTCAATGCACTTCATAAATGCATATCAATTTCATTCTGTTCGAAAGGCTGTAACATCACTAAAATCCTCCTGAAATGTTATTTTTCAATTGGCCGTAATGTAACGGAAAACTTTTGACTGTCCCTGTAATTAAACTATACATCCGATTTTCATAAAAATTTGAAATGACTCGACAAAATTTTGCAACAATTATATATTTAAAATTTCAGACTATTTGGTTGGGTAGTTTTTGCTCTGTTATATGCGGGCGGACGGACAGACAGACAGACAGACTTACGAACGACGATTATAGGTACGTATTTCTATAATTACGAACGCATCTAATAAAAGAAAGTTACTGGTACCAAACGATTGGAAGTAAAGTCTACATTTAAATGATGTATATAAAATTTGCTTAGGGGGCCATCTACAAATCAAAACCGGACCAAACTTCTTTTGTCTTAATGGCAACGCCCAATTTTGACAATATATGTTAAACATTCGGTTCATACTATGCCTAGAAACGAAATTTCATTTGGATGTTAAGTTTTTGAATTATGAACATTCAAAATTTAGAGCTTCTAATGTTAAATTACGTTTTCATATTTTTATTAATATATCCTGAAATTATAACCCTAATGTGGTAATCTTTTGTGCGGTTATAATACTAAAAATCCCAAACATAAATACATTGCATTTGTAATTTTTAAAAAAATTATAATTTGAATTATGAAATTAATATTCGAAAAAATATGAATTGCAACCTACAATTCTTTTGATAGATTTATATTTATTATGTCCTTCTTTATGCGAATTCTCAATTTCAATTCTTTCCCCCAAGTGGTTTTCAAATTATGTTTAAAAAACATCAAAATTATGGTTTCAACGACCTTCTATGATGGGCATAAAAGCATAATTTACTTATTTTATTGAAATATTTGGGCTGGCAGTAGTCGAAACATATTAAGCGAGTAAAATGGTCATAATTGGTAAGAAATAATACATTAATAGAAGCGACATAGTCATTCTGTATAGCATTTCAACAATCGAGTACCGAACTTCAACTTGGATATACAGTTGTAAAACCTTCGACTAACATGTGGAAGTGGTAGCGTGGAACTTCAGTCAAGCGGAGGCCCAAGTAATAATTAAATCAAACAATTTATTGAAAAGACATAAGATAAATTAATTTCTTGGTTATACTTGAATTACAACTATATTATATTTTCTGGGTACGTTACAGCTGACGACACTGTTCATTTAAAAGCATAAGTTCAACAAAGCATGAGATAGGCATCCAATCTTCTAATGGATTCTTTATCAAAAAAAGCTTAGTCCTTTTACCTTAATTCGTAACGAAAACTGCTGACGCTGCTTCTCGTGCACAACAATCCGTTGTCAACTCCTTTTTACCTCGCGGCCTCGACCGGAGAAATATTATCCTGCCTGAATCGGCAGACTACTTCTATCCCTTCGGACCTCTCCGAAATCGCAGTCCCAACTCAGCGAGCAGCCCTCTCCTTGGGATTCAAAAACGCATCTCTCCCTTTCTCTGTTCGTTCAAATTCACCTTCCTAAAACAAAGGCTATCTGTCGGCCCACTCAGAGCCTAGGTTGAATGATATCACTAACAAACTTCGATATCATTGGTCAAGAGAGACCCTCTCTGCTAGCGTGAGAAAATTTTGCATCTAGTTTCATTTTTAAATTGTCCTGGGAAAATATCGGCAAAGTTGCTACTTAAAAGGAATTCCATAACTCCTATTTTTTTCATGCCGTTCTACTTTTCCGTCAACCTTTAAGATTGGTTTAGATGGATTGATTCTTTTTATCATTTCCGACAGAACCTTGAGACTTAGAAATATTTTGAGCTGTTATGCTTATACATTGCTTTTCCTATCTAGAGTTCTCATTTGAAAATATATGGGACCTCTTTTGTGAATCCCATTGGATTCTTCACAATACCCCCCGCCTTTAAATGATATTTCGGCTGCAAGACGTAATATCTGCAAAGAAAAGGTTAGCTCATATATTAGAGTGGCCCTCCTTTATATATCTCACTCACCTTTTTCACAAAAAACTTTTCATACAATTTACATTCAACTTACTAATGCTGAGTACCTTTGATTATGAAATTTCACTTTTAAAAGACAAAACACATTTAAAATTTTACACTATGACATTTACACAAAATAAGATAAATTTAATATGTACACCTAGTTAAATCGAATTCCACTCACTTATGTACACTTAGTTAAATCGAATTCGACTCACTTGATCCGGCGCTAAATTTCTAACTGCTAGAGCCTGTCATGTGAAGGCCTATTTCTATATTTAGGATAGTGTCTCGGACGTGAATCTTCGCTTGTCAACCTATTTATTTTCTCCGCGTTTTTTTCTTGTGGTTTTTGTCTATTTACACGATAATTTTGCAACTTTTCGTGTCTACCTGTGGCGCTCGCCACACAATAAGCCGGGGACATTTTAGAGTCGCCCGTCCTCCGACTAATCCGTTTCGTAACACTTTCGCGCTCTTTATTCCCGTCCAAATCCTTTACTAGATTTTCTGACCTGAGATACTTTTTGTTCTCGTTATTTCTAAACCAAAATTCTCTTTTGTTCCTTCTCAGTGTTATTTTCACTGACGTATCCCTTTGATTATCCGATCTATCTATACTTTGACACGCCCTATTTGCTTGTGTTAAATCCTCACACTCATGATGCGATTTTTCTAACCCCTTTTTCAGTTTGACTTCTCGTATGGGGCAACCCATCTCATGATCCCCTTTGACATTTTTCTTTTTTCTTTTATTCGATCCTAAAACCTGATCTTCCTTTTTCGTGGGTGATACAGTATTATCCTTCCTTCCCTCCCAATTCTCATATCTCGTTTTTGACCGGGTACCTCCCATTTCCTTCCTTTCTCCCAAGTTCACGCTCGTCAATTTTGAGTAGTCCTCTCTTATCTTATTCTCTTCCCTTCGGGATGGATTCCCGTTTTCGTTTTTCGCTTTCGCTATGTTATGGATGACCACTGCATCTGAAATCTGCATTTTTTTCCTTTTAATATCATCAATTAATTTTTGAGTTTTGTTACCCAAAATATAGTAAGACAAATTCGTCTTTCTGTCCGTCACGATAGCTTTTGTTTTTAGTCTCCCGAGTCCTTCAATTTTTAAAACAACTTCGGCGGTCGGTAAGCGACGAGTATTGTTCATTAACGGCTGTCTAACTCGAATGGTGCCACCGTCTAATTGATTGCGTTTAATAAATCTCCTCGAAATTACATCATATTGACTTCCACTGTCTCTTAATGTTGTGCATTCCCTTCCGTTGATTAGCGCGCGGCTTAGATAAGGCTTAAAACTTTCTTCAAAATTTGTACTTCCGCTAATATGATGAACGCTGGTAATTTGCTCTCCATTTCTTTTGTTTTCGGGACAATTAACCTTCAAATGGTTTGGGCTCGAGCAAATGAAACACCTAATAGCCCTTTTGCGCTCAAAGATTTTTTCCCTTTCTTTCTCTATATTTCGTTCTCTCCAGTTAGCTCTGGTTTCGGAATGCCTCCCTCTCGTTTCGTCTTCATTTTCCATTTTCTCATCCCGCGAATTTTCTTCGAATTTTAGCTTTTTGTTCCACGATTTTTTTGACGCCCCTTTTATAGTTTCGTATTCATCCAGATCCTTAGCTAGTGTTCCTGGATCTTTATATTTGGCCCACGAATCTATAAAGTGCTCCCTTAATTCTGCTGGAGCACGCCTCTTAATCTGTTCGGTGATTAGCAAATCTTTTAACTCTTTAAAATTAGTAACCTCAAGATCATTTAACCACCCTTCTAGAAAGCTATTTAGTTCAAAAATGAGGTCTTTCCACGGGCTATTTTGATCTCGCAAATGTTTATCTAATTTTTGTCTATAAGCCTCGCCACTCAATCTAAAACGAGCTAACAGGATTGACTTCACATGCTGAAAGTTGTCAACTCGGTCTGTCGGTTCGCGCAAGATCAATTCAGCTATCTGTACGGGCAACAAAGCTAATAAATGCGTGACCAGATCCTCATTTTCTATCCCGGACCTTAATGCCTGTCGTTTAAACAAGTTTAAAAATAGAGTTATGTCCGAACGCTCTGGATCAAAACGATGCATTATAGTTTTTAGCGCTAATTTAGGTCTTTCCGATCCGTTACTGGAAATCGAGTTACGCCTCCCTGTATTTTGCGTTAATTTTAATTGCTCTAATTGAAAATTTCTCTCTTTTTCTTTCTCTTCTTTTTCTTTTTTCTCTCTTTCTAAAAGAAGTAGATCTTCCCTATCTTTCACTATATATCCCACTTGCGTTAATGCAAAGTCGGCATCATAATCGTCCGCGCCCTCTATCTTTTGGATAATCGTCGCGATTATGTCACTTTCTTCTATCTGAACTCCTAATACCTCTGCTAAATTTTGCAGATCAGCCTTTCGGCAATATTTCAATGCCGTTATTTTCGCCATTATCTATCGATTTTATATTCCTACCGATACTACAAAGATAACCTAACGATTTCCCTCTTCATATATTTATTTATATATATTTTTTTTTCAACTACCTCAGAAGATGTGAATTTGACACTTCACCGAGAATATTCTAACCTTATTTACCGTTATAAAATGTTTTCAAACGTATTCACAATATACATAAATAAATTAGCAATACTATAATAAATTTCAGACATTCTACGTTTTAGTGTTAGTTTCGAAAAAGAAGTATAATTTTCCCACTTTTTACATTCCCTACACACACAAAATATAGAACATAAAAAAAAAAATATTTCCAAATGCTATAGGTAAACAATTTTCCCTATTTTACTCAGAATTGAACACTCCTTGCAACATTTTCAATGCTTTTTCTATTTTGAATATAAGTATATATTTAGGAAAATCAATCATTAAATAATCCAAATTGATTCTAAAATATTTTTCAAGCAAACTTTCCTCACAATGGTACTTTTCTTACATGACATCTAATTTTTTTTTTTTTTTTTTTTTTTTTTTTTTTAAGAATCTAGTTCGATTTTAGTTTTCTGTATTCTTAATTTAAAAAAAAATTTCAAAATTTAAAGCCAATGACAAAGGGTATCTGCTTCCTTGTACTATAATTAATTAATAAGTTAATAATTTTCTATTTTAACTAACCAATTTTTCAATTTTAAAATTTTCATTTACCTCAAAACAAAAGTTTTCCTTTAAAATATTAATTTCTTATCAACATTTCAATTAATTAATAAATTAAGAGCCACTCAAAATAATGAGCTTACCTTTTGTTTTGCTGGGGCATTTTCTCTCGGGAACTGTACTGCACGGCACTGCACTGCACTGTAGTCTCCTTTCACTGCACACAGTCTTGCATCTGGATGTCGTCTAAAGCACCTTTTTGGGGAACTGTCCGGCACGATACTGGTGTCACTTTTCTCTACGCACAGTCTTGCGTCTGGAGCACTTTCTTAGGGGAACTGTCCGGCACTATACTGGTGTCGTTTTCCTATGCATACCGTCTTGCATCTGGAGCTCTTTCTTAGAGGAACTGTCCGGCACGATGCTGGTGTCGCTTTTTTTTTACACACGGTCTTGTGTCTGGAGCACTTTCTCTTAAGCTAGTCTTTTAATGTTCAGAGTCCTTGCTGTGCATACCACCTTCTGCCACCAAGTTGTAAAACCTTCGACTAACATGTGGAAGTGGTAGCGTGGAACTTCAGTCAAGCGGAGGCCCAAGTAATAATTAAATCAAACAATTTATTGAAAAGACATAAGATAAATTAATTTCTTGGTTATACTTGAATTACAACTATATTATATTTTCTGGGTACGTTACAGCTGACGACACTGTTCATTTAAAAGCATAAGTTCAACAAAGCATGAGATAGGCATCCAATCTTCTAATGGATTCTTTATCAAAAAAAGCTTAGTCCTTTTACCTTAATTCGTAACGAAAACTGCTGACGCTGCTTCTCGTGCACAACAATCCGTTGTCAACTCCTTTTTACCTCGCGGCCTCGACCGGAGAAATATTATCCTGCCTGAATCGGCAGACTACTTCTATCCCTTCGGACCTCTCCGAAATCGCAGTCCCAACTCAGCGAGCAGCCCTCTCCTTGGGATTCAAAAACGCATCTCTCCCTTTCTCTGTTCGTTCAAATTCACCTTCCTAAAACAAAGGCTATCTGTCGGCCCACTCAGAGCCTAGGTTGAATGATATCACTAACAAACTTCGATATCATTGGTCAAGAGAGACCCTCTCTGCTAGCGTGAGAAAATTTTGCATCTAGTTTCATTTTTAAATTGTCCTGGGAAAATATCGGCAAAGTTGCTACTTAAAAGGAATTCCATAACTCCTATTTTTTTCATGCCGTTCTACTTTTCCGTCAACCTTTAAGATTGGTTTAGATGGATTGATTCTTTTTATCATTTCCGACAGAACCTTGAGACTTAGAAATATTTTGAGCTGTTATGCTTATACATTGCTTTTCCTATCTAGAGTTCTCATTTGAAAATATATGGGACCTCTTTTGTGAATCCCATTGGATTCTTCACACAGTCTCTAAAATAAGCACATTTTAAAATAATTAATTTCTCTGAAACTAATCGTAAGAATTTCATCAAAATTTGTTTTTATGCTAATTGAAGGGTGTAGAATATATTTATGGTGTCAAACTTAAGTATTGCTTATCGTAAAAAAACAAACGAAGTTTGGGTTTGTTTTGATATGTAGATGGTCCCCTAAGCAAATGTTATATGCATCATTTAAAAGTAGAATTTATTTCCAATCGTTTAGTACCAGTAATTTTCTTCTACAATAATTTGTTGTACAGTTAGTTGGGGATGTTTACTTTTTTTCCTCGCGACTACACATGCTTCGTTTAAAAGAGATTTCTCTAATCTTATAAACAAACCTTTAAAAAATATTCTACTATTAAAATTATTGCAGTTGGATTAAATTATTTTAATATTTTCAAATGTGGGATGTAGTCGGTATCGATTGACAAATCGAATAGTTAACAAGTTTCGATTGTAAATTTCCGGATTTGTAAGTCTGATGTTTATGCTGTTCTAAGCCGGATGTTGCATGATCGTCCAGTTTCACCAATATAAATAGCATCACAGTTTGTAGAAGTAGTACTGCACAATATACCGTTATTCTGTAAGGGGAAGATTTTAGTCTTGAATTTGCATGACATATACTTAATAATATTCTGAGATTTAACCGCTGTGCTAATATTAATTCATTTGAATACATTAGATATTTTTTCTAACAAATTTTATAATCTACCCTATCAAAATCCGTGCGCGTATCTATGTAACCTCAAAAACTCGGAAACCACAGGGCGCAGGGCTACGAAATTGGCACACTGGTTGCTGGTGGGGACTTGTGAACGATTGGGGCAAAGAAAAATTAAAATTTTAAATAGATTTTTTTTGACGAATTTTTGCCTTTTTATTTATTTTTAACACTAAACGTACCGATATTTTTTTACACTTATTCCTACCGGAAGGTGTCAAACGAGCCTTATATAAAAAGTTATCTATTTTACGATGTTTTGCGAAAAATATATCTCTTGATACACTTTCGTGTATGAATAAAACATTTTTTTCAAATAATTATTACAAATTGTTTATTTATTAAAGTAAAAAAAAAAATTATAACTAAGCAAAATAATAATAATAATAATAATTATTATTTTTATTATTATTATTTCAAGAAATTCGAAAATTTAATAAACAAATATTATGCAAATTTGTTTTATATTCACCACATATTTTTAAGATTATTTCGTTCTCGATATAACCTGAAATGTTCAAACTAGAATCTCACTCGAGTAAAGTCAATTTCTAATTATACCATCACACATTAACCCTTTCGAGGGCGGTGTCCTTAAAAAAGGACACCTAATTTTAATTCCAAAATTGACAATCGACACCAAGAATATTTAATTAAAATTTTCCTTTTAAAATGTACGTGAAAATAAGCAAGTTCGTATTTTATAATAAATTCGTTTAAAAATTCTGGTGTCTGTCCATTATTTCATCAGTGTATAAACAGAATTACTCCGCGCTGGAAAGGGTTAACAAATATGATGCAATACAGTAGAATAAATGAGGTAATAGCAAAATACGCAATTTTTTAATGTTCTTACAAAATAAAACATTTATATCTTTATGATTTCACATAAATTTATTCAGGGGTCAAATGACCCCTTGCGGTAGTTAAGCCTAAAATATTTTTTTCTAGGCAAAAAAAAGTATTTCGGAGATGAGGCATTTTAAGGAGTAATATGATCATATATTTTAATAAAAGTCGTGAAATATAAAGAAATTTCGAAATGTTTTAGTTTAAGAAATTCAAAAAGTATCATTTGACCCCTCGTGGTAGCTTTAGTGTTACACTGTAAATTGAAATGTCTGAAATTCAGACACTTAAGTGTCTAAAACGTAGTGTTAAATTTTCAGACGTTTTAAAATGTCTGAAAATTTTCAAACACTTCTTGCGTCTGAATTTCAGACACTTAAGTGTCTGAAACAGTAGTGTTCGATTTTCAGACGTTTTAAAATGTCTTAAATTTTTTAGACACTTCTTGCGTCTGAATTTCAGACATTTCAAATGTCTTAATTGCGGCCATCTTTGACCCGCAATGATATGAAACCCGAATATGAAACCATCTTTGACCACTTTTCATTCTAAGCCTTATACTCAGCCATGTTTAACGACATAAAAACATTTTTTATAAATGGGAATGATTTGTTACCATAAAGCAGAACTAATTGCAACGTGGGAAAACTGGTATATTCCCCTAATTTTTATCTCTGCCCCTAATTTTAGGGTTCCCTAAATTGGGTATGAAATTTTCATAATGCTGATATTTTAAATTTGTTTTAACCTTGTGATGATTATAATCAGTATTTTGTAGTTTTAGAATAGGATAGTATATATATATATACCTAAATATGCATTTGTATATCATATATGCCCTACGGCATCAAAAATGTTTATTACTTTTAATGACAACTTCAGATTAGTTCTAGGCAGACCTGGTATCCCCCCCCCCCCCCCCACCGTCTACTGTTACCAAAAAAAAAAAAAAAAAAAATCAGCCCATTCGATGCCATCAAATACATATTTGGATAAATATATCCTTTTCTTTAACATAATTATGTTCTAAAAGTACAAAATATTTATTAAAATAAGTATAAGATCAAAATAAATTTAAAATATCAGCTTTATGGAAAATTTCATACCAAATTTGGGGGCCCGTAAAGCAAAAGGCCCATAGAAACAGCTCAGTTTGTCCATGCTGCAATCAGCTGTGCTTTATCGTAACAAATTATTCCCATTTATATAAAATAATTCACTCCTTCAGAAAGAAACCCATCCCTGCTTTGTTGTATAATTTTTTTGCTGTTTAAATTAGATATTACCAGTTAATTAGTTTTAAGTATTTTTTTACATTTTCATTTCTGTGTTAAATAAAATCTAACATTAGATTCCACAAAATTTACAGTATATGAGTTCCCAACACTAAAAAAATTGAGGATGAAACTCCTCCTTTTTTTTTTTTCCATCTTTCTTCGATTTTATTATTATACTATTTATCATTACAAGAAATACTGAAACATTTGACAACCGCACCTCGCCGGCTGAGCCAAACAGTAGTTACAGTATTCTGGAGGGACAGCATGTCTATTTGATGCTTTTCAAACAATAAATAATATAGTAAATATCACTGGAAATAGAAATCCTTCATTTCTGCTCCCCACGGTGTTTGTGATCACATAAGCAAGTTGGCAGTCGCAAAGCCATTTCTTATCCACAGGATTGGTACAGTCGTCGACAAAAAAATAAACACCTCCTACTAACTCTGCAACTAATTATAAAAGAAAGTTACTGGTGCCAATCAACTGGAAATGAAGTCTACTTTTAAATAATGTATGTAAAATTTGCTTAAGGGCCAGCTACAAATCAAAACCAGACCAAATTTTGCTTTTTTCAATGACAACAACCAATTTTGACACTATATTTTAAATCTTCGCTTCAAACTATGCCTAGAAACGAAATTTCTAGTCATTTGAATGATAAGTTTTTGAATTATAAACATTCAAAATTTAGAGATTCTAATGTTAAATTACATTTTCGTATTCCTATTAATATCTCCTGAAATTATAATCCTAATGTGATAATTTTATATGTGGTTATAATGCTAAAAAACCCAAATATAAATACATTGAATTTGTAAAATTGCATACAAAATTTGGGGGCCCAAAAATCGATAGGAAGAGGAGGGGGCGGGGCCGCGGATCAGTTTCCATTCTTTAATCAGGTCCTGCTTCGAGAAGAAACACAACCCCGCTTTACATTTTTCTAAATAGAGTTGACCGCTATTCGGGAGTGACCGGTTATGGAAGTTTTACTGTATGCTTCAGTAATAACGGACATTCTCGAATAGCAGACACCTATTTAGCGATTACTTTTTTCAATCCACAACATTTGTGGATTGAAGCAGATTTTGTATACTTTGTACTCTGTATACTGTATATTAGTATATTCTGTTTGTTTTTACATATGAAAATAAAATCTCTAAATAGCGGACAAATTCTGCGGTCCTAGGGTGCCTGCTATTTAGAGGTTTTATTATATATATCCAGTTATAAATATATTCTTAAAATAAAGTTAGAAAATGTTTTTGTGTTTTTTGACAATATAGGAAATGTGGTTGGATCTAATAAGTTCCAGTAGCAGCAGCTTACATTCATTAGCACCCCCTTTGTCCTACTATATATACATTCACAAAAAATTAAACACATTGATGACTTAATGTATATATGAACTTGTAAATATACGATTGGATAAATATATCCTTTGCCTTCATCCTACTCGAAAAGCATGCAATATGATATACTTTAATCAGTACAATAAATTGTTTTGCGAAAATGGATACATTCTCAGATGACAATAAAAAATAATCCTGTAAAAAATCAGAAAAATTTTGACGTCGAAAGTTGTCAGAAAATTTCTGTGTCTGAAAATTTAAATAAGTTATACGGATGAAACACAGGAAATATACATATAAATGTAGTTTTCATATTTTGAACAAGTTTTCAAAGTCTAAGAAAAATATTTTCATCGTGCAATTAAATACTGTTGAAATTTCGAACTTCTTAATAAAGCGTTACTTCACATAGGAACAATTTAAAATGCATTCATAAAACATTAAAAGTTTCACGATAACTTCAATTCTGATGCTTTTATAATTATTTTTCAAGTTTTATGTCCACCATCTGAAGCAAAAATGTCCAAAGAATTTCATATACACAAATTTAATTTTGTTACATGAAAACACTAACTTCGAAAATGTAATCTGTAAAAGAATTAAATGGTCTGTCATTAAAAATAAAAATTCATATGCGAAATCATACCAATAATAGTTCTAACTGGAAATTACAACGGAATGATTTATTATTTATTAATAACAATATCATTTAATAGCTTGATCTTTTTAATTATATTTTGACATGTGGGCAATTTCTTTTATATACACCATATGGTAATCACCAGAGCTACTAAGCTATCTTTAAAAAGTTAAATATATATATTTTTTAATAGCATGCAAGAGAAATAACTTCTAATTTCAAAACTTATTTTGTCTTAAAAAGACATATCTTATTGTTATTTCCGTATCTTTAATAAAAATGCACAAACTTTGAAAAAAATCACCAGCAATTCTATGTTAAAAATGCAGTTATGCAAGTTAATATAAAAACACTGTCTTTTCTAATTTCCTTTCCAAGTCTGTAATCATTTTTCAACAATCAATAAATGAATATTAATAAATCTTTCAATATCTGAAGTTGTACAAAACTTAAATATAATTTTTAGTAATTAAAAAAGTAGAAGATTATTTATTTCCTTACTTATTATATAGTAAATCATTATATAGCTTTTATGGAAAAATATTTTTAATAACATTAACTGTTAAAAAATGGAACATTTGAATTTTATTACTAATAATCATAGCCACAATAATTTGTTTGAATTATGTATCTTGTATATAGTTTAGAAGACATAAATAAGATAATACAAAACGATTAAAATTTGCTTTCAAAACAAATAATATTATGTGGATTTTTTCTAAGATTTTTTTAAGTTGGCATTTCCGAATTAAGGAAAAAAATGCTTTACTACTTAAGTTATTTCAGTTTCAAAAACTTATTTCACAAAAATCAGTTTTGACAAGTTTTTAATTTAATAATCCTCTGCTCGCCCCCCCTCCCCCTAAAAGTGCATATATCTTATTCTAAAATACAAAAAATGAATCACAACAAGTGATTATTTTACAATTTTCATATAATAGTAAATATTGAGTGAATTACCTGTTCTACACAGAGAAGAGACAATTTAATAAAAATTCAGGTAAATAACATATTGTTTTAGCCGCGAAACAAAATGTTATAAGAAGTTTAATATATTGATAGAATCCATTGATTAAATTAGTGGAATTATTTTACATATTAATTAAATTTGTTAACAAACCAAAGTGAAAATAAAAGGCTACTAAACCGAAGCTGAGTATTTCTTTTTCAGCAAATGATTCAACATTTTTTTTTTCGAATTTGCTTAATTTTTTATATAGATTATAAACTAAGCAATTTTTTATATAATATTGCCTGACACTTTTACAGACAAATTAATAGTTTATACTCACATAAAATATATATATAATACTGCAACTTTATTTTTCAAAATTATAATGAAAAAATGTTGACATGCATTCATCGAAAATCGTCAAAAATGAACACACAAATCTTTTAAAACAAAAAATATTTATTGAATACACGAAAGAAGTGTGAAAATGCAAATTATTCTGATAAAATAATATAAATAAGTAATTTCACTATAAAATAAGTAAGAACTTTCGATGTCCTGTTCGAAATTGAATAATATTGTATCGTTCTACACAAGCTTACCTTCGAGGGGAGGTTATCCAAAAATTTGTTGTCAAATCCAATTTGATTAAAATATTCACAATTTTCTTGGCCCTATATTTTTTAAACATTCCTGTAAATAGTCTGATTTATAACGAATATAAATTTATATATTGCAAAATCTCAAAATTTTTTATTATATAAGCACGTTCCAAGCTTGTAAAATGTTAGCGATAATCCAAATAATTATTTTTCCGAATTATAATGAAAACATTCAATCTACTAGCATCTGTAGAGGCACAAACACAGAAGATAGTCACACTATACTACGCCAAACAATCAGTATTCCTGTAAACGCTCCTATAAACGTAGTCAATAGATGAAATCATATCTCTTCACACAAAAAAATACAGTATGTCAGCTCTTTTTTTTTTCATTACCGATGTACTCGTAATCATTTAGTGACTCAGCTTCATTTTAAAAGATAAAACTTCAAGTTACTAAAAGTTGTTGTCAGCGGGAAACGAAATGTTCTAGAAACAAAACAGAAGTTACTTTCATAGGATACTTTAACTGAAACAGTCTCCTTCGTCGAGCCGGTAAAAAAAAAAAAAAAAAAAAAAAACCGTTGCCCGCCAAAATTCCAGATTCTGATTGGCTGAGACGTAATAATAGTTTCATGATACGTTTTATAATTAGTTTTGCGTTTAAATCTTATCTAATAAAAGAAGGTGTATAAATGTATATAATACTCCAAAAATTCGTACATTTCATATCATACTTTTCATACCATGCTTTTCATTCCGTATTTTTCTTATTTAATTGTAAAAAGTAACATGCGAGTGTGTGTTTATGCGAGCATATTGAGGGGAGGGGGAGTGCAGATGGGTGATTGTCCGGGTGAAAAAAAATTTGGGGGTGCCAGAGAATTGTTGCCTATTAGGAAGGGGGGGGGGGTGGCTCTAGTTTATACCTTCTTTTAGCGTAATCGTCGGCAGAGGGTGGGAGTCAATAGGCCCCATGACCCCTTCCTGCATTTTGAAATTTAATTGATTAAATTTTCCTTACGTCTGATTATATTTAAAAGAAAATCTTCCAAGTGACTTAGAATAATTAATTCAGGGGAGCCCTTCCACCCCCCACCCCCCACACACACACCTCTGAATCCCTTGTAGTAAACATTTATAATTTTTTTTTCCCTCTCTCTTTTTTATGTTCATGTGTTTAAAATTTACCTTAAACGAGGGTTTAAGGTGGGCAGAGCCCCCTGAATAATAATAATACTAAAAATTCTTGTTCTTTGTTTCTTTTTTTATATTTAATATTTTTTTAGTTGTAAATTTTTTATTGCTTTTTAAGTTAATATGTTTAAATATTGTTTTGCTCCATAGTAATCTATATTTACATCTGCATTAAGGCTGTTCTCAAATCGAAAAGGGCAACTTTCTGACATAAGTTTTAATTTATTTTTGTTCGAAAATGTATGAAACTAGCTGGTGTTGTTGTTCAGGAACTATGTAATTGAACTGTTTTTTCTTTTTTCCATTTTTTTGCAAACGCAGTAGATCTTTCAGAAAATAGCATCAAAGTGGGCGTTTTGAACCGAATTTCCGCGCGAAGGAAGAAAGAGCAGTCAAGAGCGGGCGAAACTCTTGTTTGTCACGTGATCAAAATGGTTTGTAACTCAATAGGTAATTCATTGACCAAAAAATGGAAAAAAACAGCTCAATTCCAAATCGCTTCCATGGCCAGGTTTTCCAATTTTATACTTTTCCGTTAAAAAATGAATTTGTAAATGTGTCAAAACATTTTGCGCTTCTTGAGCAGAGCAGTTAAGAACAGCCTTAAAAAAAAAAGTGGATTAGATTGTGGCACTTGTTTGAAAACCGGGGACTCTGTCAAGCCCCCTCCCTAAATTTCTTTTTGTGGGCGCTCATGTATCTTACTATTTTAAAATATTTAGGGGGAGGGAAACATTCCTGTACTCCCATGTGTACGCCGATGAGTGCGAATAATTTTTTCAGAACTTTATAGTTTTGTGTAAAACAATTCTTTAATTACCTTAAATTAAAATAATAATAATAAAAAAATAAGTAACCAAAAAAGAAAATTGGTTTCAAATCTTGGTAAGCAGACTTGTACAGTTTTGACAAACATCTTATGATCTAATAAAATTACTTCTTCTGCGAAGTAATATTGTTTAGTGGATGGAAAAGTATATTTTAAGCACCTTTTATCTATTAATAAACGTTTTCTGGCGGTGCTGGTATCAAAATTAGACACTTAAGTGTCTGAATTTTTAAATGTCTTAATTTCAGATGTATCACCAGTATTCAGACATTTTTCTCAGCTCATTTGTAGCATGATCACAGTAAGACACTTATGTGTCTTAAATTCAGCCATCTATAATGTCTGAAATTTCACATTCAGACACTTAAGTGTCTGAATTACTTTTTCAGACACATAAGTGTCTGAATTTAAGACGCCTCTATTTGCAGTGTAACCAGTAAATATGAGATATACATATTACGTACGCCTTGCTGCAATACTAAGAAGCTGTAGCGGGTAATACGATAATTCTTTTACATCGCATGGCAAGTAATTAGAGATAGATTTATTAGCCCCCCCCCTATGCTATTTCTTTCTCCCGCCTATTAATGTGTCGTCTCCAAAAAATAACGTTACATTGTATAAGCCAGTCGTAAAACAAAGCAGATTTATCATTGTACGGAATAATCTCTATTGCAATTTTTCAAACTTCTAAGCATCGCACATTTTCATTTTTTATACCGTCGTATTGAAAAAAAAAAAAAAAAAAAAAAAAAAAAAAAAAAAAAAAAAAGTACTTTTAAATGCAATTTGTTTGAAAACTGCGTCTTCATTTATTTTTGAGATATTAATTTTGTAGTTTTTAGCACCATTTGTTTAATTTTGGTAACTCAAGTACTCCATTTCTGTAGAAAGTAAAGGGAAAAATAATTGAAAAATAGCAATTATATATTTTTGTTGCCATTTTCTCATAAAAACTGAAAAAAAAAGTAATTAAAATACGTGCTATTTTGAAAAAATATAAATGAATGATTTCTGATAAAACATGGAGCTATTATAAACTAAATTTAATATTAAGTATCTATATTAATATTACAAACATATAAAGGCACGTGAATCATGAGATAGCCGATTTTTTTTGTCCAGTTTCTTGAATGACGAAATCTCTTTTTCTGGATTTGTGTATTATTTCGCGATTACTGTAGATGTTGTTTAAGGCTGGATCCTAAATGAGGAATTCCGCGGATGCGGATGACGTCATTTTATATAAAATAAAAGCGCATGTCAGTCTTAAAACTAAACTATCTATATTTATATACATATATAAACTTTTTGTACAATTACAGATGAAAATTTACCAAATTTGATGCAAAAACCAGTTATAGACAAAAGATACAAAATTCCAGCTAAATAATGTTGAACTAATAAAAGACGTATGAAAAAACAAATGAAAGATCAATTGGATGGATGTAGAAGGAAGCTTATAGTGTATTTCTCTTCATCAGGGGTACATGAAATAGAAATATAAGCAATACACAGTCGATTTCCGTAAAAGAATCAAGCTATAATCTGAAAAATTAATTCTGTTATATAATTTCATTGGGGCGTCACTAAATTCTGAAAAAGCAGAATTCCTGTTTTTTAGATTTACTTATTTCTTGACGAATTTTTGCCTTTTTTATGTTCAACCCGTAATCGCGTGAGTTCTAATCGGTTCTAAATGTTTACTGAAATGTGATATATACACATTACGTACGCCGCGCTGCAATACTAAGAAGCTGTAGCGGGTATTACGATAACTCTTTTACCTCGCATGCAAATACATAATCAGAGATTATTTAATTGTGCTTAATTATTACCTTTCTTAAAAAATAAAGAAAAACACTTTATCACAAACATCAACAAAACTTTTTATTCTATTTATTCCTTTATTCCAAAGATATCGTTTTAACGTCTGCTGCCATAGCGACATGATAAATTAAATTTCATTAAAAAAAATGCACAGTAATAGAAAATTATTTTTCTAAATCGAATAGTTATTGAACAACTCAACACTTTAACAGGGGAATTCTTATTTCTTATTTAGATATTTTAAAGTTGTTTATTGTCATTGCATTTTTATGCTAATTTTCGTTTCATATTCGATTATTATTATGTCTATTTGATGTGAATTTTTTACGTACTATACTACTTTTTACTACGGATTTTAATTTTAAACACCCGTGCGTAGAACAACCCGTTCTACGCACGGGTGTTTAAATTCTGACAGCTAGTATGGAATTGAAACATAACTTGTAGGATTCCTGTGGCTTATGAAATATGTCAGGAGTTTGCTCTAAAAAAAATCATTCACCCATAACTAAGTCATCCCATTTATTAAGCCTTCAATAGGGTAACAATTATATTCCAAATATCATATCTGCTTATCTATAAGCGCACATAATTGTCCTCAAAATTTATAGTCGTGGTTTGTCAGCATTATATGAAAAAAAAAAAAAAAAAAAAAAAAAAAAAAATATATATATATATATATATATATATTGCTTTCATAATTGATCACAAGCTGTCATTTTTCCGCATAAAATCCGAATGCAATGCAATTCAATTATCACATAATGCATGAAAACCTTTTGAATTATTAAGAGTACTTGAATCATCTACTTATATATATAAAATCCAAACGGAAATTTCGTTCCTAACGTCTATATTTCGAGTTCTACTGCATGGATTTTGACGGAACTTATACCGTTAGATAGGTATCAAAGCGATATAAGTAAGCGTCCTATCTTAAATGGTAGAAGTAACCGCAAGATTAAAAGCGAGGTCACATCAATCAAGGTCATGTGACACGTAGCGGATGGAGTGTGAACTACAGGTAAATACCTAACTGTTTTCTTACTCACACCACTAAAATTGTAAAGTTTTTTTCGCCTTGATTAATAACTGAAGTGTCCCTGAAAAGGCGAAGGAAACGACTAGCGTCTCTTTCGTGCGCTATTCCCTACCTGAGCGATGGATAGCGGTTAAGTCCATTCTAAATGCAGGTGGGAAGGTTGGAAGAGCTCAGAAATTTGCTCCGCAAACCACGTGATGTTTGCGTCATCATTGTTTATGTTCATATTTACTACTCTGATTTCGGCGTTAAGATATGCAGCTTCTTAAAATCTTGTATATCGTCATTGACGACTATTTTATTATTAAAAACATCATAGGTATAGGAAGGTGTATTCCTTATTCCAAGAAAAACATAATTTATAAGAGTTTAGAAAATGCACATTTAAATTTTCATCCTCATCAAATAAAATCAGTTTTCCATCTTTTTAAATTTATATGCTCTAGTATTTTATTTTTGCAATTTTTCTGATCATAAAGATATAATTATATTTAGATGATGATAAAAAGGTATGATTGGTAAAATATTACGGTTAATTTCTTTGCCGATCTAATTAATTTCATTAAAATCCTAATTATGTAAATATATGCTTAATAATAAGCATTTCTTAAAGTGATAAAGGCTGTTGTTTTTAAAAAGTGCTTTTAAAGAAAAAATCAAATAAATATTAGTTATTTGTGATTATAATATTCCAATAATATTTATTTCAATTTATAGAGTATAACGCGGTTTTTTGTGAATGATACAAATAGCTATTTTATTTCTCTGTTAAGGTGATGATTTTATAACTAATGTTAATAAAATTATTGAATTAAATTAATAAATTAATTTATAGGGTTTGAAAAAAGTTGTAAATGTGAAATTTGGATAAAATTTTTAAATATATTTTAAAAACAAAAGGTTTTTTTGAAGTCCATATTTAAGAGCATATTATAGTTGTTTTTTTAACACACTCTTAAATAGTTATCAAAATTAACTTAAATAACTGATAGGTTTTTTTTCATTAAAAATATTTATTTTTGCAAATTATTAAAAACTTGTGAATGGTTATGAGAAATGTTTTGAGTATGAATTGTACTATTTTTATATTTAAAAAAAAAAAAATCCTTTACATATTTAAGTAAGATTTACCTAAAGGTATTGGAAAGTAATTGCTAGCTCAAATTATTAGAATGTAACTGTCAATATTATTGTTTTATTTTTTCTCCTTTATTAAGCATAAATTTAAAATCTTATTATGAAAAATAAGATTCTAGAAAATCTTTAAACTTTTCTTATTTTTTAACAAGATGCAAGAAAAATGCATAAAAAAAAACTTCCCTGAATTCTTAAACAATAACTAAATACCATTTTTCAATGACTAGCCTTAAAATTTTCAGTATACACACACACACACATATATTTAAATATAATTCAACATTTATTCGGTATTCAAGCATATTATCACCCCCCCCCCCCACACACACACACGCACATACACACACACCTCTATCTTTCATACCTTATAAATTGAATCATTAACTTAATTCAATTAGTATAGTATAAGAAATTTAATTCTCCAACAAAATATGGTTCCACACTGTCATGTTTTTGATTTCATGTCGATACAAGGCAGAATTAGAAATCCGTCTTTATCTTGATTTAAACCAGGTCTTAACTGAAAATTTGCACTCGTTTTCTAAATGTTTTCATCACTTGAGCACTACTATATGGCAGAATAGACTTTAAAATCCGAATGATCAAGAATTAAAATTAAAAATTCAGTTCTTAATTCACGAATTTATTATTTTCAGTATCTTAAGTTCAGATTAATAAAAGATTTTAAAAATAAAATAGAAAATTTAAAATAAAATTGAAAAGTAAAGTTTAAAAAAGAGAGAGGGAGAGGGGGGGGGGAGGCGGAGGGGATATATTTTAATGCCAAATATTAAATTTATATGCTTTAACATTGAAGTTATATTTAAGTATATGTACTGCAATTTATATGCATAAATACTTTTCTATCCTGAAAACCTAAAAAAAAAAAAAACCTTTATCTTTAGGTCAAGCATCTGTTAGTACATATTAGCAAGTTTTATTTATTTGATATTTATTTCTTTTATTGTTTTTACTTTAAAAAAAAATTATTTTAGATTTACTAGTGTATGATATCATACAATAAATTGAAAAAATTACGGCTCTTCATAGAAAAATCATAATTAATTATTATTATTATTTAAGAATTCAAAGAAAATTTTTTTAATTCATTATTTTTGCATCTTGTTAAGAAACAAGAAAGGTTTAATTTGAAGAACCCCTTAGAATCTTATTTTTCATAATAATATTTTGAATTTATACATAATAAAAGAGAAAGGGGGAGAGAAAAAAATAATATTAAGAATTACTTTCTAATAATTTCTAATACTTTCTAATAATTAATTATTTTCCAATATCTTCATCTAAATCTTACTTAAAGCTTGTATTATACTTATTGAATTAAATTAATGAATTAATTTATAGGATTCTTTAAATGTTGCAAAATTTGGATTTAAATTTTTAAGTATACTTTTAAAAAATTATTGCTATTTTTTTTAAGTCCAAGTGTAAGAGTATAATTTTTTTTTTCCATGTAAGGAACTCTTAAATAGCTATTTATCAAAAATAACTTAAATTTAATTGTGCCTTTTTCTGTTGTTGTTGTTTTTACATTAGAAACAATTTTTCTGCACTAAATTATTAAAATCTTATGAATGGCTATGAGAATCCTTTTGTATAAATTTGTCTTTTTTATTTATAAAAATTTATTATTTATTTAAGTATGATTTAGCTAAAGGTATTGGAAAGCAATTGAGAGCTAAAATTAATAAAAAGTAATTGTTATCATTTTTTTTTGTCCCCCTTTCTCTTTTATTTAGTATAAATTCAAAATATTATTATGAAACATAAGATCCTAGGGGGTTCTTCAAATTAAATTTCTCTTGTTTCTTAACAAGATGCAAAAATTATGAATTTAAAAAAGTTCTTTAAATTCTTAAACAATAATAATAATTAAATAAGATTTTTCTATGATTAGCCATAAATTTTTCCATTTACTGCATGACATCATAAACTAGTAAATCTGAAAAAAAAATTTTTTTTTTTTTAAGTAAAAAAATAAAAGAAATAAATAACAATTAAATAAAACATGCTATTATTAACAGATGCTAGTCCTAAGTCAAGATAGACACATATATTTTAATATAACTTCAATGTTAAAGCATTTAAATTAAATATTTGGTATTAAAATATACCCCCCCCCCCCCCAAAAAAAAAAAAAAAAACTCTCTTTTTATTTATTTATTTATTATTATTTTTTTTTTGTCACAGAAAGAACATATTATAATTTTTATTGTTATTATTATTTTAAGAATACAATGAAGAATATTTTTTATTCGTTGTTAAGAAGAAAAAAGAAATACAAAATTAATTAAAAACCTTTCTACATGTTATATTTTGAAGATTAGTCAGTAGATGGCGCTCGTTTCTAGAGTGGGAGGAGCCTTCAGTTTGTTTATACCTAAGCGTTGACCGCAGAATTCTGTCTACCCTTCCCACCTGCATTTAGAATGGACTTAACCGCTATCCATAGCTGTCGTAGGGAATAGCGCACGAAAGAGACGCTAGTGAGGAAACGCCGCGGTGTCAAGTGCGTTTGGATGCCCCTCTCGTTACGCCATCATTTTGCAATAAATGTGACAAACAAAACTGATTTCCATGAGTGACTAAAGATTTAGAAAATACGCGCCACACTAAAAGCCCGCGTATGTGAATTATCACTCCGTCCACATGATGGCGCAACTATGTTAATTTACGCCCGATTCCAGCATTAAGTTTGCACGCTCACTTATATCGCTTTGGATATGTAATGTTTCAGGGAAGGTTTAAAGCTACAACACATCATTCTACGTAGATTATGACGGAAAGTTCTGTTATTTTGGACGATAAGGTTACAATTTTATTTCTTGGCGAAATTTATCGTTGATAAAAAAATTGAAACGGCTATTACACCTCGAAAAATAAAAGTAAAACTGTTACTAATTTTAATTAAAAGGAAAAAAAAAGAAAGAAAGAAGAAAAAAATCCGTTTTAATGAGTGATAATATTAAAAAACGAAAATATTTAATTTAAGCATGAAAGGGAATGTTTGTAATGTTTAAAAAAGTACTCAGTTAAAATATTGCAATTGAAATAAGATTTGGCTCTTTATCTTTTGCGTCAGGTTAAGAAAAATGCATCTGAAAAATTGATAGGATGATATCAAGGAAGTTTCCACAAGCGCATGCTCAGAAATGTTTGAAAAATTATATAATATTTTTCTCATGAGGAATATATAGAATATTCTTCTCATGACATACAATATGTTTCTAAAAAAAAAAAAAAAAAAAAATCCGCAGAACCTCGATTTAGCGTTCATAAAAAAATAATGAAAATTTAATTTTTTTGGCGATTTAATGCTGGTTGGCGGCACAATAAAATTTTGAATGATACTTTTTTTTTAATGATAAATAATATTTAAGTAAAACCTTTTCTACTCTTCATACGAAGATAGTTAGATTAAGTTTAACTTAAATACATTTTTATTACTACAGTTTTGTCATATAACTTTATATATGTATTATTAAAATTTTACTATCGTAATTATACGGTTTAAAACAAAATTTAAGTTTATTAAATTTGTTCCAAACTCAAAATTAATGTCCGATTCGGAACATTGGCAATTTGACTTCGATATTGTTAGTGTCAGAAACAAGAAATGAAGGTTATTGTTTCCATGGAAACAAGTATTTAATATAAAATGTTTAATGGTAGCATTTTTAATAAGCCAGCTGCTTTTAAAACAAACTTAAAACGGTACTACTTGATTATCCCGTCGACAAAAAAAAAACTATCACCAAACTATAAGATTAAATGCCAATAATATAGCTGATCGTAAATTTTACATTCACTTGACATTAAACACGGTACACGTGTTTGTTGCGTCATCAAGTGATTTTTAATTTGACTTCTATTTGTAATTTTATTAATGTTTACAAATTTATTTATTCTTTCGTTGCTTAAAATAAAAATTTTGTCAATTTGTATAATTTGGCGAGTAGTTTGGCAATTTATATAATTTGGCGGGTAGTTTGGCAATTTCTATAATTTGGCGAAATTGGTCGACAGGATAATCAAATAGTACTCTTAAATCTTTTCCAGTTGGTGAAGCCATGTAAAATTAAATAACTACTGCAACACGCAATTTGTATATCTAGACAAACGGCAGTGTGTCAGCCAAGTTCGCCTGACATAGCCGTGTGCTATATTACACGAACCATTTCAAGCTGTTTTCGTCAAATTTCAATGCTCTACTACTGAAAATCTATGAGACCTATGTACTTATTATACGAAATGTGTAGTAAGGCCATCCTAATTTCCTAGAATCCAAAATTTTATAAATAACGCATAATTAGTTTCCGAGATAATGACATTTGAAAATGTCTGATAATCGATAATTTTATCACTGACTGACTGACCCATCAAAAAGATCTCAAATATCTACTGCAGACTTCAAATTTGGTGCGAAGTTCGTTTACACTATAAAACTAAGGAATAAAATAAAAAAAAAAATTGTGAAAATCGATGAATTACCCACCTGGGGGTGTCCATTTTTACTTTAACATATACGTCTATTAGGCGAAATTTTAATTTGCCGTAGGAGGGGATGCTGTTCTGTTGCCAAACGCCGTCAAGTTTCTCGCCAACATGGCCATATATCGCCAAATTTGAAATAATGACATTTGAAAATGTCTGATAATCGATAATTTTATCATTGACTGACTGACTCACTCACTCATAAAAAAAATCTCATATCTATTGCACCTACAAATTTGAAATTTGGTGCGAAGTTCGTTTACACTATAAAACTAAGGAATAATAATAATAAAAAAAAAATGTGAAAATAGATTAATTACCTATCTGGTGGTGTCAATTTTTACATTAACATTACGTCTATTAGGCGAAATTTTAATTTGCCAAAAGAAGCATTAAATGCTGAATCCGAGCAAAACATGCAGCAACTGATTGTTCACAAAAATCATGCTTTCAGAAAGCGCATTTAAAGTTTTTATTTCGTAAAATTTATTAGAAATATTCAACCTCCTCAAAAATCTCTCGATTTATGCGTTGTACCTTCCTTAATTTCAATTTTGAAAGACATTATTTTTCTTTAGGTTACCTAAACTTACATATCCGTTTTTTAAATAAAAATTTCTTGTTTGAGAACTGAAATTAAAAAAACAGTCATATCTGCACTTCCAATGATAGTACAAAGAAAATAAAAACAGTTCTAGCTAAATGCACAGTCTTTCATATGAAACAATAAAAATAATATGTTACATTTGCCGAGAATTGGTTATTTAAACGTACTGGGATATTTTAAGCAGGCAGGGGACATTGCAAATAAGCAAATTTGATCGAATTAATGAAAAATAACTCTAAAAATCATTTTATCTTGAAATATTCCTTTAATGAATAAGGCCTGACTCATTTGAAAGTAGCCTGATCTGAAGCCGATTGACATTGAGTAACTACTTTCTTCCTTTAATATTCACCTATTAGTATGAAATACCGAAAACACTTAATGTCAAGTTTTTTCCCCCGAACCCTATCAAATTTTCAATGAACAGTTGCGGTCTTATTTTTAAAAAATCCGAGTGTTCATTTCGAAAACAGGAAATTTTATAAAAAATTAGAACTCTCAAATGCGATAGTACGGTACGAACTTGAGAAAAACCCTGTTTGCAAACGAAATATCCAGTTAATTGTAGTAAAAAAATTCGGCTATAAGAAAATTTTTTATTTCCTTTTTTTCTCAGTGTTTTGATTATTTTAAATCACTTGAGAAGAATAAATTTCATTTTATTTTCAAAATCATCAGAGAAAAAGAATATTTAATTAATTAAATTTGAAAATCCAAGGAGGGGCAATGTACTTCCTCTGCACTGCCTCTTTGCCGGCGCCCATGGATGAATGAAACATAGTGTGGCATAAGCACATAACTTTATTTTTCACTTTCAGTACAAAAATCAGGCCCAGCTATAGGAAATTTAATTGAAATATTTAATAGGAAAATTTAATATAAGAATTTGTGATAGGAATTGTTGTTTAAGAAACAATAAAAATTTCGAATCAATACATATCATTTCAAAACATGCATTTAATATAGCAGTATTAAAATATAGATTTCTGCCACAAATTGACAGCCAAATACTTTGTTGTAGGAAATTTAAATTAAAATTGAATGTTTCTTGGTGAATAAAGTAGTCACACATAAACACATTAAAAAGCATTAAGTAAAGTGTCTAAATGTGTTGTAACTTTACAAAAAGTAATGATATCTAACAAAAACATAACTGTGAAAAAAGGGATCCAAGTTCTGTAAAGACAATGGCAAGAAAAGAAGTGATATCTAAGTGGGTGCCATGTTCAAATAAAATTCTCTCAAACTTACCTACTGAAGTATTATAGCATTTTTTAAATTGTTTAAAAATAAAAATTATTGGTAACATATTAATAATAAATCTAGAACTTGACAAGTTCTTGATAAATGTTATATGCCTATCAATTTCATGTCTTAATAAAATGATTATGCTAATATTAATCTAACAAAAACATAACTGTGAAAAAAGGGAGCCAAGTTCTGTAAAGACAATGGCAAGAAAAGAAGTGATATCTAAGTGGGTGCCAAGTTAAAATAAAATTCACTCAAACTTACCTACTGAAGTATTATAGCATTTTTTAAATTGTTTAGAAATAAAAGTTATTGATAGCATATTAATGATAAATCTAGAACTTGGCAAGTTTTTACCTACGAGTCATTTATTTTTATTAATGACATTATTATATCAAAACTTGTTATTTCATGTTTATAAGCCTTAATTTGGGTGAGCTCCTTCCCCTTGAAGGGCGGTGGGATAATAAAATATATCCCACCAAATTTTAACTGCAAAATGCCACATTGGCACCAGAATTCAGGACTAAAAAGTTTAATTTTATTAAATACGTGAAAAGAAGCTTTTACCCATTTTGAAATGAATTTGCTTTTAAATTCTGATGGGATTCAACATACTTGCCAACCTCCCGCTTTTTTTAAATCAAGAAAACATACTTTAAACCAGAAATTTTATTTAATAAAGGAAAGGACGTAGGTTTCTTATAACCACCACTTAGAAGCTCGGAACTTTTAATTTAATAAATTTTCTGGTTGAAGATGTGTATTTTCGTTTAAAAAAAGGCGGGAGGTTGGCAAGTATGGATTCAATCATTTCATCATTTCACGAATAAAGGTTCTTTGCCCCTGAAGGGTTAAAGGGGTGCAGTCTCTAGAATGATGACCAAGAACAAGCGTAAGTGTATCTGTCTCTTTGTCAGGCCTTTTAGTCTGTTTGCATTGAGGGGTGGGTGTTAGAGTCATAACCAAAGACGAGCGGGAGTGTATCTGTGTATTTATTGGTTTATCAAATCTTTAACATGAGTCATTTGTTTATAATAATAACTATATTAATTTTTTATAATGACATTGTTGTTAATATTAACATCATCATTTTATTAAGACATGAAATTGATAGGCATAACATTTATCAAAAACTTGCCAAGTTCTAAATTTATTATTAATATGCTATCAATATTTTTTATTTCTAAACAATTTAAAAAATGCTATAATACTTCAGTAGGTAAGTTTGAATGAATTTTATTTGAACTTGGCACCCACTTATATATCACTTCTTTTCTTGCCATTGTCTTTACAGAACTTGGCTCCCTTTTTTCACAGTTATGTTTTTGTTACATATTATATACGCTTAAAGATAAAAAAAATAATACGCTAATTCTTCGTTTAGGTTTAAATTCATTGAGTTTTAAGCATTTAAACACTGATTTAACAAGCAATTTTCAAATGCATTTAATATCTTGCATTCGGGAAGGAAATGTGTTGGCTAGCCAAATTGCGTGGAGCGTTCGTCTTTTTTGCGCCAAATACTCGAATATATTTGAGATTTTTACTGAGATTCCGCCGCCAAATTTGACTAATGTTTTACTACATACATGAGTAGTTTTAAAAGCATTTTTCTTTTCAAAATAATTTAAGTATGCTCTTTAAGGAGACCTTCCTTGTGTTAACAATTTTGTTTTTGATTTGTTCTTTTTTATTTCTAACTCCTCCATCACGTGAGTTACAGACGAAACTAGCAGATGTAATTGCAAAAATGATGGTACTTATGATTTACATGTTATATGTTTATTTGTGATTTTTGAGTTCACTTTTGTCGCCAAACAATTTGACTTTAAGCCAAAAAGACGTAAGCGTGAATTAGGTTCAAGCGATGTTTACAATAAAGGTGATTTTACAAGTGTACGAAAGCATTATTTGAGTATTTTTTAAAATTCAAATGTACAATATATAAATAGCAGTTAATATTTTAAAAATGGAGTCAAATATTTTAATTTTAGTATAAATGTCTCCCACACACGCACATACTTATTGTAAAATAATTTAATTTCAGACATTTAAAAAAATTCTCATCATATTTTACTGCGAAAGCATGCCGGTTTGTTTTCCCCAAATTTGTGACCTGGACCCAAATTTGTGAATTTATAACCTCGAAGCCAGATTAGCTAATATTGTCCATTCTTTTTTTAATAAAAAAACATATCGCCAATTTCCCTTATACAAACGTTCAATGCTTGCAATGTTAAATAGTAAAGATTATTCTTAAGAAAATGTAAGGAATTATGCGTTATTTCTATCACGAAAAAAGACATTTTGCAATAAAAATTGCTTTCTGAAATCACTTTTCGATATTCCATTCCATTCGTCATTTCTTTTTTTTTTCCATGTCTTCCCTTCTTTTAGAAATATTATAAAAATATATTGCATGAATCTTCCATAATCAACCACCCTACAATTGGCGAATTTACTATATAACGTTGGAAGATTCGTTTATATTTGAAAGGAACCGTAGACGGTAAATCCGATTTCAGAAGATTACGCGAAATTTGTACTTAGCGATTAGTAAATTTATGTTTTTTTTTATATTATGGAGCAAGCGAACAAAAGAAGATTTACTATTATATATTTTTTATGTGCAGTTATTTTATTATCACTAAAAAAGCATTAATTTGAATGTAAAAAAAAAAAAAAAAAAAGAATTCAATGTTAAAGGTGGCCAATTGAACAATATTTGTTCATTTACCCTAGGTTTTTTTTTAAAAAAGCACCTCAAATTCAAATAAAATTTCAATCATTATAAAGCAATTTTGGCTGATGCACAGCCCGAGCAGCTGATCGTAGTGACAAAGTTTAGGTTTATTTTACTATCACTAAAAAAACATTACTTTGAATGTGGAAAAAAAAAAAAAAAAAAAAAAACCTTTCAAATACCAAAGGTGGCCAATGGAACAATATTTGTCCATTTACCCTAGGTTTTAAAAAAAAGTACCTCAGATTCAAATAAAATTTCAATAATTATAAAGAAATTTTGGCTGATGCACAGTCCGAGCAGCTGATCGTAAGCCATAAATTAACGTTTTTAGTTTTATTTAGGCAACAGACTGATGAATAATGATGTCTTAAAAATAAAAGCATGTTTATTTCTCCGTCTTATTACGCTCATTAGAGAAATGCGAAAAAAATCTTCGGTTTGCCAAAAAGATCACTACTAAAAATTTTGCATAACGAACTTTATTTATCATTCGCAAAGCGTTTTGCTAGGGAAATATCTAAAATTCAATCAACAGCAATTTGACATTATTTAATGGAATGTAGTTTGGCGCGTAATTAACTCTGTTTTGTAGCTAACTCTGGTACATTTGTAGACATATCGTTACGAACATTTCTAACGTTTCACATCAAACTTGGTTGTGGATTCAATTACGGATGATTGGGAAGATTTTATTGAATGAAAACTAGAGGTTTAGTTTTCTATTTGAATTAGTTATCGAGGTTATTTTCCTAGGTTAATAGTTGCATGATTAAAACTGGCATAAAAGAAACGGCAGTTAAAATGACATTGTTTTAATTTTATTCACACAATTCCGCTTTAAATATCTACTTTTACATGATTCACATATTTTAAAATATAAAAGTTAAATACTGCTTTGACTGTATTTACTCTACTGGAAATCGAAGATAAGAAACTGAAGAAAACCTGCCAAAAGAAGATGTATATTACCAAATGTAATGTAACGTAGAGAGAGATTGTATTTATGTTATCAGATCCAAACATAGCACCAAACTGAGAAGCCCGGAGTAAAAGAACTAACAAACGAAATTGAATAACCCGAACATTCTTAAGTTAAATGGTCAATCTCTGCAATCATTGTACTTCCCTCTTTTTTAGTAGTATGGTGATATGATCGTAATGGCCGCATTTCCCTCCCAAACTCTACATGATGTACTAAAGAGTTGCTTCTGAATTGCCCGTATTTCGTTTAACGCATCAGATAATATAATAGGGCAATGGCGTCCGATGCGTATTCAGAAAATGCAGAAGGACTTTCCAGGTGAAGGTCCATATTAATTTAAAATACAGGGTCGAATTCTCCATTTCGTTTGATTGAAGGTTTATTTGAAAAATGGTCCAACGCAGCGGGCTCAGCCTGCTAGTATCAAATATGTTTGGCACTTTTTATGTTACCAGGGGCGCAGGTGAGAAACCGGCAATTTTTTTAGAATCGCCATCATTCATATTGCATGTATTTAATTTCAAATATAAATCTTTCACTTACATAATTTACAATGTACATATTAAAAATACATATATTACATACATTTAAAATAAATGTATTTAACTTGTTTCATAATTAACACGTTGAGTGCCACGTCAGTGACCGGAGACTGATACTGAACTTTCCTTTTAGGCCGCGTCAGCCATCAGTGATTGACACTTATAGATTGTGCAATGGGAATCTTATTTCGTGGCTCAAACGGAAAGACAGAGAAAATACTTGGCATTCAACGTGTTAATAATAATAATAATAAGAAGAAATAATACCATAAATAAGAACCTTTTATTTCAACGTGAAAGCTTTGTTTTTAATTTACTCATGTGCGAAAAATAAAAATTGCTTTGACGAGAAAAAAAAAAAAAAAAAAAAAAAAAAAAGAAAAAGAAAAAAACCCATTGGTGAGATTTGCGCCCGGCTAACATAAAAGCACTTTATAAGGATGATAATAATAATACTATTGCGTTTACCTAGCATTGATTACAAATCCATTGTATTATGTAAGATACGAGAAAAATGCACCAAAAGACAATTATTTACTTTTATAGGGTTTTGTAAAAGAACGTTATACAAGTTTTTAAAAAATGGCCAGTAGAAGTTTATAGTAAAATTCCATTCTTCATGTCACTCCACCCCCAGCCCCCCCCCCCCCCCCCCCATACATGCAAAAAATTAGAATTTCTTATTAAAGGGTCTCAGGACTCTATAAATTGGGAAAAAAGACAAAAAAAAGACCATTTTCAACATTTGATATCTTAAAATGTATATGATATAAAAACACAATTTTTATTGTGGATGAAAGATATATGTATGTTCTTTCATTTCATGTATTTAAAAAATTGCATGTTGCAGAATTAGAATTTACAAGGGGCTCGAAAATGCCAGACATTTGACGAGCAGAAAATCGGCGTAACAGATGACGCGCACGATTACAAAATAATTTTTGCAACTAGAATGAAAATTTTGGTGCCTGCTTATACTTCGAATTGTAATAATTACCTGAACTTAAATAAATTTGTACTTAAAGAATTATTATATTTTTAATACAAAGTTGTATTTAGTTAATGCAAAATTTAAAAATTTCAACAGTATACTCACCTAAAAAATATTTTTTTGAACAATAAAAAGGAAATTTAAGGTTTTATACAGACTAACATGAAACATATGTTTTGAAAATTTCATGAAAAAAAATTTCAGAAGTTTTTGAGATATTGTGCGCGTTATGCCCAAAAACGTCACTTAGAGAAAAATGACTTCAAAGTTTCGGAAACATCGCTTCAGCTATTGAGCGGGTATAATTCTAAAAGCCATAACTTCTGTTCTAATGAGAATTTCAAGGAAACAATTTTATCAAAATGTTCAGAAAAGATAGGAGTTTAACATCCAAAAAAATTAAAATTTCGAAAATTTTAAAGCTTTAAGAGTCCTGAGACCCCTTAAATAAAAAAAGGCGTACTAAATCAAAATTAATTTCAACATGGTTCATGTAGTGCATTTTGTTTGCAATTTCTTGACTTTGTAACTTTCGCAGCCTCTGTCTGTTTTTTGGTGCGGTTAATAATCAGAAGGTGAAAGTAGTTCTACAGGCTGACACATTTCATCCATGCCATTCCTTTGATTATCGAAATCAGGTTTTTGCAGCTGATATTACCACTCAACTTTAACATGACTGAAAAATAAATGGGTGGGAAAAAAATTTCATAAGATTTCCATGTTCAAATTTTACATTTTTTTTCATTATACACAAGAAGCGATAACATTTTGTTACCGTCATCTTTTAGAAAAAATAATAACTGTTTAGCTAAAACCAATTTCCGCTGCAAGTTTGTTTTGTTTTCTCAATTAGATCTATTTCCCCTTTTAACGCAACAACAACAACAACAACAACAAAAAAAAAACAGTCAACATTATTAAAGATACAATTTTAAATAGACTATGTTTTTCTAAATATCATGGGTAACATTCTTTATCGTTTTAATCTAATTAACAGGTTTAATATTTTTTTGATTAATAAAAATATTTATTTTTTTACTCCATGAATTAATTTAAAATGTGTCCTAAATACACACACACACACACACACACACACACACACACACATACATATATATATATATATATATATATATATATATACCGGTTGTCCCAAAAAGGACTGACTGATTTTAAAATTCAATAACTTCCAAACGGTGACAGATATTTAAAAAATTCTTGCAGGAGGGTTATGCATAAAGTCAAAAGTTTTATTACAGTGATTTTCGATTTTAGTTCCAATTACAAACAATAGATGGCGCTGTAAGTAATAGTCGCTAAATACAGGCTCGATTTTTGGTCCTTTCTGTTGTTCCATGCAGAAAAGGAGATGGAAATGTATTATCCGGGCCACATAGTACCAAAAATCGAGCCTGAATTTAGCCTCTATTGATCGTAGCGCGATCTATTGTTTGTAATTCGAACTAAAATTGAAAATCACTGTAAAAAAACTTTTGACTTTATGCATAACCCTCCTGCAAGAATTTTTAAATATCTGTCACCGTTTGGAAGTTATTGAATTTTAAAATCAGTCAGTCCTTTTTGGGACACCCGGTATATATATATATATTTGTGACATTTGAATAATAAAAATACTACTAGATGGCAGCACCAAAATTTGTCTTTTGACGATAAGCTATAAATTTTGTCTTTTGCAGCTCCTTTTCAGTTATAATTTCCTACACCAGGTGGGATTTTTTAGCTAAATTTTGATGATATTGTTAAATAGTAATTAATTAATTTAATAGTGAATTTTAGTTATTTTAAATAATTTAATTACTTTCTATTTATTTTATTTTATATTATATTAATTCCATTTATCATGGTATTTCAAAATGTATTAACTGCATCCTTTGGTATCAATTACTGTGATTTCTTAACTGTTTTATTCACCTTAATCTTTACGATATTTTGGTAGCCATGTGCGCGTGGATATATTGAAAAATACTGAAATATTAATCGGTATGTTGTGTATTATTTCTATTTTATATCCTATAAATATTTAAACAGCTTTTATTGATTTTTCCATTTCATATTATTTGTTTCTATTCTGTTTTCATTTTTAATCTATTCACTTGATTATAATGGTTGTTCGGGCACAGAGAAAAATAATTTTTAGCTTTAGCTTATTTTTCTCACAGAAAACAATCATATTGCTTATATCATTGAATTCTGTGCCCTTGAAAACGTAATTCAATATATAAGCTTTTCCATTATTTGTCGGTGTCCACTTTCTTATTTTTTCTTCCATAATAATTCTTATAATAAATTATTTGGCACTTTTTTTATACTTACGGCTTTAATTCATAATATTACGGTTTTTGATGGTGGTAGGTTATGTTTAATTAATGGTTATATATATATATATATATATATATATATAACCTCTGTTGCTGCATTTACATTTGGTAGAATAAATAATAAACAAAATCCCAGAAAACACTACTAATTTATATTGCGGAAAACATTTTCTAGAGACAAAATTGGTATTTATTTGATTCTGTTCATAATATGGTCAGAACTTCAAGCAATATCTCCAGTTTTCGATGCGAGTGTATTTTTTCTTTGAAACTTCCCAATTTTAATTTTAAATATCGTTTTAAAGATAAAATCTTCTTTCTAATTTTATAAAAATAGATAAATAAAGTTTACAATGTTTATAAACAGTCAATTTATATACTTTTTTTTATAGATTCAAATTTTGAAGATGAGAGCCTCATTGTCACAGGAGCACGTGAGGCAGCTGTCCCGTATTGGGAGTATCATTATTTTCGAAATGTAATTGTCACCTTATTTAAGTGTAGAATTGCTGTCATGAAGAAGGCTGTAATTGCAATTCGGAAATAGTGGTGAATGTCTGCTCTAGCTCCCAAAATGAGCTCTGTTGACGATATAAACTGTAACTTCTGTACAATATTTTTCTTTTTATTACTTCAAATAAAACTTTAAAAGACTAAAATTTACTTTAAAAATAACTAATATATTTAAACAATATTGGTGCTACTTAGTAAAATCTTTATCTTAAAAGTAGCACATAAATTACCTTGTACAGTATATGTAATTTTTTTTCTCCCAAATGGGCATTATAAACGATAAGTATAGTATGGCAGTGCGGACAAAATTTTATAAAATATCGATATATCGTCTTAAAGATATCATTGGCGGAACGAAAAAATGAACAAAAACATCGTTATATCGGAAACATTTTCCTGGTTACTTAGCACATAAATTTGTTTATTTATTTTTATGTTAATTAATAATTAATTTAAAACCTACTTTTAAGCTTTAAAAACAAATATTTTTATCTTTTACATTTAAGTTGATCAAATCTTTAGCAGTACACTGTTAAAAATAGCTGTTGCTTTACAGTACTTTACTGCATAATTTTACTGTAAATTACTGTATTGTAGTAAATATTGCGCTTGCCCGCTAAATATCAGTCACGGACAATAATAAGCTGTTATTGACCGTAACTGATCATTTTTTCAGTATTAACCTCACTCTAACAGTCATATACGGTCGAGGGGATAATGTAACGCAACCTTTAACGGCAGATCACGGGCTAGTCCAGTAAATTACTGTTACTCGCGATCGCTAACCGTGATCTAACGGCGGATTACGGTGGCATAGCGGCGCGCGCATTCTAGCAATCTAAGACCACGTTTTTTACCGAGAAATTCAATAGCAGTGTTGATGGCAGCCATCTTGCCTATAAGTGATTGTCCATACGTAGGTGCTAGCGGATGCTAGCTGTAGCAGTGATGGATAATACTCTAATTCTAGATGATTGCCAGCCTTTCCATTTTAAAACAAGGTAAGTGGCAGTTGTTTGTGTACATATCATTTAAATATTCGCATAAGTTCCCGTTATAATTTAAAGAAAATCGCTCTACTAATGTGTAATAAAATAGTAATAATAATACAATAATACATTATTTTATTATATATTGTTAATACATTATTATTGTGCTTTTAAACTATTATTATATTACTAAATTATTATGCCTTTATATTACTATAACGTTGTTATATTATTATTATGTTTTTATATTATTATTACATTATTATTAAATTACGTACATTATCAGTAATCTATTCAATCTCAGAAAAATGCACATTTCGCAACTGCAAAACCTTTTAATAAATTCAATTAAAATTGTCTTCCAAATTACACTCACCACCTTTCCTTTCATCATCCTAAAATGATAACAATAATAGTAATAATAAAATGGATAAATAAAAAATAGAAAAATTGCTACGATTATCAAAAAATTTATATTGCAGTGAAACAAGAATTCAAATTAATAAAAGAGGTATGCAATAGTTGTGAAAATATTTTATAATGTTGCCAATTATTATGTAATTTAATCTAATATTGTAAAGGTTTTTTTCTTATATTTCACACCAATTGCTGAAAAGGTATTAAATAAAAACTATAAAAATAGCTAAAGGGTTTTAATAGACTGTTTACATTTTCATTAGATTCTCGTTCAATACATTTCTGTTAATACAATTAATAAAGTATCCTTTTTTAAAAAAAATTAAAAATTTTAATTCTGTGTAATAAGTATGTGTGTGAGGGGGGGGGGGGGGGGTGGAGGAGTGTTTGGAGTTTTATCATTTATTAAGTTTTTTTAACATCAGATTTTAGCGATATTAACTTTGTAGGGTGAAGAAAGGAAAAGCGGTTACTGAAATCTGGAAAATTATTTTAAATGAATTTATTTAAAAGTGGAAATCTAAGTTTTAAGTGTTGTGAAAGGTCCATTTCTCTGAGATTGAATTTTGTAAAAGACAGATTACAGATAATGTACAATAATGTAATATAATAATAATCCAGTAATAATTATATTATTATTCCTCGTTTATTACACATTACAGTAACGTTCTTTTGATAGTTTTTAAATTAAAACGGAAACGTATGCGAATATATAAATGACATGTAAATACATAAAAAGCTGTTAATTATAATGTTTTAGAATGAGAAGTCTGATAATCCACTAAAATTAGAATATTATCTATCGCTGTTGCTAGCACTTACGTAAAATGCAGTTTCAATTCCCTAAAAGATAGAAAACACAGAGAATTTATATCTCTTTAATGGAAATTGAAACAAAATAATTGATACTAACAAAGAAAAAAAAGGGAAAAAAAGTCATAAACGGCCAAATACACCCCTATTACTGTGATTTACGGTCAGATACGTTCTTGAAAGTTACTGTGGTTTACGGTCAGATACGGTCTTGAAAGTTACTGTGATTTACGGTCAAATAGGTTCAAAAAATTTACTGTCATTTACGGCCTAATACAGTCTAAATAGATAACGGCACATACTGTAATATTACGGGAAAATGCTGGAATCTGTGCTGCCAGGCTTTTCCCGTAATCCAACGGTGAATTTTTATCAGTGTATTCTTGATGCAATCCATTTAAATATAGTAATTTTGAACTCAGACGATATTTTTATTCCGTAACTATATTTCTAACCTTAGAAAGTGTTTGCCATCAAGAAAACATAATATTTATTGTCTTCTTGAAACACAATGCTGTGATAAACGTTCTGTAGGCTTTCCAAATTTCCAAAGGATTTGCTTTATAATAAAACACTCATACTACAATAGAACAGAGTATAGATGGCTGGTGACTTCCCCAATATGGTTTATTAGTGAGAAATTGCAGACTCAAGCATCGGCCGGAATAGCTCAGTGGTTAGAGCAGCAGTCTTGTATACTGTGGTTCCGGGTTCGAGTCCTTGCTCTGACTAATTTTTCACTCCAGTTGGGTTTATTGTATTTATTGTTTGTATGTCTGTATAATATTTATATATACCTTTAATTTGCTTTATGTTTGCTATCATAGGTGTTAATGAATAGTAATATAACTCAAAATTATTTAAATTATGAGGCAATGCTTTTCTGACGGTATTACGAATATTTTCACATTACACAAAATTCTTAGCTGCATTAAACCAACATATATAACCAGTATGTAAAATAAGAAACTATGAATAACCCACAGAATTGTCAGAGGAGCTTGCAGGTTTAATTAATAGCGAAGATGCGTTATTTACATACATACACACACACCCACACATACATGGTGACTTTTCACCTCTTTTCACAGTGGTGACTTCACAGTAGGGTCTCTGTCACCATTTGACAAAGTCATGGGACAGAAAGTCACCATGTGACTTTAATGTGACATTATTTGGTGATTTATCATAATGCAACGTTCACAATGACCTTGAAATTCAGTCTCCAGATGAGAGTCACACGAGAGTCTCAATGAAACGACATTGTAAAGTCACCTGGTGACTCGCCACCAAGCAGCAGTCACAGTGACCTGTCAGTGGAGTCACTTATAGTAATCATTTGAGACTCATAAAAGAGACGTATGGAATTTCCTATTTTTTGTTTCGCCGTAGTGACTGTGACTCTTGTGACCATGTGTGACCTGAATGAGATGTTATATGGACTAGCTGTTCTGCAAGAATAGTAATTATTCGAATTATATTAGTTCCTTTTGAGTATTCGCGTGAATGAAAATTGGCATATATATATATATATAATAAAGATGAAATCACCAATATATGAACAAATGGTAAAATTCTAAAGATGAACAAGATATGAACATAGGAGACCAGTATGTAAAATAAGAAACTATGAATAACCCACAGAGTCGTCAGAGGAGCTTGCAGGTTTAATTCATAGTGAAGATGCGTTATTTACATCTATATTTAATTAGGTAATTGCTTTCTGCAGGAATGTATTTATTTATTTAAAATTATTTTTAAAAAATAAGTGAAGAATTCTAAAGTTGATGGCAAGAAATGTTGATCAATCAGCCCTTATCGATCAGCAGAAAGCGTACCCCAACCATTATCAAACTGATGAGCCTAAAATTATACAGCGAGGGCAAGGTAACACCTTTATGGCATCAAAACTTATTTCCAACCTGACGTTTCTATGACAAGGGGAAAATATAAGAATACATTACTTTTTTTTTTCATAATTGCAACACTTCCATAGTTCCATATAAATCCACGGATGATAAGACTCATTCTGAGTAGAATTAAATAGGATAAGGGTACGATACCCATTTTTTACCTAAAATGGGCCCTTCATGAGCAAGACAAAACAAATGCGCTTGAATTATAAAGGAGAGAGGGAAAAAAATGACAGCCCATGAAAAGGAATCTCATTTTTTATACATAAAAATGCAAGACAAAAAGGAACTGCCTGGCTTTTGATAAACAAAAAAAATAAAAATAAAAGGAGTAGTGAAGGGGGCTATACATTCAAAAAAAGGGGGAGGGGGGTTAGGTTCTGATACGAAAGAATGGGAGCATGACAATAAGGGGGTGTCGAGCGCGCGTCCAATGAGGGGAGGAGAGGTTGCGTGGGCAGCTGGTAGCAGCTGCTAGTCGCGCGTCGGATCTTTTGTGAGGATGCGGAGCTATTGTCCTACGCTCGCGGATGCCGTCATAGTGCAGGAGACAAAAACGCAAAAGGATAAAAGCGAAATAACGGAGTACGAGCATCCCCACCTCCCCGTGCTCTTGCAATACTTTGTGAAAAAATATGAAAGAAAAAAGACACAGATACATTTAAGAATACATCTTACAATTTTGTCCGGGAGCCGTAATACTGTTGTATGTTACACGTGCCTTACTTTATACTATCGACAAGAATGATTTTGTGTCAGTGCAAAGAGAACTTATATGAGACGTAATGAACGGTCGAAACCAAAAAGATAAAAGTGAATTAACGGAATGCGAGCCTATGCACCTCCTTGCACTCTTGCAAAACTTTGAAATTAAAGAGACAGAAAATAAGTAAAGACAGTACATCTTACAGTTTTATTCGGGAACGGCAATGTTGTAGTATGTTACACATACGTTACACATACGTTACAAATATAGAATGTGAGAGAGAATACATTTCTATCAACGTAAAGAAAAAATTATATGAGACGTAATAAGCTAATGAAATGAAAAGGATAAAACAAAAACTAATGCATTACGAGCATTCTGTACCTTCACATGCTATTGCAATATTACACTGAGAGAAAAAAGAAAGAAAAAAGAAAGAAAAAAGACACAGATACGCGAAAGAATATACCTGTATGCTACAGAATACTGTTGTATGCTACAGTTGCTTTACTTTATGGGTCATTCCATGCAAAAAAGCAAATCAGCTGTGGCAGACATGTCAGAGATTTTAATGAAAATCAGTATATAAGTAGATCATATCTATTTATGAGTAAATGTAAAATAATAGATTTCAGGATTGTTTATTTAAGTATTAAAATTTACATTAAAAGTGGATGCAAAATCGAGGTTTTGTCTACATGCTAAAAATTTCAATTTCGATTACTAACCTTAGGAATGGAAAGACTATATTAAAAATTATTTATAATTAGGAATAAATAATAAGTAACAGATTGGCGTAAGTTAGTAATTGTATTTTTATTCCGTAATGAGAAAAAAATTATTTTTCAAAAATTATGAGGGCAAAATGCAATATTTTTATTGCTCATTTAAGCAAGAAGGACAGCTCTGACAAGTTTACAATTTTTTTTGACGTTATAGCTAAAAGTATATATTTTAAATATCGAAAATTTCATTTTTGCCTTTTTATTCCTTAATGAGAAAAAAAATAAATAGTAAAAAATGTTGAGTGCAAAATGCAATATTTCTATCACTTCTTTGAAAGTGAAGGGAAGCTTTCTAAATCTTTTAAATTATTTGATATCATTGATAAATGTGTATATTTTAAATGTAGAAACTTTTATTCTTACTTTCAGTTAATTTTTAGCTCAAGAATATATTTAATTAGAGTAGGAAAAAATGATTCAGTTTGGACAAAAAATTACGAATTAATCCTAAATCCAGATACAAAAACAGCATTCATTTTTTTTCACCTTGAAATCGTGCAATATTTTAAGAAACAAGCGCGAATTCAAAGAGAAATAGCTCATGAAATGTAACAGATATTACCTTTTTGAACCCATTTTTGCTATGTTAGGAATCAAAAGACAATCTTGAATTTTTTTGAGCATATCATGGACTTATTGATCTTTATGTCTGTGCAATATTGTTAATGTCGGACCTTTCCTTTATTTATATTTTACTCATACATAAGAGGAAAAATTACGATTTTGTAATTTTTTTTTAAAGTTTTTTTGAAGATGAAGGAAATAAATGGCAACTTTCAAACTTGGAGAATTTGATCTTCATATGTAATACTACACCAGACATCAATTTCACAGATGTTTTTCAATTCCTTTGATTTTTATAACGTTTCTAATTTATTCAAAATTCACAAATCTTCAATTTTTACAACAAATTAAAGATTAATCATGGTGTTGCCAGATTATTATTACTCAATAAATAGGAAGATAATTTTTCAGAGGTTAAAATATTGCAAAAAAAATTTCATTTCTGTTAAATAGTTTTCAAGATACAGAACTTCAAACTTGCAACTTTATCGATAGCACACACGTCATTCTTTATCACAAATTTTTTAAATGTCCAAAACTGTTAAAGTAATTTATTTTTTTGTGAAGATATTTTGCATAGCTCTATTTTAATTTGAATTGAACCTATGTATCAAATTTTATTAAAATCGGTTACTATGTGGCCATGACTTTTTTTTAAAATTTTTGCTCATTTTACGTGGAATGACCCTTATACTAAATATCGATAAGAGTATGTTTATATCTGTGCAAAGAGAAGCTTGTATGGGAGGTTTTAAACTATTAACCAAAACGGTAAAATTGAATTGCCATATTCCGAGAATCGCAATCACCCTGCGCTCTCGAAAAACTTTGAAAATATATAAAGACTGATATAAATTTAAGAAAATATTTTACATTTTTGTCCGGGAACAGCAATACCGTTGTATGCTATGCGTTCCTTACAATTATAGAATACCGACAATAACATATTGCTGCCAAAACAAATAAAAACCTAATAAAGATGTGTAATAAATTAATTAAAAAAAAATAATAAAATAAAATGAAAATAAGGAAATATGAGCATTCCCACTTCACCTTGTTCTGATATTCTTTAAAATAAATAAATGAATAGGCAGAAACATATTTAAGAAATCATCTTACAACTGGGCAAGAGCATCTTTCTATTAAAATAAAGAGAAACTTGTATGAGACGAAATAAACTAACGAAATCAGAAGAATAAACGAAAAACAACACACAGTGCAAACATTCCCAACTCTCAGTGCTATTTGCAATAATTTGAAAATAAATAAATAAATAGACAGTAACACATTTAGAAATGTATCTTACAGATGTACAAGAACATCTTAATATCAACGCAAAAAGAAACTCGAGATGTATAATAAATTAATGAAACCGAAAGAAAGAAAAATAATGAAGTTTGAGCATCCCCACGTCACGTATTCTTACATTCTTCAAAAATAAATAAATAAACAGACAGAAACATATTCAAGAATATATCTTACAAATGGACAAAAGCAAATTTCTATCAACGTAAAGTGAACTTGTATGAGCCGTAAAAAACAAACGAAATCAGAAGGATAAACGAAAATAAATAAATAAAAGACGGAGTTCGAACATTCCCGCTCTCAGTTCTCTTTAAAATAGTTTGAAAATAAATAAATAAATAAATAAACAGTAGCGCATTTAGAAATGTATCTTACACAGATGTAACAGGAACATTCTTCTATATCAACGCCAAAAGCACCTCGTATTAAGTGTAATAAAATAATGAAACCGAAAGAAAGAAAAATAATTAAGTGTGAGCATACCCACTTCACTGTGTTCTTACATTCTTCAAAAATAAATAAATAAACAGACAGAAACATATTTAAGAATACATCTTACAAACGGGCAAAGGCATTTTTCTGTCAAAGTAAAGGGAACCTTGTATGAGACGCAAAAAACAAATGAAATCAGAATTATAAACTAAACTAACTAAATAATAAAAGACGGAGTTCAAGCATTCCCGCTCTCAGTGCTCTTTACAATGGTTTGAAAATAAATAAATAAACAGACAGTAACACATTCAGAAATGTACCTTACAGTTGTACAAGAGTATCTTTCTATCAAAGGTAGAGTGGTAGAGGTAGCTTGTGGTAGCTTGTGGTAGAGGTAAATAAATTAATTAAACAATCAGAATGAAAAATACTTAAGTGTGTGCATACCTACTTCACTGTTCTTACATTCTTCAAAAATATATAAATAAACAGACAGAAACATATTTAATAAATTTAAGAATACATCTTACAAATGGATAAAAGCATCTTTTTATCAAAGTAAATGGAACCTTGGTATGAGACATAATAAACTAACGAAATCAGAAGGATAAACGAAACATAACGGAGTAAGAGCATGTCCCCACCTCCTCGTGCTTTTTATTAATAAATGAATAAATAAATAAATGAGGGAAACATTGAAATGAATAAATAAATAAATAAATACGAAAATATAGACATACATTTAAAAATAGAAAAGAAGAGTAAGAAAAATAAGGAAAAATCCCTTTTAAAGTATTTCTCACCCAGATAAGCACTGAGAAAGTTGCATTTAAAACAAAAGAAATATCCAAATGATATTTTAATAAACTTCTATTGCTATTTAAAAAACACTCAGATGCTTAATATAGTTGTTTTAAATTTATAAATAATACACTTAAAAAAACTTTAATGAAACACTTTAGTTTTAATAAGTATAAACAATTTAATATGACTTAAAGAAGTTTGAATTGCCCATAAAACGTTCATCTTCTAAAAACAAAAAACAATTTAAAAAAAATGAAGCAAACTTTTCATGAATTTCTTATTTTCAGAAAGGAATTCTGAAGTAAGAAATAGTTAATTGAAATCCAGAAAAAATAAAAGTTTTATTGTTGCAAAATAAAATAAACAACCACTCAACTACTACCTGTATTATTTCATATATTATACTATTCCATTTTCTATACATAAAGAAACAGCACAACAATGAAAGCGGTATCATACAACAGGCTTTTAAACAGGCGGATTTAGTGAACTCGCATTTGATTTTAATTTTTTATATTATTTGAAATTATTTTGTTTGTAGTCAGATTAAGGGTGTATTTCGAAAAAATATTTTTCCACCCTCAACAGCTCGAAATTTTCCGAGACATTTTCAGACTCATTTTTAAAGGTAAAAATATGAAACTTGCTGGTGTGATTTCTGAAGGCATGTTTAACATGCCGTGTGATTTCATTTTCAGCCCAATTAATTAGAATTTGATTTTTAAACAATTATTTTCTCAGTATGACCATTTTTTTCATTCCCAGAACGCCCGCTTCGGAAAATTCGGTTCAAAACGCCCACTTTGACAGCGTTTTTTACAGTATTTTCTGCATTTATAAAAAAAAATTAAGAAGCACGGCACATTATATAGTTTCTAAATAAGAGAATTTCCCAGTTTGATGCGTTTGAGAGCAAAAATGAATTTTAAAATGAATCAGAAAATAAGCAGTTTGGATCGGAATACACCCTTAAAAGGCAGCCCAAACAATCTATATAATAAAAGCCTATAAGTCATGTAACTGTCATAAACAAATACGGATAGGCCGCTTCGCTTTTGATATGCCAATGCCAAGCGGTCATTTTTAGTTAAAATTATTTTTTCGAATAAAACTTCATAAAATTGCATTCTTATAAAAATAGTTTTTTTTTTTTTTTTAAATAATGTTTGAGCGATCAATTATGTTCAAATAATTATATATTCTGAAATAACTTTAATTAAAATTAGGTTGACAGCCCAATATTTCTTTCCATCAACGTAAAGATACACAAGTGATTCATTCATCGTGAACGATAAAAATCTTAAAAATGAAGATAATCATTCACAAAGCAAGTTCTCGAGCCATGAATTTTGCAGCACTCTCTGGTGTCAGAAAAATAATTCCGCCCTATAGGTCACTCAAAGTTTAGTATAATTCTGCTATGTGTAGTGCCATACAATTCAACTTCCTTCACGATTTTTAATACACTTTTATGTTAGCCTGGCGCAAATCTCACCAACAGCATTTTTTGCTCGCTAATAGGAGTTGTTATTTTTCGCGTGCGTAAATTAGAAACAATACATTGATTCTGAAATAAAATGTTTTTGTTTATGATGTTATTTTTATCTATTTATTTTGTATTTTAAAAGGGACAAGTGAAAGGCATGGGTTTTAAATGTATGTAATATATGCTTTTTAAATTAATATATTTGAAATTAAAGTTGTGTATTTTAAATAAAAGAATGCAACATGAATTATGGCAATGGGAACAATATTTGGCGATTTACCACTTGCGCTCACCTAACATAAAAGTACCCGATCTTTTCTTGATGTAAGTTACATGTAAGTCAACTCAACCCGTGTAATAATATTTAATTAATCAAATTTTAAAATGAATCGTCAGTTAATCTGTTCCAGGAAGATAGATCACTTATAACATAAACTTTTTAACAAAAAAAAAGGGGGGGGGGGGGAGAACCGATTCCAAAATCTACTCCAAAATAAATTATGTCACGTGATGAAAATTGTTTAAAGTGATTTTTTTTTTTTTTCTTAAAAAGAACTGGATCAGTTTTGATGGAATTTAAATGGTTTCAATTCGAGAGTATGCTTTTTAATAAAAAAAAATCACATGAATCGGCCGCGTAGTTTCGGAAATCTTCGAACATACGTAAAAAAAAAAAATAAATAAATAAATAAAATAAAAATACATACGAGGCAAATTGAGAAACTCTACCTTTTTTTTTTTTTTTTTTTTTTTTTTTTTTTCCCCAGTCGGTTAAAAATGATTGATTCCAATCACATTTACTTTTCTCAATGACCAAAATAGTAATTTGATATACAATTATTAAATACACTCATGTTCAAAATTAAGATAATTTTTCAGATTTGGTCGATTATCTCCAGAATTACTAGGCAGATTTTAATGAAATTAGGTATGTACTCACTTTGATATAATGGAAACAACAGTAATATTAATAACAATTCAATAGTTACGATTCAGTTTATCGTATTCAATATCCACGCATGGCCATGCGTAAGACATATCAGCATTGGATGGTATAAAACAAAGTTTATAATATTGAAGAAAATAATTGGTTAATAGTGGGTTACACTGTAAAAAAAGGGGGACTAAAAAAGTGGAAATTGTACTGGCAATCGAAACGCCATTACTATTTCCGTATTTTAACGCAACTTTTCTCCCTTAAATTACAGAAATATTTCCGTTTTTCTGGAATTTACGGGGGGAAATTTCCATTAAAATACGGAAATAGTACTGGTGTCTCGATTTCTAGTACAATTTCCGTATTTTCCGTAGTCCGTTTTTTTTTTTTTTATTTATTTTTAAACAGTGTATGGTCCTCTCTTACAATTGTATAGCTCTCACAATGTGAATTCATACCAGAAATCAGGCAGTTTATGAGTCCCTATGGTAGTTAGTCTCACTCTTCCAGCAACGCTATTTTCAGATCATGGGTGGTTCTGGGAGGTGGAAAGCGATTTGCAATTGTCCTCTCCAGAGCGTCCCAGCCCTGCTCTATATAGGGTTTAGGTCTTGAAGTCTGGCTGGCCAATCCATCAAGGGAAAATCCTCACTTTCCAGAAATTCTTCGACCAGATGAGCTGTATCTGGGCGCGCGTTGTAGTCCACATTAAAGTGAAATCAGAGCCCACTACATCCCTGAAAAGGTGAACATAGGGTACCAAGATATTATTTCTACACCTCACACCAGTCACAGAGCCTTTTGGAAATACATGGAGGACTGTGCGTCCATCCAACCTGCCCAGACCACCAAACCTCCTTGCCATAGTGGTCTTTTTCTCGGACGTTCAAGGGTACGTAGCGAATCCTTGGTTTTCTCCTGGTGAAAGTACATCGAGAATCAGTGTTCAGCCTGAACCGAGACTCATCAATGAATGGAACGGTCCCCCATTGATCCCTGGTCCAAAGTCCATTTTCTTTGCACCATGCTAAATGGATCCTTCCGTGTGCAGAAGTGCAAGCAACATGTATTTTTGCAAACAGCTCTGTGTCATGTAGCCATGTAGAAAAAGTAACCCTTGAAACTCGGTTTCCCGTGACTGCATAAACGCCACGAGCGAGCTAGGCTATGGCACTCGTGTTACGCATCGTTATAATGGACAAATAGCGATCTTCCTTGGTCATCGTGGCTCTTGGACGACCTTGTCAAGCTTTCTCTCTATGAATCCAGTATTCTTAAACCGTCCTCATAAGGTGGATACGATGCTGGGCGTTACATTGAAGTCTCCAGCAATCTGCATTTGAGACTGCCCTGTCTTTCCGCTATTCGGCACCTCATTTCACCTTCCAAACGTTGGTGGTTACTCATTTTTAATGTTTGCTTTTGAATTTCATCGAATGTTGCAAAAAACACCAAGATTTTCGGCGAGGTGTGGAAGCGAATGAAACGCGAAAATTATCACGCTCGCTTATAAAGCCTGTTCCTCTACTCGCTCCGCTCCGCCCATACACACATGTACGCTTTACGTATTCGACACTAAAGATTTGCATCTTTGTTTCGAAGCGTTTGTTTTACTCTTCGTTCAGTACTTTTCATGAAATTCGACAAAATATTCGAAATTCACTTAATTTTGAACATGAGTGTAACATAACACTAGATTGACGGCTTTTAGCTAAGATAGTTACGATGGTAGTCATAGTATTTTTGGCTGTATGTTACATTCACTGGTATGAATATGATACATTATATTCTAATCGCATACACTATGACTATATTTTACCTAATCTATATCTATATTAGATTAGATTATACACAGTGGCGTGGCGTCCGGTCATCGCTGGATGCGGCGATGACCAAGCAATATTTTAAAACTCTTAATAAGCTTTTAAAACTCTACGACCCAGTTTTAGTAGAACATTTGGAGTTCATGTATAAGTGAAGGTAAGATTTAAAGTTTCTTTTTTGAACATTCAACCATTGAATTTTAGAGTTAATAATTTTTCACCACAAACTTAAATAATTGCGATGACCACCGAAAAATTTCACGCCACGCCACTGATTATACAGTAATATATAAATCGTTCTGCAATTGTTTTAACAATTTCTACTACATAATACTAATTATAGAGTTACAATATCGAAAGAAAAAAATAAGGGGCTAACTGCAATTAGTATTATTAGCGCTATTGTTGGCGTGTTGTATTTACATGGTAACGGATCTTAAAAATCAGATAATATTAAGAATAAATATCAAAGTCAGTGCTATGAAAACTGTAGTATGCAGCCTAATTATGACACATTACCCAAGATGATTAGGTGAGAATAATGATAGATTTTCTAATTTTCTACTCCAAAGCTAAGGTAAAAAAAATATATAGGGTAAAAGCACTAATAGTCGGCCACTTAAGCGATTTCTTTTAGTATATAGCTCAAAGCGGAATTTAAAAAAGCAATACAACATTTTTAACAGGGACACATGTTAATGTATACTTTTCTTTCACTGTTTCAGCAATTGTTTTTTAAAAAAACTGATTATAGTTTTTATTTATAAGAAGTTAAACTTAAAAGTAGCAAAGGTCTAGTAGTCGGCCACTCAATTCTAGTGTTCGGCCATCACTGGACCAGTAGTCGGCCACTTAAATGCTTTGTTATTAAAATAACTTAAAGTATAACTTTTATAAACAGAACAACATTTTAATGATAAAATGTGTTAATTTATTCTTTTTTTATAATGTTGCAGTAATGATTTAAAATATTATAATAGTATTTAACACTTTCCAACATAGTTTAAAAATGTTTGTGAATTTGGATTGTCTTCAGTCTTTCCGAGTTCTAACACTCGTAAATTTACTCGAATCTCCTTGAATTTTTTGTATGTTTTTGACGTTAACAATAGCATGATTGCTATTGAAAATAAAGTGTGTAGAATTTATAGTTCATCTACAGGGACAGTCAAAAGTATTCCGATGCATTACGCTCAATGAGAAAAAAATGCTTCAAGTTTATTTTAATGATGTTGGCCATTTCAAACAAAATGAAATTGATATGCATTCATGAAGTGCATTTAACTACGCATTCTGGACAATATGGGGTCCAAAGAACTTATTATTCATTTATAGGGCCCGCAAAAGAATTCCTTTACATAATAGTGTCAGGGGATAAGCGGTTTGCAGCGTATTTTAGTTCTGTTATACTAATCAAATAGAATGAAATTGATATACTACATCACTGAGGCTTACTACAAAATACTTGTTGTATAATATGATATGCATAGCATTTATCGTTCATTTACAGGGAAACACAAAAAATTCGAATACAGTACTGTATCTTTCTATTAGCGATAATTGCTGGAAGTGTTATTTTGTTTATGACATGCGCTTTTAAGTTTAATTAAATCTTCGCTTAGTATGCGGTGTGTATAACTGATATAGATCATATACAAGGCTACACAAAAGAGTTTGTAAGCTTTGCGGAGTATCAGCGTGAATGGCTTAAAATAGGCTTTTAATTGAGTTATGCTCTTTCAAGCTGAACTATATTTAGTATACTAAGAGATGTCTGTATAATATAAATAAAATCATATACAGGGCCACGTAAAGAACTGAATATATGACCATCCAGGGATAATAATGTGTAGAAGTATGATTTCAGTAGTTTTAAACACATTTTAGCCTGAATTAAATTTTAGCTTAATATGTGCGGCATATAAAAATCTGTTGGTAATATACAAGGCTGTACAATATAATTCAAGTATGTTTCTATATATAGTAGTAGAAATTGCGGAAGGTGAATTTTTAATCTGTTATGCATTTTCTTACTATACTAAGTTTTATCATACTATGTATAGAATAATATACAAATCTTTAGATTAAATACAGGTCTGCACAAAAGAATTGAACTACTATTCCGGTTCGGGACAGTAATCTGGCTTTCAAAAGTATTATGCCTTTTTTTAAATGTTTACTTTTTTTAAAGTATAGAGCAGATAAATTTCATTAAAGAATTCTACAAGTCATGGGAAGTGCTTTTGTAATCTATTCTTGATGCATGATTTTTCATTCTTGTTCCTTATGGAAAGTAAAGTTAAAAGACCAAATTATCTATATATAGTCTATATATTTTATAGTAGTCAGCCTTTCACATTTTGTGTTTAGCCACATTTTGTTTTTAGACTTGGCGGCGGGAAGAGAAAAAATTATTACGTCATCTTGTTTCAAAATGAAATTATGATGTATAACAAGATTGTTAACAGAACATAATGACTGATCTGTTGATGCATATCTTGGTATGATATTAGCAGCAGGGAACCCCAAATCGTCATTTTAGCGTAACTACCATGTCATCGAGTTTCGAGATGAAATTTTAATATATTGCATATCTCGTCTAGTACAATGCAAATATTTCAGTTTGTCTTGGGATTTCGTGGTTAGATATGAGCAGAACGCGGCGCCAATTCTTCATTTTCGCGGTACAATCTTATCATCGAGTTTCGATATGTAATTTTAATAAGTTGCATATCTCGAATAGTACATTACAAATATTACAATCTGCCTCGTAATATCTTTAAACGATATAAGCAGAATGAGGCGCCAATTCTTATTTTGGCGGTACTATCTGGTCATCGAATTTCGAAATGAAACTTTAATATCTCTCTTTCGATTAATACGGTTTAAGTATTTAAGTCTGTTCGTGGTATCTGAGCACTATACAAGCATAACGGGTCGCCAACTCATTATTTTGGTGGTACTATTTTGTTTTCCATTTTGAGAATAAAATGTTAATGATTAAAGCTACAGGTTTGTATAATACAAATGCTTCAGTCGATTTCGTGATATCTTGATAAGATATGAGAGAAACGGGGCGCCAATTCTTCCTTTTAGTTGTACTATTGCATCATCGAATTTCGAAATGAAACTTTAATATCTCTCTTTCGATTAATACGGTTTAAGTATTTAAGTCTGTTCGTGGTATCTGAGCACTATACAAGCATAACGGGTCGCCAACTCATTATTTTGGTGGTACTATTTTGTTTTCCATTTTGAGAATAAAATGTTAATGATTAAAGCTACAAGTTTGTATAATACAAATGCTTCAGTCGATTTCGTGATATCTTGATAAGATATGAGAAAAACGGGGCGCCAATTCTTCCTTTTAGTTGTACTATCGCATCATCGAATTTCGGAATGAAATTTTAATATGTTGCATATTTAGACTAGTACAGTAAAAATATCACTATCTGCTTCGTGATAGCTTGAAACGATCCGATCCGAATACAGCATCAATTCGTCATTCTGGCGGTACTAACAGATCGAGTTTCAATGTGAAATTTTAACATGTCATAGACATCGATTATTATTATTCTGTGTAATGTATGTTTTATAGTGACAGTTCCGTTGAAAATGAACAATGTTATCTTCATTTTTTTTTTGTAATTTAAGTTCTATAGAAACAGAAGATGGGATTTAAAAACATATAGTTAGCCTCTAATTAATATTATTTCTGACTATTGAGTTAATGAACCAGATAATAAGTTTTATTTTATATTATTGAAAAGTTGTCACAATCCGTGGCTTTGTGGTTATTGAAATATTGCAAATGATATTTGTGTGCATATTAAAATTAGGAAGAAATTATATTTCCGCAGAAAGTTTAAATATTATTAATTAAAACGCAATTTGTTGAAATTTCATCTTAATATCCCGTAAGATGATTGTGAGAAACATTTCACCCCTTTAAGGGGTCTCAGGACTCTTAAAATTGGAAAAAATAAAAAAAAAAGACCATTTTCAACATATATCTTAAAATGCATTTGATTTTAAGACACAATTTTATATTGGGATAGAAGATATAAGTATGTTCTTTCATTTCATGTATTCAAAAAATTGCAAGATGCAGAATTAGAATTTACAGGGGGCTCCGAAATGTCAGACATTTGACCAACAGAAAATCGACATAACATATTACGCGCACGATTACGAAATAAATTTTGTAACTAGAATGAAATATTTGGTGCCTACTTACACTTCGGATTGTAATAATTACCCTGAACCTAAATAACCTTGTATTTAAAGCATTTTTATATTTTCAATACAAAGTTGCATTTAGTTAATGCAAAATTTAGAAAATTTCAACAGTATAATCACCAAAAAAATATTTTTTTTGAACAGTAAAAAGGGTATTTTAGGTTCAGGTTATACAGACTAACACGAGACATATGTTTTGAACATTTCATGAAAATAAATTCAGAAGTTTTTGAGATATCGTGCGCGTTATGCCCAAAAAGGTCATTTGGAGAAAAATGACTTCAAAATTTCGGAAACGCCGCTTCAGCTATTGTGCGAATGTAATTCTAAAAGCCATAACTTCTGTTCTAACGGTAATTTCAAGGAAACAATTATGTCAAAATGTACAGAAAAAATATGAGTTTAACATCTAAAAAAATTTAAATTCCGAAAATTTGGAAGCTTTAAGAGTCCTGAGACCCCTTAAATTTCGATTATCTTATAACCTACTTTGTGAGAGCATTTATGTCTTAAAAGTAAAACACATGTAAAATTTCAAGTTTCTAGCAATAGCCCTCGCAATTCCCAAATAAATCATCGTTTTAATTATGCTTTCCGCATGTTTCACACTTTAAATTTTCCATATCGAATTAACCTCTTCTGTGCGAGTAAGTAACAGCTATGTCGAGTTTCAATCCAAAATTTAAATTACTTGCTTTTACTTCTATCCCTAACAAGTATAACTTTTTTTGATTAATTTATCTTTTAAAATTTCAAATTTATCATAACTATTATGCGAAAACATTTACGTTTTATAAATAACTGTCATTTAATATTTCAAGTCTTTATCCTTAACATTTTGATATTAATCATAATTTTCAACGTTTTTAGAATCTTTTCTACTCATTTCAACCTTTTATATTTCGCTTTTTTTAGAAACCATTTTCAGTCGGCATTAAAAATTATCTCTTTGAAAAACTTCATGTCAAGTTTTACATATGTAACACCCTCAGTATTACAAAAAAGGGATATTTTAGAACGTATTTTGCTTCTGCAGAGACTGCCACCATCATTTTTAAACTTTTACTTTTAAAAGTGATTCGGCATTTCCAAAGATTTTCTCCTACAAAAGAAAGAAACAAAAGTTTCTTCTTTATAACATTAGTATATTAGAAGGCTTCACGCTAGTCGATTTTCCCAAACGAAATATATCGCTGAATTTAACTTTGTAAATACAAGGTTAAATTCACAGTTTACATGCTTTAGTAAATAATGGTAGAACGATATAATGCAATATACTAATGCATCTTTAAAACATTATCTAATCAACAATGAAAATCTCATCAAAATCGTCTAGTGTTTTTTTTAAATGCTAATACTTCATAATAGAGTTCACCTGATTATAGAACTTTCCCCCGTGATGATATAACTAAGCAACGTAGAATGATATGCAATAAAGTAAAACCTTTCCTGAAAAAATATCTAACTAAACGATGCAAGTTCCATCGAAATCTATATTCAGCAAAACTAAACCGGCCGGAACGAAATTCCCATTTGCATTTTATATCAGGTGTCCTGGGGTATAAACGCCAGCGTGAGTAATAACGCCAAGTGCTAATAATAGGTATAGTTATGAAGGAATATGTCAAAATGGCACTTTAGCTTCTCCGCTCAAAGGCTCTGAGTCATCTGAATCACAAACAGCTAAAAATTAATTTGTTACATTTATAGATCTTATCGCTGGAATAAGCTCGTAAGAGTCAATGTCCGATCCAAAATTTGCTTGGTAAGTTCTGTCATGTGAAGACTATCCCGTAAGAAACCCGTGTCACCCGAAAGAAACACAAAAATTCATTTTGCGTTTTATTCTACTATGTCCGTCGTAGGTGCGTCTAGCAACATTAAAAATTTCGTAAGTGCAGTTATGCGAAAAATCACATTATTACACTATCTGTCCATTTGTGACCACAGAAGAGGGGTGGATCGTGCGGAGAGGTAAAATTACGCAACCCTCTAAACCTTATCCTACGTCTTCATTCTTAAGAGTTTTATGCATTTATGCACTTTTTTATTCCTGCATGCAGAGCTAGTGCTATAATTTCATGTCACAGTAAAATCATGCAAATCTTTTATCTATTTCTTTTGCCTCACTTGTGAAATTTACTTTTGTCGAGATGTGTCACTTTTCTTGGAGGTGAGCGATATATTTGTTAGGAAATACTTTGTTTATTACATAAATTTGTAGTGCATTTCATGTACTTTCAAAATGCTATAGGAGATTTTGGATGTATTCGCGAGGTAGCTTGCAATTTAAAATATACTGTGCAAAATGCATACCGGGGTAATAACGCCATCCACTAGTGTTATTACCCGGGTTGATTCTTTTCAGTGGCAGAAATACATTTTTTATTTTATGTCTTTGATTTTTTTACACGAAAGGCCATTATTGTCATTGTTGAAAACTAAAAGAGATAAAGAGAAATTTGTACGTCCTAAATGCTTCTAATTTTTTCGTGTCAGAAAAATAAAATATCATATGATTATTACTGCATCCTGATAACGCAATTAATGGTAAGTAAAAGCAATTTGTCAATTTTTAAAGGTGTAGAGTTTGTATCTTTAGAAGTGGACAATTTACGTGCCATTATTCCATCTTATTTTACAGCGGTTCTGGGTTCGATCCCAATCGCGCCCGTCGGCCTAATCCTTCGGAGTTTTCGTGGTTTTCTTCGAACCTTGGTTCTCCAAGCGTTAATACGGGTTAGGTTCCCTTAGAAAGACCTCCACGGAAGGCAACCCCCCCCCCCTTGGGGCCTATATCCCACGTGCTGATAATTGGCCGACATAAATACAACCAACCAACCTTATTTTATAGTTTTGTTTGCATGGTGTTATTACCCACCAGGTGGGTAATTAACGTGGCGTTATTACCCCAGGACACCTTATATTTTGCGTGTATAAAATAAAATGCAAGTAAAAGGTTGTATAAATCTCAAATTGCGAAAATCAAATTACGAAAAAAATCAAATTATTAAAAATAGACTCAAAAAAGTGAAATGGCATTTTAGCCAGTAGTCAACCGTGGTGGCCGATTACTGAACATGTGAGTAAATATAATACCCAATTATCGGCCACATTAAAATTAATTAATACAAACACACTTATTTAATTTTGATACTCAAAAACATTAGCTTATTAAACTTTTTAATAGTACAGTCTTATAATTTTAGAAAATAATAAAAAAATAAATTTATACTAGTATTTTAAAAATTTTGTCATCGATTAACAAAAAAAATAGCAAAAACGGTTATTTGACCGCAACCAAATAAAAAATGGCTGATTACTAATGCAATAAAAATACACACAATTCTTTGCTGATGGCTTAGACGTGTAAAGAATGGTTACATATAAGGGGGTTGTAATATTTCATTTGAAACCAAAAATAAGCTATTCATAATGTATTTTATCTCAAAGTGGCCGACTACTGGTGCATTTACCCTATATTAGCACTAATTGGTTGAATGTAAATGTGGATATCATTAATTGCTTTTTACAAAAAGTCTCCATTGTACAAATTCGTATTAGCTAAAGTACTCCAATTGGCAGTGGACCCAATTACGGAAAAGTACTTAATAGGTTTAAAAAGTTTCGCATTAGTTAACGTACTGGACATGAAGCATAAATGCTTAAGTGAATTAAGCGGTATTTGTCAAAAAAGATGAAGTATACAACAAAATTTTTGCGAGAAGCTGCTATGATAGCAAAGAGTTCTTGATTTCTTTATCAGAATCTTTCGATTTGACGAAGGACTGAGTAAGCAAATTAAATGATGAATGAAAGTAACTTGATGCAGTGCTTAGCATTCAGACTGGAGATCAAACTGGTCGCCTAGTCGGTTAGTAATAATAAATGCAAAGCAATAGCTGTAACCTAATTAGCCAATTTGAAATTTTTCACGGCATTCCGAAAATAAATAAACAGAAGCGGCAGACACTGTGTGCACTTAGCGGACATAAATTAATCTAAACGCTTCGAAAATTTTAGCAAAACGGTTAAGGACGAATGTTTTAGCGCAGAAGTGTGCCTAAAACGAACCAGTGTAATAAGTTCGATTTAAGTAATTTTCGATGAGAGTCATTTTCATAATCGTTTTTATCACTAAAGTAAGATCATTACTTACATCGATGGCTATTATAAAACTAATTCATAACAATTCATGATGAAGGGGGAAAATGTGTATCAGTTGATATGAAGGTCCTTAAAATTACTCTCTATTTATGAGAAATCCCTTTTAAACGTTAATGCCATGCTTCTGAAACATGAAAACTAATTACAAAACAGATATGTAAGATTTCTTATGTTTTAATCGTAAAAAATAATTCTTTAGCTTGCTTTATTCGAAATCAGTTAAATTTATCATGATTAAAAAGATTGTATAAATTGATAATAAAGCACACATACCCATAAATTTTGATTCTCAAATTTTGAATATAGATTATTTAAAACAGATTTATTAATTTTCGAGCATCATTACATACCTCGAAATCACAAGCTTTTGTTAAATTGTATAAACTCATGAACATTTAATGCATATAGTAGGGAGAAAAAAAATTCCAACAAATTTTTCATACAAAAATAAAACTTTTTAACTAAACTTTTGCAGTAACCGCTTTTCTTTTAATATTGTAACACACTACATAAAAAGAATTAATGATAGCGTGCAGTTCTTTTATTTTCGTAAAGATTGAGATTTTGTTATTTCACATAATTACACCCAAAATATATTCAAGGAAATATTTTTAGAACATTATCCAGTGACAAAAAGTTTTGAATGAGTTGAAAGCATTTAGTTAAAGGCTAGAACATGACAGAAGAACACTTTGCACGCGCCGTCATCTGGCACAAATTCATCGTAAATACTGCTTGGAAGTTATTCCAAAGGTTCGCAAGCATAATGCTTTAGTTTTTGAGCACTATTGCTAGAATTTAAAATGATGTTGGTTCTTTTAAAATGGTCTTCAAAACGTATTAGTAAAATATCTTGAAGATTAAAATTTAGCCGGGTTATGATTAAAGTAAAGAAAAAAACAAAAACGATTCAACTAGTATATTATGGAATGGAAGCATTGCTGTGAATGAAACATCATTGTTGTGGACGATTTTGATTCATTGGACAAGTGATGTTAGTTACTCTGGAATTAATTTTCTCTTCGTTGAAAAACAGTTCAGATGCCCTGACTTGAAATAAGCCAATTGCCCTGACAATAGGGGTTATAAATTTAAACCAGAGTCTAGCAAGGAAAAATGTTGGAGAAACTCGTTAAAAAAGAATCTCAAATATGCATAGCATTAGGTACTGCCACTACCACTAGAACGCATGTAATAAGCATGCGCATAAAAAAAAAGAAAAATCAGCCAAAAAAACTACAACAAATGAACACACACGCACACATTCACAAAAATTACCAGATGCAGCAACTTCAGTGCATTGGAATCTAAAAATACATGAATTTGTGTAATACCACATGCAATCACTATAACACATGTATTAACAGCCATGAAAAGAAAAAAAAAATCACTGAATGCCTCAACCTTCTGTACAAAATTTCTCAACAGTACCTGAAATTACACAATGTCAGGATTACTAAAACTCATGTATATGTGTTCTTCGCATCATGAAAGCAAACAAAACAAATCACTCGATGCGACAACATCGTTGCATGAATCTGAAAAGTAAATGAAATTCGGTAATGCTAAGGTCACTAAAACGCCTGCATGCGCACTTCCCGACTATAAAGAACAATAACAAAACATCACTGGATGCAGAAACCTCATTATATTGGAATATCGAAAGTATACATGAATTTCGGTAATGCGTCGATCATTAAGACGTATGTATATGCGTTTCACGCCCATAAAACCAAAAAGAAAAAAAAGTTTCACTGTATGCAATAACTGCATGCATAGGAAACACTAAAGCACATGTAATTCGGTAATGTAGCAATCACTATAACGCATGCATGAGCGCTTCGTGCCCATGAAAAAAATGGTAGCAACCTTACTGTACATGAAATCAGAAAGCGTGATCACTCAACCGATTCTATGTGGTCATCCCACACAATAAAAAAGAGCATTACCTGAATCCATCAACCTCGTTTTATAGGAATTTCAAAAGCACATGGAATTTGATAATTCCGCTATCACTACAACGTTACCTATCACTAATTTCAACGTTGGAGTGGGCAGAATAAATTATAGATTATCAAATAAACTTAGAACACTAAAAACTGAGGTGGATGCTTTTTTTAAATGCTCGGTAAAATCAAATGCTGAGCTCAAATCAAAATGACCTTGCTGACAGTTTCCAGGAACCAAAGAGGAAGCCTTTTCTGTTCATTATACAATGCCCTTAGAAGCATTGTAAATGTCACTTTAAACACGCAGTGTGACTATTTCAATATTATTTTATTCAAAGTACAGTCGAACCTCGTTAACGCGAACACTCAAGGGGAAACTTTTTTTGTTCGTGTTATAAGTAGCTCGTGTTATCCGAACATAAATATAATACATACAACTGGATGGGACAATCGCAAGCAGTTCGTGCTAAAAGTAATTCACGTTAAGCATGTTCGTGTTAACGATTTTTGACTGTATTGTATCTTAACTCCTTACCAAGCTGGTGAACTCACAACCGTAGATTCTGCTCCAAAAATGCTAAACAGAATCTTCTCTTGCTACCCAGCACTTGGAAAATTTTTAAGTTCAAAAGCAGGATGCAGGGAAGATCCAGTATAATTGACCACTATGGGCCATTTGCGTTGAAGTACGCTAAATAAAATCCCCAACGCAGTATTTGCAGGAATTACGCAACCAGAGATACTTAATTATCATATCATTGCAATAAATAACCCTTCATAATCATATTCGCGGAGATTCAGATGTACTTTTGCGAAATTTAAAGAAATGACAGATTAACTGTCTCATTCATGCACAAATGTTAGAATTCAGGATATTACGAAAGCACACAAAATCTCAAAACTCGCTCGACCATATGGACTACATTCATAAAGGAGTAGTTAGGCACTATGCTACAAGCTTTGTTATAATAAATGTTTCCCTTATTAAAGCTCTGCTCATTTATACGTTTGCCACTTTATTTTTTTATTCTCTACTACACAAATTGATACTATGCTTGCAAGCTTATTTTATTTTATTTTATTTTTTATCCTGTTCTGAAAATTAATTTTGTTATCCAAATGCCTGCTAAAAATAGGTCTAAGAATGTGGAAATCATGGCGAGTAACTCAAAATAATCCAAATTTTTCACACAACCCTTCCCTTCTCACAATAAAACAGCTCTTTTTTTAATCTCCTGTCCAATCGACGCATCCTTTATTTGCTTTACCATGAGGTAAATTCGGACAAAGTAAACATAGCGGTGACATTATGCTTCACAGCAGTGGATTTTTACTAAGTCCTGTTTCGAAGATTCTTGGCGATTTGAAATCATGATAAAGTACCTTTAGTAGAAAAATCATCGATATATTTGTCGAAAGCTCTTTTGCATCCATAATCTCTTACCTAAACGTTTCGAACGGGGTGGTCCGCAATCCATCTAGCATTCCATCTCCGGACAGAGTAAACACGACACCCTTACTCTTGTTTGATGGTGGTCAAGAATGACCGATCAGGTTTCTAGAACATCTCGATCCGTCAAGCTGGACGACACTCTGGTCAAGCAGAGGATGATCTTCAGATCTCTAGAAGTAGACAGATAAGCGACACAGCTAGTTTTTGATAATCACAAACTTTTGTTACTTTAAAATGTTTCATTTTGCTATTCAAAAAGAAAAATTGTCATACAAAAGAAAATGTCACCGTTTCTGTTCTACGCTGTTGGAGATCACCTTACAAAATGGATCATCTTCTAGGGGTGCTGTCTGTGTTTTCGAACAAATTGCTTCCCCAAGTAGAGAAGACGCATGTAGCTTGATGTTGTTCAGAACAAACAAAATTCAAGAGAAATTTTAGCTATAGAATTCGCGCGATGTTCCTCCATATGCATATCCGGAAAACATGACAAAAATTCAAAAATTAAACATCTTTAAAATGTCAAAGAAATATCAGGTTAGGATTGATGTTTAAACGTCCCAGAAGTGACAAGGAAAAAAAATGCCTTAAATATGAAACATTAAAATTAAATTTTTGTGCTGAAATCCAGATAAATTTGGGAATTTTTCAGTTTAAGATTTGGAAGAACGTAGCCAGAAAAATATTTTGTAGGGGGATTTGTTCATGATTTGATCATTATCTCATTTTGGATTTTTTATTTTTAACCTAGTTATTTTCTTCTGATGGACTGATGGCTTCCATTATTATGAAACAGACATTAAAAATGAAATGTTAGATGAAAATGAAAGAGCAGCCGTAAAAAGTTAGAACTCTGATTTTCTGGTCAGAATGGGAAAAAATGGCCGTATTTTTTTTTTTTTTTTTTTTTTTTTTTTTTTTTTGAGAGGGGAAAAAAAAAATATGGCCATCTACGACAAAAAAAGTTTTTTTTTTTAATTAAAAAAATTTCAAATTTTTTACATGGTCCCTGAGTCCTATAAGTTATATTGGGTGATTGCAAGAGTTCTTGTCCTATTTCATTATACAGTAGAATCTCGATTATTCGAAGTAATTGGGACCGACCATCTTTCGGAAAATCGAGAATGGTTCAATTTTACGATTGAGGAGAAATATATGCAATATTTCTTATTATGGTAACAAGTGTTTAATAAAAATCAAGCAATAGCAAAATAGAAACAAGAATAATAAATTATCTGAATTTTAATTTTGAAATTAAGTTTCAAATTAAGTGGAAAGGCCAGCTTGTACACAAGGAACATGATAGTAAAAAAAAAAAAAACTTTTAAAATGGATTTTGCACACAGGGAATGTGGTAATAAAAAAAAGAGCTTTCAAAATGGATTTCGGTTAACCGAGAGTTTCGGTTTAAAGAGTTTCGGATAAAAGAGGTTTTATTGTATTTAAATAAATTTGAATAATTATAAACATATCGTTCAAAGTTTAGTTCCCAGTTGATGCCTCAAAAAATTTATCGATCTACGACTGTTTTTTGAAGAACAGATCTTTTATTTAAGAATTTCTATATAAGGAAAAGTTGCGGGTCTCGATTTCTCTTTTAAATTTAAGGCTCATCACCATCATTGCGGTAAAATTTTCACTTGCAATAAAGATTTTCAATTTTAGAAATTTTAGGATTTTTTAAAATTCTTAGCACCATGTCACGTCTTGGGTTTCTTGGAATTACTTATCTATATTTTGGCTCAGTTACAAGGGTTAAAATTCTCGGTACTTAGGCTATACAGTACAATGCAGCAGCGATTCGAAACTCGTTGAATTCGACGAATGAAAATGTTTAAAAGAATTGATTGACTGAATTCATAAAAGAAATAAAAATAATAATTATAATTAATCAATTTTATATTGGCTAACCTAACTCTTAAAACAAATATTATTTTTAACTAAAGTTTAATTTAAACTTTTCAAATTAAACTTTATTCCTATACGTAATGAGTAACATGCAATTAAGATAATGAAATTATAAAGTTATTAATTGAGGCTTTGGTAATACGTAATGAAAAATCAACGAAAATTGCACCAGTATGACACAATTGTAATTTTTGTTTTCAACGAAATCTATAAATAACATATTTTTCACCGTCACAAAATTTACACGCATACTTTTTATATTCATATTTACTATTTAAAAAATATTTTAACATGAAATTGATTATGAATATATTCCCAAACTTGATGTCGCGTTTGCCAGTTACAATTTAGCATGTAAACATTCCTTCTCTTGACTTGAGGTTCTAATCCTACACTCTTAAAACGAAAGAGCCAAAATAACTCAAGTTGAGCCGAAATCCACTCATCTCATGATTTGAAAGTCAGCTTCTCATAAAGAGTTGAAACAACTCGAGTGAATGAGTTGTTTTTAAGCAACTCATGATTGAGTGATCTCTATTTCACTCATACTTGAGTGAAATCAACTCAATGAAGGTAAAATCCAGTAGCACTTGAGTGATTTGTAACCAACTCATACTTGAGTCATTTAAGACTAAATTCAGTCGCACTTGACTGATTTGTAATCAACTCATACTTGAGTGAAATGAAGTTATTTAAGAATAAATCAGGTAGCACTTGAGTAATTTGTAACCAACTCACACTTAAGTGAAATTAAGTCATTTAAGACTAAATCTGGTCGTACTTGAGTGAAATGGAATCCTTTTGAGACTAAATTCAGTAGCACTTGTGTGATCTGTAGCCAACTCATATTTGAGTGAAATGAAATAATTTAAGCCTAAATCCAGTACCACTTGTGATTTATAATCATTTCAAACTTGAGTGAAATGAGGTCATTTCAGATTTAATCCAGTAGTTCTTGGGCAATTTGTAACAATTCATACATGGATTAAATCAACTCATTTAAGAGTTCATGCAATGAACTCTTAAATGATGTTCTTAAAATGCAAAATCCCGAGTGATTTTTAATAAACTCATTCATAAGAACTCGCTCAAAATTACAAAAAAAACCTTGAGCGATTTCTAATTAACTGATTAAATAAAATCATGTCATTTTAAATGAAATTTAGTAACCTGTGATTGATTTTTATCAATGAAATTCAAAATAACACAGAATTCTTGCCACATTTTCAAATTAAAATAATAAATAACTAATTTTATATTCCTTCATACTGGTTTATATAATTGTATTACTTTTTGATTGACAAAAAAAAATGATTTATAACTAAAAATTACAATTAAACCAATCTTAAGTATTTAACTTAAATTTAAAAAAAAAATGAAAAAAATATCTAAATGTAAACTTGAAATCACCAAGGAAAGGAAAAATCCCAATGACAACTTTTAAAAGCTGACTTCTCAAATCCAAAATGGCAACTTTCTGACATAAGTTTTAATTTATTTTTGATCGAAAATGCATGAAACTAGCTGGTGGTGTTCAGAAACTATGTAATCAAGCTGCTTTTTTCATTTTTTTGCAAACACAATAAATCTTTCAGAAAATAGTGTCAAAGTGGATGTTTTAAACTTAATTTCTGCGTGAAAGGAGAAAAAACACTCAAGAGCGGGCGAAAACGTGTTTGTCACGAGATCAAAATCGTTTATAACTCAATAGGTAATTTATTGATTTAAAAAATGGAAAATTCAGTTCCAAATAGCTTTCATAACCAGGCTTTCCAATTTTATATCTCAATTAAAAAATGAATTTGTAAATGTATCAAAACGTTTTGTGCTTGTTGAGCAGAGCCATTAAGAACAGCCTTAAGATCCTACACTAGTCGCTGAAAAAGTATAGAAGGGCGATTCCATGCTGAGAGTCACATGTAATGAGGGCTTTAATTTTCATTTATTTATCAAATTTTAGTGCTAATTCTGATTTTAAGTGGTATGGTAAATAAGTTATAACCATATTTTTTAGTTTAAATGTGTGGAAATAAAACTCCCAGAAATATATCATTAAATTTCATTACTCAAAATGTGCTTTTTCCGAAGTAGGAAAGAAGCACATTTTGAGTAATGTAATTAAATAATATACTTCTGTGAGGTTTATTGCCACACATTTAAATTTAAAAATATGTTAACTTATTTACCATACCACTTAAAATCAGAATTAACATTAAAATTTAATAAATAATTGAATAAATGCAAATTAAAGCTTGCGTTATGTGTGTGACACTCTCCATGGAATCGCCCAGAAATGATGGTGTTAATCCTATGGAGAAGTTATTTTCAAATACATTGTTTGGATTTATATATATATATATACATATATTTTTTTTTGGGGGGGGGGGAGGAATAGGATCTTTATGCAGGCTTATTTTTAATTTTGCAATTTTGGTTAGTTTTTTTAATACAGTAGACGATTTTACGAACTGGTGTACTGGTCCCGCCCAGCATCTCGCTGAACTAATGTTACTCCCATTTACGAACTTTTGACTTTATGAACACATATGAGTCCCATCGAGCATTTACTGTATTAAGATATCAATTTTAGAATCGGTTCCGAAAATTAAAGTATTTAAAATAAAATATAAAACCTAAGTTAAAAAAGTAAAAACTAGCCAGCATATAGATTGTCTTCAGCTATCATATGCAAAAAGAAGCCTGTACAAATATTAAAATCCAAGCAAGATATTTAAAAATAACTTCCCCGTGGAACTAACATTATCACAAGTGTTGTCACACGGCTATTGTTAGGCTGTAATAAGTAAAACAAAATATTTCAAAAAAGATAAACACTAACCCATTATATACCTTGTTGTAATTATCCCTTGATTTAATTCACACTACTTCTTAAATTGACTAACTTTTAAAGAAATATTAATTGTTAAGCTTTTTTATGCTAATTAATTAGCACTTGCTAAATGTCAATTTAAAGCAGTTCATATATTTACAAATAAATTATGCAGCAAAATAACTTTAGAAATGGATCAACTTAATTCTTTATATCATTTAAAACATTTCTTGAAACTTGAAATTATGTTCAAGTATAACTTTAAAATTTAGCTACTGGGTTAGAAGGAACAATGTCTTGATTGGATAAATACCAACCTATTAGGTACTATCTTGCAGTTATTCTTTCTTAATCTTGTCTTGTTGCAATTAACCATTGATTTTATTCAATATTCCTTAAATCTACTAACTTTTAAAGAAATGTAAAACTTTAAAATGGCATAAGATTGTAGCTTTTTATGCCAAAAGCAGGAGCCAAATGTGCAATTTAGAATATCGTTGGAGAAAGAAACAACATTATTTACTAACAATTTTATTGAACAAAAAGAAAAAACAAATGTAGCATTGATAGCAATTTTAACAACAGATGGAGTGTTTTGACAACACCTTTAACTGGACATGTAAATATTTTCATTTAAAATTTTCTTGTCAAGACAAGAAAATATGTATTCTTCTCTGCTGAAGATCCTTGAGAGATTCGATAGGGTTGTTGAATTCCACTCCTCGCAGCGGAATTGCATTCCTCCATGAGGTCACTATTCTCCTGTGTTAAAAGAAAATATTGAAATTAAGTTAAATAGCAATAATTGTAATGCAAAGTGTAAAAAATCCACAAAACGTACCACGCAAAGCAGATTTTTGTTTACTTTTAAATTCTACGAATGAAAGACTTTTTAATAAACTTTATATTTTAAACTTAAACCATACTCACATTAGCACCTTTGTGCTCGTATAGTTGTACTATTTATGGAACAACTCCTACGGTGAGATAACTTCAAAACTTAGTAATAATAACTCATAAAAAACAAGCTACCAGCATTTATTTTCTTTCTTACTTGAATCTACAAAAATATAAGAAGTTGCCACAGAATACATCAAAACTTGTCCCTTTTTCTTTTTTAACCAGCGACAATAACATGTGAACGCGCAAAAACAAAATAATAAATGTCATTTCAAGTCAATTGTTTTTTCTTTACATTTTTCATCTCTGATCGCGTGATTTTGAACAAAAATAAATAATGCCGATCCCGTAACATCCTCCCACCTTCTGATTACCTTGTATAATCAGAACTAATTTTAAACGTAGAGAAATTGACAAAGTCACTTGCTATAAATTCAGTCTTTCAGGAATTTTCAGTATCCTTCCAGCCCTGCTGTGTCTAGGAGATTCCTTGCTTGAGGATACATCCAAAATTGTAGCTTTGTTAAGTATTTTCACTGGATTGTGAGAAATCTTTGGTTTCGGACAGTCAGTAGACGAAGCTATCTCTAGTGGATATATTCTTTGTATAGGTCGTAAAAGCTCATGTTGTGATGTTTGAACTCTTACGAGTCGAACTTTCTTGTCTCTACCAGGTATAAGTTCTGTAATTCGACCTAAAGGCCAATCAGTTCTCTTTTTATTATCAGATCCGATCAATACAACATCACCTACCGCTATAATTTGCTCTTGGTGTTTGTTCCTTGCTCTTTCAATTAATGCACCTAAATATTCGGACCTGAAGCGATCCTTCAATTCTTTTTGTAATGACTGCCGATACTTCAATCTCTTGCTTAATGATTTTTGTTCCACAACATCCAGGTCTGAAAGATTGCATTCTTCTATACTCTGCAGAAACATAGATGGGGAGATAGGTTTCACAGTTGCGTCTTCCGAAAGGTATGTTAGCGGTCTTGCATTTATTACACTTTCCACATCTGTCAAAATTGTGTTCATTTCTTCATAAGTGAGGTAAGCATGACCTAATACTCTTTTGAGAAGATCTTTCATTATTCTGATAAGCCTTTCCCAAAAGCCACCCCACCACGCTGCGGTTGGTGGATTAAATTTCCAATCAATAGCATTAACAGAACTGTATTTTTGTATTCGTGACCAATCTAGGCTTTTCAATAAATTAGCTGATCCAGTGAAGTTTGTGCCGTTGTCAGAATAAATGACAGCGCACCTTCCTCTCCGTGCTACGAATCGTCTGAGTCCCATCAAAAATGCCTCAGTCGAAGCAGCGGTCACTAGCTCTAAATGCACTGCTCTGTATATTGCGCAGGAAAATATCAATATCCAAGATTTCTCAATTTTCTTCAAGTATAACGGACCCGCCATGTCTACACCTGTGATCTGAAATACGTTAGCATCCTTTATTCTATTTTCCGGTAGAGGCGCACTGTCTCTCCATAAACTCTTCCCACTGAAGCGTTTGCAGACAACACACTGTGCTAACACTTGTTTTACATTTCTACGACCATTAAGTATCCAGTATTTTTCTCTCAATAAATTAAGTAGAATCTGTAATCCAGCGTGACAATGTTTTACATGTACATGATATATGAGTCGTTTTACAACTTCATGTTTTGCTGGCAGGACTATAGGTTTCAGAAAATCTTCATTGTCTTTCCTGTACGTTATTTTAGTCTCCAGTTGAATTATATCTTGTTCATCTTTCCATGTTTGTAAAGTTCTCAATCTGTTATCATTCTCGGGAAAAAACGCTTCTTTCTGAATCATACGTAGAGTCTTTAATTCAGCTTCTTTAAATTCAGATGACGTCAGGTCTCCTCCTCTTTTCACTTCGGTACTTCTGCAGTTATGCCTAAAACGTAATATCCATGCGACCATCCGTATGATTTTTACATAACTCGAGAAATATCTGTAATACCAACCATCTTGTTTAACATCAGAATTCGTTATCATGGAAACTGACTTTATTCGTTCCTTCCGAATTTCATCTTCGTCATAGTCTTGATCACTAGAGTTCGTATATTTTTCAAACTCTGCTGAATCTCTCAACCAAGCTGGACCCTCCCACCATCTCCTGGCAGCTAGCTGTTTCGCTTTACATCCACGAGTTGGCAAATCTGCAGGATTTTTATCACTTGGCACATAGATCCATGATGAAGGACTGTTTAATCATCTGATCTCCAGAACTCGATTTCGCACAAATACTGACCAATTGATATCTCTGGATATCCAAGCGAGTACTGTAGATGAATCACTCCAATAATATCTCTTCATCTTTTCCCAACCGAGGGCATCTACGATAGTTTGCGCCAAACGAGTTCCCATAGTTGCCGCCAATAATTCCATTCTTGGTATTGTGACGTTCTTCAAAGGTGCAACTCTCGATTTGGCTGCTATAAAAACTAACTCGACTTGGTTTCCAATTTCTATTCTAAGGAATATAACTGTTGCGTAAGCATCTTTACTTCCATCTACAAATGTGTGAAGTGCACACGCTTCTATGTTTCCTGGAGTCATTTTCATGTATCTTGGGATCTCTATATCCTTCAAAACTGTTAGCTCTTGAAACCATAGTAAAAATTCTTTACGTAACTCACCAGTTATCTCTTCATCCCATTTAAAACCTAATTTCCAGGCTTTTTGCAACATTATTTTCGGACAAATCATGACTGGCGACGTAAAACCAAAGGGATCAAATATTTTATGCACAGCTGACAACATACTGCGTTTGGTGATCTTTTCTGTGTCAAAATCTTGTAGCCAACTTAGGTTGATTTTCAACATGTCGGATTCCTTATTCCAAACAAGTCCTAAGACGTTAGTTTCATTCGTGTTTGGCGTTTCTTGGCGATCACCTGTACTCCCACTGTCTTAGATCAAAACTGCCTTTCGCCATGAGCATCCTCGCATCTTCGATGAAATGTTTCAATTCTTCTTCGCTATTTACACTGGTTACGACATTATCCACATAAAAACTGTGCAACAATCTATCTTTAAAACTTTCAGAGAAATCTGGAGCCCTTCGGATGTGATATTCAATGACAGATGAAAGAAGAAATGGACTGCATTTCACACCGAATACTACTCGGGTATGCCTGAATGTCATTAATTTCTTTTCCTTTAAGTCCTTCCACCACAAAAAACGTAGGAAATTTCTATCTTTCTCGCAAATGCTGATCTGTAAAAAAGCTTTCCTAATATCTGCAATTACACCAAGTTTTCTTTCTCGAAAGCGTAGAAGAACATCTGGAATGAGCTCGATCAAGTTGGGTCCACATTGTAGGCATTGATTCAGAGATGGATAATTTGCTAATCTTGCTGACGCATCAAATACAGGACGGATCGGGGTTGTGGTACTACTCTCTTTTATGACTGGATGATGCGGCAAGTAATTGTCATAAGATTTCGTTTCGTAAGAAGGAACTTCCTCTATAATACCTTCGTTAATCCAATCATTAAAAACATTCTCGTATTGTTGAAACATGTTCTTGGCGATTAACTTTGAGGTGATGCCTTCCAAACGTTTCATCGCCAACTTAAAGTTATTTGGCAGTGTTGTTATGTCATCAGCCCAAGGAAGACAAATCTCATACCGATTTTCATCGTTTATTTTTACTGTTTCGAAGAAATGCTCCTTAGTTTGGCGATCTATCTCTTCTCTTGACTTCTTCTCTATGGGATCTGTAATTCCGATTAAGTCAAGTCTCCATAGGTTTGAGATATCCGCTTCTTTTACAAACATTGATGTTACTGTCATCGCCAAGTTTTCGGATGAATATGGCTTTTCACATGGTGCTTTTCCCATTAATGTCCATCCAAGATATGTTTCCACTGCAACTAAACCAGAAGACAATATTTTTCTTTTACCAGTTAACATTTTCCCCATAACATTAGCTCCAATTAAAACTTCTATACTACCACAACATTGACTCACATCACTTAACATGATGCCACTTTCCTTTAATTCTTGTAACCATGGCCCCTGTGTAACGGGTTGAATATCTCCGCATATGCTAACTTGATCTCGTACTTCGAAATTACACCTGAATTCTTCGCTCAAATCTCTAACTCTTATTTTGTAACAGTTGTGTTGGCATTCTTGAGTAGTAATGTCGCCAAACAGAGAATGTATTATCTTTTCTTGCCGAATAGGCTTGTAATTCATTTCTTCCGCCACACTTTTTAATATATACGATTTCTGTGATGCTGAATCTAACAATAAACGAACAATCTTCTGTTTACTTTCAGAAACTATCTTCACCTTCAAGGTCTGCAAGAACACTTTGGCGCTCTTCTTACTAATATTTGTCATATTCACTTCATCTCTTTTAGACTTCTCCTCAGCTCCCTCTTGAGTATCTTTACCGGATGACTTACGTTGATCGCATAGTAATGGCACATGCCGCTTATTACAAATAATACATTTCACCATCGCTCGGAATCTTTTAGCGGTATGTTCTGGTACTAAACATATGAAGCAGCATCTTTTCTCCTTGGCGATTTTTTGTATTTCCGCTAAGTTTAATTTTCTCGCAGAAAAGCATTCCGAACTTGCATGTCTTCCCTGGCAAAAAATGCAGACTCCTTTTTTCTCTGTTACGGAAGAGGTAGTCAACAGACCTGCCGCTGTCAAAGTTTTACCGGTTTTATGTTCAAAATTATGGTGATTCCTTTTTGCGACATATTTACGGTCTTCACTTTTAGCTAATCCAAAACCAGCTACGGCGAGTGACACCCTTTCTTCACCTTCTACTTCAGTTCGCAAAAACTGCATCAGACTATTTAATCTGTCCTGTGCCTCAGTTTTCTCAGACGATATGTTCGTGCGATTCCACGCTTTTAGAAATTCTGCTGGAAAACAGGACTCAACTAATGGATATAAAATTGATGCACATTTGTCAGTTGTGACACCTAATGTATCTAAGGCTCGTAAATATAATTCCAGTTTATCATATAACGATGTCAACGAGAATTTTCCCTTCGTTTGTACTGATATTATTAATTTGAGTAGTTCTCTCACGTAGACTTCTACCAATATATCTTCTCTACCAAAACGGATTTTTAAACTCTCAATTGCCTTGGCGTAATTAGTGCCACTTGGCGGGAAACTCTCTACCACTTCTCTTGCTCGGGAGCCGGCAACTGTTGCTTGTACCAAGTACTGAAATTTATCTTCTGGTGCTATTTCTGTATCTTCATCAATTTGTCTAAATTGACACCAAAACGGTAACCAGTCTATTATTTCACCGCAAAACTTTCTGAATTCTAATTTGGGCAGCGTAAACTTTCTTCTCATTGCATAACTATCGTTAATTGGATTAAGAGCTCCACCTTGGCTGTTTACTGCTGACTGAAGTTTCGCCAATTCTAACTCGTGCGCCAATTTTAACTTTTCGCCTTCAATCTTTGCTTGTAATTCCATATTCAATGCTTCATCTTTTTCCTTTGACTGTCTCTCTAATTTTTCCTTTTCCTTTCTTTCTGAAACGGCATTTTCTAAAACGCTCTGTACAAATTCAGGATCATCTTTATATGCCTTACAATTCAAAATTAAATCTTTAAGTGCCACAAGTGAAGCCGTTGGTGCTGCTATTTCACCTAATTGCTCGGCTACGAAGATCAAATCTTCCTTTTTAAAACCTTTAACCAACTTAAACATCATGGAAAATCTTTATTTCATTTAATTTTTTTTATTAACACCTTTTAAACTACGTGTGATAGATAACCTTGTTTAAACTCAGGTCCTGTACCGGCGGACGCCACTAATGTAAAAAATCCACAAAACGTACCACGCAAAGCAGATTTTTGTTTACTTTTAAATTCTACGAATGAAAGACTTTTTAATAAACTTTATATTTTAAACTTAAACCATACTCACATTAGCACCTTTGTGCTCGTATAGTTGTACTATTTATGGAACAACTCCTACGGTGAGATAACTTCAAAACTTAGTAATAATAACTCATAAAAAACAAGCTACCAGCATTTATTTTCTTTCTTACTTGAATCTACAAAAATATAAGAAGTTGCCACAGAATACATCAAAACGTGTCCCTTTTTCTTTTTTAACCAGCGACAATAACATGTGAACGCGCAAAAACAAAATAATAAATGTCATTTCAAGTCAATTGTTTTTTCTTTACATTTTTCATCTCTGATCGCGTGATTTTGAACAAAAATAAATAATGCCGATCCCGTAACACAAAGGATTATGAATCTTTTAAAATATTAGTTTTTAGATTAAAGTAAATATAAATAAATTCTTAAAGTCTTAAGCAACTTCTTAAAATATTGTTGAACATTCACCTTTGTTACTATTTTCAAAATGTATACAAACATATCTTTTTAAACAATAATTTGGGAGGGGGGGGGGGGAGGGAAATGAAACTTTAAAAATTAAATTTATTCTAAATATGAAAATATATATAAGGGGTCGTTCCAAGCAAAATTTAGGGCCCTTTCACAAAAATCTAATAAAATAGGCCCCTTTGTAACATTCTTTTTCACACAAACTGTTTTAAAATGTGTAAATTGTAAATAAAACCAGCTCACTGAAAACAAACTTTACCAAGGGGATTTAAAGAAGTTTTGTCAAAGTCTTCATTTAAATATGAGTAACATGATTTCAACTTTCATTACAAAATGTTATTTATCACAAAAATAACTTACTTTTCCCAAAATGGGCCCCAAAAATAAAAACCTACACACACACACAAAACCGCCTCCCCATGCATATTCTTAAAAAACATACACTAAAACTTTTAGCTTTATATAAAGTTACACCACTGAAAATTCGGCTAATTGTGAATAAAATGGAAAATGAATAAATGAAACCATCTGTGCAATCACACTTACCCACTTGTTTATCATGTTACTTCTGATTAGGGTGTAAAAAAATCAGGATTTTTAAAAAAAAAAATAAAAAATATCTGATTTTTTCTTTATTTAAATCTGATTTTTTTTTATTTTTTTTCCCGTGTTAAAATATTTCATCTACCAAGAATTAAGCATTTAAAAAATGAATAACCCTCCAATTACTAACATAATCTATGTTTTTTTTGCTTTAATTAATAAAATTTTAATTATGTAATTATAGAAATTACAAAAAACTGCAAATAAAAAATTTCTTTAGTAACATACAACATTATGTGCATTAATATTTTATAATAATTATGTAAACCAATATTAAATACTGCTTATATTTTAAAGTTATTGATAAATTGCATTTAATTTTAAATTGATGATACAGATTAAATTTTGTAATTATTAAACAATTAACTGTTTAATTAAGAACACAATCTACATTTTTGAAAAAGTGGTTGAAAAAAGGTGGTAAATAATAGTTTGATAAATTCATAAAGCAGCCAGTAATTTTACACAGGTTTTAAAGCGTATGTCTATCAAATTGATCAAAAATTGTAGCAATGTATACAGCAAACTTACACATAATTTATAAATAGAGTACAAAAATTCTATTTTTGAAATTTAAATCAGATATTTTTCCCCACAACATTAAAATATTTGAATAGCTTCTAAATATTATAATGTTTTGAAGTTATTTAACATTTGGTTAGATTTTTTTAAATGTATAATAACATCTTTTTACACTGTTTAATATTGTTATAATTAACAATAACAAATATTACATTTTTTACAAGTGATTTAGTGATCGTTTTCATTATTGATTATCATGCTTTTTCACAACATTTTAAAAAATCAGAAAATATGTGATTTTATCACCTGATTTAAATCAATTGATTAAAATCATTGACACTATTGCTGTGTTTATTGTATATAAAATAATAACTTGATTATTAAAAGGAAATTATGACATTGAAAGTTATATTAGATTTAAATATTTTTAAATTAAATGCTTTTTATGTTTGTTAGATAAAAAAACATGCTTTTTACAAACTTACTGTCCTTAAAATTTTTCACAATACTCAGGAATTATACTTGGAAACAATTATTTAAAGCTTTGTTTTGTGTATTCATAAGTCACAATAATTTGAATACTTTTTTATGTCATTTTAAACATTAAAACATTTTTTGATTTTAATCAATGATTTAAAAAAAAAATCACTTGATTAAAATCATGATTTAAATCGTTGACACCCTACTTCTGATACAATCTTAAAATAAATTTCTATTTTAAAAACAAATTTAAAAGGTCTTAAGCAACATTACAAAATATTATTGAAAATTCCCCTTTGTTGCCATTTTCAAAATGTATACATTGGAAGGGGGGGGATGAAACTACATTTAAATTTATTCTAAATATGAAATGTTTTATTACAACAATGATGTTTAACCTTACCCCATAAAATCTAAGCAGTCAGGCGGCAATTTTCTTCCAACAGTCAAATGCATGTCATGTGTCAGAGATACATGTCTAATTTAATACAGTATAACCTCGAAAATCCTGTATCAGGACTAAGACTAGATTTATAAAAATTCTGAATTTCACAAAGATAATCAAAACTTTCACTGTTTTTAATGGTACCTTTAATCATAATTTAATAACAAAGTTATAATTATGTAAGAAAATGAAAAAATAATAGTGAAAGGCTTACTTTCATTGAAATTTACGTTAAAAAATTTTCTATAAACAGTGAATTTTGAAAATTCAATTGCAAGCAATTTGCTTTTTTTTTTTTTTTTTTTTTTTTTTTTTTTTTTTTTTAAACTATTAATAAAAATGCTTTTCATATTAAATACATGTTAGGAATATCTATTTCAGAAATACAGACTTGTTTTTCTAACTTGCATAATGTTATGACAAAATTAAATTTTATATGCTGTTTCTATACCAACAACATTACTATTATAAAAAAACTTCCAAATCTAACACATGTCATGGATTTCTATCTAATATCGGAAGAAAATGTATGTTATTGGGCAAATGTATCTGACTGATAGACGATACTAAATAAATGAACTAAAACTGGATAGCACTGCATTCCGAACACATAGGAAACCCGGTAGAAGAAAGTTCCTGACGGGTGACATGCGTCGCAGATTTTTTTTCCATTGGATTTTTTTCCAACTTTATATTATGTTTAGTTCTTTATTATTTATTACTATAACTTAAGATTATTATTAATAAAAATTAGTAAAATGCTTAAAAACATTAAAAGTAAATTTTCTGCTATTGGGATAGGAAAGATAGATGCTAGGTATGAAGTTTACTAATATGAAAACAGATTTTTTTTTCCACATATGTATCTGTAAGGTCACACTGGCCCAATACAGTGTTAATTACTAAACACACACACACACACAAAATGAAATTCCATGACAAAATCAAAACTTAAATATATTTAAGATTAATATGTAAATTTATACCTTTCTTGCTGATAATACACCTCTTCAGGATTATCACATGTCTCTTTGATAGTCCTCTTTGTTGGTACTTCTTTTGGGCTGGTGTTAAATTTAACCTCATTGTTGCCATAACCTCCATTCAACCATAGCAGCTTGAGTGATAGGATCAAAGTATTGTTCCTAAAATGAAAATGTGCAAAAACAATGTTATCGATTTAAAACGTTTAAATGATTTTAACTTAAAATTTCAAAACAGACGTAATGATGAGTTCATACGAAAGTGCCTGAAACATACAAAAAACGGAAATTCATTTCCCTGCAATTTACCCAAACAATAAATTGGGTTGGGTAGATTTTTGACGGCAAAACTCGAGTTTTGTGCGATCGAACAGTAAAATTCGCGATATCTTTTTGTGACTAATTAACAAAATTCACTATTCGTCGCGACCTTTTGACGAAATTTGTAATATTCTTCACCGAATAAGTTTATCGATATTCCCGATTATTTTTTGCGCAATCTTTTGACGAAATTCGCAATTTCTTTCTGAACTCTTTACGAAAATAGCAATTTTATTCAATAACCAATTGAAGATAATTACCATTTGTTTCTGAGATATATGACAAAATATCTGGTATTTTTCCATGATCATTTGAAGAAATTCTCAAATTTTTTCCGCGACCGATTCATGAATTGATTTAGGGAAATTCGCCAAAGTGTTGCAGAAAAAAACAAATTTTGCCAAAGAGGTACAGAAAAAAATTTTGCCAAAGGGTTGCAGAAACAAAAAAATTTTGCCAAAGGGTTGCAGAAAAAAACGAATTTTGCAACAGGTTTGCAGAAAAAAACTAATTTTGCCAAAGGGTTGCAGAAAAAACAAATTTTACCAAAGGGTTGAAGAAAATTTTGTCAAAGGATAGCAGAAAAAAAACACAAATTTTGTCAAAGGGTTGCAGAGAAAAAACACAAATTTTGCCAAAGGTTTGCAGACACAGTTGTATAATATAGACGCACGCGCAGAAGATTTCCCAAAAATTCGGAACCTTGCAGAAAAATTTGTAGAAAAAAACTTATTTTTGTAACTTTTTTTTTTTTTCCTTTTTGAATACCAAAAAATTAAAAATATTCTCTATATTATAATTTCGTCAAAGAATCGTTAAAAAAAAAGAATTTCTTAAAATCATAGCGGAAAAAGCCCGAATTTGTCAAAGGATAGTGAAAAAAGAATCCCGCAAATTTCGTCAAAAAATCGCAGAAAAAACTTATTTCGTCAATGGATTACGGGAAAAACATGAATATCGCTAATGGCTGAGAAAAAAGCACGTATTTCGTCAAAAAATCGCAGGAAAAATGCGAATTTCGTAAAAATATCGCAGGAAAAACGTGAATTTCGTCAAAGAATCTAAGAAAAATGCAAATTTCGGCAAAAGGGCTCAGAAAAAAACAATTTCTTAAAAGCATAGCGGAAAAGCCCTAAATTTTGCCAAAAGATTGTGAAAAAATGCAAATTTCGTCAAAAGTGTTGTGAAAAAAGTGAGAATTTTGTTAAAAATGCATGAAAAAATACGAAATTCGTCAAAAGATCGTAGGAAAATGCAAATTTCGTCAAAAGATTGGGAAAAAACTGATTTTGTGAAAGAATCGAAGAAAAATGTGAATTTTATCAAAGAATCGAGAAAAAAAGAGAATTTCATCAAATGATCACAGAAAAAACGAGAATTTCGTCAAAGACAAAAGGAAAAAACATGATTTTTGTCAAAGGGGCGCGGAAAAACTCACCAGTCTCTTTAATGATGATACCTATGAATGGATACCTCTTCCTAGAAAAGGTGATTTAGTTGTTTCAGTAGCAATGTCACATTATTTCTGCCCTTCTTATGCATTTTTAGCTGTTTCTTTTTTTTGACAAAATTAATTATTCTTTGATTAATACTAATTATTTTTAATTTAAATGGTAATTATTTTAAAAATACTCTTTTTAATTCATATTGTTAAAATAACATAACACGGTATTTTACGTTATTAAACATTAAATTAATGTGCAGATAGTTTTTGACCCAATATTTATGCACACAGAAAGTTTTTGGTTTTATACAAGTCTGGTTGCAGAAAAAACAAACTTTGCCAAAGGGTTGCATAAAAAACGGAAGTCTCTTTAGAAAACAACATATACACAAATATCTACGTTTATTATAACAGGGATAAACTTAAAAAATATACCAAACTAACTTTTGAAAATTTGGGTTTAACCCGAACCCAACTTGCAGGAATTCACACTCAGCCTCAAATCGACCTGAACCGATTTTTCTTCCAATTTTTCCACTTTTACTGTTTGATTTTAAAATGTTAATTCATAGAGGAAACCATTAAATTTAAAATTTCATCAATTAATAAAAAGTCTTATTATCCTTTAAATAAACTCAAAGCAAGGTTTTTTTTTTTCCAATATGAAATTTACTTATAAAGAGCTTATTTATCAAAATGTAATTGTTTTATTAAATATTATGTAAAGTTGTTTTAAAAAATAACATTTTAATACCTTAAACCTTGAAATAAAAAGTATTCGGCCAAACAGTTACTATTCGGCTAGCTGAATATTCAGTATTCGGCCAAAATCACTATTCAGAGCATCACTAAATCGGACTTGCTACTTTGAACAACATTCATAATCTTCAATTTTAATTTTTAGCTTAATTGTTTACATATCAAATACCTACATATGTGAATTATGAATCACTGCAGGATTAGTATTAGTTTTTGCCACTTACTGAAAGAAACTAGTTTCTGCCCTGATGATATGAAAAAGTAAAATGTTTTAAAATTTTACTGTTGTATGATATATTTCTCAAATCATTTTCATTTATTAATTTTTTTTAGAATATGAAATTATGGCTAAATTGATAATCTGGGGGAGGGAGGGGGGGGGTTGATTGTGGCTTCATCATGAAAAAATACCAAAAATTTTAGCGAAGACAGTGTTGACTAGGGATGCACCGAATAGTGATTTTGGCCGAATACCGAATATTCGGCCAGCCGAATAGTATCTGCTAGGCCGAATACCGAATATTCTGCCTGCCGAATAGTAACTATTCGGCCGAATACCGAATATTCGGCTTGTCAAATACTTTTATATTTCAAAGTTTAAAGGCATTAAAATATTAAATTTTAAAACAATTTTACATACTATTCAATACAGAAACTTACATTTTAATAAACAAGAGTTACAATTACAAGTAAACTTTATAACTGAAAAAAATCTGCTTTGAGTTATTTAAGAAGAGGATAGTTATAAAACTTTTTAAATTAGTAAAATTTTAAATTTCGTGGCTTCTTCTGAGAATTAATACAGATAAATAAAATTTTCTTAAATTCTAAAAGAAACATTTTAAAATCAAAGAGAAATAGTGAAAAAATTGTACAGGATCATATATTATTTGTTTGTCAGGAAGAGACTGAAGTAAAAGTAAACAAATATTACAAATCAATTCAAATTTTATATGGTGGCAACTTAGCAAGAATAATTGTTCTACCCCCTTTAATTTAAGCAAGGAAGTTTTTAAATGCATCCTAGATAGGTGTCTGGAGTGGACAATTATTTTCAGAGATTCTAAAAATTGTTCTTAAAATCTTAGCAAGAAACAGATTATTTGCTAGACAAAATTTAGGAACTTGCATTTGTACATAATTAATTTCTATGAAAATCCTCGTGATTGGTTAATTTTCTTACATAATACTTAACAAACAGCAAATAAATAATGTAATAACATTCTCTTTTATTTAAATATGATTCTGTTTCTAATTATTCTGAATATCTTTGTAAGTTGATTGTTAGTTTTTAAAAATATGTTTAAAAAATTTTCCTTAAGTATTCGGCCACAGGCCAAATAGTTTGCTATTCGGCCAAGCCGAATATTCGGTATACCAAATAGTTTGATATTCGGCCAAACCGAATATTCGGTAACATGGCCGAATACCGAATAGATACCGAATATTCGGTGCATCCCTAGTGTTGACTAGAATAAAAGGACTGTTTTTACTGCAAAAACTTTATGTCGTCGTCTCCCCCCCCCCCCCTCCCCGAGATCCTTTGACAAAATTCATATTTTTTTTCATGATTCTTTACTGAAATTTTTTTAAGTTCTCTGGCGATATTTGCATTTTAATAAAATTAGTGCTTTTTAACTTTTGACAAAATCTATTTCTTTCCTGCCCCGTTATGTGAAGATACTTGCGAGTTAAGGCTATTCATATTTTTATGGGAAGGTTTTTTTTGCTAATCTTATTTGCATTTTGACATTTTGAATTTTTTTTTGGTGGTGGTGGTGGCACATTGTATATCTGAGCTTGATCCTCACGGCACCTGTTTGCTTTTTCGATTTTGATTGCAGAATTTTTATTTTTTTGAGAAATTACTTTCACCTTTCAGAATCTGTTCTAAAAGGGAAAGTATTGTCTAAAAAATAAAATAAAATTCTGCAATCAAAGATTAAAGTAAACAACAAGGGGCACTGTGAAGATCAACTATACAATGCCGCAAACAAATTGCAAAATGCAAATGAGATATTAGAGAAAAACCTATACCTATTTTACCCCGTGCTTCAGAGTAAAATGGATATATGCTGGTTATAGTTGAATTACAATATAATTAGTGTGTAAACTATTTAAGAGTTTTGTACTTCCATCCTCTGAATCATATGTAAAGTGGGGTGAGGTAGGAAGACAAAAACCTGCCTCTTTCAGTTTGTTTACATTTTTTTCTTTACAAATAAAAACACTTATGAAACTAATAGAAATAAGATGCAAGTACAGACAAATCCTATCCTAATTCCCTCTCCACCCACCCAAAACTGCTCCCAATTTTCACAACATCAGTTTACGTCCATGCTCTGAATCATGTTCCTAATAGTGTTTCATTTTTAAAGTTTTTTATTTATTTATTTATTTATGTAATGCAGTTCAAAAGCAGATAGATATCAGCATAAGTATCTGTAGGAAAAAATGAGAAATTAATTAAAAATATTTTAAATCAAAAGCAATTTATAAAGTTAACTAGCTATAAGTGAATGAAAATTTATATACAAAATGTATACAGCAATGACCGGTGCAGCTTGGTTGAGAGACTTCCTAACAATTCAGGATGCCTGCACATCAGCAATGTCGTCTTTCTGAGGGAAGACATAAAATATTCCGGCAGATTACTTTGTTGCAAACTTTACAGTGTATTTATCTTCATCAGGTATATCAATAATAAGAACTGTAAATTCTTGAACAGACTTCTTTACACCGAATTTTACAAGGACCCAGCCACCAATCATTGGATTCACTACAGCAAGAACCTTTGGTTTAACTTCCATGGGTTGCTTCGATTCTTTTTACTGTTTGTCCTCTTTTAATCCACCCAATTTAATAATTTAGTATAGTTAGAACATGTGTCTTAATTTAATTTATGGCTGAAAATATGGTACTTTAACGTGATTTTTGAGAAATTGTCAATTAACAGCGATTTTTAATGTTACTTACATTCCAACATGCAGCGCAGATAACAGATGTTCGCGACTAATTTATAGCATAATTTCACATTTAAGCATAGGATCAATAACAATTTACTCTCAAAGGTCTTTCAATTTTGATCCATCTTCATACATTCATATCTTGACAAACTCTCATAAAAAAGATGGGCTATAATACCTATTTTACCCTATGTGACAAGAAATCAAGGTTGGGTTTAAGCCATCAAAAACCAGTTTTTGACGTGACATAGGTTTAAACCGCATTTTAAACGTCAAAAACACCAATATTTAAATATGCTTAGAACAAAAAAAAATTGTCAGTATAGCTAGATACAGCACCGCTTTTATTTAATGATAGACACTTTAGCTTTAGTATTTCTTTTACTGATCAAATATTAAATTATAATTTTTTTCTTTGTTTATGACTAAATTGCCAAATTTTTTATGTGGATTTTTAGCATACTTGGTTGCTTTTCTTATTTAATAAATATGTATATAGAGATAGACAAACTTTTTGTAATAATAAAGCATTAACAAATGAAATCAAACAAGATTTTACAAAAATAGATTATATATCAGGGGTCGATCCAGGCGAAATTTGGGGCCTATTTAGGGCCCCTTTACAAAAATCTATTTAATAAAATAGGGTCCCTTCAGAAAAATAAATTTAATAAAATGGGTCTCTTCATAAAAATGAACTTAATAAAACAGGCCCCTTCACAAAATTCCTTTTAATAAAATAGGCTCTTTTGTAACATTCTTTTTCATAAAAAGTGTTTTAAAAATGTGTAATTTGTAAATAAGATCAGGTCACGAAAAACAAAAACTGTAGCAAGGGGATTTAAAGAATATTTTTGTTCATAAATTCTTGGTTCGAATTTGATTCACTGGATTTCAACTTTCATTGCAAAATGTTATTTTTCACAAAAATATTATAAAATTCACAAAATTAACTTACTTTTCACAAAATGGGCCCCAAGAATAAAAACCGGCACCGACCCCTGTGTATATAGTCTTTAACAGAAATATTTTCTTTGCAGCATAAATATTTTTTTTTTTTTTTTGGAGGGGGGAAGATACAGAAAAACAACAATAAAAATGATTTTATCATGTGTGCAAGAAGTCCATCCAAGCCAAGACTGAAAACTTTTCCGAATATTAGGTATAACCTACTGGCGATGGGCTAGACAATCTCAATGTCTTGATTTATGGCTAAAAATGGATTTTTTACAATAAAAAAGAGCAATTAAAAGTTTTTGCTAGTAAAATTGCTATTATTTCAATATAAAATATAATTTACAACCAGCCAAAAATCTTTCCGAGACTGAAGGTCTTGCACCCACGTTTATAATTGAGAAAATAATTTAGTGATTGGTTATACCAAAATTATCTTATTTTTTATTTAAATCTTTTGAAATGAAGGACAAATGAATAATTCACCATACCAGTAAGAAAAGAAAAAAAATAGTATTCTGCTAGTTTGTTTTTACAAAGTTTAAATATTGCCAGATATGTGACCATTTCATTCACACTTTTAATTTTACAAAAAATTTTGTGTGGTAAAATAATAATAAAAAATATACTCATTTTACCCCGGCTACCCCTATTGTCAGGAAGGTAAATTGGAAAATATAGCTCTCGGAAAATTGAAAGGGAATTGCTGAAAAGTGATGGTGAATGGATGCAGTAGAACACTGTTTATGTAATTATTTGACTTCTTTTACACAAATAGTATTGTATAGAAATAAACTATTGTACTTCTAAGGAATAAAATTGACTTTTGAAAATATAATTAGATTAAAAAAAATGTATAACTGAATACCAACCTTGAATTAAAATTCTGTATTTGGAGAAAGAAACAATTCTCTGGAAAATTTTAGGGAGGAATTCTAGTAATTTTTCACAAAATTATTTACTACAAATTATAAAACGTATTTTTGTTTGATATGATTTATCTGAAAAATTATTTTTACAAAATACTTAGAACTGTTATGTCTGACAAAAAGTTTCGTTAAACGAAAAAGTAAACTTTTATTATTTTCACCTCCCCCGACCCTTGCTTTAACATGACGCTATGATCAGCTTATTTATTTATTTCTCAACAAAGTAATAAACAGGACATTTTAAACGAAAATAAATAAGTAAAAAATAAAAAGGCAGAATAATTTTAAAATATAAAAGCATTTCTAAAATTAGCTGCCCGCAGCGTGACGCAAAATGTGTTACAACGTGCATTAAAAATTATAAATTTAAATCATTACATGCAATTCCACTAAAAAGTAAGGATAAATTAAATGCTTTTATAAAACTTACCGAATAAAACAGACACATCCTTTCGTTCCTTCATTAAGAAAACCTCTTGAATACTTGAATGTTTATTTATTTGTCTACACATCAGCGTCCATCTTGAAGCAGGCCAGCGACACGATAAGACGAGACGAACGAATCTGAGAACGACTCGCAAAAGAGCGGCAGGAAACGAGCTCGCTAATCAAGTTGAGCTGTTTTGCGGTCGCTCTCGTTGAGTAAAATAGAAGAATAAGAGCTTAAATCAAGTTCAGTGAAGCGTTTAAAAATCAACTCATTCACGATCCAATAAATTAGTGCTCATTCTTGAGTAGGAAAATCCACTCATTCGTTTTAAGAGAGTAGGGCCGGCGAAATGCAGAAATTTACTTTTACGTGCATTCCTAGTATAATACTTAGTTTTATTAAAGAAAATATTAATTTCATTTTTACTATGACATCATTTTCAGCCATTGAAGCCCATGTGATTAGCGTCTCCATCTCAGTATCATCTGAATGAAAAAAATATTGAAATGTAACAGCTTTCTGGGTAAAAATGCGTTATTTTAAATCGCGAAGTCATTTTCTGCTCAAAAGTTTAAAAAAGTAATTTTTAATTGTAATACGAAAATGGCATCGGTAATGGTATGGTAATTCCCTTCCCGTTGTTTCCCGGGTAGCGGTCGTTGCAGCAACTGGGAACCTGAAAATTTGAGCATGCGCATCAGCTCTGGAATTTTGCCTGAGTGGAGAACCAGATCGAAAATAAACACCGTTTTAAAGAAAGGAATTCTAGCTATACAATAATGAATGTTTTAGTAGTTGACTCCATTGAAGAAGGATAACAACAGATTAAAGACTATGAAAAAGAAACATTTTCTAAATTCTAAAGTTGTGACAACTTATGCAGTTTTATATTTATATTAAATAAAAACAATAAAAAATTAGACTCATTCATAGATTTTATTCTTCATAAAAACAACAACAGAAAGAGATATGATTATTTTACAAAAAAAACATTACTGGGTACACGAAATTCGCTGTGCAGCAATCTCAAAAATCGCCAATGCCACGGTCAGTAACGCGCGTATGAAACCGAAAAAACATCACTGGACACTCGAAACTCGCTGTTCAGCAATCACTAAAATGCACGAAACTCGTCAATGCCGCGGTCAGTAACGCGCGTATGAGCGCTCCGCGCCCATAAACCGAAAAAAAAATCCATCTTGGACACACGAAACTCGCTGTACAGCAATCTTTAAAATGCACGAAACTCGTCAATGCCGCGGTCAGTAACGCGCGTATGAGCGCTCCGTGCCGATGAAACCGAAAAATATCATTGGACACACGAAACTTGCTGTGCAGCAATCTCTAAAATGCACGAAAGTCGTCAATGCCGCGGTCAGTAACGCGCGTATGAGCGCTCCGCGCCCATGAAACCGAAAAAAAAACATCACTGGACACACAGAACTCGCTGTACAGCAATCTCTAAAATGCTCGAAACTGGTCAATGCCGCGGTCAGTAACGCGTGTATGAGCGGTCCGCGCGCCCATGAAACCGAAAAAAACATCACTGGACACACGAAACTCGCTATGAAGCAATCTCTAAAATGGACAAACCTCGTCAAAGCCACGATCTGGTAACAACAAAAATCTATTTATCGTCTCGCCAAATCGTTATATGTCTGCAGATTGAATTGGCAATTTTTTTCAAAACGCGCCAAAATGCCATTTTTGTAAATGATTGCCAATCTGAAACTACGAGATAAACAAACCAGTGTGGCGGTTACTTTCAAAACTAAAGTGATTTTATCAGCGTTTTAAAAAAGAAAATTCAAAAAATATTAAAAATTACAAAAATATAAACTACAAGAATGAAGTGCTTAAAATAACTTCTTTTACCATTATGTTAAAGTTCTGATAACTTACGTAATTTTATATTTTTGTTAAATAAAAACAATAAAAAGTAAGACTCATTTGTAGATATTATTGTGGCACAGATGCCATATACGCACTACGATGGCGCGATTTTTTTCTAAATCCAATTTGGCGAAAACCTCGTTTTCGAATACCAGTTACATATATATTTTTAAAAAGGGAATAACAATAAATAAAAAAATGTTTTATTAATAACTATAGAACAAAACAATTTACATAATTTTAAAAAGAAAATAAAAGTAAATAAACAATTTATCAATAAATAAACAACAACCGCTTACCATATCAAGCAAAATAACGGCACTTTGGCGCCAGTTAAGTACCCCGGTGCGTATATGACATTGGCGTCAGAAAAAAATCTCGCCAACGAGGTGCGTATATGACATCAGTGCCGTTATTTTTTCTTAAAAAACAACAGCAAAAAGATATATGATTATTTTACATAAGAATTAAGTGAAAACACGAAGCAAAATACGGTATTTTTCGAGAATATGAGCCTTGTTACTTTTTTTAGGCTTCAGAAAGAGAGATTTTCTGCCAACTGATGTAAACAACCATGAAAACAAACCTGATAAGATTTTTTGCTTATTTATTAATTATAAGAATACTCTTAAATTTATCAAATGACTTTGTTTAGTCGTTATTATTATTACTAATAAAAAAATGCCTAACTTAAATCAATAATTAAAAAATAGGTATATCTTTTTTAAAACGGTGTTTATTTTCGATCTGGTTCTTCACTCAAGCAAAAATCCAGAGCTGATGCGCATGCTCAAATTTTCAGGTTCCCAGTTGCTGCAACGAACGCTACCCTTGTTTCCCTTCTCTCTTCAACTATGGAAGCAACCCGATTGCCACCAATGTCAAGTAATTTCATAAAGAACTTTAAAAATTAAAATTAAAAGATAAAAATGGGATTATTTAAAAAAATGGCGAGTGAGGGCGCATCTACAAAAAAACTGCTTTCATTTAAAAAAGGGATTATCAAAATCGGTTCAGTCGAAATCCCAGTATAGATGGCTAAAAAAAACCCAGCCTTATCTTTTATATATATAGATTTTTAATTGATAGTTATCTACATGTGTCGTGAGCGAACATAACGTTAAAAAAAAGTTTTTCAAATTAATTTGCATGCAAGGTTAATATTCAAAATCTAAAATGAAAAGTTACATCTTCGTCATGTTATATTATAATGAGTTTAAAAAAAAAGCGAGTGTTGGACGTATTTACTCCTTCCCTCTGCCACCCGATAAACAATTGTTGTTAGAGCATGATGGATATTAATTAACACTTTAAAGGCCGGTGGTGTATTATTTGAAACACTTAATTTTTATTTCCAACTGCCCAAATGGCAAGGGTGCTTTTATAACCTACGTGAGGAAAAGCATTTATTTATTTTCCAATCAGTTTATTAGTAAATTCTTGTTGCGGTTCAACATTTTAGCAAAAGTATTATTTTGCCCCGTAAAGGGTTAAAAAATGTATCTAATAAACGAACAGAGTCTAAAAGGTGTTAAAGAAAAGATCTAATTTAAATAAACATTAAAAGCCTATTACATATCCGAAGCATCAAAACAAAAGGTGTATGGAGTCGTCTGCAGTTTTAAAATGAAGCTGCCAACCATCTGTCCACCCCATGGCTGGAACGTGCAGAAATGCGACAAAGCGGTATCTCTTTTTTTTTTTTTTTTTTTTTTTTTTTCTTCCGATTCAGAAACGGATCCCGCTCAAGGTGAGAGCTATCAACAAGTGTCACTGTTGTTTTATTCATTTTTAATCGGACCGCGTTTTTCATTACGGCCTTTGCCTTCTGTGCGGCGCAGTGCCGAACGTGCGGCTGTTCCGGCCAATCGAAATGCTATCACGAGGCCACCTGTTAGGGGCGGCACGCGTCTGGTGCGAGACGCGATTCATCAAGAGAGGTTCTGGGTGATGGATGCATTTCGTTCATAAGAGTTTTTTGAATTTCATATCTCGAAATGACAAGAATTTCCAATGAGAGTAAACAAGTTTTTTATATACTTGTTTTTGTACTTAAAATAATTAATTGTCTGAGAATACGTAGTACATTTTAAAAAGAAACATTTTTTCGTTGAATATACCAGCCATTGAAGCGAAAATTTATTCCTTGCAAGTGCTTAAAATAATTAAAGCGAAAGAGGAAGTAAGAATTTTAACCAGTTAGAATTTTCTTTTACAGACAGGGCCTAATTTTCCATTCGACATAAAAGGCACTTTTGCCAACTTTTATAATTTATTCAGCAATTAAATGAGGTAAAAATTTCCACTCAAATCAACGGTAAGAAAAAAGCATAAAAGCTGTCAACTTTGAGTAGGCAAGGCCTACAACTCCCAAATTCGATGTCTTCCAAATTTGAATCCTATCTTTAATTATGTTTCGTGTATAACGAAGTTATAAAACAGTTTAATATTTTAATGGCCAACGAAATGTACGGTACTTAAAATATATATTATGCATATATATACACTATATAACCATTAATCACCGGACACATTTAATTTTAGGCATTTTGTCGAATATTTAAAGATATACTTCTCGGAATCGTCTAGAACTTCAGTATTATAAAGAATATGTTTGACCTCATATTTATCAAAGGAATCTCTCATATCAAAGGAACGTAGTTTAATTACTTTTGTTTTCTGCATAATTTTAATATCTTGAAGAATATGGCTAGTAATGTATGTTATACTGATAAAATTTATTTAGAAGGTTTTTTGCTTTTTAAAATTTTTTAAATCTTTTAAGGACATAAGAATTAATTTTTTAAAGAACATAACAATTATCTTTTTTAGAAACATACTATTTAAGCCCTAAATAGTTTAGCCCAATAATGTACTCCTTTAATGTGCTGTAACTGCAATCATTAGAATTTTGCAAAAAAGAAAAGAAAAATGTACTTAAAACAATACTTTGCGCATTTTTTTATTAAAATTATTACGTTATTTTATTAAATTATTTTCCTTTAAAATTAATTACCTAAAATCTTGATCTATATACTTATACATATAATGTCATAGTGCATGAAAAATCTTTTAAATACATGTGAAATTTCTCATTTTTTTAAAAAAAATCTTCACTAAAAAATATAGTTAAGGATTTCTAAGAAAAGACTTTCTATTTTCAACATGTTTTAATATTGTAATTTAACTTTTATTATGCATGGTTCGCATGGAGCACATTTTTAAACTAAAAAAAAAAAAAAAAAAAAAAAAAAATTCTTGAAGGAGAAAATTAATAAATGAAAACAAAGAATTAAAATATATATTTAGGATTTTTTTTTAAAACTCTAGATTTTAGAAGAAAAGAAGGAAGAGGTGTCATATATTGGATTTTTTTCTTCGCGTGAAATCCCTTTTTCCGCCAAGTAGTAAATGTCACCAAGCAGCGATTTATGCGTATGTTAGGCTTCACGAAAATAAAATGTAAATAATAAAATATAAACCTGAAAAACGCAGGAAACTCCTTAAAGTGGCAATTAGTAAATGTAAGCATGAACACTACGCGTTCATAAACCAAAAAAAAAAATAAATAAATAAAAAATAAATCACTGGATTCAGCAAACTACTTCTGCAGCAATCTGAAAAACGCACGAAACTCGTTAAAGCGGCAGTTAGTAAATGCACGTATGTTGCTGTGCAGCAATCTTAAAAATGCACGAAATGCATGAGAAATATACCATAAACGGCTAATATAAAACATTACAACAAAATATGCATAAAATTATTAACATGTATGCACCTTAACAGACATCTCCTTTCTTGAAAGCTCAAGCACAAAATACCTGCTACCATCACCTTCATTTTACAAAATAGGATTATGACTACACATTCTAATCAAACCACCCTTTTCCTTCAAAATTTCACGATATTTCTTAGTTACATGAGCAACAGCTGGTAAACGGACTACAGAAGCCATAGTCAATCAACTAAATTCATCAAAATCAAATTCAATCAAAGTCACAACATAAGAACAGCGTCTAGTATTCACACCAGCTAAATCCACGTAACGTTATTTCAAAACACAATCTTGTGGAAAAACGGAGTTGCCAGAACACGTCACTCGTCGGAGTTGCCATATCGATAAAGATCGCCAACATTGCGAACAAAAAATCGCCAAGAAATCTCAAAACATCCAAGATGTCGGTCGCGGGAATATACAGCATCTAAGCCGAAAAGAATAAACTTGAAAAATGATCCACTATGCCATATCTTCTCATATGTATATATTAAATGAAAAAAGTATTTCATTCTTAATATAGCAATTAAATAACAAGAAAACTGACACAATATATGTGGGGAATTTCGCAAGTAACATTTGCATCAGACCAGGGTTCGCAAAAACCCGGGTTTTTCTGAAAAAACCCAACCCACATGGGTTTTTTCGGGTTTTTTGATGAAAAACCCAATTTTCCCCGGGGAAAATCGGGTTTTTTCAAAAGTATAATATATGCGTAATTACATTATTGTATACTATATTTTCTATATATTATATACACTATACATAAAAAAATACATTGTTCCCTTATATACAATATAATTGTAATGCTATTTTACAAGCTATAAATTATATGAATTTAAATTAATTAAATGTCAGTGTTTCTCACAAATTAGTTTTAAATATAATAGAAGATATAAAAATGTTAATTTTCTTTAAATCAAATAATGAATAGAATATTAAAATTTAAAATAGTGCAAAAAGTAGGAAGAAAAAAGGGGTAAACTAGTCGGATGTGCCAATCCCAAAAGTTTCATCTATCTCATACATGTTAATAATTCAAAATTCGCTATCACAGTGCCAAAATTAAATGACAATTTATGCCCATCATGAGGATTGTAAAATATACATTTGTTGAATTGGATGCATTTAACAAGGAGGTATAAGTATCACATGTTGTGCAATTTACAACAAAACCTGATCAGTAACAGTTTACGTCAACGTCTAACTGAATCTGAAGTTTGATGAAAATCCATGCATTATTAGCTCTTGAGATAAAGCTATTGCAAAAAGTGAGATAAATGCAGCAAAACAGCACCACTGTTGGGCGATATACACCAAAAACTAATCAGCACCAGTTTATATCAAGGTCTAACTGAATCTAAATTTTTATTCAATTCCGTACATTAGTTCATGAGATAAGAGTTATTGCTGAAATTGCAAAAAATGCAGCATAGCAGCACTACCCGTTGGGCGATATGCACCAAAATTCAATAAGCAACAATTTAACTTGTAACTCAATCTGGAGTTTTATGAAAATCCGTGCATTAGTTCTTGAGGTAAAGCTATTGCAAAAATTGAGATAAATGCAGCATAGCAGCGCCACCTGTTGGGCAGTATACACCAAAAACTAATCAGCACCAGTTTACATTACAGTCTAACTCAATCTAAAGTTTTGTGAAATTCTGAGGTTCTTGAGATAGAGCACCCACACAGACATTTTCTAAAAACCATCAAATCATCTTCAGGACCTTTTTAAAATGTATAAATCCATCATAAACTGGAAGTCGAAATTTTTCACGAATCCAATACTTTCTTCTTGTAAAGATAGAAGTAAGTAAAAATACATATTTTTTATTTTCATCAATATCGTTGATTTGAATTTTTTATTTAAAGACATTCTTATGATATAACCTTTACCTATAATTATGTACTATGTTGCCTACTAGGTTCTATGTTAGTAAAGTATTTCAATGTGTTGAAATACATTTTTATTTTACTTCAGATGTGTATGTAATGGCTTTTATATATTAATTTTTTTTCAAAATTAACTGAAATGACTTAAATTCATTAAATGTATGTTGTTTAAATTTTTAAATTATTTCTGAAAATTGAAAAAACCACATTGTGGGTTTTTCCGTGGGCTTTTTCAAGTGGGCCCATTCTGAAAAAACCCACCGGGTTTTTTCGAACTGGGCCCAGCCTTGCGAACCCTGCCATCAGACTGAATATCCCCTACGCTGTATTCCTTTCGAGATTAAAAAGGTAACGAAGCTGCGTGAAGTGGAAATGCAGAAAAAATACATAGTACGAGAAAGAATTCAACGACGGCGGTTTTGTTAAAAGAAACAGAATATTTTCGACGATATAAGAGAGAAAATTTAAATGACGTATGAAAATCTTAAAAATATTCGACGATGCTAAGTAAATGAAGCCAAAGTTGTTGCTTTTAAGCTAAATATAGATTGAGAAGAGTTCTTTTAACTGTATTTTTGTTTTGTCTTCGTCTTATTAAATATCAGGGTTCGTCTTAGAAATGAGTTATGACTTATAAATAGAGTCTCATCCCACAAAGTGGTGTCAGAAGTACCAGTTAACCCACCAATATTATTCATTTGTCAGAATTATCCATTTTACAGATTCAAGACAGATATTATTCTAACGGTGAGTCCATTGTTATATATTTTATTATGAAGTTAGTTGACATACCTGAACTGGAACTTGCATTTAAAAATGCACGAAAAAATAAAATTAAATTTCTACATAAATTCCTATTTGATGCTGAAGGTGATCGATCTAATAGAAAGAGAATACGTGATTTTACTGGTTTCGGTTTTCAAACCGACAGCACCGAGTTCAAAAATAAAATAACTAAAGTTCAAACTGATTTTAGTTTAAATGATCTGATTACAGTGTGTAATTTACTTTGTATTTCTAATGAAGGATCTTTAAATGATTTTGCAACCCGATTAGTTACATACCTTTCAGACTTGAGCTTACTACAAACTAATATTATAAAAAATGAAAGTGACACTGACTCGGAACCCGAATTGCCTTCAAATAATATGACTTCAAGTAATAACACCGAATTATCAAATTTTGACAAACAGAAGCAACTTTCAGTTCAAAGTTTTGTGCCATTACCTATTAGTTTTACTGATGTTGAAAGTGTTGTACCTCCTTTTGATGGAAGTTCTTTTTTTAGTGATATAAATGTCTGGCTCAGTAATTTCGACGATGTCACTAGCATGTTTAACTTATCTGACTTTCATAAATTCATATTTTGTAAAAGATCCTTACGAGGAAAAGCCCAGTTGTTGGTACAGACAGAATTTCATACTAATTCATATGACAAACTTAGACAACTCTTAATTTCAGAATTCAGTACCACTTATAATTCTGCCGAGTTACATGATATATTAAATAAACGAAAATTGCAAGAAAATGAACCAATAGAAGAATATTTTCTTGTTATGAAACAATTATGCTCGCGTGGTAACATCGAGGATTCCGCATTAATGCAAAATATAACATAAATGCTATACCCGACCCTGTTTTTAGAAAATCAATATTATATGAATGCCAATCCATTGTAGAATTCAAACAAAAGCTCAAAATTTATGAGAAAATTCAACATGACTATGAGAACACTAAGTTTCGTATAGTCAAACCTGAAATGCCAGTGAAAGAGAAATCTTTTCGACCAAAATCTGATTTTTTCCCCTTTAATTGTGGTTTGTCAAATCATAAAAGTAGCCAATGCAGACATAAAAGACAAAGGCCCTCGTTGTTTCAATTGTTCGAATTTTGGCCATAAATCGGCTCAATGTGTTCAACCAAGGAGGCCTAGAGCTAAGCCTGAACTCTCCAATGTTTACACAGTTATGTCGAACACTTTCACGACCAAACAAGTCATTATTTCGTCTGTAAATGTTACATCTTTGGTAGATACGGGCAGTGAAAGAAGTTTGCTAAAGGAAAGTATGTACCGCAAACTCCCTACAATCTCGAACCTTGAACATTCAACTATCACATTAATTGGATTAGGAAATACCATAATCAAACTCCTGGATTTTTTCTCTACGGACATTATGATAGATGATTTTAATTATACCACTAATGTTTATGTAGTCCCAGATTATTCTATATTGATCTTATTATTGGTACAGATTTTATACAACAAAGTATTTGAACAATTTCTGGAAATAATATTTCGATGCAAAAAATTTAAAAAAAATGAGAATATGTCGAATAATTTTTTGATTAATGTTGCTCATGTGTTAGACGATCTTAATCTTGTTTATCTCATATTACCGATGAAACAATACGTTCAAAAATTTCAGAACTTATTCAAAATTATTCTCCCAGAAAAATAAAGACAACTGATGTTAAATTATCAATTCATCTGGAAAATGAAACACCTGTCACTTGTCCTCCCAGACGCTTGGCGCCAATAGAGAAAAACTTCGCCGAAAAACAAATTTCTGAGTGCTCGAAAAGGGAATTATTCGTAAAAGCACTAGTAATTTTTCATCATATATTGTCCTAGTAAAAAAAGAAAGATGGCCCATATGGATTGTGTATTGACTATAGGAAGTTAAACTCTAAAACATATAAACAACGTTTTCCCCTCCCAGTAATTGATGACATTATTGATCAGTTGCATTCTGCAAAAGTATTTACTACTCTTGACCTTAAAAATGCATTTTTTCATGTTGAAGTAGAAGAAAATACTAGACAATATACTTCTTTCGTAACGCATTCTGGTCAATTTGAATTCTTATATATGAATTATGGCCTTAGCGATGCACTCTTAGTTTTTCAAAGATATACTTATAACGTTTTTCAAGACCTCATTAATAAAAAAGTACTTATTGTCTATATGGATGACTTCATAATACCCGCTGAAAACGAAGTCGAAGGACTCCAGAAATTACAACGCGTCCTTACAGCTGCATCCGAATATGGTTTAGAATTGAATCTTAAAAAATGGCACTTTTTACAGAGAGAAATTGATTTTTTGGTTTACCACATTAAAAATGGTCAACTACATCCATCTTCCTTAAAAACTAAAGCTGCCCTCAATTTCCCAGAACCTAAAAGTATAAAAGATGCACATTCATTTGTCGGGCTAACTTCATATTTTCGTAAATTCATTCAAGATTACTGTTTAATCTTGATAATCTCCTTTAACAGATCTTCTTAGAAAGGACACTAAATTTCACTTAGTGACCAGCAACGAAATGCATTTAATCAGCTGAAACACATCCTTTCTTCAAGTCATGTTTTAAGCCTTTATAACCCTAGTGTTGAAACAGAAGTTCACTGTGAAGTTCACTGGCATTCCTTTCAAGATAGTCACAGATTGCAACGCATTTGCCCTTACTATGAATAAAAAAAATCTTTGCACCAAGATTGCTCAATGGGCTTTAATGTTAGCTGACTATAACTATACAATCGAACACAGACAAGGTACAAGCATGCGCCATGTCGACGCTTTAAGTAGAAATCCAGTATGTATATGATTATTCAAGATAGTTTTACTTCCGAAATCATACAATCACAGAACACTGACGAACATATATGCCATCAAAGAAATTTTGAAAACAAAGCCATATGACCACTATTTCCTTAAAAATAACGTTCTCTATAAAAATCATAAAGGTAACGATCTGGTAGTTGTGCCGGATGAAATGCAGCGAAATGTCATTAAACACGCTCATGACAAAGGACATTTTGGCAGTAAACGTTGTGAAGAACTCCTTAATGAAGAATTTCTCATCCCTAATATGTTAAATAAAATTGATAAAATTATAGCAAATTGTGTAACATACCTTTTGTGTAATCGCAAACGTGGAAAACAAGAAGGTGAATTACATCCCTTACCTAAAGAAGAGACTCCTCTCCAAACCTACCACATTGATCATTTAGGCCCTCTTGAAACAACTAACAAAAATTACAAACATATTTTGTTTTTAATAGATGCATTTACTAAATTCGTCTGGTTGTATCCCTTTAAAACCACTTCTGTTACTGAAGTTATATCGAAACTACGACAACAAAGTGATACTTTTGACAATCCTTCCACTATCATTAGCGATAAAGGTCCTGCCTTCACAAGTAAAGAATTTGCTGATTATTGTCAAGACAATAATCATAATATAAAGCACGAGACAATTACAACTGGCCTCCCCCTTGCCAATGGTCAAGTAGAGCGACTTAATTCCACCATAATTTCTGTAATCTCTAAAATGTCCAAAGACGAACAGACCAAATGGTTAAACATGTTTCTAAAGTTCAACAAGTCATTAATTCAACTTACCAACGAAGCATTAAGAAAACACCGTTTGAAATATTATTTGGTACAAAAATGAAACAGAAAGAAGATGTACAAATTATTGACCTCTTAAACAGTGCAGCTGAAGAATAGTTCATAAAAGACAGAGAAGAGCTCCGTAAAGAAGCCAAGAAGAATATTCTGGAAATTCAACAAGAAAATCGCAAGCACTATAATTTACGACGTAAGAAACCCCGGAAGTACAACCTTAGTGACCTCGTAGCAATTAAGAGAACCCAGCAAGGACCAGGTTTAAAGTTGAAATCTAAATTCTTAGGTCCGTATAAAGTAACCAAAGTGAAGTCTAACGACGCCTACGACGTAGCGAAAATCTCATCAACCGAAGGACCGATATATACTAGCTCGTGTGCTGAATACATGAAACTTTGGCCTGACAAAAACTGAAGTAAAAAAAAAAAAAATAATAATAATAAACTTTTCTTTTTATGTGTTTTTGAAAATTTTATAAGTCAATGCTTTTAAAGAAATTTCCATATGATGTTATGCCACTTCAAATAGACTGAGTGATCTTTCTGACGTGCAGACTAATTTTTTTTTTCTTTTCCCTTTAAGAACAGTTACTGGTTTTAGGTAGCTTTCTTTACAAAAAGCTATCTATTGCAGCCGTTCGGAGGAAAGAGATTTTAAAAAATTTTGGTATATTTTCATCGATCATGACCCCCAGACACCGAAACCACCCTCCGTTCAAAATTGATATATATATATATATATATATCTGACCTATGTCACACTGTAACTCTCGTATTTATGAACCGATTTGGATGTAATTCGGTGTGTACATAGTACATACCAATGTTTCAACCGAGTTCGTTGGCCAGCTTCATCCGCCATTTTGTTTCAAAATGGCGGCCATTTAAAAATTAAAAAAAAATTTAAAATTTAAAATGTGGTACCAAAAAATTGAAAATGGAAAAATATTTTTTTTCTTATGTATTTGACCTTTTGTACAAAGACTCCGTAGCAGTTTTTGTTTCGTCTATATCTTAAAAAATGGCTGAGTTATAGCATTTTGAATTTCTAGCGAAGCTGACATTTTGAAACGTCCTGAATTTTGTCACGCGATAAAAGGCGTATTTATAAACCGATTTGGATGTAACTTCGTTTATACATAGTACAGACCAATGTCTCGATCGAGTTTGTTGGCCAGCTTCATCCGCCATTTTGTTTAAAAATGGCGGCCATTTAAAATTTTAAGAAAAATTTAAATTTGAAATGTGGTACCAAAAAATTGAAAATTGAAAAAATATTTTTTTTCTTATGTGTTTGACCTCGATAAAAAGATTCGGGAGCAGTTTTTGTTTCGTCTATATCTTAAAAAATGGCTGAGTTATAGCATTTTGAATTTCTAGCGTGGCTGACATTTTGAAACGCCCTGATTTTTGTCACGCGATAACAGGCGTATTTATGAACCGATTTGAATGTAACTTGGTCTGTACATAGTACATACCAATGTTTCGACCGAGTTTGTTGGCCAGCTTCATTCGCCATCTTGTTTCAAAAGGGTTGCCATTTAAAAAAAAATGTAATTTAAAATTTAAAATGAGGTATTAAAAAATTGGAAAATGAAAAAGATTTTTTTATGTGTTTGGCCTTGATACAAAGATTCTGGAGCAGTTTTTGTTTCTGAAAATTTGTTCTTTTGCTATATCTTAAAAAGTGGTTGAATTATAGCACTTTAAATTTCTATCAAGGCTAACACTTTGAAACGATCTTGTATTTGTTTCGCGATACCATACGTATTCGCCTATTTCGATGGAAGAAGGCATGTGGAAAGTATACATCAATATCTCGACCAAGTTCGCTGGCCAGCTTCATCAGCCAATATCATGTTTCAAAATGGCGGCCATTAAATTAAAAAAATATATATTTAAAGTGAGGTGCAAAAAAATTAGAAATTGAAGAAGGTTTCTTTATTAAGTATTTGACCTTGATATAAGGATTCAGGAGCATTTTTTGTTTGTCTTTATCTTAAAAAATGGCTCAGATATAGCAGTTTCAATTTCTAACGTGGGTGACATTTTGAAAAATCTGATTTTTTGCCTGCGACAGCACTCGTATGTATCAACCGATTCCGATGTGAGTGAGCATGTGCACAGCAATTACTAAGGTCTCGACCAAGTTCACTGGTTAGCCTCATCCACCATGTTGTCTTAAAATGGCAGGCACTTTAAGAAATCGCCGAATTTGGCAGCGAAATATAAGTTACTTTAAATAAAAGCAGCTTGGATAAAGCTGACTAATTTTGCGAAATTCTCATTCATAATGATTTAGTATTGATAAAAATTAGTATTGAATCTCCTACATTCGGTTTCCACTTAATTGAGCTTCGTGTGTTTGAATAATATAAGTTGGCTTTTTTAAAATAAGGAATATGAAAGCTACCTCTTCCTCCCGGCACTGGCCGGAAGGACTTTTTGTTTTTGTTTCTTTTTCAGATTCTACTTTAGCACATGTCGCTGCGGCAACTCCAGAAGTCAGGAAGGCCGCATGCGAGGAATTTCGCTAGTAACACTTGCATCAGACTGAATATCCCCGACGCTATATTCCGCTTCGAGATTAAAAAGGTAACGAAGCTGTGTGAAGTGGAAATGTCGAAAAATAAATAGAACGAGAAAGAATTGACGACGGCTGTTTTATTAAAAGAAACATAAAATTTTCGACGTTATAAGATAGGAGATATAAATGAAGTATGAAAATCTTAGAAATATTCGACGATGCTAAGGAAATGAAGCCAAAGTTGTTGCTTTTAAGCTAAATATAGATTGAGAAGAGTGCTTTTAACTGTATTTTTGTTTTGTCTTCGTCTTAATAAATGTCAGTGTTCGTCATAGTAGTTAGATTACGATAGAAAATGTATGTCTAATATTACTCAATGATCTGAGAAAAAAAAAAGCAGGAGAAAAAAAATCCTACAACAGAAGGTTGCAAGGTGAATAACATTGCAGAAAGAAAGTGGAATAATATTATGAAGCATTTTATCAAGAGCAATATTCCATAATATAAGTAAATCGTAATTTCTGTTATAGTATAGTAAGTGATTAAACAGAAATTATTACCCAGCAAAGAGGATATTGCTGGCCAGCAGCAAGATAAGTGCTGGCAATGATGGAGAAGTGCTGGCTGATGGCATACCACTGCATGACCACTACTGGACAGCTTCAGTCAACTTTGCTGTTGGAAATCATCAGATAAAATTCTGGTGGGCATCCATTTTATCTCATGCGCTGGCCCACCACTACATGGAAGAGCACGAACTTTTTCAGTATTATTGCTGGGAAACAATATCGAAGACATTGAGTATTTGAACACAAATCTGAAATGAATATATTAACACAATTTAAGCTGTGAAGCTAATTTTTTTTGAAACTGTAAAAAGTATAGCACCACTGCCACCAACAAAATAAATAAGTAAATGAATAAATAAATAAATTCTTTATTTCAACGCACTTTTTTTCTCTCCTTAAATCTGGTTTTACTAGTTTACAAAGGATTTCGGTTTTCATAATTTACGCAGTTCAGAATCAATAATAAAAAAAGCGTATAAAATACATAGGATTTCTATAGAATAGAATATTTTCTATACCAGTTTAATGACTGGGAACGTAAATCACAAAAGAAACAAACATGAAATAGTGTAATGAGAGCTTGAAAACTGCGAGCAATCGTAGCGTACGCTGAAAGCACTTGTTCATGTCCGATCACGAAAACCAAGCAGCATCGAGCGCGGTCAGTACTTAGGAGGGGGACCACATTCAGTTCAAATATTTCTATAGGCATTTCTATTATAGACACTTCTACAGATGTTTCTATAGCTCTTGGTGAAACTAGCTTATAGAAAAAAGAGCCATAATTATATAATACTTTGTTTTTTTATAGAATTCTATAAGAAATTTTTGTAAGGGAAAGTGCTGGGCCAGCAAAGGAATAGCAGTGGGATAGGTGCTAGCACTGCAGGAAAAGTGCCGGATTGAAGTAATTTGATGGCATATCAATGCTGGCCTGCTGTTGGCCATCACTGATGGGCCAGCTGCATTCGGCTGGACACTTTTCGACAGGTTTAAGTAATGGCACCCTTGCACTTTACTGCTGATAGCACTGCTGGCTGCCATCTTTTTTCCAGATGATGGCCCACTGATTTTTTCTTTGCTGGGTATACTCACTCAGATTGCCCGACGCATCATATGTCGCAACTGTGACACATCATGTAGGGAAATTAAAAATGGATCAAGACAATTAATAGTGGAGTATTACACACACACACACACGCATATATATAATAGTATATTATATATCTACATATATATATATATTATTATTATTTCGTATAATGTAAGTGTATGTATCGATACTAAATTTATTAATTTTTATTTTTTAAAAAAGATGATGAATTGTAATATTATATAATGGTTATATATATATGTCATATTTTAACGAAATGACAGAATTCAGTGCAATTCACTTTACTAAGTTTTATTTAAACCATTAAACATATAGCCATAATATTCCATAGCTGCAGACAGGATGGACATCAGACAGCAAATGGCGTAGAGGTAATCTCTCTGAAATTTCTCATCGCTTAGGGTTACCAGTTAAAAAGGGCCATGTGTTGCTATTAATTCAACGATAAAATGGATTAATTGAATACCCTGCCAAACTCGTGATTATTTGTAATTGAGCACGTATCCAAATTGAGGGGCGATTCATTACAAAAACTAATTAATAGGTCTAATCTTTATAATTTCCTTACATTTTTTGTATACATTTAAGCTGTAGCTTATTATTTCTTCCTCAGAAATTAATCATTACTAATGATTTCGTAATATTGCCCTTGAAAACGATTTACGAATCCTTAGCTCCCATTTTATTCATAATTGCTCTCTCATTTTAAGTACATTTTGTAGTTTTTCTTTTTGAATTAATGAATTTTCAATTTTAAGATCATACATTTCGTGCAAAGGATTTGTTGATGCTGACAATGATTCATTATTTCAGGTCTTTTTTCATTGGATAAATTGATTTAGTTGCAAATACTTTTTAGAAAATAGTTCGAATATTTATGATTTCCTTCATATATTTCTTTATTTACTTGTTCTTTTTATGAATTCGCCATCCTGTTGCTTTTCCTTTTGCCAATTTTGAATGTTTTAATTTTTATTGCTTCATATATTGGTGATTAGGATATAAGTTTATTAAAAAAATTCATTAAAAAAATTCATTAATGAGTAGTTAAATTAATAATAGTTGATCCAACATTATTATGCCTAATGTCAGTGTAATGTATTGATACCCACTTTATTAATTTTTATTTAAAAAAAAAAAAAAAAAAAAAAAAAAGATGACGAATTGTAATATTTTATTATGGTTATAGATATATAGTATATACAGATATTTAAACTAATGAATCTTCCATAATAGGAATGTCTGATAATTCTTAGAAGCAATTCTTTTTCAACGATCAAAATTAATAGATTTGTCACTTTAAATATAATACACTTTCTATATCTTAGTGTGCATCCCTATTTTTTATTAGAAACGAAAAGTTTCGATAGAGTAAATCTACCTGGCAATAACTGTTTAGCAGAGCAACGTATTTTCTGTGAAGTGTGGGAGCAACAACTCTAATTCGTGAAAAGTTGGGTCATTGGCCATCTTCTCCTTCTACTCTTGCACCCCCATTTCCGTCTGCTTTGAAAGGGTTGTTTGCCTGCTGTATTCTTTCTTGCATAGCAGGAGGTTAGTGGGTCATCCGTCTACCTCGGATCGTCTCCTGGATGACCACTCGTGAAGGCAAACATCTCACCCAATGTTTACCCCCAAAAATACTATATCTATGACTGGCATAGTTCACCCGTCGGAAATTCCGGATGATCTTTTAGGTGCCTTGTCTTGTGGGAAAAGTAAATCAACAATCTACCGTCTTTTCTTAAATATTATAGTGATATTTATTTTTGAGATATAAGCTACTCCTAGTGTTTGAAGTAAACCAATGCTTGAAAACATAAATCAGTATTTATTTTTTCTATAGAAGAAAACCGAATCCCAAACGCCCATATGATAGAAAGCAAAGTTACACTCTCATTTATTTATTAACAATTTTCATACAAATGCAAGAATTTGTTTTGTAATTTTCTTATATCCGCCATACTGTCATATTTATAAACAATTTTTCTAAATAATTAAAAAAAAAAAATTCTCTCAAGAACGATGAAATTGATAAGAAAATTCCAATTGTTAGCGTGAAATTAAATTAAACTGTTGCTGTACAGAAAAAATGTTTAGAAAGGTTTTCATTTTTATCGTCAACAAAAAGCAATTTGTAGTCGTAATGTATAATTTTTTGAATAAAACTTTTGAAGTTTGGGATATATAATCATAATGTAAGGCGTTATATCAGTGGTAAAGAGTTTAAAATGATCCTAACATTTTACTTAAAAAAAATTAACATTAATAATATAGCAATTGCAAGAAGAGTTAGTTGATTTTGATTTGAGGCCCAAGGCGCATAATTGATTTTGGGATTCTCACTAACATTCAATCGTTGGCTGTATAATAGTATGTTTTAAAACTCGGTATATATCGCTTGCCAATATTTGTGCGTATTTTAGACGATTATTAGGTAATGAACAACTCAATGCTCGGAATGTACCGGAGCAAACCCGAATGATGTTCTGGTTCGTGAAATTGTGACAAATATTGTTCCGGTTCGTGAAAGTATGGAAAATATTGTTCCGATTCGTGAAAGTATGGAAAAATTGTTCCGGTTCGTGGAATTATTAAAAAATATTATTACAGTTGCATATATATAGATTACTATACTGTCTGTAACGTTTTTTTTTTTTTTTTTTTTTTTTTCAAATTATTTAGAATCTTGAATGCATTTTTTTTTTTTTTAAATTGGTTTTTCTACGGTTAAAAAGAAATTTGCTATACAGTAAAGTCCCTATTATCCGAGTTAATATGGACCAAGCTCACATCGGATAAGCATAAAACTCATATAAACCGGATTGACATAAATCGTCACCCACACTAAGGAGATGAAATATAAATTTTCACTTAATTCATTCCTTTTTATGGTGCTAGTAACATTTCTTTGATGTTGCTGGGCAACATATAACAATAATATGTTCCCGCACCAATGTTGGTTAAGTCAAAATACAGTTGCGTAATTTGTTATTTCTGTTTGTACAAATTCTTTTTTTATAAAACATAATTATGAGTGTAAAATTATAATAATATTATTTTCGAGTAAAATAGGAGTGTAAGTTCATACAAAAATTATTAAGTTGATTTTAAATATTAAATATATATTTTTAAAAAATTGTTGTATTGTAAAATGAATGTATAATGTTGAATATAGTTCGGATCTCAGATAACAACAATAGCCAGACGCCATGGTGTCGTTTTATGACAAGCCAGTGGAAAGTGGTGTATAATTAGAAATCGTAAAATAATAAAAATGTTGGAATAAATTTATGGCCTTAATAAAAGTGTTGGAATAAATTTATGGCTTTTCAGACCACCCAAACTTTAAGGCATATAATAATATTAAAGTATATGTAAGGGCCATTTGCAGACTGTGAGCTAATAGGTCTATCTAAGGATAATGCAAAATCTTCTCACATACAATAAGGGAGGACTAGACAAATAGTTCCACCCACTGCCAAGAGTGGTGTGCCAGAAGAAAAAGGTTTGAAAAAGAGAGTCTAAAAAAAGATGTGGAAGACGCAGGAGCTAACCTGAAAGCCCATGCAATGAATCCAGAGAGCCCTAGTAATGCCCAGGCGAGATGGACATATCGGAGTGAGCCTAAGCAAGCCTAATTGATGATGTCTTCCTGGTGTTGAAACAAAATGGATTGTTCTACTGCGGTCCGTAGCTATGCATCCCGCCATCCCGAGTTCGCCGCTCTGATAAGAAGATAAATCCGGAAGATGTTTGGAGAAGATCCTTAGCATCGCGACAGCTCTGAATTTGATGAATAAAGGCCACCATCCCGTATATGATTCAAGGTATTCCATTCATCTTTTTCTTTACCACTTTAAATTATATGAGAAATTATAAATATCCTTTTATGATATTTTATGGTAGAGAGCAATCTGAGATCCAACAAAAGCAATAATTAAATATAATTAAGGTATTTTAAAAATGAAAGAGAATTATTATTATTATTTTTTTTTTTTTTTTTGCAAAAAGAAAAATATATAATAATAAGAGTAAATGAAAACATTGTCTTTTTTTTAAAAGATTAAATATACATGTAATAATGAGCAGCAAACAAAAGTGTTGCTTTCCTTTTTTTGAATTAATATTACGTGTTTCTGTATATAGTTGTGTTTAATGTAAATAAAATATTTAATCAAGTTTTAAAAAGTTTCTGTAATTATTTAATTGATAAATGTTTAAGGTGTGTCAACTTATTTTTACAGCTTAAATTTTAGTTTAATCCATAAGTGGAAGAGTTCGTCTAAATAATTCACAACGCAAACTCTTAATTTTATTCGTAATTAATTAAATTTAATAATTACAGTTTTACGCGGATTATAATTTAATTTTATAAATTATTCGCGTTGCTCTTCTACTAGAATTACGTAATTACGATCACTTATGTTATTTGAATTTATCTAAGGTATATAAAATTATATACCGATTTACTATGAGGTTGCTTGGATGATTTGGACCAATTAACAATTTTGGTTGTAAATTAAATAGGAAATAAACAAGTGTAATTATCTGTCCAGCAGATGTACATTTCCGTTACTTTTAAGAAATACGGGGAATGAAATTGTTTTTTCCGATCGAGCTTATACCTTTGGAATGGATCATTTTCTTCTGATGGATTGATGACTTCCATTATGACGAAACAGCCATTATAAATGAAGTGTTAGGTTGAAGAAGATGAAAGAGCACTTGTAAAAAGTTAGAACTCTGATTTTCCGAAAGAAGAATATTTTTTTTGTAAAAAAAAAAAAAAATTATGGCCATCCCCCCCCCCCCCCCTCCCCCCATTCTGACCAGAAAATCAGAGTTCTAACTTTTTACAACTGTTCTTTCATCTTCAACTTCATTTATAATGGCACTTCATTTTAATGGCTGCTACACTCTAAAATTGGGAGGAGTGAAAAGTTCACTTTTTGAAAGAGTGACAGGCATTTTTACTCTTTTTGGAGTGAGTTTTATAAAAATACACTCCTTAAAGAATGGAGTTTTCCACTCTCTAGAAAGGAGTGAGATGTCTCACTCCTGAAAGAAGAGTGACTTACGTGTGCATTGCTTATTAACCAATCAGAGCAGCAAGGCGACGATACCCTTTAAAGATAAGAAAAATGATCACTTTTTCGTCCGCCATTTTAAGATTAACAGATTAGGATATCATTAAAATTATTCTTTGGAATACATAAAATGAAGGTAAGTCTTGTTTAATTTTAAGCATTTATCCGTGTAGATATGTGGAATGTCCAGATTATGAGCTAAATAGTTGTATGTTTGTATAGCAAAAGATTGATCGTGGAGTATTCATAAGTGATTGTGAGATTTCTTCATGTAGCGATCTGAAATGTAATTGTTTTATGGGGACCGGGAAAGCCGTATCTCCGCCATGTTAAATTCACCAACTTTATGTACCTTTTTCTCAGAAATGGTGAAAGATAGAGCTCTAGATTTTTTAGGGTAGTTTGAATAACATGCTTTACGTTTTTTAACTGACCATTTTCGTTCTAAAGTGATTGTGAGATTTCTTCATGTAGCGGACTGAAATGTAATTGTTTTAAGGGGACCGGGAAAGCCGTATCTCCGCCATGTTAAATTCACCAACTTTATGTACCTTTTTCTCAGAAATAGTGAAAGATAGAGCTCTAGATTTTTTAGAGTAGTTTGAATAACATGCTTTACGTTTTTTAACTGACCATTTTCGTTCTAAAGTGATTCTGAGATTTCTTCATGTAGCGGACTGAAATGTAATTGTTTTAAGGGGACCGGGAAAGCCGTATCTCCGCCATGTTAAATTCACCAACTTTATGTATACATTTTTCTCAGAAATGGTGAAAGATAGAGTCTAGATTTTTTAGAGTAGTTTGAATAACATGTTTTACGTATTTTAACAGACCATTTTCGTTCTAAGTAAAATTCAAAATTATTATTATTATTAATTATTATTAATTATTAATTATTTATTGAAAGTCATTTTTAAATTAGCATTTTTTGATAAGATTTCACTGCCTAAAATAAATAATTCTCAACAAATCATTAAATCCCTGTGTATACAGGATAACATAGTATAAGTATTTAAAAAAAATCTGAGTTCTTATGTTTAATAGATATTGAAACAAGTTGGAAATTGCTCACCAAACGTGGTAAATGAGGTGCGTTCGTACTATAACTAGTTTTAGAAATATTTTTTGCACCGCATATTGTACTGAATGCATATTTTAGTGCAATACATAAGTGCATATCCATTTCATTCTGTTCTGAAAGGCTGTAACATCATTAAAATGCACTTAAAATATTTTTTCTCCCATTGGCCGTCATGTAACGGAAAACTTCTGACTGTCCTTGCAATTAAACTATGCATCCAATTTTCCTGAAATTTGAAATGAGTCTACAAAATTTTGCAACAAATATATATTTAAAATTTTAGATCATTCGGAAGGCTGTAACATCATTAAAATGTACTTGCAATAATTTATTCCCATTGGCCGTAATGTAATGGAAAACTTTTGACTGTCCCTGTAATTAAATTATACATCCGATTTTTATGAAATTTGAAATGACTCGACAAAAGTTTGCAACAATTATATATTTAAAATTTCAGACCATTCGGTTGGGTAGTTTTTGCTCTGTTATATGCGGGTGTTGAATTCAGACCCTTATCTCCGGGAGGGATTTCTGTGGTTCCGGAGGGGGGGGGGGGGGGCATTATAGAGTTCCGGGGGGGATTGCACTTTTTGACCATTGAAAACACAGAATCTCAAATCTTCCGGAGGGGAAATGCCCCCCCCCCGGGCCACCCCCTGAAATCAACACTGACAGACAGACTAAACGATGAATATAGGGGCTACGTATTTATATAATTACGAACGCACCTAAAAAAGGAACATAAACATGAAAAATCCTGAGAAAAAGTCGATTAAAGATTTATTGCCATTAAGCTGTGAAGTACTCTTAGAAAGAATGAATAATTTCAACACTTATCTATACTCCTATTATAAAGAGGAAAAAATTGTTTATTTGTCGGAGGTAAGCTCAGGAACTACCGAACCGATTCCAAAAGTAATGGTATCAAAATGATGGTGTTAGTCCAACTTAGAACATAGGCTATATCTTATGTCGGTGCCACTACCCCAAAGGGGTTGCAGGAGCAAAAAACGTTCTAAAAATGCGATTTTTGCGTTACTGAAGGATCTAGAAATATGAAATTTGGAATATTAGTTACTTATAAGATATAAATTATGTCTAAGAACAGTTCTTAAAAAATTCGAAATTTAAAAGGGGTGAAAATGCACAAAATGCGTTCGAAATAACGTTCTAAATGGTAGTTTTTATATAATCTCAGGAAATACCAAACTGATTTAAAAAATATTGGTGTCAAAATTATGGAGACAACGCTTACTCCAAGATAAGCTATAATTTAGGTCGGTGCCACTACCTCAAAGGGGGTGCAGTAGCAAAAAACGTTCTAAAAATGCGATTTATGTGTTACTGAACGGCGTAGAAATATGAAATTTGAAATATTAGATACTTATTAGATATAAAGGATTTCTAAGAACAATTCTTAAACAATTCGAAATTTAAAAGGAGTGAAAATGTGCAAAAAGCGTTGTAAAAAACGTTCTAAATTGCGATTTCTATGCAATCTCAGGAAGTACTGAACCGATTTGAAATATAATGGTGTAAAAAGGATGGTGACAGATCTTGCTCCAAGATAGGTTATATTTTATATCGGTTTCCACTACCCTAGTGGAGATGCAGGAGCAAAATGCGCGAAAAACGTTCTAAAAACGTTCTAAATGCCGATTTGTCAGCAATATCTCAGAAAGAATCAAACTGATTTCAAAATTAATGGTAGGAATTTGATGCTGACAGCCTCTGCTCTAACATAGACACTATTTTATGTCGGTATCACTATCACCTAGACGTTGCAGGAGTAAAAAAGCGTTCTTAATTTTGATTTTTTTGATCGGTAGGGGCTAGCAACTTAAAATTAGGCAAGGTACATATTTATTAGGTAAAAATTATCTTTAAGAACAGTTTCGAAAAAAATGGAAATTTTAAAAGGGGTGAAAATGCGCGAAAAGCGTTCTAAAAACGTTCTAAATTGCGATTTCTACTCAATCTCAGGAAATACCAAAGCTATTTCCAGTAATGGTTGCAAATCAATGGTGACAGCCCCTGCTATAACATAGGTTATATTTTATGTTGCCGTCACTACCATCTGAGGGTTGCAAAAGCAAAACATGTTCTGATTTGCGTTTTTGCACTACTGAGGGGTCTAACACTTTGAAGTATGGCATGGTATTTACGTATAAGATGCAAGTGCTTTCTAAGAACTGTCGAAAGAAAATTCCAAATTTAAAAAGATGAAGTGAGTGAAAAGCATTATAAATTACAATTTTTATGCAATCTTATCAAATACCAAACCGATTAAAAAAATAATGATGACAAATTGTTGGTGATAGAACCTGCTGAAACATGAGGTATATTTTATGTCTGTGCCACTACCACCAGAGGGTTCAAGGAGCTAAAAACTTTCTGCATTTCGGTTTCTGTGATACTGAAAATGCTAGAAACTTTAAATATGGCATGGTAGTTGCTTATACAATATAAATGCCCTCGAAGGACTGTTGAAAAAAAATTCGAATTAAAAAGGGGTGAAGCAAAGGGGAGGTGCGAAAAGAATTCTAAAAAAGTCATAAATTACGATTTCTATACAATTTCAGGGAATATAAAAGTAATAGTTGCGAATCAATGGTAACAGTCTCTGATCCCACACAGGCTATATTTTATGCCGATGATTCTAACACCTGGGGTTCACAGAAACAACAAACGTTCTAAAAAAGGCCTTTAAAAGCTTTCTAAATTATGTTTCTGTGGAATATTAGGAAATAACAAACCGATATCAAAATTAATGTTGGCAAATTAATGGTGACAGTTCCTATTTCATCATAGCCCTTTATGTTGAGAGAGATGGTAGGACTTGGAATTTGACATGATAGTTAATTTTAAGATGTACGACTATGGTTTCTAAATAATTCAAAACTTCAAATGAATACTGAAATGAGCGTATTAATTGAGCATAAAAGTTTCAAAATATTTTCTAAATTATCCTTTTTTTAGTTTTATTTAGTTTTATTAATTTGAGTGTCATTTCTGCCTAATGCAATGTAATAATGATGTTTAATGAAACTGTGTTTTAAATAGTAATTTTTGAAGTATTCCTAAAGGTAATAAGTACATTTTAATAAAAAAAAAACCTTTTAATAAAATAAAATATTACCTTTTAATAAAATAAAAAATTAGTTAGTGCCTTTTAATAAAACTTAGACATATAAATATCACTTGGCATATTTCAAATATTACGCGAGCAAAGCCGCGGGGTTTGCTAGTCATATTATAAAGAGATAAAAATTGTTTATTTGTAGGAAGTAAGCTCTGGAACTACCGAACCGATTCCTAAAGTAATGGTATCAAAATGATGGTGTTAGTTCAACTTAGAACATAGGCTATATTTTATGTCGTTGCCACTACCCCAAAGAGGGTGCAGGTGCAAAACACGTTCTAAAAACGCGATTTTTGCGTTACTGAAGGGCCTAGAAATATGAAATTTGGAATATTAATTTCTTATTAGGTATAAAGGATTTCTAAGAACAGTTCTTAAACGATTCGAAATTTAAAAGGGGTGAAAATGCGCGAAAAGCGTTCTAAAAAACGTTCTAAATGGTAATTTCTACACAATCTCAGGAAATACCAAACCGATTTAAAAAACAATGGTGTCAAAATGACGGTGACAACCCTTGCTCCAACATAGGCTATGTTTTATGTCGGTGACACTACTCCAAATGGGGTGCAGGGGAAAAACGTTCTAAATTGCGGTTTTTGCGTTACGGAAGGGCCTAGAATCGTGAAATTTGGAATGGTAGTTAGTTATAAGATATCAATGATCTCTAAGGGCATTTCCTAAAAAAATCGAAATTTAAAAGGGAGTCAAAATGCGCAAAAAGCGTTGTAAAAAACGTTCTAAATTGCGATTTCTATGCAATCTTTTTAGTTAGTACCTTTTAATAAAAATTAGACATATAAATATCACTTGGCATATTTCAAATATTACGCGAGCAAAGCCGCGGCGTTTGCTAGTTTTTTATATATATAAACATGTGTGACACATCGTTTGAAAGACAAAAGTTTACACTATTTAATGATATAAAAAAATAAAAATCGCTTTTTAGGTGCGTTCGTAGTTATATAAATACGTAGCCCCTATAGTCGTCGTTCAGTCCGTCTGTCTGTCCGTCTGCCCGCATATAACAGCGCAAAAACCACCCAACCGAATCGTTTGAAATTTAAAATATATAATTGTTGTATAATTCTGTCGCGTCATTTCAAATTTTATGAAAATCGGATGTATAGTTTAATTACAGGGACAGTCAAATTTTTCTGATACATTACGGCCAATGGGAAAAATTATTGCAAGTGCATTTTAATGTTGTTACAGCCTTCCGAATGGTCTGAAATTTTAAATAGGGCAGATGTGCCAGCAATGGTCACCCTTTGATGTTTTTGGTTCATAAAAAAATAAGTAATAAATATTTAACTTTAATTAATTTTTTTATAATTTCCCCTTGCATGTTTTATAAAACTGGGTTATTGTTGACACTTTTAATCAAACCAATTAGGAAGTAGAAAATAATATTTCAAAGTTTTGCTGTTTTTCTGTGAAAATCTTAATGAAGAGGCTAAGAACTGGCTTCGTTTAATTAATTTATATATTATTTATTTTCTTGCAAAATTTGAATGCTTTTGTTTGAGTAGCAATAGAAAACTTAGACTTTTATATACTAACGGTCATTTACGAAATTTCATTTATTTTTAAGGTTTTAAGAGAGGGTGCCTATTACTAGAATGGTTAATTAGTCATTTTCCCCCAAAACTTTTTAAATAGCTGCTTTTAAGTTAGTTTATGTGATTAATAAAATTTCAATATTTTATTCTTTTTTTATGTATATATACTTTGCTATTTTAAAATCTAGCAATCAAACCAGCTAGGTAGTAGAAAATATTGTTTAAGAGCACAGCCAAAGACGGGCTCATAGGGCTTAATACTTCTCCTTTTAAATAAAAGCAATTAAGTTACAGAAGCTATTAAAAATCTATTTTCTGTGTTAAATGTTTGGTTATTCTTATCTGAAAAAAAAGAAGGAAAAAAAAGTAATATTCCTTAATTTATAGGCAATATTCATGAAACTGGTAAATCTGCAGATCAGTGGCCTGAAACATCAGTTCTACAGTTTTATTTTGAAATTATTTTATTTAGCATTTAAAATATTCAACTCACAATATCATTTCTTTCATATTTGCAATATTAATTATTATAAATGATATATCAAGTAGTCTCTGGAAGATTAATTGTTAAAAATAGCGAGACAAAACTAAACATCACTAACATTCCAAACCTTTTTTTTATTATTATTACCTTTTAAATCCCCCACTGTTTCAATAATTTAATAGCTGTAATTGCCTGATATTTAGTATTTTAAACTATCCATCTAAAATAATTAAAACATTGATCGTCTGATAATTACAATAATTGATGCAAACAGTAAATGATCATCACAAATATTTTATTAATTACTGGTATCCTTATTGTTAAATTTATTTGAAAATAACCACTTTGTTTCATTAGCATGAATATGTGATTGTTGGTCTAAAAAGAAGAGTTTAAGACTCAACTTTAAAATTACGCATTGCGAAGGTCAGAAAATTAGGGTGTGAAAAACGCATGGCACACAAAAATTTAGGGGCCTGGACCGGGCCCTACAGGACCCTAGACGGCCCCATGGTCTTAACTGGAATGTAGACACGGTAGTATAACTAAATGGAGAAAGTATCCCAAAAATGAGGATCGGATAAAAAGGAAGCAATTTATTAACAATTTAGTGGACTAAAACTTCAAGGGGCCCTGTACTGGGCCCCTTGATAGGGTGCCAGGGTCTTAACTGAAATGTAGAAAAGGGGCACTAACTGAAAGGAGAATTCACCCCAAAAACGACGAAGATCGGATAGAAAAGAGGCATGTTATTAAAAATTTAGTGCACTAAAACTTCAAGGGGCCTTGTACTGGGCCCCTTGCAAAGGTTTCAGGGTCTTAATTGAAATGCAGAAATGGGGCAGAAACTGAAAGAAGAAATCACACCGAAAACGAAGAAGATCGGATAGAAAAGTTGCATGTTATTACCAATTTAGTGCACTAAAACTTCAAGGGGCCCTGTACCGGGCTCCTTGCAAGGATGCCAGGGTCTTAACTGAAATATGGAAATGGGTGAGAAACTCAAAAGGAGAATTCACCCCAAAAACGAAGAAGATCGGATAGAAAAGAGGCATATTATTAACAATTTAGTGCACTGAAACTTCAAGGGGCCCTGTACTGGGCCCCTTGCATAGGTGCCAGGGTCTTACGTGAAATGTAGAAATGGGGTAGAAACTGAAAGAAGAATTCACATTAAAAACGAAGAAGATCGGATAGAAAAGTTGCATGTTATTAAAATAGTGCACTAAAACTTCAAGGGGCCCTGTACCGAGCCCCTTGCAAGGATGCCAGGGTCTTAACTGAAATATGGAAATGGGTCAGAAACTCAAAAGGAGAATTCACCCCAAAAACGAAGATCGGATAGAAAAGAGGCATATTATTAACAATTTAGTGCACTGAAACTTCAATGGGCCCTGTACTGGGCCCCTTGCAAGAGCGCCAGGGTCTTAAGTGAAATGTAGAAATGGGGTAGAAACTGAAAGAAGAATTCACATTAAAAACGAAGAAGATCGGATAGAAAAGATGCATGCTATTAACAATTTATTGCACTGAAACTTCAATGGGCCCTGTACTGGGGCCCTTGCAAGGGTGACAGGGCCTTAAGTGAAATGTAGAAATGGGGTAGAAACTGGAAGAAGAATTCACATTAAAAACGAAGAAGATCGGATAGAAAAGATGCATGTTATTAACAATTTACTTCACTTAAACTTTAAGGGGCCCTGTACCCGACCCCTTGCAAGGGTGCCAGGGTCTTAACTGAAATATAGAAATGGGTCAAAAACTCAAAAGGAGAATTCACCCCAAAAACGAAGAAGATCGGATAGAAAAGAGGCATATTATTAACAATTTAGTGCACTGAAACTTCAAGGGGCCCTGTACTGGGCCCCTTGCAAGAGTGCCAGGGTCTTAAGTGAAATGTAGAAATGGGGCAGAAACTGAAAGGATAATTCACCCGAAAAACGAAGAAGTTCGGATAGAAAAGAAGCATGTTATTAATGTTTTAGTGCATAAAAACTGAAAGGGGCCTAGGGGCCCCGGCCCTTAAAAAATTAAAAATCCGAGCCTCAGGTGTATCAGGACCTGTCTTGGACTAATCACATCTGAATTTTCAGACTTCTACGTGCGGTAGTTTTCGCTAGCCATCGCACACAGACAGACAGACAGACACACAGAGCGATTTGTTCTTTTATTAGTATAGATTAGTACAATATTTTTCTAGCCAAATGAATAATCATACATGATAGATCTTTTTGTTGTTCATTTTTAAATGTCTTTGGAAACAAAAACTCTTTTTTACGGTACTTTTTTACGTAATTTCATCGATTCATAATAAATGTCAATAAAACGGTAAGTTTCCCATAAGAAATTTTGAAAATAAACGCTCAGTAAAAGATATCTTTTAGCCTGTTTTTAAAGGCTGTTTTCATTTAATTATTATTCTTTAACCTGTCTATCTGAATTTAATGATTGGTGTCTATAATTTATTTTAAAAAAAAATTGTTAATATTATTATTTACTGTTTTAGAATGTATTATTATTATTTTTTAACTGTCTCTCTGAATTTTATGATTGATGTCTATAATAAAACAAAAATGATTATTTTACTGCAAATATGTCACCAAATCTTACCCAATAATTCATCGATTGAAAAATTATTATTGTTATTATTATTATTACTATTTATAGTAAAATTTATTATTGTATTTATTTTATATTTTATATTTTTATTTTATTTTATTATTGTTGTTGTAAATTTCATTTTGTGGGCACTGCAATCCAAAATTTACTAACATTACTTAAACAAAATTAACCGTATTCAAGGTTTTTTATTTTCCTTTTCCTGTATAAGAATTACCAATATGTTATAAAAGAGAAAGACAGAATGAAAAAACAAAAACAAAAACAAAAAAACATAAAGAAACTGCTCTTTAAATGGATTTCAACGTTTAAAACAGTAATATTACTGTTTTACTTTCTTTATTATTATTTTCTCCATTTTATTTTTATATTTTACGTTTGTAAAATTCTTAACAAAACGAGGAAAGAAAAAAAAATAATTGAAAAAAAAAAAAGAAAAGAAAAAAAATACTGTGAAAAATTTCTTGCCAAAAGGTAATGATCTCCTTTTGCCTGTATTTCTAATGTTTTTTACTATGCTTCTTATAATTTACTAATATAGAAACACCTAACAATTATAAAACTTTTTCAGAAGAATGTATAAAAATATATATATTCTAAAGTACACAATAAAAAAGAATTATTTGGACCTATTTGATTAAAAATATTTGCTAATTGTCAGTTTATGCTAAGATTTTATTATATTTTTTTCTTTACAATTATTATTAATTTCAATTATATATATATATTTAAGTTGATAGTATTCTTTGTCATTTTTCTATTATTTTTAAAATAGATGTAATAGTGTTTTTTAAATTGATTTTTTTTCTTAAGGTATGCGTCTGCAAAAGGGGGAATCAGAAGCGTTTTCTCATATATTTCTCACGTCTTATATGACTCTGCAGTAGATCTTGAAAAAATAAAAGTTATGTCATTTTTTCCCGTTTGGACTCGGTGTTGTAGCGTAAACATTCATTCACACACCTTGTTAATTGTAATTGTACTCCATTAAAAGGAGTATTTGTCACAAAAGAAAAGAAAACACTTAAATTAATTTATTTTTTAGAATTAATTGAAGTAATTTTTTTTATTTTTTATGTTAAAAAGTTTTTTTTTTATCTTAAATTTGGAGAGTCATACAATTCTATCTTTTTTATCAGTGAATTACTTGAAAGTATATTCCAGTATGAATATGAAAAACTAGCTAAACATGAAGGAGTTTTGTTAATTAAAAACTTCTGAGAATTTTTATCGAGGTATTTATTTATATTTATTATCTAATTTTAATTAAACGTTTCGGATTTTCTATTCCAAAGAATTTACTATTGAACAGTCTAGCGTATATATAAGAAAAAAAAATCATATACATTATTTACAAACAGCTTTTATGAGTTAATTTTTCCAACACAGACAGCTTATTGAACATTTTTTTAAAACTCCGGCAATAAAATACAAAAGAGAAATAATTTTTAAACATCATAAAAATGAAAATGATAATAATAATTTTATTTTTTAAGATTAAAAAAAATATATATATATATATCTCTTTATATTGTGCTTCACCACAGTATTTATAATTTATGTTATTTAGTAATAAAATTTAAAAAATACAACAAATATATAAGAGAGAGATACAATTTTTAGCTCTAAAGCTATGTGTCTCAATAAAAATCGTCAGGTCTTTGCTTATAGTCCAGGCAATAGGGAATTTTACCTAGAAAAATTAATGGTAGTACTGGAAATCGGCTTGCTAGATATTTTTTGGGTCGCTGAATCCGAATTTGTAACTTCCCACCAAAATTTCCCCCGGCAACCTCCCCAAATTTTGATAAAAAGCCCCCCAAAAAGGTTTTTATTAAAAAATTCCATTTTTTTATTGTTTTAGGGGGAAAGTATCTAGAAATTCAGAAAGTAGACAAAATTTGCAACAAATTAGATATATGACATTATGACTTAGGATGAAGGGGAAGGGGGGATCTGCCTCGGAACATGCGCGCGGTGCTGCGTAAACGAAGTTGCGCAATTCCACTTAACCACTCACACGTTTACATTAGCCCCCCCATCTCCCCTCCGAACTTTCTCTATAAGGTTTACTTTAAGATTTTTGGATCGCTGAATCCGAACTTTTAACTTTCCCCCCAAAAATTCCCCCCCGAACCCCCCCCCCCCCAATAGTTGTTTTTTACTTAAATGTCTTATTTTTTTAGGGGAAAAGCATTACAAAATTCAGAAACTATACAAAATTTGCAACAAATAGGATATATGACATTATGAATTAGGTTGAACGGGGAGGGTGAGGGCTGCCTCGGAACATGCACTGTGGCGCTATGTGCACTAAATGATGAAGTCCAAGCAATAGGGGATTTTATCTGGCAAAATTAATGGTAGTACTGGAAATCGGCTTTCTAGATGTCTTTTGGGTCGCTGAATCCGAATTTGTAACTTCCCACCAAAATTTCACCCGGCAACCCCCCCAAAAATTGATTTTTTGAAAAAATTTGGTTTTTGAGAAAAGCGCGCGGGGAATATTCCGAGGCAGCCCCCTCTCTCCCCGTTTATCCTACGTCATAATGTCATATATCTAATTTGTTGCAAATTTTGTCTACTTTCTGAATTTCTAGCTACTTTCCCCCTAAAACAATAAAAAAAATGGAATTTTTTAATAAAAACCTTTTTTGGGGGGCTTTTTACCAAAATTTGGGGGGGGGGGGTGCCGGGGGAAATTTTGGTGGGAAGTTACAAATTCGGATTCAGCGACCCAAAAAACATCTAGAAAGCCGATTTCCAGTACTACCATTAATTTTGCTAGGTAGAGTCCCTATACAGTCTCTATTGCCTGGACTATTATATTTGTAAATCCTCTGCCCTTGAAAATGTGATTTACAATATAAGCTTTCATGTGCATCTATACCCTTGTTTTTAAAACTGTATTTTTCATAATTCATTCCATAGGACTACAAAATTTAACTAGCATTTTGCCTTTGATATTTAGTATATAGTGATTTCAGAATTCATGGTCAATATCATTTGTTTCAATGGTTAATATATATGATGTAGGCTAATCGAGAAATCAGGCTCTTTGCAAAGAGCCTAGGCTGTTTGCAAAGAGCCGGGCTAATTGGAGAATAATCTCCCTTTTTTAAATTAGCCTGGTATTTTTCAGGCTTATTGCAAAGAGCCTAGACAGCGTTAGGCTAACTGAAAAAATGACCACTTATTTCTCAATCACGCTGATTTTTTAGGCTTATTAACCAAATAAATCGACCCAAATCCTAAAATAAATTACAACGGACCGTGCCCCAATCCGAGCAAGACAAAATAATTTCTGTCGACACGCAACCCGAGCAGAACCTGATAAGAAAAACCGAAATCTGACCCGAACCAAATAAGATAACCGACAAAATATACAAAAGCACCATAACCCGATCCGAGTAAGGCAAAATAATTTCCGCGAACACGCCACCACACCCGAACCTAAAAATTCCATTAGAAAGATCCCGAAACCTGACATGAACCAAATCTGAACCCGACAAAATTATTCCAAAGAACAATAACTCGATCCGAGCAAGACAAAATAAATTCCGTGGACACACAACCCGACACGAACCTAAAAATATTGTTTGAGAAAAAACCCGAGATATCACTCGAACCAAATATTCTAACCGACAAAAATATTCTAAAAAACCATAATCCGATCTGAGCAACGCAAAATAATTTCCGTGGACACGCAACCCGACCCGAATCTAAAAATTCCATTAGAAAAAGACAAAAATCTGACACGAACCGAATCTGAACCTGACAAAAATATTCCAAAGAGCCATAACCCGATCCGAGTAAGACAAAATAATTTCTGCGGACGCGTAACCCAATCCGAACCTAAAAATTTATTTTGAAAAAATCCGAAATATAACCCGAACCAAATATGATAACCGACAAAAATATTCTAAAAAACCATAACCCGATCTGAGCAAGACAAAATAATTTCCGTGGACACACAATCCGACCAGAACTTAAAAATTCCATTTGAAAAAAAACCTGAAATCTGATCCGAAAAATTCTGAATCCGAGAAAAATATCCCCAAAAATCATAACCCGATCCGAGCAAGACAATATATTTTCCGTGGACACGCAACACGACCCGAATCTAAAAATTCCATTAGAAAAAAAAAAGAAAAAAAAAAACGAAATAAGACCCGAACCAAATCTGAATCCGACAAAAATATCCCCCAAAACCATAACCCTATCCGAACAAAACAAAATAATTTCTGTGGACACGTAACCCAATCCGAACCTAAAAATTTATTTTGAAAAAAACCAAAATATGACCCGAACCAAATATGATAACCGACAAAAATATTCTAAAAAACCATAACCCGATCTGATCAACACAAAATAATTTCCGTGGACACGCAACCCGACCCGAACCTAAAAATTCCATTTGAAAATAACCTGAAATCTGACCCGAACCAAATCTGAATCCGACAAAATTATCCCCAAGAACCATAACCCGATCCAAGCAAAACAAACTAATTTCCGTGGAAACTCAAGACGACCCGAACCTAAAAATTCCATTAGAAAAAAAACGAAATATGATCCAAACAAAATCTGAATCCAATAAAAATATACCCCAAAACCAAAACCCGATCCGAGAAAAACTAAATAATTTCCGTGGACACGCAACCCGAGCCGAACCTAAAAATTTTGTTTGAAAAAAAACCCGAAATATGACCCGAACCAAATATGATAACCGACAAAAATATTCTAAAGAACCACAACCCGATCGGAGCAAGACAAATTATTTCCTTGGACACGCAACCCGAACCCAACCTAAAAATTCCATTTGAAAAAACCTGAAATCTGACCCGAACCAAATCTGAATCCAAGAAAATATTCCCCAAAACCATAACCCGATATGAGCAAGACAAAATAATTTCCGTGGACACGCAACACGACCCGACCCTAAAAATTCCATTAGAGAAAACCCGAAATCTGACACGAATCGAATCTGAACCCAACAAAAATATTCCAAAGAACCATAACCCGATACGATCAAGACAAAATAATTTCTGTGGACACGTAACCCGATCCGAACCTAAAAATTTAGTTTGAAAAAACCCGAACTATGACCCGAACCAAATATGATAACCGACAAAAATATTCTAAAAAACCATAACCCGTTCTAAGCAAAAGAAAATAATTTCCATGTACACGCATCCCGACCTGAACCTAAAAATTATATTAGAAAAAACCCGAAATCTGAACCAAACCAAATCTGAATCCGACAAAAATGTTCCAAAGAACCATAACAGTATCACAGCAAGACAAAATAATTCCGTCCGGCATGCAACCCGATTCGAACATGAAAATTCTACTTGAAGTTAACCCGAAACCCGAACAGTACACTGTATATTAAAATGTCTGAAATTCAGACACTTAAGTGTCTGAAACGTAGTGTTCAGTTTTCAGACATTTTAAAATGTCTGAATTTTTTCAGACACTTTTTGTGTCTGAATTTCAGACACTTCAAACGTCTTAATAGCATCCATTTTTTTGTAAGCATCATACGTAGCCATGTTTGACCACGTTGAATCCTGGAAAAATATTTGGCTGGGGTCCTCCCCCGCCCTCCCCCCCCCCCCCCTACAACCTGATTTTTTTGGTGCTCCCAATTTTGGTACGCATTTTTTGTTAAGCTGATAATTTAAATCTTTTACAACATTTTACTGATTATAATCAATATTTTGAACTTCAGGAGTAGAACAAGATTAAAACAAAAAATATTTATCTAAATATTAAATTTTTAAAATTTGTTTTCTTTTTAATCTTATTTTACTTTAAAAGTTCAAAATATTGATTATAATCAATACAATTTCGAAACAGATTTAAAATATAAGCTTTACAAATATTGCACATCAAATTTGTGGGCACTAAAATCGTAGGGGGGCGGGGGGGGGGGGGCACGGCCCAGTATGCCCATTCTTTAATCAAGAAGTTCTTTTGCAAAAAATGCAACCCTGCATTATTGTTATCTAAATTGAGATGTCCGGTATTCGGGAGTATCCGTTGTGGAGGTTAATGGACATTCCCGAATAGCTATTCTGAAACATCTATTTAGCGAATACTTTTTTAATCCGCATGGCATACATATTTGTATATTTTTACCTCACAAAAGCAGACATCTCTGATTATCGGACAAATTCAACGGCAAGGGCTATTGAGCGCTTTTAAAGTATGTGGATAAATATATATATTTCTTATAATCTTGTCCTACTCTACTTCATATAATTTAAAAATAGATTTTTAAAAAATTTATATTGCCACATAGGCAATTTTACATATATATCAGATGATAATCACAACAGCTATTTAACTATGAATAAATAAATAAATATTGTACTTTATCCCTTTGCACTCGGGGGCTCCGGAGCGGAGCGATTTAAAATTTGTCTTCAAACTCCAGAGCTCCGCTACGGAGACAATGCAAATAATTTTGTGATACCTGTCTAGAAAAGCCAAGATTACATGGTATCACAAAATTATTTGCATTGTCTCCGTAGCGGAGACCTCGAGTTTGAAGACAAATTTTAAATGGCTCCGCCCCGGAGCCCTCGAGTGCAAAAGGTTAATATTGAGAAAAAAATTACTTCGGTATTTTGTTTATTTATATTTTGCGTTTTTTAATCTTGTCCTACTCTAAAAGTTCAAAACTTTCATTATAATCAGTGCAAGATTTAAGGTATCAGCTTCACGAAAATTGCATACAAAATCCCCCCCCCCCCCCGTCCCCGAAAAAAAAAATGAAAATCGTTATCATTTAAAAGTTAGATTTTTAAAAAATTTATATTGCCGCATGGGCTTATTGTTATCATTCCTATGAGCTACTTAACAAGACATCTTTAAAGCAAAATAAAGCCGCAAAAAAAAAAAAAAAAAAAAAAAAAAGAAAAAAGAGTTAGCTCATGATATCCCTATGATACACACTTGCGATGCTTATCAGTAAAGTCTAATTGGAAAATGACCTTCGAATCCACACACGCAGCGAAATTGAAATAAACAAATGATTTCCTTTTTCCTGACTGGCTTACTTCTATGTTTCCAAGTGAAAAGATTTCCACATTGAAGGATTTAATAGCTTTAGAAATATATCTAACAAATACTTGAGAAATATTAATTTTCAATTATATATAAATTTCATAAAAATCAACTGATTTTTTTTTTTCCAAAAGCGAAAGTTTATAAATATATTTTTTAATTTCAGCTGAATATTGTTCAATTGAAAAAAAAAAGAAATCCCGAAAATCCCGGAATTTTCCAGTAAAAATCCCGGGATTTTCGGGATTAAAATTAAAGTGGGATCCCGGGATCTCAATCCGGGATTGTAATCCCTAGCTAGGAAGTAAGAAAGCTTTAGGAGATCTTTCAAAGTTTTTTTTTCTATTTCCTTGTGGTCGTTTAGTATGAGATAAGCATTAGTCATTGAAACTAAGAACTGCCATATTGAAAACAAAACAAAACAAGGGAATGAACTTAACTTTTAAATATGTCTGTTTTTTAGTGATGTTATTACTTTAAATTTGAGAAAAAAGATGAGAATAAATAATACATAATTTGTAATAAAAGACAACGTCATAAATTAAAAAATATATACTTCTAGAATTAGTGTTTTTTTTTTTCAAAAAGATTCAAAACTAATTAAATTTCATGTAAGATTTTGTTTAGTACAATAAATGAAATCATAAAAGACACTAATTTTAGTACTATAAAGAAATTATAACACTTACTTAAATCACTGTTTGCAAGAGGTAAGAAAAATTCCTCGATTTGAAATTTTAAAAACTACCACAACCACAGTGAGGGAGAAAGACTTCTACCAGTTTAAAAGGTAATCCCATAATACATCCGACTATCCATATTTAAAGAATGAGATGTTTCATCCTCAAAACAGGACCTGCCAGACAAAAGTTTCTTTTTTTTTTGCCAGCTTCGACAGGACGAAGATGAATAACACAATATTATTGATATAAATTAATACGAGTTAACACTAAGCCCATTGCACACGCTTTGTAGAATTTCCGGGTGTAATCTTCAACCATCGTCTACTTCTGTTCTGTGTCTATCCCGCCCTTATATCGACGACAGCTTCTAAGAGACATTTGATGTCGAGCACACACGTCAGATGTATGTATTCAATAAATAAATAATCCAAGTTAATACGAATTAAAATCACAGTACTTCACATTTCGCAAAAAACGAATTAAAATACACGCGTACATAAAAACAAACTTCGTTTGAATTACAACGTATACCACTTCGAAGGAAGACATCTAAAACGCATGCGCAACTGGGAGTGCGAGTGCCCCCTGATGATTATTGCGTCGGAAGAATCAAAACGTCTTAAATTAAGACACGTTTAAAGCAATGAAGTGTCTTAAAATAAGACGTTTACGGATATTTTAGACATTATTCTCAGTTCATTTACACCATGGTCATAGTAAGACACTTGTGTATCTTAAATTAAGACATCTATAATGTCTGAATTTTCAGATTAAGACACTTAAGTGTCTAAAATTCTTTTTCAGTCACATATGTGTCTAAATTTAAGACGCTTCTATTTGCAGTGTACACGAAGTAAAAATACATTAGGCCCTATCCCGATCCGAGCGAGGCAAATTAATTTCCGTGTACACGCAATACGACCAGAATCTGAAAATTCGATTTGAAGTCAACCTGATACCAGACCCGATCCCGATCTGAAAACGACAAAAATATTTTAAAGAACCGTAACCCGATCCGAGCAAGACAAAATTATTTCCGTCGACACACAACCGGATTCGAACTTAAACTTTCCATTTGAAGTCAACCTGAATACCGAACATAACCAAGTTTCGGATCGATTTTTGGATTGAGTTCAATTAGAACTTTCAGGTTCGGATCGGGTTGCCTGCCGACAGAAATTATTTTGTTTTGTTCGCATTGGGTTATAGTTCTTTAAAATACTTTTGTCGTTTTCAGATCGGGTTCAGGACTGGTTTCAGGTTGACTTCAAATTGAATTTTCAGATTCTGGTCGTATTGCGTATACACACCCTGTACGTATACACAGAAATTCATTTGCCTTGCTCGGATCGGGATACGGCCTTATGTATTTTTATTTCGTGTGCTGTTCGGGTTTCGGGTTAACTTCAAGTAGAACTTTCAGGTTCGGATCGGGTTGCATGCCGACGAAAATTATTTTGTCTTGCTGGGATCCGGTTATGGTTGTTTGGAATATTTTTGTCTGATTTAGTTTTGGTTTGGTTCAGATTTCCGGTTTTTTCTAATGCAATTTTTAGGTTCTGGTCGGGTTACGTGTCCACAGAAATTATTTTGTTTTGCTCGGATCAGATTATGGTTTCTGGGGGATATTTTTGTCGGATTCAGATTTGGTTCGGGTCAGATTTCAGGTTTTTTTCAAACGGAATTTTTAGGTTCGGGTCGGGTAGTGTGTCCACGGGAATTATTTTGTCTTGCTTAGATCGGGTAATGGTGTTTTAGAATATTTTTGTTGGTTATCAAATTTGGTTCGGGTCATATTTCGGGTTTTTTCAAACTACATTTTTAGGTTCGGAACGGGTTACGTCTCCACAGAAATTATTTTGTCCTACTCGAATCGGGTTATTGTTCTTTGGAATATTTTTTTCGGATTCAGTTTCGGTTAGCGTCAGATTTTGAGTTTTTTCTAATGAAATTTCTAGGTTCGGGTCGTGCTGCGTGTCCACGGAAATTATTTTGTCTTGCTTGTATAGGGTTGTGGTTTTTTGGGATATATTTGTCAGATTCAGATTTGGTTCGGGGCAGATTTCAGGTTTTTTCAAACGGAATTTTCAGGTTCGGTTCGGGTTGCGTGTTCAAGGAAATTATTTTGTCTTGCTCGGATCGGGTTATGGTTCTTTAGAATATTTTTGTCGGTTGTCATATTTGGTTCGGGTCATATTTCGGGGTTTTTTTTAAACAAAATTTTTAGGTTCGGGTCGGGTTGCATGTACACGGAATTTATTTTGTCTTGCTCGGATCGGGTTATGGTACCTTAGAATATTTTTGTCGGTTATAATATTTGGTTCGGGTCAGATTTCGAGTTTTTTTTTATCAGGTTCTGCTTGGGTTGCGTGTCGACAGAAATTATTTTGTGATGCTCGGATCGGGGCACGGTCTGTTGTAATTTATTTTTGGGTTCGCGTCAGGTTATGGGTTAATAAGCCTAAAACAATCACCGTAATTGAGAAATAAGTGGTCATTTTTCATTTAGCCTAACGCTGTCTAGGCTCTTTGCAATAAGCCTGAAAAATATCAGGCTAATTGGAAAAGGGAGATGATTCACTAGTTAGCCCGGCTCTTTGCAAACAGCCTAGGCTCTTTGCAAAGAGCCTGATTTCTCAATTAGCCTACGACATATGTCGATAAAAATACTAATAACATGTTTTGAAAATATATTTATGTTTATACTTTTTCATTAACCAAGAAAATTATAATATTACATTATTTTTTAATATTATTTTTTCAAAACTATTATAATCTTATACTGTATTCCTCGGACTACCCTTTCATAAATTTTCAGCCTCTCCATATTTAAATTTATAACTTCTCTCTTTTTTATTGTAGTACTAATGTGATACGCTTAAACTCTTTTGACATGGCTCCTCTAGGATTTGCTATACACTTACTCATCTACAGGGAGTGGAGTAGCACTGCTACTAGGTATCCCATTGAACTGCTCTGCTGTTCGCTGTTCACTATTATAACCTCCATTATTATTATTTTCTTTTTTATTCATATACAACTTGTCATTTATATATGCTCAAATTCTCATTTTGGTAAGCTCTAATAAATCATTCGCGACTGGCAATTAGGCCTTAATAATAATATTAGGTCTAATGCTCGGTGCAAAGAAATTGATAGGGATTTCTTTGGATCGACAAATAGTTACCTATCATATTGTCCCACTATTGATCTTAAATTTAAAATTTGTTTATCCCCTTAATATTGTATGGTTATGATACGGCTTTTTCTGGTTCAACATTATTTAGATGGATAATTGTATCTTTTGTCTTTAATAGAATATTTTATCAAAATTTGGAGTTTTTTTCATATGTTTAATATAGATTTATCGTCCGCAATGTGCTAGTGAATTAGTGGTATTGTGCTTGATTCTGTATTACTAGTTAAAGGTTCCATCTTTATTTTGTACAATGTCAGTGTTATGAATTGTGCTAAATTTATTAATTTAATTTTAGTAATTGGAAATCGATGATGATTTGTAATTATATAATGGTTATATATGTATATATATACATTCATAGTTTCTTATTTTACGTAATGGTTTCCTATGTTCATTTCTAAATCATCTTTAGAACTTTATCAATTTCATCATATATTTGTAACTTCAAATTTATTATATATATATATATATATATATATATATATATATATATATAATTATCTATCCCCCAATCCCTTTTTTAAAAATCAGTAAAGCTATATTTGCAAATTGAAAGTGTATAATAGTATTTCAGATGAGCATGACGAACTGTGTTGCATTTGAAGATATGTGTTAATTATATTTTCCAAAGAAACAATCAGCATATTTTCTGTTGGACAAACTTACATTTCTTTTTTAAGGCTACGGTCTATACGGCTGTACAACGAGCCCTTTTCAATTCTGAACATCTCTTCTACCTTATATATATATATATATATATATATAATTTTGTTTAAAATGTTTATTATATTTATTGAATATTACAGAATATTTTTACTTTAAATGCAATTGCTAAAAAAATCTTTTGTTGGCTAAACTTTACATCTTTGCAATTTTTAATACTGATTGTTCAGATCTTGTCTGTTTATTCTACACAGAGCAAACAGACGTACCATTTGATTTTAATATATGTTTAGATTATGGGTAAAAAGATTTATAAATAACATAAAAATTACATTAATATAAAATAATATAAAATTTACTTCACAAAAAACAAAAAAAAAAAAAAAAAAAAAAAAAAAATGGTACCTCAATTGGCTCACGCTGAAAAAAAAAAAAAAAAAAAAAAAAAAAAACTTTATCGTTTCAAGTAAATTATACTGATTATCTTCCCTTTTTTTATACTTATTATAAAGGTAATGTGAAAAATAAACCATTAAAACGAAATCACAATGGTTAAAATAAATGGGAAAGATAATTCAAAAGATGAACACAGGAAATAAGAAATGCAAAAATGAGAAACTATGAAAGCCATCCACAGTTTTTCATTTTTGCATTTCTTATGACAGTTTTTTCAGTTTCGGTCATGAGAGTTTCTCAGTTTTGAATTTCTTATTTCCTATATTTATCTTTTGAATCATCTTTCCCATTTATTCTTACATTTGTGATTTAATTTTAATGGTTTAACTTTCACATTATCATTTCCTTTGAGTTTTACACATGGAATTACATTTTAACTATATCAGCATTCTAATAACATTACTGCTGATGTATTATGAATATTATTTTATTTTTATAACCTCTATATATTCCAGCATTTTTAATGGTACTCACTTTATTGAGAGAAAGATAATTTTTTTTTTTATATATCAACTATAGCTTAGTTTTGGCTATGCTTTTTCTTTCAATTTCATTTTATATATACATATGTATACCTTAATCTTGTCATGCTTTTGGATTCCATGTGCGGGAAGATATTTTGAAAATCAACTGGGAATTTATTTGGTATGTTGTGTAAGATTTCTATTGCTATAAATTAAATATTTAATGGGTTGTAGTGTTTTTTCCATTTCATGCCGTTTGATAATGTTCTGTTTTAATCTTGAAACTATTCTTTTGGTTATATTGGTTGTTTGGGTACAGGAGAAAAAAAATTTTCAGCTTTTAGCTTTTTTTCTCACAGAAAACAGCCGATTTGCTTATATCATTGAATTCTGTACTCTTGAAAACGTAATTCAATATATAAGTTTTTCAATTTTTTCGGAATCCATATTCTTCTTTTTTTCTTCCATATTAATTCTTGTAATTAAGTATAAGGCACTTTATTTTATACATAGAGTTCTATATTATAGGTTTGTGGTATCCATTTTTATTGTCAATTCATTCACAATATTGCTGTTTTTGATGATGGTCGGTAATGTTTAATTAATGGTGTTATATATATATATATATTTAAAATTACATTTTTGGAATATCAATAAATATATAACATTTCCTGTATTGCTAACAAGCAAATTATTTTATTGTAGTATTACTCGTAATCTTTAATAATATACTTTGCATTTTTTAAATAAATTTTGATTGTGTATTGTTAGTTAGTTATTGTTATGTGATATACTTAAAAATTTACATGAATGTCGCACGAGTAACTTTTTAGTCTTATCGACCTACAAACCTATCTTAACAGTAAGTTATCACAAAAATTACTTACCAGTTTCTATTCCTGTGTAATTCAGTATATTATTTAAGAGTTTGTATTTATTACTATAAACAACTCAATGGTATATTTTTCTTTAAATTTGCAGCAAAAAGTAGATGTTTCAGTTAAAATAATTTGTTTTAACGTTAATTTAAAATTAAAATTCTTTACGGAGAAAAAATATATGTAGGCCATTTCATTTGTTCTTGAAACAACAATTAAATTATGTAATTTTTTTTGTCGCAAGACTTGAATAATTCAAAAGTCATTTAAAATACTTGGAAAATAGTGCAGTTTTATGAAATACGAAGAAAATAAATTATCCGAAGAACAGCAAATTTCAGAACAATAATAAGTTTTATTTGTATGTACAAAATAATACATTTTACAAAATATTATTCATCGAGTAATACATTTGTAAATTTCAGTATAGAAAAAATAGTTTTCTACATTTCACAAAATGTTAAAATGGCATTTTGAGCATATTCTGATTTCAGTTTTGGCAGTTTTAATTATTTAAAATGTTTCTTTACTGAAACTCTGAAATATAATAGAGCACAATTAAATTAAAAATAAAATAAAATTGTATAACAGGTTTATGTGCAAACATATAAATTCGGATAACACAGCATTGTTTCAATTGATGTCTTTTTTAATTATTGAGAATGATTTCATAAACAATTGATGATAAATTAATTCAAATTCAATATAATTAAATTGGAAATTTATGTAGAAAATAAATAAATAATTTATAAAATTAGGTTTTTGATTTTTTTTTCTTCTAGATTTCTTTCAATAACATTTTTCAATAAATAACAACTTCAATAACGATAATATATTAACATTTCATACTTTTTTTTTTTTTACACATACTTCAATATATTATGAAATATTTTGACAATATATGCATACCAAAATTGTAAATTCAAATTGTTTTTAAAATATCTTTGTTTTTTATAATACGTGAGACAATAATGTAGGATTTAAACAAAAAATACTTTCCAATTTCAGTTTGTACTGATTTAAGTTAAATTTTCACTTAAATAATATATATTTATTCGTCAAGATACGCACGTAATAATGAAATAATTTTTTTCAAAGGCTTCAATTTTGATAAATTACTGAATTTTTTAATATAAAAACTGAAACATAATATTTATTTCTTTTCAAATCTTATTATTTAAAATAAAGATTTTTGAAATTTTATATAAAAATAATGTAATTTTTCCATTTATGATAATATGGATAATCATTTAATAAGCATTAGTAATTTGTCAATACTATTTTCATATTCTCAATAAAGTTTTAATTTCATAACAATTCAACAAATTTAAACAAATAAATATTATACAAATAATTTTTAACTCGAAACATACAGTGTTTAACATTCTTTCATAAATGCTTAAAATTGAACTTTCGTTTCACCACATGCATGAGCGTAACAATATTATTAAAAAGAGTTCGATGATTTAAGTACAAAAATAGAACTAAATGTTCGATAAAAAAAAAAAAAAAAACCAAATTACGCGCAAATTATCTTAAATCCTGTCTTGTAAAACATCTTAAATCCTCACGTAAGTAAACTCTAATGTTCCTTTTAAATTTTAATCATACATCGGTTACATTAAAAGTTAATAAATAAAATATAAATATTCTTTATTCAGTGCTATGTTATCACAATGTTAAATATTCGATCAAAAATTGTAAATGTAATAGAAAACAAAAATGGAATGTTTTCAAATGTACCAGTTTACAATAAGCTCTACAATTGTGGTCCATTCTAAAATAGATTAAAACTGATATTAAGAACATTAAGTATAAGTGTACGACAATGCTTATGCATGCAATGTACTATGTGTGAGCTATATAATTCTATAAACATTTAATCTCTAAAACATTTTTAATAAATCTATAGTACAAACTAGAACATTTCTCTGCTAAGAAAAATAAAGGAAACTACATAATAAAATATTTAACATTTTATCATTGAAGGCATTTTGAGGTATTTATCACATCACTTCACACTACGCAAAGTTAAAGAAAATTGACGGTGCTAGTATCAGCAAATTTTAAATAGGCACTTAAGTAGAATTTGAATCTTGTTCTTCCCAGATTATATTTGTAGACTCATTTTTCTTTTAAAAAAGAAAGGTCAAAATTTTGATTTTTAGGTATACCTTCCATGATATTCCGATATTCCCTACGTTGATAAGTAAATAATTCGCCAAACAAACATTTTTAAAGAAATTGTGTATCTCTGTTTTAATTAAACAGCTTATTTAATCTTACGAAAATTATTAGGCTGTGGCAAGTTTTGAGAATGAATAAAAAAAGAAGTAACAACCAATATTTATTTATCAGTAGAAAAAAACTCCGAAAATTATTAATTAATATTTAGTTATCGGAGAAATCATGACACATTAGCTTCCAACTTTTAAACTGTTTTTTGTTACTATTATTTCTAAATAATAATCTTGACCTCATTTAATCCCAGAAGTTGTATGATTAAATAAGGCGAAGATATAATCGCAATAAGAAAATAAAAATCGTAGAAGTTGGCAGCTATGCATCGAGATAACATAAGATAGAGTTTATTATTTGAAGAAAGCGGTAAAAATTAAGTATAAAAGAAAAAATAGTTTTTGGTTAGACAGCGCGAGATACTGAATTTATTAATAAATTATAATTTTTACTCTTTTTTTTTTAAGATATGTTAATACGAAAAAAAAAGTGTTATTTAAAGTATTTTCTTAGTATTTCTAAATTGATTTCTCATCGTAAAATTAAAATTTAATTAATATGAAACTATTAATTGATTAAAGCGTATTTAAAAAAATGATTGCACTTTATTTTTAATTTTTTTACTTTTTGAGTTTAAAATATTTTATTTTTGCAGTTTTACACCCAGTTGCTTATTTTCGTGGTTTCGCACATAATTAAATTTATTGTTGTTGTAGCTCGTATAAAATTGTAACCATAAAAGATATTTGGCAATTTATCACCTATGGCAGACTAATGGGAAAAATGCTTTTTAAAGTTAAGCTATTAATTTGTAATTAAGTTATAAAAATATTAAAATGTTGTAACTGTTTTCGGAAACAAACCTGTCTACATGACTTTTATAATTCAAGCATATCAGGAAATGAATGAAAAATCGACTACAAAATTAAAGCTTTATATACAAAAACAGAGTTAAGTTGAATAAAGAGTGTAAAAGAGCGTAAAAGTTGGCAGCTATGCGTAATGACTTTTCTGACAACCCGAAAAACATTGGTTTGCTTCTTCTTCTTTTTTTTTAATGATTCAGTCGCAAAACTTTTGTCACAGCCTCATATAAACATGTGTTAAAATAAGCATGATTTTAATTAAAACGTATATACATTATTTTCAGTAGTAGAATGAAAGGTCTACTAAGAAAATTAGATTTTGTATTGAAGTTATATCTTAAGGCATTTACACATTTTAAAGCTATAGATTTCGTGGTTGCTATTTCGGCACAGACTAGATAAGGAAGAACTCAAGACATTATATGTACACTGGTTGATATCTTTGTTTTTGAAAGTCATTTAAATATATGAGTGGAAGAAGGTGTAATGTTATATTTTCCTCAAAAATTGCTTTATGAGGTAATCTATTGTAGAGTAAATCTAAAATACTAATTAGCCTTGAAGGTATGACACATTATTATTTTTAAAAAATATTTAATAGTTTCTTATTTTAATATTTAAAAGAGATATTAAATTGTTTCTTAAAATAATAAATTAATATTTTAAGAAAGTTTAGTATAATATTTTAAGGGAGTGACACCAGTAAACATGGTACCAAGAAGAAGAAGAATCAATAAAATGTAGAACAATAAGTTATCACTTAAATTTTTTCCAAATTTTAATTTTTATTACATAACACTTTTTTCCACCCAGGAATTCCTTTCCTTTGTTGCTTTAGATATTTTTCCTCAACTGTAATTCGTTGCAATAAACTTGTCTCCAATAATAATAACGATCTACAATGTACTTATAAAAATAAATAATCTGAACAAAAATGTACATATTGATCCTAAAGTTCATTAGACTTGAGCAAACGTCTTCTTCGTATTAAATTTCTACAGATCCATTCGTAAAAAAAAAAAAAGAAACGCATTCGAGGAAATAGTGTGTTCTGCGGGTGCACGAACTTCCGCCGTTGGCAGGAAACGAACTAAAATCTCGTGGACGAACGCTTCGCTGACCCCTTGAGAGGGGAAGGGAGCTCTTGGGCCGAAGTTCCGTCGTGTTGAGAAAGGGCTTCACTACAAATCCACCCCCACAATTTCAGTCCTGTCTTCCCGATCGCCATGCATGGAATAGGGAAAGAATGAATTCGCTGAGTGCAGTGGTAGAGAGTTCGTTTGAAATATTTTCGTTCTCACTTTTTTGTAGATGAATGGCACTCTTGGCAATGTACATTTTTACGAAGAACTTGAGGTAATGACTAAATCGTTTTTTATTGCTCTAAGAAGATGAAAGATACCTGCAATAAAAGAGAGAAATATATTTAGAAAAATGAAAAAACATATATACAAAGTTTTCTTTTACAGTGGCACAAAAATCAGAATACAGAGTGAGAAATAAGAATGTAACACATTACAAGAAAAAAAAAATAATAAAATTTTTAAACATAATTTTGTGAAACATTAAGGATACTCCTACGTAAATTTAATCAATTTTCATCGCAAAGAAAATTTCTTGCAGAAATCTTTGATAGACAGATCTTGAAATATTCAACAATATCCTTTGACTGTATTAATAATTTCTAGTAAACTTATAATTAACAAAAATGGTTAAAACGGTGATTAATTCTTTCTACAGAACAATTTTAAAATTGTTAATTATTTTAATTATTTTTTATATGCAGTAAGAAGAATATTTTCATGAAAACTCAAGGTTTCGTTGTACTTTAATTCTTGTAAGTGTAAACAATAACTTGAAATAAAATAATGTAATAGATTTCAAGCAAGAATTATGCAGCAGTACAGCAAGAATAATTTAGTAGATTCCTGTACAAATAACTATGAAATAACTTAAAAACAATAGCAACCAGAAAATAAAAAATAGTAAATTCATTTAAAGTATCGATCGGCTATGTCCTGGAATTTGTCATATAGGAAGGAATCTCTGAAAACGCTCTCTGAATGTTGTAAAAGGAAGGGAATTTTCATTTTACAAATAAGATAATTTCAGTTTTTTTTGAATTTAACATTTAATAACATCTTTTGATACATTTATTTTAACACATCTTTTGACAGGAAATTTTTAATTCTAATTACATGTTATTCTTTGAAGGTTTTAGGAGGGAAAACAGGGAGAGAGAGAAATAAATTTGGAAAATCTCATTATTTTGTTTAAACAAAATCTACAAATATAATAACGTTTTGTAATAAATAATATATATTAATATTTATTAATTAACACTTAATTAATAGTAATAAATAATAATAATTAATTTGTAATTAAGTAAGGATGATAAATTAATAGCTAAAATATAATAATAATAATAATAATAATAATAATAATAATAAAATCTAAAAGTCTAAACTTGAATTTTGTTGCAGTTAAATATTAATGAATGATTTTGTTTTAGTGTAACAAAATACAAACAGAAAAATTCATTAAAGTTGATCATTTCACATTTAAAACGAGTACATGTCAGACATTTCCAGTTTTGGTTTTGTGAAAGCTACTTTGCACAGTCCTAAATTTTCAATTCAAAACAAACCAAAATCTCAATAAAGTAATAGCCGTAGATGAAAAATAAACTCTCAGATGCTTATGGAATATTTTTATTATGTGCAGTGACCATTAATTTGAGAGAGGATTGAGGCTTTTCATTCTATATCCTTTCACTGAATTTCTTTTCTACAAAGAGAAAGGAAGATCCACCCAAGATTGTTGGAGAAAATCTATCAGAGAGAGGGAGGGGGCTTAAAATTATACTTTATAATTATTTTCAATATCTGGAGCTCGAAAAGGACCTTGATTCCTTTCTTAGGTTTATTTCGAATCAAGACCCCGAGATTTTCAATAGAGGTGGTTATGGGTAAAGGTGCTTTTCTACCTGTAGCTCAAACACAAAGGCTATCGACCACACTTGTCTGGCATTGTCCGGGAGCCCCCTTTCATTTCGAGGTTCCCCTGCACTCGATACCCTCCACCGGGGCCCCTACTGCTATTGTTGGACCCGGGGCCGCACCCACGGTTCGCATTGCTCCCGATTTTTGCTTTATTTATTTTATTCCTCTCCCCTCGGCCCTATTCTTGGTTCCTGAATAGAAAGTTCATCCAAGTTTAGCTTCTTAAAAATGAAACCCCCCTCCCCTTCAGATTTCCCCCCACCCTTGAATGAATAAATCGAAAATCTTCTAGGTTACTGGAAGGATTTCGAAGAAGAAAGGGCCCATGCTTTTTGGGGTGTGTACTCACGCATGCGCACCAAGGGAGAGAGAGACCTGTCCGCTTCCGGTCCGGTCAGCTAAAAAACCAGACTTCCGCCTGGAGAGAGCCATTCCTCCAAAAAATCAATTTTTTACCAATAAAAAAAAGGAGAGACTTCGAGAAGGTCCATCCATGCAGAAGAAATGGTGAAAGAATCACCCAAAATTTCGATTCCTCCCTAAAGTTACCCTCCGTATCAACGAATACAATACACACTTCAAGAATTACATTTAGACCCATACAAACACACCAAAACACACGTGCAGAGAGATAATTTGACCTTGGTGGGGAATGATACAAAGTATTTATGATTCTGATTTTTTAACTTCCTTAATCGGTATCACAAGTCATATCGAATTAAAAAGTATCATGTATATTTTCAATACACGCTGTAAAGAATATTAGTATTATTTCCTATGCTACTTGTAAAAAAAGTCAAAATATTCTTATTACAGCTATTCCTCTATAACAACTTTAATTAATGAAGAAGAATAAAAGCAACAACAAAATAAAAATAATGTAACATTTAAAAAAAAAGTAAGACTCGGAATTATTAGGATTAATGTTTTGTACGAGAAAAGCATTAAAAAGAATTGAAAACATTCCACAGGGCAACAACAGACATTTGTATTCTAAGTAATTAATTGAATTAAAGTAAATATATTTTTAAAAATTCTTTCGCTATTTCAAAATGGCGTAAAACATTTTAATGTTAAAAAGAAAAAAAGAAAACCCTCATACAAATTTTAAATCCAATTGTTATTTTCGCATACAAGCAACTTAATTTAAAATTGAGCCTTCAGATTTGTTTCTTCAGTTTTGGTTTATAACATAGGATACAAACATTCGCATAAAAGATACAAAAGCAAAACACTTCCTGTGATAATAAAATTTAAGACATAATTCTATAGAATAATGCAATGCACATAATATATATATAAATTTAAAGGAAGCTATTTTATCAAGATTTATTAGATACGTATTATATGACTTAATTACTGTAAAATCCAAGACGTCTATTTTTTTACTTAATCATGCGGAAATGTTATTATTGTTTTGACAAGTCAGAGTTTAAGTGTAACAATGACGAAAATATTCAAAAGTATCTAGAAGAGTTTCTAGAACAGTTTCGCATAAAAGATACAAAAGCAAAACACTTCCTGTGATAATAAAATTTAAGACATAATTCTATAGAATAATGCAATGCACATAATATATATATAAATTTAAAGGAAGCTATTTTATCAAGATTTATTAGATACGTATTATATGACTTAATTACTGTAAAATCCAAGACGTCTATTTTTTTCCTTAATCATGCGGAAATGTTATTATTGTTTTGACAAGTCAGAGTTTAAGTGTAACAATGACGAAAATATTCAAAAGCATCTAGAAGAGTTTCTAGAACAGTTACAGTAATTCGTTGTATTTCGTGTTATTTTATAATAATTTGAAGATAACCTCAAATCAAACCCCTTCGACAAATTATTGAATTTGTTATGAAGTTATGCCGTGCTTGACGAAAATGTGAATCTAGGGAATACTAATCAGCATAAGGATTTTTGAAATTTATAACAAAAGTTGGGTTTGATATTTAATTTCAAGCTTCAATGGTTTTCAGAGCTGTGCAAAAAACTTTTATCATTTGAATGAGATCATTTCCATACCAAAAAATAACACAGAGTATAAGAGAATTATTTTATTAATGCGATTTCTCATTAAAGGTTTTTTTTTTAACTCTAAAGTTTGGAATTCATAAAGAAAAGGGATATTTATAAAATTAGATATAATATACATAACAATGAAAAAATATTTATCATTAGGTTTCTAAATATTTCTTTAGGTTTTTAAAGCTAAATCCGGAAAATATATTTTATTGGTGTTTTACTTGAGAAAACCAAAATAAGAAGACATTTTTATGCAAATTAGATTTCCTTTGCATTCTTACATAAAATTAGATAATCTATTGTTATTGTTCTTGTTATTATTATTATTATTGTTGTTGTTGTTATTATTTCTTTGGAAAAGGAATGCTTTCAAAATCCAAACCCAAAGAGTTAACTAGTTTTTTTTTTCTTTTTTTAACCTTTTCCTTTTTTTTTTTTCAAAATTTGATTCAATAATTCATAGACACAGAAAAAAAAAAAATCCTTGTTAAAAATCCTTGTTGACACTACAGTAACGTTTTAAATTAAACGCTTTTCAAAATAAATAAATAAAACTAATAATAATAAAAATAAAATAAAATAAAATAAAGGAAGAAAGAAAGAAAAGAAAATAACAGGAAGTGTGAAAAACTGAATTATCGATCTAAATACGACTCTATTTTTGTAGTATCTTAATAAACATAAATTTTTAATAATAATTTTTCAAAATCCTTATTTTTTTTTTTTTTCAAAATTACCTTTGAAAGTTTCGTATTTGTTAATAAATAAATAAATAAATAAAAGGAAGAAAACAATTCGAAACTTTCTTGGGAATTTTTATCTCTAAAAATGTTTTCTGAAAAATATTTTGTAGGTTAAAAATATATTTTTAAAATTTCGAATACTTTTGTTATTATTATTCTCTTATTAATTTTAAAAATTGCGCAAAAAAGATAATTGTTATAAATTTAAAATTATTATAAGTAATTTTTATTGCTAAAACTGGCATTTCACTTGACAAAGTTTATTGATTTTAGATAATATTCCTTTCTTACGCTGTGGTAATAATAATAATGATAATAATAATAGGAAAAGAATACTCGGAGAAATGAACTTAACAAAAAATGAAATGAAACTAAATTAATGATTTTTATTCCAGTATTTGTAATAATAATGATAATTTTCTTCTATTGTACATGATTACTTTCTCATATTTACTAGGTGCATCCTGATTACCCAGATTTAGAGTTAATATGATACGGTTAAATCTGTTTATAATGAACTCGGGTTATAACAAACCCTTGGTTTAATGATTTTTTTTTTTTTTTTCATTTTCAGTTTTCTACCCATATTTTTCACCTTCGATATAACGAGGAAAAAATTCAGTTCATGGAAGTTTCGTTATTACAAGGCTTAATTGTATACGTCAATATAATGTACAATCAAAGCAAACCTTTATTATAAGTTTAACCTACAGAAAACGAGTTGCGATGGTAAAAACTGCAACTTTATTCTTTTAAATCGGAATAATTCATTCTTAAGCAAAAAAAACTCGAATAATGTAACATAAAAATTGCACCGCAAAAGGGTCATGTAATTTGAAGAATGAAATAAAATTGTTCGGAAGCAAGCTTTACAACGGAAAAAGATTCATTTTTCGTAGCACACATACTTGCACCCTGTACTGTTCCTCCTAAACACGAGTCCCTAACTGTTTTTTTACCTCGTCCTCAGATACTTTTTTTATGTCACCGAACTTGATCCTGTCATCGCCGACAATGGCGTCATCAAGCAAGAAGGCTGCCTTCATTGTCGCTTCCATCCCAATTTGGAAAGGGGGGGGGGGGGGTCACTGTAGAAAAGGGGGGAGATTAAATGCAAAATATAAGAAAAAAGGAGAAAGAGAGAAGAGACGACATTCGAGAAGTGAAGCCAAAAAGCGGTGACGAAAGAGTTTAATGAAAATTTAAAACCTTATCTCGGTGGGGAGGGAGGTTAAGTCGCAGAGAAAGGGTGAGGATTAAGGGTGGCATAAAAAAAAAAAAAAGAAAGCGAAGCTCACAAAGGCATGCTAGAAATATTCCAAACGAAGGGGGACACGGAAGTCTTAAAGTGAGAGATAGCTCATAAACTAATCGGGATCATCCAGCATTCACGTCAAGAGATTAGCTCCCATTGAGGCCGGTCTCTGAATTATGAAGAGAAAAACCTAAGGTGGCATTATGGATGCGTGGATTTTATGTGAGACCGCGTCCCGCTGTCTTGTCTCAGTATTGTCCGTTCCGCCCCATTCATTCCGGACCATAGGCTTCCCCCGAGCCAACACGAAATCGTTTGTTTTCATCGCAGGATCAATCTCTCCTCTGCATCCCCGCCCGGGTCATCCGAGGTCGTTCGGATGCGAAAGGGGTGGAGAAGTGCCGGACTGCAGATGCTAAAAAATCATCAGCGTTCATTTCCTGCATCTTGGAAGAGGAGAGAGTGAGTGACCGAACAGTTTTTTCTTCTTTATCTTAAGGTTCCTCATCAGTCATCTTTATAAGGTCTGTCGTATGAGGTATCTTAAAGACCAGTCAGTCGGCCAAAGACCAATTTCCTACCTCCCATACTAAGTCTATAGAAATGGAATGAACTCATATTTTTGAAATTTCTCTTCCAAAAATTAAGATTTTTCAATTTCGTTTTCTGTATATTCTTCTAAATAGATGTTCCTTAGTGGACTATTTGGCAAAATATTTCTTCCTTTTTTTTATATTTTAAATGTTAAAACCTTACCAAGGCAGAGGAGCTGTGATTGATTTTAACACTGAAATAAAGTTAAACATATATTTACCTTATTATTATTATTGTTATTCTTATTATTTTGTCAAATAGAGATCAGACATCTTCTTTATGAAGAGTATGCATTGTAAAAAAATCTGTAATCTTTACGGGAAAAAAAATTGTATTTTTTACAGAAGGATACTATTTAAAAAACAAAAACAAAAGAAACCAGTTTTTTGTGTAAAAAATGTGGATGTTGTAATTTTTACAGAAAATATCCATATTTTTTACAGAATAAAACTGTTTTAATGAAAAATTACAGCTATTTTCTGTAAATCAAACGGTTTTCCACTGGCGCCAAAATTGACAGTTTTTTTTCTGCCAATACAAAGATTAAATTTTTATTTATTTTTTTATTTTTTTACAATGTAGAGAAAACAAAATAAAAAAAATATAAATTTTCTCACGAAATTTTTTTAAATACGATTGCATTCCATCGCCTTCATCGTTCATTTAACGAAAATAGGTAGGACAGATTTAAAGCAACTTCTATTTGTGTTCGTAGAACTTCTGTCTGGAAATAGAGTAATTAAATGTGTCATGTTTTGCTTAAAGTTATTTATTTATTTATTTATTGCATTTTCTATATGAGAATTCTGACCTGAGCTGAAACTATTTCAACAAAACAACAGCTTGCCTTCTCTTAATCACTGTTTTACTGAAATAAAGTTAATTTTAGTGGATGAAGGTTTATTTACTTATTTGATGTTAGTGTACAATATTTAATCTATATTTAGCATATTTTTATGTGAAACTTATAGCGTTGTAATATACATTGCAAAAACCCCGGTATCTTTTTCCTTCTTTCACACTTTTTTATTTTGTCTCAAACTTTTGTTCTAATCTTTTTCTAATTTTTATTTATTTATTTATTTATTATTATTTTAATAATGAAAAAAGGTATATATTTATTTAAAATAATTTAAAGTGTCAAAAACTAGAACATATTTTTTTGCTCATTAGATTCATACTTACAAACATAATCTAAGAATTTACCTTTTACAAAAAATTGATAAAAAAATATCAGATAGAAAAAAAATCACATCTGGATTGAATTCTTTTTCAAAACTAAAAAAACCAGAAAATTACATAAATTATTATTATTATTATTATTTTTGAAATCTCTGACTTTTTTTCAGATAAAACACACTAAAAATTAGGGGAAAATGTCTGTTTTTCAATCAGTGAGAAGAATGAAAATTTGGCTATATCGTTCAAAACTACCATGTATATATCTACAGAAATATATACTATTAAGAAATAAAAGACAAAATTAATTTTTATTGCAGTTTTGTGACAAAGCAAATGTAATTAAATTTTATCTTTCACAACAAAAGAATAAAAGAAGAATAAAAGAAGAATTTTATCTGGAAATATACCCATTAACAAGCGCGTAATAAAAATTTGCTGATATGCTTTTTATTCCTTAATCTGACACCTACGTCTGATAAAATATAAGTAAATATGAAAATTGTTAACAATATAAGAAACATTCTTATTTTTCTCAATTTTTTTTTTCCTTTTATCTTAATAAAAGTCAGAGTTTTATTTATTTATTTTAAAATTTTTCATTATCAGTATATCAAAAAAGCATTTACCGTTTGAAATGATACATTTTTTTTTTTTTTTTTTATAATCAGTTGAAAATCTAGCTTTACAATTAGTTACTAAGAATATGGGTTTTTTTAAAATGCCGAACATGTATGAAATTATTTTTCATTTGTTTATACTATTTATTCCTTATTCCTATATATCCTTTTGTACTCAGTTTTTCTTAATGAAATTTATTACAACTTCAGTACTTTGAAGAACTATTATAAAATTACCCTTTATTATTAATATAAAAAAAGCTTTTGTTGTAACTATTTTGTGACAATTATGAAAATTAGATTATTTCTAGAGTCACTCTTTTCTTTTTCTCAATTTCATTCTCCCTTTTTCATCTTCCTTTGAAAAAGCAGGTTTAAAAAAGTTTGTAACAACTGTATTTATTCATGTATTTATTGACCCTGGATTTTACCATTGTGTGTTCAGCAAAAAAATTACTTCAAAGCTAATTTGCAAGCACCAGCTGAAAATGTTCAGATTTTAACAAATGCGTATGTCAGACTTTTGCTGAACTAACTTTGTTCAAATTAATTTTCTTATATTATTTTTTTACCGGTCATAGAACCATAATTCATGAAACTAAAATATTATTTTAAAAAAATTGGGGGAAATCAGATTTCTGAATTATATTTCGAGAGCATGGAATGATTCAGAAACGAGTTAACTGCAGAAAAAATGAAACTTTTAACCTACTTACATTTGTCATTTTTTCCCCCTTTGCCATAAATATATGTAACCTCACTTCTCTGAAATATTCTACCTCATTTTAAGTACGTTATAAGTAGCTCCAATTTTTCCCGCCGTTTTTAGAACGTGAGGGATTAACCCCCAACAGCTAGAGGGGAGAATAAAAAAAGATGAGGAGAAGAAAGATGGAATAAATGTGTGTTCCTCTTCTTAAAATAAACACTTTTGATATGTTGAAATGATATATTTTGAGTCCAGGAAATCTGTTTTTGTATCTTTAATACATTTGTTGGGTGCATTATTTAGGTGCTTGTCAAAATTTAAATTTTAAATAAGTTCAAATCTTTGTTAAATCAAGAGCTTTGTCTCTGTTTTTCTAAGCGTTTATAACAATTGTGTTGAGTACTTAACCCATAGCATTTCCTTAGGGTATCAGCACATCTACCAATGAGCTTATTGTTTGCACACCAATTGTCAAGAGTAATTGTCAAGAGAAATATTAGTTTTCTTTGATGACCAAAAACTCCGCTATAAAATAAAACAAAAATTTCAATTCTGTAAAAGTGGTGTGAAATGAAATATTTCTCTTTTAAAGAGAAAAATAATTCCGGATTTTATGGATTAAAAAAATTAAATATCACCAGAAAACAACTGTTGGATCAAACATTTAATGTAATAGCTGAGAAATTTAATATTTATTTTTATTTACTAAAAAAACAAGAAAGAGAATATTAGCTTTTAGTTTTGAGACAATATATAAAGCAAGTAAAGATAGTATCTTTAAGCAAAATTCAAATTCAGTCATCAGGTTATGCAACATACGTGTTATTAGAAAATAGATTGTAACAAAATGTAATAAAAATAATAAAATAAATGAAATAAATGAAAGTACAAGTTTAAAGAGTTGTGAATCTTGATTTCTCCTTAAAACATATGTTTCTTTCTTTTCTTTTTTTTTTTTTTTTTTTTTTTTTTTTTTTTTTTTTTAAGGAGGGGGGGGGGGGGTGTCATAAGTTATATGTGTTGATAACAAGTTTTTTTATGTTCTGTGGCAGAGATTTTAATTTAGATAGCCTCCTTTAGTGTTCCATGCGTGTATGAGAATTAATAAATTGAAACAATGTTTAAGAACAATGTGTATCCTAATGAACGTATTTAGAAAGTATTACTAGATTCATCGAGAACTTTGATAATTTTAGAGGTTTTAAAAAATAATGCAAAGTATGACGAATACGATCTGGTGTTCCGTCCATTACCTCTCTAGTTTTGATATTTTTAAATTCAAATGTTCGGTATGTTTTCCTAATGAATGACAAAGTAATCAACAACTTATGATAACAATCGTGCTCCAATAAAAATCAATATGTTTATTTCTTTTTTATTGGTTGTGCTCTATTTGGAAATACAGGTAAGATTAAACAATGTTGGTAGAAACCTTATAAATTTAAACACGGAAGGATTCTTAGATTTCCCGGTGCTTTTTCAAGAGGAAATAAATGTAGGGTAAATTCTTCGAAATTTTTTACTTTTGTCTTCCTTCCTTTTCTTGTCAAATGCCACCCCCCCCTCCCTACATAATTTATTTTAATTCAACAAATCAAGTATTTTAATTCCATTATAAGTAGTTTATTTTTTGGTACCTTGGAATTTCTGTCAGAAGAAATCGAACATTCAGAGAAATTTTAATGCACGACAAGATGACAATTAATGTCATCTTGTCTAAAACAATCCTTTCCTTATAAAATGATTCTAGATATGCGAATTTTACATTAGTTTGACTACTTTAAATTTGATTTCTTAATATTCAATACTTTAATTTATTCTATTCCATTATATATTAATGTTTAATTAATGGTTATATATATATATATATATATATATTATATATATATAATATATATACACTGGCCTCCAAAAGTTAAGGTACAGGGACTGGATGCTTTCGATTGCACACGTTTTGTCGAATATCTACTAACATTATTGGCGAATTGTTCTTGAACTTCTAGGATGTAAAGAACATGTTTGATTTTATATTTCTCGGTGAAGATTTATCGGGGGGAACAATTAGGGGGCTATTAATAAATTTAATAATAAAATAATATGTGCGATCACCTATGTAACAGAAAAGGTTGGAAATGGTTTGTCACTGTGGTAAATGACTATTTAGGTCCTGTTCAACGTTTGTATGCATTTGTGTAAGCATAGCACTCATATTCGTGAAGATGTTAACGTTTGTGTGAAAAATTCAAAAGTTTTTTGTTTATAGCATACAGAGTTTGAAACCAAATTTAACACAACTTTCCAAAAACCTGACAAAAAACAGTAGCAACAGTATACTGCAATTAAAACATGACTATATTGAATATTTGATGAGATATGGGCATTTGTATGAAATAATTTTTAACTGCGCATGCGTGGAAGATCCTAAAATTTTTATTATATAATTTGGTAGTCAGCTATTTAGGGCAACTTATATAAAAAGTCCATTCAAATATCGCGAAAATTCACAAAGATAGGGTCGATATAGTGAGTTGCTTCCTAAAAATAGCTTTATTATAAGGGATTTTCCACAACTTTTCAATCAGCTCACTATATCTTTCTAAGTTTTCACAACATTTGACTGGACTTTTTATAGAAGTTGTCCCAAAATACTGACTACCAAATTATGAAATAAAAATTTTGAAATCTTCGCGCATGCGCAGTTAAAAATCATTTCATAAAAATGGCTATATCTCATCAGATATTCAATATATTCATGTTTTAATTGCAGTGTATACTGTTGCTACTATTTTTTGGCAAGTTTTCGGAAAGTTGTATTAAATTTGTTGAAAACTCTGTATGCTATAAGCAAAAAAACTTTTGAATTTTTCACAAAAACGTTAACATCTTCACGAATATGAGTGCTATGCTTACACAAATGCATACAAACATTGAACAGGACCCAAACAATCATTTACCACAGTGACAAACCATTTCCAGCCTTTTCTGTTACATAGGTGATCGCAAATATTATTTTATTATTAAATTTATTATTAGCCCCCTAATTGTACCCCCCCCCCCCCGATAAATCTTCACCGAGAAATATAAAATCAAATATGTTCTTTACATCCTAGAAGTTCAAGAACAATTCGCCAATAATGTTGGTAGATATTCGACAAAACGTGTGCAATCGAAAGCATCCAGTCCCTGTACCTTAACTTTTGGAGGCCAGTGTATATATATATATATAATGAATAAAATAAATTAAAGTATTGAATATTTGAATATATACATATATATATACATATTTTTAAAAATTTGTGTAGCTCTCTAAAGTTTCTTTGAAAGGAAATGAATAGAAATAGAGAACAAATTCAAAGGAAATGTCGGGAGTCATTTCTTATTTTTCTATGATGCTCATTAATTACATGGATTGCCATGTTGCAATATCTAAAAAAAATAATAAATTTTTGGGAGAAAATTTCTGACATATCCTTATCAACATAATTTTTATAATGGCTGCCGAGCTTATCCAGAGTGGCTAATTGTACTTCTTCAAACAACCGGGGAAAAAAAAGAGACATATTAAAATTACATTATTTCCTATGTTGAAATTTTGTAACCAACCTCTCCTATGCATTCTAGAATAATTGTATTTTACAATTTTTATACAATGAAAAATTGGGGATGACCTTTAGATCCGTAATTAACTACTTGACCTTCAGTGATTAATAATGTATTCAGGAGGTAATATCTAAATTTATGCATATATAACACATTGGTCACATATATTTAAGGGTGTATTCGAAAAAATATTTTTCCACCCTCAACAGCTTGAAATTTTCTGAGACATTTTCAGACTCATTTTTAAAAGTAAAAACATGAAACTTGCCGGGGTGATTTCTGAAGACATGTTTAACATGCCGTGTGATTTCATTTTCAGATCAATTAATTAGAATTTGATTTTTAAACAATTATTTTCTCAGTATGACTCTTTTTTTTCATTCCCAGATCGCCCGCTTCGGAAAATTCGGTTCAAAACGCCAACTTTGACAGCGTTTTTTTACAGTATTTTCTGCATTTATCAAAAAATTAAGAAGCACGGCACATTATGTAGTTTCTAAATAAGAGAATTTCCCAGTTTGATGCGTTTGAGGGCAAGAATGAATTTAATGAATCAGAAAATAAGCAGTTTGGATCGGAATACACCCTTAACATAATAAATTAAAAGTCAATATGTGAACGAACGTGAATAATTTCGTACAGTTACTAACGATGACAATAATAGTAATAAAAAAGGGGATTTTAATTATTACTGTTAATTACCATTAACTTATTCTAAATATTTTTTTTAATTTTAAGTAATACAGTAAAACCTACTACGATGAATGGCTAGGGACCGAAAATAAAACCGCTTTTAATTTCTGTCTTAGCTGGTAAAATTGCATTATGCTTTTTACGTCAGGACCATAACTTTTCTCCGTTCAAGGCAGACTTCCGTTATACACAGGTTCAGCGTTTACTTACTTAAGGGGTCTCAGGACTTTTAACACTAGAACCAGCCGTTAGGGGTCATTTTGACACCTTGCCAAATAGATAATAGTTGATTCGAACCAGAAATTCCTTCATAAGATATGTTTAATGTATAAAACACAAAAATTGGCTAATTAAATAAGTTAAACAGTTTTAAATAAAAATTCTGGCGTGAAACACTTAAAAAAAAAAAAAAAAAAAAAAAAAAAAAAACTTGAGTAAAATAGTCGGCGATTCTTGTGTTAAAGCTTTAAAATTTTCGAAATTTTAATTTTTTTAGATGTTAAAGCCCTATATTTTCTGTACATTTTGATACAATTGTTTTCTTCAAATTCTCATTAGAACAGAAGCTATGGCTTTTAGAATTATACCGGCTCAATAACTCAAGCAGCGTTTCCGAAACTTTGAAGTCATTTTTCTCCAAATGACGTTTTTGTGCATAACGCGCACGATATCTCAAAAACTTCTAATTTTTTTTTTTTTCATGAAATGTTCAAAACATATGTTTCATATTAGCCTGTATAAACTGAACCTAAAATTTCCTTTTTATTTTTTCAAAAAAATATTTTTTTATGTAATTATACTGTTGAAATTTTCTAAATTTTGCATTAGCTAAATACAACTTTGTATAAAAAATATTAAAATGCTTTAAATATAAATTTATTTGGGTTCAGGGTAATTATTATAATCTGAAATATAAGTAGGCACCAAAATTTTCATTCTAGTTGCAAAATTTACTTTGTAATCGTGCTCATAATCTGCTATGCCGATTTTCCGTTCGTTAAATATCTGACATTTTGGAGCCCCCTGTAAATTCTAATTCTGCATCTTGGAATATTTTAAATACATGAAATGAAAGGACATACTTATATCTTTCATCCCAATATAAAAATGTGTCTTAAAATTAAATACATTTAAGATATTAAATATTGAAAATGGTCCTTTTTTTCATGTTTTCCAATTTTAAGAGTCCTTAGACCCCTTAAGGCTGTTGGTGAGTGAATTAGCCAATTCCCCTCATTCATTTAAACGTATGGGCGTAGGATAAATTCGTATTTTAAAAATATCTCCTCCGGAAATGAATAATTTTAATTCCTTTTGTCTGCGCTTTCTTCTTGAAGGATGTCCCCCTTTTTTTTTCTCAATTGTCAAACTATTTCTAAAATAATTTGCTTAATTTAATATTTTATGTGTTAAAAGTTGACAAACTGTCAGGAAATTTTAACACTTCACATAAAACTAAGTACATTTTTCAGGAATAGTTTGACAATTGAGAAAAAAAGAGACATCCTTCAAGAAGTGGTCACAGAAAAAAGAAGTTAAAAATTAATTAGCCGAGGAGATATTTTTTAAATATAGATATGCATTCTCCGCCCATAGGTTTAACATTAGTGAAGGGAATTGGGGAATTGACTCATCAACAGCCTTAAATTATATATATATATACAATTCTATATATGTTATAAGATGTCTAAAAGAAAATGCCTCCAATTGGACATAATTAAGGATTTTAACAGTCTCGTTTACCAGGAAAACATCAATAAAGAATTTCTTTTGAAAACAATAGAAGGCTAAATTGTTATGATAAAATTTTAATCCATAGTTTGCTAATGATACAATTCGTTTTTTTTGTGTGGGTGGAGGGGTACGGGAAGCAGAGGGGGGGAGAGGGGGTGCCGCACTCCCTTCCTAAATGTTTGAAAATATATGAATTTTAATCACATTTGGCCAATTTTAACCACTTGACACTTTTAATGAATTCTGATTATTCCGATGAGGCCCCTTTCTGCATTGACCAGGCTCTGGATATAGGGCATCTGACTGAGTCAGGCCTATTCGGGCCACCCATAAATGCTGTACTGGTTACGATCAGCGTTCATTCTAACGGTTCTCGGGTCAAGAATAAGAAAGAGATATGCTTACATAAGCACGAGAGTATAAAACGGGAAGAAATTTAGTCAGTAATTATGCAGGAGGAAATGGCTCGTTGGGGGTCACAGCGCGAGCGGATGCGTATTTCTCTTAATTGCTTCGGCGCTGGGAAACTTATTGTGTCTTCAAGAGTCTGTCAAACTGGGAAAAGCTAAGGTAACTATAAACACCCACGCCCACGACAATGGTAATAAAGGGTTAGGATGTTTTCTTTTCCTGTATTTGCCGATCTATTAAAAGAACACAGACATACACACTCAGGAATTACACGACTGACGTTGAAAATGAAATGTGTTATTTTCAAAGGGTAAATATTAGAGGGGTAAATAATTGTAATATGTTGTTTACAAAATACCGAATAAAATAAAATATTTCCGTTCATAATATGTTTATCAAAAACATTTATATTTCCTGTTTTCCAAAAAAGAAGAAGGAAAAAAAATATCTTCCCATCATTCTTGTTATCTACTTATTTTTTGCACACGAAATCTTGGTCTCGTTAGGTATGTTTTTTTTTTGTTTTTTTTACTCTTTACTCTATACAAATAGTTTTCAAAAGTAATTAAACATCGACTATCAGTCATCATGGCTGAAAGTTAAAAAAGGATATCAAGTTAGTTTTGAAAACTAGCTATTTGTAGAGTAAAGAAAAAAAAAAAAGACAAACAAACAAACAAACAAAAAAAAAAACATATCTAACAAGACCAAAATTTCGTGTGTAAAATATAAGTAGATAAAACAACAATGATAGGAAGATAATTTTTCCCTTCTTCTTTTTTGGAAAACATGAAATATAAACGCTTTTGATAAACACATTATGAACGGAAAGGTTTTCTTCTTTTCAGTATTTGTAAACAAGATACACAAGAAAATTCTATAACAAATACTTAGGTGGGAATTAAAATCCTGCGCTATTATTTGTATAAAAATCTTTTAACGAATATACTCGCATATTTTAGTGAGAAATTTATGTTGTTATATTTAAAATATAACACTTCATTACGTAAAAACAAATACGGATTTTTTTTTTTTTTTCCTTCGGTAATACATATATACTTAAAATTAATTCGTTAGTACTACACCCGCTGAAAAAAAATTTATTAACATTGAACTATTAAAAAAAAACACTATTATTATTGGTAGTTAAATTATTAAATATTAAAAAATAATATCTCGTTATTTTTCAAACTATTGAGAATCTTAATTTTATCGTGCGATGGAATGTTTCATAACTACCCTTCGTTCATAAAATAAAATGATTTTTGAAAAAAAAATGTGACAAATATAACTCCTTCTTCCACCCATGTATTAATCTTTTAGTGAAACTTTCAGACTCTTATACACAGGCAGGGCATTATCGATGCTTGATTTAATATTATTACTTGATTAAGCATCGCAAATTATACTGAGTAAACATATTTACTGTCAAGAAGACGTGGATGCCTGCACATGAATGAAAAAAGTTTATCCCACTCTCTTTTTTTTTAATTTAAAAAATGCTCAAAAATGCAATTTTTTATCAATCTTTTTATACTATAAAAAGAAATATCAACATGGCAAAGTGCAAAAACATAAAGCTGAATTTTTTTAATACGTAGTTTCTTTAATTTAAAAATTTAAAAAGAAGATAAATATGATTTTAATAGACATTTTAGATTGCAATAAAATATTTTTTTTGTGAAGAAAAAGGAGAGGCTCCAAACTTATTAAATATTTACACACAGCAGGATATCGGAATAAGTTATATGATAAGACGCATCGGAATATGTTTTGGAAATTTAAAGACATCTGAAATTAAAATAAGTAGGCAGGCAGAGTACAAGAAAAATATATCAAAAACAACTTTTTTTTTTTTTTTTTTTTTTATGGCAATTTGAACTAGCGATTTTGAATAACTAAGTTCGTATAATTATAAACTTTTATTCGAGCACACATATATTTGTTTAAACAAATTATACAAACAAATAATGTTGTTTTGAATATTTTCAAGGATGTTCTTTAACATCATAAATATCGACAACAGGTTTAAATGTAACACTTTCCATGCATTAAAATTAATAAAATTGAGAAAGAGAAAAGAGAAGAAGAAAAAAATTACAAACCGCTACAAATAATTCAAGGTAAAGAAACGTTTCCTATTTACTTTATCCGTAAACATAAACAAATCCCCCGGTTGCTTGATTATGGGCGCTACCATCATCTACCGCGCACGAGGGCTAAACAGACCGGGACCCAATATAGAAATTGATCCCGATCTTAAGGGGGTTGGTCACTCAGCCTCCGATTTTCCCTCACTAATGTAAAGTATGTGGGCATTGGATGCATTCGTATATTTAAAATATCTCTTCGGGAAATTAATATTTTTAACTTCTATTTTTTTGTGTCCACTTCCTAAAAGATGCCTCGTTTTTCTCAGTTATCAAAATATTTCTAAAGTGTATAGACTTAATTTTATAGGAAGTGTTCAAATCTTACTCACAGTTCGCCCGCTTTTAACACATAAAATATTAAATTCAGCACAGATTTTAGAAATATTTTGAAAACTGAGAAAAAAAGAGACATCCTTTAAGAAGAGTACACAGAAAAAATATTTTTAAAATATGAATTTCCCGAGAAGATATTTTAAATATACGAATGCATCAAAAGTCCACAGACTTAACATTACGGAGGAGAATTCCGAAGCTGAGTGACCAGCCCCCTTAAGAAAGATTTCTTTGTGAATTCGATTTACGAAAATCTTAGCGATATAACTGCTATTACATAATCATTATAGTTTAAAAGTGATTCACAGACAAAAAAGGTCTAAGTAATTTGATAACAGAAGTTATATTTTAGTCTAAGCATGTAACACAGAGAAATATATATACAGTGGAACCTCGTTAACATGAACCTCAAGGGGAACCAAAATTTTGTTCTTGTTAACAGTAATTCATGTTATCAGTTACCAAATCTTTGTATTCGTTTTTATAGGGGACTGTGAAAACAATTCATGTTAAAAACAATTCATGTTAAAAGTATTTCACGTTAAGCGTGTTCATGTTAACGAGGTTTGACTGTATATATATATATATATATCTCAACATAACGTTAATAAAACTGGAATAGTCTTAATGAGTATTCCATTTATATTAATGATTTCAAATAGCGCATCTCTTTCCAAGTTAGTATTCCGTGTATGCATACATGCTAGCTTATACAAATAAATAAATAAAATGTAGTGTATTTTCTTTCCATTAATTATATTGAAAAATTATACATAAAAGATATATTTATCTTGAACTTGGAAATTTAAATAGAAAAAAATAAAGTACAGTATATAACGTTTGAGAAATTTTTTTCTTATTACATATATAATATTTTGATAAAATAAAAAAATGTATCATGCATTAATACTATTTTTAGGTAAATATCCAATAAAATTTTAAATAAAATTCTTTTACCTGATAACGACCATTTTTAAAGTTTAAAAAATCGTTCATTTATAAACTAAAGTTGTATGATTGAATGGAAAAATGTTCAAAACAATTAAAAGGAATTATATTTTGCAGCTGGAAGAGCTTTATTGTGGAAGTATATATATATATATATATTTTAATGACTAAATAACTTAAAATAATGTAATGTTAAATGTAACGCAATAATTAAAGTAACTATTAGTAATAATAAAAATTAAACGTCGCGCATTTCTTGGAAAAAAATCACTCATAAAATAAACGTAGAATGTATGATATAAAAAACGTTGAAAGAAACTGCCGACGATATTGTAGAAAAATTATCCTTCATGACAATATAATTTAAAATAGTATTGTGTAAACTGTATAACGCAATAATTAAAGTAAATAACAAAAATATATAAATTGATGATAACAATTAACCCTTTAAGGGACAAACAAATCTGTTCTGTAATGTTGGAATTTACAAATGCCAGAATTACTATTTCATTTGAAAATAAATAAATGCAATTTGATTCTTCTTATTATTAGTTTTTCACTTAAATAATAGAAGTAAAACTTGATAAAAATTATGTGTTATAAATAGCAACCATCGCCCTTCTGCGGGTTAAGAAACGGAAGGAAAGGGAAAGAAAAAGCAGACGATACTCAAATGAATAATTCAGAGAGCGAAATGAAAAAAGGAAGAGTTAATAAGTATGCAAGCGAGAGAAATAAAATAAAATGTTTCTTACCTGAATGTTAGGAGAGCCACGTCGTGAAATCTATGAGCTCTTCGTCTTCCGGGCTGAGGCTGTCATAGGGTGAACTTGCGTCCGAACCCAGGCTAGGTGCCGGAGAACTCGCGGATGCTCCCGCCGTGGAATGGGATGCACTGGCTGAAACTAGAGTTTCGAGGTGTGGTTGAGTCCTGGCAAATGCCTCTGCGAAGGCGGGCACGCCGCCGCAGTTTTCGTCTGCACCGCAATAGTCCTCAACATCTGCGGCAGACGAGTCACCGAGTAAAGACTGGAGTTGTCGGATGTATTGGACGGCTGACCGGAGAGTTTCTACTTTGGACATCTTTTTGCTTCGGTTGGGAACGTGCTGCCTGAGGGTGGCGAATCCCAAGTTGACCTGCCGGACCCTGTTTCGCTCGCGTTCATTTCGTCGTGCTACTGAAGGGCCCCGGGTCGAAGGTGGGGATGTGGGTCTGTTACGTCTCGACCGTGATCCGTCTGTGGATCGTTTGGGTGCAATTTTGGTCACCGTCGTGGTTGTTGTGTTAGCTGTTGTCAATAGAAAAGAGTTGCTATTTGTAGAGGCAGAAGGACTGGATAACACAGTCAGTGACGCCATTAGTCCAATTAAAAAAAAAAAAATAATAAAGATGACACAAAATTTTATGACTTGAGGCAATATATATATGTATATATATATATTTTTTTCTTTTTGAAGTTTTATATAAAATCACTGCACCATTTTCAAAGTCCCTTATAAGACGAATAGTTCAGACAGTCCTGATAAATGTTTCTTTTTAGTGTGATAACAATCGAATTATGAAAGGAGATTTACGAAGCTTTCAAACACGTGAGAAATTATATAAAGGCGACGTCTGTACTATCCACAATACGACGACAAAGTGTAGCAGATATAAAATCACTTTACTATTTCAGCGCCGAGCGATCCACTTGACCGTATGCGGTATAAAGTCCCAAACATGCGATGATCGATAAACACATGCGGTTAAATGATAAAAATAGTGTTTGTTTGATAAAATTTTTCTGAAGGAGCCGAAAGCAAAAGCACCGTTTTCGCGCCGCAGCCAGGTAGCGACTAAGTTTCGTCTGCGATCGTCCCACCGTTAAAAAGCTCCCCCTTTTTTGATTTTTTCTTTTCTTCCTGTCCCTTCCCTCCACGCAGCTTTGTTGTCTCGTGCCGTGTCGCGTGGCTTCGACAGAACCCCTCCCCCTTCTTTTCTTTCCTTCTCTTTTGTCGCTTTTTCCGACTGGGGGTTGCCTTCCTTTTTTCCCCCTTCTCCTTTTTTCCTCCTCTGACGGAGTTCTCGCTTTTTTATTTTATTTTATTTTTTTGTATTTTTTATTCTCTTCGATCTTCTGCAAAGACGTCTTTCGTTTCGATATATTTTTTTAATATAAATTTTTTTTCTTGCTTCTTTTTACTTTCGTGGTGTTCAACCTTGGACGCAAGAGAGCGCTAGTTGGTTGGTCGTGTAGTAAGAAGAGAGTGCAACAGATGGAGAATTCAGAGATTGCAAAGTTCGAGACGGTAGGGTGAAAAAAGAAGGGGACAAGAGATGGAGAGATTTAATTTTTTTTTTTTGCCTTCTCCTCCCTCTCCCCCCGCACAGACGTTCGAGAGAGGGTTTTGTTCTGCTTGACATTTGTTCTACCTACAGGAAATGTAGCTATACGCTCTCCTCAAATGATTCCTCATTATATTTGTTTGCGGAACTTACCGAATTTTATGAATACGTCTAATTTTTAGAAGGATTAGAAAAGAGTCAGCCATATTTTTATTTTAAATGGATGCTATAATGCAATTAAAAATCTTACTGCATTATCGAACCTCGTTAACGTAAACACGCTTAACATGAAATACTTTTTACACGATGTGTTTTCATAATCCCTGTCAATGTGAATACAAAGACTTTTAGTTACTGATAGCATGAACTACTGGTGGTACGAGCAAAATTTTAATTTCCCTTGAGGCTCATGTTAACGGGATTCAATTACTATACGAATGTGCACAATAGTATGTAAATACAGTGGAGAATCTGTTATATGTGATCTATTTATATGTTTTTCAGCTCCCAATTTATTTCAGACTTGTTACAATGATGAATCGTTTAACTACTGCGATTTAATTTCACTGATTAGTCTTTGTTTAAATTATCTAAAGTATATTAAATAAATAAATAAATAAAATCATTAATAAATAAGAAATTTTGTTTGTGCTCAAAAACTTCGCGTTCAACTTTTTCTTTTTTTAAATTAATTTATTTATTAATTTACTCATTCTCAAAAAGGTGTCTGAAGATAAAGATAAGTTTGAGAAGAATTAAATGACATAAAATTATTTTAAAAATTCTTAACTTTATGCTAATTTAAATTAATTTAAATTTTAGTAAGTAATATCTAATCTATGGCCCAATAGATTTCTTGGAGAAGGGAGGGTGAGGATAAAATATTTATTTACTTACTTATTTATTTTATTATTACTGTCAGCAAGATACGTTTAAACTTCATGCTCATAAAATGAAACATATTATATTCTGAATACATTGAATAAAAAGTTTAAACCAACAATTTTTTTTTCAGTTTTTTTTTTTTTTTCAGTTTTTTTTTTTTTTCTTCTTCTTTAATGGCTATGCATTTCTTATTAGGACGTCATTTATGTTTCGGCGCTTAGTAATACAGTTGGATTTCTACAAAGTAAAGAACAATAAAAGAAAAGGGAAATCTTTTGACATTATTAGGAGCGGTGTGGATAATGTCAACAAACAATGAACCAATTGCTAAGTTTAGGCATTTTCCTTCATTTTACAAGTATTCCAAGGGTCTGTCCAGACCTTTTTTTTTTTTTTTTTTTTTTTTTTTTTTTACAGAATATATATATATATATATATATATATATATATATATATATATATTTTTTTTTTTTTTTTTTTTTTTTTTTTTTTTTTTGAGTGAAAATTGTGAATGACATTCCATATTTGTGAAAAATCGAATTATAATTTTGTGAATCTGAAATTAGCATTATATTCAGATCCCATTTTATGTTTAGACAATTGAATTAAAATGAGGTCCTGTTTTAATGAACATATATTTATAAAAATGCATCAAAAATGGATATATTTTATTTGTAAACATATTTAAATGATATATATAGCTAGATAATAATTTCGTAGGTAATTACAACTATTTTCGGACAGATCTAATTTGAATTTAAGGTGATTAAATTTGAGAAGCATTCATTTTCGAATGAAAAACTTTTCTGGAGGGCCTTTTTTAAAGATAAATAAATCTGTGAAGAGTCCTGTTTCGGGATGAAAAAATATGTAAAGGGCCCTGTTTTTGAAACGAAAAAAAATTTGAAGGGTCATTTAAGGGAACAAAGGACCTTCAAACTCATTTTTTTACTTTTTTTTTTTTGTTTAATTTCATCTTAAATACTATTCAAGTGCACCACACTACATAAATTATGGCATATATTTATCACACCAAGAAATTAGGAAAAAATTTTTTTGGAGAAAAAAATGGCATTTTCCTGAATATTTTAAGCCTTATCAAGAACTTTTAAAATGTTCCATCCTCACTCCATATCAATTAAAATCCCCAATATTTTATATGCCAGTTTGGTTTACATATGCATATAAAATTCTGCGTAGTTTTGTAAAACTAAATATAATTTGAAAAGTTAAAGGTAGTTAAATGCAGAAATAGTATGCAAAGATGCTGAAAATGTCATAAAATTTAGAAAAAATAATTTTTTTTCTTACCTTTATATTAAAATATTATATAAAATTCGATGCACAGTTTTATTCGTATATGTAAACCAAACTGACATAAAAAATATTGGGATTTTAACTGATATGGAGTGAGGTTGGAACATTTTGAAAGTTCTTGATGACGGGGTCATTCCACGTAAAATGAGCAAAAATTTAAAAAAAGTTGTGGCCACATAGTAACCGATTTTAATAAAATTTGATAAACTGGTTCAATTCATATTAAAATACAGCTATGCAAAATATCTTCACAAAAAATAAATTATTTTAGCAGTTTTGGACATTTAAAAAACTTGTGATAAAGAATAACAAGATAAAAGAATGACATGTGTGCAATCGTCAAAAGTTGCAAGTTTGAAGTTCTGTATCTTGAAAACTGTTTAACAGAATTGAATTTGTTTTTGTAATATTGTAACCTCTGAAAAATTATCTTCTTATTTATTGAGTAATAATAATCTGGCGACACCATGATTAATCTTTAATTGGTTGTAAAAATTGAAAATTTGTGAATTTTGAATAAATTAAAAACGTTATAAAAATCAAAGGAATTCAAAAACATCTGTGAAATTGATGTCTGATGTAGTATTACATATGAAGATCAAAGTCCCCAAGTTTGAAAGTTGCCATTTATTTCCTTCATCTTCAAAAAAAACTTAGAAACTTTTAAAATAAAATTACAAAATCGTAAATTTTCCTCTTATGTATGAGCAAAATATAAATAAAGGAAAGGTCCGACATTAACAATATTCCACAGACATAAAGATCAACAAGTCCATGATCTGCTCAAAAAAATTCAAGATTGCCTTTTGATTCCTAAAATAGCAAAAATGGGTTCAAAAAGGTAATATCTGTTACATTCCATGAGCTATTTCTCTTTGAATTCGCGCTTGTTTCTTAAAATATTGCACGATTTCAGGGTGAAAAAAATTGAGTGCTGCCATCTAGTTTTTGTATCTGGATTTAGGATTAATATGTAATTTTTTGTCCAAACTGAATCATTTTTCTACTTTAATTAAATATATTCTTGGGGTAAAAATTAACTGAAAGCAAGAATAAAAGTTTATATATTTAAAAAATACACTTTTATCTACAATATCAAATAATTTAAAAGATTTAAAAAGCTTCCCTTCACTTTCAAAGAAGTGATATTGAATTTTACACTCAACATTTTTTACTATTTACTTTTTTTTCTCATTAAGGAATAAAAAGGCAAGAATGAAATTTTCGATATTTAAAATATATACTTTTAGCTATAACGTCATAAAAATGTAAACTTGTCAGAGCTGTCTTTCTTGCTTAAATCAGCAACAGAAATATTGCATTTTGTCCTCAAAATTTTTGAAAAATAATTTTATTCTTATTATGGAATAAAAATACAATTATTAACTTACGCCAGTCTGTTACTTATTATTTATTCCTAATTATAAATAATTTTTAATATAGTCTTTCCATTCCAAAGGCTAATAATCGAAATTGAAATTTCAAGTATGTAGACAAAACCTCGATTTCGCATCCACTTTTAATGTAAATTTTAATACTTAAATAAACAATCCTGAAATCTATTATTTTACATTTACTCATAAATAGATATGATCTACTTATATACTGATTTTCATTAAAATCTCTACATGTCTGCCACAGCTGATTTGCTCATATTGCATGAAATGACCCAACGCTTAAAATAATCAGGAAAATTCCTTATTTTTCTCTCCATTTTTTTTTTAAATTTCTTGTGTGTTTCTTGTTTTAGGGTGAAATTTAAAAAAAAATAAATAAATAAAATGAGTTTGAAGGTCCCTTGTTCCCTTAAGGCTGTTCTTAACTGCTCTGTTCAACAAGCGCAAAACGTTTTTACATATTTGCAAATTCATTTTTTAACGGAAAGGTATAAAATTGGAAAGCCTGGCCATGGAAGCGATTTGGAATTGACTGTTTTTTTTCCTTTTTTGATCAATCAATTACCTATTGAGTTATAAGCTAATTCGATCACGTGACAAACCCCTTTTTTCCCCGCTCTTGAGTGCTCTTTCTTCCTTCGCGCGGAAATTCGGTTCAAAACGCCTACTTTGACACAATTTTCTGAAAGATCTATTGCGTTTGTGAAAAAAAAAGGAAAAAACAGCTCGATTACATAGTTTCTGAACAATAACACAAGCTAATTTCATGCATTTTCGAACAAAAACAAATTTAAACTTATGTCAGAAAGTTTCCCTTTTGGATTTGAGAACACCCTTAAAGGACACAAATTCTTCCTAAACAGATTCCTGGAGTAATAAATTTAACTTTCACACAAGTCTGAGTGTGTAAACCAGTTACACTCAACCTTTTTTTCTCTCGGGCCGTAAACGTAGTTTTGCTGCGTTGGTTTAGCCGCAATATACTATACTTATATAATAATGTAAAAAAAAGGGCGGGTGGCGAATTAAAATACTAGGATGACAAAAATTGTATGGCAAAGTTACCGCTTTGATTACCGATTGGGGAAATATACGTCTCAGTGAATTATTTTTTAACGTAGATTTTGTAAGAAATACAGTCGGCCCCACTTAATCGGGTAACGGATAATTGCATACCCCGCTTATATGCATAGAATGCCGTGGAACAGAAACAGTCCCCATAAGGATAATGTTAAAAATACCCGTTTTATCGCATAACAATCCCAGGTTAATTGCATAAAATATCCCCAATCTAGTAATCCGGATTTTGTAAATTTCTGTGAATCCGATGAATGAAAAAAAAAAAAAAATTAAGAACAAATATTTCCTTTTGTTATAAAAGTTTGTTATCTATAAAATGGTAGAGCAGAAATCGTTATGAAAGAATAGACTTTATTCTTTTAATTCTTGAAAGCGCACGTTGGGTGTTGATTTTGAAAAGGCGTGGTTTTCTTTTAACGCTGGTCATACATAATAGCGATTCAAGATGCTAGTCTTTGAAAATTCTGTAATTGGGTGGAGGGGATACAATAGGGACAGTCAAGAGAATAAAAGAACAATACTTAGCACCGGAAGTGGAGAAATGCAGTGTGCGTTGGAAAAACAAACTTAAACGATTTCGACGATTTGCAACGAATAAAGGATAAGTTGGCAAATAATGAAAAATTAAATGAATTTATGCGTAAATTTATTAATATTTTCAAAGGTTATATTTTGAAAGAAAGAAATTTGTTATTTTACTTTCTTTTTAATTCTCACTGAAATCACATATTATAATAAAAAATTAAACCATGTAATATAAAAAGTATTAATACATGACAGTTTAGTATATACATCGTTATGCATAGAGTAATTATAAATTATTGATTAAAATTATTATTACAATAAATAATTTTTAAATTATTGTGTAAATTGTTATTGTTCATTAATATTTATCATATTTAAGGTATAGAATCAAATGATAACCTATACTAATAACGGTAATTGCTGTCCTCGTTTAAATGCATACCCCGCTTAATTGCATACAATGCAGTGGAACCAACTGTATGCAATAAAGCGGGGCCGACTGTACTACCTATTACATTCTCCCCTATGTTGGAATTTCTAAAAAACTGTTGCAGATCTACGCCGATCATGATCCCTAGAACCTCAAACCACCCCCAGTTCAAAACTTTATCTATTTATCTTTCTATTTATCTATCTATCTATCTATCTATCTATATCACTTTTTTATGGACACGATAACTTCCATAATTCTGCACAAATCTCTTCCAAACTGATAGATAAAATCAAAGGGTAGAAAATCTCGGCCAAGTTCATGGGCAAATTTGGACTAAGGAGTTGGAAATAGGGAGGGGGGTTGTGAAAACTGAAAAACCCTATAACTTCTCAATTATAATACACATCAAATCAGTTTAAAATTACTATTACTTCCAGGAAAAGGGCAAAAAAATTATGTATCAAAAATTTTGATAAAATTAAAAATGGGCTCAAGGGGTGAAAAAATTGGGTTTTTGAGATAAAAAAATTCATAACTTCACCAATTCTCAAAATATCAAATTCACTTAAACTTATTATAAATTTTCTTAATACTATCTACAACTTTTATTTTGACAAGTTTTTGATAGAACCAACTCTTACCGAAAATAATAATAATAATAATAATAATAATAATAATAATAATGAACAATATTAGGTTGAGCGAAAAGTTCTGGGAAATTTTTAATCTAATAGTTTCCAGAATTTGTACCGTACTAGTGGTATATATCTATAGGAGTTCAGGAATTTCGGCTACAAAATGCTTTCACAAATTTCCCAAAACTTTTTGCTCAACCTACTAATAAAAGTGACAAAGAGGGGGTTGTTGAAGAAGAAAAAAGTTCACAACTTCGTCAATTTACAAGATATCAAATCCGCTTAAATTTATTATAAATTTCCTGTATATGATCTACAATTATATAACTTATATATATTATATAGTTATCTATATTTTTATATTGACAAATTTTTGATAGGACCAACTCTTAAGCCGCTATCAGATTCACTGACTTTTCGAGCAACCAACTTTACAGCCGATTTTAACCCCAACTTTTTCCAGTTGAAAGGGAGAAAAAGGTTACAATTGTCTTTGCAAAAGTTGGAGGAAAACCCGGGAAAACCAGTACTACTAGTACCAGTCGTCAATATTTATCGCATTTTCGTATCAATCGCTTATCTCTGATTCGCTGAAATGTTGAAAGGTGGGAGGAAAAGTTGCGGCTAGGACAGACTTTTTTGAGATGCGGATAAAAAGTTGGGGATATTGCTGTTTGCTATCACACTGGGTGTCGAGACAACGTTTCGCGAAAAGTTGGAGGAAATCAAGAGTTGGCTCAAAAATTGCTCGAAAAGTTGGAAAATCTGATAGCGGCTTTACAGCAAAAACAAATTAAACAAAAATAGGGGTTGAAGAAAGAATTATCGTATTAAGAAGATTCTGATAAAACGAGCTTTTACAGAAAAATGAAATTAAAAACTCGCCAATAGCGGCCAAATAAAATTAAACTGGGTTTATCTCTAATCTTGATTTAGCTTTTGTTGGTGAAATTAGTACTCAACTTCGAAATCTACACCCGCCAGTAGGCCGAGCCAGCAAGGATTTTTCTTCTATTTACACTCTTTTTTGAAAAATATCTGCTATACAAATATACTAAGATATTTCCAAGAAAAATTTACCAGAAAGTTTTTTTATTTTTTTGTAAATTGCGGTACGAATGAATATAGTCACCATTTCTGGCTTGTAATGAAAGGGCCCGTATAAAATCAGTATTTGCTGTAATAATAAATGGTACTTCTCCATTATCCCGTCAACCACTTTCCATAAAAAAAAACTACCGCCAAACTAATCGTCAGACTTTAATACGCAAATGGAAGAACGTTGCTATTGGAAAAACAAACAAGCAAACAACAACAACAACAACAAAAAACCCCAATAAATTCGAAAAAGTCCCACTCACTGAAGCGTCAACGATCAGTAGCTTTAAACGATAAGTTTTACAACATATGAATGAAAACAGGGGAAAAAAATCTTGGGTATTTATTTATTTATGTATATACGAGGGTTACTCTGAAATTATTGAGATACGCGCAGACGAGAATTTACAAAATAAAAATAACGGTTTAATTTTAAAATACAAAGTATTTTAATACAGCAGACGATTTTTTACTGACTTACTTCAACTTGTTTAGCGAAGAATAAATTTTAAACAGAAGAGAAAATGGAGTTGACGCGAGAACATTTTCGCGCTATGATTTTCTACGATTTTAAAGCAGGATTAAATCAAGAAGAATGCGTTCAACGGTTGAAATTAGCATTTGGTGATGAATCTCCAACTCGTGCTACTGTATTCAGATGGTTTAAAGAATTTAGCAGAGGTCGCAATTTTCTTCAGGATGAAGAACACACAGGAAGGCCGCCGTCGGCAGTAATCCCGGATAATATGTCTGCCATACGAAAAATGTTAATGGATGATAATCGCTGTACCTATCAAATGATACAGAAGGAACTTAACATTGGATCCGCAGCCATACACAAAATTATTCACGAAGAATTGCATATGAAAAAAGTAGTTTGCTGTTGGGTTCCCCATTATCTAACTGAGCACCAAAAAGAGGAGAGTGTCAGAATCAGTAAAGAAACTCTTAAATTGCTAAATGATGGTGGCCACCGCATCATTTCTAAAATTGTAACGGGTGATGAAACGTACATATCGTTTTTTGACGTTCCAACACGCCAAGAAAGCAAAGTATGGGTCTTTGAAGATGATCCCATGCCGACAATGGTGAAAAGATAACGCGCTCTGAAAAAAGTGATGCATGCCGTTTTCTTCAGAAGTACGGGATTGGTCAAAGCCATCAAGTTGGAAGGACAGAGGACAGTAACAGCAAACTGGTATACCACTAAATGTCTTCCAGAAATTCTACAAGAAGTGAATGTTAGGGGACTAATGCTTCACCATGACAATGCATCTTCACATACAGCCAGATTAACAGTTGAGTTTCTTAAACAAAAACGAATTAAAGTGATAAAACATCCACCGTATTCACCTGATCTAGCTATGTGTGACTTTTGGTTATTCTTTAATCTTAGAAAGAACTTCGTGGACGTCGTTTTCTTTCAGAAGAAGAGATTGATGAGGCTATAAATGCATTTTTTCATCTATTCCAAGAAATGAATGGCTTGAGGCATTTAACCTGTGGGAAATTCGTCTACAAAAGTGCATTGATGCTGGAGGAGACTACTTTGAACATACCTAAAATGTTGTAAGTATAACTTTAAAAACCTAGTTGTAGCTCAAAAATTTCAGAGTGACCCGTATATATTTTTAATTATCCCTCTCGGCTGGGGAATATTTGTGACATCAGTTGAAACTGATCTATAGAATGTAAGTATACATCGCAATATTTTTTCTTTTTCTCGCTTCACTTTCTCACGCACCTCAATATTTTTTCTCGCTCTTTCTCTTTTAATATCATGTCATCGCCATTTACGAACGTAATTGTGATTTTAATTAACGAAATAACTAATAAATTAGTAAAGCATAATTAAAAATAGAGATAAAGGTCGAATTAAAAATCACTTGATGACATAACGAACACGTGTCTGAACGAACATCTGACGTCAATTGAATGTGCACAATCACAATCATGCAATTTTGACATTAAATCCTTTAGTTTGGCGACAGCTTTTTTTTTTTTTTTTTTTAATCGAAAGTGGTCGACGAGTTAATGGAGAAGGACATAATAAATATATAATGCAATAAAGTATAATAGTTGAGAATTTCCTAGTTCTAAAGATAAAAAAAAAGGCAAGAGATTTCTTTAATAAGGATAGGAATTTAACTTAATGCAAAAACATTTTGTCTTTCAAAAATGTAAAATTATATTTAAAGGTAAAATTTAATTCCTTTTACAAAATTATTGATTACTGTTAGAGATTAAAAATTATAAAGATTAAAAATTATATACATTCCTTAACGCACATAGGACTGCATGTAAAAAGAATTTTTGGCTGAAAAAATAACATTAAGGATGTTTTCACAAACTTTAAAAATAATTATAAATAACATGATAATTTTTTTTCCCATAAAAGAAAAAATAAAATAGTGCGGGTCTTAAATAATTTTATGCGCATCTCAAATTTTTATAAATACGGATTTAAGATTGCTTGTCTCGAGCCACACATAAAAGGTGTGCAAACGAAAATTTTATAGTTTTGTTTTTCTGTTTTCAATTTAACTTTTAATTTTTGCGCTTTCCGCAGTGGCCAGTGTAATTTCCGCATACCAACCAATGGCCCACCACGTTACTCCAAGTTAGAAACCACCGTTCTAGGGTACCTGTATATAAACTTAAAGCAAACCATCATTTCTAATATTATGCTTGTAATATACATCAAATTAAAATCTATGTACATATAAAAGTCAATTGAGTGTAGGTAAAGACAGACTTTTCTCCATGAACACCTACTGCTACTCACACGCGGTTGGTGTTGTTAGATGGGTGTACATCAGTTGCGCCTACGGTGGGAGGAGATCATAAATTGCGCCTACAGCTTCGGCCCCTTCTGTATGAACTGCGCTCGAAGAGGGTGAGATAAGCAATCCATCATTTTATTGAGGGTTGCCTTAAAGAGTTATTTTTCCCAAAAAAGTCTTCTGGATGCAAATTCGGCCATGGCAAATCTTGGCGACAATAATCACAATACTTACGGTCTGTATTCATCTAGCATTGCATTATATCTTATGAGATATTCAACGTAATGAATACAAATAAAATATTACTACAGGATACTTACTAATATTTACTACGAAGGAAGGGGACTTCTCATTTAGCGATTTAAATAGCGCGGTGCAAACTGCCGCCCCAAATTTTGTTAGCTCTTTCAAGGTATTTCAAGAAATATCTAATGTTAATTAAAAAAAAAACACACCATTGTTAAGAAAATTTTTATTTTGACTTGTAACATTTGGATAAAAAGTGTTTTTCCTTTTTCAATGACAAAAAATGCTGAAAATACATAAAATTCAAGTTATTATAACTCGGTAAGTTTTATTTGTACAAAAATGAAACTTTTATTGTTTAATTACTAGTACACGAAGAAAGTTTTACTAAATATATAGTATTTAAATCCCGTAAAAAAATTAAATTTCTGTAACTTTTAAAAATAACATTATATATATATATATGCAGTAGAAACCCGGTTATCCGAAAATCGGCTTAACCGAAAGCCCTTAAAATTCCTCAAAGTCCTTTTTAAATGGCCCCACCAGTGGCCGAGAGGTTCTGCTCTCGAAGCTGGTAGACGGGAGGTGCTGGGTTCGATCCCAATCGCGCCCGTCGGCCTAATCGTTCGGAGTTTTCGTGGTTTTCTTCGAGCCGTGGATCTTCCATGCGTTAATACGGATTAGGTTCCCTTAGAAAGACCCCCACGGAGGGCACTCCCCCCGGGCCTATATCCCTCGTGTAGATAATTGGCCGTCAAAAATCAACCCAACCCAACCCAACCCTTTTTAAATGTGGAAAATTTTATTGCCAACACTATTTTGACCGATGTCAAATAACAACGTTTAACATATTTTGATTTATAATTAATATTTTATTTGTAAGTTTTAGATCAAACAATTCCGAATCATTTTTAGTACATTGAAGAGTTGTTTTAATACTTATTATCTTTAAAAATTAAAAGGAAAATAAATAAAAATCAAAACTTTGAAAGGTGTTATTGGATGTGGGTAGAAATAGTGTTAAAAAAGCATGTTCTTTATGAAAATAATAAACAGAGTCAACTTACTTATTTTGTCAATTGCGTAATTTCGGGCACTTTATTAGATAGACAAGTACGACACTTCATCTTTTTTACAAAATATGTTGTGATTTTCTTTTGTTTTCTAACTTTGCATCGTTTCAATGCTGTTTTATCAAGCCACCTTTTAAACAGGACCGAAACTAGCCTTTTTTGCACCCGGGGCAAACATGGATTTTGCCCCTCCCCCCACTCTCTTCCGGAAAGTATATTTACAAAGAGAATTTTACTAATTTTCGAATAGCCGACTTATTTTTAAATTTAAAATATGTAATCATAATATATGTAATACTGAACTATGCAATCTACAATGACGCGCCCAAGGGGGAGGTCACGGGGATCATGACCCCCCTCTGAACACCAACAAAAATATTCTAAGGACCATTTTTTAAATGAAATACTCAGTAGAGTCCCGATTATCCGAGTCCCGCTTAACCAAGTTTCCGCCTTAACCGAGTTATTTTCTTCTGATGGGCTGATGGCTTCCATTATTATGAAACAGCCATTATAAAGGAAGTGTTAGGTGAAGATGAAAGAGCAGCCATAAAAAGTTAGAACTCTGATTTTCTGGTCAGAATGTGGGGGGAAAATGCCCATATACATTTTTTTTTTTTAATTATGGCCATTTTTCTTTCCCATTCTGTCCAGAAAATCGGACTTCTAACTTTTTACGACTGCTCTTTCATCTTCACCTAACACTTCATTTATAATGGTTGTTTCATAATAATGGAAGCCATCAGTCCATCAGAAGAAAATGATCCATTCCAAAGACTAACGAAAAGCACAAACATTCATTATATAAATTGAGCATTTATGTGCTTAAAGGCTTAATCTTCAGAAAAGACAGACAGAGAAACAGTAGTAGCAGTAACATTACAACTTTGCTGCTATTGCTGCATTCTTTTTCTTTCTTAAAAAAAGATTTCTTTTCTAATAAAGGTTCTCATTATGGAACCACGAAACAGTTGTATGCTAAAAATTTTGGCTGTTTATACTTTTCTTTACGTTGCTTTTACATATAATGTATTTATTTAACACAATGAGTTCTGTATGCATGTTATTAGTTTATAATCTTGGAGGAATTTGACGTAGAATCCCCTCCTCCCTTACCTTATTTTGCGCTAATGATGTTTAAAACGGAATATTTTATTTATTTTAATCGAAAATCTATTGAATGATTAATAATAAAAAAAAATGATTAAAAATGTATTCATTTTTGCAAGAACTATAGGTAGTAATATAAAATAAATGTTTATTCTCTGGTGAGAAAATTTTTGGCAAAATATTGGCGTCCGAAATAAATCGCGAGATAACCTGTAACAGATAATCATAACCCTCATTTCAGCAGCAAGAATATTCTTCCATTTAGAATGTTGTTTTTTTTCCTCAGCATCTTTCTTGCAAAATACTACAGAGAATAATATTAAAGTGAAATTTATTTCTAGCATATTAATTGAATTATGAAATATCTGTAAATATCTGTATATAAATGTTAATAATGTTTAAGGTTCTTGAAGAATCTTAGAATGAAACATCTAAAGGCAGAGTAAATGAGATATTAGTTTAAACCTTACGAAAATATTTGTTTCCATACATAATTGGCCCATGTCAAATATTATATTATTGAACGAAAAATAATATGCTTGGAGAAAAAAAATGGTATTATTAGGTAACAAGTTTTATTTCTTCATAAAATTTTCTCTTCTAAAGTAATTAAAAAAAATTCTTCAACGTTTAAATTTCTTGTGTAAATATTTGAAAATGATGATGATTTGTAATGTTCTATCATGGTTATATATATGGATTTTTTTATCATCATACTTCTATTTATTTCCCCTTTTTTTTTCAATTTGTGCATATTATATTAGCGGAATATACATTTTTATAGTGTCGATTTTTCTGTGATTTAATAGTTATTATTAAAAAAAAAAAAAAAAAAAAAAAAAAAAAAAAAAAAAAAAAAAATATTATACTTATATATAAAATATATGTGTATAAGTTTTTTGCGAGTTTAAGAAAAGCATTATTGATAGCCGAAATTATCGATAAAGCGCCCAATTTAGCGAATCAACGCCAACAGAAAAGAGTCTTTCTAACAAAAAAAAGCTGTCACTTCGTGCCCATAAGTATAAGAGAGGGGGCTGACAATGATATCCGGTCCAACGTGACGCCGAGCGCAGTTCATACAAGGGGAAGCAAAGAAGGGTCGGCATCGGCGCAGTTAGCCGAATCTAGGAAAAAAGGTGACCGGAAAAAACGTGACAGAAAAAACAAGAGCGGAAAAAACGGGACAAGGAAAAAACGAGACCGGAAAAAACGTGACAAGGAAAAAACGGGACCGGAAAGAACGTGACAAGGAAGTGTTAAATATTGAACTTGTCGATAAATAAATGCTAAAAACTAAAGTAAAGTTTTTCCACTGTCAGTTTCTTACAGCGTAGGGGGGGGGGGGGGGGGGGCAGAGTTAATGGGTGAGTTAGACAATTCTAAGATTTGGTCCAAGAAAATACAATTTTAACATTTCATTAAGAGAAGTTTAGTATGACTTCTGCAACGGATAAGTTAGTGCTTTCTACGGAGGGGGGGGGGGGGGGTATTACGGAAATGTAATTTATTGATTCTTTCAATTCGCTATTGATAGTTTATATATGAGCAAAGATGTTTTATAAGGCGGAGGGGGAGGGAAAAAATTATGTACACAGCTTGTAAAGGGAATAAAATAAAGACGAAGAGAAGGCATTTTCTTTAGAGGAATTTTTTCATTATCCTGCTTTTTGCTGGCAGGCTATCAAAGCCCAAGGGATAATGTGCACGCAGGTTCTGTATGTATGTATGCACTTACGTCTGTATATACGTAACGCGATAACTCTTGACAGAAACATCCGATTTGCTTTAATTTTTTTTCCAGGTTCATTCTGATAAGGCGTACTTATGTAATTAACTTTTGTTTTGATATTTAAAATTTTCATGTTTTTTCCTAATATGAAAAATAAATTTTAGTAAAATTAATTGTTACCTTTTTCTACGATGAAAATCTAGATTTAAACATGACCTCCATTAAGAGACCACCTCTCGGAGCGAGCCATTTTCATTGGAACGGAACGTGATCGCAGGGAGGTTTTACTGTATATAAAAAACGAAAAATTGAGACTTTGAGTATGTGTTTGTTTAGTGAGTCTTTAAATTAATAATTTGAATAATTAATTCACAAGCAATTATTATTTTTAAAAAGTCTTAATATAATTCCATAAGTTTTAATATCATAACTAATAGTTATTTATAATTTATTTAATTTTATTAATATTTTGTTTCCTATCAAGCAATTAGATTGTTTTAAAGAGAGGGCAATATATTACATACGATTAGATTTGGTAATACTGTTTAACTAACTTTACATGACCTCGGGGTTTAAACTAAAGGGAAGCTAGGGGGCGTATACCCTGGGCTCCCGGGTAAAAGGGGGAGGCATTAAATTTGGTTCGTCTTCCGGTTGAAAAAACAAATAACGGCATTAAGTTAAAAATGTCATGGAATCAGACAACCGAAAATAAAGATACATACATTTAGGCGGTTCTCAAATTCTCTACTCAACAACGCGAAACTTTGACAAATTTTCCGATTTATTTTTAAACGTAAAGGCCTGGTTAAATATATATATATATATATATATATATATATAAAATCTATAGCTTACTAAAATATATATAATTGCATAAAATTAAAATATTTCAAACTAAATAATTATGGCTATTAAGAAAAAATGTACCCAAACTGTGAACTTTAACGAAAAATCATGCTTTCGAAGCATGGGACCCTTCAGGTTAAATTCTTAATCCTTCAACAAAGAGAGTGGTTCCTCTTATTATTGATTGACAATCATTCAAAATATTTTGCTTTCTATTTGATTGTAACAGGCGTTTTGCAGTTTGTAGTTTTAAAAGAATGATAGACAGGTACTATGTTGACAAAAAGTACATTGGAATTTTACAACTCACTTCAATATACATATTTGAAAGTGATAGAAGATAAACCTTAGTTTTCCAGAATGGTTTTTGTTGAATGCTATTAATCTGACAGACAAATAATGTATAATAAAAGGGGTTGTTTCTTCTGTGAAACTTTTACGTGCCACCCATCGTCTTTTATGAGATCTTTTCATGTAAATAATAGGTAATGGTGTTGATTTTAGATATTTCACACAATTTGAGATAGCGTATAATGAATAACTTTGAACGGGATTATTGGAACAAATACTCAGCTGTATTTATCCTTTTTAAATATTCCTTAAAGTGCCATATGCTACATTCCTAGAGACCTCACAAGTTTAAAGACTGAATTATTTTTTGCTTAACTATTGCAGATTGATGTATTATAATTTAAGAGATTGGTTGGTTGTGTTTATGACGGCCAATTATCAACACGAGGGATATGGGCCCAAAAGGTGGGGGTGCCCTTCTTGGGGGTCTTTTTAATGGAACCTAACCCGTATTTACGCATGGAAATCCATGATTCGAAGCAAACCACGAAAACTCCGAACGATTAGGCCGACGAGTGCGATTGGGTTTGAACCCAGCACCTCCCGTCTACCAGCTTCGAGAGCAGAACCTCTCGGCCACTGGAGGGGCAATAATTTAAGAACTCACATTGTTTTAACCTTGTTGTAGATTTAGGAAATGTACAAATGTCATGTTCTTACAACAGAATCACCCCCCCCCCCCCCCCCAATCTTTCAACATCAAGAAAGCTGAAAAGATGCAAAGGCAAAGAAATCATCATTTTAAAAATACTTTTGTTTTGTGCAACCAATAATGCTTTCTAACATGATAGAGTAAAGTGTCTGTAACTCATTCTAAATTGTATTACTACTAATCGATGTATTAAATGAATTTTATAAACAGTTATTTTAATGGTATTTTGAAGAACTGTCGTCCTAATGAAGGAAGCGCCATATCGGAATAAACCGATATATCAAATTTGAAGCAAATCGAAAAATTCTGCCCCTGAAAAACCCATTTATTTAAATTAAGGGGGGACTAGCCCGCGCCCCTCCCTCTTCATACTTAACCAATAAACCTCCAAATTTAATCAAGGCAGCTCCTTAGCATAATAAACCAGTATACTAAATTTGGTGCAAATCGAATAACTCTGCATGAAACACCCATTTATCTAAATTAAGGGGGGGGGGGTCAAGCCCCCTTTCCCCCGTGTATACTTAACTAATGAACCTCCAAACCTAATGAAGACAGCTTCTTAACATAATAAACCGGGTTACCAAATTTGGAGCAAATCTAATAATTCTGCATGAAAAACCCATTTATCTAAATCAAGGAGGTGGCTAGCTCCTCCCCCCTTTATATTTAACTAATGAACCTCCAAAACTAATCATGGAAGCTCCTTAACATAATAAATCGGTATACCAAATTTGGAGCAAATCGAATAATTCTGCATGAAAAACCCATTTATCTAAATTAAGGGTGGGGGGGGGGGAGTGGCACCCCTTTACTGTTAACCAATAACCCCCAAAACTAATTAGGGAAGCGCCTTATCAGAATGAACCTGGAAAAAAATGAAGCAAATCGGATGTTTCTGTCAAGAGTTATCGCGTTACGTACATACAGACGTAAGTGCATACATACATACATAAAGAACCTGCGTGCACATTAACCCTTGGGCTTTGATAGCCTGCGAGCAAAAAAGCAGTATAATGAAAAAATTCCTCTAAAGAAAATGCCTTCTCTTCGTCTTTATTTTATTCCCTTTACAAGCTGTGTACGTAATTTTTCCCTCCCCCTCCGCCCTCCACTGTACCCAAAAATCATTATTGATTAAAGTTTTATAAATATATAAAACATCTTTGCTTATATATAAGCTATCAATAGCGAATTGAAAGAATCAATAAATTGTATTTCCTTAATACCCCCCCCCCCCCTCCGTAGAAAGCACTAACTTATCCGTTGTAGAAGTCATACTAAACTTCTTAATGAAATGTTAAAATTGTATTTTCTTGGACCAAATCTTAGAATTGTCCAACTCACCCATTAACTCAGTACCTCCCCCCCATCCCCTACGCTGTAAAAAGCTGACAGTGGAAAAACTGCGCTTTAGTTTTAATTGTTTATTTAAATATGGCCTTCATGTCGTTAAAAAAATATATAAGGTTTATAAATATAAGGCTATGTTTTTTAAAATATATATTAAATTCCTTAAAAAACAAACTTCATATTATATTTTCTGTTATGTATACAACTTAATAAATAGAATACTTTCCCGTGGTCTTTTATCCTATTAGTTTTTTCCTATGTGCGCTTTTTTCCCGTGATTCCAGTATCTTATAGAAATGTTTATTTTAATTTGTTTTGTTTAGTTTAAATGTTTAGAATAATATATCTGGGAATTCCATGATGAAACCAAAAATTGCAAAAAATTTGACTTCAATCAGTTGCTTAATATAACAAAAAAAAAAAAAAAAAAAAAAAAAGAAAGAAAGAAAGAAAAAAAGAAAAGAAAAGTAACAAACTATGCTAATTTTTAATTTTAGGCATATCTTAACAAAGATATTTACTTATTATTATTTTTTCTTTATTTGTTCTGTTAATATCTGAAAATACTAATGCCACTGATCAGGACATAAAAAATTATAAATTGATAAGTGATTCAGAAAGTCTAAAAAATGTTATTATTATTATTATTAATATAATTTTATGTTAATAAATAAAAAATTCAAATAGCGTTAAATAAAATAAAAATAATAAAAATAAAACTTTTTAATCGAATCTATTATAACTAACTTCTTTAAAATTAAAAAAAAAAAAAAAGTTTATATGATATTATACATGCGTAAGTCGAAAAAACAAGTTGTTATGTAAACGAGCATTCTCGTATGCGAACATTCACAACATTTTTCAATATTTGCATTCTAATTATCAACGGAAAGCATTCTTATTCACATAATGTCCAAATTAAGTAATAGTGTAAATGTGAATTTTCATATACAAATATTCAGGAATTTTTTTTATAATAGCATTCTTAAATATCAACGGAAAATATTGGTATCACCGTTCGCGAATATCAAATATCAAGTAGTGATGTTAATTAGAATTATCGTAAGCGAATCTTCAATTTTTTTTCAATATTAGCATTCGTAGACATCGACGAAAAATATTTGGATTCGCGTTCGCGAATCTGCAGTTGGAAGAATCTATAAATTGTATTTCCTTAATTCCCCCCCCCCCCCACACACACACCCCCGTAGAAAGCACCAGCTTGTCCCTTGTAGAAGTCATGTTAAACTTCTCTTAACGAAATGTTAAAATTGTGTTTTCTTGGACCAAATCTTAGAATTGTCTAACTCAGACATTAACTCAAACATCAACGGAAAATATTGGTATTATACCGTTATTATTATTACCGTTCGCGAACATCAAATATCAAGTAGTGATGTTAATTAGAATTATCGTAAGCGAATTTTCAAATATTTTCAATATTAGCATTCGTAGAAATCGACAAAAAATACTTGTATTGGCGTTCGCGAATGTGAAGTTGAAAGAATCTATATATTGTATTTCCTTAATCCCCTCCCCCCCCCCCCCCCGTAGAAAGCACCAGCCCTTCCCTTGTAGAAGTCATGTTAAACTTCTCTTAATGAAATGTTAAAATTTTGTTTTCTTGGACCAAATCTTAGAATTATCTAACTCACCCATTAACTCTGCCCCCCCCCCCCCCCCCCACGCTGTAAGAAACTAACAGTGGAAAAACTTTAGATTAGTTTTTAACATTTATTTATCGACAAGTTCAATATTTAACACTTCCTTGTCACGTTTTTTCCGGTCACCTTTTTCCTTGTCCCGTTTTTCCGGTCCCGTTTTTTCCTTGTCCCGTTTTTCCGCTCTTGTTTTTTCTGTCCCGTTTTTTCCGGTCCCGTTTTTTCCTGTCACCTTTTTTCCGTTTACCCAGTTAGCCGGTCTCCGAATTCCTGTTCTCTAGTTTAATCTATCCATTCTCGTAAATATTTTACAAAAAGATCTGTAACTACCGATTTACCTAATCAGTTTTAATGAAAAACGTTATCTAAGTTTCGTAGTATTATAATATTAATTTTCTATTAGATCATCAGACAATATCAGGCATGATTAAGAAAAATAATTACTGAGGTGGAGCAATTTGTTGATTCATAATTTGGTGCATAACAGGGCTAATAAATAATTTGAGACGCATTGCCTTGCTTACGGGAAGTGAATTTGACTCTATTTCTGGTACATGCAGTATACCTCCTTTAGATTGATTTGTTTTATTTGTCCGTCCAAAGTTTCAGTGTGAATTTTTGCTTCCCCGCTTACCATAGGATGTTAGTTTGTTCCCATTCGCAATTGTGACGTTAATTTCTGTTGTGTCTGTCACCTTTCTGAGGATTTCTTTTTGGTTGGATATATGCAATGAACTTCCACTGCCAATGATCCAGGTGGTTTTACTTGGCTGATTCAGTAAAAGTAATTTTTTTATTCGTAATTTGGTAACATAAGGTTCAGAAATAGTTTGAGACGCATTGCCTTGCTTACGGAAAGTAAGTTTGACTCTATTTCTGGTACATTACAGTACATTCTTTAGATTGATTTGTTTTATATGCCCGTCCGATGTTTGACAAATCATTATTTTTGTATTTTTCAAATCTGTCTGTGTAAACGACAATTTTAAAGTTTCATTTTTCTGTTTTCATTTTAACTTTTATTTTTTGCAATTTCCGCGAAAACCAATTTAAGCTTCGCATATATCCCAAACTGCTCAACCAGGTATACCCCAAGTTGGGAACCACTAGTCGCAACGCCACAGTCGGGACACCCTGTATATACATTTAAAGTGAATCATCCGCTCTAAAATTATACTTGCACATTTATTAAATTAAAATTATAATTAAACTTAGAGTTTGAATTGAGTTATATTTTTTATGTGCTGCTAAAAAGCGTATTTTTCATTGCTTTGCTGCACCGTTTAATTTCTCTTTTAACCCTTTCAGGGGCAAAGCATTTTCAATGCTAACTTGCTGAAATAAATGAATGGCAGCGGCATTTATCAACAAATTTATTTGGAAATAAGAAAAAGGTTATATTTCACATACTTATTAAATTGAAAATATTTTACCAAAATTCTGGTGCCATTGTGGCGTTTGGGAATTAAAATTAAGTGGTTTCATAAAAATACCCCGCCCCTGAAAGAGTTAAGGAATAAATTGAGACGCATTTGGAAATAGTAATCTCAAACAAAATCAAGAAATGTGGTTATCCTCAAAATGGCACGCGTCAGGCATACGTCTGATGAAAGCTACTCCCCAGAATGGATGATAAAGAACCTTCTATCTTAGATGAATTTCAGCGCTTACAAAAATGATCACTTCTTAATCAAAAGAGATAACTTTTTTTTTTTTTTTTTTTTTGAAAACTTACCACTTCTATTTATTTTTTCTCCATTGGCTTTGAAAAAGAAAGGGAAAATCCTTAATAAACTGCTTTATTATGCAAGTGAATTCAATACGAGAGATGTGCGAATGATTAAAAATTTACAAGACATTGATATGTTAATAAGGCATAACCTCTCATAGAGAGTAACGAAGCATCAGTTTTTTAATAGAGAAATCAGCATAAGTATAAAGACATTATTAAAAGGTCTTATCTACTTATTCAGGTTTCTTACGCCTCAGGGGAAGAATTACCAGATTTTTCGTAAAGTTATATAGTGCTTTATTTCGTGGGAAAAAAAATATCAGCGCATAAATAGGGCGACCATTACTTTACGAAAATTTTAGAATTCAAATCCCTTGGCCCGTTCGGGACCAGCATCTTTTACAGGAATTTATTCGATTGACACCGCTTTTTGTCAAATAATTAGTTTATCAACCACGAAAATGTCATAATTTAATAATGGATTAAGGAGAATTTTACTTTTCTTTTTTAGTGGTATCAAAACCAAGTTCTGTAAGCATCTTTTGAAAATGTATATATCAACCCATGGGAACGAAGGGGTTAAATTCTCTGAATCATCTCTATTGTAAGAAATGTCTTCTTATGGAAAATGATACAGGGTGCAAACGTGTTGTTAGGTGATTTTCGTGACTTTTGACATAATTTTTTTTACATTTCCTTTTTTAATTTAGAATTTGGACGCTTTGAAATTTTACTGAGCAAAGATAAATAAAGACATTATCAAAAGGTTTTATCTATCTCATTCTGGATTCGTACGCCTCAGGGGAAAAGTATAAGATTTTTCGCCAAGTAACATAGTGCTTTATTTAATGAGAAAAAATCTGTGCTGAAAAAGGGCGAGCATTACTTTACAAAAACTATGTTTGTGAAACCCCTTAAATTCTCTGAATCTTCTGAGTCTTGCAAAAATATATTCATAAAATTTAATATTTCATATAATCAGTGTGACGTAAGCTCTTTATATTGTTATTCATTTCATTAACAGGAATAAGAAAAAATAGTCTTACCTGTTATCTCGATAGCGCAACCCCGGTCCCGTCACTACTATTTATGGCGATATCTTCTTTCCGCAAGCACAGTGCATATTCACAAACTTATACCTAAAGTGTATTAAAAAAATTGGATTCTTGTTTAAATTAGGTGTGCATAGATTGTGGTGCGAATGGATCATTCGTTTTCTTTCCACATATTTTTAATAACTATTCTTGAATAAATATATAATCGCGCAGGGATAATAATTTCCTGCACATTTTCACAGAGCGACTACATTTTACAACAGCGAAAAAGAGAGTGATACATACATTGGAAAAGGTTAAAAGAATAAAAGAGTCCAAAGTACGTTAGTCCGTGACGTCGACATAACGGCAACCCTTCCATGTACGCGTAGAGAAAAAGGGCACGCCGACCACAGGAATCCATGTCTATTGGAGATGAGAAAGTTTGTCTTGAATAAAATGAAATGTTCTGTGATTTTTACTTTCACTTTTCAGGGGTTACAAATCTAACACCCCCCTTTAACCCCTGAAGCATTATATCAAATGTTAAGAATTGTTTTTCTGTGGAAGCCAAACTTAGGTTTGGGAAGGGGTTTGGTTAGAAGATCAGCAGTCATTAAGTCAGTATTGATGTAGCGGAGTTTTATAATTCCATTGTTCACTAAGTGTCTTATATGATTGTAACGAATGTCTATATGCTTCGTTTTATGATGGAACTTATCGGATTCTGCAAGTTTTATTGCGGATTGGTTATCATCCATCAAGCTTATCGGGCACTGCTGTGGCATGTCCAGTTCTTTTAATAAGTTTATTATCCAAGAAATTTCTTGCGCAGCACTGGGAGCTGATATAAATTCAGATTCTGCTAAAGACATTGCGAGACACTTTTGACGTCTTGATGTCCATAAGATCGGGTTGGACCCCAAGAAAAATAGATTGCCTGATACAGATTTTCGATCTTGTGGGTCATTTGCCCAATCAGAGTCGGCGTATGCCTTCAAGACAGGTTCTTCGAAGTTGGTATACGTTAATTTTAAATCGATAGTAGTTTTTAAATATCTAATGGTTCTTTTAACGGCTTCCCAGTCTTTAGTTCTGGGACGTTCATTTCTACGACATAGAATGTTAACAGCTGCACTAATATCTGGTCGGGAGACGGTTGAAATGTAAAGTAATGCGCCGACCGCCTGTCTATAGTTTACATTATCTGGTAAAAGATTTTCGTCATCGTTTAACTTAACATAGCCCGGTTCCATAGGAGTATCGATTGGTTTTGAATTTTCCAAGCCAAATTTAATTACTAGTTCATGAATTTTGTTAATTTGATCTAGGGTCATTGTATTTTGATTAGGCCGATTAATGTTTATACCTAAATAATAATTAGCATCGCCTAAGTCCGTCACAGGGTATTCTTTCTTTAACTGACGTATTAGTTTATCAATGTTATTATCTTCCCCCGCGATGAGGAGATCGTCAATGTAAACAATTATATAAATTGTTTCATTATTTGTGGTTCGTTTGTATAGACACTTGTCAATCGAACTCTGGCTAAACCCTAATTTTGTTAACGAATCATGTATTTTCATATTCCAAGCTCTCGCTGCTTGCTTTAACCCGTAAATCGCTTTTTTAAGTTTACAAACCTTATGTTCAGATCCGGGGACAACATATCCTTCAGGTTGACGCATGTAAACTTCCTCCTTTAACTCCCCATGAAGGAAGGCCGTCTTAATGTCTATGTGTCTAAGGCGTAAGTTTTTGTACAAAGCCATTGCTAAAAAGCTTCTTATAGTAGTGTGAGACGCAACGGGTGCGAAAGTCTCATCATAGACAATCCCGTATTTCTGGGAGAAACCCTTAGCCACTAGCCTTGCCTTGTATTTTTCTATTTTACCTTGACTGTTGTACTTCGACTTAAATGCCCATTTGCTACCGATTACCTTTGTCCCTGGTGGGACCTCAACTAATTCCCAAGTACAATTTTCTTTGAGCGAATTTATTTCGTCCAAGGTAGCATCTATCCATTTTTGCCTTTCCAGGGGATTTTCTATTTCCAGTATATCATCCCAGCATTTTGGCTCTTTTATGCTTACATCATTTGTTAAAAACGCGAATCTGTCAGGGGGAACCCTTCTATTAGATCTATCAGATCTACGTGGTAAAGTCTGTGGGGTGCCTGTTACATTTGTGTTCCCATCCTGATTTTGCATATCATTTTCGGTGTTTTTCTCTTCCTCGTCAATTAGTTGTAATTTTGGCTGCGAATTTTATCGCTAACTATTTCTTTATTTTCATCTGACGCATTAATTTTAACTAAGTCATGATTATCATCCTCTAAAAAGTTTACTGTCCGACTTATAACTATTTTCCTTCCATCCGTGCAAATTCTAAAACCCTTACTTCTGTTGTCATATCCGACAAATATACCTTCTTGCGTGGTGTCGTCCAGCTTTTTCCTGTTTGGTTTTTGAATATATGCATATGCGTGGCAACCAAAAGTTCTAATGTTAGAAAGGTCTGGTTTACGACCAGTCCATTTTTCATACGGAGTCCGATCGCAGGATGAAGTTGGGAGCCTATTTTGAATGTACGTCTCTGTACATATCGCTTCTCCCCAGAACGAATTAGGAAGACCACTTTCCTTAAGAAGACAGCGTCCCATCTCCATTAAAGTGCGATTTTTACGCTCTGCAACCCCATTTTGGGGCGAGGAGTACGGTACGGTAAATTGATGTTCAATTCCCTCATTTTTCAAATAATCTTCGAATTCCTGACTCGAATACTCCCCCCCGTTATCGGACCGAATTGCCTGCACTTTTCTGCCAAATTTGTTAGCAGTCATTGCTGCGTATTCCTTAAATTTTGAAAAAACTTCACATTTGTTCCTTAGCAAATATATAACTGTAAAACGACTAAAATCGTCGACGAAGGTTAGAAAATAATATTTCCCTCCAACCGTTGCTGTTTGCATAGGGCCACACAGGTCACTGTGGACCAGCTCAATTGCTCTCGTAGCTCTAAAACTAGCGTGTTTGGGGTAAGGCATATCGGTTAATTTTGACGCGAGGCAAACTTCACATTCATTACTGTGCTTGCAGTTATCAATTTGAATCCCTGATGCCATGTTTTTATCAACTAATTCCTTTATGTGGTTAATATTTCGATGACCCAACCTTACGTGCCACTTATGTAAACAATTTTTCCTTTCACAATGATTTATTATATTTACATTTTGAGTAGAACCGGATTTCAAATTACTTTCATATAAGTTATTATTTATATGACCCTCAAGGTATGTTACACCTTCATGAGTTATTTTACACATATTATCTTTGAATATAGCTACGCAACCATTTTCGGTAGCTTGTTTGATGGAAATTAAATTTGCTTCGATCTCTGGAACATATAAAACATTTTTCAATGTTATGGTTTTATTTGTGTTATCTGACATAACAGTGTTTAATATTACCGATCCGTAACCGTCAGAATGTAATTCTTGACCGTTTGCTATAGTGACATTCGATTTATCATAATTGAAGTCATGAAATTTATTTTTGTCGTTGCAAATGTGGGTTGAAGACCCTGAATCTATGACCCAGAGATCTTTAGAACCATTACCAATGAAAAATGTTATGTTTTTGTCTGCGCGTTTTTCCTTATCGAGAATTTTGTTTTTAGAACCGTTCGCGCTTACATTATCTTGAAAACACACTGCCGACCTGTTAGGCATATTGTTAAATTGGTTTCTGAAATTTTTTGGTTTTGGTTTCTCATTGTTTTTGTTTTTTAATTTCCAGCAGTCTTCAATATTATGCGAGGTCTTCTTGCAGTATTTACAAAATTTACTATATCTATTTTGTGCACATTTCACCTTTAAAGCAGAGTTGTGGAAATTTTCGTGATTGTTCTGTCGCTTATTAAATTCATCTACCAGCTTTCCGCGGATAAATTCTGGGGTAAGTTCATCCTTATTTCTTGTTTCGAGAGCACAGATTAATGTATCGTAACTTGATGGTAAAGAGCACAAAAGCAGGGCCGCTAGGTGTTCATTATTAATATTCTCACCAATAGCGGTTAACTTATCGCGAAGCTGATAAATGTTAGTTAGGTGCTCTATCATGTTGCCATTTTCGGCTAACCTGCTAGAATACAACTTTCTTAGCAAGTACAATTTATTGCTAAGATTACTTCTCTCATGCACACTCTTAAGCGCATTCCACACTTCGCGCGCTGTCTGCAGATTTTTTTGTGTGTATAATCTGCGAATCATCTATTAGTAAATTTATAATCGCTTTGGCTTTGCGATTTTTATTAGTATAATCATCGGTGACGGGATTTGGGGGCTCATTTATAATTGCGTCATAGAGATTTTCTTTTTGTAAATAGTTCTCTATGCGGAATTTCCACACATCGTAGTTATCTACGGTGAGTTTTTCAATTATAGCATCTTTCAGTATGCTCATTTTTGTTTATTTTCTTTATTACTCTAATATTTTTCAAATTTATATAGATTGCAAATAATCTTATATATATTCTTATCTAAACTGTAATTGCAGTGAGTAATATAAAGTTGACTTGAATAACAATTCAATATATTAATTATATGATAACATTCAATATATTCATATAATATGTGATTACACTTTCTTATATTCATATAGCAAAACATTTAGTCCTATGCTTACACTTTCTTATTATATATACATTTCTAATATGGCACACACTATTTTAGCACTAATTCAGTGCTCATAATCTCTTGCAAAAATATATTCATAAAATTTAATATTTCATATAATCAGTGTGACGTAAGCTCTTTATATTGTTATTCATTTCATTAACAGGAATAAGAAAAAATAGTCTTACCTGTTATCTCGATAGCGCAACCCCGGTCCCGTCACTACTATTTATGGCGATATCTTCTTTCCGCAAGCACAGTGCATATTTACAAACTTATACCTAAAGTGTATTAAAAAAATTGGATTCTTGTTTAAATTAGGTGTGCATAGATTGTGGTGCGAATGGATCATTCGTTTTCTTTCCACATATTTTTAATAACTATTCTTGAATAAATATATAATCGCGCAGGGATAATAATTTCCTGCACATTTTCACAGAGCGACTACATTTTACAACAGCGAAAAAGAGAGTGATACATACATTGGAAAAGGTTAAAAGAATAAAAGAGTCCAAAGTACGTTAGTCCGTGACGTCGACATAACGGCAACCCTTCCATGTACGCGTAGAGAAAAAGGGCACGCCGACCACAGGAATCCATGTCTATTGGAGATGAGAAAGTTTGTCTTGAATAAAATGAAATGTTCTGTGATTTTTACTTTCACTTTTCAGGGGTTACAAATCTAACTGAGGTGTACGAACTCTATTAATAAATGCTTGTAAATAAGTCAGATTACAAAGGATGCATATACATATTGATTGGGATTTTAAAAATTCGTAACTTTTGACTTAGTTTTTACTATATATATATATATATATATATAACCATTAATTAAACACTACCGACCACCATCAAAAACCGCAATATTGTGAATGAAATGACAATAAAAATGGATACCACAAACCTATAATATAGAACTGTATGTATACAATAAAGTGCCTTATACTTTATTACAAGAATTAATATGGAAGAAAAAAGAAGAATATGGATACCGATAAAAATAATTGAAAAACTTATATATTGAATTACGTTTTCAAGAGTACAGAATTCAATGATATAAGCAAATCGGTTGTTTTCTGTGAGGAAAAAAACCTAAAAGCTGAAATTTTTTTCTCCTGTATTCAAACAACCAATATGACCAAGAGAATAGTTTCAAGATGAAAACAGAATAATATCAAACGGCATGAAATGAAAAAAAAAAACAATACAACCCCCTAAATATTTAATTTATAGCATAAAAAATAGAAATATTACACAATATACCGAATAAAATCCCAGTTGTTTTCAAAATATCCTCCTGCACATGGTATCCAAAAGCACGATAAGATTAAGGTGAATTAAACAGTTAAGTTAACACAGAAATTAAAACCTATGGATTCAGTTAATTCATTTTGAAATACCGTGATAAATTCAATTAATATAATATAAATAGAAAATAATTACATTATTTAAAATATCTAAAAACACTTTTAAATTATTTAATTTCTATTTTACAATATTGCCAATATGCAGCGTTCAATACCACCTGGTGTAAAAAAATTAAAATTATTACTCTAATAGAAGCATCAAAAGACAAAATTTTGGTGCTGCCATCTAGTATGTTATTTCAATACTATTATTATTATTCAAATGTCACAAGATGAACCCAATAAAAGCTAATGAATTTAAAATATATCAACTGCATTACCGCACAAATCCTGATATATAAATAATACCATACTATTTATCATTATTTAAAAAAAATGAAATAAATACAAATGTTAATAAAATGCTTTCAATATATTCTATTACCTTACCCATTTATCTACTCTGAGAAATTAAATAATTTTATAACATTGATAATATATAGCATATAGCTATATGCTATAACATAAAATAAATTATATATAATAAAAATATAAAAAACTTTAATAATTACTATTAAATATAAAAAATAATAAATTAATAAATTGAACAGGGGAAAAAATGGATGTTTATAGAAGATTGTCAGATTCTTAAATTCCCAATTGCTTAAAGATCACAAATATAGTGTGAGGTTTATTTTCATATTAGCCATAAAAAAAATCTAAAAAATATGATTGTGGGACAATCAAACACATTAAACCGATAATTAATCATGGAACACAAAGTTGAAGATAAAACAATATTAAAAAGTATAGAGGAATAATAATAAAAACTAATTACCCAATTTTAATACATACAGTATAACATTAGTTATATCAAATAAACTTATATGCATATTAATCACTATAAAGATGGTATTCTATTAGTAATTAATATGATATTGTCCTGAGTAGACTAAAATTTAAAAACAAGTCAATTGTGAATTTGATTAAATATTAAATAAGCTAAATTTAATATGAATTGAAATAAAAATTTCACCAATTACATATAAAACATCAAATCAACATCCATATAAAATACGTATTAGAAATGTAGTTATAATAAAAAAGACCATCATTTTTTTTTAATTAACCATTGCGTATTATCCAGACAACACCACCCTCCTCCGTACTCTAACATCTACCCACCCAACCATCCTATAGTAATTGTTTATTATTATTTTACAATTTTTAATTTTTTATATAAATATTTTTTTATTTTATAATTTTTTTTAATTTTGTTTGTGTTAATTTTTTGATTTTTTGTGTTAATTTGTTTTTTAAAAGATCATGTAAGTACTAATTGTATATTAATGAATATATTAATTTTTTTGGAAAACGATGATTTAATGCATCATAAATTAGTTTTTTAATATTATTGTTAATTAGATGAGAATTATATGAGAACATAAACATTTTAATCTATATAAATGATTAAGTTTTATATTTCGATATACAGAATGATGAAGACAAGATTTAAAATTTGTAAATGTATTAACTTTGAATTTAAATTCTTTGCGTTTATCATATAAATCTGTTATTTTTTTTGTTGTCTTTTATTGTAATTTTAAGATCTAAGAAGTTAATTGTATTCTTAGATAAGAGGTTTTCCGTTAATTCCAAATTAGTGGGAAAATCTACTGGAAATTGAGAAATTTTACATTGATCAGTGGCAATTAAAATTATGTCATCAATATAACGATATAAATGTAGATTATTATTAGTAAAAATACGTTCATAGTGATATAAGTCTGATAATAAACTGGATGTACATCCACCTTGTGATATATCGACGTGCTGTAAATATAATGTGTTATCTTGCAAGATATAATTATTATAGATAATGAAGTTTGTTAAAGATTTAAAATAAGCGATATCTATATTAGATGGTAATTCCAGTTTTTTATAATACTTTTTAAATAATGCATTTATAATATTATGTAAATCTAATAAGTCTATATTATTAAAAAGATCTTTGAAGTCATATGTCGTTATATTATATACACAATGAAGATTATTTTAAATATTGACCAGTTGATAGCTATTTTTTATACAATGTGTATTATCATTGTTTGTGGTCAGTATATATAATTGATTAAGAATTTTTAATAGAAGTTTATTGGCTTTATTATTATATGTATTGCAATCAATAGCTACAGTCCTAAAATTAATTGGAGTTTTATGAAATTTGGGAATAAGAACTAAATAAGGATAACTAAAGTTAGTAGATAGAATATTTAATAGTTTATAATAACATTGAATTTTACGATTATTTACAATTACATTTTCATTAGTTTTTTGAAAAGATTTATTAGAAGAAATACAGGTTGTAAGAAATTTGTGATAATAAGATTTACATATGATTGCATAATTATTAGGAGATTTGTCTACATATGTAATAACGTAGTTTTTTTTGTAATTTAGTAATTTGTTGGAAAAAATGCTTTGTGTTAATAGAAACCAAATCAGAAATATTATTTTTTAAAGCCATAGTTATTTTTTCAATAACTAATATTTTCCATTGATTAAAATATTCAATAGGTTTATTGTAAGAGATTGAAATTTTATATATAAAAATATCTATATCATATGTAAACTGTTTGATAATAGATTTAACAGTAAATTTAGATGGAAGTCTATATTTAGTACCGTAACTCATTAGTTTTTTCAATTTAAAATCACTAACAATATTAAGATTTCCAGTGATTATATGTCCATGATCATTGTTTATGTATTTTTTTAGAGTGGAGTCATTGCTTTTACACGGAAAATTACTTGCAGCAGATGTATGTTTTGAAAATGTATTGAAGTTAAAAAATTTTCTACCAACTGTATTCGGATATTTAAAGTTTTTTGATATATGAAGATTATTAATAGGAAAATAACAGTTTTTATCATTAATTATAGAATTGATATTAATTTTATTAAATATATGATTTGAAAAAGTTATTATCATTTGAGTATTCGTGTTTTGAATTTTATGTTTTTTTTTTTTTTTGTAAATTAATATTTAAAAGATTAACCCTAGTCATAATGAGATCAAAATAAATATCAGAGAAATGTTTAGAGAAAGATTTACTTAGAAATACATTTAAATGTCGTACAATCTGTTTCTTTTTAATAGCAAATATGTATTTTCGAAAAACCAGTTAGCATTAATAACCAGTTATAATGCTTTAAATATTTGCTTTGAAGATCATTTTTTTGTTTAGTGATATATTTTTTGGAAACTACAACTAATGATGAACCCTTTCCACGTTTGTTTCGTGTTGTTTTACAATTTAAATTATGATTAAGAGTAGGATAACTTGGAGAATAATCAATAGTGTTATGTGAAGACTTTGACAGGTCTGTTAAATATTTCACTATTAAGTCCATAAGGATAAATTGTGTTGTAATATTTCATGTATGATGATTCCAAATAAAGACGTTCTGATTTATTTTTTAGAATTTGAAGGATTTCAATTGTCGTATTTTTAAATTGATGTTTATGAAAATGTAGACTGTATATTTTTTGCTTTGTTTTTATTAGAGTCTGAACGATGTTGATTGATACGTTTATGAATGGGACTTGATGTTTCACCTATATATTTCATGTTACATAGGTTGCACTTTATACAATAAATAACATTAAATGCTTTATAAAAATTTGAATAATTAGGATCTGAGACAATTTGTGTCCGAGAAGCGTATGGACATGTTTTGCACCGAGCATCTAAACACTTACGAAAAAGTAAAGTACGAGGGGGAGAGTATAAATGGTCACTAGATGACGATTCAGGAACAACCCAATTTGTTCCTGCACCGGGCACTACACTGCATGGATGCTAAGTGTATCTTGCCAGGATCGAGATGTTTACTAAGAAATGCCATATAAAATTTTTTTTTTGGAAAATGCAATAATTGCAAAAAATAAGAAAGTATGATAGGTAATATAAAAATCAATAATAAATGAAATTAAATTAGTCTTGATTAAACTTAATATTAAATATCTTGAGTATGAAATATAAATTTATATACAACATGTACAAATCTGAGAAGCAGTACTCAAAAACCACCTTTAATATTTCCAAAAGCGCAAATAATGATAACCATATATACCCTATATATATAAAATCCTAATGAAACGAATTTATGAAACGGATATATGAAACGACTGAAAAGTAACGAAATTTTGAAACGATTCTTTGAAACGACTGAAATGTAACGAATTTAGGAAACGATTCTTTGAAACGACTGATTAAACAACTGATTATGTTTCACGGCGATTTCTCCTATAACATGGAATACTTTGCGATGAAATTAACAACAAAAATCCGTATTGATCCGCAGATTTCAAACCTGGTATTAGAATTTTTAAATTCGAATTAGTTTTCGAAATATTAATTTTTTTCTAATTTTAAATACTTTTTTTTAATGATGGTAACTCAAATTTTAATTATAACAGATATATTTTTTTCATATTTCAGAAAAGGAAATTATTTTAAACTAAATTGGCGACCAGTTTGGCCTCCCTTAAATGTATGCTAAGAGAGAATACTTTTTTTTTTTCGTTATCATTTTATTTAATACAAAACTTTCATTTAAAACTGAAACATTTAAGGTTAATGGCTTTCACTTATTTCTTTTCTTTTTCTTTTTTTTTTTTTTTTTTTTTTTTTTTTTTTTTAACGAAACGAAAAGAAAAATATTCGGCACAGTTGTCATATACGCACCGGGTACCTAATTGACGCCAAAATGGCGTTATTTTGCCTGACATGGTAACCCGGCTATTGTTGCTTATTTATTAATAACTGTTTATTTACCTTTATTTTCTTTTTATTAAAAAAAAAATATATATATATATAAATTGTTTTGTTCTATAGTGTTTAATTAACTTTTTTTTATTTATTGTTATTACATTTTAAAAATAATAGAAAATAATTTAAAAATGCATATGTAACTGGTATACGAAAACGAGGTTTCCGCCAAACAAATTTTAAATAATGCAACAAATCATGACATTTAATTTAAACTTCAAAGCAATGCTTTAATGATACTACTTAGTTATCCCGTCGACCAATTTCGCCAAATTATATAAATCGCCAAACACTCGCCAAATGGTATTAATTTAAATTGTTGCCAACTGTATAAACAGCGCAAACAATAATGTTTGCTTCAAATTAAAAATTTATTTACACGTGATTATTATACACAGAAAAAAACCACGTATAAAAAGCAGGAACTTGTTGAAAATTAAGTCATAAAAACAATATTTACACGTGAATTTTAAAAGAAAAAGGATATTGTAAAATAATAAATTCATTAACATGCGTTAGAAGTCTTAAATAGGAGAAATTACGTCACATTTACGGATTTACGTCACATTGCACTTATTACGTAAAATGAACAAAAAATAATATTGCAAAACAGTTAAAATTTAAAAATTGCGCGAGACATTTATTTATATTTTGAGATGACCTTTTCAACTATTTTTATTAGGACAGCGCAAATAATATTTTATTTCTAACAAAAGTATTTTCACGTGAATATTAAAAAGAGAAAGAAAAGTTTGGTGAAAATTACGTCAGATTAAAAACGATACATTTAAAACGTCTTATTTAAAAGAAGTTTCTTTTCGCTTTGTTAAAAAATACCGGGAGACAAAGATTCTTCTTACTTAATTCATTTTATATTACCTTATTTTGAAATGTTCAACTGAGTTTATATAATCAAAGACGAAAACAGCCATTGTACCTTTGGTACTACTTAGTTATCCCGTCGACCAAAAATCTGTCGCCAATTTATAAGATTAAATGCCAATAATGGTTGATCGTAAATGTCACATTAACTTGACTTTAAGCAAGTTGCACGTATCTACTTCATCAAGTTATTTTTATTTCGGCGTTTTATTTGTATTTTTATTAATGTTATACTAATTTATTTGTTCTTTCGTTATTTAAAATAAAAATTATGTCAATTTGTATAATTTGACGAGTGGTTTGGCGATTTATATAATTTGGCGAAATTGGTCGACGGTATAATCAAGTAGTACCGCAGCTGATTTGGCCTTAAAATTCCCCAATCAAAGAGAAATGAATAGAAATCCGTTTATGGGGAGATCGCCACTTCTTTTTTAAATTATAATTCAATCTTCCGAAATCTTTTTAAAGCCGATCAAATTAGCGCGCTTTTAGAGTCTGCGGTGTCTGAAGGGGGGGTTGACGAACGTAGCTCATAGGGGGCAGAGCCCCCAGTATATACAAACGTTTATGTTCCTCCCAATTCTTACAGCCTAACATTTTTAAATTAAAGCAATTAGCATTGTCTTATAATTATCCCATCTCTTTTATATCTGCATGGCTCAAATCTTAATATTCATTATTTTCTGCTTCTTACCAGTATTAGGCATTTAATATGTATATAAAAAAAACTAAAAAATCGAAAACACTATTATGGAAGGTGGGATGTGAATTGCTGAAAAAATTATAAAAAATCATACATACAAAAAATTATATGTATGTACATAATATATATATATATATATATATATATATATATATATATATAATCAATTCAACATTAATTTACAAAAAAAACCTAAACTTAAAAATACAAATACACAAATGTTAATTGCTTATACGAACCAAATATTCAATTATCTAGAACATTTAAATATACAATTCCATTAGGCAGAAAGATATTTAATTATAATTCTTTCTCAAAAAATACATCTGCTACAAGTACCTTCCCGTGTAACTGCAACGACCCCTCACTACAGCAATACATTAACAAAGATCATGGTCATATAATCACTGGTAATCTTAATATAGTTAAAGATTATACATTAAGAAAATTAATGGGATATGGGACTAAATATAGACTTCCATCAAAACTTAATATAACTACAATTATAAAGCAATTTACATTTGATATTGATTTGTTTATACATAAAATTTCTATTTATTACAATAAAACTATTGAATGTTTTAATCAATGGAAAATTTTGGTAATTGAAAAATTAACTGATGCTCTTAGGGCAAATGTTTCTAATCTTGATAAAGTCAATACCAAACACATTTTCCAACAAGTTAAAAATGTTCAAAAGGATTATGTAATCACATATATTGACAAATCCCCTAATAATTATGCAATCATATGCAAATCCTATTATCACCATTTTCTTAGATCTTGTATCTTATCAAATAAAACTTTCGAAAAAACTAATGATGATATTATTGTTAACAATCGTAAAATTATTGTTTATTATAAACTACTAAATTTTATTCCTACTAACTTTAACTATCCATATTTAGTACTCATTCCTAAATTTCATAAGACACCACTTAAATTCAGAACAGTTACAATTGGATGTAATACTTATAATAATTATGCTAACAATATTTTATTAAAAATTCTGAATCAAATTTATGATCTAACAACAGAAACAGATAATAAACATTGTATAAAAAACAGTTATTAATTGGTTAATGTACTTAAAGACATTAAAAGTGTAAAAGATATACGTACATATTATTTCAAAGATCTGTTTAATAATATAAATCTTAATGATCTGCATAATATAATTAACACACCTTTTAAAACATATAAAAATAAATTAACTCTACCTTCATTTATGGATATAAAATATTTTCGAACTTTAACTAATTTTATAATATACAATAACTATATCTTACAAAATAATATTATTTATCTACAAATAGTAGGAATTTCACAAAGCGAATCTAAATCCAGTTTGATGTCTGATTTATATTTATATCAATATGAACGTAATTTTTGTAATGATGATATACTTATCTATCGCTTTATTGATGACATTAATTTAATTGGTACTAAACAATCAAATTTTATTCAATTTCCAGTTGATTATCCAACTAATTTAGAATTGGACAGAAAACCTCTTAACAAATAATACTATTAACTTTTTAGATCTAAAAATCATAGTAGCACAAAACAAAACAATTACTGATCTTTATGACAAACGTAAAGATTTTCAATTCAAAGTTAATACATTTACTCATTTTAAATCCTGTCTACACATTTCAATTTACCGTAATATACTAATTAATCATTTGTATAGAATCAAAAGTTTATGTTCATCACATCTTATAAAAAAAACATTAAACAATTAATTTTTGATGCTTTAAATCATGGTTTTCCTAAGAAATTCATATATTCCTTAATCTACAATTAATTTATGATCTAAACAATGTATAGTTGGGTGATTTATTGTATGTTACTATTCACATTTTGCGTATATAAAAAAATATATAAAAAAAATTACAAAAAAAAAAAAAAAAAAATTAAAAATACAAAATATATAATAAAAAAAAAAATTAAATAGGATGGCTGTGTGGGTAGATGTTAAATTAAGCAGAAGGGCGGAGTTGTCTGGATAATTTATACGCAAATGTTGATTATATATAAATTAATTTTAATATAAATTATATATAAATTAATGATATAATATAAATAAATGATTATATAAATTAATTGACATAAGTTATAACAGTTACGAAAAATAACTTACAACTAGATAGCATTACATTTTCTTTCATAAGATATGATACTTTTCCAGATTAAGAAACATTTGTCTTTTTTTACAGTGCGATAAAAACAAATTGCCAAATGGAAAGACTGCTTGAAGCTAGTATATACTTAGGTGGCAAGGTGAAACCCCCAGTAACTGACACCTTAAAGATTCTTTCTTTTCTTATTCAAAATCATTATTACAAAGTTTTAAATGTATTCTATTCTTATTTTTATTTTTGAAAGTATAGTAGATATACATTAAAAAATTATTGTTGAGAAAATTTTGAAAAATTATACTTTTTATTACTAAAATATATTTTTTTTCATAAATAGGATCAGAAACTCTAGTAACTAACACCGTTCCTATTTCGAAAAACTAATACCTGAAACATAAGTTATAACAATTAAGACAAATAACTTACAACTAGATAGCATTACATTTTCTTTCATAAGATATGATACTTTCCGAGATTAAGAAACATTTGTCTTTTTTGTAGAGTGTGATAAAAAAAAATTGCCAAATGGAAAGACAACTTGAAGCTAGAATATACTTAGGTGGCAAGTAGAAATCCCTAGTAACTGACACATTAAAGATTCTTTCTTTTCTTATTAAAAATCACTATTACAAAGTTTTAAATTTATTCTATTCTTATTTTTATTCTTGAAAGTATAGTATATATACATTAAAAAATTAGTGTTGACAAAATTTTGAAGAATTATACTTTCTATTACTAAAATTTAATTTTTTTCATAAATAGGGTCAGAAATTCTAGTAACTATGGACACCATTCCTATTTCGAAAAACCAATAACTGAAACATACTAAGTTATAACAGTTAAGACAAATAACTTACAACAAGATAGCATTACGTTGAAGAATTTTACAAGAAAATGCATTTTTGAGTTAGACATTTGCTGAAGTGTCAGTTACTGGTTGTGGCAATAACTGGGGGGGGGTTTCACCCAACAGCATAAAAGTTTAATTAAAAGAACAACAAAGAAATAAGACAACATACTTGAATACGAAAGGAGTTTGACCTTTGCAAATGTAACTTTAATACATTTGAAATTGAAGCAGTTAGACCAACCGCGGTTTACAAGTTTATGTAATCGAACTCAGGTATCATTTTTTCTGACGTCCAAGACATCAGATTCCTTTTGGCGCTTACCGTCATACACAACACACAAAAAAGAAAAATCGTGTTGAAAAAAGCACGACGACTTTTTTTTCGGCTTCTTTGATGTAGGGAATCGCTGTCGCGCTGCAAGAGAAGAGGATCTCTGACACGTTTATCATGTCTTACATGTTATTCTACCCTGGAGAGAATTAGATTTGTCGATTTTGTGCGTTTTGCTTCTAAATCTTTGAAAAGCGATAAAAAAAAGGTCCGCAACTGTCCAAGGACTCTTTGTAAAAAAAGCCAATAACAATACTTTATGACTTTTTGTCACAGAATTTGAAAATGTTACCTGCGTGGAGCCTTAAGGCTGTTCTCAAATCCAAAGGAGGTACTTTTTGACACATTTATGAATTCATTTTTGTTCGGAAACGCGTGAAACTGGAAGGTGTTCTTATTCAGAAGCTATGTAATCGAATAGTATTTTTCGCTTTTTGGTAAAGGCAGATAACTCCTAAAAATACTGTCAAAATGGGTGTTATTGAACGGAATTTTCGCACGCGACACCACGAGACAGGAGAAAAACCGGTCGTCACGTGAATAAAATTGCTTATAATTCGATAAGTAATTCATTTATCAAAAAATGGAAAGCTCATTATGATTCCAAATCCCTTTGCTAGTCAGGCCTACCAATTTTATGTCTTTACGTTTAAAAATGTGTCAGAACGTTTCGCGTTTGTTGAACAAGGAATTTGAGAAACGCCTTAAGTGGGCCAAAAATGGGTATTATCAAATCCGCTATCAATCTCTCCCTCTCTTTTAATGGAGCGAGTCGCTAGAGAATTAGTGGAAGGTCACATAAGGCAGGCAGGCCCCAAGCTGTGCATGCCTTTGCCTGGTTTAGAAGTAATTTAAAAATTTCGCATGCATGATTAAATCTATTGTAATTTTTTTTTTGCCATCGTTATTATCAAGTTACATCCTTTGAATATTCTATGAATTCTGATAAGGAAATTGTCAGAAGTGAAACTGTTTGAAACTGGAATATACTTAGGTGGTGTAGTGAAAAAGTTTAATTAAAAGAGCAACAAATAAAGAAGACAACTCAGTTGAATCCGAAAGCGATTTGATCAGCAATTTAATACAATTAGACTGTCATAATAAATTACCAAAGTTACACTATTTTAAGACAAAAGTTACAAAGATACAAAGTTACAATAAATGTTTCGACGGTAATTAAAAACATTATGAAATCGAGTTCAAGGCACCATTTCTGACATTCAAGGCACTCCTACACCTTTCTCCTATAAAAATGCCGCTCCCTTTTTTTATATAACTTCATTACCTTGAACCTACAGCCACTTGCCACGCGTCGTTCTTTGTCTTTCACTCATAATTCAACCAAAGATTTGAAATTGTTCCTTTAATTTGATGTCTACTTACTTATTATTTTTGATTCGACTGACCATTTATATTTCTTGTTTTGGTAAGATGAATCCCGCGCCGTTACTTACCCGACAGGTGAGCGAAAATGAGCCGGGGAAGTTTCATTGCTTTTATGGGTGAGCGTTTACGTGTCAATCTGCTGCGTGCAATAAACAATATAAATTTATTCTAAAATGGAAATATATTGTCAAGAAAAAATAAATTAAGTGGCATATATTAGTTTTTAAGAATGGCCATTTCCGTTATAAATAGCATTTCAAGGTCTACTAAACAAAATTAATCCAGCAGGGGGAATAAAAGAAATAGACAGAAAGAGAAAGACAAATATTTAAAAAAAATGTTTAAAAGTTTTCTCAAATAAAAACAGTTTTAATTTCACATATTCATCGCGTGTAAGTAATATAAGCGATAATTTTTTTCTCCAGACAATATTAAAATTAATATCAACAAGTACTAGAAAATGAAATAAGAAAAGAAAAAAAAAAAAAAAAAAAAAAAAAAAAAACCCTTCAACCGGCGACAAGAGGACGTCTAGAAGTCAATATAATAGAAGAACATAATGAACAAAGACGAGTAGAATTCATTTGGAATTGTGAAAATAACATTAGAAGAGATAATAATTGAATATTGAGAATTCAGATTTACTGAGAAATAAAAGATAAACGAATTTCCTTCATTTCATAATACAAACGTATTTCATAATCTCCATTGCTGTTGAATTCAATTAAAAAAATTCTCTTAAAAAATTCTTAGGTTTCAATTCATATTTATTTTTGAATATTAATTTCAAATAATATGTATTTTTTAATTTACTATTCTAAAAAATATGAATTATAACCTGTATAAGAAAAAAAATATATAAGAGAGAGAAAAATCGAGTTCTAGAAGCTTCAGACATGCGAAATCCAAAATTATCTCTAATTCCGCGAAGTAGTTTCTGTGGCAAAGTTAGAAGGTAAACTATTGACTTCAATTCAAATTATACGAAATAAAGCTACATGAGGTACGTGAGGCGTTCTCACATAATTTTGACTTTTAAGTCCCTGAATAATAATTTTTATTTTAGTACATATTCTTGTGTTTTTTTTCTTATACTGGAAAACATCTCATTACATGACTGTATAACAATATTAACGAGATAAATAAGTTTTGGACGATGCTGGGGGTCCAAATGTACCAGGAAATTCCTTACCGTCCCGTGTCCCTTATGCTGATTTTTAAGTTTGAAGCTGTCTGTATAAAATTGTTTCAATAAAAGTACATCGATGTAATTTTTTTTCGAAACTGGGACATATTGTTTTATATAAATATGTAGCAAAAAATTAACCTGCACACATTTTTACGGTTGATATTATTTTTTGAACTCTGTCCCTGGGTTTTAGATTCCTTACCGTCCCTCTTGCTAAAATTATACAGAAAATCACTTATGCAACCACAGAATTTTTTTCAACTTTTTTCTCATGCAGGAGTATGCTAGAGAAAGAAGTGGCTAAAATTCTTTGACAGGAAATTTACTGCAGAATTTAAATCATCATTTAAATATTAATTTCAATCATTGTGGCTTTATTGGTAGGCATACCGTCCCCAAAGTTTATTCCTGCACTTTTCTATAAGTAAATTGTTATTTTTTATTTAATCCAATGTAAATAACTCTTTATAAAAATCAATGAACATTGTGGCTATCACTTAATTTTAACAAGATTTGCCTAAAAATAGGTGGTAATTTTCTTTACCGTTCCATCCTTACCGTCCCTTTTTTTTCCATTACCGTCCCTTTTCCCCTTAGCGTCCCTTTTTCCCTTAGAGGTCCCTTTTTTTTCCTTACCGTCCCTTCTTTAATACCCCTTTAAGACAATGCTATATCATAATTTTGTACTACATTGTTACTTCTTATTTGAATGTTCTGTGGGTGCTATGCAAATTCATTATAAGTAAAAATTTAGAAGAAAATAAAAAGAGAGGTGAAACGGTAAGTAAAATTAAACTCGCAAGTTTAACTTAAGCCTCAGTTAAATAAAAAAATTATCGTTGCTGGTCATTTTTTCTTTATTTTGAATCATTAAGGCATTCGTCTATAAGTTTAAAATGTTATTTTATTAAGTTTAATTTCACCAGATTTTTATTCCTGAAAGTTAAAATTTTGTGAGAATGCCTCAGGTACTTATCCTGTGAAAAATTAAATTTGTTTTTTAATGCTCCCTCTTTTTTTTCCTTCCAGAATCGAAGCTTCTAAGAAAATCTTTTGACTTTTTCCCACCAGAATTCACTTTAAAATTAAGTAATAATAATAGTAATATATATATATATATATATATATATATATATATATATATATATATATATATATGAAATATATACCACTGGAATGGCACAGTCACCTTGGATTAAATCAAAATAAAATCATGTAATCTTTGCTAAAAGAAATGCACCCAATTCTTCAAAGATGTCACAATGCGTAAAAGTTTTTATCACTTTTAAAAACAGTTTTAAAAACTTATCAAACTTTAGACCCACCCAGGGGTGCAAGCGCTGCGCAACAAATGGCTGATTTTCACCACTAAATTTTAGTAATATTCTTCGCCTTATTAAGTCTGAAATGCTGATAATAAATAACGTGAGGAATACTATAAAAATTTAGTGGTAGGAATCAGCCATTTGTTGCGCAGCGCTTGCACCCCTGGACCCACCGTACTGTTCAACCGAAGGCAGAGAGAGCAAAGGAGTTCAGTGCGTAATCGAAGCAGCCCTGAAGACGATCAAGTTATGACCGAAAGCACTCGGCATATGGTATTGGGTTTTAAGTGTTCAGAACTGTTTTTTAAAGTGATAAAAACCTCTACATATTGTGTCATCTTTGAAGAATTACGTGCATCTTTTTAGCAAAGATTACTTGATCTTATTTTGATTAAATAATAATACTAACATAATTTTCTGTGTGAAAAGGATTGATTTGCCACATTTCTACATTCAATTTAAAACCTTTAAATTTTTAACCGACTTCACAAATAAGAGGATGTTGTCGATTCGACGCGTTCGTATGTTTTATTTATTATTTTTTTTTCATGTATGTTCACTGATTACTCCGAAACTATGCGACCAATTCTTAGGTTATTTTTTTTTTTTTTTTTTTTTTTTTAAATTATTATTATTGAAAGAGGATACTCTCGAATTGACTTAAACTTCATTAAAATTGGTTCAGTACTTTACTTTTTTAGAAATTCGACAAAAAAAATAAAATAAAATAAAATAAAATAACATCTTTAAGATATATCATAGAGTCAAAACACTGTTTTAATAATACTGTCGTGAAGGAAATTTTCACCTTATTATTAATAAACTTTATAATATACTTACAACTGCTTAAAAGGTGACACAAACATATAAAAATGTAAAAATATTATTTAATGCAGCCCGAGATCTTTCGAACACACACGCGTTCATTTTCAAAGGGAATAAAGATGACTGACTGAATAGAAATACATTTAAAAAAAAAAAAAAAAAGTACGCATGTGCAAGCGCAGTTCAGTCCATTTCTCTGCAGAGGGGTGAAAAGATCTGATCATATTATCAGGAGGTCTTGAAATATTTAGGATATTGCACCAAATTGCGTGAATATTATAGGAAAGGACATCGTCACAAACATTATCGCTCCTAAGTGAAATTTCAATGGATTCACGTATTATTGACGAGTAGTGGTTAGACGTTGAAATGATAATTTTAGCTTTTTCGAAGCTTATCTTAATATTTTCTTTTTGATGCAATCTGAATAAAGCTGTATTTGGTTTGTTAAACTTGATATCAGAAATGTGCTCTTTTAATCTTTCCTTAAATTTTCGAGAGGTCATACCAATATAAAATAAACTCTTATGCTGTTCTGTGCTGAATGGGATGATGTAAATTCCTGCCTTTTTCATAATCGGGAATAGGATCAATTTTACTGTGAATCAATTCTTTCAATTTTGTTGGAGGTTTAGATATTAAATTAATATTATATTTTAGTAATGCATATCTCAATCTCTCATAAAGCTGTGGGATATAATCAAATGTGCAATAAACAGACTTGCTCAAACTTAATTCCTTCTTCTATCTTGGTTGTTTTGCTTGATTAACTAATTTATTAATGTGTTGAGGAGGGAAACCATTCTCAATAACAATTTTATTATACAAATCTCGTTAGATATTTATCTGTACAAACTTCGAAGGCACGTTTAACGTAAAACCTGAAGGCAGCAATTTCATATGAAAATGGTGAGTTGATACTTGTTGAACTTTGCCACTGAACTCCTCTTGCGCATGCGTACTATTTTTTTTTTGTTTTGTTTTTAAAATGTATTTCTATTTAGTCAGTCATCTTTATTCCCTTTGAAAACGAACGCGTGTGTGTTCGAAAGATCGCGGGTTGCATTAAATAATATTTTTATATTTTTATATGTTTGTGTCACTTTTTAAGTAGTTATAAGTATATTATAAAGTTTAAGATACATCATTTCAATGATTTTCATCAAGTGACGTACCATTATCTGCTTCGCTACCAGGCGATTTTCTTCCCTCTTTTTACTGTTTTGTTTCTAAGATAGTTGTAGTGAAAACCAAGACGCAATGTTTTAATCGTTAAAAACTTTTACGATTTAAATACGTTTAAATTCACCCAAGATTTCTGGGGAACACTCGCTTTATTTAAAGAACAATGTTTTTACGGTGGAGGGATTAGTAGTAGGAAATGGAGAGTTCAACGACCACAGGATCAGGGATTTGGGCAATGGGCAATCATTGAGCAATCAATGATCATGCTCACATTTCTCATGATCACAACAGTTATTAATATCTCATGCTGCTGCCTAGTTTAACACTTTACTAGAAAGGTGCATGAATACCAAGAATTAAAATATCAAAATGGTTTCGTTTAGAAACGTTTATTTATAACATGCTGCTGTTTTCTCTAAAATTTACTTGAAAAGATGTGTGTATACGAATACGTTTTTAATAAATATACATGTTTTCCACGCTATTAAAAATAAGTGTTTAAAAAAAAAATACGTGTCTAAGGAAGTATATGTGTTAGAAGGTATATATAACTATATATATCTCACTCTATATGTTTGTATGAATCTAATCATATTTAAAAAATTATGTATTAAGATAAAAATGTTTAATTAAAAGCATACATTCATGTCTACACGTATCTATATCCATAAAGTTAAATTCTTATATATAGGTTCTTGTGTAAAATATATATGTATAAAATTTACTAGTTTAAAAAAAAATTGCGAAAAGTTTTACAGAGGTAATAAGAATAATAATAATAAAAAAGTTTGACAAAGGTTTAACAAAGTAAAAAAAAAATAAAAAAAAAGTTTTAACAAAATTTAAAAAAAGTTTTAACAAATTAAAAAAAGTTTTAACAAATTAAAAAAAAAGTTTTAACAAATTAAAAAAAGTTTTAACAAATTTTAAAAAAGTTTTAGCAAAAAAAAAAAAAAAAAAAAAAAATTAACAAATTAAAAAAAAAAGTTTTACAAAAAAAAGTTTTAACAAATGAAAAAAAATAGTTTTACAAAAAAATTTAAATATGTTTTTAAAAAATTCTGAAAGATTAAAAAAGTTTTACAAAAAAAGTTTCACAAAATTAAAAAGAAAAAAGTTTTAAATATGTTTTAAAAAATTCTGAAAGATAAAAACTATACATTAAGCAAAATTGTTTACATTGAGCAGAGCTATATATATATATATATATATATATTGTATAGATGTATATGTGTGTATGTATGTATGTGTTTGAATATACGTGTTACACATATCTAACAATATGTTAGGAAGGTTTGTGTAGAAGTTATAAATAAGCACTCATATAAAAACTCAACATTTTTTTAAAATTTAAACAAAGCAATTTGCAGAAAGTATATTTACAGAAAGATATATTTACATAAAAACATTTTCTTGATAATTCTACGTTATATTAACAATTTTCATCACTGATACAATCTTGGCTAATTTTATAATGTCCATAGGCAAAACTTGATATTCCATCATCTAGCAAGTAACGCTTATCATCAAAAGGACTTAAGCTAATTTTATTCTGTATTAATGTATATAGGTGATGACTATCTTGAGCGATCCTTCTCTGCTTCTCCATGCTAGTTTTCACCTGTTGCAGACATTCTAAATAATCTTGATGCTTGATTTTCAGTCGAACAACATGTGTAGACAAACCCTTCGCTCGCTTCTTTTCTTCGCTCGAAGATTTCAGGGAGTACATTTTGGATTTTAGACCAACGAACTCAAGGGCTAAATCTCCATTGAGCTCATCCTTGAACTTGCCAATCACCTTCTTATTGATATCTGAGTATAGTGAATGATGCTTTGGATAGTCTGAGAAATCAAATAGCCCTGCATTATGTTCCATAACATCAAAAATATTTTTTGTTTTAATATGGTAGCACAGTGAGTCCGTATCTGTGAATAATAGCTTTGCATCATCTTTAAAAGTTTTCTTTATAAAATTATAGTGAAAATCATACATTAAGAGCTTCGAAAGCTCCAAAATGCAGAAGCCGACATAAATCGGTCGATTCATCAAAATAGTAGTTTTAAGTCTTTCTACGGCACTCAGGTTTTCGTCAAATGTTTTAAATGCTTTGAATGTCGGCGAGGCAACCAATTTCTTCGCTCTTTTTTCGTTATTGCAAAGCACAATATTCCGCCTCTTTCTTAAATTTTCCATTGTTTTTTCGAATACAGAGTTGTTCATTAATTTAAAAAACTCTTTTTCAGAAGAGGATTTTGCTTCCTTCCTTTTCTCTGTATTGAAATTAATATAGCTCTGCAGCCAGGGTGCCTGTTTGAATTGAAGAGCTTTATGCACGGCTGTCAGTTTTAATCCAAGTTGCAAATAATATTTCAGATTTCGGTAATGAGTGACATAATTCTGCTTATCTTGGAGATTAGAGATAAGTTTAGGAGTGCCTTTAAATTTTTTATTTCCAAGCATACTTTTCGCAGTAGGTGACAACATCTCTTCATTCACAGTCAGGCGTTCCGGGGCCACACTGTAAAAAAAATTCCGCAACGTTCCTGGGAAAAAATGGGCAGCTGAGTTGCCCATTATTTCCAAGAAACATTTCTTGAAAATGACTGGTACTTTACTGTATATGTTAAAAACTTTCTACAGAAATGCCAGTAAGTTTCCTGCGAAATACCAGGAATATTTCTGTTGACAGCAAAACATTACTGACATATTCAAGGCTGGAGTAGCACAAGAGCGAAAAATGTCCAGACCAGGGATCGAACCTGGATACTTGGCGTGCCGTGCCAATGCCTTTCCTGTTAGGCTATCCGGACCGATACCTGGCTGACATAATTCACTCTGGATGTTCGTTCCCTTCATTATGACATTACTGAAATTTCACAGCATGCGGGATCCGCAGACGATTTTTACATTTCCAGTTGACAATTTTCGCTTTATTATCATTATTTGTTAGAATGAAAAAATATTTTGAAATTGACATCAAAATTATTATTTATAATTTACACGAAAAAATAAATTTTCAGTTAAAATTCAATAAAGTAAATATATATGTGATATATTGTTTCTGAACTTTGCTTAAAATATAAAAATATATAAATGTAAATAATAATTAGAAAAAAAATCTAGACATAAAATATTTTGGATTTTCGTCAGTGATTATGTTAGTTTACAAGTTAGATAAAATACATATAAATTTTCAAGAAAAAAAAACCTAAACGTAATTGTATATTTTTTCCGAAAAAAAAAAATTCAAATTTGCAGCAATTCAAAGTGTCAAATATATGTCAAATTTAAATCAAATTGTAATAAAGTGTTAAAATATAAAATTAATTAAAAAAGAAAAAAAAAAGTCAAGAGGTAGCATCGAACCCGGGCCGTACGGGTGGCGTGCAAGCTTTCTGCGTCCACACCACGAAAGACACGTTGAGAGCTGCAAACTAATGGGTATTTGAAACGTATGCTAAAACTCGGCATCTAATTTCTGAAAATCTAAGGCCCATTTGAAGAAATCCTTTCACAAGAATAATTAGAGATAAGAACTCTAAAACATACTTTAAATTAATCAAAATAGGTGAGAATCATATTTGATTGTCCCCTGGTTAATGCAGATCCAAATAATAGGTGTATTTTTTTTACACAGTCTGCTCGTTAAAGATTTCACAGACAAGTACGAGAGATAATCTCTGAGTGATGTCACAGAGGTATTGTATTTTCATCTGAATTATCTTGACAATAGAGACGTAAAGGATTATGTCGTCTATTGATTTATTTGCATTCCATATTGATTTTTTTTACATTCATTTAAGGAATTCGTTTTCGACACTCGCGCGCGAGCAACGGATTATAGGAAAAAAATAATAATAAATGGCGGCAGCAGCGTTTTGCTGTTTCCAACTTTTGTTCAGGAACGTTTCAGATAAGAAAACCAGAATTTCACAGGAAAGAGCTAAATTATTCGGAAAACCTGATAAAAGGCGAAACGTTCCTGGATTTTACATGGAAAGTTACCATTTTTTTTTACAGTGCAGCGGATATTCGTTATGAAATTTATGAAGCTTCTTAGGGTATTTAAGGTCCACCTCGAAAATATATCCAATTTCAGAATCATCAGATAGAGAAAGAATCCACTCTTCTGTAATATGACTTGTCGCACACCATTGAAACCCTCCGTATGGTAGATATTGGGACATAGCCCATCCATAAAATAATATTTAAAGCTTTAAAAATAAAATGGGGTGAAAATAGGGGGTATGCATTAGTAGAAGGAAAATGGAGGTTCTACCCCACCAGGCGTCATGCGTTAGGGTGGAGGGTGGAGGGCGTGGCCAAAGATGAGTGACAGGTGGGCGGAGCCGAGTGATTGACAGGTGATATAAGGTTATCTCACCTGTCAATCAAATTGGTGACAGCCTGACGGCTGTCGCCACGCCCACTTGCCACGCCCCTACGCCTGGTGAAGCAGAACCTCCATTTTCCTTCTACTAATGCATACCCCCTATTTTCACCCCATTTTATTTTTAAAGCTTTAAATATTATTTTGCTTCGGGTTTTTTTCTTTCAGAGGCGCCATCTATCGAGATTTTTGCTGACTTTGGGTTAAAAAGAAGCATTTTTCGACTCTCCCACGACGGGGTTCGATCCTGCTATCTTCTGGACAGGACTCTAGCGTGCTAGCCACTATACGAGATGGGACTTAGGCTTGTCTGAGTTGAGGGTGGAATGGTGAGTTTTTGCGCATTCTCTTTGTTTGAAGTACAAGTGTAAAGTCTGTGTTTTAACAAGATAAATGTATTTTTTAGATAGACTTTTTAATTTGAAGTAGGTATTTTGAATGTGGATGATTGAGTTCATCTTATTAATTGTAGAATGGTTACTTTTTAGATTTTGTTGATGTAAGATTAATTTTATTAATGAGTAAATAATAATTAATTTATGTAAATATATATACATATATTTTTAATGATTTTGTTTTAACAGTTTTATTTAATTTTTGGCGTGTACTTTAACAAGATGATTGTATTTTTTTAAAGATAATTTTTGAAATTGTTGATACTTTTATGTTAGAGATTAAATTATTTATATTAATTAGAGAATAATTAATTATTAGATTTCTTTCGTTGACATAAGATTTGGTCTTTAAATAAGTTAATAACAATTAATATTTTATTTTCTGATGAGTCTGTTTAAACAGTTGTATTTAATTCGCGACGTGTTTTTTGCAAGATGATTGTATTTTCTAAAATAAACTTAAAAATTGAAGTAGCTATTTTAAGTGAAAGATTGATTTATTAAATTTATGATGGTTCATTTTTGGTGATATAAGATTTTTTTTTGAGTTAACAACAATTAATATTATATTTCAAGAGCTTGTTTTAAGTTTTATATAATTGTTACTGAGTTCTTTAACGTGATGATTGTATTTTTTAGCTAGGCTTTGAAATTTGAAGTAGATTTTTTGTCGTGGACTCTTCCACCCTTCCTTAATTAGAGATTAGCTCATATATTAGAATATAATCATTATTTTAAAATTTTTTTATTGAATTTGAACTTGAATTAACAAGATAGTCTTTAAAAAACATCCCTTAAAAGTTTTGCGGTAGTATTTTTTAATGAAAAAGTTAAACTTATTCTTCTAAAAAGTGATTAAAGACAGTTGTTATTTGAAAATGTAGTTTGAAATAACATGCAAAAGCAAAGTTTCTTAAAACAATATCCTTAACCTAGACATTTAAAAACTACTTACCGCAGAGCATCGTCTTTGTACGTCCGTTTCCATCCACAACCTCTGAAGAAATGGCGTATGATTCAGTATAAAACCGGTTATGACATCATGCATGAAGGTGACTGGAGCGCCCCCTACACGTTTTTGATTAGCTGAGCAGATCACATGACCTGTGTCAGGAGCAGGTGGGCACCACTGTGTCTACATTCCTGACATTGCCCCACCCACCTGTCAATCATCTGGCACCAGCAAGACGGTACATGCTTCAATATGCTCTCTGTTCACAGGGGGAGGATATTACGCTGTGTAGAGGTATTGTCACAAGATGTTATCATTTTCATCTGTGATTGGCGGTTAGCAGTCATGTGATTTGTTATTAGTGAGCTTAGTCATCAGTTTTGTTGCTTGTATGAAGTTGTTGGAACTTGTTAGAATGTATTTGGGCTCGATGATTTTGAAAGTAATATTCTGAAGGGAGTTGAACATTTATTTTATCGCTCGTTTTTAATAATGTAAACATGTTTTTGATAGAGACTTTTTTAATAATAATACTTTTAGCGAGTAGTTGTACATGATAATTTATAAAATTAGTCTTTTTTTAATGTTTAATGAAGGTTGTGTATTTAATTGTTTGTTGTCGTTAAGTTTTTTTTTTTTTTTGTCTAGTTGGCGTCCTTCTCAATCTTTCATTTGGTTCTCGCCAAGCCGTGAGAGGAAATTAAAACAGATCTGTTGTTAGATGAAGATAATTTTTTAATGAAATAGATTTCCTAAATTAAAATCATTTTTTAATTAGTAGATTCCAAGATAATCAGTCTTGACTTACTTCTGTGATAATACTTGAGTTTGAGAAGCAATGACTGGTTGATAATTGTCTTTTAGAACCTTTATTTTAATTTAGTTTTAACGATTGAGTTCAAGAACCAATCACTGGTTGAGTTAAGAACCTCGATTGGTTTATGAAATCGTTGAGCGATCGGTGATTGTAAACCAGATACGATGTTTCGAACGAATCGCGACTCTTAGAAGCGATTTGATGTTAGAACAATTTGCGTTTGTTGATGTGGAAAGTATCGATAAGTTTAGGTTGCCTTAGGGTGAACACCTGAGGAGTATAAATAGCAGTGAAATTTTTGATCTGCATCATTTGATGATTTGTTCTACTAGCGATCAGACGTGTCTTTCAGTGCTCTCTGCTTTTCCAGTAATTTATTCGTGAAGATTGTTGTTTTCCGTTAGGAGTTAAATCGTTCTTCTTATTAATCTATTATGGATGCTGTTATGTCTTTGGATGAAGCCATGCCTTTGGAAAGTTCTGTGTCTAAGAAGAAGAATTTTACTTGTCTTAGTTGTAATAAGACATTTTCAACTATTTCTAACCTGAATCAGCATTTGAAGATACATTCAGGTGAAAAGTTTTTCAAATGTGAAGTATGTCAAAAGTCTTTTAGCCGTAGATCCAAGCTGAGAAGACATTCTAAGACTCGTATCAATGATGAAGCAACAACTTTTAAGCGTGATGAGCATTCTCAAGCTTTTTCATCTAAGAACAATCCATCGTTGAATTCTCTGGATGTTGATATAACATCTGAAGAACCTTTCAAGACTTTAACTGTTGCCAAGAAGATGTTTGCATGTTCAACTTGTGATGAGATGTTTTCGACCTCTTACGACTTGTTTCAACATAAGAAGATACACTTTAATGACAAGGTGCATACGTGTGATTTGTGTCAGAAGTCATTTAGATTTAGATCTAACTTCCGAAGACACTTCAAGATTCATAATGACCGATCTACATTTATGTGTAACAAATGTGATCAAGTTTTTACACGAAAGGACAATTTGATACAACATATAAGATCACATGAAAGTTCTAAATTCTCTTGCCGTGAATGTGATAAAATGTTTGGACGAAATTATGAGTTGAAGCAGCATATACGCACCCAACACTCCCGTGTACCTCTTGTGAGTGTGAAACGAAAAAAGATGTCATCTAATGTAAAGTCTAAAAAACTGAAGCAAAATCAATCGGATGTGCTTAATGTGTTTAAAACTTTCATGCTTTATTCTGATGAACGTGAAGAAAGTGATTTAACTGTGTTTCATACCCACTTACAAGCTGAAATTCAAGAACGTTTAACAGATGAAGTTCAGACTAAAGGTGCCATTAAATGGTATATGGTGGAAAAAATAACACTTGAACGTATGACTGATAATGAGGAGATGGAAGAGATTCAATCCTATTTTCGATGTCAATGTTTTACAGAACTTACTGAAGAAACTATTACGCAACACATTGAAGAAGGATTCTCCAAAATATTAAAATCCTTTGAAGAATTTGTGCAAAGAGGTTCCGGGTGGAAGCTTAGAAACATTCAACATTTAGAACTCAAGATTGCTAAATATCATCCTCTTGCTGCAAGTTCATATATTGCTTTACCTAAGAAATTGAATGATAAAAAAGCAGTGTTGAATATTAAAAACGAAGATAACAAGTGCTTAGTGTGGTGTCTTTTAGCATCTAAGCTGAACTTCGATTTTTCAAAACATCCTGAACGTGTTTCTCATTATACCCCTTATGAGAGTGATATTCAGCTTGGTGATGTTGAATGCCCTGTTGCCCTTCAGAAGGTCCCTATTATCGAACAGCTCAACAATTTACGGATTAATGTGTTTGGATTTGAAGAGGATGAAGTTTGTCCACTGTATATATCTGAGAAACAAAATCTTGATGTTATCAACTTATTATTAGTTAATGATGGTGAAAAGCAACATTATTGCTTAATTAGAAGCTTTTCAAGACTTTTAGGGGATCTGAAACATCATAATGGGGTTGTTTTTTACTGCTATCGATGCTTACACCGGTTTTCAAGTCAAGATCTATTGGATAAGCATATCAAATATTGTTCTCGACATGCTGCACAAAGGATACTCTTACCAGAAGAAGGCGAGAATATATTGTCTTTCACTGGAATACATCTACAGCATCCCATACCATATGTTGTGTATGCTGACTTTGAGAGTCTTCTTATATCTATTGCGCCGACTGCACCTTCTACCACACCATCCTATACTGAAAAAACAACTTATCATTTTCCATGTGGGTATGCTTATGTTGTTGTCGGACCTAATGGGAGATGTGTCTGGAAAGCGAAAGTTTATCGTGGCAAAGACTGTGTAGACCATTTTTTAAAAGAGATGCTGAAGATTGAAGATGTATTAGGACGAAAGTTATTAAATATCGAACCTATGAAGCTTTCACCTGCACAAGAAAAAGCTTTTCAGGAAGCGGAATTTTGTTTTATTTGTAAGCAAGTATTATGTTAAGAACGTGTTCGTGACCATGACCACGTGACGGGTGCATACAGAGGAGTTGCCCATGCAAGCTGCAATCTAAACTACAAACAATGTAAAACAATTCCTGTTATATTCCATAATCTAAAAAACTATGATGGGCATCATCTAATGAGTAAGATTGGTAAATTTAAAGATCATGAAATTGATGTGATTGCTTCCTCTATGGAAAATTATATAACCTTCAAGTTAAGAAAGCCAACAAGCCCTATACAGATGATCTTTTTAGATTCATTCCAGTTTTTGACTCACTCCTTAGAAAAGCTTGTTAGAAACCTTAATCCTGAGCAATTCACCATACTTGAAGAAAATTTCCCTGAAAATACTAATTTCCATATGCTTACAAGAAAAGGGGTATACCCTTATGACTACTTCACCTCTTTTGAAAAATTCGATGAAAAGGAACTACCCCCACCTGCAGCATTTTATAACAGTCTCACAGATGAAACTATTAAAGATGAAGACTATCAACATGCCTTGAACGTGTGGAAAACCTTTAATATTCGGAATCTAGGTGAATATCATGATCTGTATGTAAAAACAGATATTTTATTACTAGCTGATGTTTTCCAAAATTTTCGTAAACTGTGTCAACAGTATTATGATATCGATCCTTGCCATTTATATACAGGACCTTCACTCGCATGGCAAGCATCCTTGAAAATGTCTGAAACACTTCTAGAATTGTTATCGGACATTGATATGTTGCTAATGATTGAAAATGGAATACGTGGTGGTATCAGTATGATTAGTCATAGACACGCCCTAGCGAACATCCCCAATACACCCGATTTTAGGGAAAATGAAGCACCCAGCTTCATCATGGATTGGGATGCGAACAATCTTTATGGATGGGCTATGTCCATATATCTACCATACGGAGGGTTTCAATGGTGTGCGACAAGTCATATTACAGAAGAGTGGATTCTTTCTCTATCTGATGATTCTGAAATTGGATATATTTTCGAGGTGGACCTTAAATACCCTAAGAAGCTTCATAAATTTCATAACGAATATCCGCTGGCCCCGGAACGCCTGTCTGTGATTGAAGAGATGTTGTCACCTACTGCGAAAAGTATGCTTGAAAATAAAAAAATTAAAGGCACTCCTAAACTTATCCCTAATCTCCAAGATAAGCAGAATTATGTCACTCATTACCGAAATCTGAAATATTATTTGCAGCTTGGATTAAAACTGACAGCCGTGCATAAAGCTCTTCAATTCAAACAGGCACCCTGGCTGCAGAGCTATATTAATTTTAATACAGAGAAAAGGAAGGAAGCAAAATCCTCTTCTGAAAAAGAGTTTTTTAAATTAATGAACAACTCTGTATTCGGAAAAACAATGGAAAATTTAAGAAAGAGGCGGAATATTGTGCTTTGCAAAAACGAAAAAAGAGCGAAGAAATTGGTTGCCTCGCCGACATTCAAAGCATTTAAAACATATGACGAAAACCTGAGTGCCGTAGAAAGACTTAAAACTACTATTTTGATGAATCGACCGATTTATGTCGGCTTCTGCATTTTGGAGCTTTCGAAGCTCTTAATGTATGATTTTCACTATAATTTTATAAAGAAAACTTTTAAAGATGATGCAAAGCTATTATTCACAGATACGGACTCACTGTGCTACCATATTAAAACAAAAAATATTTTTGATGTTATGGAACATAATGCAGGGCTATTTGATTTCTCAGACTATCCAAAGCATCATCCACTATACTCAGATATCAATAAGAAGGTGATTGGCAAGTTCAAGGATGAGCTCAATGGAGATTTAGCCCTTGAGTTCGTTGGTCTAAAATCCAAAATGTACTCCCTGAAATCTTCGAGTGAAGAAAAGAAGCGGGCGAAGGGTGTGTCTACACATGTTGTTCGACTGAAAATCAAGCATCAAGATTATTTAGAATGTCTGCAACAGGTGAAAACTAGCATGGAGAAGCAGAGAAGGATCGCTCAAGATAATCATCACCTATATACATTAATACAGAATAAAATTAGCTTAAGTCCTTTTGATGATAAGCGTTACTTGCTAGATGATGGAATATCAAGTTTTGCCTATGGACATTATAAAATTAGCCAAGATTGTATAAGTGATGAAAATTGTTAATATAACGTAGAATTATCAAGAAAATGTTTTTATGTAAATATATCTTTCTGTAAATATACTTTCTGTAAATTGCTTTGTTTAAATTTAAAAAAAATGTTGATTTTTTATATGAATGCTTATTTATAACTTCTACACAAACCTTCCTAACATATTGTTAGATATGTGTAACACGTATATTCAAACACATACATACATACACACATATACATCTATACAATATATATATATATATATAGCTATGCTCAATGTAAATAATTTTGCTTAATGTATAGTTTTTATCTTTCAGAATTTTTTAAAACATATTTAAAACTTTTTTTTTAATTTTGTAAAACTTTTTTTGGAAAACGTTTTTAATATTTCAGAATTTTTTAAAAACATATTTAATTTTTTTTTGTAAAACTATTTTTTTTTTCATTTGTTAAAACTTTTTTTTGTAAAACTTTTTTTTAAAATTTGTTAATTTTTTTTTTTTTTTTTTTTTTTTTTTTGCTAAAACTTATTTAAAATTTGTTAAAACTTTTTAAAATTTGTTAAAACTTTATTTTAATTTGTTAAAACTTTTTTTTTATTTGTTAAAACTTTTTTAAAATTTTGTTAAAAATTTTTTATTTTTATTTTTTTTTACTTTGTTAAACCTTTGTCAAACTTTTTTATTATTATTATTCTTATTACCTCTGTAAAACTTTTCGCAGTTTTTTTTTAAACTAGTAAATTTTATACATATATATTTTACACAAGAACCTATATATAAGAATTTAACTTTATGGATATAGATACGTGTAGACATGAATGTATGCTTTTAATTAAACATTTTTATCTTAATACATAATTTTTTAAATATGATTAGATTCATACAAACATATAGAGTGAGATATATATAGTTATATATACCTTCTAACACATATACTTCCTTAGACACGTATTTTTTTTTTTTAAACACTTATTTTTAATAGCGTGGAAAACATGTATATTTATTAAAAACGTATTCGTATACACACATCTTTTCAAGTAAATTTTAGAGAAAACAGCAGCATGTTATAAATAAACATTTCTAAACGAAACCCTTTTGATATTTTAATTCTTGGTATTCATGCACCTTTCTAGTAAAGTGTTAAACTAGGCAGCAGCATGAGATATTAATAACTGTTGTGATCATGAGAAATGTGAGCATGATCATTGATTGCTCAATGATTGCCCATTGCCCAAATCCCTGATCCTGTGGTCGTTGAACTCTCCATTTCCTACTACTGGGATTTCTACGCTAATACAAGCAATGGCCAGAGCCGTCCTTACTGAAAACGAGACCTGGTGCAAGAACTTTCGCGAGGCCTTTTACTTCGAAAGTAGTTAATGCCCCCCCCCCCCCCCCCCCCCGACACACACACATTACATTACAAATAACCATTGAAATAATGGTTACGTTTATCTAAAATCATCAACAAAACCTGTTTTTTTAACAATTGATATTATAACTTCAAAATAACAGATGAATCACAATTGTATAGCATTGTTTAATATGAAGCAGTATCAGTATCAATAACGTGTCTGGAGCTTGGTATGGTTAGTAGCTTATATTAAATGTTTTCTCGGGATCGCGTCTGGCTAAACTCGGGCTTCACATTTTTCTGCTGACTCTGTTCAGGTCGAGCCTGGACTTCATTCTTTCCAGGTTGGCTCAGACCCATGACTCTCTTTTTAGGTGCGTTCGTAATTATATAAATACGTATTGTGTCATCTTTGAAGAATTACGTGCATCTTTTTAGCAAAGATTACTTGATCTTACTTTGATTAAATAATAATACTAACATAATTTTCTGTGTGAAAAGGATTGATTTGCCACATTTCTACATTAAATTTAAAACCTTTAAATTTTAAACCGACTTCACAAATAGGAGGAGGTTCTCGATTCGACGTGCACATATTTTATTTATTTATTTATTTATTTTTTAATGTATGTTCACCGGTTACTCCGAAACTATACGACCAATTTGTGTATTTTTTTTTCTTTTTTAATTGAAAGAGTATACTCTCGAATTGGTCCCGTTCAAATTTCAATAAAATTGGTTCAGTACTTTACTTTTTTAGAAATTCGACAAAATAAATAAATAAATAAATAAAAATAAAAATAAACATCTTTAAAATATATCATTTTTAACGATTTTCATCAAGTCACTATCTGCTTCGAATCGGATGGATATTCTTCTGAATGAATCTGTGTTCATTAGAAAAAGGTTCAACGTTAGCCTTTCTTAATTTTCATATATAATACTCAATTTCCTAACACATAGGCATGTCATTGCAAAATTTAAACATGTTGCTAAGATTAGTTTTTTCTTTCTACTTCTTTTTAATGGTTACGATAATAAAAATGCATATATATTTCAGGGCCACGACTAAAATTTTGAATACATTATTTCTAGTATTGGTTGAATAATAATTACAGTTTTTAAAATTACAGGCATATTATTGTACTAGCTAAATGGTTAAAAATAACCTCATGATCATAACAGCCACTTATGCTGAGGAATCAAAGTTTAAATACCAGGTGTGGGTTAAAATAATGATGCATGAAGTCTATTCTATGTTTCCCCCCAAAATTGCATGTAATTTCTTAAACAAGTAAAGGTAAAGATTATGTATGAGAAAATTATATGAAAGGCTTATACCAAAAAACTTATAATCGAAAAGAAGTGAAGGCTAGTGAAATCTTAAGGACATACCGTCGAGCTCACTTATAATGATGATGGAAAGATCCTATATCATTTGCTCATTAAAAAACAGAGTTTTCTCAATAATCATGTTAAAATATGGTAGTTTAAAAACAATAAATAATAATAAAATGCGCTATCAAAAGTAACTGAATGGCATTCTTATGAGATATTTCTGTTTCTGAAATAATACTGTGTTATGAAAATGCTATTGTAAAATGTAAATTAAAGTTGTCGACATTTGCGTTTTCCCGCAATTTATTACGTAATTTAGCAATTTAGTTCTCGAGAAAAGAAAATTAAAATAAGAAGCTCAAAATTCTGAATATTTTAAACATAGTCATAATTTCTAATTTTCTTACTTGATGAACATAATAGTAGGTCAATTTGTGCATCTACACTATAACGACAAAAATCCGGCATCAATGGGACCGAGACTATGCCGGATTTTTGAAGGAGTATCAAAAGTAAATAACTAGAAGTATCAAAAATAGTACTATATTCTTAATGGTGCCTTTAACAATAATTTAATTCATTATTAAGTAATAAATATGTAAGAAAAAGAGAAAATTAAATATAAAAAAAAAAAAAAAAAACGCGGAATTGGGTGGCAAGGGCACCGCGGATAACCCAAAAATGACAGCAATTAGGGTGCAAACACGAAAAAAAAAAAAAAAAAAAAAAAAATTCAACATAAAAACTATGTTTTAGTTTACAAAAAAACATAATAAAACGTTTAAAATACATACATATGCAAAGTACATGAGAAACCTTTTGCTTTACGTCTAAATCATTAAAATAAAGAACAGTAAACAAGAAACAATGTCATGCATACTGTACACAACAGCTGAGTTACACCTTTAAAAAAAAATCTGTCACTTATTTTTGCTTCTTGCTTTGGAAAAACCTTTTCTTTATTCTAAATTGTAAACTATAGTTTTTCTTTTAGTAAGGAATAATTTTTATCTCGAAAATGAAGTTATTCTTGATATGCTTTCTTGGAATCATAATCGTCTTATTTAATTGTTAAATATTTTAATTGCCGCGTTTACGTTTGGCTAATAAAAGCAAGAACACACATCAAGACTTTATATCTGATATTTCAAACATGGCAACCGAATCTAGAAATAATCTTCTATTACTTTCGAATACAATGAATTTTTCTGTTTATATTTATTAGTAGAGCTTATTGTATTTTCTTTGCTGTTGGTTTGAATTAAAATAATAATAATAATGATAATAATAAAAATTCGCTTCGCGGATAAATCGCACCGCGGATCATCCGCTCGCAAATAATAAAGGATTTACTGTATTTTATACGAATAAAGAATGTCGATTTCGGAAATACAGTCTTGTTTCTCTAAAGCATATATTAATTCTCCAGTCAAATTTATGAATTTTCATAGTGGCACTTTTTCTTTTGCCGGTTGTTCAACCTCGTCTTCTGAGCTTCTACTAGCTTTATTGGTGGTTCTATTTAGCACAGAGTCAGCTATCTCGCTGTCCGTTAAATCCTTCTTTGTTGATGCATTTTCGTCAATACTTAGCCAATCATCTATATCCCTTTATCGACACTTAATGCATTTTCAGATTTTGCGTGTTCAATCTGCTCATAAATTGCAGCCTTTTCGCGGAAAATGTGAAAGCCTGAAAATTCTTCCTCATCGTTGATGTCGCCGTTGCCGAAAATTCGTTCCGGCCATACATTGTGCCATGCATGCGCCAAAGTTGTCCCCAAAGTTGTTTCCGTTGCTAAGCAATGGTGCAGCTCCCGGAAAATTTGTTCAGAAAACAATCGCCTCTGACAAATGAAAACAAAAGTCAAATATTCTTTTTTTGCCTTTTTCTTCTATCTTGAAGTTTTTAATTCATAAAGAATTGCTTTTTTTCTTCTCCCATAAATTGAAAGTGTAAAAGAAAAATGAAGGAAAAAGATGGTTTTGATGCCGAATTTTTCAAGTTGTCGGATTTCTAAATGCCGGATTTTTGAAGTCACACTGCATAAGGTTTATACCTCCAGTCAAAATTTTATGAAATTCTATCCAGCCATTTTATATATATGAAAAAAAAAATCTTAATACGCATATGAAATAAATTTTCTTACGTTCATATTTTCCCACAATTTGCGTTTTTCGCTACTTACAGTTAATTTCTTCTATTCGGACACTAAACAAATAAATAAAAAAAGGGTAAAAAGTAAAAACGTGATGCTATTATAACTATAACCTGTTACACCTAAACTGTGTGTAAAATCAAGTAAAGATAAGCTATATAGTAGGTCATTTTGTACATCTATAAGGTTTATACCTCCAGTCAAAATTTTATGAAATTCTATCGGGCCTTTTATAGATATGAAAAAAAATTCTTAATACATGTATGAAATAAATTTTCTTACGCTCATCTTTTCCCACAATTTTCGTTTTTATCGCTACTTACAGTTAATTTCTTCTATTCGGAGAAATAAACAAATAAATAAAAAGAAAAGTAAAAAGTATAAACGTGGTGCTATTGTAACTATAACCTGTTACACCTAAAGTATGTGTAAAATTATGTAAAGGTAAGCTATATAGTAGGTCATTTTGTGTATCTGTAAGGTTTATAATACCTCCAATCAAACTTTTATGAAAAACTATCCAGTCATTTTATGTACACTGTAAAAAAAATATCTGTAAGTTCTACAGATGTAAAGTTACATGCTTACTAAACTTTCGTCTGTAACTGTACAAAAAAAGCTGTAAATCTACAAAACTAGTTTTTGTAAAGCTACAGAAATCTGTAGCTTTACAAATGAATCTACTAAAATTACAGCAATCTTACTAAAATTTTATCTGTAACCCTGGTTGCAGTTGCATGAAAAGTTCTAGGCATCCCAGTTTCCTGAAAAATTCTTTAGTAACCTTACATATTTTTTTTTTTTTTTTTTTTTTGGTACACAAGCCTATCTGTTACATAAATTTCTGTTGTTGCCGTTGCATAAAAAGTTCTAGGAATCCCAGTTTCTTAGAAAATCTTTAGTAACTTTATAGATTTTTTTTTCTTTTTTTACAGTGTAGAATATGTACATAAAATAAATTTTCTTACGTTTTCATCTTTTACCACAACTTGCGTTTCCCCCCACTTACAGTTACTTTCTTCTATTCGAACAATAAACAAATATATAAAGGAAAAAATTAAAAGTAAAAACGTGGTGCTATGTGTAAAATTATGCAAGGGTAAACTATAATTTACGTGTTATTGTTATCATAAGCTTACACAACTTTACGATTCCGAATTCAACCGTTGATTTTGAAAGTAGGGCAAGTCCATTTTGTAAGAAAAAAATTGTTAAATTAACGTAAAATTTAAGTTTTTAATCAATTCATAATAAATATCTTTTAATATCAGTATACACTGAAAAAAATGAAGAACAGTAGAATCTCGATTATTCGAAGTAATTGGGACCGACTATCTTTCGGAAAATCGAGAATGCTTCAATTTTAAGATTATGGAGAAATATGTGCAATATTTCGTATTATGGTAACAAGTGCTTAATAAAAATAAAGCAATAGCAAAATAGACACAAAAATAAATTACCTGAATTTTAGGTAGCTTTCTTTACAAAAAGCTACCTATTGCAGCCGTTCGGAGGAAAGCGATTTCAAAAAATTTTGGTATATTTTCATCGATCATGACCCCCAGACCCCGAAAACCACCATCCGTTCAAAATTGATATATATATATATATATATATATATATATATATCCGAACTATGTCACACTGTAACTCTCGTATTTATGAACCGATTTGGATGTAATTCGGTGTGTACATAGTACATACGAATGTCTCGACCGAGTTCGTTGACCAGCTTCATCCGCCATTTTGTTTCAAAATGGCGGCCATTTAAACATTTAAAAAAAATTAAAATTTGAAATGTGGTACCAAAAAATTGAAAATGGAAAAATATTTTTTTCTTATGTATTTGACCTTTATACAAAGACTCCGTAGCAGTTTTTGTTTCGTCTATATCTTAAAAAGTGGCTGAGTTATAGCATTTTGAATTTCTAGCGAAGCTGACATTTTGAAACGTCCTGAATTTTGTCACGCGATAAAACGCATATTTATGAACCGATTTGGATGTAACTTCGTTTATACATAGTACAGACCAATGTCTTGACCGAGTTCCTTGGCCAGCTTCATCCGCCATTTTGTTTAAAAATGGCGGCCATTTAAAATTTTAAGAAAAATTTAAATTTGAAATGTGGTACCAAAAAATTGAAAATTGAAAAAATATTTTTTTCTTATGTATTTGACCTCGATAAAAAGATTCGGGAGCAGTTTTTGTTTCGTCTATACCTTAAAAAATGGCTGAGTTATAGCATTTTGAATTTCTAGTGTGGCTGACATTTTGAAACGCCCTGATTTTTGCCACGTGATAACAGACGTATTTATGAACCGATCTGGATGTACCTTGGTGTGTACATAGTACATACAAATAACTCAACCGAGTTCGTCGGCCAGCTTCATCCGCCATCTTGTTTCAAAATGGCGGCCATTTAAAAAATTTAAAAAAAAAATTAAATTTAAAATGAGATACCAAAAAATTGGAAAATGAAAAAGAAATTTTTCGTATGTGTTTGACCTTGATACAAAGATTCCGGAACAGGTTTTGTTTCGTCTATATCTAAAAAAATGGCTGAGTTATAACATTTTGAATTTCTATTGTGGCTGACATTTTAAAACGACCTGATTTTTGTCACGCGATAACAGGCGTATTTATGAACCGATTTGAATGTAACTTGGTCTGTACATAGTACATACCAATGTCTCGACCGAGTTCGTTGGCCAGCTTCATTCGCCATCTTGTTTCAAAAGTGTTGCCATTTAAAAAAAAAATGTAATTTAAAATTTAAAATGAGGTATTAAAAAATTGGAAAATGAAAAAGATTTTTTTTATGTGTTTGGCCTTGATACAAAGATTCTGGAGCAGTTTTTGTTTCTGAAAATTTGTTCTTTTGTTTATATCTTAAAAATTGGTTGAATTATAGCACTTTGAATTTCTATCATGGCTAACACTTTGAAACGATCTTGTATTTGTCTCGCGATACCACACGTATTCGCCTATTTCGATGGAAGAAGGCATGTGGATAGTATACATCAATATCTCGACCAAGTTCGCTGGCCAGCTTCATCAGCCATCTTGTTTCAAAATGGCGGCCATTAAATTAAAAAATATATATATTTAAAGTGAGGTGCAAAAAAATTAGAAATTGAAAAAGGTTTCTTTCTTAAGTTTTTGACCTTGATATAAGGATTCAGGAGCATTTTTTGTTTGTCTTTATCTTAAAAAATGGCTCAGATATAGCAGTTTCAATTTCTAACGTGGGTGACATTTTGAAAAATCTGATTTTTTGCCTGCGACAACACTCGTATATATCAACCGATTCCGATGTGAGTGAGCATGTGCACAGCAATTACTAAGGTCTCGACCAAGTTCACTGGTTAGCCTCATCCACCATGTTGTCTTAAAATGGCAGGAACTTCAAGATATCGCCGAATTTGGCAACCAAATATAAGTTACTTTAAATAAAAGCAGCTTGGATAAAGCTGACTAATTTCGCGAAATTCTCATTCATAATGATTTAGTATTGATAAAAATTAGTATTGAATCTCCTACATTCGGTTTCCACTTAATTGAGCTTCGTGTGTTTGAATAATATAAGTTGGCTTTTTAAAAATAAGGAATATGAAAGCTACCTCTTCCTCCCGGCACTGGCCGGAAGGACTTTTAATTTTGAAATTTTAAGTACCTTTTACATACATCACAAGGGTTTGAAAAAATGTTTTGTTTATCGCATTCTCGATTGCCTTTGCTTTGAAGCTCTATCACGGAGTTTTTTAATATTATTGTTTCACCAGTATCGCAGTTATTCTGCTGCTCCAGCCATGCCAAACCCTTTTCAAAACATTCAAAAGCTTCAGAATTGCTAATTTGTTCGTTTCACTCCGCAGGTTATGGGAGCTCAAGTTAAATTCAAAGGAACTCTAAGAAAGGGGATCGAAAATATTTATATGTACTCGTAGCTCGGAAAGGACCGCTTGCACACAAGGAATACGGTAGTTAAAAAAAAAGCTTTCAAATTGGATTTTGCACACAAAGAATGCTATGGTAAAAAAAAAAAAAAAAAAAAGCAATAAAAATTGATTTTGGTTAATCGAGAGTTTCGGATAAAAGAGGTTCTACTATACTCAAAAATGAGCAAGTCGATGTACTGATATCGAATTGAGTATGTTTTTGGATCAAAAATGAACATAAGTTTTTTTCAATTTTGCAACATCACATGTTATCAAACAAAAAACAAAGCGATAATTTTATACCCTGCAATGGTTTATTTTATTTATAGTGGCATAAAAGATGACCATGATGATTCAAATAATAAATTATGTACATTATTTTAAAATAATTTAAAAGCGCTTACAAATAAAGCTCTTGTTATAAAAATATTAAATTGGGGGTATCTTGCTAATAATTTTGCTATTTTTCTTAATAAATAATCAATTAAACGTTTCTTGTTAATAATTTAGAACGGAAAATAAATGTTAGTACATTTTTACTTTAATTTGTAGGTTAAGGGGGGGGGGAGGGGCAGTACATTAACGATTCATATCTGAACACTACCATGGGATCAAAAATGAGTACATGTGTTTCTCAATTTTGAGTACATTAGGTTGGTTGGTTGGTTGGTTGTATTTATGACGGCCAATTATCTGCACGAGGGATATAGGCCCAGGGGGGGAGTGCCCTTCGTGGGTGTCTTTCTAAGGGAACCTAACCCGTATTAACGCTTGGAAATCCAAGGTTCGAAGAAAACCACGAAAACTCCGAACGATTAGGCCGACGGGCGCGATTGGGATCGAACCCAGCACCTCCCGTCTACCAGATTCGAGAGAGAACCTCTCAGCCACTGGTGGGGCCTTGAGTACATTAGGATCGGAGCTATTTTGAATATGTCACTTATGTAAAATTCACTACTGTACTTGAGTACTTTTTACTCAATTTTGAGTACCCATTTTTTTCAGTGTAAATTTTTTACTAGTAATTTATTTGGTCAACGATTTATTTCAAATGGGTTAATTTTAAAAGTGAGGAAGTGGGGTAATTTGAAAATAGACTTACCCCCCACTTTCAAAATCAACGGTTTAATTATTTAATGAAAAAATATATTCCATTAAAAAAACTGTTGAACTTTTTTTGCAATATTTCTGATGGTGCATAGACAAATATTGTACTAAAGGTCGTCCGTTAACCCCTTCGGGACGAGCGTCTTTCACGGAATTTTTAATCTTTAGTCAACGGATTTTTAAAACAGAAATTTTGCCTAATTGAATCGGGAAAATGCGCGGATTAAATAAGGCAAAATTTACAGTAAAAATTTACTGGTGAGAATAATCACCTATTCTGAGCACCTTACGCGGCACATGTGCCGGTCTCTCGTCCCCAAGGGGTTAAGACTGCTAGTCAGACAATTTCCGAATTCCTCCGTAATGTTTGTAGAATACATTCCTATTTAAAAATATGAATCACATGCCCATAGACTTAGTTTTAGCGAGAGGAATTCGGAAAGTGGCTGACTAGCAGCCTTAAAAACAATAAATGTAGAGAAGGCAGCTGAAGCAAAGCATTTTGTTTAAGAAAACTTAAGGAGAAAATCGGAAACTTTTTTCAGAGTTTGCAAAGCATTTTCTCACAACATCCACAAATTTTGCAGTGCACTTCTTTTTATATTGTATCAACTAATTTTTCTCTCTTTGGTTCGTTTAAATTCGGTTCCCGTTACATCCGAGACCGCTAACCACACTGTAAAAAAAATCTGTAAAGGTACTAAAGTTTTTATAGGAAACTGGGATTCCTAGAACTTTTTATGTAACGGCAACAAGAAAAATTCCTGTAACAACAGATTTTTTTTTACAGTGCACTGAAAAGATCAAACATATCTTTATTACGTATGCAGTATTAATTCTCCAAATTTGCAGTATATTTCTTTTTTCCAGTTTTACTATGGTTTATTAAATCATTAATATTCAAAAGATAGAGCATAATGGAGACCTTGTAAATATAGAGTGGATTTTTTATTTGAATTTTCATCTGGAATAAACTGGTTTGAAAAAAGCCTCATATGAAGAAGTTGCGCCTTTCAACTTCCTGGGCTGAGACGGGAACCTCGAACCCGTTCACCCCAGATTAAAACAAACGGAAGACAATTTTATAGGTGTGGACTGAAGTAATTGATAACATCTTTAAAGGTTTTGGGTCTTCGCAGCTAAAGATATTTACAAGCCTGGTTTAATTTAATAAAGCAAAAAGTAACAGATGTCTATCTAGGTAATTTAAAATGTCTTTTATTTTATATGTTTAGGTCATAGGTTCCCGAAATGCTGATCACGACCCAGTGGCGTGGCAGTTAAAAATCGCGCATTATTTACTAAAACATTGTGATATGAATGATTAAAGATTGGATTTTTATTTGAAGAAATGAAGTATTTGGATAAACAGAGGATTGACGAAAAACAAGTCATAGAGCAATTATGCTCTCTGGTGCTACGAAACAGACGAAATTTAAACAGTAAAAAACTCAAATGATGTGCTAGTCAAATGTTAAGTTAAAGGAAAAATACAATACAAACTTTCACCGATAAATGTGTCTGTGTCAGTTCCAATTAAAAAAAAAAAAAAAAAAAAAAAAATCTTTATCATTTTTTTTTCTTTTTTTTTTAGCCAGACTCGCTTAATTTAGGGATATGAAATATGGTTTTGCGATTACAATACGTTCTTAACAATGAAGGCCTGTATACTGAACATTTATTTTAAGGATATTAAAAACATTTATGGAAAGGTATATTGAGCATTAAAAATTTATAAGCCTTACGGACATCTATCTGAATGTTATAGCGGCATCTTTCGACGAATTTTTTTGTAAGGATTTTTTTTTTGTTGTTGTTGTTTAAGAAATGGCAAGCGCATCATTTGAATTATTTGTAGTTCGAGCTTTTAGAAGTAGGTAATTGGTATTTTCGTTAAACTAGTATATGTCGATTATACTCGAGTCACCCTGGAATTTTTAAGATACTGCTAAATAGTAAAAGTTAATTTTTTCAACTCTTATAGGAGTGTTCAAAGTAGTACACTCCAAGATCATTGTACTTTTGTAGGCAAATTTTCCAAAGATTGAATACTTCAAGCTATCCATTTTTTGGAATAGATGAAAAATATGCTTTTATAGCTTCATCAATCTTATCTTCGGAATGAAAACGACGCTAATGTAGTTCATTTTTAATTAGAAAATAGTTAAAAGCCACATATAGCAAGATTAGGAGAATAGGTTGGATGTTCTACATTTTATGTTTTTTGCTCATGAAATTCAACTGTAATCCTTGCTGAATGAGAAGATGCATTATCATAGTGAATCATGAGTCCCCTAAGATTCACCTTTTGAAGAATTTCTGGAAGACATATGATGGTGTACCAGTTAGCTGTAATTGTCTTCTGTCCCTAAGCTTTATGGTTTTGAACAGCCTTGTACTTCTGAAGAACATGACATACATTACTCTTTCATTGCTCGTTGCCTTTTCACCATTGTTAAGTTGAGGTCATCTTCAAAGACCCATCCTATACTTTCTTGACGTGCTGGAAAGTTAAAATATATATATATATATATAAATCTCAACCCCAGCTATGATTTTAGAAATGATACGGTACCCACCATCATTAAATATAATTTCGGGGTTTCATTACTGATTCTTGCATGCTCTGCTTTTTTGTGTTCTGTTACGGCGTTTCTCAAAAAAATATTTTCCCCCGCTCAACAACTTTCTGACACATTTTTAAACTTAAAAGAATGGTACTTGTAGGTATGAACATTGAAGTGACTTGTTATTGAACACTTTTTTTATATACTCCGGTAAATGGATTACATTTTAAGTTATTAGCAATTATTACTTTAAAAAAAATAACTTTTTGCGATAAAAATTTCAAATACGTCTTTAAAATTTTGTTTCAAAATATTATCATCTTATGCATATTTATTACCAACTTTATATGCCAACATATACTGTATATTTTTGCATCTTTGCTTGTATAAGAAGTTTAGATTTTCGAAAGTGATTACAATTAGAAAAAGTTTTTTTGGGGAAAATCGGGTATTAAATCCCCTTAATCTCAAAATGACAGATGTCAAATCAATAGAATATTTATTAACAATCAACAAACTTATTCTGTCATACGTCCTGACATGCATCAATTCATGTTCTGCTTTTTACTTTTATTTTCGTATATGCAAGTTGATCACAAAACTTTATCAGTTTTTACAATGTCCCTAAAACGTTTAGGAACCTTTTGTAGAAGTAATTTCATCAATAAATTTAAAATGATGAATATATTCTGTTCCAAATGAACATAAAGTTAAAAGAAAAATTCAAGAACTGATATGTTTCTAGGATTCTTGCTTGGTCCTTGGTTATGGATGACTATTTAGTTCATGGCATGAACGCAAGACATCCCGTATAGCAAGCACGATGACAGTGACATCACTGTGATGTCACTGCAAGCCACAATGGTCATGTCCCATCTGTGAACAAAATGCCACTCTTTAGTGACGTCACGGCAAGTCACAGAGATTAAGTCACATTTGTGACCAAAATGTCGTCACTTAGTGACGTCACATTGTCACTAAAATGTGAACTTCTTCAAAACTTTATAACAGGGACAAAAACACTTCAAAAATATTCATTGTAAAGAGTACTTTCTGACAATTTTTTTAAATTTCGTGATGTCACAATTACGTCACTGCGAGTCACATGCGTCGCGTCACAAATGTGGCACCAAGCCACCAGGATGTGAAGTCACATTGTGACCGAAATCTTATTTTTAAATATCTTTGAACATGCGAAAAATATTCTGAACAGGGCCATTTGACGGCCTGGACCCGATTAATTTTTCGTAGGCCCTCTTGCAAATTAGCCTATATTTCCTTAATTATTAACCTACAGGAAAATTATCTTTAAATAGATCAATTTTAATTAATACTAAAACAAAACCTTTAGCTGATTCAGAATGGTAATAATTATAATATTAATAATAAAAACAATAGTGAAACCGTCTTCAAATACCATACTTAAAACTAAAATGCTATATGAAAATGAGATGAGACTTAGCGCTGAATATATAGAAGTACATAAAATAAAGTTTAGAGCACCAGCAAATCTACTAAAATTATAGACCGATCTCGTTAGCAACAGCGTCAACAGTGAAAAATAAGCGCAAATGTCCTCAAACGGAGACATGTGGGTAAAAAAATTCATTTACGAGACAATTTTGTACAAAAACTTGACTAGCCCATCATGTACAGTGGCCTCCAAAAGTTAAGAAACAGGGACTGGATGCTTTCGATTGTACACTAGGGTGAGTCGAAAAAAGCGAAATTTTTCAGGCCGATTCCTAATAGCGCAGAAAAGTTGCCTTTTGTAATTAGAAGAATAACGCAAAAATATTTTTGAAATTGGTTAATATCTTTAGGTCGCGCATTGCACTTGAAATTTTGAAAATATAATGAAAAGTGACGATTTTTGAAATTAATGATGGAAATTAAAAAATATTCTGAGCTACTTCTAATAGTGCGTAAAAGTCACCTTTTGGTATTAGAAGAATAACACAAAAAATTATTTAAAATCGGTTAATATCTTTAGGTCGCACATTGCACTTGTATTTTGGAAAATATGATTGTATACTTGTATTTTGGAAAATATGATTGTATACTTGTATTTTGGAAAATATGATTGTATACTTGTATTTTCAAAATACTTTGGTCATATAACTACTACAGCTGGAAACGGTAGAGATAGTTTTGGAAGTATTGTTTTATATCTATCTGAAAAGAACATCTCATTAGATGAAGTCGTTGTAGTTGGATGTGACGGCACTTCTATCAATACGGGATAGAAAATAAGGAGCTATTTGAAATTTAGAAATGCCGATAGGTAGTCCCTTTCATTGGTTTATTTGCTTTTTGCCTTTCATTGAATTACCTTTTAGGCACTTCTTTCAACATATTGATGGAAAAAGCACAGGGCCGGCACTATTTTCTGGTCCTATAGGGGCTACACATTTAAGAAATTGCACAGCTAAGAAATTACAGCCCAGTCATTCGACCGTTTTTACAGATAACAATTATTAACCATATTTTTTATGATCGTGACCATAATATAGTCTATAATATGGGCATAATACGTTAACAATATGGTCAAGTAACCATTATTTACAAAAAAAGTCAAATGATTAAACAGTTTGCTGCCAATTTTTAACAGTGTGAGAGCAACCACTTGCTTTTGTAACAGTATTTGTTGTCAAATTTCAATTAATCAATTGCAATATCCCAACAATGACTATTAATAAACCAAATGACTTCAATTGAGATTTAAAATATGTATCTTCTGTCATTATTCAAAGCTGTGGCGACAGGCTTCTGTCCTGGGAATCTTGCTGTCCATAACGAGGACTGCTTTCTCACTAGCCGCTATCAGATTCACCGACTTTTCGAGCAACCAACTTTGCAGCCGATTTTAACCCCAACTTTTTCCAGTTGAAAGGGAGAAAAAGGTTACAATTGTCTTTGCTAAAGTTGGAGGAAAACCCGGGAAAACCAGTACTACTAGTACCAGCCGTCAATATTTATCGCATTTTCGTATCAATCGCTTATCTCTGATTCGCTGAAATGTTGAAAGGTGGGAGGAAAAGTTGCGGCTAGGACAGACTTTTTTGAGATGCGGATAAAAAGTTGGGGATATTGCTGTTTGCTATCACACTGGGTGTCGAGACAACATTTCGCGAAAAGTTGGAGGAAATCAAGAGTTGGCTCAAAAATTGCTCGAAAAGTTGGTGAATCTGATAGCGGCTTAACGACCGCAAACAAAACTCCCTGACTGTATGGATCCATTGAAAACCCTATCAATGAATTGAAACTATAGTTTTATACGCACTGTAGACATGTGCGTCTATGTTGTTTGACATTAATAGGAATCATTCTATTATTTTAGGAGAAATGCATCTGTTCAAGAGAATAACAATATCGCGTCAATTACCAAAAATAATTGGTGGAGGTGCGATACACTCTGTTACTGAGCGTAACCGAATCTTTGCTCATCCCAAAAACCTGTGATTGTCAATGATCACAGATGAAAGAGAACAAGAAGGGAATTGGGATTCAGACGGATTAGAAAACAATGCAATCTGTGACTGTCCGAGAGAGTTTTTGGATCAATGAGAGACAAAAGGCGCTTGTTCTGTGCAATATGGGAGGTGAAGTAACCTTGCAGGTAGACCAGTCATTAACTTATGAGTAATCGTGAGTACTAAAATTTAAGGGGTCAGGTAACCTTTGAACCAATAAAGTACATGAAAAAGTGATCTATGTAAGAATTGTAGTCATTCATTAACTAATTAACTTTTAATTATAAAATTGAAAACACATGTTAGGAACGATTTATTTTATAAATCAAAGTTGTTAGAAAAGGTATACACATATATAGTTTTTTTAAATTTATTTTTAAAGATAATACAATTTTTACGAAAGAATTATTCTTGCATGCATTGCGCGCATGATTTTTACCATTTGAATGGCTGAAACAAGCCAAGATTTTTTTTAATGAGTACAGATATAAAGTGTTTTCAAAATGACCTACAATGAAAAAAATAAAACTTGTAGATCCCGAGAATTTTTTTTTTTTTTTTTTTTAGAGTAATTCGAAATATCGAGATTTTTTTTATACGAAAGTAGCCGTGAATTCTAAACTTCTTAATTGAGAAACATAGTAATAGGTCATTTTGTGCTTCTGTACGTTTAATACATCCACCAAAAATTTCGTGAAATTCTAGGCGACCGTTTTTCAGAAATCGTGTGCGCAATGATCAAAATCGCTGTTTTGAGAAAATTGGCTTTAAAGATTGAAAAACCCGTTAATCATATAGCAAAAGCTCAAAGTATTTTAGACATAAATTCTCTTCTAATGCGAATTATTGTATGGGGTTTGCTTTTAAATGTTCCCAAAGAATCATATTTAATTATAAGCTATTTTTTAAAAAATTCGATTTTTGGCCGCTTCAAAGGTTACCTGACCCCTTAACTTGGTGTCACAAAAACTTGCACAGTTCTCGCTCTTTCGGTCTGCATATTTTACTAGGTCTGAATATATATATATTTATTTTCATCATGTAATTTCAAAAATTGTCAATTTTGGTCATATTTTCCAAAATACAAGTGCAATGCGCGACCTTAAGATATTAACCGATTTTAAATAATTTTTTGTGTTATTATTCTAATACCAAAAGGTGACATTTACGCACTATTAGAAGCAGTTTTGAATATTTTTTAATTTTCATCATTAATTTTAAAAATCATAACTTTTTATCATATTTTCAAAAATTCAAGTGCAATGCGAGACCTAAAGATATTAACCGATTTTTAAAATATTTTTTGTGTTATTCTTTTAATTACAAAAGGCAACTTTTCTGCTCTATTAGAAGTTGATATGAAAAATTTCGCTTTTTTCGACCCACCCTATTGTACACGGTTTGTCGAATATCTATCAAAATTATTGGCGAATTGTTCTTGAACTTTTAGGATGTAAAGAACATGTTTGATTTCATATTTCTCGGTAAAGATTTAGTCGGGAGCAGAATTAAGGGGCTAATAATAAATTTCATAATAAATTAATATTTGCGATCACCTATGTAACAGAAAATGCTGAAAAGGGTTTGTCACTGTATTAAATGACTATTTGGATCCTGTTCAACGTTTGTGTGCATTTGTGTAAGCATAGCACTCATATTCGTGGAGGTGTTATTGTGTCTGTGAAAAATTCAAAAGTTTTTTTTTTTATAGCATACAGTGTTTTCAACCGGGCATTTGTATGGAATAATTTTTAACTGCGCATGCGTGGAAGATTTCAAAATTTCATAATTTGGTAGTCAGCTATTTTGGGCAATTTTTATGAAAAGTGCAGTCAAATATTGTGAAAACTCAGAAAGATATAGTGAGCTGATTGAAAAGTTGTGGAAAATCCCTTATAATAAAGCTATTTTTAGAAAGCAACTCACTATATCGCCCCTATCTTTGGGAATTTTCACGATATTTCACTGGACTTTTTGTATAAATTGCCCTAAATAGCTAGCAACCAAATTATAAAATAGAAATTTTAGAATCTCCCACGCATGCGCAGTTAAAAATTATTTCATATAAATACCCAGATCGCATCAAATATTCAATATATTCATGTTTTAATTGCAGTATACTGTTGCTACTGTTCTTTGTCAGGTTGTCGGAAAGTTGTGTTAAATTTGCTTGAAAACTCTGTGTGCTATAAATAAAAAACTTTTGATTTTTTTCACAAACACAATAACATCTTCATGAATATGAGTGTTATGCTTACACAAATGCGCACGAGCGTTGAACAGGACCCAAATAGTCATTTAATACAGTGACAAACCCTTTTCAGCATTTTCTGTTACATAGGTGATCGCAAATATTAATTTATTATGAAATTTATTATCTTTATTAGGTGGGGAAAGGGGGCGGAGAGATGGAGTTTTGTGATAAACTGATGCCGTTATATAATAAATAGCATTTTTATACACTTAATTAAGTTTTTTACTCTTAGTTTTTAATTAATTTGAATAATTTAGGAATAATGACATTTTATTATAATTCCTTAAAAAAAATCCTCAACTATAAAGAAAAAATTCTATGTTGTGACCATCCCAAAACTTTCTTCTATATAAATCAAATCGTATGCAATCAAAATTAAATGACAATCAGCCCAATAGCACACAACTCTTTAAAAACTTGAAAAACCTTTGATATTTCGTTTTAAAAACGCTTTATCCACGTTATGTGCTACAAGGGCTATTCCTTCTCGAGATATAGCTATCGCGGAAGTCGTGAAAAACAGAACATAGCAGCGGTACCTTTTGCGTGGTATACATCCACACCTAATAAGCATTTATTTATGCCAAGGTCTAATAGAATATGAAGTTTGATGAAATTCTGTACATTAGTTCTCGAGATATATCTATCGCGGAAGTTGTGAAAAATGTGGCATAACAGCGCCACCTGCTGAACGATTTACACCAAAAACAAATTAAAACCAATTTATGTGAAGGTCTAACTGAATCTGAGGTTTGATTAAATTCCGTATATTAGTTCTTGAGATAGAGTGCCATAAAATTTGAGTCACACAGGCAGGCAGACAGACAGACAGACACATAGACAGGCAAACAAATAGACAGACACACAGGCAAACTCATGGACACTTATTTTCTAAAAACAGACAAATTGTGTTCAGAAGCTTCTAAAATGTATTAACTTGTCGAAAACTGGAAACTGAAAATTTTCACGAATCATATACATTCTTCGTGTAAAGATAAAAGAAAATTAATGTTGAATTGTAAAAATTAAGGGGCGGTATGCTCCTTACCCTCTTCATAAGATTCCGTGATTGCTTTGAAAATAGTTTCGGAATTGAATGCATTTTGCTTCTTTGAAAAAATTGCTGTTTTTAAAAGTAGCTGGCTGCAAGAAAATTTATGGTGTCCGAAATAACTTCGCAATTCACAAAATATGACAGAAAATACAAAATATCTTATAGTCTCATTGCGTGCCTCTTTTGTATTTCTTTCATACAGATTTTCTAAAACTATACATTTTTACTTTCTTCTATCTTCAATAGGAGAAAGTATCGTAACCGAAATCTTTTTCGACTTCCGGTTTTCGACGGATTTACACGTTCTAGAGGTCAGAGATCCCCCAAAACTTGTTTATACAAAATGTCTGTCCATCTGTCCGTCTGTCCGTGCACCGCCATTGTACCGTCGAAAAGTATGTGAAATTATGCATAGAATTGAACCAAATTTTTTGTGTATATTTTTGGCTATGGCCAACAGGTCTTCCTTGAATTTGGAAATGCTCCACTGGAAAGGGGCGCTGTGATAGTGAGTTTTCTATAATTTTCTCGATTTTTCGTAGTTAGATTGCCCATTGGCGGTTCGTGCAGCGACGGGAACTCGCGTACTGCTAAGCCGGTTATTCGCAAACAGCTGGTGTATTACAGAATAACGAACAACTATTGATTTTTAATAAATATCATGATCGATATTAACCCGTTTTTACTCCGATTGATTGACAAGCAGAAAGTTAAGATGAAAATCAAAGTTGGTATAGTATTGAACTAATATAATATTGAAGTATTAACATCTGTAACTATTTTTTGAAATATTAATATGTATGAGATATAAGAAAGTTTTGGGATTGGCACATCCAACTAGTTTAAAGATCCTGATTACAATAAAATCGATAGCATACCAGCCAATATTTTCAATATTACGTGTAAAATTTTTATATGATACTTATTATTGTTCCAGACAGGTACAGAAAAGTCGCAGAGTGTCAACTTGGGCATGAGAATAACATTTCCTGTTTCCTAATTTCCTACCATACATGTAATTCACATTGATGGGAAGAAATTTAGAAGGCATTAATTAAGTTTATCAAATTCGCTATTTTTTAATTCAATTATTATTTTTTTATTAATTTAAACATTTACAATAATTTATTTTTCATTTAAGTAATTACAATTAATATTTTTTTTATTAATTTCGTTTTTAAATTAAATTAACATTTAATTAATAATTATGTACTAGTTGTGATTTCTATGCAAAATACTATTTATTTTATTTATACTATTTATTTGCACATATAACTATATGTTTCTTTTATACGCTATGGAAATAAGTTGGATGGATTTTTTCGTATCAGAAAGATTTATTTCATATGACACGTTACATTATTTTTATATGGAATGTTTCCTTGAGATGTCTATATGTACATTGAACCTTGAAATAGACGGTTTTAAATTAGATTGAGTTTCTTTTATGAGCTACAGAGACAAATTGGATGGAATTTTTCAAAGCAACTTTGAAAGAGGTTTTAGATATGACACATTAGATTATTTTTACGTGGAATGTTTTCTTGAGATGTCTATATGGGGGATTCTCCCAATGTTTTGACTTTCGGGAATAAAAACCTGGTGAAATTAAACTTGCTAAAATAGCATTTTAATCTGATAGACAAATGCCTTAATGATTCAAAAAAAAAAAAAAAAAAAAAAATGGTCAGCAGCGAAATTTTTTTAATTAACTGAGGTTTAAGTTAAACTTGCGAGTTTAATTTTCCTTACCATTTTATTACTATAACTTTCCATTTTCTTCTAAATTTTTACTTATAATGAATTTGCATAGTAGCCACAGGACATTCAAATAAGAAATAATAACAATGTAGTATTTTTAGTACAAAATTTTGGTATAACATTGTCTTAAAGGGGTATTAAAGAAGGGACGGAAGGAAAAAAAAAGGGGGATGGTATAGGAAAAAAGGGACGGTAATGGGGGAAAAAAAGGGATGGTAAGAATGGGACAGGAAAATAAAATTACCACTATTTTTAGGCAAATCATGTTAAGACTAAGTGATAGCCACAATGTTCATTGATTTTTAGAAACAGTTATTTACATTGGATTAAATAGAAAATAATAATTTACCTCGAAAAGTGTAGGAATAAACCTTGGGGACGGTAAGATTAACCAATAAAGCCACGATGCTTGAAACTGGTATTTAAAGGCTGATTTAAATTCTGCAGTAAATTTTCAGTCAAAAAATTTTAGACATTCTTTCTCTGGCATACTTCTGCATGATAAAAAAAACTGGAAAAAATTCTGTGGCTGCATCTGAAGTGATTTTCTGTATAAGTTTAGCAAGAGGGATGGTAAGGAATCTAAAACCCAGGGACAGAGTTCAAAAAATTATATCGACCGTAAAAATGTGCGCAGGTTAATTTTTTGCTTCATATTTATTTATGTAAAACAATTGTTCCATTTTCGGAAAAAAATTACATCGAATTACTTTTATTGAAGTAATTTTATACAGACAGCTCTAAACTTAAAAATCAGCATCAGGGACATGGGACGGTATAGGAGTTTTCCTGGTATTTTGACCCCCAACATCGTCCAAAATTTATTTATCTTGTTAATATTGTTATCAATCATACAATGGATGTTCCCCAGTATATATAAAAAACCCCACAAGAATATGTACTAAAATAAAAATTATTATTCAGGGACATAAAAGTCAAAAGATTGTGAGAATGCCCCATATCTACCATGAATCTTGAAATAGACGGTTTTAAGTTAGAAATTTTATGAGCTATAGAAATAAAATAGATAGAACTTTTCATAACAACTTTGAAAGGGGTATTGCATATCACACCTTAAATTTTTTTTACGGGGAAAGTTTCCTTGAGATTCCATCTACCATGAATCTTGAAATAGACTATTTAAATCAGAATGTATGTTTCTTTTATGAGGTATACAAACGAATTAGATAGAAATTTTCATACAAACTTTGAAGGAAATATCGCATATGACACATTACATTATTTTTGCATGGGATGTTTCCCTGAGATGTCTATATCTACAAACAGAATATTTTAAATCACAATGTAATGTTTATTTTATGAGATATAGAAACAAATTGGAAGGAACTTTTACACCAACTTTGAAGGAGGTATTACATATGACACGTTACATTATTTTTTTGGGATGTATTCTTGAGATGTCTATATCTAGCATGAATTTTGAAATAGACTGTTTTAAATCAGAATAAACTTATAAATTTGTAATTTGAGTAGTGTGCTTTTTCATTCCAATTCCGAACAAAATTAGTATTTAAACTTTGAAAGTTCAAAAAAAAAAAAAAAAAAATCTCCCAATAAAACTGAATAAAATATATAATAGTGCCTTTTTGCTCGGGGAGGCCCTAGGGTTTTTTCCTCTCTCTGCACAGGACGAGTGCCACAATTTTAAACTAAATGTAACTGCCATTTATTTTCAGCTCTGAGAATTTTAGCAATAAAATCCAACCCCCTGAAGTAAATTAAAGCAATATTATTCAGCGACCTTCGGATGCCAGCTTGCAAAATAAGGTTTTATTGAATAACTAGTCTTGGACTTTCCCACACCTTTGTAACCCCCTTTTTCGATTTCGCACGAAAATGAAAAAGGCTCCATACAAACGTCTGGGAAGCAGGCTTTCCATTTTAAATATGGAAGTCCGTTTGTTCAAAAGATATGTTAGTATATTTCTCAGACTTTTAACCTTCTGTCTTTTTCCTGCTTGCCGGGATCTTCTTTTCCTTATATCTTGTCTGAAATCTAAATGCACCTTTTGCGAAAGATTTCGAATTATCACGTTTGGGTATGAATGAGTTAAGGCAAGTCTGTTTTCCTGTGCCTATATATATGTGTGTGAGATAAGAATCCCCAAAATGATAATTCAAATAACATGAGGAGGTTCAATTCCATCCAAGAAACGTCCTTCGTGACCTTTACCAAATAATCGTGGTATATGACTTTACCCTAGTAAAATGGGATGAATGTAATATTCGGGCATAATTGTCTAACAACACAGAACTGAATAAAGGAAGAATAAGTGCAATGAAATACTACACACTTTAATCCCCCCCCCCCCACTTACAGTGCGATAAAAGCTATTTTAAAAGATAGGAATTTTCCTGTTTGGGCTAGGTTAAAATACTTTGACATTAAAACTTTAAACATAAGGAGTGTTTTTTTTTTTTAAGGGAGATAAAAGCTGTTTTAAAAGATATAAATTTTTTCTGTTTGGGGTAAGTTAAAATTCTTTAATATTAAAACTTTAAACATAAAAAGTGTTTCTTTCAAAACGAGGTAAAACCTACTTTAAAAGATAGGAATTTTCCTGTTTAGGCTAAGTTAAAATTCTTTAATATTAAAACTTTAAAATAAGAAGTGTCTTTCTTTTGTTCAATTTTTTTGTTCATTTTTTTTTTTTTTTTTTTTTTTTTTTTTTTTTTTTAAGTAAGATAAAAGCTATTTTAAAATATATGAATTTTTCTAAGATATGAATTTTCCTGTTTGGGCTGAGTTAAAATTCTTTAATATTAAAATTTTAAACATAAGAAATTACCTGGTTTTTAAAATTATAATAAAAAAATTATTTATTTTTATTATTTTTAATTTCTTTGTAATTAAACCAACGTCTTCAACTTGAAGCCAAATTTTACTTCGTACAAATTTTATTTCCTAAAAACTGTAAATTATTTTTCCGAATAAATCCCAAAAAATACTATATTGAATTTTCTCACGAATATTTAAAATGTTATTCATTTCAGTATTCATTTAAAAATCTTATACATTTGTTATTCATTTATTAACAGGCACACTGTAAACTGAAATGTCTGAAATTCAGACACTTAAGTGTCTGAAACGTAGTGTTCAATTTTCAGACGTTTTAAAATGTCTGAAAATTTTAAGACATTTCTTGCGTCTGAATTTCAGACACTTAAGTGTCTGAAACAGGAGTGTTCGATTTTCAGACGTTTTAAAATGTCTTAAAATTTTTAGACACTTCTTGCGTCTGAATTTCAAACATTTCAAATGTCTTAATTGCGGCCATCTTTGAGCCGTTTTTTTTCGCCAATATGAAGTCATCTTTGACCACTTTTCTTTCTAAGCCATATACGCAACCATATTTGACCACATTGAATCATTTTTTTTTTTTTTTATAAATGGGAATAATTTATTACAGGGTTGCCGTCTTTTAGCCAGGCCAAAAAAAGCCCGCCGGTTTTCCGCCTTTTTTTGGTTTTAACCACTTAAAAAAAGCTGGCTTTTATTGAAAAAAGCCGTTTTTTTTTGTTTTTTTTTTTTTAAGTTGGTTTACAGTTAATTTGTTTTAAATTTGGATCAATTAATTTTTAGTACACTTATAAATATTTTCTACTAAAAGAAGTAATGCAATTCTATTAAATTTTGTTAAATAAGTCAAATTTTGTCAAATAAATAATTTCTAGAAGGCAACTGTGAAGGCATCATGTCTGAAGAAAAAAAAAATATATATGTACATAAACACTGAAAAGAATATAAGTTAGGCTCCAAACTGGTGTTTTGAAATTCTATATTACATAGTTCCACATATACTAGACATTTTAAAGATTATATTTAATTAAAGACAAAATGTAGCACATCAAAATGGAAATATTCTTATGTGTCCATATGGAGAGATTAAGTTATAATATGTTAAAAGAGACATTAGAAAGGATGTAATATTTGAGGAGAGTGGTACATAAGTGTATAAAAAATAGAGCATTTAAACAAGATAAAAAAATCTCTAAATAAAATTTTGAAAAGTTTGTTGCTAAACATATTCATCCATATTCTATTCATAATGTTTTTAATAGAGAGAAATGGTGTTTTTATTAATATGACTATATATAATTTTAAATGTTTAGTAGAAATAAAATAAGACTTGTATATTGTACTTGGCTCTTAAAATTATTTAAGTAATAAGACATGTAACTAAGTAACCACCGTCCTCTTTAATTTTATAAAGCAGAAAAATGAAAAAATTGGCAGTTGGTATTGCCCTTTTAAAATTTAACTGACATATTTGCAATTCTGACAACAAATCACTAGCAAAATTATCTAAGTTTTATTCCTGTATTAATGTCCTCATAACTGAGAAATTGGATTACTTATTAAACTCTAAATCAATTAAATGGCATTAAAACTAATTAAAAACGCTTTAAAATATGTAGTTTATAATTACAATGCTTCATTGTATAAAAGCCAATTATGGCCAAAAAGGACCAATTTTGGCCAAAAAAAAGCCGGTTAAAACTAATAAAAGTCACCGGCCTGGTTTTTTTAAATTTTAGCCGGCTTTTTTTGCAACCCTGATTTATTACCATAAAGTAGAGCTGATTGCAGCATGGGAAAACTGGGATGCTTCTCTATATTCTGATTTTAGGGTAGCGCAAATTGGGTACGAAGTTTTCATAAAGCTGATACTTTAAATCAGTTTTGACCTTATGATGATTGTAATCAGTATTTTGTAGTTTTAGAATAGGATAATATATTTATATATTCACCTAAATATGTATTTATGTGATATCATATATGTCCTGAGGTATCAAAAATATTTATTACTTTTAGTGATAACTTCAAATCAATTTTAGTCCAGAGACCTAGTATTCATTCGCCACCCACCCTCACGGCCTTCATATACTGTTAGAAAAAAAAATTAAGCCTATTCGGGACCATCAAATATATATTTGGATAAATATAACCTTTTCTTTCAACTAGTCATGTTCTAAAAGTACAAAATATTTATTAAAATAAGTATAAGATCAAAACAAATTTAAAATATCAGCTTTGTGGAAATTTCATACCAAATTTGGGGGCCCGTAAAGCTAAAGGCCCATAGAAACAGCCCAGTTTGTCCATGCTGCAATCATCTCTGCTTTATGGTAACAAATTATTCCCATTTATGAAAAATGATTCACTCCTTCAGAAAGAATCCCATCCCTGCTTCGTTGTACAATTTTTTTCCGTTTAAATTAGATATTCCCAGTGACTTAGTTCAAGCATTTTTTGCATATTTAATTTCTGTGTTAAATAAAATCTAACACTAGATTTCATAAAATTTGTTGTATATGAGATCCCAACATTAAAAAAAAAAATTGAGTATGAAACTCTTACTTTTTTTTTTTTTAAATCTCCCTTCGTTTTTATTATTTTACTATTTATCATCATCAAGAAATACTGAAACATGGACAGTATGTCTGTTTGACACTTTTTAAACGATAAATAACATAGTAAATATAATTGGAAACAAAAATCCTTCATTTCTGCTCCCCAACGGTGTTTGGAGTGTTTGCAATCACACAAGCAATGGCAGTCGCAAAAGCCATTTCTTATCCACATGATTGGCATATTGTTAACTACATTGAGAAAGAAACCAAATTAAAATTGATATAAAGTACTATCTTGTACTATTTTGTTTATTTTCTTAGTAGAAAGTACAAGTTTCTTTCCTTGAAGTGTGCTTTGAAATATTTTAACGTTTAAATAAAATAATTCAATAATAATAGTATTAATAATAAATTAAAGTTTTTTCTTTCTCAGAATGTTTTAAATTTGTCATACAAATATTACCATCTAAAAAAAAAACAGGCTGGTGTTATGAACTCCTTTTTTTTCTTTAAGCGAGAAAAGAAAAAGAAAGAATTTTGGAAAGATGCTCAAATACAGTAAACTCTCTGTAAGGTGGACTCTGTGTAAGACGGAAATCTGTCTAACTCGGAAAGATTTTCAGGTTCCTGCGAATCCATAGACATAGAGTAAAATTTGTCTAAGGCGGAATATTGTCTACTGCGGAATATTTTCTCGGTCCCGATCGATTCCACCTTAGACAGAATTTACTGTATGTTAAAATTTGCTAAGCAGTCTACGTATATATTGTACAAGAATTTTTAAACAGCCTAGAGTAAAAAGAAAAACAATGAAGAAAAAATCATAGAACCAGTTAATTTTACTCTATATAGCTATACCAGCAAATAGTGGATTAATGACGTGCTCCCGAATCGCCCGCTATTCAGAGGTTTTGCTATATATTCATTTATATGCGCATTCTAAATAAATAAAAAGTTTTTTGTGACAGTGTAGCAATGATGATCTAAATAAATTCTAGGTCCAGCGGTTGACATTAATCAATAATATTCTGCAAAATTACTTTAAATCAAGTTACTCTATTTAATTTGTAGCATCGCAATGTGCATTTATATATATATATATATTTATCATATAAAGACAAAATTTAAATGCAACAAAGATAACATGCGTCGAGATGCTACATTATCAAACACAAACATAAAAAATAGACTTAAAATCCTATTTCATTATCTTTTGAATTAGTTTATTTTTATTATTAATTTTCATGATTTTTTTTGGTACTTTTCGGTTAGCCGGGCGCCAGTGTTATATATATACATATATATATTGTATATATACATACACACATATATATAAATGCAATATGTATGTATATGTATACATATATGTATATATATATATATATGTATATACATATACATATATGTATATATAACAGTGGCGCCCGGCTAACCGAAAAGTAAATTTTTTTTACATTCAGATTTAAAAAAAAATCTTTGAGGTGAAAAGAAACTTTCAAAAATATTTTCCCCCTATAAACATCGTAATAAAAATAATTTATTTAACCATGAATTTTAAAAAAAATGGAATAATGTGAAAAAATATATACGTACACGGAGCAAACATAATCATAAGAATGATCTTCAAAGCACGTTCTTTCACAAAATGTTAAATATCAGCGAAGTTATAATTCACCTATCACACAGTATTAAATCATAAGAAAAGTATCTTCCCCTGTCATGGGCAGAAAATGGGTCTTACTTATACCCATACAATTTTTTTTCTCATATTTTTTTCATTTTTCCGTATAATATTCAACTTGATTTTTTAAATATAATTTTAGCACATATTGCATTAATTATACAGATTTTATCATTTGCTTAAAGTATCTTATAAATGGCTTCGTTTTAAAATTCAACCCCGGGGGACGCGCGCATACCAAGAGTGAGAATGGTTTTTACTTTGTCACCAATAAATACAAATAATATTCGTCACCTTATTTAGTCGCAGACAATTGTTACAAATTCTGCGATAAAATAAGTTGAAGATTACTTAAAAAGAAAAAAAATGGTGACAATTGTAAAAACCATACGTACTATGGGTCTATCAGGCCCGGCGTTAATCCTCCCGGGCTAATATGTTATGTAACACAGTAAATACATAAGTAGCTTTTTATTTTTAAACAAGTTTTCATAAAGATTATTAAAAATAAATAAATAAAAAATAGTATAGTCATTCAGTTGAATACTATAGGGGAGATTTATTTCATATTGGAAAACTAAAACTTATAAACTATTCTGAAATTCATGAAAATTTTTATTCTTATGCTTTCGTGATTTTTTTTCATATTTTTATATCCACTGTATGAAGCGAAACAATATTGATAACATTTTTCATATATTTAAATTTTTTAATATATATAAAAAAAACATTTCCATAATATATATTCTGTGAAAGAGTTAAATGATACTCTTGTAACTTAAAATGAAAAATCATGAGTGCAATTATATCAATAATATAAAGTAAACTGAAATTGCAAAGAAAAATCTTACGCAATATCATTAGATTTTTTTAAATATATTCATTAGTACTGAAAATTATATTCAATCATCAAAATCATCACAAATGAACAAACAAATCTTTTCACACAAAAAAATATTTATTGGATGAAAAAGGCACAAATATGAAAAATTCAAATTAATGTGATAAAAATAATTTAAATATTAAATAAATAATATTAAACATGCAAAGAACGTTCGATACTGTCCGAAAAAAAGTCCTCTAAATTGCAAATTATCATTCTACACAAATCACCTATCACTTACCTTGGCTGGTAATATCCAAAAAATGTAATATCTAAAAGGTAGTTTGACGAAAATACACTTTCACTATAGTATAATGATTAAATGCTATTGTTTAATCATTTTTAATCATTAGATTTTATGTATTATTTTATCCTTTCATATTGAAATTTCTGTATTCTGCATGAAAAAAATGTTTTCACAATGGCACGTTCCGAGCATAAAAATAATTCAAATAAGACGAATTAATACTATTCGGAATAAGCAGCATATTTGCCTTTACAAGTTGTAATAAATAAAGTTTCGTCTGGCATTCAAAAAAGGCAAGCTATAGATACATGTCTTTTTCCAAAAGAAAGTAATACTTGTCACCTTGTCAGCATTTCTTCTAAATTTATAACGCATTTTAATGACTCAGCGACAACGATTTACATGACGAACGATGATTCACAACTGGAGAGATTTCAAATCATTAAAAGTTGTTATCAGCGGGCAATGAAGCATCTTGTAGATAAATAAAACAGAAACTTTTATACATCAAGCAAATTTACTTTACTGCTGTACTACTTTAATTCAGCTTCGCGCCGTTAAAAAATGTCCGTTGCCCGCCAAAACAGTAGTAAACAAACGAACTTTCTGATTGGCTGGCACGTTATAATACTTTCACGATGCGTTTTAGAATCAGTTTTGTATTGAATTTTCATATTTAAATCTTAACTTTCAATAAAAGAAGAATTATTAATTTATAATTCCAGCAAAATTTTGGACTGTTTCATTCCGTATTTTTCCTTATCAAATTGTAAAATAATATACAATCATGTGCGCACGCAAGATTTTCATTAAAAGGCAGTGACGTGTCATATTCGGAAAAGAGCAGAGAGATCGATTGCCAGGAAGAATATTTTTTAGGGGCTTTAGATAATTGTTACCCCAACAAAATCCATGTTACGCCAGTATTAAAGGGGGAGGGGGAAGGCCTCTTTGGTACCCACTTTAAGCATAATCGCCTGAAGATGAGGGGCATTGGGGACTATTGCCCCTTTCTAGATTTTGGTAATTAATTAATTTTTATTTAGATCTAATTGAAAAAAGAATTTATTCTTCCAAGTGACTATAGATTAATTAAGTGCTAGCAGAAAACTGATGTAAAGACTTTGCGTCAGGAAAGGACTCTCTTGTAGAAAACTTTTTAGATTGCGTTTTTTTTTTAACGTTCGTGTATTTTTAATTTATCTTAAATGAGGGGCTCGGGAGAACACAGTCTCCTGACAATAATAATAAAAAAAGAATTTCGGTTCCTTATTTTTAAAAATATTGTAGAAACTTATTTTTGAATATATAATATTTTTTTTACTGCAAATTTTTATTTTCCTTTTTAACTTGATATGTTTCAATATTGTCTTGCACGATGCACTCTGACAAAAAACAAAAAAAAAAAACAAAAAAAAAAACAAAAAAAAAACCTATTTTAGGTTCAAAATCCGTTTTTTAAGAAATGCGGACTAGTCTATGGGACATAGCATATCTGTTTCAAAATATGGCCCTTTCGTACATTTTTTTTTTCTTTTTTGCCTGCGGCCATGTATTTTAGCATCCCGAGATATATATCTTTAATATTTTCAAATATTTAGGCGGGGAGGCAGTCTATTTTTACCGTCCCCCATGTAGGCCAATGAGTGCAAACAATTTTTGAGAAAATTGGTACTTTGTGAAAAGTACGAATTTGTACTTTAATTACTTAACTTAATGCACAAAAAATATTTCAGTTTCGAGACTAGGTAAGCAGACTTGTACAATTGTGATACAAATACAGTCGGACCTCGTTATCCCGACACCCGGTTTTCACGTCACTCCGCTTATCACGTCAGTTTTTCAAAGTCCGATTTTCTGTATATGATTTTAATGTAAATAAACTCCGGATTTTATGTCGTTGAATAATTTTCAACTCCGGATATCCCGACGGTTTAGGAAAATTGTCCATATTTCATAATCCATCGCACGGAAATTAAGCGGTAGAAAATGTCTTAACCAAACGTTTCACAAAAATGTCTAAAATACTCATTGAGATAAATGAGAAACTTTAAATCCTTTGTCTGAATAAATAAACCCACGCACAATGAATGACCCACTTAAGCTCTCTCGTATCAGTCTACTCGTGATCTTTGTTCTGGTCGGTCGGCGCTTTCTTTTGGTTACACGGCGTTTTTCATCTGATTAAAACTGAAGCATTGCATTGCATTGAAATTATCAGAAATGATCTAACATCCATTTCTGAAACAACGAATATTGATTACAATTCATTGTATAATATTGAAAAAAGAATTGTAGGAAGCACATCGAGTGATAAGCAAACCTTAATTCATCAATATTTCATGCAACAATAATAAAAAAAAAGTAATCATAAGTCTGATGTTTATTCTTTTCATTTTTGTTTTTGTGTTTTTTTAGTTTAATAATAATGTTTTATTGCTTGAAACTGAAAAAACAGTTGTGAATTTAAAATTGTCTTAAAAATCTAATTTTGAAAAGTCTCCAGTATAGCTAGCATATATAGTGATACAATTGTACCACAGTCATCACGTATAAAATACAATTACATAAAATTCAGACATTTAAGTGTCTGAATTTCTAAATGTCTTAATTTCAGACATATCACCAATATTCAGACATTTTTTTCAATTCATTTATACCACCATCATAGTAAGACACTTAAGTGTCTTAAATTCAGACATGTATAATGTCTGAAATTTCTTATTCAGACACTTAAGTGTCTGAATTGCTTTTTCAGTCACATATGTGTCTGAATTTAAGACACCTCTATTTGCAGTGCAGGTTCATATTCCACTGTCTACAATTTTCTCCTTATTTCCCAGCTTGATCTTCGTCCCAAAGATGCTCAGTAACACACTATTCCGATTCCACAATCTATATTTATCTGTATTTTTTTGTTTGTTTGTTTGATCAGATTTTTTTCATCTTATTTTATGCAATTTTCTCCTATAAATACATTGTCATATCTATCTCGTTTAAATTTATTACAATTGTCCCATCGATGGTAATTCCTAGAGAAATGTATCGATGAAAACTACTTAATTATTCCGGAGTCTGAACTAAGACAATCATTTTTAAAACCGGAAATTGTATATAATGAAACATGTCTTATTTTTATAAGGTACTGATTAGATTTCATTTTAAAATTATTGATTTAATAAAATTTTCTGTTGAAAACATGTTTGTCTTGGATCAGACTCCGGTATAATTAAGAGATATTGGCATCTATGGAAATGTAGTAACGGAGGCAGTTGATATTTTTCAATTCCTACTATTAGTTCACACTCTCCCTATATTTATTTATTTATTTATTTATTTATATATATATCTTGTTCAAATTTTCAATCGTTAGTAAAATATTTATAATTCATCCTATCAAGATAAAATAATTTTTTTTAAAACTTGTACTGGATGACAATTGATGTTAATACAGTTTTTTCAAATATCAATTAATTAAATTTTAATTAATTAATTTTAGTTTTACATGGGAGACAAAATGGCTGCCATTGGTTATTCAAGCATTTAATGCATCTTCATATCTGTAAGGGGGGTTACTATAGGGGGGGATCCTGTTCTGTCGCCAAATACCGCCAAGTTTGTCGTCAACATGGCGATATATCGCCAAATTTGGCGAGCAAAATGAGTCGCCACATGTGACGCCAACTTGGCGATATCTCTAATATTTCGCCAAATTCCCATAGACTTCCATTGTAAACCTACTTGCTTATAGAAAATCAACAAATTGAGATATTTTAATGCAACAAGAACTAATATTAGCTTAAGGGATTATATTAAATTTTTCTTTGTTGACCTAAGTAGGAATTGACTTTAAAAACAAAATTTTTATATTACTTGTTTCAACGGTGTTTCAGAGAAATAAATATATAAATAGTTTTAAATACAATGGACGAAGCAAACTAAAATAGATAAAAAGCGCATCTTGAAAGAGCCCTGATTATCCGAGTCCCGCTTAACCGAATTTCCGCTTTAACCGCTTTAAATCATGGCCATTTTTTTCCCCATTCTGACCAGAAAATCAGAGTTCTAACTCTTTACGTCTGCTCTTTCATCTTCACCTAAGACTTCCTTTATAATGGCTGTTTCATAATAATAGAAGCCATCAGTCCATCAGAATAAAATGATCTATTCCAAAGGTATAAGTTTGATTGAAAAAAACTATTTAATACTTTGAGCAAAAAGAAGAGGCTACACCTGCAATGTTCACGACACTAATAGAATCACATAGCTGCCAATTTGTACGGCTTTGTTGTCGCTAAAATTTAATACAAATTTTTGCCATATTTAATCGATGACAATTGTTAGATTTCAGCGATTGAATTAGGCAAAATTTACTAGCAAGTTTTAGTGGGAAGAAAAAATCTTAGAAATTTGTAGCTATGCAGTAACGTAATACTGCAAGCTGTACGTAAGGGGGGAAAAAACTGCAGCAAAATTGATATTCAACAAAAAAAAATATATCAAGGGCTTTTTCAAATAAACAATTTCGTTCCCCGTTTTTCTTAAAAGTAACGGAAATGTACATTAAAGAAATGCTACTTAGTACCATAAAAGTTAATGAATTAAGTGAAAATTTATATTTCATCTCCTTAGTTGATGACGATTTGTGTAAATCCGGTTTATCCAAGTTTTTTGCTTATCCGATGTGAGCTTGGTCCATATTAAGTGGGATAATCGGGACTCTACTGTACTACAAAAAATACTTCCTAAAAAAGAAATCTGGGGCAATTTTGATTTTGTTCATCACATGTTTAGAATCTAAGGCAATATCTCTAGTTTTTGGCGTAAGTGTATCTTAGATGGATTTCTTTAGAAGTCGACTTACTGAAATCACTTAATTTATATACCTATATATGTACTATAATGAAATCGTGTCATCACGATAACGACCAAAATACTGAACCAATGAGGATCTAATTGGGGCCGTATATTGATTTTGTCCGTACCATGGCCGAGTTAGTTCGCTAATGTGTCTCTTATAGTTTGTTTGCAAGGAGATACAAAGCAAAACCTGTAAAACTTGTTTGTCATGATAACGTTCGAAATACGGAACCAATTCAAAAATAATTAAAAGAGGTATTTTGAGCTTTCAAAAGTCTTGAATGAGCTCGTTAATCAAATGTATAGCTCTTATAGTTTGTTTACAGAGGCATGCAAAAGCAATATATGCAAAACTTGTCACCAAGTTAACTTCCAAAATACTAATCCAATTCTAATCTGATTGTGGGAGTATATTGATCTTGTCAGTATCGTGGATGAGTTCGTTTATCAATAGCTCTCCTAATTCATTTGCAGGGACACATAATATCAAAACAAGCAAAATTTGTCCTCACGATAACATTCGACATACTGAACCTAGTCAACCTAATTGGGATTGTGTTTTCATCAAGTAATTTGGGTGAGTTCATTAATAAGAGTTTGTTTAGATGGACTCTCATAAGTTTTGAATGGCGTTCATTGAATTAGTTTGGGTTCCAATCGTCTTTAAGAGATAAAAATACATTGCAGCCCAAGAGCAACTTTCAAACATGATTTCAACAAATATTTAGCATTTTTTACATAGTTGCCTTGTACGAGGATTTATCAATAATTTTTTGTCCTTACATAGAAATAATTGAGTGAAATTTATGAAATTGCTACATTTTATTAGTCTTTTTCCATATAGTCACCGCGCACAGTAACACATTTCTGCGAACAGTATTTCAAACAGAGGGGGAGGGTATGTTCCAGGAGGCGGAACAGTAAACAAAAGAGGGGCACTTTTCTAACTTTTGCTGACCCCCTCATGTGACATGTTATTGAAAAGGTCTGTAACCACTTATTTATGTTATGTACCTACCGAGCCCCTTTCCCCAATTTTCCTCCCTCGGGGAGCACTTTTCTAAATTTTGCAGACACCCCTCATACCCCCCCCCCCCCCGCAGGGGGAAAATTAAAGGGTTTGGTTCGGGATATGCATAATAGTAATAAGTGGTCACAGGCCTTTCCAACACTATGTCACATGAAGGAGTCAGCAAAAGTTAGTAATGTGCCCCCCAGTGCCCGCTTTTGGCCTACTATCGCGCCTCCTGGAATACACCCCCCTCTCTTTGAAATACCGTTTGCAGAAATGTGTTACTATACATGGTGACTATTATAAATAAAGACTAATAAAATATCTATCAATTTCATAAATTCCACTCAGTTATTTCAATGTGAGGGCAAAAACTTATCGATATACCCTCGTATCCATTCAAATACGTTTGATAAGACAAATTTAAAATACCCTTCAAATTACATTTCTTGCCAAAATAGGAGAATTTAAAAGGAGTGAGACAAATTTGTTTAATTTGTAATGTTATTGTTAATGCTCTTAATTTATTATGCTGGTCTGTAAAACATGTTTATTGACAAGAAAATGGTTTAAGTGAGAATTGGTAAAGTTATATTTCAGGTTGAGAAAACTATTTAAAAACTAAACTCTTTGGCTATACAATCCATAAAGTATCTGGGCCGACAGTGTCCATTCCTGTTTTCTTGACCCTGAGAAAACTATTTAAGACACTATAAATACTACTTAGAATTGTTTCCGAAAATTAGTGACAGCAAAATAAACTTTGTTTTTATAAATTAAAATCTCAAAAATGTATTAGTTTCTGAGGTTTCAGGAGATAAAGAACGCCTTTTCTGAATAGCGAGTAGCTCGTCAGAGGTTATTTTCGTTTCTGGTTAAATAATATATTTTCACAGATTAAGAAACATACGTATGTCTTTTTTTACAGTATGTATTACAAATAATATACAAGTCATGCGTGTTTTATGCAGATACCCGCAAAAATAAAGCCTCATCGGTGCTATACAGTTATTAGTGCTATTATTCCAGGACATTATTCTTTCGAGACGTTCCTCATCTCTACATATTCTCGAACTTTTGAATGCAAAGACAACAAGTAAAAATTAAATTTAAAAAATCAAAAAACCCGACTGCGTAAAAATCGAACAAATTAATTATTTCTCATCAATGTGAAACTATTTTTTATATTACTTACCTATTTTTTTTATTTACTTGTATTGATGACTTTTAAGTTGTGTTTAATTGTTAGTTCCTATGTATAAACATTGTTTTGATGAGGCTTATAGATGTCTATGAAGGTTAGAGTTGCAGTAAAGCTAGAGATCTTATTTACACGACTTCCAGGTTGTGTAATATTTAAACGGAGCTTTTGACTGTAAAACAGTCAATGAAACATCGTCTTCCTTTTGAAAAACCTATCCAATGATATGCCACTCAATAGGGTGCGTAATTTTTTTTTCGTTTTTACCGCCATTTTGTATTTTACGGCCGCCATTTTGAATTTATAAAAAAACAAAACCTAGCCTATAACGATTGGACGATTAAGACAAATCGATAGAGACATCATTCATTAAAATCTATCCAGCCGCTGGGATGTTTCGAGGTTATAAATAAATCCACATACCCAGATACGCGTCAAACACATAACCCTTCTTGGCAGTAGGGTAAAAATAAAGCCTCATCGGTGCTATAATTGTGCTATATGCTCCAGGACATTATACTTTCGAGACATTCCTCATCTCTATATATTCTCGAACTTTTGAATTCAAAGTCAAAAATTAAGCCTCTCCGGTGCTATATTAGTGCTATATGCTCCAGCACATTATTCTTTTGAGACATTTCTCATCTCTATATATTCTCGAACTTTTGAATACAAAGACGAAATGATTGGCTTTCGCGCGCAATATTTTTTATGCCTGTTATAATAAACACATTTGAAAATGATATATATTTTTTTAATTAATTAGAAATAAATAGCATTAAAAACGATACTTTTATTGTCATTAAATATAAATTAATGATACTGGTTTTATCAAGATTCTAAATCATAAAAGTACAACAAAAAATGACCCACTGGTTATAAAAAATTGTCAGTTGGATGCGCCACTGATAATGACGGTGTTTAGATATCGAAAAAATTCATAGAAAAAAATCTACAAAGGTTTTCATCAAAAATAAATAATGTGCGTGTGGGATGTTAAAAGATTTAAAAAATTCATAAGTTTAACATGATTTAGAATACAACTGTAAAATGATAACTGAAATACCAGTGGCTTCTTAATCCGAGCCTCCTGGTCATAGGCTATAATCAGACCCTATTAAAAAGTGTCACAGAAATCGCAGATCAAAATAAATAAATATCCCCAAATGCGATTTTTTAGATGTAATTATAGCAGACATATATTTGTAGTAATTTATCAAATACACTTTCATATATTTTAAATTGTTTTAAAATGAAACACTATACCGGAAGTTAGCTAAAAATAAAATATGGTACAGATATATACAATATTATATATATATATATATATAATGTTAGATGGAGATTCTTTTAATGGATCTAGAACTATATAGAAGAAAATTTTAATATATAGAACAAAATATTTAAGATTAGAAAGTTCTTTATTATATCACATTATGGAGTCTTTCTTTTGTTGTTTACATATGTGGTTACAATGTTTGTCTGAAATTTTAACTTCACTTAACATTCTCAGCTACTATTCTCATCCCTGCCGTATTCTGAGGTGTATCCTTTCCCTGAAACCGGAAAACACATGTTCGAGAAGATAGAAGATAACACTTTGGGAGAAAGATGCGCGTAAATGACCCTGCTACCACCAAATGATACGAACGTTTTCTCCTTTCTGATGCCTCATCGTGCAGAGATGACAACGCATGATACGTAAGCAGTGGAGAAGGAACTTCCTGTCCGTCAGATGATGGAGAGACCCAGGGTGATTCGTCTTCTTAGCACCACCACTGTGAGTTCCAGATAGGGGAATATTGGTGAATAATGGTGCAATTTTGTGGTATTGGAAGTAACGGGATATAAAGTAGTTGATGTTTACGTAATGAAAAAAAGATATATTAGATTTTGCATAGATTTTTTAAGGGAAGACACGACCTTTGAGTTTGTCGAAACGATAAAAAACATCACAGTTTTCAAAGCACCAAAACACAAATAATATGCAATTACGAACTTTTTTTTCACTTTTTGACTAAAGTATATATTCTTAACTGTATTATCCAGAAAAAAAAAATTGTATATACAAAACTAATATTTAAATTTTAAATTTAAAAATGCATTTCATTGATGCGTGTGCAGTTAGAAAACAATTTTTGAACAAAATAGAATCATAACACACCTACTTCTAAATTCAAACCAAAATATATACAAAAAGTTGTGTTTAAAATTTAATTTTAGCACAAAATAAGAAAAATTTCAAAAGTTTTTTAAATGCAAAAAAAATAAAAAAAAATAAAAAAAAATAAAATAAATAAATAAAATAAAATAAAATAAAAATAAATAAGGAAATAAAAAATAAAATAAAATGGGTGGATTTTTTTTGGTTTTAGCACGAAGACTATAAAGAAATGCATGTTTGGTTTATTTTTTAAAGCTGTAGCTTATGTAATTTGAAAATAACAGTGCGCACAAACTCCAAATTTACTAATCTGAGAAAAAGTGTTTTAAAGTTTCAATATCTATTGACTTTCAATTGTATTCACCGTCTATAAATGATTATAACTCAAGATATAATGCAGATTTTTGAATGTTTTTTTTTTCGCATATTGTTGAGAAAAAAAAAAAAAAAAAAAAAAAAAAAAATCAGAATAAAACAAAAACTGAAAACTGATTTTTTGAAAATTTAAAAGCCCCGTGTCCACTTAATAACTTTCATTACTTAAAATAATATGTACAGTAAAATCTCGTTACAAAGAACCTCTGGGAAACACTGATTAAATTCTCTATACTGAAAAATTTCTTAAAGTGAATATTTTTATAATGAAATACAGTAGAATCTCATTAAAACGATTGTCATTTTAACGAATTTTTCAGTTTAATAAATATTATTTGAATTGTAAAAAGTCCTTCCGGCCAGTGCCGGGAGGAAGAGGTAGCTTTCATATTCCTTATTTTAAAAAAGCCAATTTATATTATTCAAACACACGAAGCTCAATTAAGTGGAAACCGAATGTAGGAGATTCAATACTAATTTTTATCAATACTAATTTTTATCAATTGATCATTATGAATGAGAATTTCGCGAAATTAGTCAGCTTTATCCAAGCTGCTTTTATTTAAAGTAACTTATATTTGGCTGCCAAATTCGGCGATTTCTTAAAGTGCCTGCCATTTTAAGACAACATGGTGGATGAGGCTAACCAGTGAACTTGGTCGAGACCTTAGTAATTGCTGTGCACATGCTCACTCACATCGGAATCGGTTGATATATACGAGTGCTGTCGCAGGCAAAAAATCAGATTTTTCAAAATGTCACCCACGTTAGAAATTGAAACTGCTATATCTGAGACATTTTTTAAGATAAAGACAAACAAAAAATGCTCCTGAATCCTTATATCAAGGTCAAACACTTAAGAAAGAAACCTTTTTCAATTTCTAATTTTTTTGCACCTCACTTTAAATATATATATTTTTTAATTTAATGGCCGCCATTTTGAAACAAGATGGCTGATGAAGCTGGCCAGCAAACTTGGTCGAGATATTGATGTATACTATCCACATGCCTTCTTCCATCGAAATAGGCGAATACGTGTGGTATCGCGAGACAAATACAAGATCGTTTCAAAGTGTTAGCCATGATAGAAATTCAAAGTGCTATAATTCAACCACTTTTTAAGATATAAACAAAAGAACAAATTTTCAGAAACAAAAACTGCTCCAGAATCTTTGTATCAAGGCTAAACACATAAAAAAAATCTTTTTCATTTTCCAATTTTTTAATACCTCATTTTAAATTTTAAATTACATTTTTTTTTAAAAAATGGCAACCCTTTTGAAACAAGATGGCGAATGAAGCTGGCCAACGAACTCGGTCGAGACATTGGTATGTACTATGTACAGACCAAGTTACATTCAAATCGGTTCATAAATACGCCTGTTATCGCGTGACAAAAATCAGGTCGTTTTAAAATGTCAGCCACAATAGAAATTCAAAATGTTATAATTCAGCTATTTTTTTAGATATAGACGAAACAAAACCTGTTCCGAAATCTTTGTATTAAGGTCAAACACATACGAAAAAACTCTTTTTCATTTTTCAATTTTTTGGTATCTCATTTTAAATTTAATTTTTTTAAAAAAATTTTAAATGGCCGCCATTTTGAAACAAGATGGCGGATGAAGCTGGCCAACGAACTCGGTTGAGTTATTTGTATGTACTATGTACACACCAAGGTACATCCAAATCGGTTTATAAATACGTCTGTTATCACGTGGCAAAAATCAGGGCGTTTCAAAATGTCAGCCACACTAGAAATTCAAAATGCTATAACTCAGCCATTTTTTAAGGTATGGACGAAACAAAAACTGCTCCCGAATCTTTTTATTGAAGTCAAACACATAAGAAAAAAATATTTTTTCAATTTTCAATTTTTTGGTACCACATTTCAAATTTAAATTTTTCTTAAAATTTTAAATGGCCGCCATTTTTAAACAAAATGGCGGATGAAGCTGGCCAACGAACTCGGTCGAGACATTGGTCTGTACTATGGATAAACGAAGTTACATCCAAATCGGTTCATAAATACTCCTTTTATCGCGTGACAAAGTTCAGGACGTTTCAAAATGTTAGCTTCGCTAGAAATTCAAAATGCTATAACTCAGCCATTTTTTAAGATATAGACAAAACAAAAACTGCTGCGGAGTCTTTGTATAAAGGTCAAATACATAAGAAAAAAATATTTTTCCATTTTCAATTTTTTGGTACCACATTTCACATTTAAAATTTTTTTAAAATATTTAAATGGCCGCCATTTTGAAACAAAATGGCGGATGAAGCTGGCCAACGAACTCGGTCGAGACATTGGTATGTACTATGTACACACCGAATTACATCCAAATCGGTTCATAAATACGAGAGTTACAGTGTGACATAGGTCAGATATATATATATATATATATATATATATATATATATAACAATTTTGAACGGAGGGTGGTTTCGGGGTCTGGGGGTCATGATCGATGAAAATATATCAAAATTTTTTGAAATCGCTTTCCTCCGAACGGCTGCAATAGGTAGCTTTTTGTAAAGAAAGCTACCTAAAAAAGGAAAGAAAAAATCGTATTACCCTATTTCATTATAAAAACATTCACTTTAACGAATTTTTCAGTATACCGAATTTAATCAGTGCTTCCCAGAGATTCGTTCTCACGAGATTTTACTATAGGATAATATTTAATATTATTTAATTTTAATTTAATAATAATTAAATTAAATTAAATTCGTTAAAGCGACATTCATTGTAATGAGGTTCTGCTGTATATATCAATAATTTAAAAAATAACTGCTTTATAGGTAAAATTTATTTATGTGCCAGAGTAGCAAAGGTTCGTAAATATTTTTAAATTTATCCATTTAAATAAAATTTAAAAATATTTACGAACCTTGGTTACTCTGCCGCATAAATATTTTTTACCGATAAAGCAGTTATCTTTTTAATTATTTCTTTATATACAGTATAATCTCATTCTAACTAATGTCACTTCAACGAATTTTTCAGTTTAACAAATATTATTTGAACTGTTAAGAAAAATCTTATTACCATATTTCATTATAAAAATATTAACTTTAACGAATTTTTCAGTATAGCAAATTTAATCAATACTTCCCAGAGATTCGTTCTCACGAGATTTTACTATAGGATAATATTTAATAATATTTAAATTTAATTTAATAATAATTAAATTAAATTAAATTAAATTCGTTAAAGTGATATTCATTGAAATGAGATTCTACTGTATATATCAATAATTAAAAAAATAACTGTTTTATCGGTAAAATGTATTTATGTGCCAGAGTAGCAAAGGTTCGTAAATATTTTAAAATTTATCCATTTAAATAAAATTTAAAAACATTTACGAACCTTGGTTACTGTGTCACATAAATAAATTTTACAGATAAAGCAGTTATTTTTATTATATTTATTTATATATTACAGTATAATCTCATTATAACTAATCTCACTTTAACGAATTTTTCAGTTTAGCAAATATTATTTCAACTGTTAAGAAAAATCCTATTACCGTATTTCATTATTAAAAAAATAACTTTAACAAATATTTCAGTATAGCGAATTTAATCAGTGCTTCCCAGAGATTCGTTCTCACAAGATTTTACTGTAGGATAATAGGATTTTTTTTAAACAATTCAAATAATTTATGTTAAACTAAAAAAATTTGTTAAAGTGACATTAGTTGTAATGAGATTATACTGTATATATAAATAATAAAAAAATAGCTGCTTTATCGGTAAAATGTATTTATATTTTTAAATTTTATTTAAATAGATATATTTTGCTCCCGCTGGTACGTGAATAACATCTGAAGTTGAGGCCGGTTTTTAATGTTTTGAATTCTCAATATCTTTCTATTTCTTCCTTTTTCTCTTCCCATAGTCAATCTGCTGATCTTTCGGTAAAAAAAATTAAATAAAATTAAATTAAGTTCGTTAAAGTGACATTCGCTGTAATGAGACTCTACTGTATATATTAAACTTTAAAATATTTTCTTTATCGGTAAAATTTATTTATATTTTAAAATTTTATTTAAATGGATATATTTTGCTCCCGCTGGTACGTCAATAAAATCTGAAGATGAGGGCGGTTTTTAATGTTTTGAATTCGCAATCTCTTTCTATTTCTTCTTTTTTCTCTTTCCATAGTCAATCTGCTGATCTTTCGTTAAAAAAATTTTTAAATTAAACTAAATTAAATTCGTTAAAGTGACATTCGCTGTAATGAGACTCTACTGTATATATCAATAATTAAAAAATAACTGCTTTATCGGTAAAATTTATTTATATATTTAAATTTTATTTAAATTTATATATTTTGCTCACGCCGGTGCGTCAATAAAATCTGAAGATGAGGCCGGTTTTTAATGTTTTGAATTCGCAATCTGTTTCTATTTCTTCCTTTTTCTTTTTCCACAATCAATCTGCTGATCTTTCGTTAAAAAAAACTTTAATTAAATTAAATTAAATTCGTTAAAGTGACATTCGCTGTAATGAGACTCTACTGTATATATCAATAATTAAAAAATAACTGCTTTATCGGTAAAATTTATTTATATTTTAATATTTTATTTAAATTTATATATTTTGCTCCCGCTGGTGCGTCAATAAAATCTGAAGATGAGGCCGGTTTTTAATGTTTTGAATTCGCAATATCTTTCTATTTCTTCCTTTTTCTCTTCAAAATAGTGAATCTGCTAATCTTTCGTTAAAAAAAATTAAATTAAATTAAATTAAATTCGTTAAAGTGACATTCGTTGTAAGACTCTACTCTCTATATCAATAATTAAAAAATAACTACTTTATCGTAAAATTTATTTATATTTTTAAATTTTATTTAAATTTATATATTTTGCTCCCACTGGTGCGTCAATAAAATCTGAAGATGAGGCCGGTTTTTAATGATTTGAATTCGTAATCTCTTTCTATTTCTTCCTTTTTCTCTTCCCATAGTCAATCTGCTAATCTTTCGTTAAAAAAAATTTAAATTAAATTAAATTAAATTCGTTAAAGTGACATTTGCTGTAATGAGACTCTACTGTATATATCAATAATTAAAAAATATTTGCTTTATCGGTAAAATTTATTTATATTTTTAAATTTTATTTAAATGGATATATTTTGCTCCCACTGGTGCGTCAATAAAATCTGAAGATGAGGCCGGTTTTTAATGTTTTGAATTAGCAATCTCTTTCCATTTCTTCTTTTTTCTCTTTCCACAATCAATCTGCTGATCTTTCGTTAAAATTTTTTTAATTAAATTATATTAAATTCGTTAAAGTGACATTCGCTGTAATGAGACTCTACTGTATATATCAATAATTAAAAAATAACTGCTTTACCGGCAAAATTTATTTATATTTTTAAATTTTATTTAAATTTATATATTTTGCTCCTGCTGGTGCGTCAATAAAATCTGAAGATGAGGCCGGTTTTTAATGTTTTGAATTCGCAATCTCTTTCTATTTCTTCTTTTTTTCTCTTTCCATAGTCAATCTGCTGATCTTTCGTTAAACAAAATTTAAATTAAATTAAATTAAATTCGTTAAAGTGACGCTCGTTGTAATGAGACTCTACTGTATATATCAATAATTAAAAAATAACTACTTTATCGGTAAAATTTATTTATGTGCCAGAGTAACCAAGGTTCGTATATATTTTAAAATTTTATTTAAATGGATATATTTTGCTCCCGCTGGTTCGTCAATAAAATCTGAAGATGAGGCCGGTTTTTAATGTTTTGAATTCGCAATCTCTTTCTATTTCTTAATTTTTCTCTTTCCATAGTCAATCTGCTGATCTTTCGTTAAAAAAAATTTAAATTAAATTAAATTAAATTCGTTAAAGTGACATTCGCTGTAATCTACTCTACTGTATATATCAATAATTAAAAAATAACTGCTTTATCGGTAAAATTTATTTATATTTTAAAATTTTATTTAAATGGATATATTTTGCTCCCGCTGGTGCGTCAATAAAATCTGAAGATGAGGCTGGTTTTTAATGTTTTGAATTCGCAATCTCTTTCTATTTCTTCCTTTTTCTCTTTTCACAATCAATCTGCTGATCTTTCGTTAAAATTTTTTTTAATTAAATTAAATTAAATTCTTTAAAGTAACATTCGCTGTAATGATATTCTACTGTATATATCAATAATTAAAAAAAAATAATAACTGCTTTATCGGTAAAATGTATTTATATTTTTAAATTTTATTCAAATTTATATATTTTGCTCCCGCTAGTGCGTCAATAAAATCTGAAGATGAGGTCGGTTTTTAATGTTTTGAATTCGCAATCTCTTTCTATTTTTTCTTTTTTCTCTTTCCATAGTCAATCTGCTGATCTTTCGTTAAATAAAATTTAAATTAAATTAAATGAAATTCGTTAAAATGACATTCGTTGTAATGAGACTCTACTGTACACTGTAAAAAAAAATCTGTAAAGTTACTAAAGTTTTTCTAGGAAACTGGGATTCCAAGAAATTTTTATGTAACGGCAACAAGAAAAAATCCTGTAACAGCGTATGTTACAGGAATTTTTCTTGTTGCCGTTACATAAAGATTTCTTGGAATCCCAGTTTCCTAGAAAAACTTTAGTAACTTTACAGATTTTTTTTTACAGTGTATATATCAATAATTAAAAAATAACTACTTTATCGGTAAAATTTATTTATGTGTCAGAGTAACCAAGGTTCGTAAATATTTTAAAATTTTATTTAAATGGATATATTTTGCTCCCGCTGGTGCGTCAATAAATTCTGAAGATGAGGCCGGTTTTTAATGTTTTGAATTCGCAATCTGTTTCTATTTCTTCCTTTTTCTCTTTCCACAATCAATTTGCTGAACTTTCGTTAAAATGTTTTTTAATTAAATTAAATTAAATTTGTTAAAGTGACATTAGCTGTAATGAGACTCTACTGTTTATATCAATAATTTTTATAGGTAAATTTATTTATATTTTCAAATTTTATTTAAATTTATATATTTTGCTCCCGCTGGTGCGTCAATAAAATCTGAAGATGAGGCCGGTTTTTAATGTTTTGAATTCGCAATCTCTTTCTATTTCTTTCTTTTTCTCTTCCCATAGTCAATCTGCTAATCTTTCGTTAAAAAAAAAAAATTAAATCATATTAAATTAAATTCGTTAAAGTGACATTCGTTGTAATGAGACTCTACTGTATATATCAATAATTAAAAAATGACTACTTTATCGGAAAAATTTATTTATATGCCAGAGTAACCAAGGTTCGTAAATATTTTAGAATTTTATTTAAATGGATATATTTTGCTTCCGCTGGTGCGTCAATAAAATCTGAAGATGAGGCAGATTTTTAATGTTTTGAATTCGCAATTTCTTTCTATTTTTTTCTTTTCCACTTTCCATAATCAATCTGCCTTCCCTTTTCCCCGTGATCATGGTTTCTTCCAGTCTTATGAAACATGTTAGTAATGAAAAAAATATTAGATTTTAGATAGATTTTTTAATGATTTTTATTACTTAAAAAGTAAAAACAATTAAAAAATAACTGCTTTATCGGTAAAATTTATTTATTCGTCAGAGTAGCGAAGGTTGATGAATTTTTTTTTATTTTGTTTTAATGGATATATTTTGCTTCCGCTGGTGCGTCATTAAAATCTGAAGATGAGGCAGACTTTCAATGTTTTGAATTTACAATCTCTTTCTAGTTTTTTCTCGTCCTCTTATTATAGTCAATGTGCCTATCCCTTTCCCCATGATCGTGGTTTCTTTCAGTCTTATGAAGTAGCATGTATACATCTCTCTCTTTTCATTGTTATACTGTAGTAGATGAGTACGTAAAAACTTAAATGATTTTTCAAAATTAATTTTTCAACTAATTTTCACAAATGCTGGGTTTATTTGTGTCTCATGTTTCGCAGCAGCATTGTGTGCTCATTAAGATTATTCCTTCTTGTGTTGCAGTTGCAGCCTTACCAACATATGTGAGTAAGAGATGCTAAGCTGGGTATCGTCCTTGTAGCTTAAATGGTAGAGCGCTATTCCAAGGGTTCCGGGTTCGATTCCCGGTTTGGTCATTTTTCACTCTATTGGTTCTACGCTTAGCTAGCAATGTGATAAATCATGTATTAAATATTCAACTTAAATGATATTATGCCTTTTATTAAATCCAGAACCGTGCATAGGCGAAAACCATTTTTAAAAATTCAAAACTCTAATTTTTTTTTTTTTAACCTTTAATATATACTTTTAAATTGCCCATTAACAACACGGAAAAGATTTTTCATATTAAATATAACAATTATGTATTCAAATAAACAGTTAAAATTTATTGAAAGCTATATTTCCTTATTAACCTCATGCCGAAGGTTAACAGCCAAAGAAATTGCCATAGAATTTGCTACTTATAGCAGCCTTTTTTATTCTGAATATTTCAGTGTTTAACCACTTAATTCGATTTTATGGCTGTTAAATTTGTTTGTTATTAGTATTTAATTAATTTATTTATTGATAACGTTTTAATTTTGTTATGAATATTAGCCGGAAACAAATGTTGAGCTATTTATATTGTGCAAACAAGTGCAAACGGGTTCATATTGAGTACTCGTGCCACATGCGATAGTTAAAGATTTAAAGAAAAATCCATGCTTCTTGAAAATTACTTTAAAAACAACAAAAAAGCCAATAAATTGAAATACAAACAAATTACATTTGAAAGTACATTCCCCCCCTATTCGACAGTGTAAAAATTAAAATTATGTGATATTTAGCAGAAATTAATTCTTCGAAAAAAAAAAAAAGAAATGGATTATTTAGATCGTTAACACCATCGATATGACGCCAGCGTTATTCACGGGAATGTATTTGCGTTATAATATAGATTTTAATTCATTGCTGATGGATTATTGTTTTATTTTTATTTTTTTAGTTCACAGGCAATCAAAGCCTGAGAGCTAATGTGAACGCAGGTTCTGTTTGTACGCACGTAACGCGACAACTCTTGATAGAAAAATCCGATTTGCTTCGAATTTTTTTCTAGGTTCATTCTCATAAGGCGCTTCACTGATTAGTTTTGGGGGTTCATTGGTTAAGTATAAAGGGGGGTTATGGGGGCTAATCCCCTCCATAATTTAGATAAATGGGTTTTCCATGCAAAATTATCAGATTTGCTTCAATTTTGGTATACCCGTTAATTCTGATAAGGCACTTCCCTGATTAGATTTGGCGGTTCATTGTTTAAGTACAAAGGGGGGGATCGGGGGTAATACCCCCTTAATTTCGATAAATGGGTTTTCTTATCCGATTTGCTTCAAATTTGGTATACCGATTTATTATGATAAGGTGCTTAGCTGATTAGATTTGGAGGTTTATTGTTTAAGTATAAAGGAAGATGGGAGGGGGGGGGGGAATACCCCCTTAATTTAGGTAAATGGGTTTTCTTATTCGATTTGCTTGAAATTTGTTATACCTGTTTATTATGATAAGGCGCTTCTCTGATTAGATTTGGAGGTTCATTGGTTAAATATAAAGGGAGGAACGGGGGCCAATACCTCACTTAATTTAGATAAATGGGGTTTTTCTATCCGATTTGCTACAAATTTGGTATACCGGTTTATTCTGATAAGGCGCTTCCCCGATGAGATTTGGAGGCTCATTTGTTAACCCTTAAATGCCAGGTGTTGCTTTTCGGCAACATACCCAATTTAGGTTCTAAAATACTATTAGAATAATATTCAAGCTATAATGCCTAATGTTGCCAATAAAATACATTCTGAAAATATTATTAAATCGATTTTCAACATGTAGATGGCAACACTTGTGCTGTTTAAGAGTAAAGATAGATTTATTTTTTCAATTGTTGCTACTTCTTCTTTTTGCTTTGTTTGGAAGCTTGAGAAATACCATATTTTGTTCTGCAGTGAGCAAGTAAAATTTATTTCTTATAATAGTTCCTAAAATTCTTGCGTATTTAATATTATAAAATTTTATCAAGGAAAATTATTTTTTCAATTAAAGACCAGTACTGCCGATTATTAACGAACTGTTTTTTAGCCGTAAACCATACTTAAAACAAAATATGATTTTTTAAAGTATTTTTCCCATGATTTATTTAAAAAATGAAAGCCGAAAAACATTATTACAATGATTTTTGAAAAATCAGGCATTTAAGGGTTAAGTATAAAGATGTGAAACGGGGGGGGGGGGGGGGGTGGAGGGGGGTAATCCCCCCTTAATTTATTTTTCGAAAGGCATTATTCTTTGAAGTAAGAGTATAATATACAATAAGTGTGAATAGACTGTGAGCTAAATGCCATCAGTTTAACTGGGCACTTTCCTTTTTTATTTAAATCCTGATTCAACTGAATAAGTATGCATTTAAATTAGGGAATTATAGTTATAATCGTCCTACATTTTTGCTAATAATGCTTTTTTTTTTTTTTTTTTTTTAAAGTAATTTTATAAGTTTAGATTTATGTATTAGTTTTTAGTTTTTATAAGTTTATTTTAATGGGTACTGGTTGATGAATCCCATCTCCTCATTTAAGAGGCTACTTCAGTCAAGTGAGAAGACCCGTTCGCTAATGCTAATCCTATGGAAGAAATTTATAACGATATCTCGGTTGCATTTCAATATTTTTAAATGATTTTTTTTGCACTGGATAGCACTAGATCGATCTGTATAAAGGCCGTTTTTTACGTTTTCTATTTTGTTCACAGATATTTTTAATGAGGATACTTTCATTTTCGGAACCGGTTTTGAAACTGAAAGCATCCTCATAAAAAAAGTTTGTAATCAAAATCGAACAAGTAAAAAACGGCCTGCATATAGATCGATCTCAGCTATCCAATGCAAAAAAAATCATTTAAAAATATTGAAATGCAAACCGAGATATCGTTATAAATTTCTTCCATAGGATTAGCATTAGCGAACGGGTCTTTTCATTTGACTGAAGTAGCCTCTTAATGAAATGATGTACTTAATAAAAAGGAGTTATTAATTAATAATATAAATGTGCTTTATATTCACCTAAATTTGCACAAATGAGTAGGACTATTTTGGGCAAATCTCAAAACATAAAATTTAAAACGACACCAGTGCACCAGCCACTAAACATTGGAACAATGATCCAAACATAGATTTTTTTGTATATTTAAGTAATGAGAATGACCCAGGACCCAGCTACCACCAAATGATAGAAATGTTTTTCTCTTCTACGTGGTACCCACGGAGTAAAAGAGTCTTTTACTCCGTGGTGGTACCCCATCGTCTCAAGATGACAGCGAATGATACGTGAGCAGAGGAGAGAGAACTTCCTGTCCGTCAGATGATGGAGAACCTCAGAGTAATTTGTCTTCTAAGCATCCCCCTCCCCACATCTCTGTGAGTCCTAATGTCTGAGAACGCGAGATTTTTCCTAAACAAACTGTTTCTACTATCCCAGAAAAAGGATTTCATTTCAAGCCGCGGTATATTGTATTATTTGCGCTTTTATTTATTTATTTATTTTTTTTATTTTTTATTAATTTTATCCATACAGAAGCTAGAAAATGGCGGGGGGACGTGTGAGTTTTTTTTTAGGTAGATATTTATTTTATTTGAATGCGAATAATAAAGGTAATTGTAATGGTTAAGTAAAAAATAACATTTTAAGGTATCTATCTACATTAAAAAGGCTGTTGTGGTGAAAAATTTCGATTTTTTTTAAATTGTTTTATTTGAAAGAGCAATGTTTACTGTACCAAACCTGTTTTAATTTTATTCCTACGATTACTAGAAAAGCAAATGTGGACAATTTAATAAACGGGGAGTAATGAGTCAACTACTGGAAGTGGGCATGGGAAGGCCAGGAGAAATGTGAACAATGTTTCTATGCATGATTTTCTGACTTTATTTTACACAAAAACACTAATAACCCTTAATTGACAGATCTAGATTAATTTTATAGATAAAAAATCTTTAAATGCGATTTCTGGACAATCAATTTTCCCATTATTTCCATGTTCGATAAATTCCATTACATAAAATGTTTTTACCATGTTTCAGAGAAATTTTGTCCGAATGCTTACCATATGACTCACTATGTTTCTGATCTAGAATGTATGCTCTATTTCATAATGTAATTATTTTATAGGTACTCGAATATAAAACAAATAATAATTATTTTTATAATATATATATATATATAACCATAATATATAACAAATCGTCATCGATTTCCAATAATTGAAATTAATATTTATAATATAGCAAATATTCATAACTCAGACATTTTACAGAATAGAGTATATATATATATTGACGTATTTTGAAATATTTCAGTTAATTTTAAAGATATTGTAAAACTCCTAGTTCAGTGCACAGATACGTGTAATAGTAGTACTATGTAGTAGAGAGATTAAAATATATTTAGTTAAATTAAGTGTAGGGGAGACCGGGGCTAGTTGGCTACAGGGTAAGTAGGCGCAGTCCTCATAAATCGCCTGTTTGCGGATAGATTGCGCAACTAGTCACAGAGTACCTTTCTTCTTGCTTTTTACAATCCTCATTGTAGTTTTGCAGCGTAACCTATACTGTAAAAAAAAAAAAAAAAAAAAAAAAAAAAAAAGGATTAAAAAACGGAAATACTACTGGCAATCTAGACGCCAGTACCATTTCCGTTTTTTTACGGGAATTTTTACCCATAAATTACAGAAAATTTTCCGTTTTTCTGATCAAAAACGGAAATGTTTCTGTAATTTATGGGTAAAATTTCCCGTAAAGAAACGGAAATAGTACTGGCGTCTAGATTGCCAGTAGCATTTCCGTTTTTTAGTCCGTTTTTTTTTCAGTGTACGTGCAGTGGGCATTTATTACGATTTTTCTGTTTTTTGCACTCATAAGTGATTTTTTGTTGCTTCATTCTTTTTCTACTTTCTAATACTTATCTTAATAAATTGCGATTTAACTTGTGCAGTTTTTCTTAGTGTATGATTAACTGTACCTACCCCATATGTAATTTACTTGGATTATTTATGCTTAGATGATTACGTGTCCGTTTTGTGAAGAAATTTATTATGGGGCTAGTAGGCGCATTGAACACGGGACAAGTTGGCTCGGTGTTTGGTGTGTGCTGGTAGCTTGAAAAACAGCAAACAACGAGAAAAGTGATTGCAATCCAAGATTTTGGGCACACGAGGCTTTCCCAAACGAAGACACTCGATTTTATATTTGTGACAACCGTAACTCTGATGATGATATAGAGTAGGATAGAAGTTACTCAATATTAATGCTTTATTCATTATTTTTATGTCTGTATAATTTAGAATTTACATTGTACGGCTATAACGCCTTTGTTTAAACTTACTGGTAATAATGAAATTGATTTCGCTTAACTGCGTGTCTTATTCGAATTTTTATAAAGCGTGGGCCAACTTACCCCATAGGTATAGGCAACTTGTCCCGTGACGGGGTAGGTTGGCGCACAATTTTCCTTTTACTTTAGGAACCCGCTAAACATAAACTACAAAAGCTGCAAACTCAAAACTCCGGGTATTTATAGCCCAATGCCTGTTCTTTAAAAGTACAGTTAAAATTTCATAAAAAAACTTAAACAAAAAATTAATAAAAATCAATAACTAAAAACTGCGCCTACTAGCCCCGGTCTCCCCTACGCTGCCTGGCGAAAGCATGAAATTTTGTTAAAAAAAATGGCAAAAAAAGAAAAAAAAACTTTTGAAAATGTTATGAAGTTGTCGCTAGGATTTTATTATTTTTTTTTCATCATTCTGTGTCACAATTTAACCGAGAATATGTATATTTATTCAATAATGTACAAAAAGAAAAAAAAAACTGTAATGTAGGCAGATACTAGCAAAGTGTATAGGGAAAGATAATCAACACCATACAATTTATTATAAAACGTGTACTCATTTAAATTTCATAATTGTGAAATAATTATTTAAAAGTAAATTTATGATTATCATATATAATTTTTTAATAGATATTTTAAAGTAATTATTAAAATCAATAATGGTTATTTTAGTAAGTACCTTATTTGATTTTTTTTTTTTTACTCAATCCTCTTGTAAATTTTGGTGCAAGGGGGCCCCCGTAAGCATCTGTGTTCAGGTCCCCAAAATTTGTAAATCGGTCCCTGTAACTACCATATGGTTTAGAAGAATAAAATTTTATCATCTTTTACAACTGTTTATTCAAATGTCATTAAAGGCTGTTACACTTATTTGTTGAGATTTTCATCGATTAAGAACAAGCACAGGATTCCAAGGTGCGTCTCATAAAATGATAATGCAGTATCCTGATTTTTCAAAGGTATCAATGATCGACAGGTGTGATCGTGTGCCGCGTATTTGCCGAAATCCTTCATCCTCTATCACCGTCAGACAATTTGTCTGCTAGTTGCAGTCACCAACTTCATTGACATAATCTTATCCCCCCCTCCTTTGTTTTGAACACTTTTGCAGTTTACATTGCCCACTAATCACTGGGAGGTAAACATAACAGGTGCAATAACTTTTTGGGCATACTGTAGAATTTCGATTATTATATTGATTTCTGTGAATATATTTTATCATCATTTTATAAATATTTATTTGAAATCTTGTGTCATTAGTGGCCTTTACATTTTTTATTGGGATTCTTATCGACTGAGAATAACATGGGTGCCGGCAGGAGGAAATCCAGAAAGGGGCAAGATTTTAGAACAGATGTACCTGCGGTCAGCAGCCTTCAATGTTTATTATTATTATTATTATTATTATTATTATTATTATTATTATTATTAATATTATTTTATTTTATTTTATTTTATTTTATTTTTTTAAGGGAGAACATAATGTAATAAACTAAAAACTTTTTTGTCCGAAACCCCGTGTAAGGCAATTTTGGAAACATATAAACATAAAAAAACAATATAGAAATTTAACAATTAAATATGATCAAAAATTCAATTTCTACCAGCATTTTTTAAAGGAAAATTGAAACAAAAATAATTTCTTCCCTCTCCCTTTTTCTTATGGCTGCCTAAGTTTTACAGTAAGTAACAGCTACTCCCAGACAGAGCGTAAAGTTGGCGTAGACTTGGAAGCCCAAGAAATGTCTAAACTGTTCAACTGTTCAACGCCACGTTTAAGATAAAATTTAAACGAAAAGTAGAAAGAAAAACATAATTAAAAATTGATTTCCACACGGAAGTTTCGAGGGGGGGGGGGGATCTTGCCCCCTTAATGAAAGTTTCTTACTTCAGCTTTATTTTAGTGTTTATTTTAAGGCTGTTCCGAAATCCAAATGAGCTACTTTCTGACACATTTCTGAATTCATTTTTGTTCAGAAACGCATAAAATTAGCAGGCGTTCCAGAAACTATGTAATGGAATAGTGTTTTGTATTTTTAGTAAAAGCAGAAGACCTTTCAGAAAATACTGTTAAAGTGGGCGTTTTGAACCCAATTCCCGACACGGCAGCGAGAAAAAGCGGAAAAACTTGTCGTCGTGTGACAAGAATTACTTATAACCCGATAAGTAATTTTTTTCTCAAAAGAAAAAAATGGAAAACGCTGTTCGATTCTAAATCGCTTCAATGGTCAGGCCTGCCAGTTTTATGCTTTTGCGTTTAAAAATGAATCAGAAAATGTGTCAGAAAGTTTCGTGTTGTTTAGCAAGGGAATTTGAGAACCACCTTTAAGTCACTTGAAAATAATACATTATTCTATAGTTTTTCAAACCTCAGAGAAATAAAAAAATTAGTAAATTAAATTTCAAAATGCAATTTCCTTCCCTCGCTTCATCCCCTTTTTTAACAGCACGCATGGATAATAAATACATCGTTTTCCAGGTGCACCTTTTAAAATGTAATGTCCTGATTTTTCATCCCGAAGGTATCAATGATCGACAGGTGTGATCGTGTGCCGCGTATTTGCCGAAACCCTTCATCCCATATCACCGTTAGACATTCTGACTGCTGGTTGCAATCAGCCCATGGCACGCGCCCCGTCTCCTCTCACTTTCCTTATCTCGGGTACTTTACCTGTTATTGACACATCTACAAGACTTTCGAAGAATTAACCAACTTCGAGTGTTGTTTTAGAAGAAAATCCAAGGGCGTGTCAAGGTAGCGAGCTGAGTGGAAATTAAGCGGTTCGAAAGTTTTTAATTGGACTATTATAATAAATATGATTTTACTTCCGTCGCAATTTTAGATTACACACAGACACACATATACTTATAAGTTCTTCATTCGCGAATCTTATTTATACTCCAGAATGACTACTCTGAAAAAAAAAATGAAGTACTTAAAAATGAGTAAATCGATGTACTCATATCGAATTGAGTATGCTTGGATCAAAAATGAACATATGTTTTCTCAATTTTGAAACATGACACGTTATCAAACCCAAGTAAAACGATAATTTTGTACCCTGTAATGATTTATTTTATTTATGATGGCATAAAAGATGTTCATGATTATTCAAATATTAAATTATGTATAGCATTTTAAAATAATTTAAAAGTGCTTACATATAAACCTCTTCTTATAAAAATATTCGATTGGGGTATCTTGCTAATAATTTTGCTATTTTTCTTAATAAATAATCAATTAAACGTTTCGTGTTAATAATTTAAAACGGAAAATAAATGTTAGTACATTTTTACTTTAATTTGTAGGTTCAGGGGGCAGTACATAACGATTCATATCTGAACACAACCATGGGATCAAAAATGAGCACATGTGTTTCTCAATTTTGAGTATATTTGGATCGGAGCTATTTTGAGTATGTCATGTCACGTATTTAAAATTCACTACTTTTTACTAATTTTGAGTACCCATTTTTGTTCAGTGTATCATAGTATGATAAAAAAAAAAAAAACACTTTTTAATTTTAAAATTCCTCCATATACTAATGTATTTTATCTCCATGCTTAATGTCCCACATTTAATATATTATCTCCATATCTATCCTTACTTACATTCAGAGTCGTCCGTAGGGATATGCAATAAATTTGGCCGGACAGGGCCTCGCAATCCGCAAGGTAGGTCTCTCGTATGATTTTTTTTTTTTTAATAATTAAATAAAAAATATTTAAATATTTAGCATTCATTTGAGGGGTTGTATCCAAATGTAGTAACTAGTACGTGCAATATTGTGTACGTTATCTTGGCACTAATCAAACAGTTATTTGATACAACCCCTCAGGGTCATTCCATGTCAATTCAACCAAATTTTTTATGGTTTGTAACCCGACTCCCAGGGATTTGGATGAAACTCGGTGTATATACTAATTCTATCATGATATGAATACATCAGAAAGATTTCTTTCCTAGACCTCATAGTTTGTGAGATACGGGGGTCCAATTTTTGGATTTTTCTCAAATCGCACATTTCTGAGTCTGCATTTTTAGACTGCAGTTCCATTTTCAGAAAATTGTTTCTCTGGATCTAAAATGCGAATCATCTTAAAAATATCACCGTAAGTACATCAAAAGACGCAGATTTTAATAAAAAAATATTTAAAAAAATAATTTTAAATATTTAGGGCCAAAAAATTAAACCAAAGTTGAAAGTTATGGTTATTTTTCCAAATTTTTGGGACTTTACGAAAAAGGCTCTACACAAAAAGGCAAATGAAATTTCCAATTTTTTTTTTTTTTGTTTTAAATAAAAGTTTACACTTTGGGCTTTCTATTTATGAAATAAAAATGATGTCTTTCTCATGGCTTATGCAAAATTTTTGACTTATTTTGGGATGCTGTACCTATCAAGAGATAAATATCTTTAACTTTGCTTATGGTACCTAAATAATTGCTGCACATTTTAAATATAAATGTAATTATCATTTTGATTTATTTCCTAAAATGAACCCTTAAAATCAGACTGATTTATTTATTTTTATAACAGTAGAAAATTTGTATGTTATTGGTACATATGACACATTATCTGAAATTGTGTTGTTCTCAATCTTATCGCATATGTTTGTCACATAAATGTACATCTATCATTGAATTCAGTGGTATAGCATTTCTATAAATGCTTTCACAAAGGTAGTATGTCAAGAATATGTACAATATTTAATGGAGGGGGTGTAGATATTGTGCATAATCCTTATGTTTCCATTAGTTATTCATTCATATATTTTCTTTTATTATTAGCATTTTTTTAAAATTTAAACAATCCTTTAATTTTGTGTTTACAATATAACTGTAAACAAAAAAATGTTTTGTTGATATAGAATAAGAAAATGCAATAATGACTTTTTACCCATCAAATGTTCAATATGTTTTTTTCTGTGTGTGTATGTGTGTTTGAATTAAAATATTTTATTTATATTTAACATTCTTTTAAAACTTTCTATCTTATTATCTTGGATAATTTTAATCATTTTAAATATGTTTTTATAGTTTAAATACCTTATATTTAACAAAGCCTAGTTCATTTCTACAGTATGAAACACATTTTTACACCTGCCTTGTATAAACAAATTCTGACAAAGGCAGGATAAAATTATTTAGTTAAGGCAGATGTTTTCGAATCTGTTAATCAAATTATTATTAGTCTGCTGTTTCTCATAATAAAAGGGGGATCTATTATTCCTTGTGCTGCAAATGAAAATAACAGATGAATTTGCAGTAACTAATTATGCTGCAAGACCGTCATGACAACTTCTGAGAGAAAAGAGAATCTTGTCTATGCCAGAAATAAGAAAAATTAAAACCACAGCTACAGGTCCAGAAACAATTGAACTAATTGAAAAGTTTTATAATTGTAATGAATATTGAAGAATCATGACTGAAAAAAAATGTAGTTAGCATTGCTAAGAATGTACTATGCACAAAAGCGAATGATATTATGTGTATCTACATGAGTTGCATTCTCTTTTTAAACAGAATTTCCAAAAAACTTGAGAATTATAACTCTAGGCATTCAATTTAGTATTAGCAGCACTGTTCATTTAATTGAATTTGTGACAAGCTAAGTAAAATATTTGGAAAATGTTATTCCACTCTTATAACGAAAGCTAAATCTAATTTTCTAAAAGAAACTAAAGCAAACTTTGGCCCTCAAAAAGCTATCGTTTTGTAGGATTTCAGCAAAAATTTTACTTTTCTTATTCAAGGTGAGGCTTAAAGTTACCATTGGACCAAAGAAGCTGCACTCTTGATCCAACTATTATATACACTCTATCTCTCAGTATTAGATTATCAGCAAGCAATATACATATTTTATCTTATGATATACAACATGATGTCACTCTTGTGTGTTTAACACAGAAGGAAGTGATATCATTTGTAAAAGAGATATTTCCTGATGTAAAGAAAGTCCTTGACGTTTGTGATGGGTGCTCTGGCAATATAAAAATTGCAAATTTTCATAAATATTTACCAAAATGAAGAGGATTTCCCCTTAAGATATTTAAATTCTTTTCTGGGGGGAGGGGGGGGGGGAAGGAGGGGAGATAGCCACCGATTTAATGTTTTAGATACTAAATCACGAAGATCTTCTTATATACCAATGTTTTATTGTGTTATTATGTTTGGAGTTACAGTAAGATAGGCAAATTGACATATGTATTAGAAGGTTCTCAATGTTGCTTATTCATAATAAATATGAATTTTAAATTGCACAAAAAAAGAATGTTCCAAAATAAGTCTAAGTGATACTGCAAAAGTACGTCATTTATTTCTATATTTATATTTAGCTCAGTTATATTTTTGAATTTCAATCTTTTAAATATAATGTTTATTCTGATTTTTTAGCTTTAAAAATTTGCATATAATTTATCAAATTCTTTATTTATTACATAAAAAAATACAACAATCTAAATCTTTAAATTATTTATAAGCAACTTTATTTAATGTATTAGATTTAATTAATGATTATTTCAATTTTAATAAAAATGAAGTTTTTCCCCTAGCTTATGTAAAAATTTTGTCCTGTTTTGGGAAATTGCACCATTCAAGAAAAAAAAAATAATATCTCTAATATGTATAATTTAAACTGTGGTACCTAAATAATTAATTACTGTGGTTCCTATGACTTGTTGAATTTATTTAATATAAGTGCTTCTTTTTTTTATTTACAAAGTAAAGTTTTGCTTTGTTTTTTCTGAGTAAAATGAGAAAATAATCTATGATTTCAATATCTACACCCCCTTCATTAAATATTGTACATATTCTTTACATACTACCTTTGTGAAAGTATTTATAGAAATGCTATACCACTGAATCCAATGATAGATGTACATTTATGTGACAAACATATGCGATAAGATTGAGAACAACACAATTTCAGATAATGTGTGATATGTACCAATAACATACAAATTTTCTACTGTTATAAAAATAAATAAATCAGTCTGATTTTAAGGGTTCATTTTAGGAAATAAATCAAAATGATAATTACATTTATATTTAAAATGTGCAGCAATTATTTAGGTACCATAAGCAAAATTAAAGATATTTATCTCTTGATAGGTACAGCATCCCAAAATAAGTCAGAAATTTTGCATAAACCATGAGAAAGACATCATTTTTATTTCATAAATAGAAAGCTTAAAGTATAAACTTTTATTTAAAACGAAAAGAAATTGGAAATTTCATTTGCCTTTTTGTGTAGAGCCTTTTTCGTAAAGTCACAAAAATTTGGAAAAATAACCATAACTTTCAACTTTGGTTTAATTTTTTGACCCTAAATATTTAAAATTAATTTTTTAAATATTTTTTTATTAAAATCTGCGTCTTTTGATGTACTTACGGTGATATTTTTAAGATGATTCGCATTTTAGATCCAGAGAAACAATTTTTTGAAAATGGAACTGCAGTCTAAAAATGCAGACTCAGAAATGTGCGATTTGAGAAAAATCCAAAAATTGGACCCCCATATCTCACAAACTATGACGTCTAAGAAGGAAAAATTTCTGATGTATTCATATCATGATAGAATTAGTATATACACCGAGTTTCATCCAAATCCCTGGGGGTCGGGTTACAAGGTCTGGTTGAATTAACATGAATGACTCCTCATCTTTTTCCTTCTTTTTGGGAACAACGCATTTCGAGCTTATTCTATCGACGATAATTTTCAGAATTTTCGAGCTATGATTTTGAGACTTTCACAAAAGTTGCTCTATATACTTAGCTAATACATTATGCATGTTATATTTTGATTGCGTTCGCGCATGCGCAGTGAAACATGTTTTAGTAAACCTGCTTATTTTTCATCCAATTTTTATTATTTTTTAATTCTGATTGCAGAGTGTTATGTACAATGTTATTTGTCATATTTTCGGAAAATAACTTTTTTTTATATTAAGAACTCTGAAAATTATAAATAAAAAAACTTGGCGAAATTTGGGACTGTTTTTATAAAAACCTTAATTTCTCTACGAGTATACATGCTATTCTCATATAAATGAACACAGTATATTACAATAAGCCACTTATTAATAATCTCGAGTTTGAAAGCTTTTGCTACATTAGTTTTTACAGGATTTTCCAAAAGATATTCGTTCTTTTTCAATTTGTTGACGGTCCCCTATGGGGTTTCGGGAAAAATTCTTCAAAGAAATATATGACCTATACTATACTGTTTACACATCTGCAGTTTCAGGTTAATTCCTCATGCATTTTTCTAGATATTTAACAAAACGTCTAAAATCGCAAGTGACCGGTCATCTTTGACCATATAGTGTTTACAATGTATGCACTCTCAACGTTGTTCAATGACTATTCCTAAACCGTTAGTCATAAACATATAGTTCCAATTACAAAAATGTTTTAAATGAAGTAAAAAATTACTTTAAAAGTTGTTTTGATCAATAACAACACTTCTTAAAAAGTTACAACATTTAAATTTTATACGGTCTCCCGATCCTATAATCGATATTTAGTAGAAATTTCCTATTACACTAACAAGTAAGACAAAAAAGAGTTTCATTCATCTAATACTAAAATTGACCGAGTTATGAAACTTTAAATTGCATGGTTTATGCCAATTTTCTGCATCTGAACGCAGATGATTTGGGTTACGTTTCGAGAGATCGTTCACAATGTTCTTAAAGTATTTGAAGGATGAATGATTCAATTCCCGTGTACATTTCTGTATTCTAGCCGAAAGGAGACACTTCGGACAAGTTTTAAGAAAACATTAATTCTTATTAATTAAATTTTAGATTAGACAATTTCATAGCATTTTAAAATATGTACCATTTTGTAAAGAATTGTGACTTGCTTTTCATCATTCATTTAAGGCTGTTCTCAAATCGGAAAGGACAACTTTCTGACACAAGTTTTAATTTATTTTTGCTCGAAAATACTTGAACCTTGAGCTGTTTTTTCCATTTTTCTGCAAACGCAATAGATCTTTCAGAAAAGAGTGTCAAAGTGGGCGTTTTGAACCGAATTTCCGCGCGAAGGAAGAAAGAGCACCCAAGAGCTGGCGAAAAACGTATTTGTCACGTGATCAAAATGGCCTATAGCTCTATAAGTAATGGATTGATAAAAAAAAATGGAAAAAACAGTTCAATTCCAAATCGCTTCCATGCCAGGCTTTCCAATTTTATACCTTTCCGTTAAAAAATGAATTTGTAAAAGTGTCAAAACGTTTTGCGCTTGTTGAGCAGAGCAGTTAAGAACAGCCTTAACAAAAATTATCTTATTTTTTTAACATATATTTTTAGTACAAATTGTATATTTTTCTTTAATATGCCAGAGTGAAAGTAAATTTTAAATAAATATTGCAATGTTAATTTTACCCTCAGCTATTATTTTTTTTAATAACTGACGATTATTTATATTTCTAGTAAATTTGTGAATGGCCCCTATTTCGCAGCAAAAAAGATGCTTCAACTTTAAACAGCTACTACTCGGTCGGTTTTAATCGTAGAAGAATGCAAAATTTTTTGTCTTGCTTCTTAGCGTAATAGGATATTTTTACTAAATATAACTTATAGGACAGGGGGACCGTATAAAAATTTAAATTTCGCAATTTTTTAAAAAATGTTTTTATTGACCCAAATCACTTTTAAAATACTTCTTGACTTCATTTAAAACATTTTTGTTATTGGAACTATATATATCTATACCTAACTGTTTAGAAATTAGTCATTGGACACCATTGCGAGCGCACACACTGTACAATTTTCCATTTTCGAAACACTGCTGGTAAATAATTTTAAATTCAATTTAAATTTTTTGTAGCACCTTTTGGACCTTATTCAAGCCAATCTTGAACATCAGTATTAAAATTTCGAGATATATTTAGAGAGAAATATCAAGATAAGATTTTCTTTAAACTGTGATTATTTTCTCAGAATGTATTTTCTTATTTTATCCTAACACGGAAAATGTAACTTGAATCTGAATTGTACCACTTCATTATATCATAGCTTAAACCCAACTGTATGTTAATTTAATATTAGCATCTTAATGTTGAATCATTTTTCGAGCAGATGCTGGAAGAAATAAAGAAGATATGAGGAAATTAAACTGAAGATTGGAAGCAATAGATATCTACTCTCCAACTTGAAGAGAGAAAACAGAAAAAAGTCATTACCATATACATTATCATGCAGCCATAAGCTTCAAGGTGGGCAAAATAAGAGAGGATTAATTGTACAATCAAAAGAACTTTTGTATGTTTTGTTTCAGCAGAAAATGTAGTTAATGTACTCATAATATCTTTGGATGAACGAGAAGCATTGGGATAGATATGGTAATAATTTACTGGTTTCCTTACTAAACGTGATTGCTGATTACTTTTTTTCCTTTCCTAGATTTCATCGTTAAAAGCATTTTGTTAAAAAATTATACTAGGATATTGCCGACGATTGGTGGCTATAGTTACTTGCCTCGTCATTATAAGTAAATTATGAGCATTAAGCTTGCTAATATACATTGCAATGAGTACAGTAATCCCTTAACTTTTACGAGTTCATGGATAATTTCCTGGTCACGTTTATAGAAACCTTCGCAAATGTCGAATTAGTAAATGTTAAAGCTGTCTTCTTGTGCGAAAAATGGATTTAACTCTATGATATGCTATTACAAAAGGTAGACATTTAAAAGGTCTCAAGATCTCTTAAACTTGGGAAGAAAAAAAAAAGAGAGAGAGACTATTTTCAACATTTAATATCTTAAAATGTATATGATTTTAAAAATAAATTTTTATTGAGATGAAAGATATAAGTACGTTCTTTATTTTATGTATTTAAAAAACTGCAAGCTTCAGAATTAGCATTTACAGAGGGCTCCAAAATGTTAGATATTTGACGAGCCGAAAATTGGTATAATAGCTTACGTGCACGATTACAAAATAAATACTGCAACTAGAATGAAAATTTTGGTGTCTACTTATACTTCAGATTATAATAATTACTTTGAACCTAAATAAATTTGTATTTAAAGCATTTTTATATATTTAAAACAAAGTTGTATTTAGCTAATACAAATTTTGAAAATTTCAACAACATAATCACATAAAAAATATTTTTTTGAACAATAAAAATGAAATTTTAGATTCAGTTTATACAGATTAACATGAAACGTATATTTCGAAAATTTTATGAAGAAATATTCAGAAGTTTTTGAGATATACTGCGCGTTATGCCCAAAAGCGTCATTTGGAGGAAAATGACTTCAAAGTTTCCGAAACGCTGCTTCAACTATTGATCGGGCATAATTCTAAAAACCAAAACTTCTGTTCTAATGAGAATTTCAAGGAAACAATTATATTAAAATGTTCAGAAAAGATAGGAGTTTAACATCTAAAAAAATTAAAATTTCATAAAAATTGAAGCTTTAAGAGTCCCGAGACCCCTTAAAAAAATGTGTTAACAACATACGACCATATACATGAAAAGAATGCGGCGCTTGATATATAAACGTAAAACTTATTTATAAGGCGATTTTTAAAGATAACTTGATAATTGCAAATGAAACAAAAGTGGCGAAATGTAGGTCTTTATCGTAATATATTTACTCTGTTAACCCTTTCAGGGGCAAGTAATTGTGTTTCCGTAATGATGAATTTACACCAAAATTTTCGAAAAAAAAATTATTTCAAAATAAAGAAAAGCAATTTTACAACTTTTTTTTCATCATAGTAATAAAAGTAAAATTTAATAAAAATATTCTGGTGCGAATCTGGATTAAAATTAGGTGCGATATATTATCCCACCGCCCCTCAAGGGGTTAAGTGTGCCGCTTAGTCTATTATAAAATGTCATATTGTGAATAGAAATAATCATTAGATAGCTTTTGTTGTATAGCAACAAACGTTTTCCTCGTAAGTTAAAATGTATAAACGGAGAAAAACTTCGCAAAATTTGGAACAGAGGACTAACTTGTAACCATACACAAATAATACCCAATCGATAAATCAATAACCAAATGCAGTTTTCCTTTTAACTGCAACATTAATAACATTCTGTTAAAATAATAATAATAGCAATAATAATATTTTAAGCAACTGAAATTATCTTTAAAATCTGAAAATTATCTTTAAAATCTGAAATTCATTCAAAAATGAATGCAATTTGTATGCTAGAACGCAACCCGTCAAAGTGATATATTTTAATGCAAGAAAAACTGAAAGAAACTATCAACTTGCTCTGTGACGCTAATGATCTTTTTAAAGTCATTTATCAAAAATCATTGACATGGATTTTTATCCCACCATCAGCTGCTTGACAGTAATTTTTCCATTGATAAACGGCTAGTCTAGTTAATGTTGATAAAACCGTTCGTTACAAAAAGCTCCGACCCCTTCTTTGACAAGATTTATCTGAAAATTTGATGGAATTTTACAGAATACATACAAAGATATCTTCCAATCCATTTTTGAGTGTTTACACACTAGAAGAAAAAATTAAGTGAATATGAAAAAAAAAAAAAATGAAAAAAAGAGCATATTTTTTTTTTATTCCATTATCTTCCGACTGGTTTGCTTTGTGGAGGTTTATAAGAATCCAACAGCCTTTTCGCAGATACTCCGACAGACTCGCGAACCCGCAATGTTATCTAATCTTTGTGGCTCGTGCCCAGGGCTCTTCAACAAGTGCTTTGATTGCCTCTCCAGATAGTGAAGCACTTCAGACGGTTTCCCGAACACCTTTTGCTTCATATTAAAAACAAAGTTATAACATTTGTGTTTAAAGAGGACATGTGACGAATATTCGACTATTATTCGGTATTCGACCTACACTGTAAAAAAATAAATAAATCTGTAAAGTTACTAAAGTTTAACAAAATAATTACTAAACAATTGTAGTATCAGCTACAATACATATTGAGATAACACAATCTCATGATTCTGTTAATGTCTTAATTTATGATTATTGATTTATGATAATTATAATTTATTCTTAATTTATGATTATTAATTAACTAATGCCATAATGAAACATAATTCTGATAATGTATCATTATTATTGTATGAGTAGATATTGTACAATTACAATATCCACTAAAGTAATTACTAATACTTTAATAATTTAATAATAAAATAATTACTTACAATATCCACTAAAGTTACTAAAGTTTAAAAAAATAAACTCCGATAGACCCGCGAACCCGCAATGTTTTCTAATCTTTGTGGCTCGTGCCCAGAGCTCTTCAACAAGTGCTTTGATTGCCTCTCCAGATAGTGAAGCACTTCAGACGGTTTCCCGAACACCTTTTGCTTCATATTAAAAACAAAGTTATAACATTTGGGTTTAAAGTGGTCATGTGACGAATATTCGCCTATTATTCGGTATTCGACCTACACTGTAAAAAAAAAAAAAAAAAAAAAAAAAAATAAATAAATCTGTAAAGTTACTAAAGTTTAACAAAATAATTACTAAACAATTGTAGTATCAGCTACAATACATATTGAGATAACACAATCTCATGATTCTGTTAATGTCTTAATTTATGATTATTGATTTATGATAATTATAATTTATTCTTAATTTATGATTATTAATTAACTAATGCCATAATGAAACATAATTCTGATAATGTATCATTATTATTGTATGAGTAGATATTGTACAATTACAATATCCACTAAAGTAATTACTAATACTTTAATAATTTAATAATAAAATAATTACTTACAATATCCACTAAAGTTACTAAAGTTTAAAAAAATAAACTCCGATAGACCCGCGAACCCGCAATGTTTTCTAATCTTTGTGGCTCGTGCCCAGAGCTCTTCAACAAGTGCTTTGATTGCCTCTCCAGATAGTGAAGCACTTCAGACGGTTTCCCGAACACCTTTTGCTTCATATTAAAAACAAAGTTATAACATTTGGGTTTAAAGTGGTCATGTGACGAATATTCGCCTATTATTCGGTATTCGACCTACACTGTAAAAAAAAAAAAAAAAAAAAAAAAAAAAAAAAAAAAATCTGTAAAGTTACTAAAGTTTTTCTAGGAAACTGGGATTCCTAGAACTTTTTATGCAACGGCAACAACAGAAATTCATGTAACAGATAGACTTTTGTGCCGAAAATAAAAAAAATATGTAAGGTTACTAAGAATTTTTTTAGGAAACTGGGATGCCTAGAACTTTTTTCATGTAACTGCAACCAGGGTTACAGATAAAATTTTAGTAAGATTACTGTAATTTTAGCAGATTCATTTGTAAAGCTTACAGATTTCTGTAGCTTTATAAAAACTAGTTTTGTAGATTTACAGCTTTTTTTGTACAATTACAGATGAAAGTTTAGTAAGCATGTAACTTTACATCAGTAGAACTACAGATTTTTTTTTACAATGTATTCGGACCTTTTGTCGATTATTCCTGTGACCGAATATTGAAGGCTAATTGACCAAATTCTTCGGCCGAACACTGCGAGATATCCCGTCAAATAAATTCAGGATAATACATATATTTTTTTCGCTTTTTGAAATTTTTACCCTCTAATCCAAAACGAAGTACTTTCTTAGACATCTATGAAATCATTTTAATTTTTAATTGCACAAAATGTACAATTATTCGGGTACTACTATTACTATATATTTTTACTTTCTTCTATCTTTACAAGAAGTTCTTCACAAGTATTAATTGGATTCGTAAAAAAATTCGGCTTCCGGTTTTCGACGAATTTATACGTTTTAAAAAGTCCTGATCACGATTTGGCTGTTTTTAGAAAATGCCTGCCTGTTACTCTGTATGTGAAAAAAAATTTGTGGGCACTTTATCTCTAGAATTAATGCACGGAATTTAATAAAACTTTAGGTTCATTTAGATCTAGATAAAAATTGGTGTTGATATGTTTTTGTGTAAATCGTTCTACAAGTGGCACTGGAACTAATGCACGGAATTTAATAAAACTTTAGGTTCATTTAGATCTAGATAAAAATTGGTGTTGATTTGTTTTTTGTGTAAATCGTTCTACAGGTGGCGTTGTTAAGCTGCATTTTTCACGATCTTCGCAATAGCTGTATCTCAAGAACTAATGTACGAATTTTCATCGAACTTCAGATTCTATTACACGTTGACATAAATTGTTCGTGATTAAGTTTTGGTGTACATTTCTCAACAGGTGCTTCTATGCTGCATTTTTCACGATTTCCGCAATAGCTCTATCTCAAGAACTATTGCAAGGATTTTCATCAAACTTCAGATTCAGTTAGACGTTGTTATAAGTTGTTACTGATTAGGTTTTGATGTAAATCATCCAACAGGTGGCGCTGATATGCTGCATTTTTCAGGATTTACACGATTAAAATGATGATCATATTGACATAAGTTGGTGCTGATTAGAATTTCGTGTAAATCATGTAACAGGTGGCTCTGCTATGCAGCAATTTTCACGATTTTCAAGCAGGGCCGAAACCTAGGGGGGGGGGGGAGGACAGAGGGGGCATGTGCCCCGAGCGCCAGAGCCAAGGGTCGCCAAATGAAAGATTATACCTTTGGAATCGATCATTTTCTTCTGATGGACTGATGGCTTTCATTATTATGAAACAGCCATTATAAATGAAGTGTTAGGTGAGGATGAAAGAGCAGTCGTAAAAAGTTTGAACTCTGATTTTCTGGTCAGAATGGGGGAAAAAAAATGGCCATAATTTTTTTTTTTTAATTTTAATTTTTTTTTTTTTTTTTTTGCTCTTTCATCTTCACCTAACACTTCATTTACAATGGCTGTTTCATAATAATGAAAGCCATCAGTCCATCAGAAGAAAATAACTCGGTTACAGCGGAAACTCGGTTAAGCGGGACTCGGATAATCGGGACTCTACTGTATAAGTAAACACCATAAATACATCGAATTCTTTTGTGTGAACGAACTATAATTGCAACAAACATCACATTCAATTTACGCAGTTCAGTATGACATATTTTAAATTTTAAAATATGTCGGCCATTTGAAAATTAGTAAATTTCTCTTTGTAAACATACTTTGAGGAAGAAAGGGGCGGGCGCCAAAATTCATGTTTGCCCCGGGCGCAAAAAAAGGCTATTTTCGGCCCTGTTTTCGAGATACCTTTAATAAAAAAAAAAAAAAAAAACAAAAAAAACAAAAAAAAAAAAAAACTGATACACGGAATTTAATCAAACTTCATATTCTATTACACTTTTACTTATAAATAGATCCTTATTAGGCATCGATTGGTATATACAGCCCAACAGGGCAACAGGTGTCTCTTTTATGCTGTTTGGGTTGGGAATTTTGGTTGCAGCATTTAAGAGGGCGTGTACCGAATTCAATGATTTGTTAGAAAAAATGCGATGCTTACACCTCCTTTTTAAATGCACACAATTCAACGAAGTTATATACTAAGCTAAAAAATTGCTAATAATGATAGACCGGGAGCCGGCAGTACAAACACACGGTTCGTACGGATACCCTTATTTTTCCAAGAAAACTACCAGTATCTTTTTATAGCAAAAGAAATCTAGGTTAACTGCGCAAAATTTCGCCTTCTTTTAAGAAGAGATTTTCAATAAGATAATACTGGTGATCTGCAAAACTCAAGGAGGCGTAGCGTACGAACCATGAGACAACCACCTCATTGAGTTGGAGGCTGAAATTCCAGAATTAGCTAAAACTCGATTCCCATATTAAAACGGAATCGGTCTGAAGTCATATCTTGGTGGAAAACACCTAAACACCCGATTTTACCAGTTGACTCATAGGTTTACCATTATGTTTTCCTGTTCCCAGTCCGCCATGTTTTTCATAGCTTTGGGTGCAGGAAAACGCAATGGTAAGCCTACGAGTCGAAAGCTAAAATCGGGTTTTTAGGGGTTTTCCACCGAGATAGGACCTGTCAGACCGATTGCGTTTTGATATGGGAATCGAGTTATAGCTAATTCTGGAATTTCAGCCTCAAACTCGATGAGGTGGTTGTCTGTTCTGCTGGCTCCCCGTCTATGATTCAAAATACTTTATTTAGATCAACATACATTTCATCGCACAAACGGCGACATTTTCAAGACCATTCTTGATAGAAATATTTTCGCATTTATTTATTATATATATATATAAACTCGGTTTATGGCGTCAGATGCCGCCATCCGAAGAATCTACAAGAGTCTTTTTCCATTTCTTCCGGTCAAGGGTCCATTCCTCTTCCAGACCTCTATCCCTTATTGCCTTTGATTTATTTATTTATTTATTTATTTATTATTATTATTTTTTTTAACAAGAACTTGGTAAATAATATCACGAGACTTCATGTATAATGAAAACCAATGCAAAAATAAAATAAAATAAAAATGCATATTTGTGAGCGTGAATTAATTTTTACTATTGCCACTAAACGTGCATAGCATCTCTTTCCAAATTTTAGATAAAATTTTGGGAAAAGATGTTTGGAGAAAGAATTTTTGACCGGTATTATTAATTTTGAGCAGTTGCTTTTGTTTTTGAGCGGTTGCTTTTATTTTTGAGCGGTAGCTTTTATTTTTGAGTGGTTGCTTTTATTTTTTGAGCAGTTGCTTTTAATTTTTTATCAGTTCTTATTATTTCTGAGCGGTTGCTTTTATTTTTTGAGCAGTTCCTTTTGATTTTTGAGTAGTTGTTATCAATGCCTTTGTGGCGTAATTGGCAACGCATTCAGCTGTTCACTGAAAGAATGATGATTCGATTCCATACAAAGGCGACTTTTAATTTTTCTCCCTCTAAAGGAACATGATTCAAAAATCTACATGTCTGATCTTGTTAAAAACCCTTAAAAAATCCTCTCATTTCAATTCCCGTCTAATAAGAACGAAATCCACATGTCTAATCCTGTACATTCGTTATTTTCCCGCTTCCTCCTCACGTCCAGTCTTAAAAAAAAAAAAAAAAAAAAAAAAAAAAAAAAAAAAAAAAAAACCTGTTATCCGTTCTTCCTGTTCGAACACCTTCAAAAAATAGCCATCCTTATCAGCCCTACTTCCGGAAAGCCTTATCTCCCAATATACTTTGTTATCTTTCTACATTTCCGCCCTATTTCCAGTCTACTTCTGCCTCTTATCAGCCCGATCCGATCGTTATCAGCACTGACCTTGACCTTTCGGTGACCTTCACCTACACCATCTCCACTACGTATGCAGAACCGGCAATTTTTATCTACTTTTGCGCTTCCTAACTTTTACACATTTTCTCTCCATTAGAAGGCGTTTTGAACAAAATTTGAACAATTTGCATCAGAAATAGGGTTAATCTTATTCGATTCTCACAAAAATTTATATTTAGGTTCCTTAAACTTTATGCCAACTTCCTATAAAATGCCATTCCAGGGAGTGCTGCCAGGGAGCGTCGCTTAATTACATTTTTATCACCAGTACGTACGTAGCACGCGCGGTGTGCGCTGCCGAAGGTAGCGACTACCCACTCCAGAGGTTCATGTTGAAAGAGATTCGTTTAAATCGATGTTTTTAATTGTTAGAGATGCATGCGTAGCATGCCCAATGTTCGCTTCCGAAGGCAGCGCGGGTAACCCATGCCAGAATTTCATTTTGAGAGACTCGTTTTTTTAAAAATTTAACATGAATTGAGGTTTTAATCATTCGAGGTTCGTTTGAGCAATTAATGCACATATATTAATTTAAGGTTATTATCACGGGCTCGGGCGGTTCAGCTAGTTGTTAATATTATATAGTTGTCATACAGGCAATGGCAGAAGTATTTATATACGTATAACTATATAATATGATATAGCACAGATATATATATATAATATATTAAATTCATTGATACACTAGCTTATATTAAAGAATATTTATATTATATTAGTTCTAGTCGTCATAACAATTTGCCGGAAATAAAATTACTATCGTTAATATCGTTTATTGCTAAAAGCCGTCTATTGAATGCCATGTATTTAATAAGTGTAATGTACTAAATTGCTGTTTTGTGTTATTTTAGTTTGCTTTTGACTTATTTATTGTTTTTAACGATGTTATTTATTAAATGTACCGTTTGAGTTACCACTTTGAACGCAACTTTTGATTGGCTACGATAAACACAATTATCTTCCTGACACAGATAAAACGCAAGTGCTACGAAGTCTATAATCGTAATCCGCAACACGAGAATTAGAGCTACAGTTTAGGCTGATGGAACTCCGACTCTTGAGTTTCAAGCCCAGCAACAGCATCCTACCTCCGCATCATCGTGCCAGATAGTATAGGTCAGCGGTCCCCAAAAGTATGTTTTGAGGCGTCGCGCGTCGGGGAACGACCAAGTCAGGTTCTTCCAAAGTGTATAATTAATTTCTGCTGCAAATATATAACGAAAATAATATGTTACAATTTTAAAGGAATGTTACTGATCAATATATATATATATATATATATATATTACATATTTTGAATTTCTGTGTAGAATAAGGCTTTAAAACGGTTAGGTGGAATTCGAAATATTTAAGAAGTTACAGTCGATTGAAAGCGAGCGCGGACCCACCTGCACGCTTGCTTCTTTGATTCGTAGGTAGAATTAGCAATTTGGGGACTAATTGTAATCTGCAAAATGTAACGATTGACTGTAGATTTTTATCCAGTTTTTCTTTAGTAAAACCTTTAACGCGTTTTTCTTGAAATGAAATCTTTAATCGCCCCGTGTAAAGTAGCGTTTAAGCAATAAATGTATCACCGTATATACTTGTGTGTAAGTCGAAAAATTTTAGACAAAATCTGGGAGTTGAAAACGGGGGATCGACTTATACACGAGGTAGTAAAAGAAAAAAAAACGCAGATAATCGGCGAGTGGGCAAGTCTTTTAAGTAATTACATGAGAGATAAAAGCAGGCAATGGTCATTTCCCTTTTATTGACAAAAAAGGTTCAACAATAATGTCCTTGTAATTGTTCTGCACCCATTTTTCTTGGGACAGAATTCCCTTCAATACAGTGGCATTCCTTTCAAAATTTTAAACCCCTTTTTAAAAAGAGTTCAACTTGAAAATGCTTCTATATATCTCTCCTAAAAGTCTTACAATACAAAGAAGTACTATATTTTAGCAGTCACAGAAGTTGTTTACTCTTGTAAATAAGGCTTGAATAGATATTTGAAAAATTTTTTTTTAAGTATCATTGAATTGGTGTGAATATTTTTCAAAATAGTTTAAGCTTCTTCGGTTTTACATAATTATACAGTTTTAAAACAAATAAATTTAAAAAAAAGGCTGATTAGAAACGTAAAAATGTTTACTAATTTAATTTGCCAAAGACGACCTGAATTGGCTGTTGTAATGCAAATGCTGCGAAGTACTTTTTTATTATCCTGCTATGCACTTCGCAACGTCTACATGGGGCGGCCATGCTTCAAAAGCAAGGAAATCGGGTCTCATATAAATGTGGAACGTCGTAAAATCATATGTGAAATGCTGCTTGAAGGACAAAAAAGAAAAGACTTTTCCGAAATAAAGGAAAAATACGGAAAATGAATAGCAGGTTCATTACGATAATTCTAAACGACTGAAGGCGTGAGTGTGTCCAGGTGAACCCAGACCGTCAGTACCAAAATAGACCATTCATGTGAATAAGTTTATGCTGCATGTGTATCTTACCTGGTAGATTCAAATGTACGTTGACTACAATAAATAGTTTCAACTACGTCCGATAATCAATGGTGAATGCCACAAGCAACAAGTATAATAATTTTCAAAGAAGAATTGAAGTAAAAATGTTTAGAAAAAAGCCTAAAGGTAGACAAGGTTGTTTTGAAACTTGACAATGGTCGCCCACAAGTTTCAAGATCAATCAATTAAATTTCCAGAAACACTTGTTTGGGAAGTGTTGCTCTCTGCGCTGTATTTACCAGATATTACATTTATATTTACATTTGTTCCGCTCCATGCACAGTGTCCTTTTCTGAGTATCGATTGAATTCTTATTTAGAAACCAAAAATTGGCTTGATGAGAAGGTTCTTTAATTTTAACCAGACTTCTTTTCTCACATATCAGAATTCGCTTGTTGCCTGACGGGTGAACATTGAAGCTTCTGATGGTAGGTAAATACCTTGAATAAATGCTTCTTCCATTTGACAGAAAACAGTGTTTTTCCTTATTCGAAAAAACTTGGAGTCATAGTTATACATCTAATAAACAAATTTTTTCTTCCTTTTCCACAGTATATGTAATTGGAATTTATAGGCATTAAACACATGAAACAAAATGTATTTCTTAAAGACCTCAAGGCAAATGGCTGTCAAACTTTTATTTAAGAATTATCATTGTTTTTTCCAGTACATTCCATTGACTTAAGGGGCTACTTCAGTCACCTGGAAAGACTCGCTCGCTAATGCTAATCCTATGGAAGAAAATTTTAAAGATATCTCATTTGCATTTTAATATTTTTAAATGATTTTTTTTGCATTGAATAGCTGAGATCTCTACGTCTGCCCTTTTTCACTTTTTAGATTTTGTTTGCAGATTTTTTTTCAAGAGGATGCTTTCACTTTCGGAACCGATTCCGAAAATAAAAGTGCCCTAATTAAAAATATCTGTAAACAAAATTGAAAAAGTAAAAAACGCCCTTTGTACAGATTGATCTCAGCTAGCCAATGCAAAAAGAATTATTTAAAAATACAGAAACGCAAACGAGATATCTTTAAAATTTTCTTCCATAGGATTAGCATTAGTGTGTGGGTCTTTTCAGGTGACTGAAGTAACCTCTTAATTTTTCTCGCGAAATATATTTATATCTTCAGGGGATATAGTATTTAGTCCAATGTATTTAGTATAAAGAAATTTTATTATAATGGATCTACAGCGGTGCCCAAAATTGTGGACACTTTTAGGTAGCTTTCATTACAAAAGGTAAAAAGCTACCTATTGCAGCCGTCCGAAGGAAAACACTTTGGGAAATTTTGCTATATTTTCGCCGATCATGACGCCCAGATCCTAAAACCACCTTCCGTTGAAATGTTGACTTATATATATATATATATGTAGTGGCAAGACAATGTCGCACACCAGATGCCTTGAGAAAAGAAAAATTGCGATTTCAGATTATGTGTCTATTACAGAAAGCTTAACAAAAAGATAATTAGGGATAACTACCCCGTTCCAGTAATAGATGATATTTTAGACGATATCGGACAAAGTCAAGTTTTAGCCCATTAGATTTGAAGAACGGGTTTTTTCACGTAGAAGTTGATGAGGACATTAAACAATTTATATCGTTTGTTACAAATCATTCACAATTCAAGTATAATTTCATGCCTTTCGGCTTAAGCTTAGCTCCTCAGCATTTCCAACGCTACATATACGCATGCCTCAAAGTGCCAATAAGAGATAAAACGATTTCGGTGTATTTAGACGATATAATCGTCCCTGCACAGACTGAAGAAGAGGCGCTTTCCAAATTGAAACGTGTGTTTCAGGTAGCATCAGAGTATGGTCTCGAATTTAATTTTTTTAAGTGTCACTTTTTGAAAAGAAGGATCGAATTTTTAGGCTACATAGTAGAGAACGGAACGATTCTCCCTTCAGAAACACAAACATTGGAAACAAAACAAATAAAAAATTCCCCGAGCCACAAAATAAGAAACAACGTCAGAGTTTCCTTTGATTAACTGGATATTTTAGAAAATATATAGCTAATTATGCTAGAATCGCTAAACCTTTAAGGGTGTATTCCGATCCAAACTGCTTATTTTCTGATTCATTTTAAAACTCATTTTTACTCTCAAACGCATCAAACTTGGAAATTCTCTTATTTAGAAACTATATAATGTGCGGTGCTCCTTAATTTTTTTTATAAATGCAGAAAATACTGTAAAAAACGCTGTCGAAGTTGGCGTTTTGAACCGAATTTTCCGAAGCGGGCGATCTGGGAAGGAAAAAAATGGTCATACTGAGAAAATAATTGTTTAAAAATCAAATTCTAATTAATTGAGCTGAAAATGAAATCACACGGCATGTTAAACATGTCTTCAGAAATCACCCCAGCAAGTTTCATGTTTTTACTTTAAAAAATGAGTCTGAAAATGTCTCAGAAAATTTCGAGCTGTTGAGGGTGGAAAAATATTTTTTCGAATACACCCTTAAGTGATCTTCTAAAAACGGAGAACGAATTTAATTTTGGAGCAAGTCAAAAGGAAGCTTTCCAAATATTGAAAAATAAATTGTCTGATAAACCGGTGTTGCACATATTTAGACGAGGGGCAGAGACAGAAGTACACATGGATGCTAGCAGCTTAGGTTTTGAGGCAGTCTTGTTACAAAAAGACGATTATGGAAATTTACATCCCGTTCATTTCATGAGTAAGAACACAATACCCGCCCAAGCCAAATATAGTAGTTACGAGCTCGAAGCGCTCGCTGTCATTGAAGCGTTAAAGAAATTCCAGCCTTACCTGTTAGGGAATAAATTTAAAATAATAACTGACTGTTCCGCCTTTCAGAAAACATTAGAGAAGAAAGATCTTACCCCGAAAGTAGCAAGGTGGGCATTATTTCTACAAGAATTTGATTATCAAATTCTCCACAGGCCCGGAAATCAAATGAAACACGTTGATGCGCCGAGTCGTAACACCGTATTAGTCACGACACGTTCACATGGTGAAATTACAACAAAATTAACCAAAGCACAAAACGAAGACGATTATATATTAAAAGTATCAAGACACTAGTTGAAAAAAAGGAAAGCAAAGATTATTTTGTTAGTAAAAATATTGTATACAAATATGAAGATGGTAGAGAATTAATTATGGTACCGGAAATCATGCAAAAAAAAAAAAAAAAAAAAAAAAAAAAAAAAAATTGTTTGCGAAATTAATAATAAAGGACATTATTCTGTAGCCAATTATTATATCCCTAATCTTCGAAAACAAATCGAAAGTGTTATAGGAAATTGTGTAGAATGCATCCTATACAACAGAAAGCAAGGAAAAAGTGAAGGATTGCTAAATCCCATCCCTAAACAGGATTTCCCCCCTCCAAACTTATCACGTCGACCACTTAGGCCCAATGCCTTCGACCAACAAAAACTATAATTTTATCTTCTCTGTAGTGGCTGCTTTTACAAAATTTGTATGGTTTTATCCAGTTAAGATGACATCTGCTAGAGAAACAATCTCTAAATTAAAAATTCAACAAGCTACATTCGGTAACCCAGGGCGAATAGTTAGCGACCGAGATGCCGCCTTCACTTCTAAGTGAGTTTAAAAAGTACCTCGAGGATGAAAATATTGAGCATGTTCTAATTACAACGGGAATACCCAGAGGAAACGGACAGGTAGAACGACAACAGGAGACTCTCATATCAATCCTTGCTAAATTAAGTATCGATGATCCGTCGAAGTGAAGTGGTTTAAATATGTACCGACTGTTCAACGAATAATGAATAGTACGATTTCCCGAAGCACTCAATACACACCTTTTGAGCTTTTAACGGGAGTAAAGATTAGAGATGAAGATGATTTAAGAGTGAAACAAATTCTTGATGAGGAACATGAGAACGCGTTTGTCGAGGAAAGACAGAACACCAGAAATATCGCAAAACATCATATATTAAAAATTTAAGAGGAAATTCGCAAAACTTTCAACCGTAAACGCAAAAAAGCGAAATGTTATAGAATTGGTGATTTAGTTGCGATTCAAAGAACCCCAATTTGGGGTCGGTATGAAGCTACGACCAAAAATCCTTGGTTCGTACAAAGTGATTAAAGTGAAGAACAGTGATCGATACAATGTCGAAAAAGTGGGCTTCCGAGAGACGTTAATTCCCAAATTGGCTCAGCCGAGCTCAGCAATCTGATTGGCTAAAACTGATATTTATATAGTAGAAAATTATATTTATTTTCTTATGAAGCAGTGTAATGTAAAATAGAATGCAATTATAATGACTTAAATTGATTTATTTTGTTAAATTTGATCAAAATCACAGTAAAGTAATCCAAAATATTAATATTAACGAACAATCAGATTGCTGAGTTCGGCTGAGCCAATTTGGGAATTAATGGCTCGTTTCCAAGAGGGTCCAAGAGTGACCTCTACTGCAGCTGATCACATGAAGCCATGGGCTTCCCCAACCTAAAGTAAACATAGTGTTAGTTCAAGTTGGTGGTTTTTTTTTTATTATTATTATTCATGTCATTTTTTTACTGTGTTTTACAAGTGTAACTGTGTGTGAACTCTCTATCCATTCGAACATTTCTCATAACTGTTTTACACAAGGAAAAAACTGTTTATATGGTTCAAAGAACTGCATCCAAGTGACAGACTCACCTGCACATTACTTTTTTTTAACACTATATTACAAAGTCGAAGAACTGGAACGGCACTCAATGTTTCATTTTTATATGGAAAGATTGCGTTCGTCTGTATTTAGTGATTTGATATTGAAATTATTTGTCATGTTGTTTGTTTTTCTGTGGGTTTTTCTAGTATTTTTTAGGTTCCATGAAAGTCGAACGGTACCTAATCCAGCACACATGGTAGATGACCTACTGTGAGGACACAGAAGGGTCAGGTCGGCCGAGTGTAGTGGCGAGACAATGCCGCACACCAGATGCCTTGAGAACCTCGTTCACGGGTCGAGGTCCGAATCCCAGGCAAAGGATTGAAAGCGCAGCAAAAAATTCAAGGTTGAGCAGCCATATATCTGGGCACACAAAACAGAGGCGTTTGGTCAGAAAAAGAGCGTCTCTGCCGACCGCTATTTGATGATCAGGGCTTTGTCTTTCTTTTATTCATGATGGGATCCGCGGAGATCCGATTTTCACCTTTAATTATATTTTAAATATTGTTTTACTGTATATATTTTATAATCGCTATAATCAACAATTATTAAGTGTTTGTACTTCTAATGAATAGTCAAGAGTTGATAATTAAACATCTGTACGTGATTAACGAATTTAGTTTCTTTCATCAGCCTCCGTTTCTGAATTCTACATATACAGTCGGCCCCACTTAATCGGGTAACGGATAATTGCATACCCCGCTTATATGCATAGAATGTCGTGGAACAGAAACGTTCCCCATAAGGCTAATGTTAAATATACTCGTTTTATCGCATAACAATCCCCGGTTAATTGCATAAATATCTCCAATCTACTAAGTAGTAAACCGGATTTTATGAATTCCTATTATAATGATAAATGGGAAAAAAGGGAAGATTTTTTTTTTTTTTTTTTTTGGTAAAATGGTTTGTTATATTTACAATCGAAGAGCAGAAATCGTCGTGAAAGATGACTTAATTCTGGAAACTTATGAGAGTGTTGAATTTGGACAATATTGATTTTTTTTTTTTTAAAGCTTGCCGTACATACAGTGAATCAAGATGCTGGATGTACTTTTTGAAAAATTCTGGAATCGGGGGAAAATAGAATCGAGACGGTCAAGAGAATAAAAGACCAATATTTCGCGCTGGAAGTGGAGAAATGCAATGTCGTCGAGGTATGAAAAAAAAAAAATTCCTAAAGGATTTTTTGTCTAGGCGAAAAAAATGAGAGATAAATTGGCAAATAATTGAAAAATAACAAGAATTTATGCAGAAATTTTTATTTTCAAAGGTATCATTTAAAAGCAATTTTTTTTTTTATTTAACTTTCATTTTAATTTTCACAGAAATTATTATGAAAAATTAAACCATGTACTGTAAATAGTGTTATAATACCTTATACTTTATTACATATATTGTTATATGTAGAGTAATAATAAATTATTTATTAAAGTTATTATTACAATAGTTTTTAATTTATTAGGTAAATAATTATTGTCCACTAATATTTATCATATCTGTGGTATATAATCAAATGATAACGTATACTGATAATATTAATTGCTGTCCTCGCTTAAATGCATACAATTCAGTGGAACCTACTGTATGCAATTAAGCGGGGCCGACTGTATATCTGAATTTTGTCATGCTGTAACTCTAAAATTTTTGAACCGATTTGGATGAAATTTTTCATGTGCATAGTACATACTAATGTCTCGACTGAGTTCGTTGGCCAGCTTCATCCGCCATCTTGTTTCAAAATGGCGAATTGAATTTTTGAAATTTTTTTATGTTTTCTAACATTGTATACGTATAGAAAATGTTACGTTTCACAAAATGCAAACTCTTATGTATCATTTTAAACAGAATGTTAGAAACATTAAAATATATTTTAAAGAGTGTCACAGTGTAAGTTAACAACATGGGCCATTTTAAAAAGAAGGTTAGGAAACCTAAAAATTTCCAAAAGTGTTCACAAAATTCAAATGGCCGCATTTTGCAACAAGATGTCCAACAAATTCGGTCGAAACATTAGTATGTACTATGCATATGAAAAATTTCATCCAAATCGGTTCAAAAATTCGAGAGTTACAGCATGACAAATTTCAGATATACAGTCGAACCCGGTTAAGACGCGTTTCAAGGGAGTGGGTAAAAGTCGCGTATTAAGCGGGATCGCGTATTAAGCGGGACGCGTATTAAACATGATTTGTATAATGTTGCAGGAACTGGGCTTATTTACAACATCTAATCGTCTAAATGAACTTTAGAACTTTCATTTATATGTTTACTATCGAAATTTGTATCTTTTAGTTATACTTAGATTAAAATTTAATTGAATTTAACTTTAACTCATTGTTTCATTTCATAGAACCACATGGATTAATAACTGAAAACAAAAAGTAAATTCAAACGGCTTTATTATGGATTAATATGCTGCAACCAAAAATAAAAAAATAATTTCATGCTAGACTAATTTTTTAACAGAACTAAAAAAAATTTACCTTTGAAGCACTTGTTAAAATCATATTTAGTACTTGTGATAATGAGTACAATTATAATCTGTCCTTCTTTTTGTTATAAAAAAAAAACTATCCGGATTAATAGTATTTGTGTAAAAAATATTGTTAGTTTAGCAAGGAGTAAAGAAAACATAAAAGATTTAAACAACCGCAGTCGTATTTAATTTTTACGAGTTTCATTTTTTTGCCTGCATAATGAAACATAGTAGGATATAACGTACATTTAAAATCTCACTAACAAGGTATACTAATCTTTAATCGTAATAATTTCATGACGTATCTGAGTATCCTGAATTCGTCTATCTCTCTCTACTACAGTAAAAACATACAGGAAGCTAAAGAAAAAGAATGTTAGGACGCAGTATCAAACAAGAATTGTAGTGTTGCTAATTTAGCGGGTTTTTTTAAATTCAAATATCTCTCCCTATTTTCGATTAGTAACGTTCGCCTTAATTATCTGTTATTAAATAAAATAAATATTACTATTCGTAAGCAGTGTTTCTTATTTGAATATAAAAAAAAAATCTAATAAATTGGCAACACTGAAGAAGAAACAAGGAATTCGCATCTTGATCAATGAATTCGCTTCTTAAGCGTGATTTTTTTGCCTCAAAGGACCGAAAATCTCTCGCGTATTAAGCGGGATCGCGTATTAACCATTCGCGTATTAAACGGGATATTTTTACATTAGCCTTATGGGCGATATTCAAGGGACCGGAAAAAATCCGCGTATTAAGCGGGATCGCGTATTAACCGTGAGCGTCTTAACCGGGTTCCACTGTATATATATATATATATATATGGATATACGTAAAACCTCCCTAAAGCGGCCAATTCCGTTACAATAAAAATGGGTCGCTCCGAGAGGTGGTCTCTTAATGGAGGTCATGTTTAAATCTAGATTTTAATTGTTGTAAAAAGGTAACAATTAATGTGACTAAAATTTATTTTTCACATTAGGAAAAAATATACAAATTTAAGTATCAAAATAAAAGTCAATTACAGAAGTTAATTACTGCAGAGTTTAAAAAATGAATACATTGACGTTTGCTTTGATTTTACGGTTTTATCTTTTATAACTTTTATTTCTCAATTCTTTCGAAGTTCAGTAAATAAATGCTGCTTTTTTTGGACGGGAACAAATAATTCCGATTTCATTAATTTATCTGTTTCTTTGAGAGTTCCCCGACAGATTAGGCAGGGGAGTTTATTGACCTTCATTCTTAATTTGTCATCAGAGTTAAATTCATTCCCTAAAAATTTACAAGGGGGGTTTAATGACCTAAAAGTTACCGGGATATAAAAAAAAATCTAAATTTGGTTTAGAAGTTTGATGAATAATGCGCTCTCCAGAATTATTTTTCTAATAAAACCTTCTTCAAGCGACCAGGAAAAAACGGAATTTTCTTCAAAGAAAATGGGTTGCTGATGGAGGGAGTTTATCTGGGATGGTCTCTGAATGGAGGTAAAATTAGTATTGAGCCTATGGGAATAAATTTCGTTCCATGAAAAAAGGGTCGTTCAAGGAGGTGGTCGCTTAATTGGGGTGTTCGCACAGGGAGGTTTCACTGCACATATATATTATATACTATATTGAATAATGTCAGCGTTATGTATTGAAGCTTAATTTATTAATTTAATTTTAGTAATTTAGGAATAGATGATGAGTCGTAATTATATAATGTAAATATATGTAATTATATGTATGTATAATATGTACAGTACAGTCGTGGAAAAAAAAAAAAGTAAACACCCCCTACTAACTCCTCAACAAATTATCGTAGAAGAAAGTTACTGGTACCGAACGATTGGAAATAAAGTCTACTTTTAAATGATGTATATAAAATTTGCTTAGGAGGCCATCTACATATTAAAACGAATTCAAACTTCATTTTTTTCAATGACAATACCCAATTTTAACCAGATATTTCAAATCTTCGGTTCAAACTATGCCTAGACACCGAATTTCAAGTCATTTGAATCATAAGTTTTTGAATTATAAAACATTCAAAATTTAGTGCTTCTAATGTTAAATTACATTTTCATATCTTTATTTATATCTCCAGAAATTATGCTCCTAATGTGCTATTTTTTTGTGTAGCAATAATACTAATATACCTAAACATAAATACGCTGAATTTGCAATTTTTATAATTTTATGATATGAATTATGAATTTAATATTCGAAAAAATTATGAATTGCAACCTACAATTTTTTTGATGGAATTAGATTCATTAAGTCCTGCTTTATGGAAATTCGAAATTTCACATTTTTCTTCCAAGTAATTTTCAAATTATGCTTAAAAAACGGCAAAATGATGGTTTAAGGGGCCGTCTATGACAGAAGTGACCAGATATTTTGAAATTTCTTCTGCTGTCCTGTAATCTAGCAGGCTTCACTGACTTCTTAAGGTGCCTTGATCAAGATGGGGGTCTCTCGGTTAACAATCGAGTTACGAACTTCAATTTGGATACAGCCTTTAAAATACGCTCGTTTTAAAATAATTAATTTCTCAGAAACGTATGGTACGAATTGCATAAAAATTTGTTTTTAGGCTAATTGAAGGGTGTAGATTTCATTTATGCTGTCATAATTGTGTACTGCTATTGAAAAAAACAAAGTTATGGTTCGTTTTAATAAGTAGATGGACCCTAAGCAAATGTTATCTATATCATTTAAAAGTAGACTTTATTTCCAATCGTTCGGTACCAGTAACTTTCTTCTACGATAATTTGTTGAGAAGTTAGTGGGTGGTGTTTACTTTTTTTTTCCACGACTGTACAATATATACTATATTGAATAATGTCAGTATTGAAGCTAAATTTATTAATTTAATTTTAGTAATTGGAAATAGATGATGAGTCGTAATTGTATAATGGTCATATATATATATAAGTGAGCATTTCAACGGAGGGGATGTGGGGGTCATGATCGGCGAAAATATATTAAAATTTCCCGAAGTGTCTCCTCCGGACGGCTGCAATAGGTAGCTTTTATGTCTACTTTCTGTAATGAAAGCTACCTAAAAGTGTCCCCAATTTTGGCCACCACTGTATATGTTTCGTTAATAAGAATCTTCCAGATCAAGGCTAAACATTTCACTGTAACGGATTTTAGTTTTATCAGGTTTTGTTCCAAAAGAGCTCAACTATATTTATAGCTTTACGTGCATGTACATGAATTTCTTTTCTCGTCAGAAGTTTGGATGCTCTGAAAGTAGATCCACGGAGGGGAATGGCCGAGAATCCCCACCTTCATTAAGGAGTGCTAGGTCCTAAAATATTCCACAAAAATATAGGGATGGGCCACTTTTTCTATCATCAAACATCGCCAGTGGTTAAATTGAATATTTGAGTCTTGCGCACCGAATAAACACGCACAATCTTGCATCTCTCCCCTCTATTTACCGTGTCATGTTCTCGCAGAAGGAGAACACCTCAAAAAATCTGTTCTTTACAAAAATAAAATACCTAATCCTTGATTAAACGTGATCTGTTAGCTCAGGGAACGGGGAGGGCGCCAACGCTTTTTCGGCAACAATTTGTGATAGAACGGCATTGGCCACGCTTAGAAGGCCGAAAAGAATGCGGCAGCTAACAAAGATTGGCGAAGAAGAAGAAAAAAAAAATCGAAAGAAATTAAAAAGAGGGAATAAAAAATCATGTTGTTAAGGGAGGGGGTTTCGGAGAAAAGCTTGAATTCTTTGGAAGTTCAAGACCTGCGCACCTAAAGATGTGAAGACGTTTTGTATACAGAGCGACGGATTTTGAAGAACAGCCTCCCCCTGTCTCATCTATTATCAGTGGTATAATCCTCGGGCCGAAGGAGGTATACCCTGCCGGTCTTGAATAAAGGGATTGCAAACAAGAGACAATCGAGGCCTTCTCCACCCCTTATGCCTATGCGAATGCTGTCATAGTTGGTTGGTCATTGATTCATTTTGCGTAACCAAGGGTGCTGGAGTTCCCAAAGGGGTTTGCAAAAGATTAAGAATCGAGTACACGGGTCAAGTACAAGACGGACCAGTAAAGCGGAAATCAGGAAAATCTTCTGTGTAATGCTCGCTTGTTTTTCAAAGGAATTTGTATTTAAGATTGCTCGGATGGAGGGAAGGGCAGGAATGAGAAATAAAGTGGTGAAATAATGGATGTCCTACAAAATTTCAGAGTTTATATATGCATTCAAGGACAAAAGTTTTCGAAAATATATGTTTTATACATATTTAATTATTGACGTCCAAGTAAAAGTTTTTAGTTCTATGATATACTTCGTTATATTAAAAAATTATGGTATGTGCTTTAATATGGTGAACAGAAACTAATAAGGTGATTTCATTTTCTGGAATAAAAACTAAACATTTACATCGGAAATAAAGTTACAAAGCTTAAGTCCACGACTTGTAAAACAACAAAATTAATCTCATATGCTGTTGCTTTATCATCGTTGTAGACTAAAGGTAAACGTCACGCTATTTTCCTCAATAAATGTATGAAAAATATGTGTAGATGTTTCTTTTGTAATGCCTTTCTGCTTACGGTTTTCACAGCCTTATTTGCCGATTATTTGCGATTTGCGTGTATTATGGCACAAAATGCGCAAAAATATTAACCATAGGATTCATATCTCGATTTCGTGAAGAATTACCTAAATAACAATTTTCTTTCCTTCTAGAAACTCTGAAATGAGAGCAATGTATTTGCACATCATTCTCATCCGATAATCAGAAACACAGGAAGCAAAAATTCTCCAAGGACGTCCTGTTAATCTTTAGAATTTACACGACTATTACCGAAGATCAAACCTATTTGTTCAGTTTAGTTAAATAAGCCAATATGACGCGACAACCACCATCATGTTGAATGTGGGCCAAAACAAACTTGTTGTGCCCGAAGAAATCCAAATAATACCAAAACTTATCTGACTCGTCTAATTTAAACTTTCTTTACACAAGAAAAATTTCACACAGTTCACGAAATATACTTTTTACAGAGCTTCTTTGTGATTTAGTGTGAAAAGCGATTTTATGAAATTTAATTTGGTGCACATCGTTTTGAAAGCATTGCTCAACTTTTGTGAATAGAATATTTCAGTGGCATTTCATCAACTATTTATCAAGCAGACCTTTTCCAGTTAAATTTTAAAGGTATTTATAGAGGACAAAATTTACTAGCTAAAACATTGTAACCGCAATTCTTTCACGAATGTAAAAAAAATCACCGCGGAGCGTGAAAAATTGTTAAAATCGCTGAAAATAGAATTAAAAGACTCTAAAAATTAAAAAATTTCGACCTTTCTAAAATGGCAGAAATTTATTATATTAGATTAAAAGTTTGACACAGAATTCCTTTTTCCAATGTCATATAACCGCCGCAGAACGCGAAGAAAACGATAAAACTCACCAAAAATCAAATTAAAAGTATCTAAAAATTCAAACACTTCGATATCTAAAAAAGGACAAAATTTATTATATTAGACTAAAAGTTTGAGACACAATTCTTTTTTCAATTTCAAATAATCGCCGTGAAAAACGCTAAAATTTGCATGAAAAATTTGACAAAAATTCAAAAATCGCTGTACGAATTCAGAATTAACTTGATTGTAAAGAGGGGAAAATTTACTATATTGGACTAAAAGATTGAAACTGTATGTTTTTTCAGTAATGCAGAAAAATTGCCTCAAAACGTGAAAAAACTCTAAAAATCACATTAAAAAGTCAAAAGAAAAAAAAAAATCCAAAATCAGGTTTTGATGTTCATTACTTCAAATATAGGCGTACCTTCTTCCCAAATTTTGTTGACCTGCGTGCAACGGCCTCTTCAGAACAGAGCAGACACACACATAACAAGCTTCTTTCCTTATTATTATAGATGCGGCTTCCACTTTAAGACGAGTAATGCTTCCCGACTTTCATGACGCAATTCACGTTTAAACCTTTATCTACTGCATTATGATTTACTGCAATTTTTTTCATGAATTTTTTTTTTCAGTCACTGCAATGAAAATTAAAGGATGGAAAAAAAAAAAATACTCACCCGTGAGAAATTTAATTCCTTAGAGGTAATGAATTAAAGTTGTACTTTAAAGTACCGTCAGTACACTATGACTAAAATATCGTAACACAAAACTCATAAGGTGTTTCAAATGGCATCAGAATTGTGATAAAATATTTTCGATTTAATAAGTAGTATGTAAATTATAGCTTTTTTCATATTTACAAATAAATTTTTTGGCAAATTCCGGTACCAATCATTTATTTCAACACTTTAGCATTGAAAATTCTTTGCCACTGAAAGGGTTAAAAAAACTATTTTTTTTTTTTTTTTAAGGTTTCGATCTTGTTAGCAGTCCTTTAGCTATGCGACGTCTATATTCCAGGGACAACATGTTCTCTCGCATCGTCGCATCTCGACATATGCAATATATGAATTTACATATGCCATTCCTAGCATAGCAAAAAAAGAGCCGGTGCTACCATAACTTTTTCGATTTCCAATAAAAAAATAATAATGAAACAGAAAAGAAATACTAGGAAAATTATTACTACCCTACATTTTAATAATTACAATTTAAAGCAGATGAAAACGATGGATAACTACACAGACAAAAAGTAAACAAGAAGTTTTTCTCCAACACCCAGTATACTGACGGTACTTATAAGTACCACCGAGTAATTCAACTGTTAAATCAAATACATACACCGTTCCCATAAAATAGCTAGTCAGATTGTATTCTAAGATCATAACGAACACATAAAAAAATCCAACACTTATCTTATATCCTTTACTGTGTTTGCAGCAATAAAAAGACGAGCATGACAATCTGTACAAAATGTCGGCACAAAACATAACGACTGTTTTTAAAGATAGCCTCCTTCCTCGCTAAAATAACAAACCTAGAACTACTGCTGCCATGTACCCGGATAAAGTGGAATTAAAAGAGTGTTTTTGAAAAGTACCATTAGAATATTAGTAATATTCACTATGTGATGAAAATTTAAAGTGAGTGGTACTTATGAGTACCGTAGTAGTTATAAGTATAAGGTTAAAGGGTTATCTTCAGTTTTTTTTTTTCTTTAAAAAAAAAAAAAATCTTATTGAGTTTTAAAAAGTGGTATGAAATGTATTTTATAAATAAAGCATAAAAAGTTATAATATTTAAAGTTTTGAAATTTCGAACATTGAAATAGTCTCGAAATTTGGTTACCCTACATATGTATCGTTTCATTAATTTTGTTTGGAAATTACTTCGTTTACCAGATACATACTTTCATTTCTGTTCAGACTGAAAAGTCGTAACTGCACTGTAAAAAAAAAAAAAAAAAAAAGACACATGTTTTTAATCTATGAAAATATAATGTAACCATGAACGGATATCTACAATAAAATAACCTCTTTCGACGCAGCCATGCTTCCGAAAAGAGCTAACTTTAGACACACCAGAAACGAATATATTTTATAGATTTAGAGAATCATTTATAAAGGCAAAGTTTCTTCGGCTGCCATTATTTTTTGGAAACTTTTCCGAGTAGTTTTTTATAGTGTATTAATCAGTTTTCCCAAACTGGAATATCGGTTTTTCGGATGCTGTTAATTCTCTACTAAACATTTCCAGCTGCGTATTAGAATTTATAACATGTAAGGGAACAAATAATTTTAATTTTAACGTTAATGGTATTAATTTACCATGTTTGTTTGTAAAAGATATGTCTGTTGAAGATGAAAATGTTTATTTCGGAATTGATAGCATTCGAAAAATGTATAGTCTGGGTTGAGAAAAACGATTAATACACTATAAAAACTATTCTGAAACGCTCCGCATGTCAGTGGCAGCAAAAGAAACTTTATTTCTATAAATGTTTCTTTAAATCTCGAAAATACATTGGTTTTTGACGTTTCTAAATAGAAAGAACTATTTTAGGAACCTAGGGTAACTCCGAAGAAGGTTACTGTATATTTTCGTTTATGGTTACATTGTATTTTCTTAAGGCTGTTCTTAATTGCTCTGCTCAACAAGCGCAAAACGTTTTGACACATTTACAAATTCATTTTTTATCGGAAAGATATAAAATTGGAAAGCCTGGCTATGAAGCGATTTGGAATTGAACTGTTTTTTTTTTCCATTTTTTGATTAATAAATTACCTGTTGAGTTATAAACGTTTTTTATTACGCGACAAACACGATTTTCGCCCTTCACGGGCCGTTTTTTCTGCTTTCTTCGGGAACTTCGGTTCAAAACTTCAAATTTGACGCGCTTTTCTGAAAGATCTATTACGTTTGCAAAAAAAAAAAAAAAAAAAAAAAAAGGGAAAAAACAGCTTGATCACATAGTTTCTGAACAACAGCACCTGCTAGTTTCATGCATTTCCGAACAAAAATAAATTAAAACTTATGTCAGAAAGTTGCCCTTTTGGATTTGAGAACACCCTTAAGGGGTCTCAGGACTCTAAGGGCGCTTTTCCACTTACCGACACGACAACGACTAAACCGGACGATAAATTAGTACGATATCGTGTCGTCTAGTAAACTGCTTTTCCATTTTACCGATATCGTTTCCCGACAACCTGAATTTTCATCGTCATTTCATTCCAAGATAGCGGTACGATCGCACGCATTTTGCTATGGCTCCTCAGTATAATAGTGGGCGTGGCACACATACTTGTTTTGGCAACTTCTTCACTAGCGCTGATGCCGAAGAGGGCTTACCTTGGCAATTATTTCAAATTTAAAAAGAACTTTTATTCTTATACAATTATGATTATGTCTCTGCTATTAGAAATTACATTATTTTTTAATCTTTTATTTGAACTTAAAGCAAAACGTGAATGATTTAAAAGTTTGTTTTATAAACATTACACTGTACAATATTATAGTGAAGTTGCACTCTAAAAATAATAGTATAATAATTAACTGTACACATACCTGCCAGATTCCCATATTTTGAGTATTCCCCAACTATTCACTTTATCTAATAAAAATTCTAATGAAAAGAATATTGCCCAGTTAAACTGATGGCATTGAGCTCACAGGCTATTCACACTAATTGTATATTATACTCTTATTTAAAAAAATAATGCCCCTCGAAAAATAAATGAAGAGATTAGCACCCGTTTCCCCCCTTTATACTTAACCAATGAACCCCCAAATCTAATCAGGGAAGCTCTTTAACATAATAAACTGGCATACCAAATTTAAAGCAAATCAGATAATTCTGCATGAAAAAAACATTTCGCTAAATTAGGCGGGGTATTAGCTCCCCCATTTCTCCCTATGCTGAACCAATGAACCTTCAAATCTAATCAGAAAAGCTCCTTATCAGAATGAACCCAGAAAAAAAATAAACTAAATTAGATAATTCTGCATGAAAACCCATTTATCCAAATTAAGGGGAGTGCAGGGATGAAAGTGCACTAAAGTTATTTTGTAGCAGTAAAATCTATTTTTGTAGCAGCAAAAATCAGATTTTGTAGCAGTAAAACCCATTTTTGTAGAAGCAAAAATTAATTTTATAGCAATAAAAGCTGTTTTTGTAGAAGATTGAAATTCTAATGCTAATAAATAAGAAATTTGCGTATTTTTCGCGACCTTTTGACTAAATTCGCGTATTTTTCGCGCTCTTTTGACGAAATTCGTGTGTTTTTCGCGCTCTTTTGACGAAATTCGCGTGTTTTTCGCGCTCTTTTGACAAAAAATTGCGTATTTTTCGCGATTTTTTGACACAATTCGCGTATTTTTCGCGATTTTTTGACACAATTCGCGTATTTTTCGCGATCTTTTGTTGAAATTAGCGGGTTTTTTTGCAATCTTTTAACGAAATTCGCGTTTTTTTCACAATTTTTTGACACCGTTTTGTTCATTTTTTGAAGAAATTGGTGATCTTTTGACAAAATTCACTTTTTTTTCGCTATCCTTTGACAAAACTCGCATGTTTTTCGCGATCTTTTGGCGAAATTCACGCGTATTTCTCGCGATCTTTTGATGAAATTTGCGTATTTCTCGCAATCTTTTGAGGTTATTTCCGTATTTCTCGCGATCTTTTGACAAAATTCACGATTCTTTGTTGAAATGGATGTGTTGTTATATCGACGTGTGTTTACGAAATTAGCGTGTTTTTCGGATCTGTTGATGAAATTTGCGGTTTTTTCGTGATCTTTTAAAGAAATTCGCGTCATTTCATAATCTTTTGACCCCGTTTTGTTCGTTTTTTGAAGAAATTAGCGACCTTTTGACAAAATTTACGTTTTTTCCGCAATCCTTTGACAAAATTTGCGTGTTTTTCACGATCTTCTGACGAAATTCACGTGTTTTTCGCGATCTTTTGACAAAATTCGCGTGTTCTTCGCGATCTTTTGACGAAATTCGCGTGTTCTTCGCGATCTTTTGACGAAATTCGCGTGTTCTTCGCGATCTTTTGACGAAATCTGTGGGGTTTTTCGACCTTTTGACGACATTTGCGTTTTTTCTCGCCATCTTTTAACAAAATTATCGTTTTTTCACGCCCTCTTTTAACAAAATTATCGTTTTTTCACCATCTTTTGCCAGTGTTTTGTTCGTTTTTTGACGAAATTAGCGATCCTTTGACGAAAGTCGCGTGTTTTTGGCGATCTATTGACGAAATGCTCGTGTTTTTCGTGATCTTTTGGCAAAATTCGCGAGTTTTTCGCGATCTTTTGACAAAATTTGGCTGTTTTTCGCGATCTTTCAACAAAATTTGCGTGTTTTTCGCGATCTTTTGACAAAATTTGCGTTTTATTCGCTATCTTTTAACGGAATCGCGTTTTTTTACGATCTTTTGACCGCGTTTTGTTGGTTTTTTGACGCGATTAGCGATCCTTCGAAATTACCTTTTATCCTTTGAATTAATTGTATTCACGTTTTTTTTCGCGACCATTTGACAAACATCGCGTATTTTTAGAAATATTTTGACCGCGGTTTGTTTGCTTTTTTGACGAAATTAGCGGCTTAGAATTTTTTCTTTTGTTGTTGTTTCTTGTATCCACGAAATCGAGCTAAATTTCATTTTGGCGCAAAATGGAAAGATATAGCTGTTTTGTAGCAGCTTGGCGCAGGAAAGCGAATTTGGCGCAGGTCTTGCATCCCTGGGAGGAGACATTCGCCCCCCTTTCATACTTAACCAATGAACCTCCAAATCCAATGAAGAAAGCCATATCGGAATAAACTGGTATATCAAATTTGAAGCAAATCGAATAATTCTGCATGACAAATCCATTTATCTAAATTAAAGGGGGGACTAGCCACCATCCCCCCTTTACACTTAACCTCCAAATCTAATCAAGGGAGCTCCTTAACATAATAAAATGGTATACGAAATTTGGAGCAAATCGAATAATTCTACATGAAAAACCATTTATCTAAATTAAAGGGGGGGGGGCAGTCCCCCTTTGCTCTTAACTAATGAACCTCCAAATCTGATCAGGGAAGCTCCTTAACATAATAAACTAGTATACGAAATTTGGAGCAAATCGAATAATTCTACATGTAAAGCCCATTTATCTAAATTAAAGGGGGCAGTCCCCCTTTGTACTTAACTAATGAACCTCCAAATCTGATCAGGGAAGCTCCTTAACATAATAAACTGGTATACTAAATTTGGAGTAAATCGAATAATTCTGCAGGAAAAACCCATTTATCTAAATTAAGGGGGGGGGGCTAGCTCCCCTTTCGTCCTTTTATACTTAACTAATGAACCTCCAAATCTAATCAAGGCAGTTTCTTAACATAATAAACCGGTATACCAAATTTGGAGCAAATCGAATAATTCTACATGAAAAACCCATTTACATAATTAAGGGGGGGGGGGGCTAGCCCCTTTTTTCTCCCTTTATTTGTAACTAATGAACCTCCAAATTTACTCAAGGCAGCTCCTTAACATAATAAACTGGTATACTAAATTTGGAGTAAATCGAATAATTCTGCAGGAAAAACCCATTTATCTAAATTAAGGGGGGGGGGCTAGCTCCCCTTTCGTCCTTTTATACTTAACTAATGAACCTCCAAATCTAATCAAGGCAGTTTCTTAACATAATAAACCGGTATACCAAATTTGGAGCAAATCGAATAATTCTACATGAAAAACCCATTTACATAATTAAGGGGGGGGGTAGCCCCTTTTTTCTCCCTTTATTTGTAACTAATGAACCTCCAAATTTACTCAAGGCAGCTCCTTAACATAATAAACTGGTATACCAAATTTGGTGGAAATCGAATAATTCTACATAAAAAACCCATTTATATAAATTAAGGGGGCAGGGGGGGGCTGGCCCCTTTTTCTCCCTTTATACATAAGTAATGGTCTTCTAAATCCAGTCAAGGAAGCTCCTTAACATAAAAAACCGGTATACCAAATCAGATAGTTCTGCATGAAAAACCCATTTAACTGAATTAGGGGGGGGGGGGAAGCATTAGTAATCTTTTTATGACAACCATATAATAAATCGATGACCATGAACCACATAATTACATTGTCATTTCCAACCATTTTTGTGATTTCTGCCATTACCAGTATTATTTTCCTGTACCCCCAGCAGGTCAGCCACGTTCCCTCAGGGATACGCGTACCCCAGGTTGGGAACCGCTGCTCTAAAATATCATTTTTATGCAATTTATATATATTCTTAAAAAAAAAAAAGAAAAAGAAACAGAAATAATAGATGACTATCTAAAAGGTCTACAAACTGTTATGCATAATTAAAAAAAATTTGGTGAAAAAAATATCTGTTGAGTGTTTTAAATTTTTTTATTATTATTCATATTTCTGATGCTTTCTTCATTTAAACTATAACAGTTTGGAAATGACAAAACTATAAAATTAAATTATTTATCCCTTATTAGTTGTTAGCATTTTAAAATATTTATTTGTTAGTGTGTTAGTAATTTTATATTATTTTAATTGAAAAAAAATTAAATTTCTTGTGTTAAATTAAATCTTAAATTTAAATGTGTTTTTTTTCTTATGTATATTGCGTAATTTATTTAAATAATGGCTTTAAAGTTTCATGTGAGTGTGAAACAAGGCCTTGTTTTTTTTTTTTTTTTTTTTTTGGTACTTTTCGGTTAGCCGGGCGCCAGTGTTATATATATAGTGTTAGTGTATATATACAATATGTGTATATGTATATATAACACTGGCGCCCGGCTAACAAAAAAGTACCTTTTTTTTATATATAAAAGAGGCTTTAATTATAAAAACAAAGTGATTCGTAAAAGATGTTGGAAAGAAATATTGAGATTTCTAGGCTATGAAGTTAAAATTTCCATGGGGGGGAAAAAAACAGGTAAATAAATATTTTATGAAACTCATTATTAAACTATTATTAAAAAGTATAAGTCACTTCTTTTCAAACCAATGCTATTGCTAAAATTTGGTAAATGAATTATTTAATTAACCAAGTTTAATAAGTGCTTGTAAACTCTAAAATCATCAAACTATATTAGGATTTTTATAATCGTTTTAGATGTCCTGAATAACCTTTTATAATATAAACATGGATTTTCAAAATTATTAATGAAATAATAGGATGCATGAAGCATGTTAATGCTGCAGTCATTAATTAATGCAGTATATATGAGTACCATGCAGACGTGAAATCAGTGGATGCAGCAAACTTGTGCAACGATCTCTAAAATGCACAAAATTCGTTCAAGCCGCAGTCACATGTATGAGCACTGCATGCACATGAAAACAAACAGCAACAAAAATTCATGGATGCGTAGATTCCCAAAAGTTGGAAGAAATCGGTGGCTCCTAAACCCAAAAAATCCTGTGATAACATTAATGCAACACAATGCATTAAAATAATAGCGTTTATATCAGAAAAAAGAAAAAAACCTAAAACTCTCAATCTCTAAAATGAAACTCATTAAAACCGTCGTGATCAATGCATGTATGAGTACTGTGTGCACATGAAAACAAAGTAAAAACAAAACATCATAGCTTGCAGCAAACTCCCTGCGCAGCAATTCTGAAAATGCACAAAATTCGTTAAAGTTGCAGTCACTAATGCATGTTGTATAAACACTGTACATACATGAAAGCAAAAACACTGAACGCAACAAACTCGCTTTGCAATCTCTGAAATCTTTCAAGCCACGGTCACTAATACTAATGCATGTATCCCCCCCCCCCTTCCAAAAAAAATCATTCAATAAACTTATGTAAATTGTAAATATATAAAAACATTTAACAGAAACAACTTTATCAAACTGTCACAGGTATCGCCCTTGCCAATAAATGAAAAAAAAAAAAATACTTTCACAAAAAAAAAGAAAAAAAACTGCACTCAATGATTTTTTCCACATAACCGTTTCAAGAAACCAAATGAAATGATCCAAGAAAAAAAAAAAAAATCCTCAAACACACCATGATAGACGTTATCAAAAATATTGAACAAAGTAATATATTGCAAGTGGAAGCAATTTATTGTTGCCAAGTGTTTCGCTTGTTCTAGGATTCAACTCAAAACAACCTTATACATTCCTTTTTATAGGAACCAAGTGTGCGGATATATACAACACCCCTGATAAGGGCCTTGGCATGACATCAAATGTACAGTGAGATTGAATTTAGCGATAAAAACAAAATTTTCAACCGCACTGACTAGCAAATCTTAATTTACATTTTGAAACCTCAAATTACTAGTATGTTCCTTATTCTTTATGAAATAATCAATGTATCAAACACACAAACAATTTCTGCAATATGGGATACTATTTAAAACATATTTGTGAAGGAATTTATTTGTAGCATAAGTCATATATACAAATGTGTAACTTAGAGGGATAAATGCACATCATATAAAAATAGGGTACTTTTCAGTTAGCCGGGCGCTAGAGTTATATATACATATTTATATACATACATATATGTAAGTATACATACTATACATATAAGCATATTGTATATATAACACTGGCACCCGACTAACCGAAAAGTACCAAAAATAGAATTATTTTCTTTAGTTGATATTTTATTTTCACAAAAAATTATGTTTAACAACAACAACATTTCTAAAGAATGGGTTATGCCAAAGCCCCCATAAAAAAGTATACCAAGAAAACTGAGCGTGCAAAAATGCACAAAAATATTTTTGCTATAGGTATAGTGTAGCATCTGTTGTGTATTTCTATAAAAAACAGACAAAAGTTATCAACTGCCAGCTAAGTTTATTTATATTATATAAATTGAGGAGAAAAAAAATGGATTTTATAAAAGGACAAACTTATTTCATTACTTTCTTTTAAATTATCAAAATACTGCTGTGATTGCTTAATAAATACTAGGTTGTTTACGATTCCCAATAATTGCATTTGTTTATATTGTTTAAATCCTGGACTTAAAGCTTAACTAAAATAGGCGTAGTTTCAAAATGAAAATAATAGTGACAAAAATGCATGGGGAAAAGTAATATATGCATTTTTGAAAAACATCTTTCAAGCAATTTTAACCCAAAAATTAACACACAGAGTTATTAACTATATAGAAATATCAATAAATGAAATATAAAAGCACAATTTTTACAGTACAATGTTTACAAGCAGTTGTTAAACTATATTGGTTTATTAAATAATAATTTGTTTACGAAATTTTAGCAATAGCGTTGGTTTGAAAACAAGGTGAACATAGCTAACTAACGTACAACACTTAATACTTTTTAATAATACTTTAATAATGAGTTTCAAAAAATATTTATTTACCTTTCTTTTTCCCCCACAGACTTTCAGCTCTATGTTCATCGTCTGAAAATTGGAATATTTCTTTCCAACATCTTTCATGAATCATTTTGTTTGGATAACTGTATATTTTATCCTGACAACAGGGCCTTGCTTCTACTAACGAACACATTTTTAAGCCATGATTTAAACATACACAACACACACACGAGAAAAACAAAAAAGCACGTTAATTAGACGTCTCTATAAAAATGCAACCGGTAGACAGTGTCTGTCGCCAAATCTTCGCCAAAACATTACTTGTTGGCGGTGTCTTTAGGGTTACTTATGGTTTGATCACATGACATTATTTACAATTTTGTGAAATCGTCTAGCGTCATGTTGCATGGTAAATGAGAATGAGGTGATGAATTATAAAGCTAATTAGAATCAACACTTAGAACGTATAAATTTATAAATCTTTTGTAAAACTTTGATTTTAAAATTTCACTTTAATAATTAATCTATTTGAAAATATGAATTTTTTTTATTGTGTTATGATTTTACAGAGTGGAACATGTTAAATCTTATGCATTTTATATATACAGTAAACTCGGGGATCCTTTCGTTTGGTGAACTCTGTGTTATGCGGAATCAATCGGGACCGAGAAATTTTCCCGTAGTAGACAATATTCCGCCTTAGACAAATGTTACTCTATGTCTATGGATCCGCTGAGACTTGAAAATCTTTCCGAGTTAGGCAGATTTCCGTCTTACACAGAGTCCGCCTTACAGAGAGTTTACTGTAATATTTATTTTGTGTCTATCTTAAAGAACTTATTTTGTATTTTAATTGTATATCTCTCATAAACAATAGAATGTAAGGTCATAATATAAATGTGCTAATGCGCAACTTAAACGACATTTATGTTCTAATATTCTTGAACACACTTAAAATAGTTAAATTACATAATTTTATAAATAAATAAAATCTATGATTAAAATAGAATGTATCAGCGAATGTAGCCCATGGAATAAAAGTTAGCAACAAGTTATATTTTGCTAAAACTTTATTAAATGCAATGTCATAGATGAAAAGTTTTTTAGATTTAATGCTATATTATTATAATGTATAATATTCTTTTTTGAGAAAAATAGCATAGAAATAAAGTTTTCCTTTTAAATGTTTTTGGTTTTTATATACTCTGATTTAAAAATATGAAGATTGCAAACCATGAAATCGGGAATAATGCTATATAGAATAATTATTAAATAAGAATGTGCAATTAAAAATTATTTTTTAAATGCAAAGTGTATAATAAATAATAAGTATTATTTTTAGATCAATCAAATTTTTTTTTATAAACGCACTAAGTATAAATGCACCAGTTTTGGCCACATTGGATCAATTTTTCCAATATTTAGCCTGTGAATTGATGCTAACAAATAATATGCATTCTTACACTTTAAGCAAACTCTCTTTTATCATTTACAATATCATCTGTTTATTTTTTGATAAAATGTGACTTGCAAAAAAAAAAAAAAAAAATGTGTGAAACTGTAGTGTGTGCTTACATGTATTAAGATTTTTGCTTAGCTGACAAGTTTTCAGAATCTTTCAACATTACGCACTTATAGGGTTCTATTTGTTCTGAAACAAATTTCTATTAGGTTTTATGAGGTAAGCTTTCTCATTACTGCAATTTTACATTTAAATTAATTATTTTAACAGTTTAATGGGGCGTGGCCAAAACTGGTGAATTAAATTTGCTATATGTACCAGTTATGGCCATGGGGGTGGCCAAAAAGGGTACAACATTATGTTCCACTTTTGGCCACATGATTCATTATCATTATAGAGGGAATTTTAGCCATTTAATAAATTTAAGACCATCTGGATAAATCAAAATCAATTTAGTTTTGTTTTATATAGTAATGGCTTCAATAATAATAATAATAAAAAAGCAAGGCTAATGGCAGTTCTATAAAAGAGATTTTGTTATTCTCTATCCAATAGATAATTCACTTTAGAAAGAAGGACATTGCTATAAAAAACTAAAAAATATAGTATAGTGTTTAGTTTTGATAAAACAAAAGGGGAGGTGATATGTAATTGTTTAGATATGATAAATAAACTAAAACATAAATTTTGAAAGATTTTACAACCTATAAATTAAAACGTTCAATAAATTATAGCATGATTTAATTGCTTGTATTTTTCCTAAAGAAATGTAAGACATTCCAAAATTTTTGCAATATTTCAGGCACAAGGATTTAGAAATACTAAATATTGTGAAAATCTTTACTAGAGACATCTAAATACAAGTAAGAATGTATTTCACATTATTTAAAAAGAACAGGATTCATTTTACCAAGTTTAAAAGAGATTCTGTGCTCTTAAAAAATGGCCTAGAGGGAACACTGCTCTAATATAGGAAGTAAAATTAAGGCCATTCAAAATGTAATGCCAGCACTACAAGCTAGCAAAGTTTTGGAGTAACCCGTTCTTGGCTTACATCAGAAGTTTGTAGAACAGACACCACTTTTCTCTAATAATGTTGAATCTCAAGTAGTAGATCTAGATACTAGGAATTGAAGCTAAAAATCAATTAGAAAAGTGGATTTTAGATATTATCAGAATACTATTTCCTATAAAAATGGAACAACTTTTAAGATTCTGTCCAAAAAATTGTAGCCGGCAAGATAGAAACTCCATTTCAAGATGGAAGACCAGGCATGAAATGGTATGATTCGCTCCTGAAATCATACCCTAAAATAACTTGCAAAGAAGCAGGGTACATAAATAAAGCACAAGCTAATATAAATCAAAAGATGATTTATAACTTTTTGATGAAAATCAAATCAAAATCAGAAAATGCTTTCAAGAAATATAACTCTTTGATGAAGATTCAAGTGTTCTAAACAATCCACAATCCATGAATAATTATAGAACTGATTAAATAGTTAATCTTTATGTCCTGTAGGCACTGTTGTCCCTTTTATGACACAAATTTAAATATATTTTTTGTTTTTTAATTGAAATTTTCAGTTAAAATCAGCATAAGTAATACATTTTACTTGATGTTTTTATCAATTCATAAAGAAATTTGCAAAATTCTCTTAATGCAGCAAACAAATATATGTGTGGTAAAATAGATGTTGCATAAAAATGCTTTATTTTTACTTATTATCAATTAAAATGTTTGTTAAACTACATGATATTGGAGTGGCCAAAACTGGTGCATAGAGATGGCCAAAACTGGTACAAATTGGAATAAATTACTTGATGAGTTATTACTCACAATCTAAAATATTCTGTAGTAAGTCATTATAGCTAATAGAAAGACAATTAAATTTACTAAAGAGTGATGTTATTATGTTTTAATATGCTTCAATCGGTCAAGAACTGTAAAATTTCTATTTCAAATTTTCTCTAAAAGTGGCCAAAACTGGTGCATCTAACCCTAAATTGATACTACCTTCTCTAAAATTATTTATTTTTTTCATAATACAGAAATATCATTTTATATACTACATAATCAAAAACACATAAAATAAATATGTAAAAATATATTATAATAAATTATACTTTGTAAATAAAAAAACTTTCTTATTTATGAACAAATTATCAATATTAATCCTTGTAACTGTAATACGAATATAAATCAAAACAATACTGCACAGCCAGAATTTGGCTTCAAAGAGGTGTTTATTGATAATAAATCCAGTAATCACTGCTTATTTGAATCACTAGTTAATTGAATTAGTCTTTTTAATAAATGAAATCGTAATGCATAGTCTGTGAAACTTACTTGATTTTTTTCCTTAAGGAAAAAAATGTGTATAGAACCAGAAAATGTATAATAGAATTATTCAATATGTTGTTATTTTTTTTTTACAATATTTATTGGATTTTTTTTATTTTTTTTTTTACCTATTATTATTAATTAAAATTTCTGATTCAAGAATTTTAAATTCAGGTAGATAGATGTTTTTTTTTTTTTTTTTTTCTTGATTATAGAAACAGCAGCTATGCTGGACGTGAACATGGTTCATTTAAACAGCATTTACTGTATTAGTGTTGCAAAATATAAAGTGAAATAACATAAAATTATACAGTAAAGCACTGAATATACATCTTTCAGGGGACCATTCTAAAAGGACATACAACTGAGAAAGACATACAATCAAAATAGTAGGGGAGACTTGATCCCTTTTTCAGTTTTTAATTTTTATTTTGGAAAAAACAAAATATTTAAAAAATGTTTCCAGTTATTCTTAAAGGCTCATGTGTCTTTCTTGTTACAGTATTTTTTTTTATTTTTGAAAAATTATTTTTTAAATAAAAATAAATAGTTTTCCAAAAAATAAAAAAAAGGATCAAGTCTCCCCAGTTGGAGGGAGACTTGATCCCTTGCCAAGGGAGACTTGATTTTCGAAACAAATGCATTGAAATGACTCAAATTAATTAGTAGAAATCAAATTTATTATTGACTAAGATGTAAAAAGGGAAAAAAAAAACACAATGATCAAAAACATTTTCAAAGCTTGAAAAACCAAATGTAAATGTTAAGATTATTGCAGTTTGAAGAATTCCACCGAGTATGGTTGGTTTGGGTAATTTTTTCTCAATGTCATCATTATCCACAACACTATTGTCAACCTTTTCTGGATACATAAATTGGTTGAAATTAAGTCCTCGTTTTCTTAGAAAATTGATTTCATATTCAGATGATAAAATCTTCTTTTAAATTTTTCCTGCGAAATGACTAATTTTCTTCTTTCCCAGAATTCACACAATGACAAAGTCATTTTCACCAATTGACAAATATTTTGGATCTTCAATGATTTCATTAGAATTGTCATCAAGTGGATCTGGGTCGGTTGAATCATAAACACTATAACTGCTTTTATAACTTTCTGAAGATTTGGGTCTTTCACTTTTAGTGTTTTTACTTTTTTTCTTGGGATGAAATGAGTTTTTCCTGACTTTTGTTTTTTATTCAGTTGACGATCTTGTATTTTTCTTCATTCTGTCTTTTAGTTGGTGTGCTTGTCAAAATTTTTGAAGACCCTTTTTTCATTTCTTTAGATTTTCCCATTTTTGATAATGAAACTTTAGGGAAGGATTGTATGTCTGCTGGTGTCACTATGTTTGGTTTAACTGTATTATTTTTACTGCTTGTTGGAGTTAATGGTTGATTTGAGACGAAAGATGATAAAAAATCATCTTGAGAAATTCCTGTTTAAGGGATATTCCAGTGATTGTAAATCCATTTATTATGTTATTTGTCATCATGGCTTTAGGATAGGCAATTCCGATCAGTTCAGCAAATTGATAAATTGTTGTTCTTTGAGCAGGATGTTTAGTCGTCCAGTCTTGAACAGCTGCATTAAAATATCTTTTAAATGGTCCATATGCAGTACGATCCAGAGGCTGCAATTTGTGAGAAGTGTGCGGTGATATTGTTAACAAAATTATTCCATTTTCTTTGTCATAATTTTAACTCTCAATGCAATGCTTATATGGTTATCATGATTAGGGATTGACCGAATACCGAATAGTTGATTCGGTATTCGGTGGTTCGGCATGTAAACCGAATATTCGGCTTCGGCCGAATAATTGCAGATAAGTATTTTCTTAGAAGTAGAAGAATTCTCTTTTACTTAGCAGTAGAATAGGCTAAACAATCAGTTTGAATATTATGTGCATGAGTTCAGAGTTCAGCTGCACTACAAAAAACAAGTCAAAGGCCATTTTTTATTTAAAAAACTTTTTCCTTCCTAAAGTAGTCTACATAGGTGTGAAATCAAAACAACTGTCTACAACAGAGAAAAAAAAGTAAGGAAGATGCGCATCTTTCTCTTATCATTTAATTTTATTTACTTCTACATTACTTATCAAATAACTAAATCAGAGTTCATATCTGTATATCTAAGGTGTATATTAAAGAAAATACACACATCAAATAAGTATACCCCTATGCCAACCCTATAGTTTTTATAACCATTATATCAAAATCGCTTAAATTTCTTATCTTCACCACCACAATGTTAAAATATTAATCAAAATATAAATATGCTATTAATAATTTGACAGAAAATAGTTAAATGTTCAAATTGATATAATACCTTTTGTATTTTGAGAACATTCCTATTCAATATGTTTATAATTAGACAATCAGTAAACCAGTTTAATGACAACATTGTTTCTTATTATTTGAATGAACTTTTGTTTTTCTGACAATCCTTATCCTTAATAAGACCCCGTATAGTTTAATGTTTTCATAGGTTATTTTTGGCTTTTGGGTATTGACTAGTGATAAAATAATAAAAAATAAGTTATGGGTTAATGAATTTATGAGTGGAAAGAAGTCATTAAATGTTTTTGTGTAATTAGATTTTAGAATAAAAGTGTAACTGAATTAAATTATTGAGAATTTAATTTCAATTAAAGCTTATTAAAATAGCTAAAATATGCAAAAATGCGTATAAAAAAGTTTCATGTATTCGGTTGCCGAATACCGAAGCTTCGGTGTACACTTCGACCGAAGCTTCGGTCAATCCCTAATCATGATTATTCATTATGATTAACACTTTACTGTTTTGGTTATAATATCTTTCATTCTTTATGAAGTGCTGTAAAAATTTTGCAAAGTTAGACGTATGTCTCACATATGCATTCATCCACCATGTGCTTGCTAACCATCATATGCAGCCACATATTAACTTTCTGTCTTTGTCAACCATCTAAAATCAAGCAACCATATTCTAACTAATACAGATAATATCTAAATATCACAACGAGAAGTAGGTGGTTAATAAAATTTAACATTAATTTAGCTTTACTTTGGTTTGGGGAGACTCTATCCCCAGGATTAAGTCTCCCCATACAACAGGGATCAAGTGTCCCTAATGTGCATGTTTGGGGAAAAAAGTTGCTAAATCAAAAATAAAGATATTGTGTTGAATTTAAATAACAACATTTAAGGAGTAGGGTATGTTAGTATATTATATCAATAAAATTAAGTAATTTAGTTATATTTAGCAAAAAATATGAAACACAAACTACGTACTCAAAAAGAAGTTTGATTGTAAGAAAACAGAGATTCCTCTTTTACAAGAAAAGTAAAAATGGCTGAATCAAAGTATGTTGCTAAATATGTTGATAAGGGATCACTTTATTAATGTTTCCAGTTTCAGAGACTTAATTTTATTTTTTCTTTGGTTTTAGACCTAGGGATCAAGTCTCCCTAGGGATCAACTGTCCCAAATCTCCCCTAGTCGCCAAAGGTATAAAATCTTTGACTGTGCAAATATAATGCTGCAGTCATACAAATTTAATTTTGCTGTTATTTTTGTTGTTCAAGATGCACTATATATTGAAAAAAAGTTAAAACATTGAAAAAAAAAACATTAAATAGTCATTTCTGAAATAGAAAAATAAAATTGAGTATTATCAATCCTTATATGTTTTGTAGGGGAGAGGGGGTCACATGTGAACAATTTTTACATTTTTGACTATTTCTCAAAATTGTTATGAGCTATTGCAACAAAAATTTATTTATATGAATATTTACACTTTGTTTGTTCCTTTGGTAAAACTTTTGGATGCATTTATCAAAAATTTCTAACTGATATCGTCATTCTAAGAATTGTCTATATTTGTTCATGTGTGCCCCGGTGGAGGGGGAGTTGGGAACAGACCTGGGGCACATGTTAACACATGCATAAATAAGACAAAAATATTTTTTTGTGAATAAAAACTAACTAGATGCCTTCTTTCTAGTTGTGTGAATCAATCAATAAATGTTTCAACATAGATACAAGAAATTATTCGTAAAATTATACACTAATATACCTACTCTTTTTGAGTCAAGCGTAGCAAAACTGTGTTACTTTTAAATAAGTTATTGAATAATTTTGTTATTGTGTTTTTACTTTTTTCTAAATGTTATGCAATGTGTATAACAAAATTGTGCATCGTGGTTTTATAAATTGGTAAAATTGTGATATAAAAAATTGATGATTATCACAGTACTACTTATCACTTTTTTTGGCCAACTAAATTTAACTTTCATAAAATAAAATATCTTACAAGTACTTTATTATGGGCTAAGAAAAAATAAATACATTTAAAACTGGAAATCATTAAAGAATAACAAATATATTGATTTTTACAGAAAGCCACCACTTCTAATTGTTATCTAACTTCCAGTAAATTAAAACTGTGCAGTAATCCTAAAAACATTGAATTTATAGCTCAATGTTTGACAAGGGTAATTAAATTTTAAACTTAAAAAAAAAAAAATGCATTCACAGACTTAAAAAATACATTCATAATCTAAAATAGAAAAATGGGGCACTTGTGAACTGTTCATAAGTGCCCCATCTACCAACTTAAGCCTAACTTAAAGAAAAAAGATATTTTTAATTGAAATAAGGAAACAAAACTTTTTGTAGACTTACCTAATTAATGCCACTAAAGAATGCAACACTGAAATTCTACTTTTAAAATGTCTTTAATGAATTTTTACTTCAATAACTTTAGATGACTTTTTTACTTAACATCTTCTAAAACAAACAAATTACAAACAACCGGAAATTAAAATTGCTCATTGTTCTGAAAATTCAGCCAAAAGATGATACCAATACTGTCATATATTGGTATTTTTTTTATTTCAGATTAACTGAGTGAAATATGTACTGTTCACATCTGCCCCCTCTCCCCTACATCACTTTTTTTATTGTATGTATAAAGAGATTTTATTTAAAATAATCTTTAATCATCGTCTGACATGCTGATTCTCTTTCAGACTTAAGTACAGCATTATTTATGGAGTTAAGTTCCTGGAAAGTTTTCTCACTAATATTGTGGAAAGCAAAAAAGGTTCTAAGTGACCAGACCACCCATTATCCATTCTTTTTATCCCACTCCCTGTTCCGCAAAATTGAAATAACACCTGTAGCAGTTACACTTGTTGTTTGTTCTTCATCTTTCTCTAAATATCATTAGCAGAAAAAAAAAAAGAACGATGCTGGGGGAAAAATTTTGAGAAAATCAGTTACAGCATGAAAGAAATGATGTATAAACAGAACATTACAACATTAAAATACACAGGGATGAATCAAGACTGCACTGAAATGACGTACATAAATGTAAAAGTACAAATGATACAACGTATAAATGAAAAACGGGTTTTACTGTATTAGATTTAGGCAAAGTGTTTCAAAAGGGATGAGATTAAGAGATGGAAGTAAACAGTTGCAAATAATTTTTGTATAGTAGATCAGGGTTGCAATCCATTCTTTCAGTAAAAAATGAATAAAACCCAAGAGGAAAAAGAGCTTTTAATATCTGGTAGGTTATAAAAATTAATTTTCATTCACACTCAAATTATTTTAAAACGTTTGAAAAGCAGAAATCTATGAATCTTATAATGAACTTTCTAGATCAGTATTTTTTCAATTAACTTTCTCTTTCATGATTGATCTTTATAATTATATAGTGCATTTCAGTATCATAGCATAGAATAGAAAGAGATTTAAATAACAAACATTTTAATTCAGAGTAGAATGTCTTAAGGCAACATCGAAATTAGATACATTTTCGATCGTATTTTTAAATTTAGATATACAGTAGATTCCCTCAAATCTGCATAGCTTGTAACTACAAGTTGTGCATATTTTGCAGATTTCTGGTCACTGCTTTAATTGCATTTTTAAATAGTAATTTGAATGTAATAATGTCTTTGAAATCATAATTAATGCTTACACTGTAGTAAACAGTAAAATAGTTAAATATTATAGTAAATTAACAAAAACTCAGAATATTTAAAAAATTATTATAATACTAAAAGTAAAAATTGAGTTAAAAACTAAATATGCATAATAATGATGATATAAATTTTTCTTCGATTAGTTAATGAAACTCACCTCATAAAGGTACACTAATAATTTACATCTAAATTGTCAAAAAACAAAGTTTTATTTCACGTTTAGCCAAATTTTATAACCATAAAAGATATATTAATGCATAAATTATTTGGTAAAAAGATCATGATTACAACTGATATCAGTGCTATTTTGAATTTTTTCAGAAATAAATTTATACTTTCTTTATGAGAAAGCATGAATTCAGTCATATTAACCAGAATTACATTTTAAAATGTGTATGAAATGACATAAAAATTTAAACAAGAAAGAAAAATTGTGCTGCATCAAGCATAGATTATGAAACATTTTCCAACACTTCCAGAATACTTTTTAAAAACTTTGTTGTTTAATAAGGTAAAGAAGATACCTAAGTAAACTTTTCAGAAAATGCATTAACACATTTGAAGAACAGATTTCAACAATTGCTGCACATAGCCAGAATGGTACTCTAATTCTTTTGTGCAGCTCTGTATATTCTACATAGTATGCTAAAATTTAGTTTAGGTAGAAAATTCATAACACATTTGAAAATTCACCTTTAGCAATTTCCACCAAAGCAAAGATGGAAATGTACTTGAATTCTTTTGTGCATCCCTGAATACAAGACTTTTATACAACCTGCATATTAAGCTGAAATTTAATTGAGGGAAAAGCACATTTAAAACTACTGAAATCACACTTCCAAAAATTCTGTCAATAGGCAGCCATTTATCCAGTTTTTTACATAGCACTGTATATGATTTTATTTATATGCTACAAATATCTCTGAGTAAACTAAATGTAGCTGAGCTTGAAAATGCATAACTCAAATTTAAAAAAAACACCTTTAAACAATTCACACACTCTCTCACTAATGCTTACGAATTATTTTGTGTAACCTTGTATATGGCCTATAGAATTTATATTCACCATGTAGTGTGCAACAATTTAGTTAAACTTTAAGCAGATACCATAACAGAAAACACACTTTCAACAATCATCCCTAATAAACAATACTTCAGATACCTACTGTAGTTGTATCCGTAATCTTTTATGTGTAAATGAACAATAAATGTGATACACATCATATTCTACTGCAAGCATCTTGTAGTAAAGCTCAGCAATGTATATCAATTCCATCAAGTTTGAAAGCATTCAACATAATTAAAATACGCTTTGAACAATTTTTTCTGGTAGATTATTATATAACCGGCTCTTGTGTATGACTCTGTAATTGAATGATAAATGCTTTACATCCCATATTCTACAGAAAGCATGTTTTAGTGCATCTCAGAAATTCATAGCAATCTTATTTATTTGTAAATGGAGTAACATCATTAAAATACACCACAAACGATTTTTCTTTGTAGACCATAATATAACAGAATACTTTTGAGTTCCCCTGTATGTGTACTGTCTGTGCTACAGATAATGTATTCTATAAGTACCAGTGCAACTCAATAATGTATATAAATTTCATTATGTTTAAAATTCTGTAACACTGTTGAAATACCCCGCAAATCATTTTTTTCCCATAGACCTTAACATAATGGAATACTTTTGAATGCCCTTATAAATGAATTATGCATGCTACACACTCCATTTTCAATACCAAACATGCCATGGCAAAGCTCAATAATGTATATCAATTACATGTCAATCGAAAAATATTTACACGGTTTAGAGCATGGACAGACAAACAAATCAAAGTCATAAACACTTTTCAACTATATTGGAAAGTGTTAAAAATGGTGAATTTTTGCCCTACATCTGAACTGAAAGTTTCACTTTTTACATTTGCAATGATGTGCAAATTTTAGGCATTTTTGGATTTGAAGAAGTCAACTGTATATTTCCAACATTTAATTTTAACCCTTTCCTGCCCTGCAAAACAAAAGACTCTATTATATATTCCCACATTAAAATAAAAAAACTTCTTCTTCCCTTCTATATGCAATTAGTAAAACACGTAAGATACTTCTGAACTCACAGTGTTTCAGGAAACTATAGTATATACAAATGGAGTCCACTATACGAAACTAGAAATAGCTGTTGGGAAGCTAAGGATCATGAGCAACCAATCGATCGCAAGCCTGGTTTGAAATACATGCTTAACAAGCTCTTTAGAACATTTGTTTTTATTGTAAACTAGCTGACCTGTCCAGCATTGCTCGGGCAAGTGATAATATTCTTAAATCAACCTTAAATTCATATGATTTTATACCTGTTGTGCATGCACTGAGAAATCTGTTAGTTCTGCTTTCCACTGCCAGGGTGGTGCATTCTGTTTTGAACAAAACTCTGACACATGTGCCCGCTTCCTGTGTCACTGCATAGCATACGTACTTTGTCTGCAAAGTCTGCTAGTTCCAATATCCACTTTCAGATAACGCACTCTGTTCTAAACAAAAATATATATCCGAAAGAAACTAAGTTATTCAACCTTTCTGTAGACATATTACTTAAGGGGGGTTGCAGAATCAAATAAGAATTTAAAAGATTTGATCATAATAATATCTGTCATGTGGACTAATTGAGATATTTAATCAAAAGTAGCTGCCTCCCCTCCCCATTCCTGCAAATATAACAAATACAAAAATTTCTTTATAAACAAATTGTGAAGACATTTATTTTTTTCTTCTAAAAATTGATTTTTTTATAAAATAAAAAAGTTATTTATAGATTTCTTGATTCAACATAACATTTTGTGCATAGGTGCATTAATTTCAAATTGATAAATGCGGTATTTAAAAAAATTCTATAGAGCTGGAAAATTACTTACTCTTTTTAGTCACATGTTGTTTTGAAATAATATTGGGGTCTGCTTCAAGAACACATCTCATTGGCTGCGCAAATGCTAGACATATGGTCTCCTCGGATCGAGAATGAATCCTGCAATTTGATAAAAATCTATGCTTTAATTGAATTATAAATAATTTGCCATTCTTGTAATTGGGGTTTTTAATTAATAACTCAACTAATTATTAGAAATTAAAAATTGTTTTGTATCAGGTGCACCAGGAGAAGACTTAGACTACCCTCGCAAAAATTTTCAGCTTTGTATGTGCGGTAGATTTCGCTAGTCAGCAGAAACAGACGCACTCACACACAGAACGAAACTTTCTTTTTTTAGTATAGATTGAGGCTGTTCTCAAATCCAAACTGGCTACCTTCTGGCACATTTTTTAATTCATTTTTATTTACAAATGCATCAAATTGGCAGGTGCTGTTATTGATAACCGCATAATCAAATTGTTTTTTCCATTTTTCAGTTAGGACAAAATTTTTCTAAGAAAATTCTATCAAAGTTTGCTTTTTAGCTCACAGGCTATCAAAACCTGAGAGCTAATGTTCCTGCATGTTATGTATGTATGTCTGTAATGCGATAACTTTTGATAGAAATATCCGATTTGCTGAAATTTTATTTTTAGATTCATTCTGATAAGGCACTTCCCTGATTAGTTTTGGGGCTTCATTCGTTAAGTATAAAGGGGGGGATGCAGGGCCACCCCCCACCCCCCTTAACTAGGATAAATGGGTTTTTCATGCAGAATTATCAGATTTTTTTCAAATTTGGCATACCGGTTAATTCTGATAAGCTGCTTCCGTGATTAGATTTGAAGGTTCATTGTTTAAGTCTAAAGGGGGAATGGGGGACTAATACCCCCCCCCCCTTAAAAGTGTAGATGAGAGTTAGATAAATGAGTTTCTCTATCCGATTTGCTTCAAATTTGGTAAACAGGGTTATTCTGATAAGTCACTTCCCTGATTACATTTGGAAGTTCATTGGTTAAATATAAAGGGGGGGGGGGACGGAGGTCTAATATGCCCTTAATTTAGGTAAATGGGTTTTTATATCCGATTTGCTTTAAATTTGGTTACCAGTTTATTTTGATAAGGTGCTCCCCTGATGACATTTGGAGGCTCATTGATTAAGCATAAAGAGGAGAAACTGGAGGGGGGCTAATGCCCCCCCTTAATTTATTTTTCGAGGGGCATTATCCTTTGAAATAAGAGTATAATATGCAGTTAGTGTAAATAGCCTGTGTGCTCAATGCCATCAGTTTAACTGGCACTTTTCTTTTTTATTTAATTAGATTTCCAGATGTGGCAGTGCAAGAAAGAAAAAAATTGTCATCCTAAGACAACAATTGCTTATAAGTCAAGATGTAATTCATTTATCGAAAAATGAAAAACCTGTTTGATTACAAATTACTTTGATAATCATATCTCCAAGTATCATGTTTTATTTTCAAAAATGAGTCAGAAAGCTTTCCGTTGTTAAGCGGGAAAAATAATCTTAAATGTGTAAAGAATATCTGTTTTAAATTAAATTCAGGTATTTAAAAGAAAAAATAAATAAAAGATTTGTATTTTAAATGAAATGAGTGCATGTGATTGAAACATCAGAAAGCTTCCCGTTGCTGAGCGAGGAAAATATATGCTTGAGAATCCCCTTAACACATTGTGTGCGGGACATGCACATTTTCTGATGATTGATACTTGAGCGCGGGACACGTACTAGTATGGGTTAACTAAATTTGCGCGCAATACCCCCGCCCGGCACAATTCCGCCGCGAAATGTACCCGCACACAATGTGTGAAAGATATCTATTTTGAATGTAACCTGTACTATTTTAAATGAAAGATATGTATTTAAAAGGAAATAAAATTAAAAAATTGTATTTTAAATGAAATGAGTGGAATGCAATTAAAAGATACTGGTGGTTGTCTAAGTTTTAACATTAGAGAGAAAATAAAAACCAGTTGATAGCAAAATATTGGAGTATTGGAAATTTCTATATCTGAAAGAAGGGCAAATAATAATTCATGCTCTATCGTAGTCCTTTTAATTAAAATATCTTGAGAGAGGAACCAGAATACATTATAATATTAGATAGCTAAATATTGTCATGTTTGAAATTTTGATAGTTGAAAGTTTACCTTCCCCTGATGTAATAGTGTGTTTGTATTACGGATGTGAGATAATAAGACCTCTAGGGGGTGCAGTTTTCAAACATTTTCCGTACTCCTCATGTGATATATCATTGCAAAGGCCTTTGACCACTCTTTCATATTATAAGCTTCCCTTTCACCTCCTTCAAATTCCCCTCCCCCAGGGCTTTTTCTCAATTTTTCCGACATCCTTCATGTGATATATCATTGTAAGCCCTTTGACAACTCTTTCATATTCTGCACATCCCGTCCTTTTCCCCCCACTTTGTCCCCCTTGAGGGCACTTTTCTAACTTTCGCTGACAACCCTCATGTGATATATCATTGGAAAGCCTGTGACCACTTTTTCATATTATGTATCGCCCGTTTCCCCCTCCCCCGGTGGCATTTTCTCTATTTTTCCGACATCCTTCATGTGATATATCATTGTAATGTACAGCCTTTTGACCATTGTTTCATATTCTGCACATCCTGTCCCCCTTCCCCCACTCTTCTAACTTTTACCAACACCCCTCATGTGATATATCATTTAAAAGCCATGTGACCACTTTTTCATATTATGCACCTACCATCCAACATCCCCCCACACAATGCCTGACTGGGGAGGCACTTTTCTAACTTTTGCCGACACCCCTCATGTAATATGTCATTGGAAAGCCCTGTGACCAACTCTTTCATATTATGCACCTCTCGTTCCCCCTTCCCTACTTGCGCTTCCGGAGGCACTCTCAATTTTTCTAACATCCTTCATGTGATATATCATTGGGCAGCCCTTTGACCACTCTTTCATATTATGCAAACATAACCTTGCATATTTTAGTTCCATTTTTTTCCACCAGGGTGTGCTTTCCTCTATCGATTTCTATGGACCCGATCGCAACGAGGTTTGGTTCATTCAATGTGGTTTTCGATAGTCTTCAATATTTCAGTTCTACTTTTTACCATCAAGGGGCGCTTTCCCATCTCGGGTTCTATGGGCCCGATGTCAACGGGGCTCGGTTCATTCAACTTAGTTTTCAATAGCCTTACATGTTTTATTTCCACTTTTTACCGCCAGAGGCACTTTCCTATCTCGAGTTCTATGGGCCCGGCTCGACTAATATATCTACGGATAGGTTGTATAACAGAGTTTTGCTAAGAGTAGAGTGCGCAACCTGATGGTCGAATGTGGAACTAACAATTTTGTAGCGCGTTCCACGCACGCCCGCTATACGGCTCGGCGTCGCAAGTAGCGGGGACCAGTGTTCAGTGATAGTATAAAAAATATTGAACCCCCTGGCGAAGGAATGTGGAACTAAAGGATTTTTCAGCGCGTGCGCAGCATGCCTGCTATACGGTGCCGCAGACAGCGGAGGCACGTGCCAGCGTTTCGCTCTGTAAGTGGTTTCTTTAGAAAAGAGTGCGCCTCCTGGTGGTCGAATGTGGAACTATCGTGCACGCACCCAGGGAGCGCGTGCACGCACGCCTGCTATACGGCACCGCAAGTAGCGGGGACCAGTGTTCAGTGATCGTATAAAACATATTGCTCCCCCTGGCGGTAGAAGGTGAACTAATAGATTTTACGGAGTGTGCGTAGCACGCCTGCTATTTGGTGCCACAGGCAACGGCGACCCGTGTCGTATGTTCCTATAGAACACGAGCCGGGGTTTCGTTCAGTTCGAGGTTTGTTTCCAAACCTCGATATTGTATAAATTAATCTTCAAAGTATAGTTTTCATCTGAAAAATATTCAGGATTTTCTTTGAAAAGGATTTTTATCCGGGTCAACCCGGAAGAGTCAAAATTTGACCTGAAACCTGGTCAGATTCATGTAAAATTGGACTATCCTATCCGATGTAGAACTTATGTTTTGTCCAAGCTATACAACCCATATTCTTGAAATTGTTTAATAGGACGTCAACAAACATCAGAATCGAGATAAAGGCATACCCACCAAGTTTATGCCTTTTAACCAATTAAATTTTATTTAAAGCAACAGAACGACTTTGTCCACGAATGGCAATAGCCACGCCTCTGCGGGTAGATGCCCTCCGAAAAAGACTGTTTATTGAACAAAGGAGAAGCAGTGTTAAAATATTCGTCGCGCCTATTTGTGTCTTTCTTCTGTTTACCCGCGGCTGACGTCACATGGGTGAAGTCCACTGCATTCTGAGCGCTGTCGGTACAGTTTCAATATCGTTAGTGTCAGAAACAACGATAGAGAAAAGTGTTGCTTTTTAAACAACGACGTCATCAATATAGAGATGAATAATAACAAATTTTAGAATCGGGTTCATAGTCAACCATTTCTAACGGCACACGTTAACAAACACTATTTTGGCGATAATAACAGGCTTGTGAGGATACTCAGAGATTTGTTTTCGTCCACCCTAGTCATTTTGTATGTATGTTCACAGCGTTCTCAGCAATCACTGAACGAATTTGAATATAACTTTTTACAGTTTTAGTACATTTGAGAAGGTTGTGATCTCAGAGTAGTTATCAAATGGTGTATAAATTCGTTTACAGGAACACGTCAACTATTTTAATTTAAGATTGCCTACTCCAATATCAAACTTTGTGTTACTGTAATTTCCAGTATCTCAAACGTTTGAGAACGCAGTGGACAATAAATACAATCTTCATTTATAAATATGACAGTGGCGGTGCGTATACGAGAACAAATATAGACCAGGATGCATTTATAAGAGAGTAGCGATATACGCAGACGGCGCATGCATAGACTGGAAGCTTTGTCCAAAGTATGGAAATCCACTTTTCAGAGCTGGCGATACTGACGTGAACAAGTTCGATATATGAAGTTCAACCACGTGACTACAGCGTCTAGAATACCTAGTGTGGAAATATGCTATCCTAAGGCGCGCCACATACCAAGGAGACATGCGACGCTGGCGCACGTCGCATGTATCATGAAACATCGAGCCACCACAAGAGGCAAGTTGCATTTCTACTTTTTTCATCCACACACCAAAGCGACATGAGACATATTCATGGCGTATGCGCGTAGCTTGCTTTTAATTCTTTGACAGAACAGAATAGTAGAATCATAGCGTCTGCAAACGAAGCGATTGTAAATATGGATATTTCATTCGAAGATGATGATTTATTTTTATTCACTCTACTAAAAAATAAAAGGAATCTTGAATCCCACCATCTTGAAACAAATAAACGAAAATTGTAGCAATATATAACGTAACTGCAGCACGAGACGAAAGCGCGAAACGAAGCATAAGACACGTGCAACATAGGTACTTCGTCGCATGAGTCTTTAGTGTGTGGGCACAGTGAAGAAACAGGTACGTTACAACAGTAAATTTGACGCACGAGTCAAGTGAGATGTCTCGTGTCTCCTTGGTGTGTGGCGCGCGAAACAGTGCTAAAATGTTTATCCCTTAAATGTGCGACGATACTGCTAAAATGCCAAGTGTCGATCGCAGCGACATCTGCGGGATTTTCGTATTACTAGTATTACATTGTATAGAATAGCAATACCTTGCAGTTGTAGAAAATATCCCGCAGATGTCGCTGCTATCTGTATATTGCAGCAGCATCGTTGCATATTTAAGGGATACAATATTTTAGCGCTTTTTTAAGTATTACAGAGATAGCCGATTTCCACACTATGTATTCTATCGCTATAACGTGACCATAATCCTCCAATTTGTATACAACCAATCAAAATCAACAAAAAATAGTAGGCTAACAAAATGCCCACCTGGTTGCAAAATTTGTTGCTACGGTATGACGTCAATTGCAACTGCTCCATTAGACGAATGGCACAAGCAAACAAATATTAGCTTGCCTATAATGGTAGGATCACCGAGATGCTTGATGATTCGTTTTTGTGCAAAATTATCTCAACCAATCAAATTTTGTTTCCCATATGTCGCCACTCCCATACGGAGGCACCTTACGAACTTGTTCTCTTCTCATCATGAAAGTTGCTTCCCGAGCGATCTGGTCATATTTAAATGTTTTATTAGAAAGAGGATCTTGCAAATTTTGCTTTTCATTTCATATCGACCAAGGCGTGTCTATGCCCTTTAAAAGAAACTCTCAGTACTCGCTAGTGATATTTTCTTTTCCATCCCTTGTTGAAGGGCAGGTGTTCGTCTCTTTACTCCTTTCATATCTTGATAGTTTTCGTGGCTGAGTGGTCAAGGCATCACACCGCTAATCGCTTCAGAGCGTAGGTGGGTGCGGGTTCGAATCCCGCTGGCTCCGTTGCACACTCTTTGTGGAGCTCCCGGATGTAATTATCTTGCGTTGTAAATTTCCTTGTGCTATCTCGTCCCTGTATATAGACGATGACTTATAAGCGAGCACTTGACGCCAAGCACACAGGTCAGATATATGTATTCAATAAACCAATAAAACCAAACAAATTGTTTTCGTAAAAATAAATAGACCGGGGAGCGGTCATCACCTCATTGGATTGACTGAAACTTCAAGATTAGACAGAACTCGATTTGCATATTAAAATGCAACTGGTCTGTCTAGTCATATCGGTGGGAAATACTTGCAAACTCGATTTTAGTGGTTGATCAATAGATTTATCATTGGATTTTCATGCACCTAAAGGTATGAAAACATGGAGGGCTGTCAGCAAGAAAACACAATGATAAACCTACCAGTCAACCACTAAAATCGGGTTCGCATGTGCTTACCACCAAGATATGACTTTGCAGATCAGTTGCATTTTAATGAGCTAATCGAGTTTTAACTAATCCTGGAATTTTAGCTGTCAAATGGATGAGGTGAAGGTTTGTGCAGCCGCCTTCCAGTCTAAAAGAGTTCACCGAGCCAGGATCGACTAAACTCAATATACAGTCCAAAAGCGAATCGCGTAGCGATCGACAATCTCTAAAAAAAAAAAAAAAAAAAAAAAAAAAAAAACAGCCTGTAGTGCCTCTATATGAGAGTGGTGACATACGATTATCAAAGCGTGCTTAGACGCGACCAACGATCAGGGCAGCACTAGATACCAGGCTTGCTCATTCATTATATCGTATATTCATTCATCCCGACGTCACAAATGGTGGCTGGCCGCTATCAACGACATACAGTGATTGGTACAAAGCGGCGCACCCATCGTTTTGTGTCAGTCGCCGTGTAAAGATGATCCACTTCGTATAACGTTTTAAAAGTCATGAACTGCCCTTGTATGTCGTTGGTCGCGGCTTAGACACATGCGTCCTTAAACATTGAAGTCCACCATAGTAGAGATTGCTTTGGGCCTATGGCAACTATGGCTTTCCGCCTCGAATGATCCTTATGATACACAAACACAAGCCACAACAATTTTTATTTTCATTTTCCATTACATACGAGGACCAGATACTCACAAGGAAAGTTACAACACCAGAGACGATTACTTATTTATAAAGACATTAATAAAATATGGTATGAGATGTAAATTTCCAACTGGGCGAAAAAATGTTCGGACCAGGATTCGAACTCCTGGCTGAAGCCGCCAGTGCTCTGCCATCTGAGCTATCCCGGACGAATCTGGTGGAACTCTTTCACCCAGCTAACCTTAATGATTATAGCATCTGGTCTGAAACCTGGTTCAGCTCAACAGAATAAATCTTAGGTAATGGAACTCCAGAAATCGCTGGATACGAAATTACACTAGATTAATACCATTTTAATCTAAAAGATGGTATGCCCAACAAAATTTAATAAAACTTAGCATTTTTCTTCAATCACAAAAAATAGATTTTGTTTGACCCAAAAATAGAGTAATTCTAAATAAAAACAACGATGTAAATATATAAATATTATTTTTAATACCATATTAACCCCCCGACATATTTAGCGAAAATCTTTTTTCTAATTGGCTGCGCTTGGGTTAGCCTGGCTTAGGATCGAACAGAGATCAAACCTTCAAAATCACGTTCTAACGACCTAAAATCTTGTGTTTAGATCAAAAGTTGGGTTCGTTAGACCTTGGGTCGACCAGTGAAAACGCAGCTTTACAACCGGGAGCTCCACAAAGAGTGTGCAACAGAGCAGCGGGAGTCAAACCCGCAGCGACCTACGGACACACGCGTTTATCTCATCCAGGACAAATCCACATCCCAGAACTTTATAGTACCAACATTCCCTAGATGAGGGAGAGAGCCTTGACACACGTCGCGAAAACGTCACACAGAGTCATAAAGGGTGAAAAAACCGGGTTTAATCCAGCGAATAAACAGAGTTTTTGGGAGGGGAATTAAAAACATTCCTGGAGTTTTCGGAAAGTTTGAGCCATGAAATATTTTCAGAGGCGTCGCTATGGAGAGTTATGGGGGGGGGGGGGGGGACTCTCTCCCTCCAATATTTGTGAACTTGAGAAATTTGAGCTTAGAGATGGGAAATTCTAGATTTTTGAGACTTTTTTTCTTTAAAAAAAAACCAGTTAAATAAATATGAATTTTTTGTTGTTTTGGTGTTTTATTTTCTGAGAGCTGTAACTGTAAACAAGTTAAATAATCAAAATTAATACCAAAAGAAAGCACCCAGACTCAATCTGTCATTTTTTTTCTCTGTTCTATGAAAATATCATACATCCACCAGACCTTAATTTCTCTACTCCTGTCCATCAATAGTTGACTCTAATCCATGTCGTTTATTTACTCCAAAACTTTGTTCCTTACTCAACAATTTCAAAATAACATTATTTTTATATCAAGAGCGATTATGATTCGTACACAATTGAAGACAAAGAATTCACAAACCTTAAACTAATGCTAGTTGGCTAAAAATAAAAATAAAATGGTTATTTCACATTAGATCTCGAAAAATAAAATAAACGTTCCAATTAAAAAATATCCTACTATCACAAACGAAACTTCCTGGTCTCCTTGGCGCGGTAGCAATATGTCGTCGCCAGAGCGGTTATAAGGAAAAGGCATGTTTACAAACAAACACTTCCATCAACCAATCTACCACTATATTTTTATCATAGCGATCATTGCAGAAATCAACTTGGCGACGTAGACCAATCATATCATAGATCTGTTAAGGGATCAAATTCCCGGAGTTCATATGGAGTCATAATGAATGAACAGGTTTTCTTACTGACCAACAGTGACGTCAGCTACCCTTTCCTTACACAAGGTTCTTAGTCGTTGCCGTCAATGCCAGACATAAATCTGCAAATGTCACAAATTTTCTTTTAAAATAGCATCCTATTCTAATAACTAGAAAATAAAAACACGATGTCTCTTTCCTCTTCATTTTGATCTCAAATAGCATTAAAATAAGTTGAAATGGAATAACTAATTTTAAGAAAAAAGAAACAAAAGTTTTTTTTTTCTTTCTAAGCATGAATAAACAAAATTTTCAGTTTCAGAAAGAATGAGCCCGAGCTTCCTTAACTATTCATTTTCCAAATTTTTCATCTTTATTTTCATGCCGAATTATTCCAAGATAGTAACATAGAAAGTAATGTAGTTTTGATTTGAATTATCTAAGTGATAGAGGTGTATTTAAACTTTTATTAAACGGCCTTAAGTTAGATAATAGTTAGATTTTTTATGTTTTTAGTTTCAGCATTTTTCTTTGGTAAAAGATTTTTTTACATATAACTATCATTATCATACATACATTGCACATATCATTGAGTTGGAAATTAGAGTAGTTTGTTTCAAGTTGGGAAATTTTTGAATCCCCCCCCCCTAATAAATATCTGTAGCTACGTCCCTGAATGTTTTAAATTATTATTTTTAATAACTTAATTTTTTTCAATGTAAACAACATAAATGTAGAAAAATAGCTTCTTCGGTTTACATGAAAACTAATGAAATACGTGTTTAAATTGCAGAAATATTAAGTAAGAGAAAATATCATAAATAATTTGATATTTCAATCGTCGATAAATAAAGCGTGACAGATTCATTTTGCCTGACACGAATGTAAACATCACCCCTATTCTACGAATCAGCCAATATAAACAAAAAGAAAATAAACCAAAGTAAAAGAAATCAATGTAAAATATGCAATGCAACTCTCTAAAAAATTAATGTAGAGTATGCCTGAATAGTGGATATAACAGCTAACAAACTTTAATCGCCAAATCATAAGTTTAGTAAATTCATAATGATGAATCTATCAACTTTTCAGAACAGTGCTGAAATTCTGAAAAATAAAAATTTTAAATGGAAAAATGAATGATTCTGTTTACCTTAAAAACTCCTGCAAAATTTCCTATATCCCCCAAAATTCCCTGGTTTACACCCATCCCTGATCTGCGGGTTTTTTTTTTTTTTTGCAACTCTACACCCAAAACAGGGAAACAAGGAAAAAAAATTCGAACAACTTACATGTTTCGTTTCCTTTGGCTCGTGGAATTATTAATTACTATTAGAAAATAAGAGTTAATAATTCCACGAGCCATCGAATTTCTTTCTGTGTTTTGCCTGGTTTGTGTAACGTGTATCAAGGCTTCCTTCCTTATCTAGGGGGCGTTGATAATACTCGCCTAGACGAGTGAGACAAGGGCGCCTCGATATGAGACTATCGATAGACGGAATATAATATTTGATTGTTTTAGACAATTCTGGACTAAAGCTAATCGCCGAGCATCTTAGCGAGTCTGCCATTTTTGCCGCTTTTTAACTCATCTCATTCCCAAGTGGGTATCACGAAGTCTGGAATGTACACTGTTAAAAATATCGTGAAAAATTACCTCTGTTTTTAAAGGCTATCTATTTGTTGACCAATGAGAACGCTCCATAGGTGTTTCTGTAGCGTTGTCATTGGTCAGAAAATAGATAGCCTTTAAAAACAGAGGTACTTTTTCAGGATTATTTTTAACAGTGTAGGTTCGCTATAATTTGGACAAAAACATCCGTATAAAGAAAGGGCATGTTTACAAACAAACACTTCCGTCAACCAATCTACCAACTACATTTTTGTCATAACGATCATTGCAGGAATAGTCTTGGTGACGTAGGCCAATCATATCAGAGACCTGTTAAACTTAGACCAAACAAATTTCCCTAGCTCATGTGTACAGTAGGAGTCATAAAGAACGGACAGGTTTTTCTTGCTGATCCACAGTAATTCGACCACGAGGCTAACGAAAAAGACAGGCTACCGCGGTGGGTCCGATTCTTCTTTTTTTACAGACCGCTGGAGTCACGTGATGCTCGAATGCACCAATGAAGGTGTGCGAAAAGAGCATCACGTGACTCCAGCGGTCTGTAAAAAAAGAAGAATAGGACCTACCGCGGTAGCCTGCCTTTCTCGTTAGCCTCGTTCGACCAACAGTGACGTCAGCTGCCCTTTCCTTATAAGCATGTCTGAGCATGCGCCCTGCGCGTGTAACGGAGCAATGCCGTCCGGAACAGCCAATGAATTACATGGTAAACTGTCGAAGGAGCAACCATGATCGTTATGTTGCAGAAATTTTTGTCTCTTCAAATTATCCCACTTAATAGGAAATTAAATACAGCGTCCAGAATACCTAGTATGGAAATATGCTATCCGAACAGTGCTAAAAATTTGTATCCCTTAAATGTGCGACGATGCTGCTAAAATTTCAAGTGTCCATCGCAGCGACATCTGCGGGATTTTCGTATTACTAGTATTACATTGTATAGATTAGCAATACATTGCAGTTGTAGAAAATATCCTGCAGATGTCGCTGCGATCTGCATATTGCAGCAGTATCATTGCACATTAAGGGATACAATATTTTAGCACTTTTTTAAGTATTACAGGGATAGCCAATTTCCACACTATATATTCTAGGCACTATAACTTAAGGGTTCGTTGGAAGAATCGGAGATGATACCCAAATCAGCATGGTAACGCCTGTCCAGGGTGTTGCTGTCGGAGTGACCAGGCATCCAGATTAATTTAAAATACATAGAAAACTAAAATTGAAATCATTAAATAAAATTAAAAATAAATCGATACTCAAGAATTTTCGAAAGCGGACTCCCGGGAATAAATCAGGATTTAAAGCCGAGATTAAACCCGTTGTTTTTCACCTTTTGCACGTTTCTGCTGATATAGGCAAAAGTGTTGCGCCAAGTTCAGACTAATTCTAAAGGGTCTATTGGCAAGCCTGTCTTTATCGTCAAGCTAAACGGTTATTGTATTTGCGCACTTATCTAATCCCACACGTTCAGGAAAATATTGCCACGTTTCTGCTGATATAGGCAAAAGTGTTGCGCCAAGTTCAGACTAATTCTAAAGGGTCTATTGGCAAGCCTGTCTTTATCGTCAAGCTAAACGGTTATTGTATTTGCGCACTTATCTAATCCCACACGTTCAGGAAAATATTGCCACGTTCTAAAACTTCCAACATAAAGCTATGAAAAAAGAGGAGCAGACATATCAATATTTTACTGTGGAAAGCCTTGATTCGGAAAAACGAGTTCTTTCGCCCTCTTCTTGGTCCGCCATATTTGACTTTGACCGATAACAGTCGAATCTGCAATGGGAAACGTGGCTAAATATGGCGGACGCAGGAGGGGGTAGGAATGCAACCAACGAAATATACTACCGGTTCACTGCTTTTAAAGCGTCACACGGAGTGGATCATCTTTACATGGCGATTGACATATAACGATGGGCATGCCACTATGTACCAATCGCCGTGTAAAGATGATCCACTCCGTGTGACATTTTAAAAGTCATAAACTGGCCTTGTATGCCGTTGGTCCATTGGTCACGAAGATGCTTGGCAATTTACTTTTGTCCAAAATCATCTCAATCAATGGAGGATATTCCAAATATGGGTTCGAGGCTAAAAAGTCACGTGATACCGGTAATTTACCCAAGGAACTTCTAACTGATAAGAAGGGAAGATGCTACTGCTTTGCCTGATGAACTGTTTCATTGGTTAGCGGGAATTTACATTACACGTCTACGGAGCCTTCCCTTCTTTACGCTAATTTTTTTACCTTGATCACGTGATCAAAATGCAGATGGAATATCCTCCATTCCGGTATCTCACCACTTTCATATCGAGGCACTCTATTGCTAGTGTCTCTAAATGAGAGTTAGCGTATACAAGAAATAAAATGGACTATATTCCAAATCTGGGTTCGAGACTTAAAAGAGTCACGTGGTAACGGTAATTTACCCAAAGAATTTCTAACTGATAAGAAGGAAGGTTACTACTGCTTTCCTCATGAACTGTTTCACTGGCTGGTGGGGATTTATATTACGTCTACGGAGCCTTCCCTTCTTTACACTAGAAGTTTTTACCTTGACCACGTGATCATAACGTAGATGGAATATCCTCCATTGACTTATTTGAGATAATTTTGGACAAAAACGCATATGTGGTTGGTTGTGTTTATGACGGCCAATTATCAACACGAGGGATATAGGATATAGGCCCAAAGGGGAGGGGGTGCCCTTCGTGGGGGTCTTTCTAAGGGAAACTAACCCGCATTAACGCTTGGAAATCCAAGGTTCAAAGAAAACCACGAAAACTCCGAACGATTAGGCCGACAGGCGCGATTGGGTTCGAACCCAGCACTTCCCGTCTACCAGCTTCGAGAGCAGAACCTCTCGGCCACTGGTGGGGCAAACGCATATGTGGAACGTAGTGGGATAGCAAGAGCACGAAGGGAGGCTCTCTCAAATGCTGAGAGTTTGTTCTTTAACGCTCATTTCTTTTTTTAAACTGATTTGTGGACATCCTTTTAAAGAATTTAGAAGTTGTAGCCTAAAACACACAACGTTGACGCGAGACCAACGACATACAATTCATGACTTTTAAAACGTCACACGGAGTGGATCACCTTTACACGGCAATGGAGGAGATTCCATCTCCGTTTTGATCACGGGGTCAAGGTAAAAACTTCTAACGTAAAGAAGGGAAGGCTCCGTAGACGTGTAATGTAAATCCCCGCTAGCCAATGAAACAGTTCATGAGGCAAAGCAGTAGTATCTTCCCTTCTTATCAGTTAGATGTTCTTTGGGTAAATTACCGGTATCACGTGACTTTTTTCAGCCTCGAACCCATATTTGGAATATCCTCCATTGGCAATAAACGATGGGATTTTTTGTATCAGCGGGCTTGCTCATTATCATGACGTCACAAACGGTAGCTGGCCGTTATCAATGACATAGAGCGATTGGTACAAAGAGGCGCGCCCATTGTTTTTTACTGTAAGTCGTTGATAGCGGCCAGCCACCATTTGTGTCGTCATGATAATGAATGAGAAAGCCCGGTATCTAGTGTTGACCTAGTATCAGTTACCGTGTACAGATGATCCACTCAGTATGACGTTTTAAACGTTATGTACTGGCCTTGTATGTAATTGGTCGCGGTTGATGACTGATAAGCGGGCATTTGGTGACGAGGCAGACTGAAATATTCTTACTGTACCAATCGGAATCTTTAATATGCCAAAATTTCCTGCCACAACTCGATGAGCTAATAATACTGCCAAAATTAAGAACTGGCACCTTGCTCTGCTCATCTCCCACTAAGATATGACGAGGCAGACTGAAATATTTTTATTGTGCTAATCGGTATCTTTAATGTGTTACGTTTTCAGACCGTAACTCGATGGCTTGATAATACCGCCAAAATTAAGTTTTGGCGCCCCGCTTTTGACATCTCGAACCAAGATATCACGAGGTAGACTGAAATATTCTTATTGTACTAATCGGTTGTCTTTATAGTGCTAAATTTTAAGGCCGTAAATCGATGACGTGATATCACCAAAATTAAGAATTGGCACCCCGCTCTGCTCATATCGTACCAAGATATGACGAGGCAAACTGAAATATTCTTATCGTATTAATCGATATCTATATTATGCCAAAATTTCATGCCGTAACTCGATGGCGTGATAATATCCTCAAAATTAAGAATTTGGCGCCCCGCTCTACTCATCTTGTACCAAGATATCACGAGGCAGACTGAAATATTCTTAATGTACTAATCAATATCTAAAAAAGACCAAAATTTCATGCAGTAACTCGATGGCGTGGTAATACTGCCGAAATTAGAATTGGCGCCCTCGCTCTACTCTTCTCGTACCAAGATATCACGAGGCAGACTGAAATATTCTTATTGTAGTAATCGATATCTATAATATGCCATGCCAAAATTTCATGCCGTTACTCAATGCCGTGATAATACCGCGAAAATTGAGAATTGGCGACCCCGCTCTACTCTTCTCGTACCAAGATATCACGAGGCAGACAGAAATATTCTTATTGTAGTAATCGGAATCTTTAATGTAGGAAATTTTCAGACCGTAACTCGAAGACATGATAATACCGCCAAAATTAAGAGTTGGCGCCCCGCTCTGCTCAGGTCGTACCAAGATATGATGAGACAAACTGAAATATTCTTATTGTATTAATAGATATCTATAATACGTCAAAATTTCATGCCTTAACTCGAATACCGTGATAAATCCGCCAAAATTGAGAGTTGGCGCCCCGTTCTGCTAATCTCGTACCAGGATATGACGAGACTGAAATATTCTTATTGTACTAATCGATATCTATAATAGGCCATGCCAAAATTTCATACCGTTACTCGATGCCGTGATAATACCGCCAAAATTGAGAGTTGGCGCCTCGTTCTGCTAGTCTCGTACCAGGATATGACGAGGCAGACTAAAAATATTCTTATTGTATTAATCGATATCTATAATATGTCAGAATTTCATACCGCAACTCCATGACATGATAGTACCGACAAAATGGGGAATTGGCGCCCCAAACTTCTCAGATTGTACCAAGTTATGCCGAATCAGTTATTTTTTCGCGTACTGTTAATAAGCTTTTTCTAAATCACTAATTCGTCTTAAAATTTGATGGTGAAGTAATATATAGTGCAATGTAATGTAAAATATTATGTTTATTGGGTTTGAATTGTACATTATGACGCCTGTTTTGTTATAAATTTTAGTTTGCCGGCGGTTTCTACCAGGATATTCGCAGCCAGACCAAAATATTTTTTAAACGCTTTTTTTACCTTTAATTTGACACCAATTTCATCTCGTAACTCGATGACGTGATATCGACGCCAAAATGACGAGTTGGCGCCCGCTGCTGCTCATATCGTACCAAGAAATGCCGAGGCACACCAGTCATTCCTTCATCTACCCCTAATAATCTTGTCATACACCATGATTTCATCTCGTAACTCGATGACGTAGTCATTTATGTTGCCGTCACCAGCTTGGGCTTTAATTAATGCAACATGACCAAATTTTATACATAGTGATAAGAGTTCTAATTTTCCAACTGAGTGAAAAAGTAACCAGGCTTAGATGTGAACCCAGGGCCTATGCTGCCAGTGTTCTACCAACTGAACTATCCTGGTCAAATCCGGTGGACACAATTCACTCAGATAAGTTTTTGATAATGGCATCTGGTCTTTATTGGAAAGAGTTCAACAAAATAAATCACAGGTAATGGGACTTCACATAAACATTGGATACATAATTACATTTCATTTAATTCAGCACAATTACACTAATTTGTAAATAAGTCATAATTTTCCGGCTGAGTGAAAAAATGTTCAGGTGATTTCAACCAGCTCATTCGCTCACAACGCTCTACAAACTTGAGCTACACTGGGCAAATCCGGTAGACACAATTCACTCAGACAAACTTTTGATAGTGATATCTGGTCTGTTGTCAGAAACAGTTCAAAAGAATAAATCGCTGGTAATATGGGACTCCAAATAAACGTTATTTTCGGACTATTATTCTATTTGATAAATAAATCATAAGACTTGTAGCTTTATTCTGAATGAAAAAGTGTCTAGACCAGGATTTAAACTCAGGTCCTTGGCTTAAGTTGCCAATGCTATACCACATGGGCTATCTTGGACAAATACGTGGACACAATTCACTCCGACAACCTTTCAATAATATCTGGTATGTATCTGAGACAGTTAAACAGAATAAATAGCAGATAATGGAACCTCACATAAATGTTGGATATGTAATTACACTTTATTAATTCGATGCAATTTTTCTAATTGATAGAAATTTCTGCATAGACACTTTTCACTCAGTGGGAAAATTACAACTCCAGTGATTTATTTACCAATTTGAATAATTGCATTGAATTAATAAAGTGTAATCAAGTATCAAACATTTACTTGGAGTTTCATTACCTACAATTTATTCTGTTGCACTGTGTTAGATAACAGACCAAGTGTTACTATCAAAAGGTTGCCTGAGTGTATTGTGTCCACCGTATTTGTCCAGCATAACTCAGTTGGTAGAGCACTGGCAGCTTAAGTCAAGGTCTTGGGTTTACATTTCAGCCTGGACACTTTTCCATTAAGCTAGAAAATTACAATTCCTATTATTTATTTACCAATTAGAATAACTGTGCTGAATTAGTAAAATGTACCTACATATCCAATATTTACTTGGAATTCCATTATTTGAAATTTATTCTGTTGAACTGTTTCAAATAGCAGATCAAATGTCATTATCAAAATATTGTCAACAAATTTGTCCAGAATAGCTCAGTTGGTAGAGTATTGGCAGCTTTAAGGGACTCTTCAGTTGCAAAGACACTCCCAATCGAATGTTAAATGTATGGATGGGTTCTTTTCAAATTTCTCGTTTGAATGTGAATATTTTGAACTTATTTTTTTTTTTCATACAATAGTTGAAGTTGATCTTTAATAGGGTCCTTTTTACTTCTTCGATTTTGGTTGCAGAATTTTTTAACAAAGGTACTTTCTCTGTTGGAACTGGTTTTGAAAATAACTTTATTAAAAAATATCTGCTAAGGGTAAGGCTGCAGTTTTTTCGAATGAAAATGTAAACATGGAAGAAACTAATAATTTTTTGTCAGAATCTGGTATGCAAGGCAATTTTTAACATATTAGCATAAAAACAATGCAGAAATGTAGTAACACATATTAAAAATCTGAAAATAAACTTCTACTGGCTTTATTCAAAGAACTGAATTTTTTTTATCATTCTTCCAAATCCCCAGTTTAAGGTTGCCTTTAAACATAAAAGCATGTAAAAGAAATCAAAGTTAAAAGTTGTCTCCCATGGGGATTGGGATAATGAAAAATCCTTATACTTTGTCCAGATGGTGCAACTCACCAAGAGAGTTCCTCAAACTTTCTCAGTGTGTTTGAACTTTCTATGGCTACATACAGCCACTACCATTCACTCTGATTGGATTTGGAGCTGTGTTTTAAATGATTGGCTATTCAAACTGATTTTAATGCATGTGCATGCACACACTTTTCATTTATTCAGATCTCAGGCACAGTGGCATTCAATGAGTTATCTTAGATGAATTTTGCGATCTGAACAGGTGCTCAAATTCCGGGGGTGTACCACCTTCAAAATGGTGGCCTAAAATATTTTAAATAACTGTCTGAATGCGGTATTAGTTCCTTTTTTAGGGTTTCGTTCATCTGACGAAACCCTATTCGTCTCACTCCTTTGTCTGTCTGTCTGTCCGTCACAGAGCCCGTTCTCAGAAACTATACATGTTAGAGATTTGAAATTTTGGGTACTTATAGCTGAACACCTCACATCAAACAACAAATCATAAAATTTTGAAAAAGTTGGTAATTAACTGAATTACGGGCTAATTAACTTCTAAAATTAACCAATCCACCTTTTTAACGCAGATTCAAATGAACTTTCTCCAAATCATCAGTGTTTCTCCTAAGGGTTGCCAGCAAAAACAGCCGATGCATGGTTACCACGGAGGAAATTAAGCCGCAAAAATGAAGTGGGCATTTTAAATCGAAATCGCATATCAGAAAATATTGGTCCGAGAAATTTGTAAATGAAATAGACAGACGCAGAAAAAAATCTACTTTCATTTGGTATAAAGTTCACATTTCTGCGATGTGTATAAGTTAAAATATCCACTAAAAATCGATCGATAAAAATTTATTTTCTTTAATTGGAAAGACAAGGAAAAAAGATTTCAATTCAAAAGATTTCAAAGCAGGTAGACATGACGACGCTGCGGTTTTTCTTAATAGCATATTTTAATACGGAATTTTAACTTTTTAAATATTAAATTTTTTGATTAAATTTTATGGCATCCCGATGTCAAATTTCTCGCTGATTTTATTGATACCTATTTCTAAGTCCTATCTTAATTACAAGCTGAAATATTAATTATTATTTAATTAATCGGTTTAACTCGCAGAAGAATAAATGTCGGTAACTCCCACATGTGTATTTTAAACAATTCTTTCTAAGTGAGCCCCTAATTATGTTGGAGACATGAAATTTCGGGTACTTATAGCTGGACACCTCACAGCAAACAACAAGTGATAAAATTTTGGAAAAAGTCGTACATTTAACCCTTTGGGTTCCCACATGTGTATTTTAAACAACTCTTTCTAAGTGAGCCCCTAATTATGTTGGAGACATGAAATTTTCGGTACTTATAGCTGAACACCTCACATCATACGACAAATCATAAAATTTTGAAAAAGTCGTACATTTAACCCTTTGGGCTCCCACATGTGTATTTTAAACAATTCTTTCTAAGGTGAGCTCCTAATTAGTTTGGAGGCGTGAAATTCTGCATACTTATAGCTGAACACCACACATCATACGACAAATGATAAAATTTTGAAAAAGTCGTACATTTAACCCTTTGGGCTCCTGCATGTGTATTTTAAACAATTATTTCTAAGTGAGCCTCTAATTAAGTTGGAAGCGTGAAATTTTGCATTTTTATAGCTGAACACCTCACATCAAACGACAAATCATAAAATTTTGAAAATGTCGTACGTTTAACCCTTTGGGCTCCCACATGTGTATTTTAAACAATTCTTTCTAAGTGAGCCCCTATTTAGGTTGGAGGCGTGAAATTTTGCATACTTATAGTTCAACATCCCAGATTACACGTCAAATAATAAATTTTGAAAAAGTTTTATGTTTAACCCTTTCAACTCCAGCTCGTGTATTTTAAGCAATTCTTTCTAACTGAGCCCCTAATTAAATTGGATATTTTAAATTTTGCATACTTATAGCAGAACACCTGAGGCCAAGCAACAAATCATAAAATCTTGAAAATGTCTTACGTTTAACCCTTTGAGCTACCACATATGTATTTGAAGCAATTCTTTCTAAGAGAGCCCCTAATTAAGACGGGAGTTGGAGACATGAAATTTTGCATACGTATAGCTGAATACCTCAGACCACACGACAAATCATAAAATCTTCAAAAAGTCTTATATTATTTACCTCTCCGGGCTCTAGCTTGTGTATTTTAAGTAATTTTTCTAACATCCGCCCTTTTAACCAGGGGAGAAATTTTCCAACTTTTGCCGACACCCCTTTGACCCTTCTTTCATATTGTGCACCATAGCCTTACATATTTTAGTTCCATTTTTAACCACCAGGTGCGCCTACTGATCTCAGGTGCTATGGGCCCAATCCCCTCGACTAATATATCTACAGCAGGGGCGTAGCCACAGATATTTTTTCGGGGGGGAGAATTCGAAAATTTCCCAACTTGAAACAAATTGCTCTAATTTTCGACTAAAATGATATGCACAACGTGTGTAATAATTTTAATGATACTTTTTCATAAAAAATTAATTTCCAAAGAAAAATTCTGAAACTGAAAACATAAAAATTCTAATTATGGGTTTGTTTACTAAACAAAAATAAATACGCTTTTTACTTTCTTCTATTTTTACAAGAAGAAAGTATTGGATTCATGAAAAAATTTGACTTCCGGTTTTAGACTGATTTATGCGTTTTAGTAAGTCCTGGACACGATTCGACTGTTTTTAGAAAATATCTGTCTGTCTATATGTGATACGAATTTTGTGGGCGCTCTAACACAAGAACTAATGTGCGAAATTTGATAAAACTTTAGAGATTCACTTATACAGTCGAACCTCGTTAATGCGAACACTCAAGGGGAAACTTTTTTTGTTCGTATTAAAAGTAGTTCGTGTTATCGGAACTTAACTACATTGCATACAACTGGACGAGGCAATCGGAAACAGTTCGTGTTAACGGGGTTTGACTGTACCTTGATAAAAATTGGTTCTGATTTGTTTTTGGTGTAAATCGTCCAACAGGACTATGCGGCATTTTTCACGATTTACATGATTTTAGCGATAATTATATCTCAAAAACTATTGCACGGAATTTGATCAAACGCCATAGTCTGTTAAACCTTGACATAATTTGATGCAGATTAGTTTTTTATGTATATCATATAGCAGGTGGCGCTGCTATGCAACATTTTCCACGATTTTGCGATAGCTGTATCTCAAAAACTAATGCACGGAATTTAGTCAAACTTCATATTCCACATAAATAGATCCTTATTAGGCTTGGGTCTATACTGTCCAAAGCTATCGCTTTTGTGCACTTTGAGTAAGGAATTTTGGTTGCAGACATCTAAGAGGCTGGGTGCCAAAATTCAATGATTTGTTTGAAAAATGCTATGCTTATATCTCCTTTTTAAATGCACACAATTCAACAAATCTATACCTTTAGAGTTTGTTATTATAGGCAAAGAATTGTCATTTAATTTTGGCACTATGATTGCAAATTTTGAGGCATTAACATGTATGGAGTAGAAGAAAATTTTGGGATTGGCACATCCGACTAGTTTTCACTTAATATTAATTCTTGTGGTCTTCAAAGAAGCCCACCTGTTAATAACATCGCTTAGTTTAATAAAATTCCCTATTTTACTTTCATATTTTAAAAGCATTAGGCTGCCAAGTCTGTCATCCCTCATTGTAGCTTGCAATATATATATATTTTAATTTTTATTTGACTAAAGATTCTTTCATTAGATGCAACGCCATAAAGATAAGCTGCTGTGAATGTTGAGGTACGAGTATATAATTTGACGGCATGACCCAAATAGTCTTTGAATTTCATGGCATGATTAAAAGGTTTGATAAGTGAGTTGGGATTTGGTTTATTTCTATTTGACTCTGCAAGTCATGTATATCAGGTTTCTCATATCCAGGTGGAAACATTATTAACTTTTCCCTTGAACAATTGTAATTTAAATATGGAATGCATTGCTGCAATATTCTCTTGATATAGGGAACACTGTCATTTAAGCCCATTACTAAATTCCCGAAATTTTCTTGTGTTTCTTATAATTCTTTACTGTAAAACTTATGTGTATCAATGTCCATTGCTGTGCTATTATTTTTATTTATTGCCTTTGGTGAAACCTTTTTCCTACGGTGCTTTCGGAACTCAGCTTCTCCAGTCCCATCCTAATATTCATAATTGTTTGTGAGCTTGTCTGTAAAGAAATCTTTATTTCTTCAAAATTTTATTCAAGTGCAACGTGACAGTGTTACAGTTACAGTGCATGTCGATTTTTTCTTCAGTTGATGGACTGCTTTCATGGTCACATTTCTGTTCCAAATTAAAATCATCCATTTTTTTTATCTTTTTTATCCTCGAATGGATTTTTAGATGCTCTTGCACGAAAACTCTTTTTCTATTATGAAGGGTTTTTTCGTGCTTAGATTTATAGTAACTTTTTGGAACACCTTTAAACACAGAACACTGGACTTTTGGTTTAAAATTTTATAAACACATATGAATATAAACGAACAGGACTGATATATATTTCCACACACAAATAAAAGTAAAATGTGACAAATTTATCTAAACTAACGATTTCTTAGATCTGCATTTGCTCATATAACGCTTTTTAATTCACAGCGAATGGTTAACTAATTTTTGCGGCAAGAAAATCACAAGAATGAGTAAAATATTGTCCAAAAATCGCAAAACTAGTCAAAAAAGTAGTGAAAACTCTTCAAATCTTCTTGCCCATAGCTGTGTTTCAAGTAGGTTACTACATTCCTTTCTGTTGTGCTACAAGTGATCTCCAATTTTCGAAATAAGCTGCAATCCCTTTGGATTAAAATAGCTGGATTCCATTTTGGGAGGAGAAGGAGAGGGTAGGGTGAAATTTTTGAGAAAGGAACAAAGTTTTGGGGGAAATAAAGGAACTGGTTAGTCAGTTATTGATGGACAGGAGTAGAGAAATTTAGGTCTGGTAGATGTACAATATTTTTGTAGAACTGAAAAATACAATGATAGATTGAGTGTGGCTGATTTATTTTTGTATTTCTTTTGATAATTTAACTTGTCTACTGTTGCAGTACTAAAAATAATCACCAAAACAATACAAATTTCGTAATTTTTTTACTATTACTTTTAAAAAAGAAAATGTCTCAAAAATCTAGAATTTCCCAACTCTAAGGTCAATTTTCCCAACTTCACATATATTGGGGGGGGGGGGAGGCTCCCCCCCATACCCCCCCATGGCGACGCCCCTGATCTGCAGATAGTATGTAAAATGGGATTTCGTTCGGATAGATGTTTGTTTAGAATCGAGTTCACCCCCTGGTTGCGAAATGTGGAAGTAATAGATTTTTCAAAAAGATAAAGTGTTTTGAAAGGAATATTAAACGAAACCCTCTGTGCGATCTGTGATCACACTTACCCACTTGTTTAATATTAATGTACTTTAATGTTAATAAACTTAATCACCTGAGAAGAATAAATGCTACTCTCTTTTTAAAATCATGGAAACAAAAGATAATCTGGTTGAAATTCAAAAGACGGGCAAATGTCCTTGATTGCGGGTATTCATGACCCAGCTAGTTAGCTAATAAATAAAATTAGAATGATAGTTAATCAACAACCCCCTTTGCTTGATGCAGCAAAGAACTGTTATCTCGACAAAGATAAAAGCAGTTTTGTCAACACCACAGCAATATTTTATAATGCATTATGAAAAAAGTTTTATTCAGTCCTTTACTGATCAATATGCATTACTCCAGATGCAGATTTATGTATGGCAATTTGCAGCAAAGAAAAATTTATTGGTGACCCCAACATTACCAAAACTGCTTAAACTTTAAAAGCCAAAACTGCCAAAAACAAACACACAGGAGCCAAAAACACAACCTGCCCCCTGCGATCCTTTATCATAAAAGGCATATAATCAATTTTCTCTCAAAGTTATTCCCTGTGCATTCGGGAATTAATTTTTCTTCCTAAATTCATAGTTATTATTATTCAGCACTTTCCATTTATTGCTTTAAGGCAGTGGTTCCCAACGTGGGGCGTACACCCCACAGGGGGGCAATATGACTTTTCAGGGGGGGGGGGGCAATTTCAGATTTCTTATTAACAAATTTTCTGTCATTTTTTTCTAATGAAAGTAGTATCTTCGTCTAAAAATAGAAATAATAGACGAAAAAATTTTAAAATAACTGAATAAAAATAAATTTTCGAAATGATCACATTTAAAAGTTCAAAAACACACTGACACCGGAATAATTATGTGAGTTTTTTTGTATAATTTGACACCTTTTATATGTTCAAACATCATTTAAATTCTCTGGTTTTAATATTATTTTAGTAAATTACACCTTTTTTACTACTTATTTAAAAAAAAACTTGTACATCTATTCATAGTGTAATATACCCAGGGAGGAAAATTTTACATATGGAATTTTGTAGGATATATCTAAAATTGACTATTTGGACATGTTTAATCTAAAAAATATTTTGAATGATCTAAATGAGGTGCTACATTTATGAAATTAATAAAACCCTGTGTGCGTCACGGAAGGAAAGGGTTGGAAGTAAACTTCTTATGGCTCTACTGCAGACCACATACAGAATATTACATATGCATTTTAAAATTTTAAATTGGAGGAAACATGGTGCCCAAATAATTATAATGCAGAAAAAAGCCCGCTATCAAAGGAGTATGTTATGAGAGGAAAGAAAAATAGTAACTTAAAATGGATAAAAGCGCAAATCTGGAAATGTTACTTGTGAATTGTGTTATCCATACAGTTGTGGCGATAATCAAATATCACTTAGTCTTAATGGAGTATTAAAATCCATTATAAAATGTACCAATTCTATCAGATGTAATACAAAATATGAAAGAGATTTCAAGAAATTTTACGAAAATAAAAATGTAGACTATTTTTCACTTTTAAATTTGAGGTAAGTTGCCAAAAAACAACAAAACTTTTAAATGCGAAGACCCATGGCATCACTGCATTCATGAAGTTAGGTTAAAAGCATACTTGTAATATATATATATATATATATGGTTTTGATAAATTAAAGAATGTGAAATCACTTAACAGAGTTAATGCTATTTTCAGACCCATCTGGGAAAATGGAAGTTTATTTTTTATGTGACAATTTTTATATGACATGGAAGGGAGGGGGGACATTATGATTTTAGAGATGCTTTGGTGGGGCCCGGCCAAAAAGAGGTTGAGAACCACTGCTTTAAGGGATCTTTCAGAAAATGCTGCAAAAGCATTTTGAGACAATTTTCATCATGCTTCAGGTCAGGAATAAGTGAAGATATAATATATACATAATATATATATATATAATGTATATATTATATCTATATACATAACATATATATATTATTATTAATGAAAAATGCTATTCGATTCTAAATTACTTCAGAAGTCATGTCTACAAATTTCAGGATATTTACTTATACAAGTTAGTCTGCAAATGTGTCAGAGAGCTCGTGTTGGTGAGTGGAGAAACATATTTCTTTTAGGATAGCTTTAAGGGAAGAGTTTGACTTTTAAAAGTAGGGTTAGTGCAAGCATATGTATGAACTCATTTACTTCAGTGAAACTTACACAGGAATTCAAGTGTGCACCATGATAGAAATATTTTTTCTCTGATATTAATAAAATAGCTAAGTGTATAAACGGTGAAATCCTCTCCCGCTGAAAAGACTGAAAACATTTTTTGCATCCCGCTATGTCAAAGAAAGAGTTTAATCAAATTACTATTTCAAACATGAATAAGGACAGTGAGGGAAATTCGTTCTAGAGGATGTTGGAAAATGTGTAGTTAGGAGATCATACTTGCAATATGCCGTGCTACATAAAAGATGGATTTATTTTATTAAAACATTCGTTAAGTACTTGTAAATAAAAAAGCACATTTTTAATGCCAGAAAACACTGAAAATTCATAAAATTTAAAAACTACGTTTGTCTGTCCATAAAATAATTTCTTTTTATTGTCCTTAGGACTTTTTTATAATGTCATTATTTTTATAAATATATGTTATACAAAAAGGAGCCATATAAAAATTAAATTTCGTATTTTAATGTTCATGCAGCCCCCTTTTTAAATAAATGCCAAATCTGAAAGGTGTACTTGATTTGTATACTTTTTGTATGTGGAAGTATCCTTTTATTATCAGCGGTTTGAGAAATGTCATCTATTTTTAGTCGCCCAGTACAGTTTAAGAAAATAGTAGTACTACTAATACAAGCATTTAAGCTAGGGTGTCAACGATTTTAATCAGTTGGTTTAAATCAACGATTAAATCGTGATTTTAATCAACTGATTTTCTAAAAAAAAAAAAAATCATTGATTAAAATCAAAATTTTTTTTAATGTTTAAAATGTCAAAAAAAGTTTTTAAATCTAAGATGAAAATAATTTGAAAGTTTCTACAGGTATTTCGACTTTTATCCAATATAAAATAGTTTTATTTAAAAATGATATTTAAATCTAATATAATTTGCAACGACATAATTTCCTTTGGGTAATCAATTTATGCATTATTTTATGTAAAATAAATATAGCAAGTGTATTGAATTTCTGCTAATAAAAGAATAAACAGTGTCTTAGTTTCCCATTCTATTTTTATAATAATAAATTAATAGCAATCCCGAGTCAAAGAAGAATGGAAGAGTGACATCTGCTCAACAGCTAAATTGTAAATGAATGCATGGGAGAAAAAGAACTAATTGGTATAAAAATGTTAAGCACAGCAAGATCTTCTTTGGTATAGTTTGAATAAATGTTTTTTTTTTTTTTTTTTTACTTTGTAACTTATATATAGTAAATAAAAAAATTAATTAGGAATTGAAAAGGCAGCAAAACTTTTCTTAAAAGAAAAGAAAATGAACCATTGAAAGCTAATAATCCCCACTGAGATATAACAATGTTGCTATATTTTTAGGATTTCAGATATAACTGGCTATTCTTATATATATTCTGTATGTGTGTATGAATGAGTTTAACTCATTTTCACACACACACATATATATATATATATATATTTGTCATCATACACAGGGGCGTGCCGAAGGCTGTTTTAGTGGGGGGGGGGGGGTGAACTGAATTTTGCCGACTGCAAGATCGGTGGTGAAAACGGTGTTGCCAGATTAGGAGCTTTTTTAATTCATATTATTTGACTGTCACCACTTTTTAAAAATAGTATAATTCACCTTATTTTTCAGAGTTTTAATCTATTTTTAAATAGTCTGAATATTTCCATTTCAAAAAATCGGTGACAATCAACAATCTGGGGACAAAAAAGTCCCCAATCGGGCAACACTGGGTGAAAAAGGCTTTGTGATACCCCCCCCCCCCCCTCAGTGACCGAGTTAACTGTTCTACAATACTGTGAATTTATAAAAATCACTAAAAGTCTTAAGTATTCACCTGCATTCTCCTTAACCACAGTCGTTATTAAATGCTGTTATTCAGTATGTGTAAATTTTTTAAAATTATTTTACTATATAAGTAGAGTTGAGAATCCTGTTATTAATTAGGATTCTGCTTACGATTTAAAAGGAAATGTGTACGGATGTACCGTACATTAACCAGTTCTCAAAAGTAAGAATTTAAGAATGTTGAAGTACTTTGGAATTTATGTTTCTATAAATAAAACTGCATGCTGTTGTGTAATGTAAGTACATAAATTTTAAAATACATAAAAAAGACAAATCTTGCTTGCTAAAAATAAGATATATATTAGTATTAGAGACTAAAAATTATCCTTCTACATTTTTAAATTATCACCCGTCTATCCTTCAGAATAGCCCATTTTCCAGCTACACTGTCGAAATCCAACATATCAGTTATGTCTGTTTCACAGGTTAGTAGCATTAGTTCGTCCAGTCGCTCTTCCGACATGGTGGTACGCAAGTAATTTTTTACTAACTTTAACCTGCTGAAACCTCTTTCATTACTTGCCACAGTTACTGGAATAATTAAGGCCAACTTGTAGGCCAAAGAAAGGTTAGTATACAAATGAGCCTTCCCCACAAGTTTTTGCGCTGCTGCACCAATTGTATCCGATTCAGAACTAGCTATTTCTGAGGACATGAGATCAATTTCACATTCCAAGCTATCTACATCTTTGAGATCATCAGGGAATAATTGACATAGTTTAGAAATGTCCTCGGTAGAGCTATACTTGATCCTAGATGGAAGGAGACAGGTCCAGTGGTTTAACTTTCTCAAATACCAACTTATGAATGTGTCCAAATGCAGTTGTAAGCCGATCTACCACCTTCAAAATTTCTGCTTTAAAATAATTCTCTCGTATAAATAGAACTGCAGTTTCAGGATTTTCGTCGATCTTCGATGGAGGCCTCCGTCGCCTGTGCTGCAAATCGGAAATTGAACTCATAATCTTGATTTATTTCATGTGTCTCGCAGATGTTGTCAGCTTCCTTAAGGATGTTCATTATTGCCGCCGCGTCATCATTCCGGAGTTTCTGAATGCTTTCGTAAGTTTTTTAGAAAATAAGAACTCCTTAGTTTAAGCTTTCATTGTATAAGCAAAATTTTATTAAAATATTCTTGGTGCCGAATGCAAGTTTGGAATTAAAATTAGGTGTGCCCGGAGTAGGACCACTGTGCCGGAAAGGGTTAAAAGTAAACAAATTTAGACTACTGAATATCGGTACTTACTAACCTTATTCTTAGATGTCGTCTGTTCTTCAGTTCTTTTAAGTCGCTTTGCCGCTACTTCAAATGGATTAGCAACAGCATCCAAAGCCTCATATTTTACATGTTTCTGTCTATTAATGTCATCCAAATGGTACTTCCTGTTGTGTTGTTGTCTGTAGTCATAATTAAAAATGCTTCCACACTCACATTTAATTTAAAATCGGTTCTGTCTTTTCATTGTAATTTTTTAAAATTAAACGATTCTTAATCCGGTTAAAAATAAAAGCGCAGATGAAGAATACTAATTTATTCACTCAATGACGATCGCAACAGAGAATTGAAATGATACTGACGACGGCAGAGGAGACTTTTTGCAGGGTGTGTTCTTAACTTTCCGACTATTCTAAATTTTACCAACTCTTCCAAATAAGTGTGTGTGTGTGTGTGGGGGGGTTACACCCCCCCGCTAGGCACGCCCCTGATCATACACATACAGGTGTGTAAGTTTAGATTTTGGTGATTAACAGTAATTTTTCTAAGTACAAATGCAAAACAAGCTGCACATAATGTTTGTTAGTTTTGTTATTTATTTGTGCTACTAACTAATGAAATTACTTATTTGCAGTTTTTATTAATTCTGTAATTACTTTCTGTTTCTTCTAGGCCATTTTTTAAGGGTGAAAAAAAATGTTATATTCACCGGTAGATGTAGTCAGAGATTTCTTGTAAAAAACTTCCCATTCAACAGTATTTCTAAATTCATGTGCCCAAGATCTTGCAAAAATAATAGAACTTTATTTCTTAAAAAAAAAAAAAAACTGGATATTAAAACATGTTATTTATTTGTATTTTTCAATTTGTGATTAATAAAATTATTAAAAATTAAGGACACTTTATTTATCATACTAAAAATTATCCTTTTTTTTTTCTTATATCATTACTAATATATTTCCTCATGAAATAGTGCCTTTTTTTCTTTCTAAAATGACCTACTACATTATTAATTATCATTTTAATAATTAAAGCTTAAAAATGTATAATATGTTCCTAATTAGAGAGATTGTTTAATAATTATTAATTTGAAGTAGTGTTAACTAAATATTAAATTCAGTTATTAATAATATGTTAAATATCACTAGTATTTAATAAAGTTTTACATAATTATTACAATATTAATGTATATAGCATTATTGTATATGATACTAACTAATGAAATTACTAATTTGCAGTTTTTATAATTTCTGTAATTACTAACTAATAATTTTATTAATTAAAGTGTTAAAACATAGATTATGTTAGCAATTAGTGGTTTAGTTGTTTTGGAAATCTGAAACTCTTGGTAGCTATTCGGTATTTGAATGCTGGGAAAAAAAATCATAAAAATCTGATTTAAATAAAAAAAATCCAATTAAAAAAAAAAATCATGATTTTTTTTACACCCCAATTTAAGTGTATTTGCATTAAATACCCGTTTTAATATTTTATAGTAAGTAATTTTAAATTATACTAAAATTCATGGCACAGTAGTTAATATTAGAGTTCATAAAATGAAGACCTCATAAGAATATAATTAAATAAATCTCAACTTTATATTCTACTCTAAAACATTCAAATGTATCATAACCTGAAATATCAATCTTTCGTAAACTTTCAAAGAAAGCATAACAGCAGCATCATTTTACCCTAAAATGGTTTTGACCCCACTCAGTATTTTTCAAAAGTAGGCACCACTGGATGTTGATGTCAACATCAACAAACTATCAAGTACAATAATTATCTTGTCTAAAAAAGGAGAATTGCTTCTAATTAAAGTTTGATATTTTAAAAAATAACTTACCAATTGTTATTGTTGGTGATTTAAACAAAATAATTTCTCAAACATTAAAGTTTTGTTTTAAAAAATCTAGACATGTTACAAGTCGGAACCCATCAAAATTTGACGAACTATAATGTTCAGAAAAGAATTATTAGATTGAATTTATAATAAATTTACATAAATAATTATAATAAAAAATTCATCTTACATTGAATGTCTAACTTTTAAAACTAATAATATTTTAAACCTAAAATTACCAAAATACTATTTCCACAAACTTCAACTGTTTAAATTATTGAAAAATTAATATGTATTAGAATATGTAATCGAGATGAGTAAATATGATGAAAATATTCAATTAGGCTCTTATGTTTGGTAATACAGAATGAAAAATCAGCAACAAGAATTTCGTTTTGTGTTTTGTCACATCATAGAATTTTTTCCCCATAACATTTAAGTCTTACATCATTTCCACATTCTCAAAATTTACATACACACCACTCAAATCTATATTCACCATTTAATAACACATAATTATCAAAATTGGTTCAGTAGAAAGCCCAGGGCTGATTAAAAAAACAGCCAGGTCTTTTAAATATATAGATAATTACATAGTCTTCAACATTGGATGCCATTTTTATGGCACAATTTCATAAATTATTGATACTAGCAATTTGCTCTTTAAATATGGAGATTTTTCATCTCTGACAGCAGGAAGCATATACAATGCTATTTAAAAGCCTACTAAAATTTACCAGTGAATGTATCCTGCAAGAGAAAAATATAAATATATATATATATAAAGCAACAACAAACAATTATTTGTACAGTACAACGTCTAAAGTTCGGACTTTCAAGCGGCAGTATTCAAGAAAGAAGTGAAAAAACAAAATTGTTGAAACAAAAAAAAAAGGGTCTAGAACAAAGAAGCTTTATTACTGAATCTTAACTCATGTCTATGTACAGAATAAAAGAAAAACGTCTTAATGATATACTTAAGTTAATAAAGCAGCCCACATTAACTAAAATGTTCCAATAGTTCAGAAAGTTGCAATTTCATCTTAATTGTTTGTTTCCTTAAGGCTGTTCTCAAGTACTCTGCTCTCAACAAGCACAAAACGTTTTGACACATTTACAAATTCATTTTTTAATGGAAAGTCATAAAATTGGAAAGCCTGACTATGGAAGCAATTTGGAATCGAACTGTTTTCCATTTTTTTGATAAATAAATTACTTATTGAGCTATAAGCGATTTTGATCACGTGACAAAGACGTTTTTCACCCTTTCTTGTGTGATTATTTTTCTTCTGCGCAGAAAATCAGTTCAAAACGTCCACTTTGACACTACTTTCTGAAAGATCTATTGCGTTTGCAAAAAAAAAAAAAAAAAAACAGAAAACACAGTTCGATTACATAGTTTCTGAACAACACCTGCTAGTTTCATGCATCTCTGAACAAAAATAAATTAAAATTTATGTCATAAAGTCGCCCTTTTGGATTTGAGAACAGCTTTAAATAAATGTTTTTGTTTTACTTTTTATTTTGTTATGATTTACTTAATGAAAATGTTTAATTTAATATTGATAGTTGTTATATGCAATTTTTAATACATGAATATCATATTTTGCCTTTTTATGTAGTGAATTTTCTTTTCCTTATTGGAAAAGCAATATTTTTGATGACCAAAAGTTCGGACTTGGCAATGTCCCGAGGATTCCGAACTTTAGACTTTGTACTGTACTTGCATATTATCTGTGCTGTATCAGGTAAACATACAACTGATAACTGTCTCCAGAAATACTAATTACAGTAATTTAATTAAATTAAAAAAAAATTTTTCTTTCTACATGGTAAACAAGGTAACATTTTTATTTTATGCCATGTTAAAGGCTACTACAGAAATATTCTTGCCAGGAAAAAAAAAAAAAAAGTCAGAATAAATGCTTTTTTTTATCACCTAGTAATTATGTTAAAATTTCATACTAAATTACTGTTTCACATTATAGATTTGTATTACATTGATATACTTTACTGTTATAAGCTGCCAACCTAATACTATGTACTGAGTAAATTAGTACTAAATTAATGTTTTAGAATAAATTTTATATTATTTCCCATTTCTTATATTTATTATACTATCTTATTATTTAGCATTTGTTAACTTTATGTTATTTACCATTGTTAACAATGATATGTATTCAATAAACATGTGTCAAATTACTGTTTTGAACATATGAGGCTATAATAAATAAAATTGGCAATTGTCAACCATGTCTTAGCCTGCATAATACATAAGTACTCAGTTATTTAAAAACTAAATTCTGAACAGTTTGATGTCACAATATTTCTTATGTTTAGCTAAGTTTTAATTCTAATTTCTAAATCTGAATAATTGTTTATTATTCTTTATTAAGAATATTGAGATATAAGTAAACATTACATTTAAAAATAGTCTGTATAAGCTTTTCATTTAAGAATAACTTGTTAATATTCATTATCCTTAAAAACTAAAGTTCATAAATCATAATAAAAGGAAAGCATGCTTTTGACAACTAACACATAAGTATTATCAAAAAGTCACAAGACATATATATATATAAATTAGTTAATTAACAATATCACGAAACAAATAAAACTAAGCATTAATAAAACTTATCTTACTTAAATGTAATTTAATTTTAGCAAAGCAATATGATTTTTGAATTGAATTCAGGTATCCATCTACAGTTTCCAGAATGTCGAATTTTCGAATCATTATCTCGTGCAGCATAATCGAAGAAATATTGCTAGTGTGTATGGTGTGAATTATAACACACACATCACAAGCAATATTCATTCATTTAAAGAGGACTCATCATTTCTTTAAAATCTTCAATTTTTAGTTTGGTATATATTCCAAGAGCATTGGTACGTTTCCTTTGCTTGATCGTCAGCTCTTAAGAACGTCATATATACAAATTGTTTTCCTCAAGTCTTTTGCATACATTTATATTTAAAAATGCTACCGAACAAACATTGAAATATATTGTCCATTTGTTACGATGTATATGGACGTCGGACGTGATTCATTAAAATGGTGTCTAAGCGTGATCACCATCAAAAGAAATAAGAAAGGTAAACAAATATAAAATGAGCGGGACGCCGGACCTCATTGCAGTTACCAGCTGGGCTTTCGCTTTTACAGCTTATCGCTCTTGGCGAACTCTTGTTTGGCTACGAAATGAAAACTGTTCTCTGATTGGTAGTCTACCGTTGCATTTTTATCACGTCGTGTTAATTAGTAAACAAAACACTGCAAGAAATATGTCGTAGCTTTGTATCGGACGATTTGAAAGGAAGGTTGGCTGTTCCACGACAGAATTTATCGGCGGCCGATATCGTGTAATCGATGACGACAAAAACGTCATCGTATCGTCCAGTGGAAAAGCGGATAGCTGAAATGAATGCATTTTGCGTGCAGCGGTGTCGGATAACGACAATCGCGGACGATTTATCGGTGTCGTGTCGTTAAGTGGAAAAGCGCTCTAAGGCAGATGATACACTGAACAGACAAGCAGACAAAACCGTGCGACACGAGACAACTTGTAGCGTTGAAACCGATTTCTTCTTTGTTATCAGGGTGAAATGTCTCTTGACTTATGCTTTTTATTCGATTATCTGTTCAGTGTGTAATATGCCTTAAAGCTCTCAAATTTTCAAAATTTTAATTTTTTAAATGCTAAACTACTATCTTTTATGAACATTTTAATATAATTGTTTCCTTGAAATTCTCATTAGAACAAAAGTTATGGCTTTTAGAATTATACCCGCTCAATAGCTGAAGCGGTGTTTCAGAAACTTTGAAGTCTATTTTCTCCAAATGACGTTTTTGGGCGTAACCCGCACGATAGCTCAAAAACTTCAAAAATATTTTTTCATAAAATTCTCAAAACATATGTTTCATGTTAATTTGTATAAACTGAACCTAAAATTTCCCTTTTATTGTTTAAAAAAAATATATTTTTTTAGGTGATTATGTTGTTGAACTTTTCAAGATTTTGTATTAGTTAAATACAAATTTGTATTAAAAATAGAAAATTGCTTTAAATACAAATTATTTAGGTTCAAGGTAATTATTATAATCTGATATATAAGTAGGTACCAAAATTTTCATTCTAGTTGCAATATTTATTTTGTAATTCTGCGCGTAAGCTATTATAACAATTTTCTGCTAGTCAAATATCTGACAGAGTTTGGGGCCCTCTGTAAATGCTAATTCTGCACCTTACAATTTTTTAAAGACATAAAATAAAAGATCGTACTTATATCTTTCATCCCAATAAAAATTGTGTTTTAAAACCATATGCATTTTAAGATATTAAAAGTTGAAAATGGTCTCTTTTTTTTCATTTTTTCTGATTTTAAGAGTCCTGAGACCTCTTAAATTAATAAATATTTGTTATCTTTTTTATAGTGTAGATAGTTTGCGGATCATTTTTCTTGTTTCTAATTTCATCGACTTTCAATGACCAAACTTTTATTTTTACTTCTGTTTTCACAATGGTCTCTTCTGAAATTTCCCACGCTTCAATAATATTCCAAAAACTGAAACTTCTCGCATAAAAACACCAACTAATAATACAAATCTATTTATTCATAGGTTTAATTAATAACTATTTTTGTTCGTCTTATAATTGATATTAGTTGACATAGTGGTATTGGAATTATCAAATTGATTTAATACTGTTGTAAATAGTAATTAAAAATCTTAAAATTATGTTAACAATTTGTGAGGAACAGAGCTGCTATTTTTTTCTAGATTGAAAGTACATTACGCTTTAAGGGGGTTCGGACACTTCCTTTTTTTTTCGACTTTTACTTTTTTTCATTTTCAAGTGGTAAAGAAAACTTGGAGAGGCTTTCCTTGAATAATAGGGCTAAGACAGTTCTTTCTGAGGTGGTTGTAGAATGCATTCAATTTAGATTTATTTTCTTAAAATAATAAAAGCTTTTTTTTTTTTTTTTTTTTTTTTTTTTTTTTTTTTTACAGTGTAGACAGTTTGCGGATCGTTTTTTTTTTTTTTTTTGTTTCTAATTTCCTTGAATTTGAATAACCAGACTTTTATTTTTACTTCTGTTTTCACAATGATCTCGTTTGAAATTTCCCACGTTCCAATAATATCCCAAAAACTGAAGGTTCTCCCATAAAAACACTAATAATATACATCTATTTATTCATAGTGTTAAATAATTCTTTTTTTTTAGTCTTAAAATTGAAATATAGTGAAATTGAAAATTATGAAATTAATTTAATAGTAGCATGTTAACATTGATAAAATTTCAGACATTTAATAAAGTAATAGAAGGCAATGTAAATACAATAAAAATTCGACGTTTCGGGTTCAAATCTGAATCTCTCATCAGTGTACAACATTACAGATGCACAAACAACCACAAAAAGAACCGAATTCAATCAATTAACTATACTGTTTTACTCGGATTATAATTTTAGCGCTCGTTGATTAGGTTCTTTTGGTGGTAGTTTGTGTATCTGTAATGTTGTATAAGGATGAAAGATTTAGATTTGAATCTGAAACGTCCAGTTTGTATTATATTTACATTACATTTCAGTATTTTATTATATGTGTGAAGTTTTATCAATTTTAACGTGTTAATTAAATATCCAGATGTAACATATTTGAGTCTTGAATTTAATAGTGTTATAAACAGTGATTAAAAATCTCAAAAATATGTTAACAATGTGTGAGGAACAGATGTACTTTTTTTTTTTTTTTTTTTTTTTTTTTTTTTTTACATTGAAAGTGTATTACGCTTTAATGATTTCAGTCACACGTCTTTTCGTTTATTTATCCGTTTTTATAGATGCCCTCAGATACTTATAAACTATGATTTACAGTACACAGTTTTTATACTTGCAATCAGATCAACAAAAGTAAAAATTAATTTATTCATTCGATAATCCTTAGCTCTTCTGTATGTGGGACTCCGTATTCCAGGAACTGCAGGTGTCCAACTTGCGGAAGTTCCACGATTTTTCTATAACTGGATTAAGGACATTTGAAATGGAAAGGACTCAGTGCCCTTGATTTTTTAGATTCGTACAGAAATCATCAAATCTTCCAAGGCATGAGGAAGAAAACGTTACGATTCGTTTTTTTCTATTTTTCCAAGTGAGTCACGGATGACATTTTAATAATAATAATATATCCATAAAACGTCAAGGTAATTTCGTTTCGATATATGAAATGATTTTCCTTTCAATTTGTCTCTTTCACTTGGATGTTAGACATGTCCCATTCTCCTCACTGACCAAGTTACCGGAAACGAATCGACGAATGACAAAAAAAGAGATATGGAAAAGAGGAGGTGCAGGAGAGCGGAGATAGAAAGCCGCCATCAAAATTTAAAATTCAAAACTGGAGAGACGTCAAACCTGGGCAAAGAAACAGCGGGTCCATTATGTAGAGAACTCGCATCAGCGATTGAAAAGGGACCAGGAGGAAAAAAAAGTCGATTTTTCGAATATCATTATGGAACAAAAAGGGAAGGAGAAGATCCTATTGAGGAGGACGGTTTTGAATAACAGGAACATCCTCGAAAAGGATGGAAAAAATTATTCTGTCCTGGAAACTTCTTAAGAATGAAATTTCAACGATATGCTTTGACTTCTGCCGCGGCAGGGCACTAGATTCATGCAGCGCTGCATCGATATGCATGAGTATATGAGTTTTTCGAAGGGAAAAAATGTATCTCACAATGTGCGCAAGGCCCTTTTCCTAAAACTCCTTAAAACAGCGAAATAAAAACTTCGCTTTGAAAGCCGCATGCTTCAAAGTGATCCGAAAAGAAGTCATTTGACGGGAAAAAAGCAGAGATACGCTCATGCATACAAGGATGTGTATAAAAGTTTCCGGCCAGTGGAAATCGGTATCCTATATAGTGGTTAAAACGACGGGGGATGTGTGCTTGTAATGGGCTAAATACAAATATTGATCTCTGGAATAGCGATTTCAGAATCGGTATTTTTATTTGAGAAAATGTACTCGAGCAGAAAAAATAAGTTAAATATTCCGAACACTAGTTTAAAAAAAATCTTCCTAAACTGTGTTCTATCTTACCACATCAATACAGTATAATATTTTTTTAATATGTTTGTTGCATTAAATTGTAATTTATTTCGATCTCTACATTTGTAGTTTTACAGTTTGCGATTTAAGTGCTGTAATTCCCAGCTGGAGTTTCAGTGTAGAATATTTTATTTCCCTTTTTATAAATATTGTTCATAACTGTAGTAATTGCTTTAATTTGAATAAAATCTCAAATTTCTAAATATGCACAAAATAAGCAAATTTTGAACGCAATAATTTTAGGACCATTTTAGGTAGATTTCGTATGAAATTCTACCTATTACATTCTCCCCTACGTTGAAATTTCTGAAAATTTTTTGCAGGTCTACACCGATCATGACCTCCTAGAACACAGAACCACCCTCAGTAAAAAAATTTATCTATCTATCTATCTATATATATATATATAACTTTCTTCTGGACACGATAACTTCCATAATTCTGCACCAATCTCTTCTAAACTGATACATAAAATCAAGGGGCATAAAATCTCGGTTAAGTTCGTTAATGGGCAAAATCGGACCAAGGGGATGGAAATAGGGAGGGGTTTTGTGAAAACCGAAAACCCCCCATAACTTCTTAAGTTTTGTACATATCAAATCAGTTTAAAGTTTTTATTACTTCTAAAAATTGGGCCAAAAATTAATGTATCACAGATTTTTGATAAAATTAAAAATGGGGTCAAGGGGCACAAAAATAGGGTATTAGGGAGACAAAAATTCATAACTTCGTCAATTCTCAAGATATCAAATCCAATTAAATTTATTATAAATCCTCTTAATATTATCTACAACTTTTATACTGACAAGTTTTTGATAGGACCAATTCGTACCAAAAAAAAAAAAAAAAAAAAAAAAAAAAAAAAAAAAAAAAAAGAACGAAAACGAAAAGGGGGGAGTTGAAGAAAATCCACAACTTCATCAATTCACAAGATATTAAATCCGCATGAATTTATTATATATCTTCTTAATATTATCTACAACATTTATACTAACAAGTTTTTGATAGAACCAATTCTTACAGCAAAAACAAATTAAAAATACATAGCGGTTGAAGAAAAAAATCATCTTATTAAAGGTGCATTCAAATCCAAACTGTCTATTTTCTTACTCATTTTTAAATTCATTTTTGCTCTCAAACGCATCTAATTGCTAGATTCTCTTATTCAGAAACTATATAATGTACCGTAATGATCGATTTTTTGATAGAGGCAGAATATATTTCACAAAATTGTGGAAGTGGGCATTTTGAACCTAATTTCTCGAAGCGACTGTGTTAGAACCGAAAAATATTGCCTTACATAGAAAATAATTGTTTATAAATCAAGTTTTAATTAATTGAACAAAAAATAAAAACATAGGTCGCTTATAAATCTCTTCAAAAATCACGTCAGCAAATTTCATATTTTTTCTATTAAAAATGAATCTGAAAATGTGCCAGAAAATTTCGAGTTGTTGAGTATTTTCCTAATACCGTTTTAACATGATTTTGATAAAAACCATCTCTTATATAAAAATGAAATAAAAACTCGTCAAAAGCCGCCATATAAAATTGTTAAAGTGGGTTTATCTCTAATCGTGATTTAGTTTTGTTGGTGAAATTAGTATACTTAACTTCGAAATCTACCTCCGCCTGTAGGCCGGGCCGGAAGGGATTTTTTGAAACTAGTGTTATTACTTATTGCTGTTCTTAGGTAGAAATAAGAACAGCAAATCTTTTATTATAAAAACTACAAAACTACAAAAAAAAAAAAAAAAAAAAAAAAAAAAATTGCTCTTGAAATCAGGCTCCTTACTTCAAGCCTTTCAATATCATACAGATTTTAAGTTCCCTGTGAACCTAGCAAAACGTTTTGCTAATCAAAGTCAAAATTTATATTGGCCATTTTATTGTGAACAAAACTTTACGTATGGTGAACAACATTTCTCTTCTTATATGAGTCTCAGAAGTTTTCGTATTTATCCTTTTCTCTCTCTCAAGGCTTAGAGAAGATGATATTATAGACATTTGTATCAGAGAATATTTTATTCTTGATTATAGGTGTCTCAGGATTCTTAAAATTGAAAAAAGAAAGAGAGACCATTTTCAACATGTAATATCTTAAAATGTATATGATTTTAAAACAAAACACAATTATTATTGGGATGAAAGATATAAGTATGTTCTTTCATTTCATTTATTTAAAAATTTCAAGATGCAGAATTAGAATTTGTAGGAGGCTCCAAAATGTTAGATATTTGACGAGCAGAAAATTGGTATAACAGCTTACGCGTAGGATTACAAAATAAATATTGGAACTAGAATGAAAATTTTAGCACCAACTTATACTTTAGATTGTAATAATTACCCTGAACCTAAATAAATTTGAACTTAAAGCATTTTTATATTTTTAATATAAAGTTATATTTAGCTAATACAAAAATTTTAAAATTCCAACAGTATTATCACCCAAAATAAATATGTTTATGAACAATAAATATGAAATTTTAGCTTCAGTTTATACAGACTAACATGAAACGTATGTTTTGAAAATTTCATGAAAAAATATTCAAAAGTTTTTGAGATATCCTGCGCATTATGCCCAAAAATGTCATTTGGAGAAAAATGACTTCAAAGTTTCGGAAACGTCGCCGCATCAGCTGTTGTGCGGGTATAATTATAAAAGCCATAACTTCTGTTCTAATGGGGATTTCAAGGAAACAATTATATCAAAATGTTCAGAAAAGATGAGAGTTTAACATCTAAAAAAAATTAAAATTTCGAAAATTTTGATTTTTTAAAACTTTTGAGACCCTTTAACAGCACATAAAAATTTAACTCCTGAGACTTCTTAATCTCTGCCCTTGTCGTTTTATAATTTGCGATTGTTGGATTTATGCATTGTAATTTTCAGTTTGAATACAAATACTTTTCTTCCGTTTTTTAGAGCCAAATTCATATCTGCAGTAATTGTCTTAAATCGAACAAAGTCTTCGATTTCTAATATGCTCAAAATAAACGAATTACTAGATCTATATTTTATTATTATCTTCATCAGGTGGAAATACTTTTATTATTAGTTATTCGTATTCAGTAATAAAATAATTACACTCGAAACTATCAATTTTTTCAAATTTTACTGAGGGACAATTTTGCACACGCACACATATATATGTACGCATATTCATAATACATTTTCAGTGGTTAAAAAGGGAAAAATAATTTAAAAAACACTTTTCAATTTTTAAGTCAAAATTTTGAATTTTGACAGAATTGTCATAAAATTCCAGTCATCTGTTCAACTTAGTTTAATAAAATATGGCACAAAACTCACTCAAATTAATTTCAAAGGCAATATATATATAAGCCTGATACCCTTTTAAAATTTATGATTTTGATTAGTTATAAACAAGAATAGAAAAAACCCCTTTTCTTACAGCATTTAATTTCTACTAATTATCTTCGTAAATAATTTTTTGTAAAACAAAATTTAATAATTGGCATTATCAGAGTTATTGAGTAAATATAACTGGTATCATTTGGTGCATCTAATTATTGTCCCAAAGAAAACAATGCTTCTTTTCTGTAAATCTGTAACTGATGGGCAAATATGTAGAATTATTTGGTATGCATTGATATGTATTAGTATGTATTGATATGTATTAGCATGTATTTATATGCATTAGACCATGATCTTGTCCGATCATTGTTGTTACATAGATCCAATCTTAATAGAGATGTATTTCAAAAATGAAGCCATTTTATGATATTAAGTTGTAACAGAAGTTTTCCGCCAAATCACCATTACATAATACTAATTACAACATATATAATTAACTGTAATTTTATATATAACCACCATTCCTCCAAACATTCACAGTGTCATATGATACAACACTAGTACCTAAAGCTGTACACTTTATTCGGTGACATTCTGCAGCTGAGTTTTTGCAACAGAACTGGAAGTAAATGATGGTTCTAATCTGGTACCGTGATAGTTCCATTTCAGACACCTTGTACTTAATGATAACGATATTTTTTACTAATTTCACAACACAGTGTTATAAAGCAAGTCTCTTCCTTTCAAATGCCAAAAATCGTTTGACAAAATAATGAGCAAACACGTCAACGCGAACTGTTTTCACAGACCATATTAGCTGTGGCGGGAAACTTACGTTACAACCTGATCTTTTATTTTAATAATTAGTAGCACAAAGAAATGTTTCACTCTTAAATCGCATCTAAACATTAGCCTTGGTCTTCGCGAAATGTTTTAAAACCGTTTTGTGGTAATATTAGTTCTTTCTCAATATCATAAGTATGATTATGAACCAGCCTTTAACAATTTTCTCCAAGACTTCAGCGATTAAGTTTCAATGACCGACATCAAAATATCCAGATCGAAATCTTTTGAACCAGTTGTGGAGTATCTTTTTTGAAGCTGCATCATGTCCATAAATAGTATATCCATTTTTTTTTCAGTATACTATGCTGTTATTCATATTTTCGTAATTTCAATTTCTGTCGAATGTATTCATTATTTTCACTCATCTTCGATGTACAATAAACTTTGTAAGACAAACAATTTAAAATTTTTTAACCCCTTGCCTGTGGAATATATTTGAGAAAAACGTGCAAAAAATGGAATTTTTTTCCTCTCTTTAATTTTGTTCATTATTATCATCAAAATGTTTGAAATAGATTATTAAAAAACAAAAAAATTAAACGAAATAACTATTATATTCAATATTTTCACGTATATGGGAAATGTTAATGGATTACAGTAATTTTTGCTCAAATTATAGCAAAATAAATCAAATGACATAATTTTCAAGATAAATATAATCAAGATAAATATAAATGAGATAGATAAAATGGTAAATTACATATTGTGTATTGGACAAACTGAGTTCGGGCTTCACGGAATTGAAACACCGATTTTTCTCTTGCCCGATCTCAGGTCGGGAATTTCAAATTTGGGGCATTTGCTTTGACCGAACTGAGTTCGTGCACCACAGGCAAGGGGCTAATGTGCGTTGTCTTTATCAAACGTTTTAAAAAGGTTTTGTGGCACATTTTTAGTTATTCATCAATGGCATGACTGCTTATCCTGGATAAAGATTCAATCGACTTTTTCATTGAACAAGTCATCAAAATTTCCCCATCCAAAACATTTGAAGAAATTGCGGAGTACTCTTACTAAAACTGCATAAAGTCCATAAACATCACAATATTTTTTTCAGTATTGAGTCTTATTATTCCTATTTTTTGTACAATTTCAAATTATGTCGAATTTCTACCATATTTTTACTCATTTTCAACGCGTAATAAATTTTACAATATAAACAAGTTTCAATAGTTAAATTAATGAGTTTCGAATAAAACCAAAAATCCTTTGCTATATTGGTGTACAACATTTAATCTACTTATAATAAAATCTGATTGTCGGTAACTATGCCGGTGCGGACCACTCCAGTGTGCGAATTGACCGTAGCTAAACGCCATGTTAGGCTTAATGAAAAACATATCTTAACATATGACAGCTAAATGATAATTTTTTCTACTTGAAATCTTTTCAGCATATTTTCACTAAAACATGTATATCATATCCAATTATAATGTATTAAGCTTCAGATTAAAAATAAGCTATTATAAACATCAGATTACTAGATATAAACAAAAGAACACCGTTGCCATTCACAATTTCCGAATATTGAAACAAATGAATGACTCTTTGAGCGCTTCATTAAAAAAAAAAATAGAGGTTTATTATCTGATTTTGTTCTTAAAATATTTTTAGTAGCATATTAAAAACTTTAAATATTTTAATTTTGTTTTAAACCTTCAAAAACTATTTTTGCAGCCGTCTATCGTCAATTAATATAAACAATCGAAGTTTGTTAAAAATACGAGTTAATATTTGCGTATAATTAGCATATTAAAATTTAATGGGAAATTTTTAGAAATTACATTTCACTTTGCTAATCATTATTATTGTTGTTGCAAAAAAAAAAAAAAAATCATTATTCATCATTATTCATATGAATATTGATTCATATCAATGATTCATATATTTCACTCTTCTGTAGTGGCAACAGTGAAACTTTGTTTCTTTAGGAAAAACATGCTGATTATTTCGCCGCTATTCGCTTTGATCTATCTGCAGTTATTTATGAATGTTTTAAAACAATTTTTTAAATTTTTATTATGGATTTTCCGAATGAATCGCTCTCGGAAAGAAGACACCAATTGACCAGGAAAAGAATTGCACGTTGGCGATCGCGGCAATCAACGGATTTCTCAGTTTGCCTGATAAACTCAGTTGAGTTTACATGGAGCAGAATTAAACACCGATAGGCACAATTTTTTGTTTATTTTTTTATCTAAACTATGCATATTTTAAGTTCATGTTCATTCAGATATTTAAAATCATTTATCACTCACAGGAACGTTTCATTATAATAAAGATTTAAAAATGATAATTTTTTTTTTTTTTAATTTTACTAAATTTTTGTACCATTAAAAAACATAGCTTTATGTATGTGAATGATGCACATAATGGTGTTTTAGTTTTAGCCAAATATATGAATCAAATTTTAAAGTTTCACCTAAAATTAAAAAAATAAACATCTGATTTTTTAAAGAAATGCCACATGTTTTTTGTTTTATTTTTAAGTTTCTTATTTCACCTATGCATATTTTAAGCTGAATTTAATATATTTCTGTGAATTATTTTTTGCTGTTTGAAAAATGCAACAGCTTTTTTTTTTTTTTTTTCAACTATGCATATATTTTTAAAAGCATTTACAGACATGCCACTTTCCAGCGAAAACATGGAATTTCACTTTTTCGGCACAATTTATCATCCCTGGGATTGATGCAAATCAGTATTAAAATTTGTTGACATTTTTAGGACGTGGGGGGGGGGGGGGGGTAGCAGAATTTGACAAAATAAAAATGCGAGTACAAACAGTGCCAAATTGAGTTTATTTCTAATCCTTTCCCATGACCTATTGTGCATTTAGTCCATGTATAGAAACAAACAGCATGAAAAAAAAACATAGCCAGGAGCTTGCAACTATCATCTGTCTACTTTGCTTGAAGGATTGCAAAAATCATCAAAAGATCGTAGAAAAATGGTGGTTTCGTCAAACGAATATGAATTTTGTCAAAGGATCGCAGAAAAAAACACAATTTTTCCCAAAAGGTCGTTTAGAATGCATGTTTTGTCTAAGGATCATGGAATATGTGAATTTCGCCAAATAATCGTGGAAAAAACGTGAATTTCATCAGATGACGGCAGAAAAAATGCATTATTTCATCAAAGTATCGCGAAAAACGTGAATTTCGTCAAATAATCACAGAAAAAATATGATTTTCATTAGAGGATCTCTGAGAAAAAGAGAATTTCATTGAAAGGTTGCAAAAGTGCAAGTTTCAACATAAGTTCCTGAAAAAAAAGTAAATTTTGAAATCAGGAGATCTTGAAGCTTATTGGTTCATCAGTATCAGGTGAACCGTTAGTCACTTAAAATTTCTGTTACATAACTAATTTGCTGCACACATTCGGATGCACCTGTGCTTCTGTCAACGTATTATGATTGTAAGGTAAGTCTCGCTTGCTCTTCTGTTTATTTCTTTTTGTTTTTTATTAGGATTTTTGCATTAGTTGTTTAAAATGCACCCTTTATTGGCCAATATATCGATTTTTACATGGTTTACCATTTTAGAGACGGAAGATTCAGCCAACGGCGGCCGAAAAAATTCGAGTCTGAAAACATCAAGGGTGTATTACCAAACATTCATCAAAATTTAAATTTAATTCAGTTAGAAGAGAAGTAACCTTGAGAGAGTAGAGAGAAACCTTGACGGTGTTTCAGACCCTGACTAAGATCCTTTTTCTAAACATTAAATTATTGATTTTTTTTTTTAAATTTTAACTGATTGTTTGTTTTTTGTGTAAATATTTAAAAAAAATTTTTATAACCCCCCCCCCCTTTTTTTCTTATGAATCGCCGTCTCATTTATTGGTATTTATTTATATTTATCCTTTTACTTTTATTTTATATTTAATAAATTTTTTGGCAGTTGTGAGCGAGATTTTACCTGCATTCGTAACAAATTTTTCAAGATGGCGGAAAAACTTAGTTTTTAAATCTTTATGTTACTTATAAATCCATGTTTTTACATCATTTTCTATTTTTTGTGCAAATCATTGATTTATAAATAACAAAGATTTAAAAATTGTGTTTTCCGTCACCTTGAAAAGATTTTTGGCACAATTTTTTTCGCCAATCGACACAGGATGCGGAACTCTTCCCTGAATTTTGTCAAAGAAACGCGAGAGGTGTAATTCGTCAAAAAGGCGCAGAAAAAACGTGAATTTTGCAACAAATCCCGATAAAAACACTCATTTCGTGAAAGGATTGTGGAAAAAACAGTCATTTTGTCAAAAGGCTGCGAAAAAAAACATGAATTTCATCAAAGATGTGCAGAAAAAACGAGATTTTCACCATAAACATTAATTTATTGATTTTTTTTTTGTTTGTAAATTTTAGCTGATTGTTTGTTTTTTGTGTAAGTATTTTTAATTCATATATATACAGTGGAACCCGGTTAAGACGCGTTTCAAGGGAGCGGTCAAAAGTCGCGTATTAAGCGGGATCGCGTATTAAACGTGATTTATATAATGTTGTAGGAATCGGGCTTCATTTATACATTTACGGTCGAAAGTTGAGTCTTTTACATACATTCAGATTGAAATTTAATTGTATTCCACATTAACGTATTGTTTTTTTTTTATTGTTTTTTTTTTTTTTTTTTTTTTTTTTTTTTTTTAGGACAAACTGGAATAACAACGGAAAATAAATATAGATTTCAACCTGAATTTATTGTCGATTAATGCGTTGCAACCAAAAGTAATTTTCATACTAGACTCATTTTTTTAAACAGAAAGAAAAATAATATTAAATCTTTGAAGCACAACCCAGTTTTTAAAATCACATTTAGTACTTGTAATAATGAGTACCATTATAATCTGTTCTTCATTATCAAGATAATAAGAAAAACTATCCTTATAAAATATTGATATAGCAAAAAGTGAAGTAAACATAAAAGAATTATCCAATCGCAGTCGTATCTAATCTTTGCGAGTTTTATTTTTTGTTGCCTATAACATGCATTATAAAACATAGTGGCAATATAAAGTACATTTAAAGCATCTCTAACAACACGTATGAACAACTCTAATCATAATATTTTTTGTGACGTATCTAAGTAACCTGAATGCGTCTATCTCTCTCTACTACAGTAAAAACATACTCGAAGCGAGAGACAAAGAATGTTAGGAGGTGGGATCAAAGAAGAATTGCAGTTTTGCTAATTTAACGGTGTTTTTTTGTTATTCAAACATCTATCACTATTTCCGATTAGTAATTTTCGCCTTAATTAATCTGTTGCTAAATAAATTAAGTAATATTCGGAAACAGTGTTTTTTATCTGAATAATAAAAATCCTCTAAATCGTTAACACTCGAGAAGAAAGAAGGAATTCGCATCTTGATCAATGAATTCGCGTCTTAAGCGTGATTTTTTTCCTCAATGAATCGAAAATTTATCGCGTATTAAGCGGGATCGCGTCATAACCGTTCGCGTATTAAACGTGATCTTTTTACATTAGCCTTATGGGCGATGTTCAAGGGATCCGAAAAAATCCGCGTATTAAGCGGGATCGCGTATTAACCGTGAGCGTCTTAACCGGGTTCCACTGTATATATATATATATTTGTATGAAACTCCCCTTTTTTCTGAATCGCCGTCTCATTTATTGTTATTTATTTATATTTATCTTTTTATTTTATATTTAATAAATTTTTTTGTAGTTGTGAGCTAGATTTTACCGGCATTCGTAACAAATTTTTCAAGATGGCGGAAAAACTTTGTTTTTAAATCTTTATGTTACTTATAAATCCATGTTTTTACATCATTTTCTATTTTTTGGGCAAAATCATTGATTTATAAATAACAAAGATTTAAAAATTATGTTTTTCCGCCATCTTGAAAAGATTTTTGGCAAGATTTTGAACAATTTTTTTTGCCAAGTGGCATTTTCCCCTGAATTTTGTCAAAGAAACGCGAGAGGTGTAATTCGTCAAAAGGGCGCAGAAAAAAAGCGAATTTTTCAACAAATCCCGATAAAAACACTCATTTCATCAAAAGGCTGCGAAAAAAACACGAATTTCATCAAAGATGTGCGGAAAAAGTGAGAATTTTGCCATAGGGTTGTTGGAAAAAGCTCTCCCCCCCCCCCCCCCCCCGCAATGAGGTTGTTCATATTTTCTTCGTTTGAAGGTTGACTTTTGCAAACACATTTTTTTGAATGCTTTTGAGGACTTGCCACTATCTGAATAATCATGCATATCAATCACCTGTTTAATTGAGTCTGACTTAATGTTGTAAACTTAAAATAACACTTTCCCGTCATTTTTGACGGGGCCATATGCTAGTATAGGTATAAAAACATAAAAATCTTCTGTAGTTTTGCACACATCCGTGGCGAAACTGCAGAAGATTTTAATGATTTTTATCTGCATTAAATGTTGTACACCAATATAGCAAAGTATTTTTAGTTTTATTCGGAACACATTAATTTAACTATTGATTATCTATGGTGCAATGATTCAAAATTATTTAAAAATAAGTTTCATATATATATTGCGTTGTTTATGAAGTTATATAACTGAAATTGTATTTTTTTCCTATTTGAAAAATATAAAAATATTATCAGAAATGCGCGACTTTGTTTCTGTCTATATTCAAAATATGAAAAATAATGAAAGATTTTCCGCGATTAAACATATAATTGTAACACTTTTTAAGTTCACAAGGGATTCAAAATATTCATTTTGAACCGCTTATGAAGAAGTCGAGAAATACATATGTATGCAGTTGAAAGAATAGAGCTTAAAATATCATCTTTTCTAAGTCTTGAGGCAGAGAAAGAAAGAAATACAAAATTTCTAAGACGCATGAGGAAACCCATGGTCTGAAAAACTACTTTTATTTTCCAGCAAACTACAACTACACCTTCTTTATCGAAAATGTACTTAACCACAACTATAAAAGTAGTCAAAAGCAATCGCTAAATCGCAACTCCCAGCTTTTGTTAAAGGATTCAATTGGCACTCAAAATTGAGGGGAAAACTCAATCATAGGGATTAATTAATACAGTAGTCCCGACCTGTACAGCGTCTGCACATAAGCAATCAAATAACTGCAATATAACCGGCAGAATTAAAAAAAAAATAAGAAAGATAACATAAAAGAAAATGTTTTGTGTCAGCCCCCAAAATGTTAGCTGCTTATACACATATCACAATTTTCTTAGCGAAACTAAGAGATGCGCAATACAACAAACACTTGTACATAGTAATATAAAAATGCGGTTAAACTGCAGCTTATTTATTTTTTAGGGGCTAGGGGACTCTGCCCTCTACGAGCTATACGCTCGCCAATCCCCGTTCAAACACCGCAGATTCTAAAAACACGCTTGATCGGGTAGAGATTACGGAAGATTGAATTATAAGTAATAAACCAGTGGCGATCTCCTTGTAAACAGGTTTCCATTCATTTCCCTTTGATTGGGGAATTTTAAGGGTGAATAAGCTGCTGTTAACGGATCCAACAGCTATTTTCGTCTTTGATTAAACAAGATCAGTTAAACATTTGAAAATAAGATAATATAAAATGAATTAAGTAAATAGAGTCTTTGTCTCCCGGAATTTTTTTAACAACGCTATATAAGAAAGTTGTTTTAAATAAGACATTTTAAATTTATCGTTTTAAATCGTTTTCTCTTTATAATAGTCAGGTGAAAATAATTTTGTTATTAGAAAGGAAATATTAATTGCGCTGTCTTAGAATTCGCAACAATAGTTAAAAAGATCATCTCCAAATATAAAATAAATATCTCGTGTAAATATATTTTTTAATTTAAACTGTTTTGCAATATTATTATTTGGGCATTTTAAATAGGACGTTATTTCTCCTATTTACTGATTTTAACGCATATTAATGAATTTATTATTTTAAAGTTTTCTTTCTCTTTTAATATTCACGTGAAAATACTTTTGTTGCTAGAAAGCAGATATTTTTATGTGCCATGCTTTAGAATTGGCAACAATAGTTTAAAAGATCTTCTAGAAATGTGAAATAAATGTCTCGTGTATATTTTTTAATTTAAACTGTTTGGCAATATTATTATATGGCCATTTTAAATATGACTTAATTCCCTCCATTTACAGCTTTTAACGCATATTAAAGTAATTTATTATTTAAATTTTTTCTTTCTCTTTTAAAATTCACGTGTTTGTGTGTGTTCAAAGTTTTATGCCGTAATTTTCATTATTTTCCTGCTTTTAATACGTAATCATTCTAATTGGAAAGGTTTTTTTCTGTTTATAATAGTCACGTGTAAATAAATTTTTAATTTGAAGGAAATATTATTCTTTACGATGTTTTTACAGTTGGCAACCATTTAAAATAATAACCCTTTCCAAAATATGTAAAAAATATCTCTCAAAATGCTGAAAATTTGAATTTAAAATTGAAATAATCACGCAAAAAATTAGTCAAATAAACAAAAATAAATGCAATAAAACACACATACTACAATATATATTAAAACACACACACACACACATAAAGAGCGCCTGCATTCAACAGTTAAATGTATATATAAATATTATACAGACAATAAATACAATAAACCCAACTGGAGTAAAAAATTAGCCAGATCCAGGATTCGCCAGAGTCCGGGTTCGATTCCTGGCTCTGGCTAATTTTTCACTCCAGTTATGTTTATTGTATTTATTGTATCTATGTCTGTATAATATTTATATATACCTTTAAAAATAAATGCAGTTTGCACACTGGGGCACAAATGTATATCCTTAGAAAAAATTATTAAATTCCTATGCATAGTTTTTGCCCCTATAAAACTTTTTTAATGGAACGATTTTGACCAACTTTAACATTAAATATCTCTTAAAATAAATATTCGATTTAAAAACTGTCTGCATCAGAGCTCGAAATGGAAAAATCCACGAAACAGAACGCTATTTCAAAATTACTGTTGACTGAAACTTTTTTTGAAAATATACACCGAATTTATTTCTATTCATACAAAAAGAATTACAAAATGCATTCAAGATTCTAAATATTAATAAAAAAAAAAGTTACAGGGAATGACAATAAGCTATATAGTGTTTCTGATAAGATCTAAATTCAACCTAAGCTTCCATCTTCGTTATACCAAAAAATTAAAATAAAAAAGTCTGAATATGTGGCCAGTCATATTTATGTAGTCACTGAAATTTAATAGTAATCTGCCTCGTGGGTCGTTCACTTGCTGAGGAACTATCGCAAACGCATCACAGCCGTGGGTATGGATGGTGGTTTATCACAGTGATGTAAAGTACATCCCGCACGTTCTATCCATTTTTTCGAATGAACCTGAACTGGAACAGAAATACAGTAGATTTCCATTACAACGAATTCCATTACAATGAAAAATCCCGTTACTACGAAATTTGACAAATCCCCATTTCAAATTGCTTTAACCACAATGTATTAAAAATTCCGATTTAACAAAGTGCATTTTTTTTAGGAATTCCGTTACAACGAAAAATTTTCATCGAGCTCTTTTTTCTTTTTTTTCAATTGTTTAACAGAAATGAAATATACTTCGAATAAAATGTCGAAGATAAAAAAATAACATTGTTGTTTTGGGGACAGATGCTATTTCAGAATTTTCTCCCCTTTGATATTTTTTCTTTTGTCTACTTCTTTCCCTAATTCCTTAACTTTCATTAGCCTATACGCTTCAAAATGATCACGTGACAGAAAACAGGTGAACTTCACTGTGAAATGACTGTTTGGGCTTATTCTGGGATATTTCTATCGCCCGTATCTGTTGCAGTGTGTTTCTTGCTTCGTTCATTGATAAAATGGCTTGTGTGAAACGAAAACAATTTTAGTTGGAAAAAAAGAAAGCCATAATTTCTGAGATTGGTAAAGGATTGCGGAAAACTGACGTGGCCAAAAAATATGGAATAACACCATCGACTTTATCTACATTTCTAAAAGATAAAGAAAAGACTGAGAGACAATTCCAAAATGCAAGTATTGGTTCCCATAGAAAACGAATGTGACAGTCCCAATTTCAAGATGTCGATAAAGCCGTGTTCAAATGGTTCGAAGATGTTCGTTCACGCAATGTATCTATAAATGGTCTTCTGATAAGGCAAAAAGCTCAAGAGTTCGGAACAATACTTGGTATTGAAAATTTCCAAGCCAGTGTAGGTTGGCTCAATCGCTTTCGTACTCGCTATGGAATTGTAATGAAATCAATTTGCGGCGAAGCAAGTGATGTACCTACATGAATGGAGAGTTGGAGAAGTAGCTGCCCTTATAAAGACATATAGCTCCGTTGATGTTTTCAATGCTAGCGAAGCTGGAATATTTTATCAACTTGAACCGAGAAAAACATTAACATTTAAAGACGACAAATGCATTGCAGGAAAAACTTCAAAGCAACGAAGCCTTCCGCAATCCTTTATCCTTTACTCTTTTGTTGTAACAAATCCGGAACCGAGAAGAGAAAAATATTAATTGTTGATCACTCTGGCAAGCCCCGTTGCTTTAAGAACTGTCATTCATTGCCTTGCGATTATAAATACAATAAGAAGACATGGATGACACAAGATATCTTTAATGATTGGCTAGTGCAATTTGACAAAGAAATGAAATCTAAAAAACGGAAAATCCTTCTCCTGGTTGATAATTGCAGGCCTCATAATAGTTCCCACAAATTGGACTGCATCCGAGTTGAGTACTTTCGCCGAATTGCACTTCTGTTCTACAGCCTCTAGACCAAGGCATCATCCGTGCTGTAAAATCTCTCTACAGAACTCTTTTACTAAAAAGAATTCTTTGCGGCTTAGAGAATGGGGAAAGGCGAAAAATAAATCTCAAAGAAGCTATTGAAATGATCTCTAGTTCGTGGCAAGAAATTAGGGAGAAAACAATTTCTAACTGTTGAAAACATGCCCGGTTTGCTGAGACCGAAGAAAATGAATCAGAAATGTTAGATTTGGATGAGTCCTCTGAATTAAACACAATTTGGAAGGTTGCCAAAAAATTAACATCAGTCACTGATCAAGTGGATTTAGAGGATTTCTTATCTGTGGATGACAATATTCAAACATGCTCTGAAGTATCTGATGAAGATATCATTTTGTCCATTAAAACTACACAAAACCGATAAAATGACGACAACAGTGATGAAGATACTGATGTTACAAACGATTCAAAAGTTACCGCTTCGGATGCTCTCTCATGCTTGGAGGAAATGCGTGATTTTGTTTCACGTCAAAAAAATGTTCCAGAGGAGGTATTTTCTCACATTCATTCGTTGCACGCGTTTTTGTTATCATCAACTGCACATTCGTTTGTACAAACTAAAATTACAGATTTTCTGCAATAATGTACTACTAAATAAAGGTTAGTCCGTAATTTTGTATTTTTAATATTGAATTTTATTTTACTAACTTTATTATGTTAATTTAGCTAGTCGTCCATTAAAATCTTCTATAATGAAAGGTAAATTTATCTTACATACGGTCCCGTGAAGTTCGTTGTAACGGAAATCTACTGTATTAATGTTTTTCAGGAACTGAAACATTCTGTTTTAACAATTGCCATAACCGGAACGAAATTTACCATAATTTCACGAGCCGAAACAATATTTGTCATGATTTCACTAACCGGAATATCGTTCCGGTACATTTCGAGCCCTGGTCTACATCGTTTATCAAACATTTCTCTATAATGCTACCAGTTTTCCTATTTTTGTGTCCAGTAGTTTTCGTAATATTAATGAAGAAAGACCTCGGTCACAAAAAAAATTCATTTACTGCGGCGGTGACAGCGTTAGTTACTTTTTTTTTTTGAACAGATAGATATGTGAAAGCAGAGCTATGTATAAAGAGAGGAAAATATTGTATATGACATATTTAAGCGCAACCAATATATTGCTTACATTTCCTTTACTATTATTACACTAATTTTTCGCCGACATTCGCAAACTGTTCCATAGAAGACATTTTTTACAAAAGAGTCAAGCTTTGGTCACCTATTTGAAGATTGGCACCTCTTTTTTTCCACTGAAGTAGCGATAAAAGTAGTGTCAGTACTCGCTACAAACTCTGGATTCGTTGTATAAAACTATTAGGTACAAAACATTTTTCAAAATGTAGCACGTTACATTACAAGCTATTTGAAAAAGAGACTATTGTAGTTTTTCTACTTCTGATTATTAGAGGTGGACCCTGTTGTTTACCGCTGTTCAAATTAACAACAGTTATTGCAGGTACATGGATTTGTTCCTAAAAAAACCGACTTTTTTATTTTAAATTTCTAGTGAAAATCACGGCATATAACACAATCACAAATTGTAAAATTTCAAGTGTAGAGATTAAAATAAGTCAAGAATAAAATACATCCTGAAGTAAATATACAGTGAGGCCTTGTTAAATCATCACTTGTTTGAAACGCCACCCTGTGTAAAATGTCAGTTTCTTAAAGTCCCAGAAAGAGATAAGTCAACAAATAAACCACGCAGGTACCAACTACGAGTGGTTTATCGCGTAGATGCCAATACTTATTATTATAAGTATAAACAATTTCAAGGCAGCCAATCTATAGAATAAGATGGACTTGTACACAATGCTGCTTAAATAATTACTGAGCATATATATTATATACATTGCACTATATATATAATACCAGATCTTGTAAAGTAAACTTTATTGAGCTTAGTAGCTAATAGACAAACAATTATAATTGTGAAAAAATACAGTATTTTATACAGAAAATAACATATTTTAATAATGTAGTACATATTATAAAAGAATAAAAAATACAAAATACAAAAATAAAATCAAAACTGAAAGGAAAGAAAATACAAAGTATACCAAGTACGAGATTAATCAGAAGAATTTTCATCAGTGAAAGAAGCTATAGATGATGAGGTGTGGTGTGGGTTTTTTAAAACATAGTGATTACATTCTAAAACCTTTTTACAGCTAATTATTTTGTTAACAAGAAAAGATTTGCTAATGATGTATGGAGTCCAAGAACTGTCTGACATAACAGGTGTTTTACGGATATGGAAATGAGATGTTAGGTGGCAATGTAAAGGGTGTAATGTACTGAATGGAAGTCGCTAAAGCGCAACAGACACACAGAGGAGAAGCTGATGCTACTAGCATTTTGAAAAGATACGATTTGAACGGGCCGCGATTTTTGAAAAAAAGATAGAGGCTAAGGTAAATAAGAAGAATGTCTGTGCTAACTTTTGGAAAGAAAATATATGTCAAGCAAAAGGTTAAGCATGTGTCCTAGCGTGATTTTCAATCAGCATTTTTAATTGAAGTTTATATTTTAAGGAAGATGGAGGAGAAGGAAATAGTGCTAAAACAAATTTAATAAGCCGTCATTCGAAAAATATGAATCACTGTTAAACGAGCAATTTTGATTTGCAAATCCCCCTCCCCACCCTCTCGCCACAAACTATAGCTAAAAAATGGTAGAAAAAACAAAACTTTGAAGGAATTGAATGAGAACGACAACGAACTCATTAAAGAGAAACCAACATTGACCAAATTCCAACATGCTGTCTTTGTATTATGCACCTTCCGTAGTTTTCTAATTCCTCCTGAAAAAGAAGAAAAAAAAGAAAGCAAAAAAGAAGATTTCGCAAGGGAAATTGAAAAAAAAAAAAAAGAATTAAAAATGAAACTAATAAGACTATAAACTCTAGAAATAAACAAGACTATAAACTAATAAATTAGACTTTTTTGACATGCTTTTTTAGACAATGTTTGTTTTATTTGCCGAATTTTTAGACACTGTAATATATTTTAATAATTTAATAACTTTTCATTTATTAACTGTGGTAAAATAGACATTTTCAATTGGGAATTTAGATTAACACGTCTCTTTTCTCATTTAATGTATTGAAAAAAAAACTTACTTCTATTATATAAAATAAACTAATACTAAGACTCATAAATAAGTTTCAATATCCCATTTATTAAGAAAATGAACCAAACTAAAAGATACCGCAAAACAAGTAATTTTAGGTGCAAGATAAATTTTCAATTTTGGGGAACTCCACTCTCATTTATTTGCCGATTGGCTAGTACCGAGTGCATTTAAAGTTGAGCATATATAATTTACTGAATTTACAGAATAACGTAATTTACAGAATGACGAATCTATATTACAAAATAAAAACATGTCCGCGAGTAACTGGCGTCAGATTGATGGTGGCAACGATGTAATCAATCCAGTACCCCCCCCCCTTTTTTTTTTCAAATTTAATTATTTCTTAACATCGCATAATATTAATTTTTATGTCGTCGAATAAGGGGTGGGGATGTATTTTCATATGCAATTTGTTTGAAAATTGTATCCCAATTTCTTGATATTGCAAATACAGTTTTTAAATTATTTTTCAAGCATGAATTTTTTAAAAACCTATCTATAGCGTTTAGCTGAATTACGGAAAATTGAGCCGTTTCCATTTTAAACAATATAAATAGTTCAGGGTTTGTTTCAGGCTAATATTCTATAACGAAATCAACACTTCCTCAGTAAATAAATATATAAAGTAATGTAATATAAATAAAAAACAAATTTAACGAATATATAATCAAACAACGAGCTTAAACACTAAAATAATCAGAATCGAAAAGGCTGCTGAAAGTAGTGAAATCTTTAGGGATTTTTTCCGGCTATTAACCTCTGGAATGTGACTAATATGAAAGTATAGCTTTTTATGTTTTTTAAAAAATTACTTGAATACATAATTGATATTAAAACTAATTTAGATCCACTAGACAGACTTGACTACATTAAAACGGAAAAATTAAATTAAAAATATACATAAAAACATGTAATTAAAAACGAAAATATAGAAAAATATACGTTTTGGTGTGCAACGCACAGCCTCATCAGTGCAAACATCAGCAATAACAGAATATCCTGGACACAGTCAAAGTCAAAGTTATTCTTTCAAAAAAAAAAAAAAAAAAAAAAAAACATTCCTTCGGAATTGAACCAGTGTAAGGGTATACCAGTGCAAGGGTAACCAGTTGAAGGTTAGTCTAGTGAACCAATTTTAAATGAATAATCTATAATGCTATAATGTTGCAGCTGTTTTTTCAAAATCAAGGAATTTTTAATGGATGGTGTGTGGTCCGTTTCAAAGGCATGCTATACTAATTTAGAATTTAATTTTCCATTTTTAAAAACCCCGACATGCTCTTTAAGTCTGATCTTCATCGATCTATACCAGTCTCACCTATATATATCGACCATATCCTGGACACAATCAAAGTCTATATGTGTATCTTAATAATTGATATTTTCCACATAAATATGCGTTTTGTTGTTATTTCAAATATAAACAAATATATAAAATGCAAAAAACCTATTAGAGTTTTCAATTAAAGAATGGTTTTCACTTATGTTTTGTACACCGGGCAGTATGTTTCGTAACTCGGGAAGCTTGATTCTCTTAATCTTAATGTCCATTAAATCCATTCAGTTTATAAATAATCACTACAGATTTTTTAAAAATGAGCTAAGTCAATTTTGGGCCTGAAAATTCCGGTTCCCATGGCCCTACCCTTGTGGGTCTAGACAGAATTGAATCGGTTATTTCAAAAACCACATAAGTCAAGTTTTTTCCAATATACTTTTTTTTTTGTCTCAAATGCTTCCTTAAAGGTAGAGCCATGATCTAGGTAATCATCACATCAGTCAGTGTATTCCTTCCTCTTCAAACAATACCTTCTAATTTTCGTTCATTACTTAAACGACATAAGTCAGCGACTGCTTTTTGCTGCAGCCAAAACATTCAATTTTATGCGAAATCTACCACTACCACACATACCAACAACATTTTTTTATTTACGGCAACTATGGGTTCATTGTTTTAGTATAAAATATCGTAAACAAGGTAAATCGATATTTTACATGTATCACGAAGACAATTTCTAACAAGGGATCAAATGAGGTTTGCTCTATGTTGTTGCATTATGTTGAAAATAATATTGGACCACATATTAAGCTTTTATATCTGTTTTCCAATGGTTTTCCTAGGTAAAGTACAATCAGCACAATGTTGCATGAGATTTATGTTGGCTTTGACTGACTCCAGACAATCTGAAAAAACAATTATCAGCATTTTCCCATACGTAGTCATTCATTTTTACCAAATGACCGCGATTTTGTAGGCATAAAAAAAAAAAAATGTGCGAAATCATGATCATATCTACGTACCATAAGAATACATTGGTTTGGTTTCGAACTCCAGTTCAACATTTACAGTTAAAGAACTGGCCGATTTTATATAAAAAATCATGTTTGTCAACAGACGGAAAAAGTGTTACAAAAGAAAAAAAATACTCCTTTGATATACAGGAGTTTTCACTATGATTCTGATAAAAAGGGTAACAACATAGCCGGGGAATTTATTGATGGATCCGTTAAAGATTCATTTATCTTGATAAAAGAACTTTAAACCCCTGTGTCACTTCCATCAGCCAAAGCCTATGCATTGAAAGTGTCAATTAATAGTAAAAAATTAGACGATTTAAAACGATTTCAGGATAGAATTCTCGATTTATTTATAAATTATAAAACTTATTCGATATTTACAAACTTTGAAGTCCAAACTCTATAATCAGTCCAAAAAAATCCATAAAAATTGATTACTTTTGAATAATACAGTTTTTTAAAATTTCTTAAAAGTTCTGATTCTGTGACTTATGTGGTTTTTGAAATGACCGATTCAATTCATGTCTTGGTAATAAATTTAACTACAATAAATAAATTAATTCCTTTGTGCCGTTACTTGACTTAAAACGTCTCAGTCGTCGGTTCCCAAGAGATGGCGGTTTAACGAAATTTCATTGTAACATATTTTCTCTAAATCTTGAGAAGAAAAAAAAAGAAAAAGAAATACAAAAAATTCTCAGACGTATATAAAAGAGAAGCTTGTTGTTCGCCATCGTTCAAATTATAACAAGGTATGCATTTATTTAAAAACAAAAGCCTGAAATAATTAATTTCAAATGGAAATTACTGTGCATAAATCCAATAACTATATAAAAAATTCTCCAAAATTACAATTTTAGAGATTAAAATAAATCAAGAATAATATCAGCTTACCACAATAACTTCTCTAAGCCTGCAGAAAGAGTTAGGAGAGGAATGCGAAAAAATCTGAGGCGCGTATAAAAGGAAACCCTCTTATTTATCATTGTTCATATTACAACAATTACTGCAGATATGAATTTGTTTCTAAAAAAGTGAAAAAGTTCATTAATCCCCACTGAAAACTGTTCAACAATACAGTTTGTGTCTGTCAGATTTTTGTGTCCCATAAACCTAATTGTGAAAATTGTAAAACTACAAATGTAGAGATTAAAATAAATCAAAGATAAAATATTTCCTGAAATAAATGTCTATAATATCATCTTCTCTGAGCCTTGAGAGAGGGAATGAAAGAAATACAAAAAATTCTTAGACGTATGTAAGAGGGGACCCTGTTGTTCACCATGATTTATACGTGAAGGTTGGTGCACAACAACAGTCTGTTTCAGAACTCATGATGTATGAAACGCGTAAGAGGGGGCATTCGCCAGATTTACGAATAGAAAAATGATTGGAGCAGGGTGTCGACTCGATTGGTCTCGGACACTGGCTAAAACGATTACGAAATCTGAGGGGAGGGAGCACTAGGTAAGCATCAAAAGAATTTTTTTTTATTCATCCAGTGGCAGGTTTTATTCATCTTTTTATGGGAGAGGTGCGGGAAGAATATTTGGGTGGTGTCTCTCCAGTAAAAGTGGCTGATTACGCGTAACACCAGCAGTGACTGACTTGGCCTCGATTTTCCTATGGAAAAGGTGTGATGTTCAGAGATGAGAAAAATTCCAACAATTTTGTGTGTTTAAAATTTCTTACGCTTCATTTGGAAGTAAAAAGTCCACTTCCGGAACATCCCTGAAATATAAAGAGTATCATGCAACAGAATTATAAACTATTAAATTTTGAAAAGAAATTTGAACACAAAAACAAAAATTCGTATTTTTGGTAGATTTTTACTCATTTTAAAATCCACCTCTCCCTTAGGGCTGTTTTCAAATTCAAACTGGCTATTTTATGACGCATTTTTTAAATTCATTTTTTCCCCGCAAACTTATCAAAATGGCAGTTACACTTATTCAGAAACTATGTAATCGAACTGTTTTTTTCCGTTCTTCGGTAAAGGTAGACGATTTCGCAGAAAATGCTATTAAATTTGGCGTTTTGAATTTACGGAGAGACATTAGTAAGGGAAAAAATTGACGTCCGGAGACAATAATCGCTTATAACTCAAAATGTAACTCATTTATAGGAAAATGAAAACAACTTCCCAATTGCAAATTACTTTTATATTCATGTTTGCAAGTAAGAATATAAAACTAGATACGCTTGCATGTAAGCCTTCATGTTTAAAAATGATTTAGAAAATGTGTCAGACAGTCAGACAGTTGCGCGTTATTCAGCAGGGAAAGTTGTCGAGTAAATGTTAAAAAAAAAAAAACAACAACAACAAAAAAAAAAAAACGCTTTATGTAACTTTATATGTATGTGAATTGAATAAGTCTAATTCTTTATAGTTAATGAGAACATTGTGATGTGCATATAAATAAATAGAAACAAATATAAAACATTTGCTTAGAAGCTTTCACCTTTCTTAATTTTTTTAATGCCCTCGGTTAAATCGTTTCTTCTTCTTCTTCTTCTTCTTCTTTTTGGTCTTCCGACAGTTAGTTTCAATAAAACTAAATTTACGTTTCGTTGGTTAAACGCGTAAGAAAATGGTGTAATAGAAGCTAGAAGCTAAGAAGCCATTAAGTAGAGAAATAGTATTCAGATTAAATCAGGTAAAACGTTGAAACTTATCGAATATATTACGCAATTAATTATAGAACTTGTCTGATTTTCAAATAACTAAACATATTACGCCTGAATCAGAATTTAAAATTAAAAAAAGACATTTAATATCAGACTTTTAACAACAACAACTTTAATATTACAAAATGAAATAAAATAAAAAAAATACTGTAGATATTTCAAGGTTTAAACAAGCTCCTCATCGGTATAAATGTCAGTTGAAAACCAAAATCATTGTTTACACATGTTCAGTTTTAAAATATGCATCTGAAATAATAAATCATCATGGAGTACGACCACATATTCTGGTCAAATTGTGCATGCTTCGTTTAGAGGAGTTTTCGGTAATCTTGTAAAGAAGCTTTCTAAAAAAATTCCCCTTTAATAAGTATTACAGTTAGATTTAATCACTTTAACATATTCAAAATATGGGATATGATCATTATCGATTGAATGATTAACAAGTTTCTGTTGCAGGGGTCGGCAACCTATGATCCGCGAGTCGCCTAGTGACCCATTTCATAACTGTCATTTTTTTTCAAATGGCTCCCTTGAAATCCGAAAAAAAGTATAATATATATAAAAAGAAATTATAAAACATAAACATGAAGCGGACACTTGAAGAATACCTAAAAAAATAAACTGAAAATAAGCAATAACAATATCATTTTTTAATTACAAAATTGCAGTAACGAACATGCATAACTAATGCAGCGATTGGGCGAACGAAGGCGCGACGGAAGGCAGCGTCCAATCGCTGTCTTTGACACATTCACAGCGCCTCCTCTTTTTGTCCAATCAAAAGTTGACTTGAGCTATTGCAACAATTTGGCGGTTAGTCTCCTGTTTGGCGGTTAGGAGCCTTTACTTCTCTCAATTCACACTCAGAGTTTTGAAAATTGTTTAGTGACGCAGTTGTAGTTACGCAGTGAAATAATTAACAATATTAAAATAAATTATTACCATTGGAAAACAGAAAGGAAAAAAGAGATTGCTTCAAGATGTGTGGAAAGAAAAATGAAAAGGATGTATCGAAAATTATGACAACTTGATATGTACTTCATGGTCATATGTAATTACCGCCAGAAATTACGGTATTTGAGCGACTCTGTTTTTCAGAACATGAAAATGTGAGCAAAATGCCACATGAAGTTTATTCAGTTATGTTCCTTTTTATAATAATTATAATTATAATTTTTATGTTTAAAGTTTTAAAAAAGCGTATTATAATTTTCTTATCAATAAAATTTATCGTATTATTCATCAAAAAAGTATGTTTTAAAATGAAAATACCACTGATCCAAAACGTCTTTTTAATACACACATTTTGGTTGATTGTGACATGCAGTGAAGAAGGGTTGCAGACCTCTGTTCTATTGTAATAATAATTTTTAAAAAAAGGTTCGAATTTTATTGCCTTACTTCTTTAAAAGCTTGTATTTTCTAATCAAAATTAATTAGCGTAACATTCTAAATATCATTGGAAGAATTTTGAAAAATATGTATTGAAAATTAATTTACATAAAAATATGTACATATTATTACTTTTCGCCAGTACAAATTATTTTAATTTTTCTTTAAAGAAATTGTTTAAACTTTCTAGAATTAAATCTTTTTTATTTCTAAATCGTTTACAACCTAAAGTACAGGGTGTCCACCAAATAAGACCCTTGATTTCAAAATTAAATATCTCAAATACAAAGATCAATAGAATTATGCGGCAAACGGTTTGTTTATTACATAGCTAAGCTGTAAAAATGTTATACAGAAGTTTCAAAATTTAGTTGCAAAAACTGTCAACAAATGGCGCTATAATCGTAATGCCTATAAATTGTGCTTTGAAGTCCAGAGCACTAGTGTCTCATTCCTAGATGGCTCCCTATCGAAGGACGAAAAGTGGGAAGTCTGCTTCTTAGTTGGGGTGATGTGCAGAAGCGGAGCCATGAGTTGACAGAAATGAGATTTGTTTCAAATTTTGTTATAAGCTATTTCGGTCTAGATACTCTATGGCATGTCTTTTCTCTCCTAATTGGTAGATCGTGGAATCGAATCCAAGCAGAGGAGGATTTGAAAAAATTGGAAATCTTTACTTGTTAATATTTATTTAAATTGTGAAAAAGTTTGAAGTAAAAAAATTAAACTTTCTAGTTTTAAAATCTAATTAAGTTAAAAGAAACCCATTCTTTTAAATCAATGATCATTTATAATAATGATTCATAAATAATTTTTTTTTTTAAATTGTAGAAAATAGTTTGAATGAAAAAATACAAAGGTTCTACTTTTAAAAACTTAATTAAGTTAAAAAAAATCATTTTAATTTTAAAACTCATTTTCATTTTATTTTATCATTGAGCACAGAAGTATGGTGCAGTTTCTAGTGATATGATCTGAAGTTTTGGAAAGGACTGCAGCATCCAAAATACTTTTGCTTCAACGTTGATGATATGACTTATAATCAATTCCTTTAAAAAATGAAATAATTTAATGCATAACTTCTGTCCCTAAAACTTTGTTTTCAAAGAAAAGAAATATATGTGTTGTGCTAAAACCAAAATATTATGCCATGATTTAAAAATATAAATGAAAAGTGCAAAATTACTTTTTTATTTATAATAATTCAGGTATAAATAATAATACCAAACTATTATGCCGTGATTTAAAAATATAAAATATAAGTAAAAAGTACAAAATTATTTTTCTAAATTTATACATTTTGATTTAAATAATTATATGGCATTAAAAATTGAATTTAATAAAATATTTTAATAAGTTCTTATATAATGATTTCTAAACTTTTTATTGAAAATTCTATTAATTGAAATTCTCTAAAATTAAAGCTGGTGCAATAATTTCTGCACATCACCCCAACGAAAAAGTGGACTTTCCCAATTTTCGTTCTTCCATAGGGAACCATCTAGGAATGAGACACTAGTGCTCTGGACTTCTAAGTACAATTTATAGGCATTGCGATTACAGCGCCATCTGTTAACGGTTTTTACAACTAAATTTTGAAACTTCTGTATAACATTTTTACAGCTTAGCTAATAAATAAACCGTTTACCGCACAATTCTATTGATCTTTGTTTTTGAGATATTTAATTTTGAAATGAGGATCTTATTCGCTGGACACCCTGTATCTGTTCTTTTAAAACTTTAATTTTCCAATTAAAATTATCGCTCGAAATATTCTAATCGCGTCCCAAGATTGTTGTGAGATTATCAAAAACAACGGAAATATAAAATATTTACAAAAAGAGATATTTTTTATAAAATATCTAGAAAAAGAGCTTAATACCTGAGATATCGTTGAAGAAAACGGTTTTTCAACAATCCTCATTAATAAACTTATCTATGAATTCAGTTTTCACGAAGGGAAAAAAAAAACCCATAAAGAAATGGTATACAAAAAGATTATCTATTTTTTTAGCCTGTACGAAAAGTTAAAATATGCTCTACTGAAACACAATATAAATTTAATAGCCTGACCATCAAAGAAATTAAAAGAGTTAATCTGTACAAAAATAGATCCAACATACCGAAAGATGAATTAGTTGGTGTATATGCCATTTCTTTTAGAACTCATAGCAATAGAATAATGGAATACGTAGGAATGGTCAAAAGAAAACTCAAAGAAAGATTCAAAGAGCATAAAGCAGATATAAAATTTTGTCGTCAATCTACAGCTATCTCTCTTTTGAGTTTCAATCAGAATATCACAATAGATTTTGATCATGAAAAAATCATATACCCAACATCCAATTATTGCGTAAGCACTATCAGAGAATCCATAGAAATCCTGTGTAAAAACAAGTATGTAACAACGCCCTCTCGTACAATACCCCCAATTTATGGTTCAATATCCTGAAAATAAATTCTGAAAACTTGAGCAAAGCGGCAGATCAAAGTTTGTGGTACAGCAGTTAAATATTTCTGCTACGCAAATTTAATCTGAAACACTGTTACTTCGACTGTCCAGCTACACATTCAAAATGAAAGTGACGTATGAGAACAGAGCGACGTAATAAAACATTGAGAACTGCAGTTAATAGTTAATAATAATATATATTTTCTCTAATTAAGTTCAATTCAAGAAACTGCTACTTCTACTTTCAACTCTAATAATTATTGGCTCTCTCATTTTCAATACGAAGTGACGTATTTGTATAAATAAACAACAAATAGTTATTATAATATTCTCTGATGCTTGGGAAAGCCCGAAAGTACTAGGAAGTTTTAAATAAAATGTATATTTTTAACTTGTAACATCTTTTTCATTATTTTAATCGCCTTTTAAGTAAAACAGTGAACTTTTTTAAAGTTTATATTACATATTTTATGTTTGAATCAAGGTGAAATATTGCGATTCGTTTTATGATATTATTTGCAACTTGCAACGCATTTATTTTTTAATTAATTTTTTTCAAAGCACAAGAATTACAAATCCGGCAATTTTCAATCAAAACTTGTTAATCATTGAATAGATATCGACCCTATCTCAGATTGTGAAAATATTAAAATAATTAAATCTAAATGTAATAATTATAAAAGTAGATTTTTTCTAGATGGTTGATTTAGAAGATTACAGAAAACTCCTTTAAACGAAGCGAGTACGATTCCACAAAGAATGTGTGGTGTGTTACTGTGACCTATAATCCATGGTGATTTATTGCAGTGAAAATCCAAAAATTAAGGAGCAATGACCGGACGCTTTCGATTTTACACGTTTTGTCGAATATCTACTGAAATTCTTGATGAATTGCCCTTTAACTTCTAGGATGTAAAGGATTTGTTTGATTTCATATTTTTCAGTGAAGTTTTAGTCGCGCGGCAATTAGGGGGCTAATAAAAAATTTATTAATCAAATAATATTTCCAGTCATCGTGTAACAGAATACGCTCCAAATGGTCTGTCACTAGATTAAATTACAATGTGGGTCCTGTTCAACGTTTGTGTCCATTTGTGCAAGAATAGCACTCATATTCGTGAAAGCGTTAGCGTTTAAGGCTGTTCTTAACTGCTCTGCTCAACAAGCGCAAAACGTCTTGACACATTTACAAATTCATTTTTTAACGGAAAGGTATAAAATTGGAAAGCCTGGCCATCGAAGCGATTTGGAATTGAACTGTTTTTTCCATTTTTTGATCAATCAATTACCTACTGAGTTATAAGCCATTTTGATCACGTGACAAACATGTTTTTCGCTCGCTCTTGAGTGCTTTTTCTTCCTTCGCGTGGAAATTTGGTTCAAAACGTCCACTTTGACTCTATTTTTTGAAAGATCTATTGCGTTTTCAAAAAAATGGAAAAAACAGCTCAATTACATTCTTTCTGAACAACAACACCAGATAGTTTCATGCCTTTTCGAGCAAAAATAAATTAAAACTTATGTCAGAAAGTTGCCCTTTTCGATTTGAGAACAGCCTTAAGGGAAAATTTCAAAATTTTTTTTGTTTTTGGCCGACAGAGTTTTCAACCAAATTTAACACCACTTTGCGAAAACTTAACAGCTTAACAGCTGAAATAGAATACTGCAATTAAAACATGAATATATTGAATATTTGATTGAAATATAGAAATTGCTGAAGATGAATTTCAATCTATTATGCGTTTTCTTACTAAACTAAATTTTAGCATACTATGTAGTATATATAAAGATCTATAGATTAAATAAGAGTTGCTGAAAAGAATTGGAGTACTTTTCTCGCTATGGACGGTAGTTGCTAAAATCTGGCTTTCAAATGTGTTATACCTTTTTCTAAAACGTTTACTTAGGTATGTTATTTAACTTATTAAACAGCGAAGTAAATTGTGCGATTTTGTTGAAGTATTCTGAAAGTGTGGAAAAGTGTTTCATAATCTATCCTTGACGCATGATTTATCTTTCTTGTTTATTTCTGAGTTCAAGAATTGCGTTACTCTCGTTTGCGTTAGAGAGTGATGGGTTTTTCTTGTAGGCCGAAAGGCGGCAGCACAGACATCATCGAGTTCACACGACTGAAATTACAGAATTAGTTCAAAATCGGTTCGCCATTTAAAACGCAATCGGTCTGCGAAGTCAGATCTGAAAACCCTACACCTGAAAACCAGATTTTAGCGGTCCACTCGTAGGTTTACCATTGTCTTTTCTTGCACCCAAAGGTATGAAAACATGGACAACTGGGAGCAGGAAAACACAATAGTAAACCTACGAGTCAAGCTCTAAAATCGGGTTTTCAGGTGTTTTCCTCCAAAATATGACTTGGAAGACCGATTGCGTTTCAATATACGAATCGTGTTTTAACTAATTCTGGAATTCCGGTCTATTATCAACATGCAGAAGTTCAGCAAAATGCTTCTTTAAACTAAGCCTCAAGGCTTAATTTGACTTATGAATTCTTCTATCGCAAAACAAAAATGCTCTCATTAATGATTTTTACATAAGACCTCTCCTTCGTCATGTATCGGATTTAAAATCTTCAAAATTTGATCATTTCGATACCTTAGCTACACTAACAATTTTTCTAGATCTTTTCACATGTTACATAAATAAAATAGGAATCTACTGTTATTTTTGATAACATTTAATATTTATTTGTGAACTTAGCAATTGAATAAAAGTAAAAATAGTAAAAAAAAAAAAAAAAAAAAAAAAAAAAAACGCTTTTTTTTTTTATAAGGATTCAATGTTTATCTTTAAAATCACGACTAATTTTATGACTGCAATTATGTAATCCCAAAAATTTTTCGTTGTAATACGTCAGTGCTTCGTGGTCCCCGATTTCTGAAAATTCACTGCTTTGATTTACTCTTCATAGAAAGCGCGAGATAATGAATTTATTAAAAAATATATATATAATTGTTTCTATTTTAAGATATAGAAATAGGAAAGAAAAAAAAATTAAATATCAATTCAGGATTTCTAAATTGTTTTCTCAACATTTAATCATAATTTAGTTAATATTAAACTATTGAATGATAAAAGAGTATATATATTTTAATATTACACTATTTATTTTTTCTACTTTTTAGGGTTTTAAAATATTTCGTTGATGCAATTTCATAGACAGTTGAGCTATTTTGGAGAGAGTGGTTTAAAGCATAATTAACTGGACTGTTGTAGTAACTTGCATATAGTTGTAAACATAAGGAATAATTGGTGATTTATCACCTGCGGCCGGCAAACAGGAAAATGTCTGAAACTTAATTCTTCAATTTGTAATTGGGTTTTAAAAATATCAAAATATTGTGTGGTGGCCATATTAAACACACTCGTGTATATATATATACACTATATTGCCATTAATGACCGGCAACTTTCAATTTTAGACATTTTGTTGAATTAGAAATATACTTGACAGATTCTTCTGGAATTTCAAGATTGAAAAGAACAGGTATGATCTCATATTTAGCAATGTCGATTTGATAACGGGGGCAGTTAGGGGGCCAACAATAAATCAAAGAAAAAAAAATAATACTTGGGATCACCCTGTAAAATAAAATGCACGAAATGGTCTATCGCTACCGAATATAAATAAACAGACATTGTGCAATATGTGTATTCTTTTGTGTAAGAATAGCATGTATATTAATAGAAATATAGCGATTTATTTAAAAAAATTAAAAAATTCTTGCATGTTTTTTGCTTATATCATGCAGGGTTTTCAACGAAATTTAACGCCGGTTTCAGAAAAATTGACAAAATATAGTAGAAGCAATATAGTACAATTGAAATATAAATATATTAAATATTTTAAGAAATATGAGCAGTTGTATGAAATAATTTTTATCTGCGCATGCGCGAACGATAACAAGAATCATTTTACATAATTTAATAGTCAACTCTATGGAGCAACTTGTTAAAAAATATCTAGTCAAATATCGTAAAAATTCAGAAACATATCGGCATTAGAGTGAGCAAATTTTTAGTTGTTCTCTAAAAGCAACTGAATGCTAAGGGATTTTCCACAAATTGTCATTTTTAATTTTTATTTTTTTTTAATTTTCATTTTTTATTGATGCTTTAGTTCGTCTTGGATAACCTGTATGATGTACCCCTGATGACCTTGGATCGAGCCTGTACCATGATCAAAAGAAGTATCAAAATCGAAGCATTTTTTACAAATCTACTCGTTGATACTCACTAAATACTAACATTTTTATGAAAGTCAGTTAATAAAAAATGACAATTTGTGTAAAATCCCTTATCATTCAGCTGCTTATAGAGAACAACTGAAAATTTGCTCACTTTAACGCCGATATCTCTCTGAATTTTTACGATATTTGACTAGATTTTTTTAATAAGTTGCTCCATAGAGTTGACTATTAAATTATGTAAAATGATCCTTGTTACCGTTCGCACCTAAAATATTTAATATATTTATATTCCAATTGTACTATATTGCTTCTACTATATTTTGTCAATTTTTCTGAAACCGGCGCTAAATTTCATTGAAAACCCTGCATGTTATAAGCAAAAAACATGCAAGAATTTTTTAGTTATTTTAAATAAATCGCTATATCTCCATTAATATACGTGCTATTCTTACATATAAATACTATGCTATGTGCTATTATTACATAATTATTATTACATAATTATTACATAATTATTACATAATTATTATTACGCTATTATTACATAAATTACAGTACCGTGCTATTATTACATAAAATAAAAGAATACACATATTGCACAATGTCTGTTTGTTTATATTCGGTAGCGGTAGATCATTTCGTGCATTTTATTTTACAGGGTGATCCCAAGTATTATTTTTTTCTTTGATTTTTTGTTGGCCCCCTAATTGGTCCCCTTATCAAATCGACATTGCTAAATATGAGGTCATACCTGTTCTTTTCAATCCTGCAATTCCAGAAGAATCTGTAAAGTATATTTCTAAATATTCGACAAAATGTCTAAAATTGAAAGTTGCCGGTCATTAATGGCAATATAGTGTATATATATATATATATATATATATATATTAATCTAGCGTATTAGGAAGTGAGTGCTAAAAAATAAATTACAGAATGCCATCAATTATCATTACAGAATGCTAAACAAAATTAAGTTAAATACAAGAACGTGAAACCATGCATCAGGCCAGTGGTGCGAACTTATATAGGCCCATGGGGACCGAGCCAACCCAATATTTTGCTTTTAGCCCATCCGATTGCCATTATTCTGTTTTGTAACTTGTTTATTTTTTAATCGTTAGAAAAATAATTTTTCCATTAAAAATCGTTTTGTTTGAAAACACAGTAAGTATAGCAGTAACAGGCACAGATGACTCTAACATAACACATTTAACCTAAACCCAAATAATCCAGTTAAAATATTTCTGTTTCCGTATGATAGAGATGGTAATGAATGTTTATAATGTATAGATGTACTTCGTAAAGAAATTCTCAGTGAAAACATTCAGACTCATCCTTTTTATATGTTATAGTCTAAATTAGCAAATAAATGCACAGAATAGTAGTGGCTGTTTTCAAATAGAGATTGGCAATTTTCTGACACATTTCCGAATTAATTTTTCATGCTAAATGCACGAAAATCATAGGTGTTCAGAAACCAAGAAATCAAATAAAGTTTCCATTTTTTTTTTTTTTTTTTTTTTTTTTTTTTTTTTTTAATAAGATTAAATGATTTTTCAGAATATGCTGTCAAAGACTTTTAAACTGATTTTTATCATGCTCATTTTTGTAGTCATATTCATAGTATAATAGAAAATAATAGAGTAAAAAAAATGAAGACTTTATATGAACATAATTTAATAAAATCAAAACTTCATGTTCTGCTTTAAAAAATTCAAACTTCACTATCGTAACTTTTCCATCTATTTCCTTATCTTCAAAGAAAACAAAATGTCCATGTCTTTTTACCCTAAAATGGTTGAAACCTCCCAATATTTTTCAAAAGTTGGCGCCACTGCCTCAGGCATAGATTATGAAACACTTTCCCACAGGATATTGATAAGAAATTTCATTTTTTTACTACAGTAGAATGAGATATCACAATAAGTAACATAAAAAACACATAACGCAGTAAAAATCCATTTTTAGCAATTGCAATCCATATCCGGTCATGTGTGCGCAGTCTTTCGTGTAGCACTGTATGCGTTCTATAACATTTTTACACATCACCTAAAACACTCAAAATTATATCAGTTTCAAAATAATCCTTGCCGGCCCGGCCTACAGGCAGAGGTAGATTTCGAAGTTAAGTATACTAATTTCACCATCAAAAACTAAATCATGATTAGAGATAAACCCACTTTAACAATTTTATCTGGCCGCTTTTGACGATTTTTTATTTCATTTTTAAATAAGAGCAGGTTTTATCAGAATCATGTTAAGGCGGTATTCCAAAAAATACTTTTCCATGCTCAACAACTCGAAATTTTCTGGCACATTTTCAGATTCATTTTTAATTGAAAAAATATGAAACTTGCTGACGTGATTTTTGAAGAGATTTATAAGCGACCTGTGTTTTTATTTTTCGTTCAGTTAATTAAAACTTGATTTACAAACAATTATTTTCTCAGTAGGACAATATTTTTCGTTTCTAACACAATCGCTTCGGGAAATTCGGTTCAAAATGCCCACTTTGACATCATTTTTTGAAATATATTCTCCCTCTATCAAAAAATAGAACATTACGGTACATTATATAGTTTCTGAATAAGAGAATCTACCAATTGGATGCGTTTGAGAGCAAAAATTAATTTAAAAATGAGTCAGAAAATAAGCAGTTTGGATTTGAATACACGCTTAATACGATGATCTTTTTCGTCAACCGTTATGTATTTTTAATTTGTTTTTGCTGTAAGAATTGGTCCAATCAAAAACTTGTCAATGTAAATGTTGTAGATAATATTAAGAAGATATATAATAAATTCATGTGGATTTTATATCTTGTGAATTGACGAAGTTATGGATTTTTTATTCTTCAGCTCCCCCTCTTTGTTTTCGTTTTTAAATTTTTTTTGCGGTACGAATTGATTCTGTGAAAAACTTGTCAATATAAAAGTTGTAGATAATATTAAGAAGAATTATAATAAATTTAATTGGATTTGATATTTTGAGATTTGACGAAGTTATGAATTTTTTTCTCCCAAAAACTCTATTTTTGCGCCCCTTGAGCCCATTTTTAATTTTATCAAAAATCTGTGATACATAAATTTTTGGCCCAATTTTTAGAAGTAATAAAAACTTTAAACTGATTTTAAATGTACAAAAATTAAGAAGTTATGGCTTTTTTTCGGTTTTCACAAAGCCCCTCCCTATTTCCTTTCCCCTTGGTTCGATTTTGCCCATTAACGAATTTGACCGAGATTTTATGCCCCTTGATTTTGTGTATCAGTTTGAAAGAGATTTGTGCAGAATTAGGGAAGTTATCGTGTCCAGAAGAAAGTTATATATATATATATATAACCATTAAATAAACTTTAGCGACCATCATCGAAAACCGCAATATTGTGAATGAAATGGCACTAAAAATGGATGCCACAAACCTATAATATACAACTGTATGTATAAAATAAAGTGCCTTATACTTAATTACAAGAATTAATATGGAAGAAAAAAGAAGAATATGGATACCGAAAAAAATAATTGAAAAACTTATATATTGAATTACGTTTTCAAGAGTACAGAATTCAATGATATAAGCAAATCGGTTGTTTTCTGTGAGAAAAAAGCTAAAAGCTGAAATTTTTTTTCCCTATACTCAAACAACCAGTATAATCAAGAGAATAGTTTCAAGATGAAAACGGAATAATATCAAATGGCATGAAATGGAAAAAAAAATACAATCTTTTAAACATTTAATTTATAGCATAAAAAATAGAAATATTACACAACATACCGAATAAAATCCCAGTTGTTTTCAAAATATCTTCCTGCACAAGGTATCCAAAAGCACGATAACTTTAAGGTGAATTAAACAGTTAAGTTAACGCAGAAATTAAAACTTATGGATTCAGTTAATTCATTTTGAAATACCGTGATAAATTCAATTAATATAATATAAATAGAAAATAATTACAATATTTAAAATACCTAAAAACACTATTAAATTGTTTAATTTCTATTTTACAATATGGCCAATATGCAGCGTTCAATACCACCTGGTGTAAAAAATTAAAATTATTACTCTAACAAAATTTTGGTGCTGCAATCTATTATGTTATTTTAAAACTATTATTATTATTCAAATGTCACAAAATGAACCAAATAAGAGCTAATGAATTTAAAATATATCAGCTGCATTACCACTCAAATCCTAATATATAAATAATACCATACTATACATCATTATTAAAAAAAATGAAATGTTAATAAAATTCTTTCAATATATTCTATTACCTTACCCATTTAATCTACACTGAGAAATTAAATAATTTTGTAACACTGATAATATAGAGAATATAGCTATATGCTATAATATAAAATAAATTACATATAATAAACATATAAAAACTTTAATAATTACTATTAATTATAAAAAAATAATAAATTAATGAAATGAACAGGAAAAAATGTATGTTTATAGAAGATTGTCAGATTCTAGAATTCCCAATTACCTAAAGATCACTAATATAGTGTGTGGATTAGCTTCATATCAGCCATAAAAAAGCTATAAAATATGATTGTGACAATCAAACACATTAAACCGATAATTAATCATGGGATACAAAGTTGAAAATAAAACAATATTAAAAAGTATAGAGGAATAATAATAAAAACTAATTACCCATTTTTAATACAAACAGTATAACATTAGTTATATCTAATAAACTTATATGCATATTAATCCCTATAAAGATGGTATACTATAATTAATTAATATCATATATTCCTGAGTAGATTAAAATTTAAAAACATGTTAATTTTGAATTTGATTAAATATTAAATAAGCTAAATTTAATATGAATTAAAATAAAATGTCACCAATTACATATAAAACATCAAATCAACATCCATATAAAATACGTATTAGAAATGTAGTTATAATACAAAAGCCCCATCATTTTTTTAAATTAACCATTGCGTATTATCCAGACAACACCACCCTCCTCCGTACTCTAACATTTACCCACCCAACCATCCTATAGTAATTGTTTATTATTATTTTACAATTTTTAATTTTTTATATAAATATTTTTTATTTTATAAATATTTTTGTAATTTTGTTTACGCATGTGTTAATTTGTTTTTTTAAAGATCATGTAAGTACTAATTGTATATTAATGAATATATGAATTTTTTTGGAAAACCATGATTTAATACATCATAAATTAGTTTTTTAATATTATTGTTAATTAGATGAGAAGAACATAAACATTTTATTCTAAACAGATGATTAATTATTATATTTCGATATTCAGAATGATGAAGACAAGATTTAAAATTTGTAAATGTATTAACTTTGAATTTAAATTCTTTATGTTTATCATATAAATCTGTTATTGTTTTGTTGTCTTTTATTGTAATTTTAAGATCTAAGAAGTTAATTGTATTGTTAGATAAGAGGTTTTCCGTTAATTCCAAATTAGTGGGATAATCAACTGGAAATTGAGAAATTTTAGACTGATCAGTGGCAATTAAAATTATGTCATCAATATAACGATATAAATGTAGATTATTATTAGTAAAAGTACGTTCATAGTGATATAAGTGTAAGTCTGATAATAAACTGGATGTACAACCACCTTGTGGTATACCGACGTGCTGTAAATATAATGTGTTATCTTGCAAGATATAATTATTATAGATAATGAAGTTTGTTAAAGATTTAAAATAAGCGATATCGATATTAGATGGTAATTCCAGTTTTTTATAATACTTTTTAAATAATGCATTTATAATATTATGTAAATCTAATAAGTCTATATTATTAAAAAGATCTTTGAAGTCATATGTCGTTATATTATATACACAATGAAGATTTTTAAAAATATTTACCAGTTGATAGCTATTTTTTATACAGTGTATTATCATTGTTTGTAGTAAGTATATATAATTGATTAAGAATTTTTAATAGAAGTTTATTGGCATTATTATTATATGTATTGCAACCAATAATTACAGTCCTAAATTTAATTGGAGTTTTATGAAATTTGGGAATAAGAACTAAATAAGGATAATTAAAGTTAGTAGATAGGATATTTAATAGTTTATAATAACTTTGAATTTTACGATTATATACAACTACATTTTCATTGGTTTTTTGAAAAGATTTATTAGAAGAAATACAGGTTGTAAGAAGTTGGTGATAATAAGATTTACATGTGATTGCATAATTATTAGGATATATATATATATATATATATATATATATATATTCATTTCTAAATCATCTTTAGAACTTCATCAATTTCTTCATATATTTGTGATTTCAAATTTATTATATATATATATATGTGTGTGTGTGTGTATATATATATATATTATAAATTTGAAATCACAAATATATGAAGAAATAGGTAAAGTTCTAAAGATGATTTCGAAATGAACATAGGAAACCAGTATGTAAAATAAGAAACTATGAATGATCCACAGAATCGTCAAGGAGTTTGTGAGTTCATTCATGGAAGATGCGTTATTTCATCCAATTTTGTCGGCATTAAGCCTAAAATGACAAAATTTAGCTCCTTATAACGCAAACATTACAGAAAATAGATAATAAAAATATAAGAGATCTAAAGAAAGACACTCCTCATACAGGATATTAAAAATTATTAGAGCACAATACCTGAATTACATACTAGGAGTCAAAACTACAGCATATCAGGATGGAAAACATAGTTAAGACTATTTTAACATGTGGGCTACAGTTATATAGATAGATAGATAGATAGATAAAGTTTTTTTATTGAGCGTGCTTTTGGGTTCTAGGGGTCATGATCGGTGTAGATCTGCAAAAATTTTTCAGAAATTCCAACATAGGGGAGAATGTAATATGTAGTATTTCATACGAAATCTACCTAAAATTCATACTGCAGAGAAAAACGCACTCCTTCAATTATCAATTTTAGTCAGTATTTTAACCGAATTCTTTAGTGTGTCGCTGTAAATGAATGATAAATGCTACACACTCTATAATCTATAGAAAACGTGAAGTACACTTCGGTATGTTAGAAGTATCACAACATCCTTAAATTGCACCGCAAACAATATTTACTCTGTAGATCATAATGTAATGGAAAACTTTCGTGCGTCTCTGTAAACGGACTACAAATGCTACATTTTCTATACTCCGTAGAAAACATGTTGCAGTCCAGGCCAATTATATGTATCAGTCTCATTATGTTTGAAATATTGTAACATAAATAAAATGCACCGAAGACGATTTCTCCCGGTGCCAGTAATTTAACGGAATTCTTTTGTGCGTCCCTGTAAACGAACTGTAATTTCTACACACTTTATTTTCAATATCGAACATTCTCAAAAACATATAAATATTTCATGGCAATCCGAGTATATTTACGAGAGTTAGAGCACGGACAGACAGGTACGATATAAAAAAAAAATGTGTATTTTACAACAAAAGGTGCTGGCACTCTGACTGCTAACATAGTTACTGTAAAATTTACAAGCTGTTGTCTTTAAGAGTACTGTAAAATTGCTCCTGTCTGGATAAATTCGCGTTGCTATTGGCTGCGTAGTGCACGTGACAGAAAGAATTCGATTTATACTTCACTTATTGCTTGAATTCGATTTCACATTATCGGAGTTTGAAAAATTACAACAGAAAGTGCAGAAAAAATTCGAAATTTTTTTTTACAGTGTAGACAGAAAAAGAGAATTTTTAAACACATTTCAACTATGTTGAAAAGTGTTAAAAAGCATATAAAAAAATAGTTGCATTTCATGAGTTAAAAGCTTTAAGTGAAATTTTAAAATCTTTGTAATTTTTTATTTCATAAAATATAGAAGCTTCATACTCACATCTATACAAAAGTTCTCACACCCTCAAAAATTGAATATCGCTACCCAGGTTTTTATAGCCTAACGTCTATAACTTGCTTTATGAGTTGTAATGTTCATTTTTTCGCTGCTTTTATGGCTTGCTTATAGGCACTATTGCTAGCTCATAAATCGCTACCAACGTACTTCAGGGATCGGCTCGAGTAATTATTTATACTTAATAAAGCACCCATTGAAAGAGAGAGCACAAAAAGGACGCCCTCTCCCATTAAAGAAATCTCGAGATCAACAGGGGCGCACCTAGACCCTTTTTAGCGGGTTATATTATCCCCTTTTATAGCGCACATTCTTCGCTGTAAAGAAGAAAAAAAATCGAATAATCTAGTTGCTGATTGCTCGATTTGTAGTAGAATATTTCAATTTATTCTTATGAATATGTCTTCTTATTATCATTATGTTATTTATGTAATCAATTGAGATACATTTTCTCTTTCAAACGAGAAAATATATCATTGATGAAAAGCTTAGTGATTTCAATCACTAGATTTTCATTAATGCTGATCAAAAGACAAATACAAATAAGTCCAATTCTGTTTTTATACGTACTTTTTTGTTATAGGCTATTTTAATTTAAATCAAATTTATATAAAAACACCACTTTTCTTTTACACAATTTGTTTTAGGTTTAATCCTCTAACTGCCCAGAAAAAGGCAAAACTGTAAAGTTGTTTGCTCTGTAATTTTTTATTTATTTATTTTTTTAAAAAAAAGACGATATTTCCACCATGATACTCATATAAAGAACTTAATTACGTAGATGAACACAAACCTTAAGAGCATTAATCATTACTCAATGTTTTAAAACTGCATTATATCCGTAGAAATATCTATATATTTAAAAGATAAGGTTGATTTTTTAGTCATCTGGCCAGAGCTTTCTACTGAACCAATTTTGATAATTATTTTTTTGAATGAAAGCTGTTCATTTGTAGATGTGCCATCACTCGCTAAATAATTTTTAAACAAATTAATAAATTTAAAAAATAATTCCATTTTTATATTTTAATTTTAATTTAAAAAGTACTTTATGAAATTTCTTCACATTGGTGGCAATCGGGTTTAATTCAATTGTTGAAGAGAGAAGGGAAACAATGGAAATTACCATATCATTACGGATGCCATTTTCGTATTACAATTAAAAATAGCTTTTTTAAAACTTTTGAACAGAAAATGACGCCACGATTTAAAAATAGCGCATTTTCACTCCTAAAGCTGTTACATTTCAATATTTTTTTCATTCCTTACAGTTACTGAGATCGAGACGTTCCTCTCAGAGTGCTTCAGTAGCTGAAAATGATGTCATAAAAAATGAAATGAGTTTTTTCTTCGATAAAACTAAATATTTTACTAGAAATACGTCTAAAAGTAAATTTCTAGATTTCGCTGACACGGCACTCAGATTAGAACCTCAAGTAAAGAGTGCGAAAGTTCACCTGCAAAATTCTAACTGGGAAACGTGCCATCAAGTTTGGGAGTATATTTATTACTAATCTACTGCAAGTTAAAATATTTTTAAAATAGTGAATATGAATATGAAAAGTATGCATGTGAATTTTGCGACGGTGAAAAAGACGTTATTTTTAGACTTCGTTGAAAACAAAAATTCTAATTCTGTCATAGTGGCGCAATTTTCGTTGGTTTTTCATTACGTAATACCAAAGGTCAAAGCCTCAATTAATAACTTCATAATTTCATTATCTTAACTGCATGTTACTTATTACGTATAGGAATAAAGTTTAGTTTTTCAGTAATTTGAAAAGTTGAAATTAAACTTTAGTTGAAAATAAGTCAGAGATGTCTCAGGCGCACCGATGTGCCTATATTGCGCCAAATTGGTGATCTTAGGGCGGGGCAACCCGGCGATTTTAACGAGATTTTGCTTGTATGGCAACTCGGTACATTGTAAAAAAAAATCCGAATAGTTTTCCTGTAGGAATCAGAAAAATAGTGTTATGATATTAAAAAAAAAAAAAAAAATACCAATATCTCACGGTTTATCGTCTGCACACGAATAACAGAAATGTTTAATTTTTAATAGAAAATTTCAATAAGAAAAAAACTTTTGAAAAGCAAATACATAGAATTATTTCTGCCGAAAATGACGTCATTGTATCGGGAAATAAATATTTTCATTCTTAAGAGCCAAACATTAACTAGATTGCCTGAAAAAATATTTTTTGCGAGTGTAACTTCCTAATGCAGCCTCATTTCAGAAAATATGAATGAAAATTATTTTATTTTTAAAAGGAAATTAGTGTTTCGTTCATAAAACTTAAACTTTTAATATAATTGCGTCAATGTAAATTATCTTCTGTTCACCGGTATTAAAAAATAAGGCTCGGAAGTGTAAAAATCAATCTAAGATTTACGATAACCACTAGTACAATGAATAAAAAGTTACATATGGAAATGTATGAGACCACGGGGGGTTCAGGGGGGTTCCGCCCCCCTGAAGAAATCTACTTTTTAATCTAAAAAAATACCAGAATTAGCAGCTCATGAAAATTTCAGAATATCCTTACATAACGTTTTCAAATTAACGCTTCTAATGCCTGAAAACTTCGTATTTTTTATTCTTATAAATAATTACGTAATTTGAAAAATTTAAATTGCGGTTTGCAGGAAGTTGAATATTACCCAAAAATGTGTTTAAAAATAATGACTTGCAGAGCTGACGTTGAGGCTCCTGATCTGCAGATTTACTAATTTAAATCATGCTTCTGTTGCAGAGAAACCTGCAGGTAAGTGAACGGATATATGAGGAGTTGAGAGCTATCCCACATTTTCGTGAAAAATGAGCTTGAAGTGTCAAAGCATTATGTCATGCCATTTATTGGCTGTATAATAATAGATTTTATTAATTTCGAAACAATTCGAGTGATAGATCCAGTTTAACAGATTCTCCAACATTACATGGAATGAGTTTCCAGTGCAAGAGTGAATCAAGCGGCTTGGTCCTCTGGTGGCACAGTCAGTTTTACTATGAAATACTAGGAAATTCGGAAGAAAATTGGCTTGGTCCTTTCTAGAATTTTGGTAATTATAAACTTTTTAACATTACAAAAGTAGTCTTCAATTACTGGATTTTATATTAAATTAAAAAATTTGGAAGGGACTTTTGCTAGTTTTACTATCAAATACTGGAAACATTGGAAGAAAATTTGGCTTAGTTCTTTCTAGATTTTTGGTAATTGTAAAATTTTTAACATAAAAAAAGTCTTCAATTACTGCATTTTGCATTAAATTAAGAAATTTACAAGGGACTTTTGCTAGTTTTACTATCAAATACTAGGAGCTTTGGAAGAAAATTTAGCTTGGTTCTTTCTAGATTTTTGGTAATTGTAAATTTTTTAGCATAAAAAAAGTCTTCAATTAGGGGATTTTATATTAAATTAAAAAATTTGCCTGCAACTTTTACTAGTTTTACTATCAAATACTAGGAACTTTCGAAGAAAATTTGGCTTGGTCCTTTCTAGATTTTTGGTAATTGTAAACTTTTTAACATAAAAAAATATTCAATTACTGGATTTTATATTAAATTAAAAAACTTGCCAGGGACTTTTGACCCACCCTATATCAGAGTACAAATCCATTCACGGTGAAAACATTGTTCTTCAAATGAAACGTGTGTACCGCAGAAATCTTGGGAAAATTTAAACGCTTTACATTCCCCCCCCCCCCCCTAATACTGATTGTTTACGTCATAAAAATTTAAAACTGTTAAAACATTGCTTTTTGGTTTTCCTTACAACAATCCTAGAAACAAAACGTATAAAGAGGGAGGAAAATCGCAGTGTAGCGATTTTATCGCCAAACTGATGCAACGTCACTTGATGAAAATGATTGAAAATGAAATATTTAAACATTTTTTGGGTTTTTGTCGAATTTCTAAAAAAGTACTGAACAAATTTTGGTGAAACTTAAATGGGACAAATCCGAGAGTATCCTCTTACAATTTAAAAAAATTCACAGGAATCGATTGCGTAGCTTCGGAGTAATCGGTGAATATACGAGTTTTACAATATCTTCAAAATTCACTGAAATATTTCGAAATATGCCAAAAAATACACATCTTTTATATATATATATATATATATATATATACACACACACACACCCACACACACACACACACACATATATATATATATATATATATATATATATATATATATATAAATCCATTTTTTTTTTAAATATTCGAATACCTTTAAAATAATTGCATTATCATATAGGGGCTTAGATTTTAATTCAGAACGTAGTGAGTAATAAGGAAATAAGCCATCTGAAAAAATTTCACTGAAATATGTTTAAAACATTTTATGTAATGGAGTTCATTGATCATAGAAATAACCAAAAAATTGATTTTCCAGAAATCGCATTCAAAGATTTCTTATTTATAAAATTAATCTAGAAGTTTCAATTAAGGTTTATCAGGGTTTTTATGTAAAAAAAGTTAGAAAATGATGCACAGAAACAGTGTTTACATTTCTCCTGACTTTCCTATGCGCCCACTTCAGGTATTTGACTCATTACTTCCACTTTATTAAATTGGCGATAGATCCTTGAAATAGTAGAAATAATATTAAAACGATTTGGAATCGTAAAAGATTTTTCTTGGAATCGTAAAAGATTTTTCTTTCAAATAAAACAATAAAAAAATGTCCCACATTTTTGCCAAAATGGTTATTTTAATGTAGCATTAACAAAATTTAAGTGTAATATGTCAAAAACTATTGAAAAACTTGTCACATGATACCTCATTCATTGTTGTTCATTAGGTATGTGCACAGAAAAGGGGAAGTTGACATCCGAAATAAAATATACATTATATGGCCATTAATGACCGGGCACTTTCAATTTCAGATATTTTGTCGAATATTCAAAGATATATTAAAAACATGAATACATAAAATTATTCATAGTTTTATTACTAAAATAGATGTAAAAACAATTAAAAGGTTTTAAGACATTAAAATCAGTTTACAGATGTTAAATATAAAAGAATTCGCCGGAGTCCCGAGCGCTTTCGATCAAACCCTGGTCATCATCAAGAGGTGAAGTGAAAAAAAATCATCCTGATTTTCGTTTTTAATTTTTACTTTTTTTAAATTTTCATTTTCAATGGATGCTTTAGTTCTTATTGGAAAATCACCAGAACGAGCCTATTCCAAGGGAAAAAAAAAAAAAAAAAAAAGAAATATCAAAATCTAAGTATTTCTTCTAAATCGACTCGTTGACATTGATTAAGAACAAATTTCTTTGGTGAAAGCCAGATAATAAAAAAATAACAATTTGTGGAAAATCCCTTATAATTCAGCAGCTTTTAGTGAGCAACTAAAAATTTGCTCACTATATTGCTGATGTCTTTCTGAATTTCCTCGATATTTGACTAGCCTTTTTTTGTGAGTTGACTATCCAACCATGATTTTTTTTTTTTTTCTAATCGTGCGCGCATCTGCAGATAAAAAATATTTCACTCAGCTGCTCTTATTTCATCAAATATTTAATATATTTACATTCCAATCACACCATATTATTTCTACTACATTTTGTCAAATTTTCTGAAGCTGGCGTTAAATTTGGTAAAAAAACCCTGCATGATATAAACAAAAAACATGCAAAAATTTTTTGAACTTAAAAAAAAATCGATATATCTTCATGAATATACGTGCTATTGTTCCAAAAATGAATACATATATTGTACAATATCCATATATTCGTAAGCTACAGCGATAGTGCATTTTATTTTACAAGGTGATCCCAAATATTATTATTTTTGTTTGATTTTTTGTTGGCTCCCTATTGTCCTTCAGATCAAATCGCCAGTTGATAAATATGAAGAAGAATATATTCTTCACAATCCTGAAGATCAGAAAAATACGATAAATATATCTTTAAATATTCCACAAAATGTCTAAAATTGAAAGGGTCATACTAATGGCCATATAGTGTCTATATCAGTGGATTCAAGCGAGAGCTTCGGACTTCAGTCTAATATTTTTAGCACTAATACTTTTTAGATGCAGGTTAAAACTTTTAAAGAAAAATTAAGGTAAAAAATGTCTGCAATCAACACTAGTAAAGCCAGAACATCGTCTCATTTATTGCATTAAAGTTACAGTAAAAAAAGATCAAAGATGGCAAATGGTACGCACGGGAAAAATTTAAAATCATATTTTAACTACATTAAAGGATGATATCATTGCTCCGGAAAAAACACGGGACAAAGAAAAAGAATTGAATACATATAAAATACAATTTAATTTCATATAACAAAGCACAACTTTTATGCTACACATGGAAATACCTCTGCTTCGGTTGATCGATGGTATCTATTGTCCCAAACTAAACATTTCAATGTTGCTGTTTAATCATAAATATAAAATAAAATAAGAAGACGTCACACTTTATCTTTTAATATTATTTTTTTTTGTACTTTTTTTTTTTTTTTTTTTTTTTTTCTTAATAATCATTGCTGAGCATGATATAATGCAGCATTTAATTTTGCGACAACATTGACTTGAGAAAAAGCTTTTTTTTTTTTTTTTTTTTGTATTCGACGGCGTGAAAATTGGAATTGTACGATGTTTAGAAATATTTAGAAGTTAAACAATTCCAGTAAAAGGGAAATTTCTGCGTCAGGTGTAGCTATCGACGATATGATGTGTCACTCACGGAAATGTTTTGCTTTGTTATATATAGGTTAGGAATTGTGGAAATGTTTTTGCTTTATTATATAGATTAGGAATAGTGTAAAATGTGAAAATAATGTTAATAAATATAAACTTCCAACCGATGAGAACATTTTACAACGCATTGAGTTAAGAGGCTACTTCAGTCAGGCGAAAACACCTGCTCACTAATGCTAATAAAATCGGAGAAATTTTTTAAGATATCTCGTTTGCATTTTAATATTTCTAAATTACTTTTTTTTTTATTAGATAGTTGAGGTTGATCTGCACGAAGGCCGTTTTGCACTTTTTAAATTTTGTTTTCAGGAATTTTTAATTAGGACACTTTCACTTTTGGAACTGGTTTTGAAAGTGAAAGCTTCATTATAAAAAAAAAAAAAAAAAACCTGAAAACAAAATCGAAAAAGTAAGAAACGGCCTTTGCACAGATCTACCTCAGCTATCCAATGCAAAAAAAAAAAAAAAAAAAAAAAAAAAAAAAAAAAAAAAAATTTAAAAATATTAAAATGCAAACGAGATGTCTTAAAAAATTTCTCTCATTGGATTAGCATTAGTGAACCGGTGTTTTCGTCTGACTGAAGTAGGCCCCTTAAGTTATAAATTTATTGAAAATATTAACATACTTGTAATTATACCATAAACTTTGGGTTAATTTGGACTAGGTCAAACAGGTTTTCAAACATAAAATTTATTTTTTGTTTCATTATTCTCCCGCCCCCGGCCCCTCAAGTTTTTTTTTTATCACATTCCTTGTGGGCAAAATGTATTTTTAAAGCTTTTTTTTTTTTTTTTACTATAAAAGACTTTATGTACATGATAAGTGAAGCTTGAGAATTGCGACAGCAGCATACGTACATTTCGAAGTTGGAGAAAACTTGCTCCTCGCTTAGCTACTGAAACGAACGAAAGCTTTATGGATGAAAAAGAGAATGCTGCTGCCAATTTGGAATCAGTATTTAATATAATACCTGGTTGTGATGGCTGTGATTTTGCAAGAATAAACCATTGGCTAAATTGGGACTCAAATAATCCCGGATTTCATATTTTGATCGATGAAGAAATCATTGACGATATCCAAGGAACATGTGCTGATCAAACCGAAGAAGGGGATAACAATGTGGGCTAAAACAACGATCAAATTAGTAATTCTGAAGCTTTGGAATTTTTTGAAAAAGGTTTGGCATGGCTGGAGCAACAGAAAGACTGTGATTCTGGTGAACTAATAGTATTAAAAAAAAACTGAGCTTTAAAGCAAAGACAATCGAAACTGCGACAAACAAAACTTTGTTTCAATTCCTTGTGAAATATGTTAAGGGTACTTAATTTCAAAATTAAAATTCAGATGATTTATTCTTGTTTCTATTTTGCTATTGCTTTATTTTTGTTAAGCATTTGTTTCCATGAAAAGAAATAGCGCATATATTTGTTCTTAATCTTAAAATTGAAGCATTCTCGATTATCCGAAAGATGGTCGGTGCCAATTACTTCGGATAGTCGAGGTTCTACTGTATATCAGTTTTCTTCCAGAAATCAATAATACTTGTGGTATCTTCCTTAATTCGTCACTGAAGGGAAAGTTGAGAGTAAGGTGCTGCATATCGTTACAGCTCCAAGTCAAAAAATTAGAATAATTCATTTCATTTATATTTGGAATTGCATTTAGCTTTATTTCAGTGTAGTATAATTGCAAAAGAACAACGACTGATGTTTTAATAAATTTTCATGTTATTAAAGAAAATTAAAACTGTAAAAGATTAAATTTTGAGTGAATATTGTATTTTTGTACGATTATTTTCATTATTCAAAATATTAGAATACTAAAATAGGTGATTCAAAAAATTCGAATACTTATGAATTTTCTTGATTGGTTCAGAAAGTTCCATAAATTAAGGATAAAATTAGCTTCTGCGAGACTTCTTCTTAAGTTATAAAAACGCTTTGCATCATCATTGTTTTCATTTTGTGTGAAACATGGGTCGTTCGTCCGACATAACGGAGTTTACAACGCATCGTAGAATTGATTTGCATACAGAAGGCCGTAATTAGCAATATATCGCCTATTACTTAAAATGTTCTCAACCAAGTGTTAGTAGAGCAATAAAGCAGTATTTTAACGACGGACCCTTTGAAAACAAGTATCTGAGTAGCGGCCAAAAGCCAAAAACTACTCACAGAGACGACAGAAAGCTAAAGAGTATTGCTAAAAAAACCGTTTTAGAAGTGTAAAATATTTGCATCGAAAGTGGAAAGAACACGGTGTCGATGTGAGTCAAGTGTGAGACACTAAGACGTCTCCATAAACTTGGATTTCAATCTCGTGTACCAAAGATAAAGCTCCTCATGACTATTAAACTGAAAAGGGAGACAATGAAGTGGCGCAAAAAGAAAGGATTTTATGGGATCTGGATGATTGGAAAAAGATATTGTTTAGTGATGAGAGTATGTTTTGCGTAACACTAATCACTAATCACCCACTCGTGGACAGCCAACCTTTCGGTATAGGAGCTGATTAGTCCACGAGGGGAAAACACATATCCCCCTTCCCGCTGAAACTCCAGCACCCGCGAACGAGCCCAGAAGTCCCAGCAGGTTGGAAGACCCTGCTTAATGAAAATTATTAAAATGACAAAACAAACAGAATGACTAATAAACAGTATAACAAAATGTCAGGGCGAGCCCAAGAGAACAGTATATTAAAAGTAAATATTTAAGATAAAAGTTAGCACTATTTTTATATAATTATAGGTTAATTAATAATGAATAATTTTTATAATAAGGAATGGAGATAATAATAGATTTTGTTAATTAAAGGTTAATGCTAAGAGATAAGGAATTTAATACGAAATTCCCCTCCAATGCCCTGGCTAAATAAATAAGATAAGAGAGATGAGTTATAAATTTTTAATTAGCTGTTAATAATTAGGGAAATTAATGATTTAGCATACTACAGGACTACAGAGGAGGGAAATTTCTGTCATATCCTTTAAAGTTAAATATTTAATAAAAGGTAAAAGTATTTAAAACAAGACAATTTAGATTATTTAAAATTTGAGATAACACATAATATAACAATTAGTTCACAGATGAGACTATCACAGACGACACCTAAATACAATTAACAAAAACTCATTCAAGAAGTGTTCTATTTACAAGTCCTTTTCCGGTAAAGCATTATAGTTATAAATTACTGTAGGTATGATTATTTTAAAATTGAACTATATTCTATTATTAGTTTAATGGTTCTGAGTAAATTTAATTTTTTAATGTGTAGAAGTTCTTATTGTGTAAAAGTTGTTGTGTTGAACATCAATGTTATTATTTCTACTGAAATATTTAGAGTTATTCATTCATATAATTAAAGAACTTCTATTAGTATTTCAGGAATGAGATTCATTTCTGATTGAAAGTTGATGTCTATAGATCGTTTTATGGCGATCAAGGTGTTCGTGTATAGCGAATGAAGCAAGAAGCATTTGAAAAGGACTGCATGAAACGATCAGTGAAATTTGCAGTCAGTGTAATGGTATGGACATGCAGATGATCCTGAAAGGCTATGTATCGTTATCGAAAGGATTAATTCTGAGATATATCAAGAAATCCATGAGTATGTCGTTATACTATCGTCGAAAGATCTGTGTGGTGACGATTTTATTTTCCAACATGATTTAGCACCTTCACACAGGCCAGTGCCCACTAAGAACTGGCTTAGCCAACACCAAATTAATGTACTTCTCTGAGTTGTTGTTGGCTTTCGGCCGCTATTCAGATGCTTGTTTTGAAAATGTCCGTCGTTAAAATATTGCTTTATTTCTCTACTAATACTTGGTCGAGAACATTTTAAGAGACTAGCGATATATTACTGATTACGACCTTCCGTATGCAAAATCAACAATACGATGCTTTGTAAATTCCGTTATGTCGGACGAAAGACCCATGTTTCACACAAAATGAAAACAATAATGACGCAAAGCGTTTTTATGACTTAAGAAGAAGACCCACAGAAGCTAATTTTATACTTAATGTTTGCAACCTTCTGAACCAATCAGAAAAATTCATAAGTAATCTAATTTTTTTGAACCACCTATTTTAGTATTCTAATATTTTGAATAATGAAAGTAATTTTAGATAAATAAAACTAAAAAAGCAATTTAAAAAATTACAACGACCATTTGGAAAATGATTTTTTCAAATACTAAAATTTAAGACATAAAAAATCACACTGAGTTGATCATATATTACGTACGCCATGAATTAAACATTAACATTCCTGGACCCATCATGAACAAATTTTAAAAGAAATTTCAGTTTTACAATTTTCGGTACTGTAAATTTTTAAACTTCTACAGAGCTGGTCATACATTACGTACGCCATGGATTAAACATTAATATTCCTGGACCAACTTTAAATGAAATTTCATTTTTAAACTTCTAAACATCCCACAATATTACTTTTTACACCGTCGTATAGAGAAAAAAATGTACTTTTAAATGCAATTTCTTTGAAAGTTGTATCTCGATTTGTTTCTGAGTTATTAATTTTTTTTTGTAGTTTTTTATTACTTTTTTGTCATAGTGGTAGCAGAAGTATCCATCTCTGTTGAAAGTAAAGGGGAAATACAGATTACTGTATAGACCAATCAGTAAACGAATAAAATGCGGGATTCAACTAATAAAACGCTTCAGTATGTTTTTGATTTCCTATCCAGACCGAGGACAATAACCATTTTTCCAAATGGTTAAAAAATACAATATTCACTCAAAATTTAATCTTTTACAGTTTTAATTTTCTTTAATAACATGCAAATTTATTAAAACATCAACCGCTGTTCTTTTTTAACTGTACTACTCTAAAATAAAGCTAAATGAAATTCCAAATACAAATGAAATGAATTTTTCTAATTTTTTGACTTGGAGCTGTAGTAAACATAGTGAAAATAATCGCTTAGTACAACAATATTTTGCTGTAGAAAAAAAAATTCAATTTGTATTTTCAGAGCGCAATAACAATAGGATAAATACCATGTCCATAATTTATCTCCTTGAACTCGCCACTGAAGAGAAAGTTGAGCTTAAAGGGCTCCATACAATTACAAACTACTAAGCAAAAGGAAAGTAATCGCTGAGTATAACAATATTTGGCATATTTGAAGCAGAAAAAAAATAAATTTTTATTTTCAGAGCCCAATAATAATAGAATAAATACTATCTCCAAATTTTTTTTCCCTGAAGATAAAGTTAAGAAGCCACTGAAGATAAAGTTAAGAGTAAGGCGCTATAAACTATTAGAAAGTACTAAGCATAATGGAAATAATAGCTTAGTATAACAATATTTGGCATAATTACTGCTGACAAAAATACAATTTTCATTTTCAGATCTCAGTGACAATAGATTAAATAATATCTCCTTTAATTGGCCACTCTGAAGAAAGTTGAACGTAAATTAGAAACTACTAATCATAATGAAAATAGTCGCCAAATATAACAATATTTGGCATAATTGCTGCACGGGTAAAATATAATTTTTATTTTCAGAGCCCAATAAAATAGAATAAATTCTATCTCCATAATTTATCTCCTTTAATTCGCCACTGAAGAGAAAGTTGAGTGTGAGGGGCAACAAACTATTAGGAGCTTTAGCAATAAAAGTGGTCTCCATCACAATGACTTTGGGTGCAAATTGCTCTGCCCTTCTGCCATTGTGCCGCTCTGATTACCAGCCCATAAATCGCGCACCGAATTGTCTAGGGAGCGACGCGGGTAATTATTTATACACATTAATGGAGAGAATTTTTCAAAAAGGGACACCCACTCCCCTGAGCAGCTACATACTATGTACCCTACCTTGTTCGTCTTTTTATTATACCTGTCCAAAGGAGAAGAGAGAGAAAAAAATCGCATTCACTTTTTTACCGTTCTCTTTTCTGTGCTATTTATTCTACCGTCGGGCCTACCTCTGCTTGGCATTGAAGGTATTTGTTTGCGACGCAGTCTGAGGTGTCCGCGCCCGCAGGCACCTGTATCAAAAGTTCTTTGCCTGTATGGGCCCGGGCCATTGATGCCAGGCCAAGCACCATGTCATTTGATGAATCGCGATATTGGAAAGGAGATCCCTTTGCATTCTGGGGGTGAGGCCGACCCTCCTAAGAAAAAGTAGCTTTTATAATATCCACTCGCCAGTCAATATCTGTCTGATGAAGCTCTGGACACAAGTATCACAAAATCAGAAACTTAATGCCTAAAAGTACTTAATAAAGACATTCTATTGTTATACACATAATTTTTCATACAATTTTTCTCAATAACAAATTTATAGATTTTGCTAACTCATTTTCGTCACAGTTGTTTTTCTTGCGTTGAAATGATCAGATCCAGATGTATAAAAGCTTAAAAGCTCTATGCAATTTAAAATAAGGCATGTGTACAACGTAAGACCACGTATCTAAAAATGCAGTTGTGCATAATTCAAAAGGTACGCATGTTTCACCATAAATAGCTGCATGTGCTTGAACACCTCTGCCCAGCTTCATTTTTTGAAAAACACTGCTGAAAATGTCCTTGTATAAGTTTAAGCACACACAAGGATCATACAGTTTTGTCCCCAAGAAAAATAAACTTACTTTTAACTTCACGAGAAAAAAAGATGAAACAAGAACGAAAAATCTTGCGTCCCGCATAAATTATGAAACACTTTTCAATATTTACAGAATAATGTTAGTTACGAAATCTTCATTTTGTGGTATGATAAGAAGAGAAGAGATTTGTAAGTAAGAAATTTAGATTCCGCTCATAAAAAATGGTTTAATTCGGCAAAAAATCGGTATTAACAGCGTATTGAAAGGAAAATCATATTTGTATTACATAGTGTACCAAAAAAAAAAAAAAAAAATTTCCACAGAAACTCAAACCTGGGTAAACGTGCAAGCAATTAGCTGTAACAATTCCAATATAAGAAGAATAAAAGTTATCAGGCAATGCAGCGATTTCGCTCACTGACTGTCGAAAATCCTGTGGAGAATCCTACTTACACTATATTCGCGATTACTTGGGACAAATTAATTCTAATATTAACGGTAGTGATAAATCACCTACCCTAATTATGAGATGAAAGTATAAAAGCATGCATTTCTAAGGAAATTCAAAGATAAAATTTCATCAGATTAACATCATACAGAATGTTATATAAACTCTTCGAAGCAATAATTATTCATAGATTTATTGCATTCATGCATTTTAAATATTTTCCGAGGTCTTTTGTGGAATCTGTTGATGATACAAGCACCACACAATATGTTTTTAGTTCACCCAGGAAACACATGGTAATATTGAAAGCAGAATTTAAGAAATAGACATACAAAGAACAACTAATTGATACACCGTAATAATTCTACATGGGTCCTTCATGCCACGTGTGGGGTCAGCTTTTCCACATGCTACTGCTGTTTAAACAAAGTTATTATATCCTCAAATTAAAACAACTATGCTGAAATGGAAATCTAGGTGGTTTTGTTATTTTTAGAGCATAGTTTATATTTTAACAACTTATAAGTTAATAGATATATGTATTTATGTAAGTGCCACGTGCTGGACTTTGTCCGTTTTTCATGGAATGGCCCTGAAATGGACAAATTACTTAGGTATAGGATTTAAAATGTTGAGATTTTTAAGTGAATTTCAGAATGTTAAAATTTTTTACATCTGAAAACTGGACAATTTCATTCGATTTTTTTTTTTTAATTAATGTTCCAACTACCACATACAATTATATACTATCATGCATATATTGTCATTTAAATGCTGTAGTGTTTTGAGATCAAGGATGTATATTTTACGCGTAGGATAAACTTTTATGGAAGAAAGTGTCTTTTAACATCATCTCAGTCCCTATTATTTTTTTATTTTATTTTTTTATTTAAAATTTGTCAATATAAAACTAACTTTGCTTCAAATGAAATAAGAAAAACAGGGTCTAACTAGTAATAGTAAAAAAATTAAATGTGGACATTGTTAAGTGTTACTAAGTTTGTGGAAGTTCCATAGTCGCATAACACTGCAAATTTTTTATTCTATTTTTATAAGTTTTATTCAAATATATGCCAAAAATAAAATAACTTTTTTTTAAATTTCAGTTTTTGTTACTGCACTATAAATTAACCATTTTTGGATCATATTTTCTACAGAATATTTTTGTATTAGACATTTTTTGGAAGGGGTCTGAAATGATGTGTCGGGGGCTGAAATGATGAGTCATGATTTACACGTAAACTTTATTGAATAAAATATTGCTTAAATATTTTTAACATAGGTATGTTAATTCATTTTGACATTAATAATGTCACTGCATCATTAAATCGTCAATTTGTTTATACTCGGATACAGTGAAATGCCTTGAAGATATAGGATATGGCGCAACATTCAGTTTGCAGAGGATGTCTGTCACATTCACATTTTGTCTGTCAGCTCGATTTGGCCCGTTGAAATATTTGCGACTCTTTGACATAAATCTGTCTATGAGTATGTGTCCTTTCACTTGTTCTACCAAACCTGGATACCAAAGATTATTGTATATGGCAGTTATCCAGTCACCAACTACCAAAGTACCAGGTTCAACCAAATCTCGTTCGTTCTTCTTTCTTGTTGTTTTTGTCAGCAACAGCTAGTAATTTGCATTAAGAAAATTTTAAATTTTAATATGGTACATATTATACACAACTATTTAAAAAAAAAAATAAAATTACAGACATCTTTTACAAACATTTTTACAAAAAGGACACACGTTTCATTAGTAGGATAAATTAGGCCTATTTCTTTCTGGACAGTATGATGTGAGCATATTGAACTTATGTCACAGATGAAGCAGCTCAATTCTCTTGTTATTAATGATGATGGTGAATTTGCTGACCATGTAATCTGATGTGTCTTCATGATTCCAGGGATGGCAGGGATACTGTTTGGCAATTACTTTTCACTTCCTCAATTGTGGAACTAGGGATGGCAATAGTTTAACCCTAGGAACAACCTCTTGTAAATTATGCACAAATACATCGATTGTTTCAAGATCCTTACCATGAGGTACTAAGGCATCAGCAGTTCTCTTCAAGGTACCTCCAACACCATCCATTGGCCCCTTCCCATGGCCTGACATCTGAGAAGTTCCAAGTTGCACTTACAATTTTAGGGAAAAGCTTAGAAAGGAGATTTACAAAAAAGTAAAAGTTAGATCTGTTTTTATACTGGGCAGTGGGTCCATCCGATTGAAAGTGTAATGTATCAATATAAGGAAGTTTATTCATTATAAGGTGAAGGATCGGTGTCAGATGAGCCCAAGTAGCATAGGCACTGTGGTTTATGTTGTCTGATGCTGTGCAGAATGAAATACACCTGACCGTTTCTTTGAATCTAATATTTAGATCTTCTTCAGGCTTTATTTTATTATACAGCACACCAGTAAATGAGAAATATGAATATCAAATTCACAATATATATCTTTACTTAATAGGTGCTAAAATACAAATGTTAAAACATTTTTAAAACAATCAAGATGTTAAAACATCCGAGTCATATGATGTTTTAATATGTACACCAGTATATAAAGATATCTGCTTTGAGATGCCCCAAAGTGTACTGACTGAATTTCTTTGTGATACTTCAATACATAATTTTCAGAATAGCCAATTTTTATTAATAAAGCATTATATGTAAAATTTTCTTGTAACTGCTTCATTTCTGAGTATTGGTGATACATATTAAATACTCGGGAAATATGTACCTAAGTGACTTCTTCAATAGCTTTAAGATATCTGAAATACTGGCCCCCATCCTCTGTTTCTCAGTTAATCTAACATTTTTAACTTTCTCTTCCACCATTAGTTCTTCAGTTTTACTTTTCCACTAGAAGAATGAAACAATCTCTTTCTCCTTTTCTGTTGTTCTTAAAACATTGAATTCTTTGTTTATGCAAACTGTACAATTGCGATACATGCAGTCTTTAAATTTAGTGTTGCAGCACATAGAGCTGCGCAATTCACTGCTGGTTCTAATATCCAGAACTTTCAGCTGATGAAATTTATTCACTAGTAAGTCCACATTAGCATGTATGTAATGCATGCACATGTATCACGATCAGATAATCTATGTTCAACAATCCAAAATGGACGAAGTCTGCAGAAAGAAGAGTAGGTCAGTTTGATTTCATGGGACTCTGTATACTTTTGATGCAAGTTCTTTAGTGTGTCAAGTAAAAGTCTTTTTTGTACTTTCACTTTGCTCTTAGTTTTGCGATCCTTCTTGCCCGGGCACATTCTACTGTTAACATTCTCTTCAAGGAAACGCCGCACTGAACTGGCAACTTCGGTTGAAATGGCATTTTTTTTTTTCTTTCGTACATGATGTCGAACTTTGGAAGCTAGGCTATTACGTTGTTTCTTATAACTTGAAAATGATTTAGCCTTCCCTAGCAATCTATATTTCTTTAAAATATGGCCCGCAAGAAGCTTTGCAAACATCTGCCTCTCTTTCTGATCAGCAAGTTCCTTCCTATTTTCTTTTAGCTGCATTACTAAAGCTTCACCAAATAACAAGCGTTTTTTTGCAGCTTTTGATATTTTTCTCCTTTACTCCACAATTGCTTTAACCCATATTGGACAACACACCGATTAAATATTTTTGAAAATTTTTAAAACTCCGATTACATCATTAATGTGGTGTAATTAAGTAGATACTAGCAAAATTTTGAAATTTTTTAAATAACTAGCTGTCCTATAAACAGGATATATTAGTGGGACACATAGTAAGGTCATATAAAATGCATATATAAACAAATTTTATGAGCAAATATTTTATTTTACTTTAAAAATACTGTTTATCTTGTACAAAAATACTCTATGATTTCTCCAATAAAAAGATAATAATAACGGTAAAATTCTAGATTATAAGATCACAATTTTTAAAGGACTTTTTAAATAGATTTTTTTCAATTAAATTTTAATTGGTTACTTGTTTTTTGTTTATATGTTATACTTTCATGTATTTCAAAGACGTCATAACAAAATGCATCCAGAAAATCCTTACAAATTTTATTTTTAAAAATGTTTAATTAGCTGTCCTATTTATAGGATAGCGGTCCAATATGGGTTAACCTTAGATTTTGGTGAAGGAGTTGTGTCATTTAACTGTCTTAAACGTTGTAAACGTTTTTTGTAACATGGAAGAGGGAACAGGTATTTCATCCTATAAATGTCCATATTCTCATTTTTAATAAAAATTTTAATCATACCTCCACACGTGATTTATAATACAAATTTGCAGCGGTAAAAGCAAAAACAAAGAAATACAGGTTTGAATCGACAAGCGCGTCAAAGCACGTGGTTGTGTTTGTGCCGAATGTTTTTGGGTTACATTTTCGGCGTCACCCCCAGACACCATACTTTATCTCTATTATTTCTCTTTACTCTGTGGGAACGAGCGGACAGATTTTTGAGGAGATGAAAAACTGTGTTGTAATATCGTAATGTACATGTTGAAGGTGGTATATTTTGAAATGTGTGTAGAGTTTTTAAATTGTAAATGCGAAACGTAGAATAAAGTGTTGAACGTTTAATGTCTAGTGTAGTGTTGAATGACACTAAGTTCTTCACAGAGGAACTAAGTTATGACGTTACAATACATTGGTTGAAGAATATTATTACTTGGTAATAACATGATTATGCTTATTTTAGATTTAATTTAAGAAAAATTCATTTGCAAAATATTAATTACTTATATTATATAATTGTTGCATATTCATAGAATATGGCGTGCATAACATTAATCGTTCATTTAGGGGCCGTGCATAGATAAAGTTTCCAACTTTTTGGTAATTTTAGATCCCCTCCACACCCCTTACAAAATCATACGTTATCATCTCTCGACCTCCCCCGCCGCCGTAATGATATTTTTATCAATGTATAAAAATTCTTTAGATTTTTGGAATTTTTTTCTTTTGTTTGGAGTGATATAGAAATGTGGTTACATTTATTTTTCGCCTATTTTATTGATTCCAATGAAGAGAAGCCAATAAAATATCAGTTTATATATGAAGTAACTTTATATCAAATAATACTTAAAAGAAATAGTTACTATTTAAAAGTATTTTATAATTACTTTTTGTTGCATAATGCATTCAACAGAAATAATGTCTTTTTGTACTTGCCCCTGCACGGGTTGGGGCAGACAGAACTTCTTATCAACAAAATACGTGACAACATTCTTTCTCTTTTATTTACTAGTAAATACAAGTATCATTTCAAACATACTACGCATATGGTCTGTGTCTGTAGAACAGCGGTTTATATTTGCATACATGTATGACAGAAGAATAGGGATGCCTAACGTTGGGGGTATTCCATATTTTGGAATTAAATAATTTTATAATCATTTAATGATTTTAATAATAACTTTGTATTTTCATAAAAATAGATAACATACTATAAAAAGATAACATGCTATTTTGATGTAAAGACCAGGTTACCAATAAAAAGAAAAAAAACTTGGTTGGATCAAAATTGATAACGATATCAAAAGACAACCCCCCCTCCACCCCCAGAGATATTCTACGATATGATATGTCAGACCCCCCCCCTCCCCCCTAAAACGACAAAGATGCACAGCCCCTTACAGGGTCAGACAAAAGAATTAGGTAACAGTATTCTCAATGAACAATAAACGCTGGAAGTCACTGTAAAAAAAATCTGTAATTTTTACAGAAAATAATTCTGCTTTTTACAGAAAAAATTGTTTTAAAGAAGAACAGTTTTTTTCTGTAAAAAAAAGTTCGATTTTGAAATTTTTACAGAAAAAATTTATATTTTTTACAGAAAAAAATTGTTTTAATGAAAAATTACTGATATTTTCTTTAAATTAAACGATTGGCGCCAAAATTGACAGTTTTTGTCTGTCAGTTTGAGAGATTTGTTTTTACAGTGGTGCATTTTCAGTTGTGGTACGCGTTTTTAAATGTAACTAATATTTTGCACATTACTTGGTGTATATAGATCCTATAGATTATATAATGGGCTGCTCAAAAATTCTCGAGTACTCATTATCCCATTGACGGAAATTGCTGAAGAGGAATTTTCACTTATACGATCCGTTTTCTAACTGAAGTAAATTTTAGTATTCTATGTATAGTATGTATAAAAATCTACAGATCATAATACACGGCTGCACAAAGTGATTCGGATATATTTTTTAAAATATCGATGATAACTGCAGAAATCTGTTTTTCAAGTATACATGGTGTGTTCACAAAGTTACAAGACTGGGCTGATAATTCAAAATTTATTAAACATTTTTGTACCGCGAACTAAAATTCTTCAAAATATTACCCTTGGGCATCAACACACCGCTGCCAGCATTTTCCCCATTGTTCATAGGCCCCATAAAAGTCTTCCCACGAAAGGCTGTTAAGGGACCTCGTCGAAGCTGCTTGGATCGCTGGAATCGTTTTGAATCGCTTCCCTTTCAGGTCTTTCTTGACCCGGGGGAACAAAAAAAAAAGTCCTGGGACCCAGGTCGGGGCTGTAAGGGGCTTATAGCAGTATTGCTATGTTAAATATAGCCAAAACTGATGGAGCACTCCAGAGAAAAACTGACCTGACCCGTCCCGTCCCGTCCACCCAAACATCAGAAACGTTTGGATTGTTCCCCACGACAATGCACCCTCTCACACGTCGCTTGCCGCCGCCGAAGTTTTGGCTATCTTTAACGTGGCAATACTGCTGCAAATCACCTACAGGCCCGACCTCGTTCCCAGCAACTTTTTTTTGTTCCCCCGGGTTACACAGTTGGGAAAACAGTGAACCGGGGAAACAGTTAATTATTTCAAGAAATTCGAAAATTTAATAAATATTGTGCAAATTTGTTTTATTATATTTTAAAGATTATTTCGTTTTCGATATAACCTGAAATTTTTAAACTAGAATCGCACCCAGAGTAAAGTCAATTTCTAATTGCACCATCACACATTAACCCTTTCAGGGAATAAAGAAATTTCGTAATGTTTTAGTTTGACAAATTCCAAAACAAATTTCCAAAAAGGTCATTTGACTTCTCGCGGTAGTTTTAGTGTTAACATATATCGACTACATTACGGATGGTATCAATGTCAAATACTAATTACATTCAAAATTTATGATGATCAGCACATCTAAATGAATATTTAAAAAACCGCAAAGAAGAAATGCATCAATAATTTCAAAATCATAATATATTTCAAATTTGTCATCATAAATCATATTAATTTAAATAATTACAACTTAAAAAATGCAATTCTTCCGGCACAAAAAAGCGAAAAAATACTAGCAATATTATTAAATTCATATATTTTGCCCGTAACAATCTGTGCCTTGAAAGAAAAAAAAAAAAAAAAAAAATTAAACTACATATTGAACAGATAAGCAAACCATTAGATAATAAGTAAATGGCACGATGGTTTTATTAATGAATCATCTGTTATTGCTATTGCCATTTACACATATTCATCATTTTAAAGAAGTTCTTAATTTTCTGCTTTATAATACATCTTTTAAATGACCCCGCCTCATTATATAGTATAATTATTTGGTAAGTATACTATTTGAAAATGTAAAATCTGTTTAAATACGTGCAAGGTAACCGAACCACCCGAAGGTTATCTATTTCAAGCTGCGATTGACAGTCATGGCACATAACGTGAATGTAAGCTCGCCACGCACGGTGGCCATAAATAAATTAATGTTACTGTAAAGCAATCTAGCAACAGGAATGGCACAAAATTTGGTAGGGGAATTAATAAAGACATGGGAAAACATTTAGAGTTTTTCAACTTTTTCTTTTCTTTTTTTCTTTTTTTTTTAAATTTAACATTGGTTTTTGTTATAAAAAGATGGAAATTTGCAGTCGTTTTTTCGCTCACTTCCTGGTTGCTAGAATTATAACAATTATGTACATACAGTGAACAAAAAGAAGCTTGGCAACAGCTTCTATTGATTTCGCTGTTTAATTATTTTTACCCGACTGCCAAGAAGGGTTATGTGTTTCACGCGTATCTGGGTATGTGATTTCTTTATACCCTCGAAACATCCCAACGGCTGGATGGATTTTAATGAATGAGGTCTTGATCGATTCGTCTTAACCGTCCGATGTTATAGGCTGGGTTTTGTTTTTATGAATTCAAAATGGCGATAGAGACGAAAAAGCATTTTTACGCACCATATTGAGTGCACTAAAAAAAATGAAGTACTCAAAATTGAATAAATCGATGTACTCATATCGAATTGAGTATGTTTAGATCAAAAATGAACATATGTTTTTTCAATTTTGAAACACCACATGTTATCAAGCCCAAACAAAACGATAATTTTGTACTCTTTAATGGTTTATTTCATTTATAGTGGCATAAAAGATGTTCATGATGACTCAAATATTAAATTTTGTAGAGTATTTTTAAATCATTTAAAAGTGCTTACAAATAAAGCTCTTGTTATAAAAATATTCAATTTGGGTATCTTGCTAATAATTAGCTATTTTTCTTAATAAATAATCAATTAAACGTTTCTTGTCAATAATTTAGAACGGAAAATAAATGTTAGTACATTTTTACTTTAATTTGTAGATTCAGGGGGGCGTACATAACGATTCATATTTGAACACAGCCGTGGGATCAAAAATGAGTACATGTGTTTCTCAATTTTGAGTACATTTGGATTGGAGCTATTTTGAGTATGTCACGGATTTAAAATTGAGTACTTTTCACTCAATTTTGAGTACTCGTTTGTTTTCAGTGTGGTATATCATTAGATAGGTCTTTCAAAATGAAGACATGTTTCATTGACTATTTTACAGTCAGAAGCTCCGTTTAAATATTACACAACCTGGAAGTTGTGTAGGCAGGATCTCTAGCTTTACTGCAACTCTAACATTCGTAGACATCTATAGGCTTCATCAAAACAGTGTTTATAGATAGGAATCAACAATTAAACACAACTTAAAAGACATCAATACAAGTAAATAAAAAAAATGGGTAAGTAATATAAAAAATAGTTTCACATTGATGAGAAATAATTAATTAGTTCGCTTTTTACGCAGTCGGTTTTGTTTTTTTTTTTAATTTAATTTTCATTTGTGTTCTGTGTTGTTCTTTAAAAGTAAAAGTTTATTTAAAATAATAACAATTTTAAAGATGTTTTACAGTTTTATTTTACTTTAATAAAACTTATATCTAAATTATAAATTTATAAAACGTGGTGATGATATAACATTCAGCACCAAATAAAAACTTGGACACTTACACAATGTGTAAAAAAAAAACCTTTTAAATTTTAAACAAAACCATCTAATATGTCTTTTTGCTGCTATTGCAGCTTGAAGCCTCTTATTCATCGAAAAGTCCAGTTTTTCGGTTAAATCTGATGGTACATTTTGCCATATATTGAGAATAGCAGTTTTTAGTTCATTTTTATTCTTAATCTCCATTTCTAGCAATTGTTCTCCATCTAAGACCACAAATTTTCTATAGGATTTAAATCCGGACTTTGGGGAGGATGGTGTAGCATTTTATTTCATTTTGTATAATAACCATTCATTTACAATTCGAGCGTTATGCATAGGATCATTGTCTTGGACCAAAGAATAATTTCCACCTAAATTTAATTTTGATGTTTTCTAGTAAATTTTCTTTTAGAATGTTTAAATACATCATTTTGTTCATTGTGCCTTCAATGAACACTAGATTTCCAACACCACTAGCTTCCATTGAGCCCCATACCATAATGCCTCCGCCATCATGTTTTACAGTCGCTTTTATATTTGCTGATTTTGCACTGTTTCTTCCCTTCGTCATACAAAACGCCGACCATATCAGATCCAAACAAATTAAATTTCGACTCATCTGTAAAGAAAAAAACAAGCAAACAAACAAAAAAACAGACTTCTAGAATTCTTGTGGTTTTCTAGCATATTTTTTAGCATATTCAAGACTTTTTCTTACATTTCTGAGAAAAAAATATATTTTTTTTGTGGTGTGTATGCTCTATAGTCTTTGGAATGTAAAAAATTTCTTATAGTCTGTGGATGCACATTCACTATAGATGCCTCCTTCAACTCTCTGGCTATCTTTACTACAGAAAGTTTAGGATTCTCTTTCACAAATCTCACAATCCCTCTTTCTGTTTGAGACGAGGAAATCTTTTTGGGCCTACCACTTCCACTAGGCCTTTGCAAAAATCTGTACTTTTTGTATATATTTATTATGTAATGCACTGTTGAACGTGGCTTTTTCATAGTTTCTGCAATGTATCGTATACTTTTCTGTTCTTTCCATAGTTTAACAATTAAGTTTATTATATTAACAGAAGTGCGCTTTTTTTTAGGTAGATTTCGTATGAAATACTACCTATTGGGATCGTTCCTATGTTGGAATTTCTGAAAAATTTTTGCAGATCTACACCGATCATGACCCCTAGAACCCAAAACCACCATCAGTAAAAAACTTTATCTATCTATCTATCTATCTATCTATCTATCTATCTATCTATCTATCTATCTATCTATCTATCTATCTATCTATATATATCACTTTCTTCTGGACACGATAACTTTCGTAATTCTGCACCAATCTCTTCCAAACTGATACATAAAATCAATGGGCATAAAATCTCGGTCAAGTTCGTTAATGGGCAAAATCGGACCAAGGGGAGGGAAATAGGGAGGGGTTTTGTGAAAACAGAAAACCCCCCATAACTTCTTAATTTTTGTACATATCAAATCAGTTTAAAGTTTTTATTACTTCTAAAAATAGGGCCAAAAATTTATGTATCATAGATTTTTGATAAAATTAAAAATGGGCTCAAGGGGCGCAAAAAATAGGGTTTTTGGGAGAAAAAAATTCATAACTTCGTCAATTCTCAAGATATCAAATTCAATTAATTTTATTATAAATCTGCTTAACATTATCTAAAACTTTTATATTCACAAGTTTTTGATAGGAGCAATTCGTACCGCAAAAAAAAATTAAACACGAAAACAAAAAGGGCGTTTGAAGAAGAAAAAAATCCATAACTTCGTCAATTCTCAAGATATCAAATCCAATTAATTTTATCATGAATCTCCTTAACATTATCTACAACTTTTATATTCACAAGTTTTTGATAGGATCAATTCGTACCGCAAAAAAAATTAAAAACGTAAACAAAAAGGGGGTTTGAAGAAGAAAAAAATCCATAACTCCGTCAATTCAAAAGATATAAAATCCCCATGAATTTATCATATATCTTCTTAATATTGTCTACAACATCTATATAGACAAGTTTTGGATAGGACCAATTCTTAGAGCAAAAACAAATTAAAAATACATACCGGTTGAAGTAAAAAATGATCTTAGTAAGGGTGTATTCAAATCCAAACTGCTTATTTTCTGACTCATTTTACAATTCACTTTTGCTCTCAAAGACTTCCAATTGGTACGTTTTCTTACTCAGAAACTATATAATGTACCGTAATGGTCGATTTTCTGATAGGGGCAGAATATATTTTTTTAAATGCTGTTAAAAAGGGCATTTTGAACCGAATTTACCGAATCGGATTGTGTTGGAAAAATCATTGTATTAAGGATGCGCTTAAATCCAAACTGCTTATTTTCTGACTGGTTTTTAAATTCATTTTTGCTCTCAAACGCATTTAATTGGTAGATTCACTTATTCAGAAACTATATAATGTACCGTAATAATCAATTTTTAGATAGAGGCAGAATATATTTCAAAAAATGATGTCAAAAAGGGCATTTTGAACGAAATTTCCTGAAGCGATTGTGTTGGAAACGAAAAATATTGTCCTTCTGAGAAAATAATTGTTTATATATCAAGTTTTAATTAATTGAACAAAAAATAAAAACACAGGTCGCTCTTCAAAAATCACGTCAGCAAGTTTCATATTTTTTTTTAATTAAAAATGAATCTGGAATTATGCCAGAAAATTTCGAGTTGTTGAGCATGGAAAAGTATTTTTTTGAATACCGCCATAACATGATTCTGATAAAACCAGCTATTATATGAAAATGAAATAAAAACTCGTCAAGAGCGGCCAGATAAAATTGTTAAAGTTGATTTATCTATAATCATGATTTAGTTTTTGTTTGTGAAATTAGTATATTTGACTTCGAAATCTACCTCTGCCTGTAGGCCGGGCCGGCAGGGATTTTTTTCATTTTTGGAATTTTTAATCAAGCAAAAGGAAATTTCAATACTTTTCAGTCTCATATCTTTGACTTGGACTCGTGTCAGAAATCAACACCCTCTTAAAAATTTGCATAATGGCAGCCCAGAGTAAAAGTGAAATAAGTGTCCGAGTTTTATTTTGGCAGTGAAAAACGCACAATTTATTTTTAAATTATTTTTAAATTTAATATAAAATTTTATTACGATTAAATAAAACTACTTCAATCATTAAAGAAATTATTTTTTTTTTTACAAAATATTGTTAGATTACGATATCACAACTTGATAAAACAATATTAAGTAGCAAAATTGAATCTTGTTGTTGTCCCAACATTTTTTTTTTTTTTTTTTTTTTTTGTCCACTGTAGGCGTGTTTTCGATGATGGATATTTTAAAACCGTAATTAGACATTAATAAATTAATTGTAAGGCATTTTAGGTGGTAAATCGCCAAATATTTTTTACGGTTACAACTATATATGAGTTAAAAAGATTATGGCGATGTTAGATAAACTACGTTCACCAAAAAAACAACTGGCTGTGGAATTGCAACAACGAAGTATTTTAAACACTAAAAAGTGTGAAATATAAATAAAAAATAAAGAGTGTAATATTTAAAAAAAAATTCCCTAATCAATTGATAGTTTAATATTCATTAAATAAATAAACAGAGAAAAAATTATATATTTTCAAATAAATTTACTAGCTCTCTCATTCTACAAAGAGTAAATAAAAACGGGAAATTTCTCATAATCGGGGCCCGCGCTAAATTAACGTATTGTAAAGGAATTTTTTTACGAACAACAAGAATTATTGCACTCATAAAATTAGATGTGATTTTTAAGATAATCATCTAATGCTTATAAAACAGTGCTTTATTTTCTTCTTCTTCTTTCATACTTACTTTATTAATCTCACGGTACACTTTAATGCATTGTTTTATTTCGCAGGCACAGTTACTTAAATTACAATGCTCAAAATGAATAGAAAATTATTACACAGTTTTCGATTTATTTATAAACAGAAACAGAATGTACCAACACAGCCAATAAAAGCATATTTTAGTTTAAACTGTATTTTAAATATATATATATTTTTTCAAATATTATGTATTTTTTCTTCTTTTTACTAGGGGGTTCGGCCCCCTACGAGTTACGCTCGCCAACCCCCGTCCAGACACTGCAGACTCTAAATGCACGCTAATTTGATCGGCTTTAAAAAGATTTCGAAAGATTGAATTATAATTTAAAAAAACAGTGGCGATCTCCCTATAAACGAATTTCTATTCATTTCTCTTTGATTGGGGAACTTTAACGCCAAATCCACTGCGGTACTACTTGATTATGCCGTCGACCAATTTCGCCAAATTATATAAATCGCCAAACCACTCGCCAAATTATACAAATTGACATAATTTTTATTTTAAATAACGAAAGAAGAAATAAATTAGTACAACATTAATAAAAATACAAATAAAACGTCGAAATAAAAATAACTTGATGACGTAGACACGTGTAACAACATTTCAAAATAAGCTAATATAAAAGGAATTAAGTAACCAGTCTTTGTCTCCTGGTATTTTTTAACAAAGCGAAAAGAAAGTTCTTTTAAATGAGACATTTTAAATTAATCGTTTTTAATCTGACGTAATTTTTACCAAGCTATTCTTTCTCTTTTAAATATTTACGGAAAATACTTTTGTTAGAAATGAAATATTATTTGCGCTTTCCTAACAAAAATAGTTGAAAAGATCCTCTCAAAATATCAAATAAATGTCTAGCGCAATTTCTAAATTTAAACTGTTTCGCAATATTATTTTGTGTTCATATTATGTAATAACTATAATGTGACGTAAATATGACGTAATTTCTCCTATTTAAGACTTCTAACGCAAGTTAATGAATTTATTTTACAATATCCTTTCTCTTTTAAAATTCACGTGTATACTTTTTATGACGTAATTTTTAATAAGTTCCTGCTTTTTGTACATAGTTATTTAATTCTGATTCCAAATGATTTTTTCTGTTAATAGTCACGTGTAAATAAATTTTTAATTTGAAAAAAACATTATTGTTTGCGCTGTTTATGCAGTTGGCAACACTTTAAATTAATACCAATTTCTAAAATAATGTAAAAAATATCTCTAGAAATGCTGAAAATTTAAATTTAAAATAGAAATAAAACCTCAAAAAATTAGTCAAAATAAAAAAAATTAATGCAATCTGCACTCCGGCAAATTCTAACGCATAAAATGATCTAAAAATGATTACACTGCCATGTATAGTTTTTGCTGCTATAAAACTTTTTTAGTGGAACGATTTTGTCCAACTTTAGCATTAAATATCTCTTAAAATAATTCTTCGATTTGAAAACTGTCTGCATCAGCGTGTTTATCAAACATTTCTGTATAAAACCACCGATTTTCATATTTTTGTATGCATTATTTTTCTTAATATTAACGCAGAAAGACCTCCGGTCACAAAAAATTCAAAACCGGCGGCAGCGGCGGTGACAGCGGTAGTTACTTTTCTTTAGAATAGAGAGATTGTATATTATAGTAATACAGGTAATGAGATATATCGTTCAGAAGCAATAAAAATGATATATCCAAAAAATTCTTTTTACGTATTATTCCACTAATAGGCCTGTTCGTAAAAGAGGCTACTTCACTCAAGCGAATACACCCATTCGCTAATGTTAATCCTATGGAAGAAAATTTTAAAGATATCTCGTTTGCATTACAATATTTTTAAACGTTTTTCATTTTATTTTATTTTGTTTCATTTTCTAGCTGAGGTACGATGGTCATGAACCCTATCTGTGGTACGACCCTATCGATGGTCATGAACCCTGACCATCTGTACGATGGTCATTTTCTACTTTTTCGATTTTGTTTACAGATTTTTTTTGTATTATGATACTTTTACTTTCGGAACTGGTTTCGGAAGTGAAAATATCCTCATTAGAAAAACATGAAAAGAAAATCGAAAAAAGTACATAACGGCCTTTGTACAGTTCAACCTCAACTACTCAAAAACAAAAAAACAAACAAAAAAAAAAACATCTAAAAATATTGAAATGCAAACAAGCTGTCTTAAATAAAAATCCTTCGATAGGATTAACATTGGCATACGGGTGTTTTCGCGTGAGTGAAGTAGCAAGGGGACTCAACACTCACTTGAAAACACCCGCTCGGTAATGTTAATCCTATGGGACAGGTTGTTTTTGAATTTCTCGTTTAAATTTTAATATTTTTAAATGATTTTTTTTTGACATGGGACAGCTGAAGTCGATCTCTAATATGTCTATTTTTTACTTTTTCGATTTCGGTTGCATATTTATTTAATAAAGGTACTTTCACTTTCGGAATCGGTTTCGAAAGTAAAAGTACCTTTATGAAAAAAATCTGCAACCAAAATAGAAAAAGTAAAAAGTGGCCCTATTAGATATCGAGCTCAGCTATCCTATGCAAAAAAGTAAAAAACGTTTAAAAATATTCAAATTTAAACGAGAAATTCGGAAACAATCTGCCCATAGGATTAACATTACGGAGCGGGTGTTTTCAAGTGAGTGAAGAGTTCCGTTAAACAGGGACAATTTAAACACTGTATGCTTTAAACACTTTAAGGCTGTTATTAACTGCTCTGCTCAACAAGCGAAAAATGTTCTGACATATTTACAAATTCATTTTTTAACGAAAAGATATAAAATTGGAAAGCCTGGCCATGGAAGCGATTTGGAATGGAGCTGTTTTTTCCATTTTTTGATCAATCAATTACCTATTGAGTTAAGCGAATTCGATCACGTGACAAACCCGTTTTTCGCTCGCTCTTGAGTGCTCTTTCTCCCTTCGCGCGGAAATTCGGTTCAAAACGCCTACTTTGACATTATTTTCTGAAAGATCTATTGCGTTTGCAAAAAAAAAAAATGGAAAAAAACAGCTCAATTACATAGTTTCTGAACAACAACACCAGCTAGTTTCACGCATTTTCGAACAAAAATAAATTAAAACTTATGTCAGAAAGGTGCCCTTTTCGATTTGAGAACACTCTTAATTATTAAGGGTTTTACCATTCGAATTTATCTTATGTATTCTAAAAATTTATTAATTGTGGTTTTATGCCTAAAGAAAGCGTTTGCAAGAATCAAATTTCAATTAAAATCTATAAAAAAAAAGAGATACTCCTATGATCTACCTGCAAGAAAAGTTTATTTACGGTCCAAAGTTTATGGGCAGGCACCTGTGAAGGGCTAGGCCTTCCGCGTAAGGTTGAGCGTCATGTTGTGATGAATTCAGGTAGGGAGAGGTCGGGTGCTTTTTATGCTGAAGATGAGGTGGGGACCGCCACAATGAAAAGAATTATTTTTTTTTATTCCCTGTCTTCCCATATGCAATTATTTGAGTAGAGTATTGGGAGATTACGTCAAGCGAAGGCCGAAATTTAGCATCTCTTAAGCTCCTGTTTCTCAAAATATCCTAATCTGACATGGTGCTGTCATGCTTGGAAAAAAATCTGAATAATAACGGATTCTGTGTCCAAATGACATGAAAGGTTATCTCTGCGGATTTCAAGAAAAGTTTCACTATTCTGTCTGTCATGTAAATAATTTATAATGATTTTTCGTTCGCTTCTTTGTGGGTATTTTAGATGTTATAATCAAACTGCTCCTGTACTTACTTGAGAGTACTGACCTTACAGTTTCATTATGAAATGTTAGTGGCATCCATGGCTTCAATCAAAATGGTTCTTTATTCTTTGAAAGCAAATAGTCATCCCAACCATGAGAGGAATCAAAATAGTATAGCAGGGCCGGAACTAAGGGGGGCAGAGGGGGCATGTGCCCCGGGCGCCAGAACGAAGGGGCGTCAAATGAAGGATTATACCTTTGGAATGGATCATTTTCTTCTGATGGACTGATGGCTTTAAAAAAATTATGGCCATTTTTTCCCATTCTGACCAGAAAATCAGAGTTCTAACTTTTTACGACTACTTTTTCATCTTCACCTAACACTTCATTTATAAGGGCTGTTTCATAATAATGGAAGCCACCAGTCCATCAAAAGAAAATAACTCGGTTAAAGCGGAAACTCGATTAACCAGTATTCGGTTAAGCAGGACTCGGATAATCGGGACTCTACTGCATATTTCATTTTAAAAATGATCTTTAGAACATTTTTGTTGGTGTTCAGAGGGGAGTCATGAGCCCCGTGACCTCCCCCTTGGATCCGCCATTGTAGATTACGTAGTTCAGTATTACATATTTTATGATTATATATTTTAAATTTTAAAATAAGTCGGCTATTAGAAAATTAGTAAAATTCTCTTTGTAAGTATACTTTGCGGAAGAGGGGAGGGGGGCGCCAAAATCCATGATTGCCCTGGGTGGAAAGAAGGCTAGTTTCGGCCCTGGAGTCTCACTAGTTCGACCTAATGTACACTGAGAGGATAACCAAACCAGTTATGAAAAATGTATAGTTTTATGGGATAAGGTTATTCAGAATTCATGATGTTTTACTACACATTTCTCTAATCATAGTTCATCATGGCATTCGACTCGGGAAAGTACACATGACCAGAAATAGTCGCTAAATGCTTCAAACATAATAACAAATACTGAATATTTTCAATGAATATACATCTAAATATGTACGAACATTAGTGGTGGTCTTGCAGCATATTTTATACTATAGGTGCAGATTCCCAAAATCTGGAAGGGGCCAGTATGTCCTAACACAAAAAATCCAGTGGCCACATTGTGATACAAACTTATAAAAACAATAATGTTTATATCTAAAAAAAAAAAAAAAAACTAAACGAAAAACTCAGGAATCCGAAGTGAACAATAATTTATTTAATATATACGAGGGTGTTTCAATTATTATTGTCCCGAGTGTGTATAAAATATTTGTACTGCGATGGTTGATGCAGAATATTGAAGCCTAATGTCTTAGATGCCTGTATGCTCAATTTCAGAACCGTAGCTGCTATATTAACATTTTTTTTTTTCGTTTTAGGTGCGAGAGGTGGCACCTAGCTTGAAAGGGGGGATTGGGGGAAAGGCTGGTTTGGAGCTTATGTGGCCAGACCTGAAGCATTTCTGTGATAGATTTGTAACAGTGGATGAGACGCAGCTACTCTCTTAAAAAAATTCAGCGATTTTAACTCCGACTGAGTGTATTTTCACTCCTTTTCAGTATTGAAAATGCACTTATCCTATAGGAGTGAATTTCATCCATCTTGCGGAGTGGTTTTTTTTTTCATTCCTTTTTGATAAGCTGTTTTCGCTCTTTTTTTTTTTCGACTAAATTAATAGGCAAAACGAGTGACTGCACTCATTATTGACAAGTCATTTTTAAACCCCCTTTTTTTGTCAAATTTAATAGGCAAAATAAATTATTTTCCTCTTATTTTCAGATTTTTTTTTTGTTTGTTTTTTAACATATATAACTCCCCAGTTTGCAAAATGTATTACTTTTAAAACTCCATTTTGTTTTATTTTAATCTAGATGCAGAAGAAATTTTGTTTTTCATTTCCGAAAGATAAATTAAATAATAATAATAATAAAAGATATGTTCGCGCCATAACAAGACAAGATTTTCTACCTTGTCAATATCCTGAAGTGCGCTTTTTTTACTTTATCTTTCTCATTATGATTTTTTTCTTTTTAATATTTTCACATTGTATATATAATTTTAACGTTATTAGTTTTAATCCGGGAATGTCGATTTCTTTAATTATTTCTGATATTATTATATCTTATTAATATATTTTGCTTATGACACAGATAAATAATTATGGACTATAGAATTCATGTGTTACATAACTGCAGACTTTTGTTTAGTTAAACTTTTGAATATGAACAGAGCGAAGTATAACACAAAAATAAAAATTCACAAAATCATAATTTAAAAAAAAGGTCAAGGTAGTTGTGTCATAAAATAAATTTATAATATTTTTTACTAATCTATTATTTTCTGATACTTTTTTAAATTATCTTTTACATTTCATACTATTTACATAATACTGTGACAATTAAAATAATAATATTTAAAGTGTCGATGTGTACAACTATCTAAATGAACACAATTTATTAAATACTTGTACTTACTGAAACATTAAAAAAAATAAAATAAAAAAAAAAAATAAATAAATAAATAAATAAATAAATAGAACATATATTATAAGTTAATAATAATTTAATAATTTTTATAATCATGGGTTGTGTTCCGAAAATATTTCTGAGTGTCATGAGCAAATTAGTATATTAATAATCAATAATATAAGCACAAAATGATATATGTTTAATAATGTAAATACCAATTAGCGTAATTTTACACAATTTGAATACGAGAAAACTACATATCTAAGTGCATTTTATTGATTATAAAAATTATGGAACAGGTGCATTAAAAAAAAAAAAGAAAAAAAAAAGTAATTTAAGAAGTTCATGTTTCCGGTTTAAAAGTATTAACGTTAAATAACGCAAAAAATCATATATACAATGTGAAAATACAACAAGGAATGGTGAAGGAATTACAAGAAAGATGAAGTAAAACAACGTACTTTACCTTAGAATTTTCAGTATTAGTAAAATCCTAGAATCGCTGGTAGCCATCTTGGTTTTAGCTGGGAAACAAAAACGAAATTTATCCAATTCTTTGTGATGATTGCCCCACCCCCCCCCCCCCTGCTTTCGTAGGCATAATCCATCTATCTTATTCTATGCCATTTTTAAATCAATCAAATTATAATTGTAATATTGTTTTTATCATGTAGGTAACGCTAAGCTTTGACGCTTGAGGCTTGAAACAAACAAGCGACTCCCTTTTGAAGACGGTTCTCCCTCTGCAAAACTATATATCGCGTTAAAGGATTTCAACCAATAGGGAAGCTTCTTAAACCGCTTTTTTAGAGATATTTTTCTGTTCCGGTCTGAAATGAGCGGTCCTGGGGAAGCTACTCCTAAAAGGATGATTTGGTAAACCAGTTTTTTGTGGAAAATGTCTCTTTTTGATAAAACAGATACTCAGAAAGAACAAAAACACGCGTAAAACTTTTCGTTCTTTTGTTGCGTTAATAATTCGTTCTTTTGAATTAAGAGTGTACATAACCATGATCCCGAGTCCAAACGACAGTAGCCACGTCTCATTCACTGTCACCCCCCACCCCTTTCAAGCTAGATGCGACCTCTCATACCAAAACGAAAAAAAAAATATTAATATAGCAGCTACGGTTCTGAAATTGAGCATATTGGCATCTAAGACATTAGGCTTCAATATTCCACATCAACCATCGCAGTACAAATATTTTATACACATTCGGGACAATAATTATATTGAACCACTGTCGTACACAACGTACAACAAAACAGAGAATAATTACATCAAATGTGTATATTTATTTTAATCATTCACTTCTTTTAACCTGGATATTAATTATGTATAAGATAAATCTCAAACTATGTACTACAGACGAAAGATAAAGTTGGGCAAGATGCAGTTAAAAAAAAAAAAAAAAAAATGTCTATAAGCTAAGCAATCATGGTAGTAAGGAACATTAGGAAAACAATATTTTTGACTTTGTCATACAAAAATGCATGTAAAAAATCGTGAATTTGTGAGATTATTTTGCACTATAAAAATAAAAATACACTTCACACATTTGTTTTCCTACTAGAAAAATTATCTTTAAGAAAAATCTTATCAAAGACCATTAGTAAACTTATCAGACTCAAACTTTTACGTAGAACACTGCTATTCAAATATATTTAAAGCAATAGCTTCCTGTGTTAAACAGATCATTCTAAGATTTTATTTAAAAAAAATAATAAAATTTGTTATGTGCTTTAATCTTAATCTTTCTTCCTGGAGTACGTTTAAAAAAGCACAGATATTGGTTTTTTCATATAGTTAAACCAGACAGTTCTTCAGAAAAATAACTATCATGCTAAATTACGTTGAATTAAAAATTTAATTCATTAATCATTTATCAGTAGTGTTGTCTATTATAAAAGCTTAAAAGTAATAAAAGGTAAAATTTATATTAAAATTTGCACTAAATTTATATAAATTTATAATTTATTTTTTCTGTGTTAAATTTGAGTGATGTGGTATTACAGAATCTTTTCATCACAATTTTTACAGTTTGTAGTAATAAATATTTGTAATGTAAGGCCTGAACATTTAATGAACAAACGATTCTCTACTATTTTTTAGGATTCCGAAGTTAAGAAGTAAAAACGGAACCGTTATATGATCACTCGTGTGTCTGTCTAGCTCTAATTACATATATATATCTTATCGTATTCTCAAAATTCTTTCGTGTGTTACCTTCAGAAACGTTCGTAGTTCATTTATCTTCCTTTATTTTTAAGTTTTCAGCAAGTTTTATATGTAAACTAAGTGTTTGAATGTTGTCATTTTTTTTTTTTTTTTTTTTTAAGCGTCAATTTCCCATAGACTTAACATTACGTAAACAACGAAATTCTTATGCTTTGAAAACACTTAAATCTTGTTCATTTTGTTTCATAATCGGTATTTTTAGCTCAATTGGAGTTTTATCTTTCTTTTAATATCATTTTTATTTAGTTTTCGACAACTTTTGATTATTTGCTGAGCGTTTTAAAAAGAACTGTTTTGGGAAATTGGCGTTAGCACTATCCCATGTATTCCTATGGGATTTTTCTAGCAGATAAAGGGAAAAAAGAAGGGAAAAAAAATTCATAAGGCTATAATTCAACTTTCCGCCACTTATTTTTAAAAAACTAATACCAGTTTTGTGTACAGTAAAGTATAAGCTTTCTTTACATGCCAATTACATCATTATATATAGTGTTTTTATATTTTAAAAAATTTCTTGAAAAGTGTCGTGAAAAAGTTTGTTCTGACCCCATTTCCCATAGCGTTATGAGTTTTGTGTACATTTTTCAAACACTTTTTGCACCACTTTTTCTTATCATTAATGCTTTAAATTTATACTTTTCGGAAAGTTAAAAGTCTAAGCTTTTTAGCGGTATAAGTTTTATTATTTTCCTATAACTATAAGTATTTTTAATTTGCATTTGAAAATTGTAAAAATTTATCCTTTCGTGTGATTGAGAGGTTGTTGGTTTCTCGTTTCAATACACTGGTTTTTAGCTAAATATATATGTTAAGTTGTATTTTGAAAATTGTTTTCGGTTCATCGCAGCTGGTCTGCCTTCATGACAGAGTAGTCTGTGATGACGTTAATATCTTCTGATTGGTCTAAATTGTAAACATCTCGGATATTATCCGACACCGAGTTCTACCTGCAATAAACATTAGTAGTTAGACTTATTAATATGTTGCCAGCTTCCTCTAAGAGGAATTTTCACCACAATAACTTCATAATTGAAGTCTTAAAGGGTCATGCAGGGCTTTTTGGATATATCCAGTTGGCCCTTTAAGGTCCCGTAATGTCAAAAGAGTTCCCATCGGTTTTCAATGGGGATTTCTTTATGGAGTTTTATTTTGATAGGTAGCAATACCAGTAATTTTGTAAATGTAAGGATATGATCTTCCTGTGCTTCTTTTTAGTCTTAAGGGGTGAGCTACTGTTAAAATATAAATACAACCTCATTTTAAGTTATCTTTTCTATTCCGCAATTTTGTTTCTTTAAAGAATTTTAAGGTAATGATAGAGTGAAATATTAATTTAGTAAACTGACGCCTATAGGCTGTTCTGAGATGGAGTAAGGTTAAAGAGAAAACAGATAAGACAAATATAGTTAAATAGTTCGGCCATTTTGTTTCCCAATGCAATTATGGCCATTTTGTTTCTGGTTAATCGAATTAAGTAAAAAGTAAATCATAATAGAAAACTTTAGAGGTGTACGACCAATTTAGGTCACAAGGATAATGTTGAGGGCTTATGTAAAGAAAACATAAATATTACTGTTATAAACTCTGCCATTTTGTTTTCTTTAATCTTAATTAATTAATTAATTTTCCTATGTTAATAAAAATATCAAAAAAAAAATTTCAAACCCCCACAAATAATACCTTAAAATGTAGGTAAAAAAAAAAAAAAAAAAAAAAAAAAAAAAAAAAAATCCGGACTGAAAATTACCAAATCTATGAGCTACGAGGCACGTTCATAAAGTTTTGTCTGGTTTTATTGAAAAATGTAAGTTATAGGATAAACCCACATAAATAATACCTCATTTTAAAGGTCATGGAAAATGCGGACTGGATTTCAAAACAACTAAGCCCTATGAGGCATGTCCATAAAGTCTCGGGCCTTTTTATACAAAAAAAAATTAAAAGCTTAATAACTTAGTAAATTACAGCACTTTTAATATGAGGTCGAGACTTAGGAAAGTCACCTTATATGAGAACTTTTCACGAGGAGTCTGAATATGCAATTGGTTTTTTGCTAACTTAAAGGGGAGCCTTATTAAGGGGGTATTAAGGAGATCAGCAAGTTTATATACTTTTCTAACTTTTTTCTTTATTGGAATCATCTAGTTATGTCATTTTAAGCAAGTACATTCAGTTTTACCAATATCGGCGTTGGTGCCTGAAAGGGTTAACAATGGCTGTTTTTTACCTAATTATCTTAGATCATCCATGTGATCTATTAAACTGAAGGTCCTTACGAGCTTGACCTGTTCCCCTCCCCCCCCCACACACACACCCTCACTTAAATTTCCGAAAAAGCACGAAATTTCTCTAGATTTTTGAACAAAAAGTTGATTATTTAATAAGGAACTTATAATCAAGCTTACATTATTAGAATGGACCATGTGACTGTCCAAGGTGGGTGATCTTCAACAGGCGCTGCACGGCCCTTTCACATGAATAGAGGTAAGTAAATTTTAAATTTGAATACTGCATATAATTGTACAAATGGCACCTGACCACCAACTCCTCAACTAAATAAACTCTCTAACGCTTTGGGCTCTGCTATAAATTCAGACAGTTTCAGAAATCTCAGATATTTGAAATTGTAGGCAGTGCTAAGGTGGTCTAGTCTATAACAAAGAGTGACCATAAAATTATGAATTCACTGTAGTATGCTGCAATAATTCTCGTCAGTAAGGTGCGAGTTGCGACTTGTAAAGGAACAAATTGTATATATGCTGTAATTAATTATTTAAACAAATTGCACCAATCATAATGCTTTGTATATACTGTATATACCGGGTGTCCCAAAAAGGACTGACTGATTTTAAAATTCAATAACTTGCAAACGGTGACAGATATTTAAAAAATTCTTGCAGGAGGGTTATGCATAAGATCAAAAGTTTTATTACAGTGATTTTCGATTTTAGTTCGAATTACAAACAATAGATGGCGCTGTAAGCAATAGTCGCTAAATACAGGCTCGATTTCTGGTCCTTTCTCTTGTTCCATGCTGAAAAAGGAGATGGAAATGTATTATCCGGGCCACGAAGTACCAAAAATCGAGCCTGAATTCAGCGTCTATTGATCGCAGCGCCATCTATTGTTTGTAATTCGAACTAAAATTGAAAATCACTGTAAAAAAACTTTTGACCTTATGCATAACCCTCCTTCAAGAATTTTTTAAATATCTGTCACCGTTTGCAAGTTATTGAATTTTAAAATCAGTCAGTCCTTTTTGGGACACCCGGTATATATTGTTCATTTATTATATTCTATTATTATATTCATTATTATTACTTATTTTATCATCATTATAATCAAACTGTATAAAATAACAAATATTACAACATAGCAGCTATGAGCTATATTATTGAATTATATTACTGAATTAGTCTGGTCGGTCTCAGGCTGACACGTGACCGTGTGCATGGGAAGTCGTGGCAATATGTACCTCATTTTCTTTTTACTATTTAGCTTTAATTTTTTCTATCTTTTATTTAATTATTATTTTTTTATTTTTTTTTTATTTATTTTAATATTCTAAATTGCCCAATATTCCAAATTGTTTTTTCTTAGTTATTTTCAATGGTCTAGACCATTGGTTTTTGCTTTATCTTTCCTAACTACCTTTCTTTCAATGATATATGGTGGGCGGCTGGTGATTCCTCAACCTACTTTCTAATAATAGTATTTAAATAGCAACTATATATATACATATATATATATATTTTTACGTCTCAAGAATCTAATTCTTAGGGATAGAAATTTTTATTAAGTTGGTCCGCTGAGGAAAGTAGACTAACACGTGCTTATATCTGTTGAAGAAAAACAAAGAAGCTTCATTATGTCCGAGAAAAATTTCGGTAGCTCCCTGCCACCATCAAGAGGGAGGCTAGTGTATAAATACAAAGATGTGCAAAAATATGACGTTAGTATTTTTCAATTGTACGATTTGATGGAAAGGTTTTATCAACGTAAGGCGTCAGGCAGCGATAAAGAAGTCAGAAATTATCAAAATGCCCTGGAGCAGAAAATCAAGTTGATGTCCAACAAATCAGATATTCTTACAGTAGATGACAAAGATGAAAACCAGACAGATAAAGATAGTGAAACTTTAGATGAAGAGGACCCACTGCTTAGAGGTCTCACTCAGATCGCAGATCTCTATAAAAAGAAACAAACAGACAAAAAAGATACCCTACAAAAATTGAAGAATGACTTCCACGAGGAATTAAGACATAGATTTATTACACACGAATATAACTTATTGAGTAAAGAAATAGAAAATTCAAAAATCAACAAACTAGAAGATTCTGATACTGGAAAGAATACCTCAAATTCCTTGATAGAGGAAGAAGACGTGATATTGGAATCTACACCAAGCATGATCCACACACTTAGGACGGACAGTTACTCTGCAAGACAGAAAATAAACCAGCTAGAGGATAAACATAAGAAATCAGAAAAGGAATTAAAAATCAAAACAAGAAAATTAGAAGAGCTAGACCAACAAATAAAGAAAAAGAAAGAAGAATTGGAAACAAAGGAGCAAGAATTGCTTCTCAAAAAGGAACAAATAGAGGAGTATTTAAACGAACTAAAGCAATATGAAGATAAAAGGAAATCAGACGAATCAACACAAACAGAGGATTCACAAAATGAGTACTCATTAGTTTCTGCAGGGAGTGATGACGAAGAAAACGAGGAATTAGACAATTCGAAACAAGAAATAACAAGAGGACACAAATTACTCGAAAAAGAGTTCATTAGACATGGACGTAAAACTTGGAATGACAAAGACGTAACAAATTTTCTAAGAATCTACAAGAAACAAAACAGTACCTCACCGAAACAACAATCAACGCTTCAGCTAGACATGCAGAAAATAACAATAGAAGTAACGGCAACAATTAAAACAATATTCTCAATCACACAAGACCTCACTGAAACCTTAAACAGTTATCATGATAAAATCCTAAATGAATTAGAAACAGTACGAAATTCGAAGAATAAGTTCACATCGTTCCAGACATACCATGAACAATATAAATTCGAAACGCAAGGGAAACTTCATAAACTATAACAATACTGTGAAAAACAAACAGAAACCTTACAATCTATCTATTACGAATCTCAAGAGAACCAAACTGAACAGTTAAGGAAACATCTGTTAGAAAACATGGAGAAGCAGTTTAAAGATCAAACTAAAAAATTAGATGAAATAATAAAAGCATTACACCCTCAAAATGAAAGGTCACGTCAAGAACCAATGATGCAAACAAAAAAATTAAAAAACTCATTCTGATACCGAACGAGAATATGGAAATTTCACAAGTCTCAAAAATAATACGAGAAGAGGCTAAAAAATCAGACAAACCTCCGGAAATCAAGAATATAAGAAAAACCACGAATAATAATATAGAGCTAAAATCCTCAGAAAAAGAAATAGACACAATATCTAAGTTACTAGAAAATAAACAAGACAACTTTACAATCATACATCCGGAAGAAAGAACGATGAAAATATTACTACTGAAAATAAATAAAGACATCACTAAAGAAGAGTTAGAAGAGGGATTAACTAAAAGAAAATATTTAGAAACGTTTACCATACTTAAATCAATAGAAATTCAGAAAACATCGTACAACAATTGGGTAGTCGAAGCGCCAGCAGCCGACTGTAGGAAAATGGTAAAAATGGGTAAAGTAAAACTCTTTTATGAAGTCTTTAGAGTTGAATTTTATATCAGAGTAATGCGATGCACAAACTGTCAAGAACTTAATAACCATGTCAAATCACAGTGCGAATTTCGGACAAGGTGTGCCAAGTGCTCGGGGAAACATGAAACTAGTGGATGCGAAGACAAAGTAACAAAATGTATAAATTGTATAAGATACAATAAAAACGAAGTCAATCACCCAGCGTATTCACCACAATGTCCCATTTTCCAATATGAAAAAGACAAAAGACTGAAAGAATACTACAAATCAAAAGAAATCTTTCGGAATATGAAGACTCTAACAAGAGAAAACAAAGACGAAATTGAAAAAATGTCAAGAAGAAACTATAAGAGAGAAGACCAACATATTGGAAACTAACCTTCTGAAAACAGAATTAGAGGAAATAGATATGAAAATGACAATAAATATGACAACAATTATACAAAAAGTAAAGAATATACAAATAACAGATATGGAAGAAGTGATAATCAGATAAAATATAAAGAGGATGAAGTAAAGGATAGATACGGAGAAACAAGAACTATAACAATGCGAACCTTCGAAAACTCGAACAGAAAGAACCATAATTATACATATCCAAAATATACAAGGAAGGCTTCGCCTCCCAGTCGCCGATAGAGGCACTTATAATCAAAACCAAGCTTCATCATCACAATCAACGTACTTCTTTGGTGGTACACCATTACATCAACAAGATATAAAAGTAACCCAAATAAACTTAAATAATTGTCGTGCAGCAAATTTTCAATTAATTAAATACATGAACCAGAACAATATTGACATAGCACTAATCCAGGACTACCATAGAAGCAAAAACTCTTTTACTGGTCTCCCGATTTCTTGGGCTTTATATCAATCAACATTAAAAACAGCGGGAATATTGATCGCCAACCCCTTATTTGTACATAATAAGATTCTGCAAAAAGATAATTGTGTATTTATAAATGTAACAACGAAGTTAGAAAATTTTAAATTTGCTTCGCAATACTCAAAGCCGAAAGGAGATCTAGCTAAAGATTTTGAGGACTGGTCAAATATCATTCACAATTGTACTAATCTAGTATTAGGAGGCAACTTTAATGCCAATCTGAGGGCCTGGGGTTACAGCAGAAATAACGCAAAAGGTGAAATCCTACTACATTATCTTGCAAATAGAGGTCTAACAATAGTGAATGACCCACAAGCAGAAAAAACTTTTTTCTTGGGAAAGAAGAAAGGTAACACTGATCTTACATTATGTGGATTAAGTACGAAGGACTTACTCGACTCTTGGGCAGTAGAAGTGGACTTTCCATCATTAAGTGATCACAGATACATAAACTTCACATTGAAATTAGAACCTCTCTTACGAAATCTGTACAGATTTAAAACCAAATATGAAACTTTTAAAAAATTCAACAAAGAATTTGATAAAAAGGAAGAAGAATTATGGACAACACTTCAAGAAACATCAACTCCTGAGGAGTTAGATACATGGGTAAACAACTTCCAAATACACATGGAAAATTTAATGAATTTACACTTAAAAAGAAAAATCAAAAAAGAGACCTAAATATCAACTGGTACACAGACAAACTCAAAATTGAGCGTAGTAGACTTAACGCACTACATAAACGATTTCGAAGAGACTTAGAAAATCAACAGTACAGGAAAGAATATAAAAAAGCATTGGCTGAATACAAACTACATATCAAGAAAGCTAAACAAGACTCATGGTATTCATTCTGTCAACAAACCACAAGTGTATATGGCACAGCTTTCAAAATAATGAAGGGAAAATACCTAAAAAATACCGATTTAATCCACACAACACTAGAAACATCAGCAACGGAGGACTCATTTCTTGATATACAACAAAATCTAATCTATCACCATTTTGGGAATCCAGATACAGAGCAAATCCACTTGAGAATAAATCGGGACCCTATTACAAATGAAGATTTTGACAAAATTAAAATCAATATGAGGGAACTCAAATATGTTATCAGCCAACAAAATCCTAAAAAAGCACCAGGGTATGATAGAATTGACATAAAAATAATAAAGAATCTAACTAAACGGTATCCAAAACTGATGCTACTCCTTTACAATAAATGTCTTCAGATTGGCCATTTTCCAACGGCGTGGAAGAAAGGTGTAGTTATATTCTTTCGAAAGAAAAATAAAGACCCAAGAATTCCAAAGTCACACAGATCAATAACCTTACTCCCAATGATGGGTAAGGTGTTAGAAAGAGTCATAAAAATTCGTACACAAACTTATCTAGAAAACAGAAATCTCTTAGCAAACCAGCAACATTGCTTCAGAGAGAAGAGAAGCACACTAACGGCATTACAATCAGTAAAAGATCAAATAATGGAACTTCTCCAGCAAAATAAATATGTAGGACTAATATCATTTGATATCCAAGGAGCTTTTGATTCAATAGATTGGAATATGATCTCGGAACTAATTGAAGATTCAGAACTACCTAGATATTTAAAAAATTTACTCATAAACTATATAAGTGAAAGATTTATTGGAGCAAACAATTTTGATTTCATTCAGTGGATTCGCAGTTTCAAGGGATGCCCGCAGGGTTCATGTTTAGGCCCGCTTCTATGGTTAATAGTGTTGGCAAAAAGCCACCTCTACTCTGCACAGCAGGTTACGCGCACTAGTACTTAGATAAATAAATAGATATGATTCTGGCCATTAAAACACAATTAATATAATAATATAGGTAATTGCTTACCTTTATCTTTCTTCAGCAGCAATATTCCTCATGCTTCGGCTTGGCGCACAATTTTAACTTCAGTGGGTAATCCATTTATTACGAAGCTAAAGTGTTGTAAAAAAAGATGTTGGTTAAATGTATTATATTATTTATATTTAATCCACACTTGAGACTTGATCACTTTCGTTATAGAGAATTATATTAAAATTTTGACTTTACATTTTAAATTAATGCGTTACAAACAGCTGCCTTTTGCAGCAACAAATTAAATATTACATCTCTCTCTGTGGAGATAAATTTGGCAACTAACTTAATAAAAAGAGTTTTTTTTTTGAGTCAGAGTTCTTTTGATGACGTCAGACAGCTTCAGCATGCGTGGGTTGATATTAAAACAAATTTCGCGAACATATTTCACATATTAATATCATTGTTTATCTTGAGTAGGATGATTTAGCAATAATCGGAAAGTTTGTTTATTGTAGAATGATTTATTATTACTTAATGTATTTATTTATGTGTTCAAATGTTTGTATTCTTGAATTGCTTCCTGTTTTGAAATCAGTTAATGATATCTAAGATGATTACGAATTGATTTACTGCTACTAAATTAGTTCAAGTATTTTAAAGTGTTATGTCCTTGAAAGTTATTGCTTGTTTAATGTTTCTAAAGTAGTTTGCTGTTCATATCTGAGAGGGTTATAAATCCATCAAATAGTGGCAGATTTCATTATTAAGGAACTACTTAAAAAATTTCCTGAACTAGTAGTCTATGCAGATGACTTCGTGGTCTTAGTAAAGGGAAATACAAGAACTGGCTTGGAAAAAGATGCTAACAATAAGATCCGAAGTTTTGAAGAAATTTGTAACAGGCTAAACCTGAACATCTCACAAGAAAAAACAAAAGCCATACTCTTTGGAAGAAATCTATTAAATAACAGACATCCAATTTTTAAATTAAAAAATAAAACAATTAAAATTGAAAAATCACTACCATACTTAGGAATTATCTTTGACCAAAAAATAAAATTTCAAATTCACTTAGAAGACTTAAAGGCAAGAATATCTCAGTTCGTGACCTGCTTCAAATTTCTGGGAAATTACCAGAAAGGAATTAATCCAAAAATAAAAAAGATGTGGTATACGACGGTAGTGGAAAGACAAATGTTGTATGCACATGAAATTTGGTTCCCTAATTTAAACAGTCGTGGTATTAGAACATTAAAGACAATACAAAGAATGAGTTTAATGAGTGTCATCAAAACCTACAGAAGTATCTCACACGAAGCATTAAATGTTTTAACAGGCATACCACCAATCATTACGAAAATCCAGAATGAATTCATGGCATACCAGACAAAAATGGGAAAAAGAAATTTAATAATTCAATCAATGAAAATAAATAAGGATAATTTAATGTTGAAGGAAAGTACGTTTGATTTTCTGGATTACTACAAAATCAATAACCTGAATATAATAGAAGAAATAACGGAGTCACAGATTCGTAACAACAAATTAAAGATATATACAGATGGCTCTTTAATGGAGCAGGGGACATCATGTGCCTTTACAGTAATGTTAAACGATGCTTTTATCCATGATAGTGCTGCACGGCTAAATCCTCATAATTCAATCTATCAGGCAGAGCTGAAAGCGATATTAAATTCTATAGAATGGTTTTCAACCTCCAGATTCACATCAGTTCTTATATTGACAGACAGCAGATCTTCATTAGATGCCCTCAAAATTATTTTCCCAAGAAATATAATCATAAGACAGATTTATACAGAAATTCAAAAAATCCCGCAAAAATTAATAAATATAGCATGGACAAAAGCTCATATAGGAACTGTTGGGAACGAACGTGCAGACACCTTGGCTAAAAACGCAATTAAACACGACCACTACGATGAAATTCAATATATACCATACCCAGATTCAATAATAAAAAATTATATACGGGAGAAAATTATCCTTGACTGGCAAGACATCTGGAAACACTCAGAAAAAGGACGTGATACATACAAAATTCTAGATAAAGTAAACAAAGAATTTATCTGCATTTCAAGATCGTCAGTCTATTATATTAGTGGCCATGGCAGTTTTCCTGCATTTTTACATAAAATCGGCAAATTAAATTCGGACATGTGCTCCTGCACCAAAGCTAGAGGAACAGTACAACATTATATTTTTGGGAATTGCTCTCTTTTACCTAATCATTTCAAATTCAATAAAAGCAAAACCTTAAAGAAAAACTTCCAAAAAATTTTACTGGATCCAGCAAACTTTTCAGCACTAAATGAAAACTACAATATTCTCAATAAACATTATTCCTTCATAAAAAAGATTTTATAAACAGTGTCATAGAATATTATAGAAAATAATAAAATGCCTTAAACAACCAAGATTATTCAGAAAATAGTTAAGTAATATCTTGATTTGCAAAAAGACTAAATTTCTGAACTTTGACAAATCGTCAAATCTTTAAATTTTAAAACTGTGAAAAATGAAGTATGTCTAAAAACTGTGAAATATGTTTTCAAATCTTCAAACTGTGAAATATGTCTTCAAATTGTAAAATATGTCTTCAAACAGAAAGCTGTAGTGCCTTGCTCAGTAAAATAATGCCCAAGAACAAAGAAATATAATATCTTTGATCCAAAATAGTGAAATATATGACTAAATCTTCAAACTGTGATCTAAATCCTCAAACTGTGAATTAAATCTTCAAATTTATAGTGCTCTGGATTGTAAAATAATGCCTACGAACTATGAAATATAATCCTTAGATCTGTAAAATATAATGATTCAAAATTGTGAAACAAACTTTATGAACTGTGAAATACAAAGACTTTCGAATTTAGAACTCTAAAATTAATAATAATCAATGATCTATATCTCAAATTTGTTTAACAGGTCATCACTCAGGAACATAATTAAATTCAGCAAGTTTAATATCTAATTTAAATATTATTCAAATTTTCAAATTCTTACATTGATTTAATTATCTATTTTATCCTAAATGGATTACTTATTTAGTTGTATTAAGAATTTATTAAGATTTATCAAAACTTCTATGACTTTTTAAGATTTAATGCTAATCTCCTTGATGAATTAGTTTTTTAAATTTCTAATTTTAAATTTCAGGCTTCAAGATTTCAAGCTTTTAAGCTATTTCTATTAAACTTTAAATAAATCATATTCTTTCTACTCACAAGTAGTTTTCACAATAACTGATTGATGATCTGTAATATCCATACATAAAATATCCAAAGTTTCAAAACATTGTTTAATTTGGGCTCGCCCAGCTTATGCAACATTGGGTATCTCTTGTGAGAAGATTGTACTACATCCTAAGTGAAATTTCAAAAAAGAGGGGTCTTCCATCCTGCTGAGGGCTCTGGGCCCGCTTCGGTGTCTGGGGGTTTCGTGGGATGGGGGATATGGTTTTTTCCCCTCGTGGACATTTAGCTCCTATACCGCAAGGTTGGCTGTCCACGAGTGGGTGATTTCTGTGATTTCGTGTGTCTGTCTGTCACAACCGTTTTTCTCGAAAACTATGGAACATGGAAAGCCCAAACTTGCCAGAGTTATACAGGCTATTGACACACATGGATTATTAGCCATTCACACGTATTTTTAGGAAAATTTAGGAGGGCTAATTAAGTTACTTCAAACTTATATATATATATGCTGCGGGGTATCGTTCGAAAGATTTTGTAAAAGACCAAACTAAAAAAAATATGTATATTTTTTAATTTTAGGTACTATATTTTTAGAGATGTCGTCGAAAATGTACTACAAAAATATGTCCCCCCCCCCCCCCAACCCTCATATCCAAATCTTCTAAAACTAAAATTTTAAAAAAATAAAAATAAAAATAGGGCTAGTATGAGTTCATTCAAACTTTGCATGCAAACTATATCGGTTATCCTAGGTCACATCGTTTTTGAGAAAATCGCATTTTTCCTTTATGCACAAACTTTACTTTGTGGGCAGCAGTGGAGGAGTTAAGGGGTGCTCGAGACATGGACGTGAAATCATCCGAGGATTATGGATAATGAGTTTCGAAAATATTTGTTGGTAATTAGCCAAGATAGTAATTAAAAAACTATCTAAAAAAACCCCAGACCAATCGCATTGCAAGTTTGCGACCTCCTTTCGGAGAACGCTTGCTACGGTGCTAAGTTTAATTTTGTGCAAGGTCTTTACTGTACATAATTTTTGCTATTTTCTTTTAAATATAGAGAAATTTTCGTACACATGCATGCCTTTGACAGTATCATGTGATGTTGTACAAAATATCGAAGCAGATCTTTGTCTTTTAGTTGTGTGAAAGAGTTTATAAAAAATAATCCAATCTACTTTGAAATGATTTCAATTTTATCAAAAATTGATGATTCAAAATCGGGAAATACTTTGACTTCATGATTTGCATACGAAGAGAGAAAATCAAGTCACGGATCTGGAACTACGACAGCAAATGCTACCCAAAGAGCCGAATAGAACCCCCCCCCCCCTTTTTTTTATAAGCATTCAATCTTTATTTTAAAAATCACACCTACACTGTAAAAAAATCCGAGCAGTATTCCTGTAGGAATCGGAAAAATAGTTGCCCTTATCGTACCGGAAAATTTTCCGACCCAGCTCGGAATAAAATCCGTAAAAAAAGGAAACATTCATTAAAACGGTACTTTACGGATTTTATTCCAATTTTACGGATTTTATTCCAATTTTATGGATTTTATTCCAAGCTGTGTCGGAAAATTTTCCGGTACGATAAGGGCAACTATTTTTCCGATTCCCACAGGAAAACTGGTCGTAATTTTTTTACAGTGTAGTTCCAAAAAATGTCTTTTTTACAATATGTTAATTTGCCGTTGAAAATTCCCCGTTTTGATATATGTTTGATAAAAGCGCGAGTTGGTGAATTTATTTTTTTTTTAATATAATGTTTGTTCTGTTGCATTACTAACCCATTTATGCCTGAATTTTTGTTTTCTCAAATTTGTTGGTAAAATCACAGTAAAATGTTGCAAAATGAACTGGAAAAATATTAAAAAAATTACGCTAAAATATTTTTGCGAGAAAAGCAAATTACACATCTGGAACTACGACAGCAAATGCTACCAAAAGAGCCAAATAATAATAATAATAAAACTTTTTTTATAAGCATTCAATGTTTATTTTAAAAATCATACCTAATTTCATAACTGCAATTCATGCAGCTCCGAAAAATGTTTTTTACAATACGTTAATTTCCGTTGAAAATTCACCGTTTTGATTTACGTTTTATAGAAAGCACGAATTGGCGAATTTATTTTTTTTAATATAATTTTCGCTCTGTTGTATTATTAACCCATTTATGCCTGAACTTTTGTTTTCTCAAATTTGTTGACAAAATCCCTTTAAAATGTTGAAACTTGAACTGGAAAAATACTAAAAAAAATTACGTAAAATATTTTTGTATTTATTTGATAAAATGTAAACCTACTAAATATGAGAATATCTATGTGGAAAGATGCATAATTATATGTTTTGTGTAAATTTATATAAATTATGCTTTTAAATTGTATATTTTATACTATAATTTGTATTTTTATGAGCTATTAAAAATATATTTATTTCTTTACAGAAACTAATAAAATTATAAGTATAATAAATAATAAATTAAAAATAATCGTATTTGAGGTTAAAAAACAATTTCTTTCAAAATCATCTTAAAAAGGACTTTACATCAATAACTGTCCCCTAAATGTCTAATAGAAATAGGTACCCATTTTCGCCTTGAGCCCTATATTTTGTATGTTACAAACACGCATAAAAAATAGGCTTGAACATATAATTTCGCAATTAAAAAAACTACGTATTTCAAAGGAGTCTACAAGCTAAGATTATGACTTATTTATTTGGATCCTTGATATATAAAATACAAATAAACCTACTTTCGCTATCTTGAAAAATGAAAAATCTATAAACACCGAAAAAAGGCCTTCATTTAAGCAAAAAGAAATATATCCATCTTATGCTGTCATCTCTCGGTAATAGATAAAGACATTTATAGACAAGTAGGTACTTCACACAATTTTCATGTTATAAAGAAGAAGAAAATTATTAAAATTTATTAAAATTCAAAAATGTCCCAAAAATGGGAGGCTAGGCATAAATGGGTTAAAGTAGGCAACACGAAGATAAAAAAACCATTGTTAAAACCAAGGACCTATTTTTGTAATAATATAATAAGGGGGTCCTGATTTAAACTGTCCATTCAGGTTTTCTAACTTGTTTTCTCAACGTATAATCATAATTTAAATAATATTAAATTATGAAATGCTAAAAGAGTATTTTTTTATGTCCTTTATTTTTTACTTATTTTTTGCACTTTTTAATGTTTGAAATATTTCGTTGTAGCAGTCTCACAGCCCGTTGGCATATTTTGGAAAGATTGGATCGGCGCATGATTATCTCCATTGTTTCTGTTATTCGTAAACAGTTGTAAACGCAAAAAATATTTGCCGATTAATCACCTGCGGCTAGATAGTGGAAAAATGCTTTAAAATTAAATTATAAAATTTAATTTATTTCTAATAATATTAAAATGTTGTATTATGATAAGAATCACACCTGTGCAAATAATTCTTTATAGTTCTAGGCTATCAGGATGTGGAGGAAAAATCGGTTACAAAATTTCATTTTTACATATAAAAACCGAGTTAAATTAAATATAAAAGCGCAATAATTAGAAAATAACTGATATTAAAAGCGCAGTTCCTAATATAACAAACAGAAGATTGCAGCCAGTTCTCGGAAAATGATTGAGAACTTTGAACAAGGATTCGATTCTTTTATAGCCTAGCGCAGGGTCGCACAGTGGGCCAAAATTCCGAAAAGCTGGCCAAAATATGAAAACGTTATTCAAATTGCACGAAACTTCGTAAACGGTTGTTTTTCAGTATGCTGATTACGATTCTAAAGTTAAAATTCCAAAAAACAAAATGGCGGATCCAAAATGGCGAATCCAATATGGCTGACTAAAAATTAAAATGCTTTGAAACTTACTCAATTTCTATGAAATTTCGTATACAGGTGCTTTTGAGGATGCCAAGATGATTCAAAAGTTAAATTTAAGAAAATGGCGGATTAATACTAAAAACATTGAGATTTTTTTAAAATGTGAAGTTTCGAGACTAAACGTTACAAAGAATTTTCAAGAAACTAAGATATTTTTAATCGAAACTACATGTTGAATTTTTATTTACGAAACACAATTAAGTACATTAATGGAAAGTAAAAGGTTAAAAGGTTTAATTTTTATATTATTAAAATAAAACGAAAGGATATTCTGAAATTCGTCTTCCAAATCATCTATAGTATAATAAGTAGATTTTTCAGAATGGGAGTTGTCGAAATATTTTACAGTACTTGTTATGCCTCTAAGGACAAGGATCTTAATTTCTTCTAGGGTAATTTATGTAATCTTTAAATGATGGGATCTGATGACATTCAAAGCCGAAAAAAGCTCCATCTTCCATTGTTTTCGTCCTCCTACTGCATTTTAGCGAGAAATCTTCTTGGTACCGTTTGATCAATTTGTTGCACGATTCTTAAGCGTCTTCCGACATTTTTCCAATTGGTAATAATGAGGAAGCTATTATTTCTTTGAAATGAATAAGTATTCTGGGCACTGAAGTTGGCATATAGAACTAGGAATACAATTCAACGAATATACAAGCTGTTTGTGAGCAATAATCTACGAAATTGATCAAATGAATGTTAAGAAATCACTTGTAATATGGCGTGAAATCGTTTGATCAAATCTTCGTCTACTCTCTTTATGGATTCAGAAATAGTTGCGTTTTGAAAGAATCGACGAGCTGTATACTGTCATCATTTGTGCTTCCAAATCCGGCTTTTGGTTTATCGACGAGAACTCCTAATTGTAAACGAAATTCTTTTTGTAAATTTTGTTTTGCAATTTATTTTTTTCTTTTTGTCAGGTGTGCGCGCTTGTCATTCCTTTATATCCCATTTGTATGTCAAATGAAAGCTACACTCAAAACATCTTATATAGGCATGTTACGTGGTCATTCCGAATCGCAAATAATCTTCATTCACTTTTAGTTTGGTTATTAAACTGTCTTGAAGTTACCTGACATAGTTACCAACGTTAAGTTGACAAAATACTAGTAAAAGCATTAAATATTTTACAACCAATCATCCTTAAATCTAGTTTGTAATTAACGCCTACTTATTTTCTATCAATGATTGTTTTAAAAGAATAAGTTTACTCTTCTGATCTGTAATATAATCCATTTCACTGACAGTAGTTTCCGTATTTTCGTGAAAAACATTGATTCTGATGAGTCTAAAAAAATCTAGGAGATGAAGATCTCGAATTTTTCCAGATAACGATTTCTGAATGATTCACAACATTTAAAAGTTGTAGTGGCATTAGAGAAGTGAAAAGGTATTTGAATCTGCTTTTTACCATCATCATCGCTAAATTTTTGATTAAAGGTATTTTGACCATAGATGTACCATCACATCCCCACTTGCAAATCAAATTCAGATTGCTAATGCTCTCGGAAGCCAGATTCTTAATAATTTCCGTTTCCATTAATAAAATACGTTCAGCAGTACGATCTAGCAAAGATTGCAATTAACAAGATATTTATTCTAATTACATTAGAATAAGCAGAATTATTAGCTATAAAGATAAGATAATGTATTTCTATCGAATCGATGACAGAGAATTATTTTAATTTCTTTTTTTACTAATATTGCTTGTGACATTCATTTATGCTTATGATTATAATACTTATTTGTAATAAAATACATAATAATCTATCACAAAACTGATTAATCTAAAAATTTCAAAAGTGTTTGCCAGCTAAATTACTGTGACAAGTAATAAATTTCAGAGTCTTTGAAGCGACTAAAAAATTAACATTTTCACTTGTGGTTACAAAAACCTGCACAGAATGCAGAATGGCAGTTTATGGCAGCTGGTTTTTCACTATACATTAGATAATAGTTCAGACTACTATTTCCATTATATGTCGTTGCGGAACACTGTGGAACTTTTAAACTTTTTGATGTTTGAAAACAAAAAAATAAGATATTTTTTCAAAATTTTTATCAAAAAATAATCATGAAATTATTAATTGTTATGTGCTTAATAAAAATTTTTGTAACACGCGCAAATAATTTACCTTCTATCATCGTGTGAATCCATTTTAAAGCATTAAAATCGGATGATATGGAAAAATGTAGCACGTGTTTAGAGGAACCATTGTTTTGCTCTTTTTGTTCACCTCAGATGTGATCCTCCAAGTGTCACTTTTGAAATGGTACAGGTTGTCAAGGAAAAACGAAAAACTTTTTATAAATATAGATTCTGACCCTCCAAACAATATTCTAGCCATCTGTACAGTTGAAATTCCCTAAATAGTAACTTTATTTTTCGACTTTTGGCCAGCTTTTTGGGATTTTGCCCAACTGTGGGTCGGTGAGCTATCGCACGCGTGTTCAAGACCGGCACATGTACAAATATTTCTCTGGCACGCGAAAAACTTAAATTTGATAATCATTATATATTAAAAAAAAAAACAAAAATTTGTACAGTAAATCAAATTTTTCCAAACAACCTCAAGTAATGCAGCTATTTTTCCCGAATTAACTAGAAATTGCTTTCTGTGATGCATGTTTTCGACATGTAGCTATTTTGACTTCCTATACGAAATTAAAAAGGTTTATTTTTTTAAATGAGATTTTCAGTAAAGTCACTGCAATAAATAGACAAATAGGCCAAAATTTGCTAGTTAAATAGCAAAAAAAATAACAAAATATGAAACGTATTTTCTCTCAAACGTACAACAGAAAAAGTCCCATTAATAAATTATTAATGCATTTATCATGATTTATTACGCTTTTTACACAATTCGGATTATTATAAGCTATATGTTGCATTTAGGATAAGTTTAAAAACTAAAATAAAAATTCGTAAATTTTGTCTCCATTTTAAATGATATTATGCTATTTAAATAAATCCTATTTCTCAATCAAAATTCCAATAAATTAATGCTGTTTCCCATACACAGAAAAGTAACATTTGATTTTTATTGCTAGTTATTTAATGTATGTAACGTCTGATATTAGTAATCAGTGTTTCTTATAAAGAGTGTACGGTGCAGTATTTTTTATGTAAATGGTTGGCACGTTACGCTGTTGATTGATATTGTTTGCGAATTTTGAGCACTCGTAAGTAAAAATGTTCACCATCCCTCGCTTTCGCGTATCCCATTTGGAGCGATATTATTATGATGCTATACTTCACATTAAGAAAAATATTCTAGTATATTCCTTATTAATCAAACAGTTGGATGACTCAGATTTTGAAGATAATATTTTGCACTCTATTTTGTCCTCAAAGATGGAAAGAAAGTCACAAATAATTTTTTGCATACTGGCTGCCGAGAAACAAATAGCACGAGATTACCTCTTTTTTCTGTAAAACAACTTTCCTAGCAATAGCATAGCCAGCGCCGGAAAGAAATTCCTGACGTTTTGCATGATGGATTTCTTTTTACCCATGAAAGATGGAAATCGTCTTAATAATAAATTGGTTATATTTATTATTATTATCATTATTATTATTTATAAAGTATTTAAGTAATGCTGTTTATTTTTGTTGTGGGGGTCAATCGGGGGTAATATGAGAAACCCCCAAAAATTAGGCTAATGTTAAAAAAAAAAAAAAAAAAAAAAAAAAAAAAAAAAAAAAGACAACAGATTTTATAATAGTAAAATTGACTTTATTATTATTTCGTAAGCAATACGCCATTTTACTTATACCAGTTACGCATCCCTTAAAATCTAGAAATATAATCCCCCCTCCCCCCCCCCCCCCAAAAAAAATATATATATAGTAAAGCGAGCAGAGTTCGCGCGGTAGGAGAGATTGCGCACAAAGAGATTCGACGGGAAGGAGTTGAGTGCGCGAGCAGCGACTCCAGGTAGTTGTACAGCAGCATTAGTGCAGTGTCTACATGAATTTGCATATTGATTATTCCAAGCGACTTGGATAAAACAGTGCTATTTTGTTTTGTTTTTCCAAAGTAAGTGCTTGAATTTTCATAACTGTTCATCAGAATTTTTATAGAACGTCAGTAATACAAAATATTTTGAACTAAAACTATTTTTTATAAACTACTAACCTGACTAAGTAAGCGAACACCAACAATTCATTTCAGAAGCGGCCATATTTAAATAAAAGGTCGCGCAATCTCTCCTACCAAAATAGGAGAGTTTGCGCATCTGCTACTTAGGAGAGATGGCGCATTTCCCCATAAGTTTAAGTGCTAGGAGAGATTACTCAGCTTACTGATAAATTTGTATGAATTGCAAATTACGTGTAAAATATATGAATGAATCAATTTTGAAATAATTTCGGAAAAACACATAAGTATCAAAACTAAATTTGGTAAAAAATTAATTTGCAAAAAAATACTTTTACAGATAAAATTTTTATTAATAAATTAATAATACAGTTGTTATTAAATTAATTTTATGTAATTAATTTTATTAATAAATTAATAATATATTTGTTAATAATTTAATTAAATATTTATATATATTTTTTTAATTTATGAACAATTAATTTGCTAATAAATTAAGTTAGTTAACTAAAATAAATTTTCTAATACAATGTTTGGAAAAGCTTTCACCCATTCCAAGTAGTGTAATGCCTTCTAAATCAAAAGGAAACAGAGTGCAACTAATGTTACTGATCCACAAAATATACATGAAAAAAGACTTAAGAAGGATGTCGCTACAAAAAAATACTGCTGAAGATAAGGTGCTTCCACAAAAAGTGGGATAAAAAAACTCAAGGAAAAAACCCGAAGTTCAATGAGGATGAGTGCACTGAATATCTGGAATTGTAACAGGAGACACCTTCGACAACTGGCTGGATTCAATGTATTCCTTGTTGCAGGTGATTGCACGAAAGATGCACGATTTCCAACAATAAGTGCATCGATTGTGGATGACGATAAATTCGGTTAGCAAACAAAATACTATGAAGCTGTGGAAATGGAAATGAAGTGATTTTCAAGTTAAACCTGTTATCAACTAGATTAATGTTATTTTGTAATCTTAGTAGGGCTTGCTTTTTCTGATATTTTAATCTTCTTAAATTAAATTTTTTAACTGTCGTTAAAATTCTTTCTTTTACTTATTATTTAAACGTTTGGTTGAAATATTCAGTCCTAATACAATAATATTTACCCACAAAAACCTTTCAACAATTTCGATTAAGTGTAATTATTATTGTTATCAGTTTAATTGTAGTTATTATTAATAAAAATCCCTTCAACCAATGTGCGCAATCTCTCCTACCCATATGCGCATTCTCTCCTACCCTGTAAGGAGAAATTACGCAAAATAGTTTTCTTAGTTTTATTACTGCTGTTCTGTTAAATTACAGTATAACAACAAAATAATAATGGAAATGCATAAAAAACAAATGAAGCCAAAATTATTCATGCATAGTTTAGCAAAATATTAATATTTAGATTTTTTATTATTATTCTTTTGAAATGTGAGCAGACTCTCCTCGCTTTACTATATATAACTTTACTTTTCTGATGAGAAAGACTTTTCAGTCAGTTTCTGTCTAATTTTAACTGTAATGACAAAATAGAATCAATAGGGATATAAAAAATAACTTTAAATAATGGGGTTTATTTGTACTAATGATAAATAAACCCCATTATTTCTCTTTCTCTGCAACAATGGAAGTAATTCGGTTTCAAACATTTTGAAGGAATTTCATAAATAAATTTTAAAATTAAAATATAAAAATGGTAATATTAAAAAAAAAATACTTAGAAGGGGCACATATATAAATGAACACCTTTCAGTTAAAGAATGATTATTAAAATCGGTTGAATCGAAAGCTCAGGGCAGATGACTAAAAACTGCCTTGTGTTTTAATTTTAATCGTGTCGAATTTTGATGAAAGAAAATATTTAAAAAGGAGCTGTTACATTGATTTATAATAAACCTACAATATTAATTACAATAAAAAATTCATCTTACACTGCTCAGTCTAACTCTTAAAATAAATATTATTTTTAACCACAGTTACCAAAATACTATTTTCATAAACTTCAATTGCTCAAATTATTAAAACAAATAAACTTTATTCCTATAGCTAATGAGTAACATATAAGAAATATAAGTAATTATTATATGAAGTTATTAATTGAGCCTCTTATGCTTGGTATTATGGAATGAAAAATCACTAAAAAAGATTTCACTTTGACACAATTGTAGAAGTTCCATGAAATATAAACTTAACGTCATTTTTACCGTCTCAAAATTTACATACGTCCTCTGATATAAGTAATTACGATTTAAAATCTATTTAACGGGGAACAGGTTATTAATAAATATATTTTCAAATTTAAAGTAAAATTTATCTGCCACAAGTTTTCAGTGAACATTCACACTCTTGGTTTGAGGTTCTAATCACAGTACCGGTGAGTAAAAGATCCAGAAATGTATGTCCTTCAGAGGGCATTCGTGGTAAAATATTTAGTTTTAGCAAAGAAAATGATCGTTTCCTTTTAAATAGGACATAATTTTTACTCACTGGAGCATTTCTCCTACGTTTTTCATACTCAATATCAACGGAATGAAAAATATTGAACTATAGCAGCTTCATGAGGGAAAATGTGTGATTTTTGAAGCGTGAAGTAATTTTCTGTTAATTTGAAAAAAAAAAATTAAATTGTAATGAGAAAATAGCATCAAAATGAGTATAATCAATAAAATTAAAAACCAATATTTTTCTTTTCTCTGCAAGAATAGAAGTAATCCAATTGCCACCATTTTGAAGAAATTTCATAAAAAAGTTTAAAATTTCATTTAAAATAAGAAAATGTGAATAATTAGAAAAAAAAATAGCTTGTGCGGGCACATCTACAAATAAACAGCTTTCATAAAATAAATAAATAAATAAATAAATAATAAATAATAATAATAATAATAGTAAAATTGGTTCAGTAGGGAAAGCTCAGGACAGATGACTAAAAAAACAGTCTTGTGTTTTAAATATACAGACATATGCATTATATGCCTATAACAACAAGAAAAACTGATAAAACTAACTTCAGTATTTTGCTTCTGTTTTTTGAGTTGTGCTACCGCGTTGAAAATTTTATATACAAGTGGCACACGAATGACCATATGGCAAACAATGCTTATGGAAATCTAAAGGACATCTATAAGCACTTAATAAAAGTGCTAGTAAAGGTTATTGCCGAACTTCTTTTACTATTGAAAGAAATTTATGGTGCAGTGGGTCATTTACCTCAGTTCCATCCGTATTTATTGCAGTCTGGCTTGCATTTTGTATGAATGTCCGAACATTCATACCTTCTCGACATAATATCGCAATTGTTAAGAGATCCGCTCACATCAATGAGCAGCTCTCGCTTCATCAGTTTTTAGCGAACCCGCCATGAATGGAAGGTCAAGAGGGACCACTCGTGGCCACTCGACACTGGACAAAGGTCAGTTATTCATCCAAAAAAAGCTAGAGGTGAAGAGGTCAAGTACTGTACAGAAGCTATCTTCCATTCTTGCCAAGGAAAAAAAAAAATGTTTCATTCCACGCCGATGGAACGAATTCTGCATTTCTTTGACTCTTGCAAAGTTTCGAACGTAGCGAATGTCGGATGTCGTCGAGGTGTGAAGATTCGTCGCAGTAGAGAAAACGCGTCACATTGATATTCACACTTTTTCCTCTGCTATTCAGGACTTTGCTTCTCTTTTTCACTTTTTACGCGTTCACGCCCTGCTCCCGATCCCCTTAAATGAACGCGGACAATGCAAGGAATTAACAAGCGTGATTTTGAGACGTTAGGTCCATGGTGTGGAGATTAGAGACGGGGTTCCACACTCTCCAACGCAAAGAATGGATGAAAATATATTCTTTACCTGCTCTCTGTGACGAGCTGATGAAGCGTATTTTGCATCCATCAAAGAATATTATTAGAATATTACAGCAACAGTATTGTTGTAGCATGAAGCTACTGGCAGACCTCCATGGAATGGACAAATTCATTCGAAATAATAGTGTAATCCGATAACACCTTAAAGCCTATTTTTGTTGGAAAGATATTGATTGAGCTAGAATATATATATATTTTAAATTAAACATACGCTTTAAAAAGAAATATGCACTGTGACGAGTGAAGTGAATTTTGCATCCATCAAAGAATATTATTAGAATATTACAGCAAGAGTATTGTTGTAGCATGAAGCTACTGGCAGACCTCCATGGAATGAACAAATTCATTCGAAATAAAAGTGTAATCCGATAACACCTAAAGCCAATTTTTGTTGAAAAGATATTGATTGAGCTAAAATATTTTTTTTTTAATTAAACTTGTGTTTTAAAAAAATTATGTACTGTGACCAGCTGATAAAATACTCGTATAATTTGCAAAAAAAAAAAAAAAAAAAAAAAAAAAAAGTCAATGTTTAAAAGTTTTGTTATGTATTAATTATTGATTCATCACACCGATTTTTCTTTATAGATTTATTAAAATAGATTATGCGAAAATTAGCATTGATTGTTAGATTATATACCAAGGCTGAGATTTATACCTTGGTCTATACATTAACCTAGGTCTATACATTAGAAAAAGGATATGAGTTCTTATTTTTATAAGTATTATGAAGTGAAATGGAAAGTCAAAATACATTCCATGCAATTTTTATCATCCATATTTTTTAAAAGCACACAAGAAAGAAAAAAAAACCAATTTAATTAAATAAAGAAACATCTATCTTGTTCACTTCATTTAAGGTAACCAAAGTAAATAAATAAAAAAGGCAACAACAACAAATATATATATGCTGATGTACAACAGAATAACGAAAAACATTAATTTTATTAAATATTATGATTAAGATTAACTCGTTTTTATTCCGATTACTAAAATGAGGCATAAACTTAAGACGAAAATCAAATTTGATGTAGGGGAGGTTTGATACATAGGGAGGGTTGATACATTGAAAATTTTTCTCAACATATGGCTTTAACAGCCATTCTAACACATGCGAAGGATTCTTTTATTTGCTGAAGCCATCAGTACCTGGACTAATCAGTGAAGAGCTGACAACTTTTCTTTTCTTTTAATTTTGAAGGTTTTTGGAATGTCAATGTAAATTTTTTCATTGACTGATTTTCTTTCATAACTCTTATTATTGTGAAGATAATATCTTGTAATTTTATTTATTTATAAAGCACATTGTTAGGATTAGTTTTAGTAGAAAGTAAATTACCATTTTGCAACTGCATTTGTACAAAGTGATTGAAAATCCAATAAGGCATAATAGGGAGAAATGATACACTTGTATATTTGAAATTTAACTGTTTTTTTAAGTTTCCAAACTAATATAGGACTGTAATATTCATTATTGTTTTACAGCAAGAGCTACTGAAATTGGTAAGGAAGAACAAAGAGACTATTCATATACGTTATGTAGGTTATATAGAAAAGCAGTGCGATGATAGATGGTTAGTTCACTTTGCTCGTCATGTAGAAGGGAAAAAGTTTAAATGGCCTGAAAGAGGAAATGTTTGTATAATTTACGAAGTGCAAATTGAAAAAACGTTAAATCTACCCGCTTTTACTTATAATAGTTTTTCTTTTAACCATTTCAGGGGTGGTGGTATGTTTATGGAACCACTTAATTTTAATTCCCAAACGCCACATTGGCACCTGTATTTTGGTAAAATATTTTCCATTTAGTGCGAAAGTGAAATATATTCCTTTTCTTATTTCTAATTAAATTTGTTGGTAGATTCCGGTGCCATTCATTTATTCAACACTTTAGCATTGAAAATGCTTTGCCCCTGAAAGGGTTAAAGGAATCTTAAATGTGCTAAATTTATGTTAAATTGTTTGCAAATCAGTAATGTTCACTTCATTTTTCCTTGCAGCTAGATCACTAGGGGTTTTTTTCATTATTCATTTTCTAAAAAGTGTGTTAATAGGATTGTTTAAATAACAGCAATAGTTTAAATATTGTTGTAAAAAACATTTCTGAAACAAAAATATGTCAAGGTCATTCCGTTTCAAATTTTACTTAAATATTTCAAGATTTATCATAAAAAAGTGTATGACGCATAAATTGAATTGTCTGCATTTTTTTTTTCCAATTTATATAACAATGTATCAAACCTCCCTTGCTAGTGTATCAATCCTCCCCAGTAATGGGGAGATTTGATACAGTAGTAGCCATTCAAAATAATTGTGATAAATAAATTCACAATATTTTTAATAAATTAATAAAAGGTCACTTTATAAGAAAACACGAAAAATTTGTTTAAAAATAGCTTTCTAAGGGTTGTAAAAAATTAGTAAAAAAAAAGTGACCTCCCCTACCTCCCCTAATATTGAAATAATAAACAAGTATATAAAAGTATTATTAACATGTGTAACAAACTTTTTGAAACATTAATATGTATGAGAAAGAAGAAAGTTTTGGGATTGGCACATCCGACTAGTTCTAAATCAAATCGAGATGCACAATAACGCCTACTTTAAATTGTTCGATAAAACAACTGTGGAATTAGCAGGTAATAAAATATTTGATGTGGTTTTTGTATAAATCATGTTTTTTTTTTTTTTCAGAAAAGACATTTAAAATTGTCATTTCTGAAAATACAATGATGCAGCAATATCTTTACCTGGGAAGGATTTTAAATCGATATTACTCACGAAAAACAATTCCTTTGTTTTACATGTTCATAAAGTAGTTTTAGTAAATGTGGAATTTGTAATAGCGGATTTAAAGAAAATAGCAGCCAAAATAGATTTAGCATTCAGTTGTTTCAGCAAATGTTGAACTTTTAATAAGGTAACCGCACCAGCAGTGGACCACTTAAGGATATTTTTCTAATTATTATTAAAAGTATTAGTGAATTCCAAAAGATATATTTATTCTTTAGCCTAGTTCTAACCTTCATGTCTCAGAATAAACATTCAAAGTTTCAAAATATATTGTTTAAAAAAAAAAGAAAAATAAAAAATGTTACCTTCCTCTATGCTCCAGTAGTGTGGGCATAGTAAATTTCGGATACACCAGTAGTAAGGCCGCACAGAAGTGGGCCACTCCAGTCTTGAGTTTAGTGTAAAAATACAGAAGTTATATATTTTTTTACAGTTCTAGTATTAAATATACACAATAATGAAATCTTATTTAGACGTTTTGATGAATACGTAAGATAATTTCACTGGTACATAATATAATGGTAATAATATATAGTGGCGTTGTATTATTTGCGAGAGTTGGTCAATGGGCAGACACATAAACTGAATTCATAAGTATTTTTCAACTAAAGTAAACGCACCAGTAGTGATCCACTTAAGGCTGTTCTCAATTGCTCTGCTCAACAAGCTCAAAACGTTTTGACACATTTACAAATTCATTTTTTTAAGGGAAAGATATAAAATTAGAAAGCCTGGCCATGGAAGTGATTTGGAATCGAGCTGTGTTTTCCATTTTTTGATCAATAAATCACCTACTGAGCTATAAGCAATTTTGATCACGTGACAAACATGTTTTTCGCCCTTTCTTGGGTGGTTATTCCACGTTTACGTGGAAATGCGGTTCAAAACGCCCATTTTGACACTATTTTCTGAAAGATCCATTGCGTTTGCAAAAAAAAAAAAAAAAAAAAACGGGAAAAACAGCTCGATTATATAGTTTCTGAACAACAACACCCTGCTAGTTTCATGTATTTCCGAACAAAAATAAGTTAAAACTTATGCCATAAAGTTGCCCTTTGGGATTTGAGAACAGCCTTAAGGACATTTTTCTAATTATTATTAAAGTATAAATGAATTCCAAAAGATATACATTAGTCTTAGCCTTCATGTATCAGAATAAACATTCAAAGTTTCAAAATATATTGTTTGGAAAAAACGAAAAATAAAAAATGCAACCTTCTTCTATGGTCCAGTAGAGGGCATAGTAAATTTCTAATGCACCAGTAGTGGGCTCCACAGAAGTGGGCTACTCCAGTCTTGAGTTTAGTGTGAAAATGCAGAAGTTGTAATTATTTTTACAATTCTAGTATTAAATATACACAATAATGAAATCGTATTTAGAAGTTTAGAAAATTGCGTAAAATAATTTCACTGGCAAATCTGCAGATCACAGGCCTCAACTTTCAGTTCTGCAAATCCGTTTTATTTTGGTCTCATTTTACTGATGGATGGAATGGTTATATAGCTGATGCTCTACAATCTCCAATATAATTTTTTTAGGTTATATATAGGGTGTCCTTTCTTATCGTTGTTCAATAGCTAATTCGGAAGAAGCTAATGTTATAGAGATATAATTTTATATTTCAGAAATATTGCATAAATGTTGTTTTTCATCCTATGAAAATCCATTTCCAACAAAATAGTTACATGAGTTACTTTATGTTGATATACAAAATACAAAATTTCATGTCGACACAAAATAGTTACCTTATGTTGGAAAGTGTTTAAAAGTGCGAGTTCATTATTGAAAATGATTGAAAGTATGAGAAACAAAGGCAGCAAAAGGTGTGTGTTATTTTCTTTCTTTCTTTTTTAGGCAGTTTTCATTACAAAAAGCTACCTATTGCAGCCGTTCTGAGGAAAGCGATTTCAAAAAATTTTGGTATATTTTCATCGATCATGACCCCCAGACACCGAAACCACCCTCCGTTCAAAAGTATATATATATATATATATATATATATATATATATATATATATCCGACCTTTGTCATACTGTAACTCTCGAATTTATGAACCGATTTGGATGTAATTCGGTATGTACATGGTACATACCAATGTCTCGACCGAGTTCGTTGGCCAGCTTCATCCGCCATTTTGTTTCAAAATGGCGGCCATTTAAAATTTTTTTTTAAATTTTAAATTTGAAATGTGGTACCAAAGAATTGAAAATGGAAAAATATTTTTTTTTATGTATTTGACCTTGATAAAAAGATTCGGGAGCAGTTTTTGTTTCGTCTATATCTTAAAAAATGGCTGAGTTATAGCATTTTGAATTTCTAGCGTGGCTGACATTTTGAAACGTCCTGAATTTTGTCACGCGATAAAAGGCGTATTTATGAACCGATTTGGATGTAACTTCGTTTGTACATAGTACATACCAATGTCTCGACCGAGTTCGTTGGCCAGTTTCATCCGCCATCTTGTTTAAAAATGGCAGCCATTTAAATTTTTAAGAAAAATTTAAATTTGAAATGTGGTACCAAAAAATTAAAAATTGAAAAAAATATTTTTTTCTTATGTATTTGACCTTGATAAAAAGATTCGGGAGCAGTTTTTGTTTCGTCTATATCTTAAAAAATGGCTGAGTTATAGCATTTTGAATTTCTAGCGTGGCTGACATTTTGAAACGTCCTGATATTTGTCACGTGATAACAGGCGTATTTATGAACCGATTTGAATGTACCTTGGTGTGTACATAGTACATACAAATATCTCGGCCGAGTTCGTTGGCCAGCTTCATCCGCCATCTTGTTTCAAAATGGCGGCCATTTAAAAAAATTTAAAAAAATTAAAATTTAAAATGAGATACCAAAAAATTGGAAAATGAAAAATATTTTTTTTGTATGTGTTTTACCTTAATACAAAGATTCCGGAACAGTTTTTGTTTCGTCTATATCTAAAAAAATGGCTGAGTTATAGCATTTTGAATTTCTATTGTGGCTGACATTTTAAAACAACCTGATTTTTGTCAGGCGATAACAAGCGTATTTATGAACCGATTTGGATGTTACTTGGTCTGTACATAGTACATACCAATGTCTCGACCGAGTTCGTTAGCCAGCTTCATTCGCCATCTTGTTTCAAAAGGGTTGCCATTTAAAAAAAAAATAAATTTAAAATTTAAAATGAGGTATTAAAAAATTGGAAAATGAAAAAGATTTTTTTATGTGTTTGGCCTTGATACAAAGATTCCGGAGCAGATTTTGTTTCTGAAAATTTGTTCTTTTGTTTATATCTTAAAAAATGGTTGAATTATAGCACTTTGAATTTCTAGTATGGCTAACATTTTGAAACGATCTTGTATTTGTCACGCGATAACACACGTATTCGCCTATTTCCATGTAAGAAGGCATGTGGATAGTATACATCAACATCTCAGTCAAATATAAGTTACTTTAAATAAAAGCAGCTTGGATAAAGATGACTAATTTCGCGAAATTCTCATTCATAATGATTTAGTATTGATAAAAATTAGTATTGAATCTCCTATATTCGGTTTCCACTAAATTGAGCTTCGTGTGTTTGAATAATATAAGTTGGCTTTTTTAAAATAAGGAATTTGAAAGCTACCTCTTCCTCCCGGCACTGGCTGGAAGGACTTTTTTTTTTTTCATATGAATAACGAGCTACATTTTGTAAAGCCTTAAAGCAATTGAATGCTAAATCTATTTTGACTGCTGTTTTCTTTAAATTGGTTAAGGTAAATGCACCAATAGTGGGCCATGTGCCAGTAGTGGATAATATTTTAAGTTTAAAAACAAGCTTAGAATCCATTTTTCAAAACGACTGAAAGAAATTCGATTAACTAATATCCTTAAATGTTAACTTTCCATAAACTGTTTGGAATAATTGTCTTTTTTTCTGTTAACTAGGGGGCTCGGCCCCCTACCAGCTACGCTCGCCAACCCCCGTCCAGACACCGCAGATTCTAAATGCACGCTAATTTGATCGGCTTTAAAAAGATTTCGAAAGATTGAATTATAATTTAAAAAACAGTGGCGATCTCCCTATAAACGAATTTCTATTCATTTCTCTTTGATTGGGGAATTTTAACGCAAAATCCGCTGCGGTACTACTTGATTATCCTGTCGACCAATTTCGCCAAATTATATAAATCGCCAAACCACTCGCCAAATTATACAAATTGATGTAATTTTTATTTTAAATAACGAAAGAACAAATAAATTCGTACAACATTAATAAAAACACAAATAAAACGTCGAAATAAAAACACAGTATACACGTGTAACAACATACGTGTAACAACATTTCAAAATAAGCTAATATAAAAGGAATTAAGTAAAGAGAGTCTTTGTCTCCTGGTATTTTTTAACAAAGCGAAAAGAAAGTTCTTTTAAATGAGACATTTTAAATTAATTCTCAAAATATCAAATAAATGTCTAGCGCAATTTCTAAATTTAAACTTTTTTGCAATATTATTTTGTGTTCATTTTATGTAATAACTATAATGTGACGTAAATATGACGTAATTTCTCCTAAGACTTCTAACGCATGTTAATGAATTTATTATTTTACAATATCCTTTCTCTTTTAAAATTCACTTGTATACTTTTTATGACGTAATTTTTAATAAGTTCCTGCTTTTTATACGTAATTATTTAATTCTAATTTGAAAGTTTTCTTCCTGTTTATAATAGTCACGTGTAAATAAATTTTTAATTTGAAGCAAACATTATTGCTTGCGCTTTTTATACAGTTGGCAACAGTTTAAATTAGTACAATTTTCTGAAATCTGTAAAAAATATCTCTAGAAATGCTGAAAATTTGAATTTAAAATAGAAATAAAACCTGAAAAAATGACTCAAAATAAAAAAATTAATGCAATCTGCACTCCGGCAAATTCTAACGCATAAAATGATCTAAAAATGATTACACTGCCATGTATAGTTTTTGTTGCTATAAAACTTTTTAGTGGAACGATTTTGTCCAACTTTAGCATTAAATAAATCTTAAAATAATTCTTAGATTTGAAAACTGTCTGCATCAGCGTGTTTATCAAACATTTCTGTATAAAACCACCGATTTTCATATTTTTGTATGCATTATTTTTGTTAATATTAACGAAGAAAGGCCTCCAGTCACAAAAAAATCAAAACCGGCGGCGGCGGCGGCGGTGACAGCGGTAGTTACTTTTTTTTAGAATAGAGAGATACATTTGTTTATTTTCTATAGTGTCTTCAAAACCAGATTTTTTGGAAAATTCTTGGGGATTTCATTAAGAGATAAGTTTTTATTTAAAACATTGTTTCTTTAATATTATGCTTTACTTTGAATTAAATTACTATTGATACACTCTATACATTCTAAATAATTTGTTAGATAAGCTGAACTCTTAAAAATTGAGTGTTACATTAATTTTGAGCGGTGGTCCACTTCTGGGTCACTGTTTCTTAAATTGTACCAATAGTGGGCATGGGATAATAAACTACCAAGTTTTATATACAAGTTTATATCACGTTTTGTTTTTATGTTTAATTTATTTTAATTAAGTATTTTTTGAGGTTCTAAGACTATGAATATAATTTATTTACTTTTTTGTTCATCAGAACCAGTAGTAAGCCAGGGGCCCTACTGGTGCACAAGTGGCCCACTTCTGGAGCAGCAAAAATGTAACTTCACTAAGATATCAGATATTATTATTGAAAGATGTTAATATCTAAAATAGTTTATACTTTAAAGTTCTTTGGCTAAACTTTCATTATTGAAGGTTTAAAAAGCTATATTATAGTTAATTGTCTATAGTAAAAAGTCTATACCTATAATACATACTCGACAATTGCACCATAAAATATAATAAATAAAGACAGAATCTTGCTTAATGGTACAGAAAACACGAACTTTAATAAGCTAAAAGTTAACTTCTACGTTTCGAGCTGTTTCTACAGCCGTCTTCAGGAAAATATGATGGTAAAAAGGCTCAAAGTTCAGAGATGAAAGCTTCCTGTGCAAGAGATAATTAGTCGAAACTTGACCAATGATTTGAATACAAAAATGCACTGTTGCCATCTAGTGAAAATAACGACACTTTAATGGCTGGGAGAAAGAAATAGCATACCGGGGGCTAAAAAAAAGATGTCTTGGATTGCTAATTGTGAAATCTTTCAATTAGAAAGAACAAAAGAAATTTGTAAAATTTGTCCAAATTTGGCTATTTAAACGTAGTGTGATGCCTTAATAGAGTAAATTTATTGTACTTTCACTCTATATCTGCATTCTCATTCTATCTCCAATTTCTTAATACTGGTACAATTCAATCCCAATACATTTTAACTCACATTTATAGGCGACATTTCTAATTCTACTAGACTTCTGATCTAGCGTCCTTCAGAGCCGTTCTGATTGGCTGGCCAGATTCAGATGAAGTGGCCAGACGTCCGAGCACCGTTTGCACATATTCGAATGTTTGTTTTCAGCTATTTCGTTTCTGATGCTGCATAAGTTATTTGAATAAGTCATTTCTCATTTTTAGATGATGAAACTATAATTTTCTACTTGAAAGTATTCAAAAATATCTATAAAACAAACCCCCATCATTTCCATACTAAAACTATTTTGATTTTTTTTTTCAAAACCTTATTAGATAACGGCTGTTTTATAAATTTTAAATGTTATTTACATTAAAAAGTATTAAATATATAATTTATATTAAAAACGCATTATCACTTATAAAACGCTATAGTTGCAGGGGGAATTTGCATATCTAAACCATGAAAAATATAAAATCAGAAACTTTTTTGGGGGAGTCAGGGGTGATTTTCATCTTCTAAAAATTAAAAATAACTTTTTCAAATAAAACTTATGTATCAACGGAAACGAAATAGCTGAAAACAAACATGGCAAATATGTGCAAACGGTGCTCGGTCGTCTGGCCACTTCATCTGAATCGGGCCAGCCAATCAGAACGGCTCTAAGGACGCTAGAACATGTTCTGAAGTACGCTAGAACAGAAGTCTAGTGGAATTAGAAATGTCGCCATTTATAGTATTTTTCAAGATAAAATAATACAAATTTTAAATGTAGCGTGACAAATAGGATAAAAAAATTAGAGTTTATGTTGAAAATTTCAAGGTTCGAACAAAAAATACAAAAATTGGCTTCAAAACAACAAAAGTACAGTCGTTGAAAAAAATAAAATAAATAAACACCCCTTACTAACTCTGCAATTAATTATAATAGAAGAAAGTTACTGTTACCAAACGATTGGAAATAAAGACTATTTTTAAATGATGTGTATAAATTGTGCTTAGGGGACCGTCTACATATAAAAAAACAAACAAACTTTGTTATTTTCAATAGAAATACACAAGTTTGACACCATAAATAAATTCTATGCACTTTAATTAGCCAAAGTACAAATCTTCGTGAAATTCGTATGATTAATTTCAGAGAAGTTATTTCTTTTAAAGTAGACTATTTTAGGGGCCGTATCCAAATTGAAGTTCGGTACTCGATTGTTGAAATGATACAGAATGTCTAAGTCATTTAATCAATCACATTATGTCTAAGTCATTTAATGCATCAATGCATTTCTATTAATGCATTATTTCTTACCACTATAACTATTTTATTCACTTAATTTGTATCGACTATCGCCAGACCAGATATTTCAATAAAATAAGTAAAAAATATTTTTTTTTTTCAAATTATGCTTTTCTGCACATCATAGAACCAGAAATCTTAACGTTTTTAACACTTTCCAACAAAGTTGAAAAGTGTTAATAACTTCGGTTTGTCTGCCCGTCTGTCCGTATGGCCGTCTGTCCATACTCTATACTCGGATTCTTATGCAATTGATAATCCATATTTAGGGTCACCTAACTATGTTTGGTATTGCATATGAAGTATGTGGGATTAATATTTAATTTACAGGTCTATCCAAAAGAATTCCATTACATTATGGCACATGGGGGGGGGGGGGATCGTTTGCAGAGTATTTTAATGACTTTACGCTGTTTCAAATGTATTGAAACTGATATAAGTCACTGAATTTTACTACAAGATGATTACGACAGAATAGGGTATTAGCATTTGTCGTTCTTTTACAGGGACACACAAAAGAAAGCGGTTACAATACTGTCTTTGAGTAATAATTGCTGAAGTGCGTTTTCAATTTCGGCTTGCGCTTTTAAATTTAACTGTTTTAATCATATACAGGGCTGCTCAAAGTATTCGGATAATTTTCCGATTGTAGATGGGAACAGCTGAAATTGGGTTTTCAAATGTGTTATGAGTTTCCATATGGTTGAATTAGACATAATACAGTCGAGTCTCTCTATAACGAAACTTCATGTATCAAATTTCTCTATATAACGAATTTTAGTAGGAATGGTCCCTTTTTCCCATGATCTCATTAAAAACAGTCTCCATGCAGCATAATATCTATCTCCATATAACGAATTTTTTCATAAAATGTTCTTTATTTATTGTTTTAAAAAAGCCTCCAAATCACATGGAATTAATTTTCCATCACTGATTAGTGATTTATCGTTCAGTGCTGAATTTTTTTATCTTACTTTTCTACCTTGAATCTCCTTGTTTTTTATGCCCAACGAATTCATCTCCCCACCCTTTCACACACACCTTCCAACATACTTCTTAAAACAGTGTCAATTGGATTGTTACACATATAAGAGTGGGATCAGAGAGGTAATTGAAGTTTAAGGTGAATGAGAATTCAAATGGAGGAAAATGTTCCCGATACAACTTTTCATTCCTTGCTGAAGTGTGAACATTTTTCCGAGAGTGTAAAATTTTTTTAATCAAAACAGCAAAAAATTACAGATTTCTTCGTCTAAAATTAATGTAAGTTTTCCTCATGTGATTTTTATTATGCTTTTAAATAAATGTCTGTTCTCTTTTTTGAAACTGTTTAAATAATTCAGAAATACAATATTAGGTTAATATTTATAGTTAAACATTTCAAATTCTTAATTAAACACTTCAAAAGTAATTTTTGGTCAACATTTACACATTAAATAGGAAATTTTACTCATTCTCTTTATAACGAATTTCTCTATATGACGAATTTTTTACTGGAACAATGGATTTCGTTATATAGAGACTCGACCGTATTTTAACTTATTAAACTATGAAGTTTTGTTACATTATTCTGAATGTGTTGGGAAGTGCTTCATTATCTATGCTTGACGCATGATTTTTCTTTCTTGTTTAAGCATAATTTGAAAACTGCTTCGAAGAAAAATTTGAAATTCTGGATTTGCATAAAGCCGGACAAAATAAATACAAATCCATCAAAAAATTTGTAGGTTGCGATTCATATTTATTTTTCGAATATTAATTTCATAATTCATATTATAAAATTATATAAATTTCAAATTCAATGTATTTATGTTTGAGGTTTTTAGTATTATAACCAAACAAAAAATTAGCACATTATTATTATAATTTCAGGAGATATTAATAAAAATATGAAAATGTAATTTAACATTAGCAACTGTAAATTTTGAATATTTATTATTAATAAATTTATCATCCAAATGACTTGAGATTTCCTATCTAGGTAGAGTTTGAACGGAGGATTCTAAATATATTATAAAAATTGGGTGTTGCTATTGAAAAATAAAGTTTGGTCTGGTTTTGATTTGTAGATTGTCCCCTAAGCAAATTTTATATACATCATTTAAAAGTAGACTTTATTTCCAATCATTTGGTGCCAGTAACTTTCTTCGACTATAATTTGTTGAAGAGTTAGTAGGGGTGTTTACTTCCCCCCCCCCCCACGATTGTACATAAAATCATAAGCCAGCAAGATGGGGCAAGCTCTTTCGTGGGATTGTAGGACTTGCAAAGACATAACTATGAATAAATGATCAAGTGCGAGTATTACTCGCGCTCAGAGGCTTTCGTACAATAAATATATGAATTTTTAACTGTATTATTTAAAAAAAAAGTCGTCGCTAAAGAATAATAAGGCTTTGTAAAAACTATTCAGCGTAGAGTTGGGCATAGCTGTGTATACTAGAAAAGTATTAATGGGTATACCATAAAAGTTCAAAGAGATATGAAGCCTAAAAAATATTAAATATTGCTATTCTGTATAACTCTTTTTTAATCTTATCCTAATCTGTTTATGATTAATTTAATTCGGTTCTGACAATAAAAATAGTGCATATTTAAACTTCATTTGGCATTTCATAAAACTAAATTCAGCGTAGTAATAATCTTTTCTTTTTACAGTGTAGCTAAAACAAAATCCTTGTTCAAAGTTTAAACTTATACAAAGATGGTATTCTGATAAACGCGCTTCGAAAGGAAGTCGCAAATTTGTTACGCTGCCTTGATCCGTGTCTCGTTTTTAGATAGGTTTATAATTAACTTTTTAAGATACGGGTGAGTATTGAGAGATCCACTCAGTGCAAACTAATCGCGTTCCCATAGTATTTATGAGATTCCTTAATTAAATTATTCTGGTTTTAACAAGTTGACGTTTATAGCTTTTATACTGCTTCTGGGCATTGCATTACATAAATATACCATTAAAAGTTGTTATATGGGCTTTAAAAGTCGATGGTACATAGAGTACGCCGCCCCTGTCGTTATGCATGTCCAAACTATCCGTGTCTTTAAGGGTTAATATCTCGGCTAATTACCAACGCTTTTTTCCGAAAAACATTATAAATAATGCTTTTGTACTCCTGCTACGATGGGTAATCCAACGCTTTACAACATCTTTGCTGGATGTCTGCAAATCGAAATTTGCGTGTAACGGAAAAATACGCTTTACTCGAAAACTATGTGACCTAGGGTAATTGCTATAGTTTTCCTGCAAGGTTTAAATTAACGTCTACCATCTCTCATCATCTCTAATTTTTCCTAATTTTCGTTTCAGTAGATTCTGAAATAGATTAGGAAGGAACATATTGTTGCACTACATTTTCGATGATATCTCTGAAAACATAATACCTAAAATTAAAAGAAATGTATTTTTGAGTTTAGCGTTACAAAAGCTTTCAAACGATACCCCACACGATATACAAAGAAAATATTTTTTTTTCCAAGTAACTTAATTAGCCCCTCTACATTTTTCCGAAATATATTCGTGAATGTTTAATAATCTGTAAATATGTGGGTCAATAGTCTTTATTACTTCCCCCAATTTGAACTTTCCACGTTTTGTAGTTTACGAGTAAAATGGCTTTGGCAGACAGACAAGGAGTGATCTTATAATGGTTCCATTTTTACTTTTTAAGTACGGAACCCCAAAAAGGGCCGTAGTGACTAAGAAAAGAAACCCTGACGAAGTACGATATAAAGTTGTCGTTAGCACAAACTAAATTAAGAAACTTATTTGGTTTGAACAATGAATTTATTCATACGAAAGGCTATTTATTTTTATTTTTACCCCACTTTAAAGGAAAATTGCTTGGAATTGACAAATATCATTTTTGCATCTAGGACCATTCCAAACAAGAACATAGACCATAATATACCAACCTTTTTAAATTTTTAGTTATTTTAAGTCAATATTTTTCCTTTACATGGAAATGATAAATATATTAAACTGCGGAAAAAGGCACTTCAGAGTTTAAGTCTGAGAAATTACTCGTTACAATAAATTGCAAGGATGCAAGGCAATCAAAACTAATTTTCTTCACTATAAATTTCTCCAGATTTCTTTAGAGCACTAGAAATGTAAAGGGAATTTAGAAAATATGTTGTGTAATTTAATCTAACGAAAGCATTAATAAACGGATTTTAAACAATCTTTTCTTTGCTTTCTCCCTTTAATTGCTGTGTAATTCAATTTATTCAGCAACCACCGTGCTTTGATTTATATATAAATTGTACAAGAATCTTAAATTTAGAAACTCTTTATAGATCTCCCTTTTCTCCATAAGATGAATAAAGAAATGATACTAATTGAGAGCAACCAATTACACTGGTCAACAAATTTTAACTTTTGCTCTTTCACTAAACAAAAATTAGTTGTTTCTTATGCGGTTTTTTGTGCTTATTCCGAATCGAGTTCTATAGATTTACTTCCGCAGGTCTTGCTTTTGAGATATTTACATATTTCGATTTATGCCAATTTAGTAAGTTTTGTAAAATTATATGCAAATTTAAAGCATAATGCATATCAAACTGGCTTTTTTGCTTTATGTTATGATAACTGTCTACAGTTTACTTTACAAAAACGTTGTTTCTGAGGTTCTACTATAACATGTGACCGTGAAATATTGGGCCTAATTTGTATATTTCTCATGTTTTTCTAATATTTTTTCTTTACATCCAAATATTTCTGTCACACGAGTACGCTAATATGTTTCTAGATGGGTTTTTTTGCACTGATATGAAATCTGGTAATCTGTTTTCTTCTATCACGTCTGATTCCTGAATAAAAAGTGAATTTTTAGTTTTTTTGGTTCAAAAAGCCAGAAATCGCTTTTTATGCTACTCCGTGATGTACTTCAACTAATTAGGATAAATTCTACTATTTTTTTTTCAATTTTTTTCTTTCGATTATATAAATTGTCGTGTATGTCCCTAATAGGAATCTGACACTGTTCACCCTTTTGACAATGAGGTACAAATGTGGAAAAAAAAGTAAACACCCCCAATAACTCCTCAACAAATTATCGTAGAAGGAAGTTACTGGTACCGAACGATTGGAAATAAAGTCTACTTTTACATAATGTATATAAAATTTGTTTAGGGGGCCATCTACATATTAAAACGAACACAAACTTATTTTTTTTTCAATACCAATACCCAATTTTAACACGATATTTCAAATCTTCGTTTCAAACTATGCCTAGACACCAAATTTCAAGTCATTTCATTTGAATGATAAGTTTTTGAATTATAAACATTCAAAATTTAGTGCTTCTAATGTTAAATTACATTTTCATATTTTTATTAATATTTCCTGAAATTTTACACCTAATGTGCTACATTTTTTGTTTAGCAATAATACTAATATACCTAAACATAAATACGCTGAATTTGCAATTTTTATAATTTTATGATATAAATTATGAATTATGAAATTAATATTCGAAAAATTATGAATTGCGACGTAAATTTTTTTGATGGATTTAGATTTATTAAGTCCTGCTTTATGGAAATCCAAACTTTCACACTTTTCTGCCAAGTAGTTTTCAAATGATGCTTAAAAATGGCAAAATGATGGTTTAAGGGACCGTCTATGATAGAAGTTACTAGATATTTTGTTGTAAATTATGCTATCCTGCAATCTAGCAGTCTTCAATGTCCTCTTGAATGGCGCTTAAGATACCTTGATCAAGAAGGGGGCTCTCTCGGTCAACAATCGAGTACCGAACTTCAATTTGCATACAGCCCCTAAAATACGCTCGTTATAAAATAATTAATTTCTCGGAAACTTATCGTACGAATTGCATAAAAATTTGTTTTTTGGCTAATTGAAGGGTGTAGAATTCATTTATGGTGTCAGAATTGTGTACTGCTATTGAAAAAAAAAGTTATGGTTTGTTTAATATGTAGATGGCCCCTAAGCAAATTTTATGTGCATCATTTAAAAGTAAACTTTATTACCAATCGTGTGGTACCAGTAACTTTCTTCTACAATAATTTTTTGCAGAGTTAGTATGGGGTGTTTACTTTTTTTTTCTACGACTGTACAGTACGTACCCCTAAAAAACATCTTATACCAAATTTGTGCCAATACCGTACAAAAGTAGAAATTCATTTTACTCAACAACTAAGCATGATATAAGGAAACAGACTGCAGATTTGAAATCAGCATAAAAATCAGCATAGTCTAGAAAAACATTACATCAATTCTGTGGCAACACTTTTAAAGTCGATAGTAATGTAAACATTAGACCATTAAACAAATATCCAAATTAGGCTTATTAACTGACCGATAAATGTTAAGAATACGCAGATCATGACATTTATCTGAAGCGAATAGTCCAGTAGTCATTATGTAAAAAAAGGTGATTCAATTTGACATTTATTGTATCTAAAATTTGCATGAAACAGCACACAAAAGCTTAAATTTGCATAAACTTACATATGCAAATTCTCAAAAACTGGACCGCCTACAGAAAAACGAAAGCCTATTCGGATCAGCGCAAAAAACTTATCTGTAATCAACTAATTTCAGTTCTGTGACAGAAGCATTCTTGTCCAGTGTTATCTACTTTCTTCATCAGAAGTAGCAGAGAATAACTTATCCGGCAAAGGAAACCAGATTTCCCTGAATCAAAAAATCCCCACTCCAAAATCATTCATCCTGAATCTGGTTTCCCTTTGTAGTATAAACTACTGTTAACTAATAAACACCCAATGAAGAGAGCATATAATTAATTGTTCTCGAAATTATAGGTATGATTTTTTACTCATTTTGTGAAAAAAGACATTCTAGATTTTTAGCCACTTTTTTCTTAATTACGAAAATTTGAGAAAAAAGGTGATCAATTTATAGCATTTTATTTACTTAGAAAAATTTGTAAATTAACGATGAAAATTTTAAAATTTTACACAAATACTCAGCTTAAAATTCAGATTTTAACAGAACCAGTGAAAAGAAAAACATCTCAAATGGAGTTGCATACAGCCGTGACAACAATTTTTTTTCACCAAAAAAGTGAAAATAAACACCCTTTTCTCGCTCTGATGACGACGGAATCCATAGACACTTAATCGATTTGCTTAAAAATCAGTTATGAGTAGTGACCACGAATAGAAATTCCATTTCTAGCAGAAAATTATTCTTCCAGAACGTTCACTTTGCCATTTGGTTCCGCAATCTCCACGGACGATCAGAGAAAAATCCTCGCATCACGTCGTTGTTTACATGGATCGAACTCTCATATAACCCATTTCCGATTTTAGCTTACCGCAAGACGTAAACAAGGTCCCGAAACCTTTCTCGGGGGAGGCTCCTTGCTCATTGTCCTAAACTTTCTGAAAGGAAGTCGGACTTTGCTTCCAAAAAACTACAAAGGAATAGGAGGAGAAGAGGAAAAAAGCAGTATTCTCATCGATCCATGGAAAGAGCACCCCAAAAAGAGCATCGGCCTGAGAATTGCGGGGGTGAACAGGGGGCTCCAGACCTACAATGGGTCTCAAGCACCCCATGGATTTAAGCTTCTACCTGAGATCTGCATTACCAGGTAGGGATGGTGAGGATGGTTTTAAGCCAAAGATTTGGATTTGCGGACTTTTCTCTATTCAGCAATGGACTTAGGTGAAGGCTTTTTTTTTTTTTTTTCCCTGTGTCCATCTCTAGTTTGGTTCAGCCTTGGGGCATAAAAAGCGGCATAAGACTGAACGAATTCAACAACGGGAGGATTACGCCCGATTCAGTTAAAGGGAATTACGAAAAGAATTAGGATTCGGCTTCAGCCAAGGAAGAATAAATCAATAGGAATTTAAATTTCTCAAGTTTCAGGGAGCGTGGCCAGAACTGTTTAGCAGCTAACAATATTTTGTTCACAAAAAAGAGAGAAAAAAAATGTTTGTTATCTAGATGGAATGCGTCACTTGGAGAGCACAATAGCCCTTTTTTTATTCATAAACCATATTAGCCACGTGTTAAGTGACACTGTGTATTTTTTTTTTTTGGTCACTGGGAGGCGGTGCTGACATGAGATTAACTAAATGAAGAATGGGAAAAGTTTAGTACATGTAAACAGTTTTTTATTCCCATAAATAAGAATTCATTCAGGATGGATTTTAGAAATGAAATTCTTGTGTCAAAAACGATAATCATTATAAAATCAAGATCAATAAAACAAAATTTATTGTAAATCCTGCTATAAAAATGAATGATTTCAGAGACTTAAATTCGCCTACATACAATGTGTTAGAAGAAAGACGGTGAAAAAAAAAAAAAAATCATTCTCTAGTAGGATAGTAAAGCAACTGAGTTTAATACGGCGATTCTTATTTCAAACTAAAATTCTGAGTGTCGAGCTACAGTTGGTGAGTGGAGAGGGGGGGGGGGGGGGGGGAGAGAAAGAACGAAAAGAAAAGAAAAACACGTAGCCATTACTGCTACTTATACTCTATAGGTTTTGAAAAGAATATTTTCTCCAACTTTTGATCTTCAGTTTCAGATTTAAAAAATTCACAAAAAAAATTTTTTTTAAAGGAATATTGCCTGTGAAGGTAATTCGACAACTTTCCTATGCTCTCAATAAATCCATTAGTCGCTGTGCTTTGCTGCAATTAAGCAAAAATAACAACAACTACGAAAAAAACTTAATTTCATGAACAAAAATCAATTTCTATTTAAAATGAATGCAATGTAAATGAAAGAATTTCACAAAAATCGAACTAAACTTCCAAAATGCTGAAAAGTTTTCAAACTGTCAAATGTTTCTTTGAAAGGACCAGCTGAATTCTCGATAAAAGTGTTATGGCTCTTTGAAATTCACAATCTAGGCATTGGTAACATACTGAAACCGCCAAGTGCAGTGTTGTAGTCCTAAAATAAAACAGAGGGCATATGCTAAAATATACTATATGCCACAATTTTACTGGAGAAGCAGAGGGTATACGGAGTTACTCCAAAAATACAGATGGTATATGCTATATAAAACCATGTATTTTCTATAGAGCTGTGGTCAAGCGGCCATGTTAGCAACATTCTCCACATTTCCTCAGTTAATTTAGTATTGGTTGTTCTCAGAAATAATTTTGAAAAAGTGTTTTATTCGTTATAATCAAAATATGAAATTCAGCTGGTTTTAAACCATATGCATCTAAATTTAGTTTAAAATTTGGTTTCTTCTTAAATAACAATATTTTACCTTGTCTGAATACACGAAAGTAAAATATTATTATCCGTTATGGTACAAATATTGATACATGGCAGCGTATGGGATAAATTATTCTTGCAGGAAGCAGTTATCTAATATTCTAAATTAAAATGAGTATTATTTTGATTCTTTCGTATCTTGTAATGACGTTTTTCTTTATTTCCTTACCTTCCATCTTCGTTGTGAACATTTTGCTTCCAAAGCATTTACAATTGCATCACATTCATTCATATTATGCAGATGAAACTTCATATCATTGGGCTACAAAATAAACAAAAACGAAAAATCATGCGACAAACATAGATTTTGAAACACTTTCTAACACTTCTAGATAGTATGCTAAATTTAGCTTAGTTAAAAAACGCCAACAATATTGGAAAATTAACCTTCAATAATTTTGACCAATAGGTGATGAACTCGAATGATTATGTAAAGCCCCAATTATCTACAGATTTTGATGGACGCCTCTCATTAAACTACAATTTAAGAGGGGGGGGGGGGAAGCATAATACAACTGAAAACGTGCCTTCAGAAATTACCATCCTTAGAGGACATTGTATTCAGCTGTTTGCGCAGCCATGGCTGCGCAAACAGCTGAATTTATTTATATTCTATAGCATATTCTATAGCATATATTCTATAGCATATGAATTTATTTATATTCTACGAACATCTCTTAATATGCTAAATATAGTTCAGCTAAAAAAAAATAAGACTCAATTAAAAATTACCCTTAAGCAATTCACGCTTATAGACAGTAATTCTTACGAATTATTTTGTGTAATACTGTATATGACGTATAGAGTTTATATACACCTCTTAGTATGCAAAAATTGATTTTACTTATAAACGTATACCACGACTGAAAACACACTTCTATCGTTTATCATTCATAGACAGTACTGTAAGCGATATCTTTTGTGTGCTCCTGTAAATGAACGATGGCTGTTAAATACGTCATATTCTAAAATAAGCATCTTGTAGTGCACCTCTATAATGTATATAAATTTCATTACGTTTGAAATAGTGTAACATCAATAAAATACGCTATAAACTATTTTTCCTTTTAAACCATTATCTTGCTGAATTCTTTTGTGTGACCTTGCAAATGAATGATAAATATTTTTCACGCCATATTTTACAGAAAGTATGCTTTAGTGCATCTCCTAAATGCATATCAACTTCATTATGATTGAAATAGTGTTACATTCTTAAAATAAACCGCAAACGTTTTCACCCCTTAAGGTCCAAAGAGACAGCCTTTTTAAGTTCTGAACTCTTTTTTACGGTCAGGCGGTGCTTTTCATGTTTTATTAGTTTCGTAGGATCCGAATCAGTCAGAAATCATTCCGATGAATAAATCTCCTCCTCTTTCCATTGTTGAGACTCCTCTTTTCTTTTTTTGATGGCCACAGAACGACTGGAAAGAAAGGCCAGATGACATATGTATGGCTTTCGTAGGAGAGGTTTGAAAAAAAAAAAAGCTCTGACCCTCAGACCATAATGTAACGTGATACTGTTGAGTAACCCTGTAAAAGAACAAAAAAAAAAAAAAAAAAAAAAAAAAAGCTACGGACTCCATTTTTAATAGAAAATATGCCGTAGTAAATCTTAATAACATATACCAATTACATGCCAATCCAAGTATGTAAACCAGAGCTAAAACACGGAAAGACCTTAGAAATACGGCAGACATACAGCAGATGGCAGACGAACACACCGAAGTCATAAAGACTTTTCAACTTTGCTGATAAATGTTAAAAACATTTATATAAAATGTTGTTTGCATTTTTAAAGTATTTAATGACTTTTTATTTTAAAAAAATTAAAAATCTGATAAATTCATTTAGAAATTTTAAGTACGAACGTTTAATACATTAAATACACCTGAAAAGTATGGAATGAACAACAAGAATTCCATCAATTTTAAAAATGCAGTTCTGAAAGAAATTAGCTTAAAGTTTTCCCAACTGTTTACTTGATGTGGCGCGCTCTACTTCCATAATGTCCAAAAATACCTTTTCAGTTTCGGAAAATGAAATATGATTTTCGTTTATATAAAAGGTACTTTAAGTGAAAAAATTAATAAATAAAAAATAAAAATAAATGAAAATAAATCCGAAATTTTGAACCGGTTTGACAACGTATTACGTCTTAAACATCATGGTTGAATTTTCTTATTAGAAATATGTGCTGCATAAAAGCTCAATTTTTATTATTTAATAAAATTTACAAATTTTTTAAATAATGTCGCTGTATTTTAATCCCTTCTTATTATTTTGATCAAGTTTAAAGCTTTTTATAAATTTATACACTAGACTCCCTAAAATCCACAACCCCAAAATCCACAAACATCTAAAATCCGCACAATAATCACACATGTAAACAATGAAACTTTCAGTTGAGATGTAGGAGGAAAATTACAAAATGTTTTAGTTTTATATGATTCCATACGTATTTTAAGATGTAATTCTCGATAATATGACTGAACTCGTGGTTTTTAATGAAAGAAGTAAAAATTTATTTATGAAAAAAATCAAGATATTGCTGTTTTACCAAATATATTTATGTATTAATCAAACTTTTTAGTTATTAAGACTGGCTAAACCTAAAATAAAACTTTTTTACTTTATCATTTTGATGTGAATTAAGAGGTTACCTTTATGAGGAAAAATTATTCAATATTTCATGGAAAACGTACGAGTGTCTTATCTTTATTATGCATATATAATTAAACATTATTGATCATGTACTTGACTTTTACTATTAATAATTTAATTATTTTCAAAAACTCTTATTTTTAATCATTGTAGTTTATTACTTTACTTAATTATTTTAATATTTTACTATATTGCAAGCATAAGTTGCATTTGTTATAATTTTGGTTGAATTAGTACATTCAAATTACTGTTTAAAAAATGTAAACAAAGCAATGACGAGGAATCTACAAAATTCTAAAATCTACGCAACCTCTGGTATATAATTTTATAATATATAATATATAACGTTTAATATGTGCATAATATATAATTTTTAATTTTATTTATCAAAATAGTGCAAAAGTTTAAGGTAAATGAAAACCAATAACTTGAATAAAAGAATATAAATTATAATGTTAAAATCGAGAATTTCAAAGTTCGATCAAAAATAAATAATAATAATAATAAATAATAATAAAACATTAAACAAACATAAAGGAAATTATATATAAACGGTATTACATTATAAGTTAAAAAATAATTAGCTTCTTTCTGGAACATTGAAAATTGAAATACAATCACAAATGCTCTCAAAATCCGTGCAAGCTGGATGATGAAATGTGTAAGCGTTATTTGTTAACCGGGTGTGTGATATAATCGAGAGTCGGATAACCAAGAGTCTACACTTAAAATATACTTAAAACACTTATGTTTTATGTTAGTCTACACTTATTTTAAAGCAAATTGTGAATAAACGTGTTTTTAAAAAATAATTGCTTCAGTTTTAATAAGGCTTGTTCAAAATGCTGAAACATTTAAAATTTTCCCTGCCTAAATATAATATAAGAGAGAAAGCAGCATTTACAGGTAAGTTTGTAATTCCCATTTAGTTTAGCGTTAATCCTATTTTAATACAGTTGGTTTTTAAAACTATTTATGAACTCCTTGGATAAATTTGAAGAAAAAACTTGTGTAAGTATTAAAAAAGTAATGAACAGGCATAAAAATTTTTATGTTTACTTTTAGTTAAAGCTTTATTGTTTATTTTTGCTTGAAGTTTTATTACATGCTTTCTTTTAACTTAAAATTATGTTTGTGTGTGGCAGTCATATCCTGTGACTTATTTTTCACCCACTTCTTGTTGATATAGAGCTTTAAAATTTGGAATATATACGTATTCTAGAGGGTAATACATGAATTGGAAATTGATTTTTTTAAATTCTATCCCTAAGGGTGGAACGGGGGGCAAATTTACTTAATGGTTACGTTTGATTTCCTATAGAGAAATCAGCATCCGCTTCAACAATGAGTATTTGTTGAAAAGTAATAATGACAGGATTACCACAATAGTGCCAAATTTTTGTCAACTTGGTAATAAAAATAAGTTGTCATATATGAACTCAACTTGGCGATAGCTTGTTAATTTGGCGAAATTCCCATTTAAATCCATTAATTTTCCGCAATCGTGCTCGCCACAATTTAATTTAAACTCCGTGCATTTAAGGGTTTTTCCCAAACTTTTCTACTTTTTAGTGCATTTTAAAAAACATATATATTTTCTAAATTTTTGTGAATTTTAATGAAAGCATGTTTTTCAAAAAAAAAAAAAAAAAAAAATAATAATAAATAAAATAAAATAAATAAAAAAAATAAAAAAAAATTACATTTATATTTATTTATTATTGTTATTTATTTATTTATTTATTTATTTATTTATTTTTTTGCTCGAATCTTGAAATTCTGGATTTTAACATCATATTTTATATTCTTTTATTTAAGTCCGTGTTTTATTTACCTTAAACATATCTTTTTGCACTATTTCTGAACTCCTTGGTTGTATTTAAAAAGGAAACTTCTAATAATAATAAAAATATAAGAGCACACATTAAAAATTTATTTATTTTATCGTTTATTTTTGTTTTAAAGATTTAATATTTATTTTTGCTGGAAGTTTGCCATTTTCGATTCTCATACCTTATTCTAACATCATACCATATTATTTTATTAAAGTTATCGTGTTTCACTGACCTTCAACGAAAATAGTTTCCCTATTTCTGAACTACCTGGTTGTAATTTAAAGAGCAAACTTCTATAAACAATAAAAATGTATGAGTATCAATTAAAAGTTTTATTTATTTTAGCTAAAGTTTTACTATTTATTTTTGTTCGATCTTTCATTTACTTGAAATGTAAATTTTTACACTATTTCTGAATTGCTTGGATATTAAAAGAATAATCTTGTATAAGTAAAAATAAATAAATGGAGCACACATTAAAAAGTTTTATTTAATTATTTTTAGTCAAAGATTTATTATAGATTTTTGATTAAAGTATTATTCTTTATTTTATATATATATATATATATATATATATATATATATATATATATATATATATATATGTTGGTAACTTTCTTTTAACAATACTCACTAAACTACTTGATAATACAAAACAAAATGATAATTTATGTAGCATAAAAAATAGTTTTCAACTTGTAAATAATATAAAAAAAATTTATAACATAAAATTTATAAAAACCTATGACTTTAATGATTTATTCAATAACACTGATATCACATATATGTTTAAAATTATCAATTTATTATTCAAATAATACAGGAATTCTCTAAATTTAACGACCAATATTTCTTTATCTTACTTTAAAACATTAACTGGATTTATTCTTTATCATAATTATATTATTTTTAATGACACTATATAGCAACAAAGATGTGGGTTACCACAGGGGGGAATTGTATCTTCAATTTTTGCCGAGCTCTATCTTTATTTTTATGAACGTAAATCATCTATTGTTGATTGCAAATTATACCGTTATATAGATGACATAATTGTTTTTTATTATAATAGTCAATCAAATTATTTATTACCTATAAAATATCATAAAAATTTAAAATATAGTAATAATGATGTGATAAATAATGAAATAAATTTCTTAGATCTTAAATTAATTCTTTGTGATACTCATAAAATACTTTTTGACATATATGATAAACGAATAACGATTTCCCATTTAATGTTAATTTATTCACGAATTATAACTCATGTCTTCATAAATCTGTTTATGTCAACATTTTACTTAACTTTGCTCACAGAATTAATAATCTTTGTTCTAATAAATTTAAATTAATAAATTTTAAAAATGTTGAACAACAAGCAATAAAAAATTCCTTTCAATCATTTCTTGTTAAATCCGTCTTACATACATAATTCAACATTAAATATAGATCTATGCTATTTTACAATTTTTCTTTTTTGGATACAATTAGCATTTAATTTTGTGCGCGTCTGCGCAAATACTAAATGCTATGACACTTTTTTTTCTCTTATTACATTCTTCCTGTTTTTGAGTTTAAGTGCTATAATATGACTCTTACCTACTAGTAATTTAGTGGGGACAAGTTTCCATTGATTATTATGTGCTTGCTGCAATAAAAGTTTTTTTAGACTTTCTATCTTACTGTATTTATTTATTTGTTTATTTTTTACTATATAATAATGGATTTATGTATTATATATAAGGATATTATTTTTTTTATTAATTGATTACAGATGGTAGCACTTAAAAATTATTTTTAAGTAACTTAGCTTGTCAAATAAATAAATTAGCTTTAAATAAATATCACATATTGTCAATACTAATATATATATATAAATATTGTTTTAATATTATTATCTATTTTACTTTGAGGGCAGTAATTCAATTGCCTTTTTTTTATTTATACTTATATATTTATAAATACTACATAATGTAATACATATACATATTTTTAATAATTAAAATGGCAAAAAGATGGCAGCACTAAAATATTTTATGCTACTTAGATCTACAAATATTATTATTATCTAAACAATTTAATATTAGTTTATTAATTAATTTGTATACATAGTTATTCATCATTTCGAATATTTTTTTCATTTATAATATTTTACTATTTATTTATTTATTTATTTTTTTGGTTTAAATTTAGAAATATATGTTTTAACGAGATTAACAATAAACAGTTAACTGATATATACAGGGTTGTTATTATTAAAGTTCGCCTATTCAGAAGGCTCTAGAGCCGGTTCTATGGCCCCAAACGAAACAAAATTTCACTAGTACGTAATTGAAGAGATGCGCTCTGCAAAAATCGAAAAAAAAAATTAGTTAAACTTTTTGTCAATAGGTGGCGCTGGGGCAATATTTAAGGCGATGTTTGCAGATTCATTATATCAATTTCAGTCAATCCAGACAAAGCAAAAAAATTTAAAAGTTTCAACGAAATTCAACTACGAATTGTTATAATTAAAGTTCACCTAATCAGACATCTCTAGAGCCTGACTTATGACTCCAAACAATACAGAAAAATGAATATAATTTCATGTGATGTAAGCTGCATCAACAAAAATAAAACATGTCGCTCGGCAACGAGACAATAACGAAAAATAACATTACACATGCTCAATGAATCCTCCACCATTTTCAATAACGCATTCCATTCTCAGAATTGTGCTTTATACAGCATTGCGTAAACTGTTCTGTGAGATTGAGCGAATATGAAGTCTAATACTCTCTTTCAGATCAGAGATTGTCTGACATCTGTCTTTAGATACAGAATCTTTCAAAAATCTCCACAACCAAAAATCGCATGGTGTTAGATCAGGCGATCGTGGTGGCCAGACTGTTTGAAAATAACGACTTATGATGCGGTCTTCTGTAAAATGGTTTGTTAAGAAAGTCCGAACTGTTCTAGTAATGTGCGGTGACTGCACCGTCTTGCATAAACACGATATTTTGAAGCCATCCTCGCTGTTGCAGCTCGGGAATCAGAAAATTTGACAACATTTTGACATACCTTCTCCCATTTACGGAACATGTAATGGGTCCTGTGGATGTTAGTTCCTCAAAAAATAATATATCATAACATAAACGTAATATATCATAAACGTAGCTATGAAACCACACCACATCGTCACTTTAGCTGCATGCAATGGAACTTCTTGGACAACATTAGGATTCTCTTTCGCCCAAATTCGACAGTTGTGTGTGTTCTTTTGTCCGTTTAAATAAAAATGCGCTTCATCAGTCCATAGAATATTCCAGGGCCAAGAATTGTCCACATTCATTCGTGCAAGAAACTGTAGTGAAAATGATAGCCGACTTTCGGTATCACCCTATATTAGTTGTTGCACCCTCTGAATCTTGTATGGATAGTAGCGCAAAATTTGACGCATCACTTTTTTCACAGTGGAAATCGGCATATTGACTTCATTCACAATAGCTGGCACACTTGCATTACCAAATGATGACTGGCTTGGTAAATCCACGGCAGCAATAGCAATACCTTCAATGCTAGAAATGTCTACTTTTTTTCGTCCTCTGCCAGGAAGAATGTCGACTTTTCCTGTTTCCTCGAACTTTTTAATCATTTTGTGAACTCCACGATCCGACATTATTGGTCCATGTCTAACATCTTTTAGTTTCCGGAATTCTCGAAGATCTGCAGCTGTGTTGCTGTTATTTTGATAAAATAACTTTACAAGAAGAGCCTTTTCTTTCAAAGTTACCATTCTCCACAAAGCGTAGATTCGGATGCTTTTCAGAAACAATCAACTGTTCCAGTGTCAAAGAAATCACAGACACACTTTATCAGCAAGTTTTAAATCGTCAGGTGGTTAGAAGAGTATTTCAAGTTTTCGAAGTTGCAACGTCACTTTGACGTCGTTCGTCGAAAATTTGAATAAAATTTGAATTTTCAAGCGTTGGGTGAAATTTTGCGATTTTGTGTGTTTCATGTGGATTGACCGAAATTGATATAACGAATCTGAAAAAGTTTACTTTTACCAACTGTGAAATAAAATTTCCTGTATTTTGTTTTTTACAAAATAAAGGAATCTGCAAATATCGGCTTAAATATTGGCGCAGCGCCACCTATTGACAAAAAAATTAACTATTTTTTTTTTCGATTTTCGCAGAGCGCATCTCTTTAACTATGTACTAGTGAAATTTTGTTCCGTTTGGAGCCTTAGAACCGGCTCTAGAGCCTTCTGAATAGGCGAACTTTAATTATAACAACCATGTATTTTCCATATTCTAACGGTGTTGATCACCCTAAACCGCATATATATCTTTGCTGCACGTGTAATTTTTTTCTTTTTTAGGCTCTTTCAGTTATTGTCTAGGGTGTAAATTTAATTTATTTTTACAAGTATTTTCAAATAATTTTCCTAGTTCTTTCAATCTATGTGGTTCTTATTTTTTATTGTTTTTATACTTCTTGGTTTACAGTCGATAGGGTACATAAAAGAATTAATTTTTCAGCCTATAGCTTTATTCTTTTACAGAAATCGACTGTGTATATTTGCTTATATTTGTATTTCATGTACCCCTGATGAAGGGAAATACACTATAAGCTTCCTTCTACATCCATCCAATTGATCTTTTTTTGTTTTCTCATACGTTCAACATTATTTAGCTGGATTTTTGTATCATTTGTCCATAACTGGTTATTGCATCAAATTTGGCAAATTTTCATGTGTTTAAATGGTTTAATTGTACAAAAAGTTTATATATATATATATATATATTTGAGTATCAAGACATGAAATAAACATTATAAATATTAAATTTGGATCAACAATTATTAAATTAAATTAACTAATTATATACATATATATATATAGTGAAATATTTAAAAGACCTGTTAAAGTGTTTTCATGTATAAATAATACTATTGATTATTCTCCAATTTATATTACTCTAAATCATAATTTAAATCGTAAAACAACACGAATAAAGCGAGGAAAGTGCTCTTTAGCAGTTTGTAGTTTCCAAAAAATATATCACTAAACAAATAAATAATCTTCAAAGTAACTATTTAAAGAATTATAACTGGTTATTAATTCGAAAATACAAATTATCTATTAAAAAGATACAGATTGTACAACATTTAAATGTATTTCCCAGTAAATCTTTCACTAAACATTTCTCTGATATTGTTTTAAAATCTCATTATGACTAGAGTTAATCTTTTCAACATTAATTAAAAAAAACCCCATAAAAATCAAAACACGAATACTCAAATGATAATAACTTTTTCAAATCAAATATTTAAAAAAATAATATTAATTCTATAATTAATGATAAAAACTGTTATTTTCCTTATTAATAATCTTCAAATATCAAAACCTTTAAATATCCGAATACAATAGGTAGAAAGTTTTTTAACTGTAATACATTTTCAAAAAATACATCTGTAGCAAGTACTTTTCTGTGTAAATGCAATGACCCCGCTCTAAAAAAATACATAAATAATGATCATGGACATATAATTACTGGAAATCTTAATATTGTTAATGACTTTAAATTGAAAAAACTAATGGATTATGGTACTAAATATAGACTTCCATCTAAATTTAACGTAAAATCTATTATAAAACAGTTTACATATGATATAGATATTTTTATTTATAAAATTTCAATCTCATACAATAAACCTATTGAATATTTTAATCAATGGAAATACTAGCTATTGAAAAACTAACTGAGGCTTTAAAATATAATATTTCCGATTTGGTTAATATTAACACAAAGCATTTTTTCCAGCAAATTACTAAATTACAAAAAAAAAAAAAAATACGTTATTACATATGTAGACATATCCCCTAATAATTATGCAATCATATGTAAATCTTATTATCCCAACTTCTTACATCCTGTGTTTCTTCCAGTAAATCTTTTCAAAAAAAAAAAAAATAATAATAATAATGAAAATGTAACAGCAAACATTCGTAAAATTCAAAGTTATTATAAGCTATTAAATATTTTCTCTACTAACTTTAATTATCCTTATTTAGTTATTATATCCAAATTTCATAAGAAACCAATTAAATTTAAGACTGTAACTACTAGATGCAATACAAATAATAATATAGCCATTAAAGTTCTATTAAAAATTCTCTATCAAATATATATACCGACAACAACCACTGATAATACATTGTATAAAAAGTAGCTATCAACTGGTCAATATTATGAAAAATCTTAAATGTGTAAATAATATAACGACATATGATTTCAAAGATCTATTTAATAATATAGATTTATTAGATCTATATAATATTATAAATGCATTATTAAAAAAGTATCATCGTATATATACATATATACATATGTAATAATATGGATTTATTAGATCTACATAATATTATAAATGCATTATTTAAAAAGTATCATCATAAACTGGATTAAAATACATCTGTAGCAAGTACTTTTCCGTGTAAATGCAATGACCCCGCTCTAAAAAAATGCATAAATAATGATCATGGACATATAATCACTGGAAATTTTCATATTGTTAATGATTTTAAATTGAAAACACTAATGGATTATGATACTAAATATAGACTTCCATCTAAATTTAACGTAAAATCTATTATAAAACAGTTTACATATGATATAGATATTTTTATTTATAAAATTTCAATCTCATACAATAAACCTATTGAATATTTTAATCAATGGAAAATACTAGCTATTGAAAAATTAACTAAGGCTTTAAAATATAATATTTCGGATTCAGTTAATATTAACACAAAGCATTTTTTCCAGCAAATTACTAAATTACAAAAAAAAAAAAAAAAAAAAAAAAAAAAATGTTATTACTTATGTAGACATATCCCCTAATAATTATGCAATCATATGTAAATCTTGTTATCACCAACTTCTTACATCCTGTATTTCTTCCAGTAAATCTTTTCAAAAAAATAATGAAAATGTAACAGTAAACATTCGTAAAATTCAAAGTTATTATAAGCTATTAAACATTTTCTCTACTAACTTTAATTATCCTTATGTAGTTGTCATACCCAAATTTCATAAGAAACCAATTAAATTTAGGACTGTAACTACTAGATGCAATACAAATAATAATATAGCCAATAAACTTCTATTAAAAATTCTCTATCAAATATATATACTGACAGCAACCACTGATAATACATTGTATAATAAACAATTAAATTTAAAAAATAAAAAAAAAAAAACGACTGCGTAAAAAGTGAACTAAATAATTATTTCTCATCAATGTGAAACTATTTTTTTTTTCAATTCTTACTATTAGCTCACACTCTCGCTATGTATATCTTGCTCAAATTTTCAATCGTTAATAAAATATTTATTATTCATCCAATTAAGCTCAAATAAATTTTTTTAAACTTGTAGTGGAGGACACTTGATGTTAATCCAGTTTTTTTTCAAAGATTAATTCATTAATTTAATTTAATTAATTAATTTTCAATAATCGAAAGAGCCTTCTTCTTGATCAAGGTTTTTTAAGACCGAGAGAGCCAGCCCTCTTCTTGATCAAGGCATTTTAAGCGCCACTCAAGAGGAAAGAAGAATGGGAGAAAAAAAATTCTCTTATTGACCTAAGTAGGAATTGACTTAAAATATTTTTTTTTATATTACCTGTTTATATTAGTTACCTATTTTTTTTTATTTACTTATATTGATGACTTCTAAGTTGTATTTAATTGTTAGTTCCTATCTATAAACACTGTTTTGATGAGGTCTATAGATGTCTATGATGGTTAGAGTTGCCGTAAAGCTAGAGATCCTACATACACAATTTCCAGGTTGTATAATATTTTAACGGAGCATCTGACTGTAAAATAGTCAATGAAACATCGTCTTCATTTTGAAAGACCTATCCAATGATATGCCACTCAATGGGGTGCGTAAATTGTTTTTGTCTCTATCGCCATTTTGTATTTTACGACCGCCATTTTGAATTTATAAAAACAAAACCTAACCTATAACCATCGGGCCGTTAAGACGAATTGATAGAGACCTCATTCATTAAAATCCATCCAGCCGTTGGGATGTTTTGAGGGTATAAAGAAATGCACATACACAGATACGCGTTAAACACATAACCCTTCTTTTCAGTCGGGTAAAATATAGCTATCAACTGGTCAATATTATGAAAAATTTTAAATGTGTAAATAATATAACGACATATGATTTCAAAGATCTTTTTAATAATATAGATTTATTAGATCTACATAATATTATAAATGCATTATTAAAAAAGTCCTTCAGGTAAGTGCCGGGAGGAAGAGGTAGCTTTCATATTCCTTATTTTAAAAAAGCCAACTTCTATTATTCAAACACACGAAGCTAAATTTAGTGGAAACCGAATATAGGAGATTCAATACTAATTTTTATCAATATAATGAATGAGAATTTCGCGAAATTAGTCAGCTTTATCCAAGCTGCTTTTATTTAAAGTAACTTATATTTGGTTGCCAAATTCGGCGAGTTCTTCAAGTGCCTGCCATTTTAAGAGAACATGGTGGATGAGGCTAACCAGTGAACTTGGTCGAGACCTCAGTAATTGCTGTGCACATGCTCACTCACATCGGAATAAGTTGATATATACGAGTGCTGTCGCAGGCAAAAAATCAAATTTTTCAAAATGTCACCCACATTAGAAATTGAAACTGCTATATCTGACCCATTTTCTAAGATAAAGACAAACAAAAAATGCTCCTGAATCCTTATATCAAGGTCAAATACTTAAGAAAGAAACCTTTTTCAATTTCTAATTTTTTTGCACCTCACTTTAAATATAATTTTTTTTTTTAATTTAATGGCCGCCATTTTGAAACAAGATGGCTGATGAAGCTGGCCAGCGAACTTGTCCGAGATATTGATGTATACTATCCACATGCCTTCTTACATCGAAATAGGCAAATACGTGTGTTATCGAGAAACAAATACAAGATCGTTTCAAAATGTTAGCCATGCTAGAAATTCAAAGTGCTATAATTCAACCATTTTTTAAGATATAAACAAAAGAACAAATTTTCAGAAACAAAAACTGCTCCGGAATCTTTGTATCAAAGCCAAGCACATAAAAAAAAAATCTTTTTCATTTTCCAATTTTTTAATACCTCATTTTAAATTTAATTTTTTTTTAAAATGGCAACCCTTTTGAAACAAGATGGCGAATCAAGCTGGCCAACGAACTCGGTCGAGACATTGGTATGTACTATGTACAGACCAAGTTACATCCAAATCTGTTCATAAATACGCCTGTTATCGCGTGACAAAAATCAGGTCGTTTTAAAATGTCAGCCACAATAGAAATTCAAAAGGCTATAACTCAGCAATTTTTTTAGATATAGACAAAACAAAAACTGTTCCGGAATCTTTGTATTAAGGTCAAACACATACAAAAAAATCTTTTTCATTTTCCAATTTTTTGGTATCTCATTTTAAATTTTAAATTTTTAAATTTTTTTTTAAATGGCCGCCATTTCGAAACATGATGGCGGATGAAGCTGGCCATCGAACTCGGTCGAGATATTTGTATGTACTATGTACACACTAAGATGCATCCAAATCGGTACATAAATACGCCTGTTATCACGTGACAAAAATCAGGTCGTTTTAAAATGTCATCACGCTAGAAATTCAAAATGCTATAACTTAGCCATTTTTTAAGATATAGACGAAACAAAAACTGCTCCCGAATCTTTTTATCAAGGTCAAACACATAAGAAAAAAATATTTTTTCAATTTTCAATTTTTTGGTACCACATTTCAAATTTAAATTTTTCTTAAAAATTTAAATCGCCGCCATATTTAAACAAGATGGCGGATGAAGCTGGCCAACGAACTCGGTCGAGACATTGGTATGTACTATGTACACACCAAGGTGCATCCAAATCGGTTCATAAATACGCCTGTTATTACGTGACAAAAATCAGGACGTTTCAAAATGTCAGCCACGCTAGAAATTCAAAATGCTATAACTCAGCCATTTTTTAAGATATAGACGAAACAAAAACTGCTCCGAAATCTTTGTATAAAGGTCAAATACATAAGAAAAAAAATATTTTTCCATTTTCAATTTTCTGGTACAACATTTCAAATTTAAAATCCTTTTAAAAATTTTAAATGGCCGCCATTTTGAAACAAAATGGCAGATGAAGCTGGCCAACGAACTCGGTCGACCCATTGATATGTACTATGTACATACCGAATTACATCCAAATCGGTTCATAAATACGAGAGTTACAGTGTGACATAGGTCAGATATATATATATATATATATACGGAGGGTGGTTTCGGGGTATGGGGGTCATGATCGATGAAAATATACCAAAATTTTTTGAAATCGCTTTCCTCCGAACGGCTGCAATAGGTTGCTTTTTGTAATGAAAGCTACCTAAAAGTATCATCATATATATACATATATACATATGTAATAATATGGATTTACTAGATCTACATAATATTATAAATGCCTTTTTTAAAAAGTATCATCATAAACTGGATTTACCATTTAATACAGATATAGCTTATTTTAAATCTTTAACAAATTTCATTATCTATAATAATTATATTTTGCAAGATAACACATTATATTTACAGAACGTCGGTATAACACAATGTGGATGAACATCCAGTTTATTATCAGACTTATACTTATATCACTATGAACGTACTTTTACTAATGATAATCTACATTTACATCGTTATATTGATGACATAATTTTAATTGCCATTGATCAAACTAATATTTCTCAATTTCCAGTAAATTATCCTACTAATTTAGAATTAACGGTAAATCTCCTATCTAACAATACAATTAACTTTTTCGATCTTAAAATTACAATAAAAGAAAAGAAAACAATAACTGATCTATATGACAAACGTAAAGAATTTAAATTCAAAGTTAATACATGTATTATTTTTAAATCTTGTCTTCATAAATCTGTATATCGTAATATAATTCTTAATCATTTATATAGAATAAAGTGTTTATGTTCTTCCCATCTAATTAACAATAATATTTAAAAAACTAATTTATGATGCATTAAATCATGGTTTTCCAAAAAAATTCATACATTCTTTAATATATAATTAGTACTTAAATAATCTTAAAAAACAAATTAACACATGCGTAAAAAATTACAAATATATATATATATAAAGAAAAGAATTATAAAAAATTAAAAATTTTAAAATAATTTAAAAAATTACTATAGGAGGGTTGGGTGGGTAAATGTTAGAGTACGGAGGAGGGTGTCGTTGTCTGGATAATACTCAATGGTTAATTTAAAAAAAAATGGGGCATTGATTTATAACTACGTTGCTAATACACATTTTATAATGTATGTTGATTCAATACTTTTATCTGTGTAATGGTGTAGTTATATTTATATATTTATCAATTCATATTATTCATATTCATTAATATTTAATAAAGTTAACGATTAACTTGTATTTAAATTTTAGCCTAATCAAGACAATATCATATTAATTTCTAATAGTATACTATCTTAAATGAGAATAAAATGCATAATAAGTGTATTTGTTATACCTAATTCTATGACAGTATGGATTTTAATTTGGTAATTTGTTTTTATTATTTCCCCCCTATCCTTTTTAATCTTGTTTTATTTTGCACTTAATTGGTGTTCAATGGTTTATTTCTCGGCTTTATGTGTGTCGTAGTCCCAAATTCATATTCTTTAGCTAATTTACGGCTAATATAAAGATGAAACCACACATTTTATTTGTGAAACTTAAGGCATTTGGGACCCGATGATTCTGTCTAAATTCTACAAATTTCCATCATTCCGTTTCTGTTATTCAATTTCTGCTGTTTTTTACTATGTTTTTGGAATCTATGTTAAGTGTCTTGGGGCGAACTGTATTTGTTAATCTCATTTTATTCATAATTTCACAGTTTTTCTTGGTGGTCGGTAATGTTTATTTAATGATTATATATACATATATATGTGTGTGTGTGTGTGTGCATGTGTTGTAAAATAATCGATTTATCACGTTACATTTATTTTAAATGTAAATTTTTACAGCATTTCTGAACTTTTTTGTTACAGTTAAAGAGTAAACTTGCATAAATTATAAAAAATAATGAACACACATTAAAAATTGTAGCTATTTATTTTTAGTTGAAATTTTATTATAATTATTACCGTTGTTGTTATTGTTGCTTAAAGCTTTATCAATTATTTTTGTTCAAACTTTTGATTCAGATCTCATGTTTTTTTAGCCCCGGTACGGTATGCTATTTCTTTCTCCCAGCTTATTTTGTGTCCAAAAATAACGTTAGCTTACAGACGCTAGCAATAAACAAAGTAGATGTATCATTGTACAATTAAATGCTCTATAGCATTTTTTAAAATTTCTAAACATCGCACATTTCCAGTTTTTATACCATCGTATTGGGGAAAAAAGTACTTTTTAATGCAATTTGTTTGAAAACTGCTTCTCTATTTGTTTTTGAAATATTAATTTTTTTGTAGTTTTTAGGGACATTTGTTTCATTTTGGCAACTCAACTACGCCATTTCTGTAGAAAGTAAAGAAAAAATTGCTGAAAAATAGCAATTATATCTTTTTCTTGCCATTTTCTCATAAAATGGAAAAAAAAAATTAATTAAAATACTTGCTACTTTGAGAAAAATATAAATGAAGGATTTATGATAAAACAGGGAGCTATTATAAACTATATTTAATTTTAAGTTTCTATATTAATGCAAATGACGTCATTTTACATAACATAAAAGCGTGTGCTTTAAGTCTTAAAACTGAAATATGTTTTGCAGTAGAGTCCCGATTATCAGAGTCACGCTTAACCGAGTTATTTTCTTCTGATGGACTGGATGGCTTCCATTATTATGAAACAGTCGTTATAAATGAAGCGTTAGGTGAAGATGAAAGAGCTGCCGTAAAAACTTAGAACTCTGATTTTCTGGTCAGAATGGAAAAAAAAAATAGCCATAATTTTTTTTAACGCTTCATTTATAATGGCTGTTTCATAATAATAGAAGCCACCAGTCCACCAGAAGAAAATGAAACAATGGAAATGCCGGGGCGACACTAAATTCTGAAAAAGCAGAATTCCTGTTCTCTAGTTTTAGGGTTTCGTTCATCTGACGAAACCCTATTCGTCTCGCTCCTCTGTCTGTCTGTCCGTCACACAGCCCGTTCTCAGAAACTATACACGTTGGAGATTTGAAATTTTGCATACTTATAGCTGAACACCACACATCATACGACAAATCATAAAATTTTTAAAAAAATTGGTAATTAACCTAATTACGGGCTAATTAAATTCTAAAATTAACCAATCAACCTTTTGAACGGAGCTTCAAACGCACTTTCGCCAGATCCTCCGGAGTATCTCCTAAGGATTGCCAGTAAATTCGGCGGATGCTCCGTAAAATCAGCCGATGCAGGGTTACCACGGAGGAAATTAAGCCGAAAAATGAAGTGGACCTTTTAAAGCGAAATAGCATATCAGAAAATATTGGTCCGAGAAATTTGTAAATGGAATAGACAGGCGCAGAAAAAAATCTACTTTCATTTGGTATAAAGTTCACATTTCTGCGATGTGTATAAGTTAAAATATCCACTAAAAATCGATCGATAAAAATTTAATTTCTTTAATTGGAAAGACAAGGAAAAAAGATTTCAATTCGGCGGGAAAGCAGGTAGACATGGCGACGCTGCGGTTTTTCATAATAGCATGTTTTAATACGAAATTTTAACTTTTTAAATATTAAATTTTTTGATTAAATTTTTTGGTATCCCGATGTCAAGTTTCTCGCTGATTTCATTGATACTTATTTCTAAGTCCTATCTTAATTACAAGCTGAAATATTAATTATTATTTAATTAATCGGTTTAACTCTCAGAAGAATTAATGTCTGTAAACGAGTCGGTAACTCCCACATGTATATTTTAAACAATTCTTTCTAAGTGAGCCCCTAATTATGTTGGAGACATGAAATTTTGGGTACTTATAGCTGAACACCTCACATCATACGACAAATCATAAAATTTTGAAAAAGTCATACATTTAACCCTTTGGGCTCCCACATGTGTATTTTAAACAATTCTTTCTAAGTGAGCCCCTAATTATGTTGGAGACATGAAATTTTGGGTACTTATAGCTGAACACTTCACATCATACGACAAATCATAAAATTTTGAAAAAGTCGTACATTTAACCCTTTGGGCTCCCACATGTGTACTTTAAACAATTCTTTCTAAGTGAGCTCCTAATTATGTTGGAGGCGTAAAATTTTGCATACTTATAGCTGGACACCTCACATCAAACAGCAAGTGATAAAATTTTGAAAAAGTCGTACATTTAACCCTTTGGGGTCCCGCATGTGTATTTTAAACAATTCTTTCTAAGCAAGCTCTAATTAGTTTGCAGCCGTGAAATTCTGCATACTTATAGCTGAACACCACACATCATACGACAAATGATAAAATTTTGAAAAAGTCGTACATTTAACCCTTTGGGCTCCTGCATGTGTACTTTAAACAATTATTTCTAAGTGAGCCTCTAATTAAGTTGGAAGCGTGAAATTTTGCATTCTTATAGCTGAACACCTCACATCAAACGACAAATCATAAAATTTGAAAAAATCATACATTTAACCCTTTGGGCTCCCACATGTGTATTTTAAACAATTCTTTCTAAGTGAGCCCCTAATTATGTTGGAGACATGAAATTTTCGGTACTTATAGCTGAACACCTCATACATCATACGACAAATCATAAAATTTTGAAAAAGTCATACATTTAACCCTTTGGGCTCCCACATGTGTACTTTAAACAATTCTTTCTAAGTGAGCTCCTAATTATGTTGGGGGCGTAAAATTTTGCATACTTATAGCTGGACACCTCACATCAAACAGCAAGTGATAAAATTTTGAAAAAGTCGTACATTTAACCCTTTGGGGTCCCGCATGTGTATTTTAAATAATTATTTCTAAGTGAGCTCCTAATTAGTTTGGAGCCGTGAAATTCTGCATACTTATAGCTGAACACCACACATCATACGACAAATCATAAAATTTTGAAAAAATCGTACATTTAACCCTTTGGGCTCCTGGATGTGTATTTTAAACAATTATTTCTAAGTGAGCCCATTAAGTTGGAAGCGTGAAATTTTGCATTCTTATAGCTGAACACCTCACATCAAACGACAAATCATAAAATTTTGAAAATGTCGTACGTTTGACTCTTTGGGCTCCCACATGTGTATTTTAAACAATTCTTTCTAAGTGAGCCCCTATTTAGGTTGGAGGCGTGAAATTTTGCATACTTATAGCTCAACATCCCAGATTACAGGTCAAATAATAAATTTTGAAAAAGTTTTATGTTTAACCCTTTCAACTCCAGCTCGTGTATTTTAAGGAATTCTTTCTAACTGAGCCCCTAATTAAATTAGAGATTTTAAATTTTGCATACTTATAGCAAAACACCTGAGGCCAAGCGACAAATCATGAAATCTTGAAAAAGTCTTATGTTTAACCCTTTGAGCTACCACATATGTATTTGAAGCAATTCTTTCTAAGAGAGCCCCTAATTAAGTTGGAGACATGAAATTTTGCATACGTATAGCTGAATACCTCAGACCACACCACAAATCATAAAAATTTCAAAAAGTCATATATTATTTACTCCCCCGGGCTCTAACTTGTGTATTTTAAGCAATTTTTCTAACCTCCGCCCTTTTAACCAGGGGAGAAATTTTCCAACTTTTGCCGACACCCCTTTGACCCTTCTTTCATATTATGCACCATAGCCTTACATATTTTAGTTCCATTTTTTACCGCCAGGTGCACCTACTAATCTCGGGTGCTATGGGCCCAATCCTCTCGACTAATATAGCTATGAATAGTATGTAAAACGGGTTTTCGTTCGGATAGATGTTTGTTTAGAATCGAGTGCGCCCCTCGTTGCGAAATGTGGAACTAACAGATTTTTCAAAAAGATAAAGTGTTTTGAAAGGAATATTAAACGAAACCCTCTGTGCGATCTGTGATCACACTTAGCCACTTGTTTTTTTTTATTCTTTTATTCAAATTATCATTTTCCATTTACCTTGAATGGAAAATTCCCATTGCTCCATCTTAAAAAAAAAAAAAAAAAAAAAAAAAATTAAATATGAAGTAAAATGCGTTAAAATAATCTGCAATTAAGGACTTTATAATTTTCGTTTGACCAATCCCTGTCTTCTACAAGTACATATACAAGATAGCATTAATTAAAGTAGAGGTATTTAGATTTAGAAAAGCCGGTAGATCAGGTGGTAGCACGTTGCGATGGTACTCTACGGGCCCCAGGTTCGCCTGCGGATTTGGACAAAGTTCGCTTAACCTTTTATCCGTTTGAGATCAAGCATGGCTTAGTAACTAAACACTTAACCATCTGACTGGGATATAGGCTTATGTATAGCACCTTAGTAAGCGGTGTGGCCAAGTAAGCGGAGTTGAGTACCGCTGGTCACGATCCATAAAGGATTTTAGCGCTGGGGATTTTTTTTTTTTTTTTGCTTACATTTAGAAGTAAAAAATTTAATGGTTCAAATGTAGCAATTTTTGGTGAAAATTCTATTTAGAGCAATAGAATTAACAAGAAAAATAAAATTGTTAAAATGTTTGTGACCAGGACAAAATTTACCGAAATAGGTAGTAAAGATTCCGTAAAATGCTAGATGAAATCGTGAAACAGTTTTTATGCCAGTAAAACAGACATAAAATCTTAATAGTATTACCATTTCTTTTTTTTTTTAACACGTTCCAAGATAGTTGAAAAGTGCTTAAGACTCGGTTTGTCTGTCCGTCTGTCTGAGTTCTAACTCTGACAAATATATTCTCATAAATAGATAATTTTTTGTATGTTATTGGTGTTTGCTATAGTACGATCGCTATTGAAAATGAAATGTGTAGCATTTATAATTTATTTATAAGTGAAGGGCAAAAGTATTCCGTGACATTACGGTCAATGGGAAAAAAATCGTTTCAAGTTCATTTTACTGACGTTAAACCATTTCAAATATAATGAAATTGATATGCATTTATGAAATGCACTAGAGCATGCATTGTGTAGAACATGGGATGCAAAGTATTTATTATTAATTTACAGGGCTACACAAAAAAAATTCCGATATATAAAGGTTCACGGGGAAAACAGTTAGCAGCTTATTTTAGTCCCGTTACAGTATTTCAAATATAAGAAATTGATGTACATTACTGAAGATTACTGCACGATACTGTTGATTAACAAGATGTGCATAACATTTATCGTTCATTTACAGGAACACACAAAAGATTCGGATGCAGTACTGCATCCGAAGTACTGTCTATTTAGCGACAATTGTTGGAAAAGCGATTTCATTTATAGTATGCGTGTTTAAGTTTAACTATTCTTACTACGCGTGTAATGGTAATAGATCATATACAGGACTACACAAAAGAATTTGTAAACATTATGAAGTATCAGAGTGAATGGCTTAAAGACGGCTTTTAAATGAATTGTGCATTTTCAAGTTTAACTATATTTAGTATACTAAGAAATTTTAAAAAGATATAAAATCCTTATACGGGGCCGGGCAAAGAACTGGATATATGACCTCGTAGGGTCATGATAATGTCTGGAAGTGTAATTTCACTTGTTTTAACCACGTTTTAGTCTGAAATAAATTCTACCTTAATACGTGCCGAAAATCAAAATATGTTTCTAATATAGAGGGCTATACAAAATAATTCAAGTATGTTTCCATATTGTAGTAGAAATTGCTGAAGGGGAATTTTCAACCTATTTCTTCAAACGTTTTTTTAGTAAACTAAGTTTTACAATACTATGTAGAATATATACAAATCTGTAGATTAAATACAGGGTTACACGAATGAATATCGGACTACTTTTACGGTATGGGCGGTAATTGCTGAAATCTGGTTTTCAAATGTGTTATGTCATTTGTAAAATGATTACTTGGAGATTTTTTTTTACCTTATTAAACAGCGAAGTTTCGTTAAAGAATACTAGAAGTGTTAGATAGTGTTTCATAATCTATGCTTGAGGCATCCCCCCCCCCCCCCCCCCAGTTTTTACGTCTTGTGCCTCAGGTAGAAATCTAAGGTAATATTTTCCCTATTATAATCTATTCACGATGCTCCAAATAATATATATACCAAGTTTTGTGGCGTTTCACCCTCTTTTTCAATCGACCTCTAAATGCCTTTACTATATTTAAAACCTCCCTGTATACATATGTCATTGAAAGAAAGTACAGCGGACTCGCTATAATTCGAATTTGGTTAATTCAAGTTTCTGATTAATTCGAAAAATAAAGATCCGAAAATTTTCCATTAACAGCAGGGATCGTACTTGTCTTGAAATTTCACGACCGCGAAATTCGTCGGTACCAGTATTTTCTTATGCAAAAATCTCTTCTTAAATAAGGTGAAATTTCACGCGTTTAACCTAGATTTATTTTTCTATAAACAAATAGTGATATTTGTCCTGAAAAAATCTCTTAAGGGTACGATCCCTGATTAACAGTAATGTTAAAATTAGTTTGTTAAATCGAACTAAAAAAAAACTTAATGGCTTAACAAGGAGGGAAAGGCTGAGATATCTCCGAAAGTAACGAATCAGATGATGAAATTCACACCGTCCTTAAATACCTTAATGAAAAATCAGTAATATGAGCAATGAAAACTTTTATTAAGATTAAATCTTAGACAAAGAACTCGAAAGTTTATTCGAAATGGAATAGAGAGATGAAAATTATAGATATACAACATTAAAACAAATATCATCCGACGCCACTCCCCCCTCTGTTCTTAAAAAAAGAAAAAAAAAATGCAACAATCGTCATTAACATTTCTAGATCATTATCAGACTAGGTCAGGGTCGGCGAACCTTTTCACATTCGCGTGCCAATTTTTTCCTAAATATATTTTACATGATCATGGCGTGCCAACAAACTTAGTGGATTAAAGTAGCAAAGTTAATTATACTGATCTTAGGATTTAAAATATATGGGTAACATTTTGTAATATACTTAAGTATTTTAAAAATTCATAGTTCTCTTGTTGCGTCTTAATGCCAAATAATTCAGATCAGCTCCGTATTTCGGTTTTTCCTTAAGAGAATGCCAGCTGACTTGGAGACACTTGACAACAGGTTTCTACTTGAGCCTTTCATACTTTTGAGGCCCCTCCCCCCCCCCCCCCCCCCATCAAAAAATAAAAATAAAAATAACTATCAGAAAAAAAAAAACATCAAAATGGCTTCTTTGAAAAAACTTCTTCGATGGAGTTGAATTCGAAAATCCAACTTATCATAATTTCACCAACGGAATTTTTGCTTTTTATCGTTATTTCCCGGTAATCTCCAAATTCTCTCAATATCAAAAATTTTTGATCCAGTATTGAGCTAGATTGTGATTTATAAAGTTCCATTTCAGTTTATTCAAACTGTAGACGGCGACAAGCAGCCTAATTTAGAAAACTCAGCAAATCTGAATTCAAAATAGTGCAATATTTGCATTTTCATTATATGAAAGGCTGTGGTGTAAAGCATGGCAACTTACATTTAATTTTTTCTGATTTTTTTTTTTTTTTTTGGTAAAATTGTTTAACTGCATCGTAACAACTTTCTAGAAGTACAGAGATTTTACACAATACATATATTCAATAATTTTTACATCTGAATTTACAAAATGAGAACTATATGCACATAAATCCTAAAATAAAGTCTATCAGGGAAAAAATATTGCACATAAGTTAACAGAAGTTCCATTCTTAACAAATCAGCTGTTTTGCACTAAGCAATTATAATAGTTTTGTGTGTATTTTCTTTAGAAATTTTGAAAATTGAATGTATCAAAAATTCCATTTTGTTAATTAACTTGCTTTACACACGAGCATTGCAATATTTTAGTTTAGAACATGAGTCTATAGCGTGCCGAAAATAATCTCCCGCGTGCCAGCTATGGCACGTGTGCCATAGGTTCGCCGTCCCTGGACTAGGTTATTACCGAATAAGACAATCTAGGACCCCGGGGCAAGCATCATTTGGGGGCGGGGCTCTTCTATCCACAGAAATTGTTTGTGATATAGCTCGCTTGTTTTTCTTTTCCTTTTTTTTTTTTTTTTTTTTTTTTTTTTTTGCGGTGGGGTGGGGTACGGAATCAAAAAGGGTAAAGGTCAGGATTGCACTCCATTACTAAATTTTTCAAAATGTATTAAGAATTTTGGCCACTTTTAACAATTTGTCCCATTCTAAACGGAAATCTTGATTGCTCCCATGGGACCCCCCTCAAATGGGGGAGAGGGCAACTGCCCCGCATACCTCTGCATTAGTCAGGCCCTGGTCATTATACAGAGTGTCCATTCTATAAATTGTTGTGGGGATTTTTTACCTCATGACTTTTGATTTAAGAACACGACGAAAAAATATTGATACAGATTCGTAAAGTACAACTCAAAAAGTTTTACAATAGTACAAATAAAGTTAAGTATTTGTAACGCTATTTGCAAACGCTTGTATTTTGAAATCAGGTTGTAACAGTTATCATGGTAGATTGTTTTTAGAAGGCTGGTTTACTCAATTACATTCGACCGCATTCAAGGAAGCCTGTTCCATTCCTGGTAAATATTGTTTTTTTTTTTTGTTGTTGTTGTTAACTTTAACTGTACTTGTTTTGTTCCGTTGTTTGTTTTTACAATGGTTAAATTGTACTGATGAGGCCTTGCGGTTGCTTGGCAAAACGCTTACGGAATACATTTTTAATGTTTTTAGTAAAACTGTATTCAAGTCTGTCTTATTTTATTTATTTCATTTAGTCTTTTAAAAGTTAAGTATTATCAGACAATTTATTCGACAACCTTAGCGCATTGTGGAAGGCTAAGAATTCAAAATGGCGAGTGCACAAAAGAAAGAAATATGAGTATTGTTGTTCTTCGGAATAAAATCGGTCAGCACTACACAACGTCACTTCAGGAGTCCGTACAAGAAAGCTCCCTTTGATAGATATGATAAATTTTTAATATAAATTATTATTTAAATATAATCTTTATTTGATTAATAACGTTTTGAGTTTCAATTTTACGCGTGTGTAACATTTTTTGTGTTATTGTTAATGAATAGAGCAAGTTCGGGTATTATTGAATACCATTTACATTTTGATTTGTAAGGCAACATAAAAAATTTGAGATACATTAAAAGAATCAAAGTGCAAACTTTGACTATTTCTTAACACATTTTTAATGCGTTTAAAGTGGAAGAAGAAAAATGCGTATTAATATTCAGATTTTAATTAAGATTATACTTTTGGGGTAATATGAAGCTGTCGGATAATGTGGAATAGGGTTATAAAGAATATGAAAATTACAAGAAAAAACATGATTTATAAGAATAAGCAAAATTATTTTGTGAGTAAATAGAAGTACATCATGTACAAAAGAACATATTTTTATTATTATTTTTTTATTTTTACAAAAATCCCAAATGTGGCTGGATGTTTCAGCCCCACTACAATCCACATAGGCCCAGGTCGCACACGTCAGGCATTTTATCCATTGCTCCCCTCTTTATCCGCTGAATATTTTCCATTGCATCTTCCATAACTGGTGTTACAACCTGGTAAAAAGACTACCGTCAATCAGGGTACTTTGATCCGCATTTTCTCTATTTTCATATGCCACACTCTTATTTGAAGAATATTGTCGCAACTAGGGGCATAAAGGAGAAGAAATGATCCTAAATTATTGTTTGACTATAAAAAATTAAGGAATAATAAGGATAAAAGCAATAAAAAATGGATTTTTATCCTGGTTCAAAGTTACCCAGCCATTTAGGGTAACTTTGCACCATATGATAAATTTTTATATAAAATAATTTATTATAAAAAAAAGTATTGTAGTCAGGGCAATTTTAAACCCCCAAAAATGTTTCCAGGTATGTAAAGACTGCGAATTTACATTTCCCAACATCACAAGATTTGTATAATTTATGATATTACTACAAATATCAGGCATAAGAAAAGTGGAAGAAGAGAACCATGAACATTTAGAAAAAAAAAAAAAAAAACCTGTTTATTGTTCATATAAAATATAAAAATTGCTATAAAAAAGAATTTTCAATGTTTTAACTCAATAATATATCCATAGTTACAGTAATACATACGAGTACTAGTATTATTCAAACAAGAATAAAAAACGTGGAACGTGTAAAATGTCAAATTTGAGTAGCTCCGCCCCTAATCACGCCTCTCAATGAATTTTATGTATTTTACACATATTTGTGAAAATATTTACATGTTATATCTAATTCACACTTTCGGCATTTACATAAAATATACGTGCAAATATGGGAAATTTTCGACAGTAGCACCTATAATAAGCATCAGTGTAACTTTGAGCCGGCTCAAAGTTACCCTGAAAATGTGGTAAAATGCTAGTGCCTTCTTATTTTACATTTTATTAACTATTAATAAATAAATAATCATAAAATATTAACACATTTACAACATTTAGGTAATAATATGTCTGATAAATGAGTATATTGTTACTTACTATGAAAATTTAATTGGATTACAACAACTTCAAAACAGCATTCAAAATTTACTTGAAAACAGTACTTCACAAAAATAGTTAGATGATGCAATTAATTGCGCATAATGTTGCTAATTTATTTTCTAAAATAAAGAGTAGAAATTCCAGTTTAGAGCCTTGCCAACAGAGCACAGTTCTGGAGTTTATTTAGTCTTTTAGAGTGGAAAATATTGAAAAATAGGAGGTGGTGCAAAGTTACCCTGATTTACTGTATCTCAGATGACACGTTGAAGTGGAATGATTGTTCATCGTTACTAGACTCGCCTTGAAATGGTTGTCTAGAGTGTATTCCATATTACCGACACGTCATCTTAAAAAAAAAAAAAAAAAAAAAAAAAAAAAAGACTTATTCACTCGTTAACGAGTTAGCATAGACACAGAGGTAAACTAACATAGAAATAAATTTAACAGTTCAACTTAATACTGAACTTAGTTAACATCATTGACGAAGAGGTCTTATAATTAATACGAATTTTATAAAACTTACCTGCAAAAAACTGCAAGAATTGGGAATAAGATTTGATTTTTCCACGTCACTCCAACAACAAGTATCCAAACAGAACGCATAGCAGTACATCATAGGGGTACCAGAAAAGTCGTTTAATAGTTTAAAACTTGGCTGCAGCACCCTACAGGAGATGATGGAATATTCCATACTTTCCGACGACCATTTATTCAACTGCCTCTATATATAGATTTTGTGAGTTGTACTTCACGAATCTGTAATAATATTTTTTGTCATATTCTTAAATAAAAAGCTATGAAGTAAGAAAACCCTGATAATAAATTATAGACACCCTGTATATTTCAATTCTTTCTGCTTTATTTCTGTTAAAATGCTTCTATTTTTAACAAAAGGAAAACATTTTTGCTTGTTCAAGATTTAATGCTTAAAAAAATTAATAATCGAATGTAATAAAAAAAATTAAAATGTTTAAAACAATTTGAATTATAGAAAAAATAAATTCTCTACCGTTAGATGGGTTCTTTTTATGCCATGAAAAATCGTTATCTTTTATAAAAAATAGATAATTTGAACTTTTTCTTGGGTCTCTGGAGGTCCGAATTAACAAGTGTCGACAGTAATATAATTTTAAATTGAAATGCAATAAAATCAACAATTTCATCAGAAATCTCTTGAAATGAATATAATAAACAATTCAGTGTGTAATGATTCTTTAATATTCCATAACTCCCCACCTTGATTCGGCAATGAAAGGCTGTTATTTTTATAACCCAGATGAAAAGTTTCATTATTTCATTCCTTCCTTTTTCTCTTTTTTTTAAAATCAATTTATCAAAGCCGTGAGTGGTCCACATAATATACTTCAAAAAGGACAACCAATTATTTCAAAGTGTTGCCAAACCATCTTATCAAAATATATCGTAAAATGGCTAGTAGGTTTCGAGGGGAGCGTACACGCTCTCAAATCCTTGGCCTAAAAATTACCTGAAATCCAACCGCGACACTGTGCAAGAGAATAAAAAAGTAATAACGTAAAAAAGTAGAAAGAGAGACCCCTCCTTTTTTTCTTCTACAGTCGAAAAAGGATTACTCCTTCTACAGAGACGAATAGAAAAACTCAGTATTTCCCCCATTCTTCCGACTTCCTCAGAAATTTCTTCTGATGATAATATTGCAAGTGGAGAGCTGTTATGGATGGAAATGGAAAGGAAAAAAAATATAACAGAAATAACACAAGAGAGCGAGAGCAGGTCTAGGGAGAGGGAGAGGGTGATGCAATAATAATAATGATAAAGGATGGAAAAAATTCAATCGGGCAAAATTCGGGAGTAAAAAACAATTTCGTCTTCCGCTCCGTGGAAGGAGTTTTTCAAGAGCGCATCCTCTGGCGGACGGGTTCAGCCGAATATCTTAGCTACTGGGGCAGTCTCAATCTAAAAGATGCCAACCCTTTTTTTTCTTGGAATGGCAGCGATAAATGGGCATACATTGTAGGTAATATCCTAGGTATAATTTACAGCAAAAGAGAGATTACTCAATCGTTTAATGAGTAATATGTTGCACACAGAATACAAGAGCAGACAAGCCACATGAAGAAAGATTTTGAGAAATTTAGACAAATAAATAAATAAATAAAATAAAATAAATATGGAACTATGTAATTAGTTTGCAAATTGGTCTAGTAAAGTTATTCTATTTAGATACACGAAATCACCTGTGAAGTTATTTATATGTCTCCTGGAAAAAAAAAAATAATCAGCATTGAGGCATGCGTTTTTCTTTTTTCTTTTTTTAAATTTTCCCATAAACTATTTGTATTCTGAATGCCTCATAAAGTATAAGTGGACGGTAATAGATTTCATTGGGCAATATCCATGTTTTTTTTAAGAAATATTACTATGAGGTGAATGCCTTCAGGGATTTTATTTAAGGTGCCTGCCTACTTTCTGATGGGATTTTTATTATTATTATTATTTAAAAAATTGCCTACTTATGTGCATTATATTATAGAATATAGCTAAAAATTACGAATAACGTACTGTTTTAACGCATTTATGTTTATTCAATGTGAAGATAATTTTGCGATGAAAAAAATAAAGTAAGTGAAAAAAAAAGTACGTATATCGGAAAAATTTAAAAATTTATTACTGTAACCGTAACTTTGAGAATTCGATTGCTTTTCTTACCTTTTTATTGAGTCCATAACTTAAAACCCTTGCATCCCAAATGTGGCATTCCGCTTCTTTCAATGATATCATCACCAGTGACTCACATATCAGGGATTTTTTTTAATGGCCATCCTGTATTTTCAAAAACAAAGCAAGTGAAAAATATTACTTATCCAGATATCTCACAATTTTTGTTTTATTATATCTATTTTTTAATGTCTATTGTTATGTAATCAAAATAACAATTATAATACCAAATAATAGCCACATTTTTCTTGACCCAGATTATTAAGATTAGGCGAAACATATGAAGAATACAACTGTTTATGATTTAAAAAATTCGAGTATATAATCTGAAGTGAAAAGATTTGTGACATAATAATAAAATTTGAATAATTTTCATTCCATGAAAAATTACCCGAACATCTTTAATATATGAAATCTCTGTAACTCATAATAAAAAACGACTAAATTCGAAACAATTGTCTTCTTGGGTATTCAAATGATAAAGTTAGAGAGAATTAGGTGTAGAATATTTATTTACATAACTTATGATAAAAAAAAAGGTATTTTACTCTAATCACAAGAACAAATTAATAATAAATCACAATTCCCTGCATCCAGTAGATTAAAGTAAAGCAATAGCTGCTAAGAGTAGTTTCTAATGATTTATTTCAAGAATAATATTTTTGAAATAAAGTAGAAAATTTAATTTAAAATTAATTTTTGGCAAGCTGAACACATTAGTGATGACTAGTTTTCGTCTTTAAGTGTTATACTTACATGTTACATTATTTAACAAAAATAATTTCTCTGTTTGTGTTTATATTATGAACGAATATATATACTAATGGTATTGTTTTTAATCGAAATATTTACATGCATAGTACTTTGATTGTAAAAATACGAATTTTGTGCATGTTTTTAGAGAAATAATGTGACACATAAAATACAAAAGTACCGCCCGGGAGGGAAATTACACATGTCCGAAAGACGTAAATTCGTGATTTTGCACCTAAAAGTTTAAATGAATGAAGAATTTTAGTATTATATATATATACATATATATATATTTATTTATTCGAAGTCAAGTGAAATAAAACAATGAAGCTAATTTTTTTTTTTTAATTCAAAAAATATTTCTTATTCTCTCAAAAGACAAATAAACTGGATTAATTTGCATCCTGTAATTTGGTCAATTATAAAATATTATTACACAATCAATTAATATATTTATCTGTCTATCCATCTATGTCTATCTCCATATATGTATGTTATGAAGATATTACTGTATTCATAAGAACAAATTAAAACCCAATTGTCAGTTCTGGATTTTTACAAGAGTGTTATCGTTCGAAAGCTCTTATGACGCGGATCAAGAAATGTATAAAAACTCGAATCCAACAGTTCACGAGATATCGGCTCTTTCCTGTTTCAGAAAAAGAAAAAGAAAGAAGGAGAAAACAGCATGAGATTCCTTCAAAAGCTATCGAAGGCATGAATTTTGTCTTATAATTAATTATGGTAGTGGTTTTCTACGTAAAAGTGTTGAAAACACAAGTGTTCCCAACACCAAATACAAACGATGAAGATAATTATTATTTAACAGTAAAAGCAAAGTCTTGATCCACTCCTGAAACTTTTCACCTCGGCCCTGCCCATGCCTTCTTTTCATCCCATAGGATGAGGCGATGAGTTATTCCCTTACTAATCAATTCGAATTTATTGCTCACAGATTCCTAAACCAGTTTTCAAATTTTTTCTTCTTCTTCCTTTCTTCTTGCTATTTTCCACTATGAATATTACTTGAACTACGCTAAACTCTGTCTAAGACAGAATCGACCGAGAAAATTTTCCGTAGTAGACAATATTCCGCTTTAGACAAATTTTACTGTGTGTTTATGGATTCGCAGGGACTTGAAAATCTTTCCGAGTTAGACAGATTTAAGTCTTACACAGAGTCCGCCTTACATATAGTTTACTGTATTGGATTCGGGGTGATAAGAGCTTTCGAACGATACAACTTTCATCAAACTCGAGAACTGTCAGTTGTGGATGTTCCCTTGTAAGTGAAAGGAATATACTTGTATGCATTGCTAGAAAACCAATAATTTTACTAGTGTCAATTAAAACAATAAAGTTAAAATATTTTACAAAAATAATGTCTAAATCGATATGAAAAGAAAAACTAAACGCGATCAAAATATTTTTCTGAGCACTGAGAAAATTGAATGTAAAGTACTATTCAAGGTATCTGATACTTAAATAAAAATTAATAATAATATTTTACTCTGTTTATAAGAACAAATTCAAATATTTTTCGTGTTTGAACCCAAAAGGTTAAATGAAAAAAAAAATTTGATTATTGAAGATGTCTCACAGTTTTTTCACATTTTTTTTAAAAAAGGGTGTGGGGTAATCTATTCACAAGAAGAAATTAAAATAGCTCTTCCAATTATAACGTTAAGTGAGCGAAGAATTTGGAATACATTCGAACTCGGTTAGTACGGGGAGCGAGGGAATTATAAAAGTCCTCGCATTAACCGTCATTCGCAATAACCGTAAAGGTAATAAAAATCTTAAAAACACACACATAATTAAACTAATTATTACTATTAATTGCTGAATATTTTCAAAGAACACTAACAAAGTACAGTAACGTAACAAACCCTTTCCATCTTTCCCAGAAAAAATCGGCTAACATAGAATAGTCACAATTTTTCTATTACCAACACATTTTCTATTACTGTATTACGAATATACCAGATATGTCGTAGTTAATGACGATGTCACGATTTTCAATGTCTGCTTTTGTGTGTGTCTGCAATTCCATACCCAGAATTTATATCTTAATATTACTCTTTTTCTTGTCCGAATTTTGATTTAAAAAAAAGTAACCCCATTTCTGATGAAAATATAACATAGATGCATTTATGGCCTACGAATATCAAATAAAATACATTCATCATTTATTGTAAAGAATGCTAATTAATATAGATTTCTATACAATAAAATGCATTGTTTTGTGAAATATTCGTTTTCACTTTATGAAGGATCATGTTTTTCTAAATCTGAAATTGTTCCATAAACACGGGCATAATCGTTTTTCCTGAGAATTGAAAGTAGTCGTAGTCGTAAGCATTACACTTTTCTATAATCGGATTCAAAGTTTGGTGTCAAATTTTCTATTATCGTATATAGAGATATGTCGTAGTTAATGACGGGGTCGCAATTTCGAATGTTTGTGTTTGGGTGCTCCATAACTCGAATTTATATCTTATTATTACATCCTCTACCCTTTTCTTGACCGAATTTTGATAAAAAAGAACTCCATTTCTGATTAAAATCTAACATACATACAAGTTCCAAATAATGCCCCCAATTCATACAAAAAGACAACTAAACTCGGGAAAACAGAATTCTTAAGCATGCAGAAAAGCGACTATAAAGTTTTAATTAAAGATTTGTTGTAGTTAAACTTCGTTTTACTCTATTCATGAGAACAATCAAAAGTCACTTATCACTTGCGCCCAAAAGACGAACGAAGAATTCTAATTAATGGCATGAAAGACGAACGACATCACTTTGAACATGTAAAATATTTTAATTTTACATGTTTGGTACTAAACTAAAAAAAATTTCGAATGTTTATTCAATTTTTCAAGGTATTCAACATTCGAGGTATGACAGTGAGACATACCTTGATTAATTATAATTCCTCGTTCATCTTTTTGCCTCCCTGTAAATGAAAAAAATCTATTTTTTTTTTTTTTTAATATTAATGATGTAAAATTAATCTATTTTGAAAGTAAAAAAAAAATGCTCCCGATCCATAACAAAAAGACAGCTAAACTCGATAAAACAGTCTTTTTAAGCATCCAGAAGGTCGAATATAAAGTTTTAATGAAATATAGGTTGCAGTTAAAGTTTGTTTTGCTCCATTCATTAAAAAAAAAAAAAAATAAATAAATAAATAAAAATCACTTATCACTTGTGCCACCCAAAAGATGAACGAACGAATAATTCTAATTAATCAGTGTATGAAAGATGAATGGCATTACTTTGAACGTGTAAAATATCTTAATTTTACACGCTTGATACTAAAAAAAAAAAAAATCGAATTTTTCATTTACAGGGAGAGATACTTGATTAATTAGAATTCTTCATTCATCTTCTGTCTCACCTTGATTAATTAGAATTCTTCGTTCAACCTTTGTCTCACAGTAAATAAAAAATTCGAAATATCTTTCTTTCTTTCTTTCTTTTTTTTTTTTTTTTTAATCAAACAGGTAAAATTAAGATATTTTACAAGTTCAAAGTAATGCCCCCAACCCCAATCCATACAAAAAGACAACTAAACTCGATAAAACAGTATTCTTAAGTATCCAGAAATCCGACTATAAAGGTTTAACAAAGATGCAGTTAAACTTTATGTTATTATATTCATGAGAACAATTAAAAGTCACTTATCACTTTCCCCCAAAAGATGAACGAAGAATTCTAATTGATCAAGGTATAAAAGATGAGCGACATTACTTTGAACTTGTAAAATATCTTAATTTTAAATGTTTGATACTAAACTTAAAAAAAAAAAAAAAAAATCGTATGTTTCATTCACGGGGAGATAACTGGATTAATTAAAATTCTTCGTTCATCCTTTGTCTCACTGTGAATGAAAATTTTGAAATTTTTTTAGTTTAGTATCAAACATGTAAAATTAATATATTTTCCAAGTTCCAAGTAATGCCCCCAATCCATACAAAAAGACAACTAAACTCGATAAAACAGTATTCCTGAGCATCCAGAAGGTCAAGCTAGGGCAACAAGATAAACGTAGAATACTTCTCGTCTTCCTAGATGAAGGGGAGAGAGAAGGGAGGAGGTCTTCAGAAAGGCCAGGAAACGAAGGATCTTGATCCGGCAGTCCATTCAGAAAGAACGAATCTCATGAATGAGAGGGAAGAGGGAGGAGGGTTACAAAACTTTCGATTTCCGTATTACGAATATAGAGATATGTCGTGGTTAAAAACGAGGTCACAATTTCGAATGTTTACGTTTGGGTGCTCCATGCCTAGAATTTATATCTTATTATTATACCCTCTCCCTTTTTCTTGTCCGAAGTTTGATAAAAAGTAACCCCATTTCTGATTCAAATCTAATATAGATACATTTATGGCCTATGAATTCCAAATAAAATACATTGATCTTTCACTGTAACAAATGCTAATTAATATAGATTTCTATACAATAGAATGCAATTAGAATACAATAGAAATTTCTATACAACAGAAATATTTTGTGAAATATTCGTTTTCGATTGATGAAGGATCGTATTTTTCTAACCCCTGAAAGGTTTCCATAAACGGAGGCATAATCGTAACCTATTCCTGAGAATTGAAAGTAGTCGTAATCGTAACTATTACAGTTCTCTATAATCAGCTTCAAAGTCTGGTGACAAATTTTCTATTACCGTATTACGAATATACAGATATGTCGTAGTTAAAGACGAATTCACGATTTTGAATGTCTGCATTTGTGTGTGTATACAGTTTCATACCTAAAATTTATATCTTAATTGTTAAACCTTTTTCTTGTCCGAATTTTGATTTAAAAAGAAGTAACCCCATTTCTAATGCAAATGTAACATAGATACATTTATCGCCTATGCATTTCAATAAAATTCATTCATCTTTAACTGTAACGAATACTAATTAATATGCATTTCTATACAATAAAATGCATTTTTTTGTGAAATATTCGTTTTCTATTTACGAGATTATGTTTTCGTAACCACTGAAAGTGTTCCATAAACACAGGCATAATAATCATAACCTATTCCTGGAAATTGAAAGTAGTTGTAATCGTAGCCATTACACTTTTCCATAATCGACTTCAAAGTCTGGAGACAAATTTTCTGTTAGCGTGTTACGAATATAAAGATATGTCGCAGTTAATAACGAGGTCACAATTTCGAATATTTACATTTGGGTGCTCCATACCTAGAATTTATATCTTATTAATATATCCTCTCCCCTTTTCTTGTCCGAATTTTGATAAAAATTAACCGCATTTCTGATTGATATCTAACATAGATAAATTTATAGCTTATGAATTTCAAATAAAATGCATTCATATTTAAACTGGAACAAATGACAATTAACCCTCGCAGTACTAAGATGTAGTCAATTTGACCCCATCTGGATGTTTTTTTTTTTTTTTTATTTAGAATATGTATGCTAAAATTATTTTCAATAAATTATCCTATAAAGATCTTCTTCATAATTTTGTCAACTTAGTAAGTTGCTCACAGTTAGTTTTTTTTTTTTTTTTGTTTATTTATAGAATTTGCGAATGGGGTCACATTGTTCCTTTGAAAAGCAATAAGGGAATAAATGAAAGCTTTCTATCATTTATCAAGTTTCAAGAGAAAGAAAGATAATTTTTGGCATCCTGTAGATAGCGCTGTGGGTACAAAGTGAGCATGCAATCGTTCCCTCGTTTCGTTATTTCTTTGTCTTTGTGTTCAGCTGTGTTCAGCTATTCAAAGAAATGAATCGCCGCATCTTATGAACATTATCATTACCTATGGAGGCCTAAATTACCTATATGATCACTCCTTTTTAAATATTAGGCATTTAAGTAACATCTTGATCTTAGAACTGTGAGGGATAATATGGATTTCTATGGAACAAAATACTTTGTTTCTGAAATATTCGTTTTCGATTTATGAAGGATCATGTTTTTCTAAAAACAGAGGCATGATCGTAACCTATCACTAGAAATTAAAAGTAGGCGTAATCGTAACCAAAACTGGTGCGAAAAATAATTTTGGTGAACTCATGCAATCCCTAGAGAATTCTTTTTATGTTACGAAGGATGTTATATCAGGATTGAAATATGCAAAGAAATAATCGTTTATAAAGAAAGGCAATAATTAAAGGCTTGATTTCCAAAAGACTATGGAAATCAGGATCGGATTTTATGGAAGTCCGTAATTTTACGTTTGAAAAAATTTTCAACATCTACTTATCAGGTAAACCGAAAAAAAAAAAAAAAAAAAAAAAAAAAGAAGAAGAAGAAGAAGAGTTCTAACCGAAGAATATGAGAGGATCCATAAAACATGAAGGTGCTTTTACTTCGTTTTGATATTGTCTGTGAGTATCTAGAGTAGGTGATTTAGCAATAACTGACAAAATAATAATTTTAAAACGGGTATCTGAATATTTTGAAAAGTGATCAATGCCAAAGTGCTTCTGTATTTATTTCTATTCGGTAGATCTTACATCTTTCAACAAAATAATGATAAAAAACTTACTGCTCGTGTTATATAAGATTGACTTTCATACAATGCTCAGAAATAATTCAAAAACGCTTCTAGTTTCCAAATATAAATCTCATTGAGCAATTGTGACACTATCTCGATTGATAAATTAAGAAGTAAAAACAAAAGTACTATTATAAAAGTCCTACTGGAGGAAAGAATGACGGTACCACCTTCTCTTGCTCAAAATTAGGTTAATTCAGTGACATTAAGAGAAAAGAGTAATAAAATCCAGTAACTATCCTAGAAATTAATAATTTTTAATTTTATCAAAACGAATCTGTAAAAATTGTTTTTTTTTTTTCTCACCCATGTTTTTGTATGCGTATTTGCTTTTATGACAAATTTTCACGTCATTATGAATTACTCTCTCCTCTCTTTTGAAATATTTGTATTTCTGTGATATTTTTTATTTTAAAATAAGTTAAGACTCGTGATTATTAAAATAACTTGTTATTTAGCATGTAATAAGATCATTTAATTTCCCTTGAATAAATATCTCAAGAAATATTCCACATTCTTACTTTTGTGACTGAGTGTATAAAATATTAATGTATTTCTCTGGTCTGTACTCTTCATATCAATTTTGAAATATCTATTCAATATAATACAAATTTTTATTACTTTTGAAACATATAAGGTCATTGTGCTTAAGAGGCTACTTCAGCCAAGTGAAAAGACCCGTTCGCTAATGCTAATCCTATGGAAGAAATTTATAAAGATATCTCGGTTGCATTTTAATATTTTTAAATAATTTCTTTTGCATTGGCTAGCTGAGGTCGATCTCTACATGTGCCTTTTTTTACTTTTTCGATTTCGATTACAGATTTTTTTGATAAGGATGCTTTCAGTTTCGAAACCGGTTCCGAAAATGAAAGTGTCCTCATCAAAATTATCTGTACACAAAATCGAAAAAGTAAAAAACGGCCTTTGTACAGATCGATCTCAGCTAGCCAATGCAAAAAAATTATTTAAAAGTATTAAAATGCAACCGAGATATCTTTATAAATTTCTTCCATAGGATTAGCATTAGCGAAAGGGTCTTTTCACTTGACTGAAGTAGCCTCTTAAATGCGAGGTGGTTTCTCATACGTTTGTCACATTTACGATCTAATTTGCTTTTTATTAAGTATGAAATACCAAAAGAAAAAAAAAGGATTAATTATTATGGTTTTAAGTGAAAGCTAATTTGAAACTTAATATGGATATCTTCTTTTAAAAAAAATTAAGGTTCTTTGAAATTAAAAATGCTAAATCTAAGGTTTCATTCGTAATAGGAATGAAAATAGTAAAGTTTTTACTTAGTCGGATTCTTAATTAGTTTTAAATTCTACTTTACGTACAGAAAGAAATCTCAGCAGAAGCAGGTATAGTAAAAATTACAATTATAACTTTATTAGTTTTAAGTACTGGGATATATTTTTATACGTATATATATATTTTTAAAGTCATCTTTATATTAAGAATTGCTTATGTTCTTTCATCTTGAAACAGTTTTTAACTTGCAGTCTTTATGTTTAGAGCTATATTTGTTAATAGAATAATCGTCTTAAAGAGAAAGAAAAATGACAACGTACAACTGTGCGATAAACAACACTTTATGAGAAAAGGACGCATACAAGTTTCTTTAAAGAAAAATTTATTGTTTATTTATTTATTTAGCTTTAAATATTACGGCCATATTACGCGAGGTTGAAGAGATGTTGGATGTATCATATACAATCATTTAAAACAATTTAGCTCCTTTGAAGTAACTCTATTTCTTGTTTTCTAATAATTCAAAATAATTAACTTAATACAACTTATTGACAACCGTACTTTATTTGATGATAATTGAAAGACGAGATAAAGAAGTTAATAAATGCGAATGAAACAGGAACTTCTTAAAACAAGGCCAATTGAAAATGTTGTGATTACTCACATCAGGTATGGACCATCACATCAAGCGTGATGGACCATCGTAACTAACATTCAAAACTGATATTCATCAAAAGAAGATTTCGTGGAAATACAGAGTGATTTCCAAATGTAAAATATTATCACGTAACTAAACGAGAAATGCAGATCGGAACATTGAAAAATTGTAAAACCGAGTTAAAATAAATAAATAAAAAGAAGAAGAAGAAGAAGAAGAATATGGATGTATCATACACAAACATTTAAAACAATTTAGCAGCTTTGAAATAACCCTATTTCATGGTTCAACAATTCATTTAATACAACTCATTGTCGACAGTGCTGTATTTGGGGGTAATTGAAAGACGAGATAAAGAAGTTAATAATTGCGGATGAAAGACGAACTTCTTAAAATAATGCCAAATGCAAAATAATATGGGTAAACGCGATAGACCATTGTAAAAAACATTCAAAACTGATATTCATCAAAAGGAGATTTGGTGGAATTACAAAGTGATTTCCAAGTTTAAAATATTATCATGTAGCTAAAAGAACAATTGAGATCTGTACATTACGAACTTTATAAAACTTAAACAGAATTCGCAAACCACGTAACAATGAAAAGTCATACACACTTTTGCTCACCTGTTAAAAGACTATTGATCTTATCCACATAATACTTAGATCCGTAAAGTTAACAGTTATTTCACTGATTTTGCTAAACTGTTTGAATGGTCGAAATTTCAGTAGGTCGAAAATCATTATTTCGAAACTAACTTTGTTCAGTATTTTGACCGTAAAAGCGATTTTTTTTTCAGTTGTAAAATAGGATGTTACCAGACAGATATCAAAAGATCATTGATAAAATTAGATAATACTTTAGTGGATAAAATTATTTTGCTACATTGGGAAACTGCATTTTATATTCTTACAAATTTCGTAATTTTTTTGCTAATTCTATAATTCTAATTCCATTTATGTTTAAATAAACCAGTCAACATTATTCGACCGACCATCACAAGTGGATAGTTCTTTAATCGAATAAAATTATAAATGCATTATTTAAAAAGTATTATAAAAAACTGGAATTACCATCTAATATTGATATTGCATATTTTAAATCTTTAACAAACTTCATTATCTATAATAATTATATCTTGCAAGATAACACTTTATATTTACAGAATGTCGGTATACCACAAGGCGGTTGTACATCCAGTTTACTCTCAGACTTATACTTATATCATTATGAACGTAATTTTGCTAATAATAATCTACATTTATATCGTTATATTGATGACATAATTTTAATTGATACTGATCATTCTGCAATTACTCAATTTCCAGTAGATTATCCCACTAATTTGGAATTAACGGAAAACCTTTTATCTAACAATACAATTAACTTCTTAGATCTTAAAATTACAATAAAAGACAACAAAACAATCACAGATTTATATGACAAACGTGAAGAATTTAAATTCAAAGTTAATACATTTACAAATTTTAAATCGTGTCTACATCATTCTGTATTTCGAAATATAATACTTAATCATTTATATAGAATAAAATGTTTATGTTCTTCTCCTCTAATTAACAATAATATTAAAAAACTAATTTATGATGCATTAAATCATGGTTTTCCAAAAAAATTCATATATTCATTAATATACAATTAGTATTTTTCTTACATGATCTTTTAAAACAAATTAACACATGCGTAAACAAAATTACAAAAAAAATTATAAAATAAAAAAATCTCTATAAAAAATTAAAAATTGTAAAAGAATATAAAAAAATTATTATAGGTTGGATGGGTGGGTAGATGTTAGAGTACGGAGGAGGGTGGTGTTGTCTGGATAATACGCAATGGTTAATTTATATATAAAAAAAAAATTGGGGGCTTTTGTATTATTACTATATTTTTGATACGTATTTTATAAGGATGTTGATTTGATATTTTATATGTAATTGGTGAATTTCATTAATAATTAGCTTAATTATTGTTTAATCTTATTTACAATCATTTGTTATAAATTTTAATTTAATAAGGACAATATCATATTAATTACTAATAGTATGCCATTTTTATAGTGATTAATTTACATATAAGTATATTTAATATAAATAAAGTTATACTGTATGTATTAAAATTGGGTAATTATTTTTATTATTATTCCTCTATTCTTATTAATATTTTAATATTTATCTATTTTCACTTTGTGTTATAAAATTTATTATCGGTTTAATGTTTTTGAATGTCCCACATTCATACTTTTAGGATTTTTATGGATGTATGAAAATAATCCACACACTATATTTGTGCTTTTTAGGTAATCGAAATTTAAGTATCTGTTTATTTTCTTTATACTCCCATATGTTTTTTATTTCCTGTTCATTTTATAATTATCTTATATATAACAGTTTTCATTAAAGATTTTTATATTTTTAATAATTATTTATATTAATTATTAATGAATTTATTTTGTTTTCTAGCATAAAGCTATATGCTATATATTATCGATGTTCTTGAATTATTTAAATTCTTAGTGTAGTTTAAATAAGTTAGCTAATAGAATATTTTGTATGCTTTTTAAATTTTATTAACAATAGTTTTTTAAAAATACATAGTGTGGTTTATATTCAGTTTATAATTATCTATATATAAGGATTTGTTTGGTTTTGCTGTTAATAAAACAATTGTTACATTCAAATGCTTACAACTGTTTATCTTGTAACAATTGAATCATAAAAGTAATACTAGATGGCAGCACCAAAATTTGTATTTTTTCGATAAGTTCTAAATTTTACTTTTTCCAGCTACATTTCAGTTATAATTTACTACACCAGGGGGAATTTTTAGCTAAATTTTGACGATATTGTTAAACAGTTTTTAATTAATTTAATAGTGCATTTTAAATATGTAATTACTTTCTATTTATTTTATTTTATATTATATTAAAAGTTATTTAACATTTATTTCAAAATGTATTAACTGCATCCTATGGTATCAATTACTGTGATTTCTTAACTACCTTAATCTTTACGATATTTTGGGTGCCATGTGCGCGTGGATTTATTCTAAAATATTGAAATATTAATCGGTATGGTGTTTATTATTTCTATTTTATATCCTATAAATATTTAAATAGGTTTTACTGATTATTCCATTTCATATTATTTGTTTCTATTCTGTTTTCATTTTTAATCAATTCACTTGATTTTAATGGTTGTTTGGGCACAGGGGAAAATAACTTTTAGCTTTAGCTTATTTTTCTCACAGAAAACAGCCATTTTGCTTATATCATTGAATTCTGTGCCCTTGACAACGTAATTCAATATATAAGCATTTCCATTATTTGTCGGTGTCCACTTTCTTATTTTTCTTCCATAATAATTCTTATAATAAATTAATTTTTTTTTTTTTTTTTTTTTTTTTTTTAATACTTACAGCTTTAATTCATAATATTAGGTTTTTGATGGTGGTAGGTTATGTTTAATTAATGGTTATATATATATATATATATATATATACATTATTTTTTTAGCTACGCTTAGATGTGTTTGAATCTTTTTAGCCCCATTTGATACTGATAAAAATCAGATTAACTGCAATTTTAATAATCGCCATAAGTACACTTATTAATATCAGCATCAATATATCAGCGAATTAAATAATGTTACGTCTTTCACTCATAAAAAATATCAATATATTACTGATCAATTAAAAAACTATATTGATAAGTGAATTAAATTTTGGATCTGATAAAGTAATTATTTCACTTGGAAGTTTTAAGTTTTTGAGATTTATTTTTTCGGTTTTGTCTCTTCCATATAAATTATTTTTTATATTTTATGCTCATTTTATAGATGTACTCAAAATTAAAATGATAATACATATGAAAGAAAGTACCATACAAAAATTGTTCACAAAACTTATTAATCTTAAAACGTTCTTCTTTAAACAGTTATTTTTTATCTTTTTATAAAACTTTTTGGATAATAAATTCGGACTTGTTTTTCTGCAAGAAAATTTCGAAATTGCCGAATTTATTTGGTATCAAATTGTAATTAACGATGCATATGTTTTCGTTGCTTTTGCTAAATTAGGAGAATTTTGTATGCAAGAAATAGACGTTTTAATTAAAAGTTTTGTAAGAATGCATCGTATTTATTTTCAAAAAATATTACATGCTTATATAGCTTCAGTTATAAATTAGGTATGGTATTCTGCGTTAGTCGTAAAAAATTTATCTGCAACCAAAAATTAAAAATAAAGTATCAGAAAAAAAAAAAAAAATCACACTTTTACATCTTACTTGTCTTTAATGTCTCAATACTTGTTAGAATCAGATGAGTTTTATTGTAGGAAGAATTATGTATAGAGTTTGAATTAAAAATTATTAATTTTGTTGGAATGCACTCGCAGGGACGAAACTAGGGGGAAGGGAGGCAGAAGGAGCACGTGCCCCGGGCGCCAGAACGAAGGGGCGCCAAATGAAGATTTTGTTTGCCGATTTTTCTAACGTCTATGCTTAGCACGGTATTTTTAAATTCGTCCTGTTTGGGGCATGCCAAACAATAGAAGAATTTAAGGATGATGTATAGCATAAGGGTCCTATATAAAGCGGATTTTTCTTCCATTCTTTTCTATTCCGTTTTCAAGATTTCAATGAATCAATATTTGACAAAGCAGATTACGTAGTTCAGTATTACATATTTTATGATTACATATTTAAAATTTTAAAATAAGTCGTCTATTAGAAAATTAGTAAAATTCTCTTTGTAAATATATTTTGAGGAAAAGGTGGTGGGGGACGCTAAAATCCATTTCTTGCCCCGGGTGCAAAAAAAAGGCTATTTTCGGCCCTGCACACTCGTCAGCATCAAAACACCTCCACGAATATGAGTGCTTTGCTTTTACAAATGTACACAAACTTTAAACAGGACCCACTTAGTCAATTGCTACAGCGACAGACGATTTTGAGCATTTCCTGTTACATGGATGTTCGCAAAAAATATTTTATAATTAAATATATTATTGGCCCTTAATTATCCCCGTGGCTAAATCTTCACTGAAAAAGATGAACTCAAACATATTATTTGCTTCCTCGTAGTTCAAGGACCATTCATCCTCGTTTCGAAGAATTTCAGCAGGTATTCGACAAACCATGTATACAACTGAAAGCATCCGATCACTGTCCCTTAACTTTTGGAAGCCAGTGTATTTCGTACATTTGTTTCGACGGGAGACAAATGTTTTTTTTTTTTTTTTTCAACCAGTGTGTTATTACTTGGTGGTCATATAAGTTTTGAATATACCTCAGAAAATATGAAATTAGTGATATTTTTAAAGAACTAAGGTATCAATGAAGATTACGATTGAAAGAATGAAAGAATTCGATGTTCAACCTACTATATATATCAAGAAAATTTATTGATCTTCCTGATGACTGTTTCCTTTTCAAAAGAATTATCATGTAAATGCTAATGTAAAATTCTAGTTTTGAGAAAGTTCAATCAAAAATTTTCTTAATAAATTAAAGTTTAAATAACTTTTAATTAAAACAAAAGTTTTATTAAAAGCTTGGACAATATCTTGTCTTGCAGCATATTTCCAAGAAGTAATTGTTACCAAATTGAACACAGCAAAGTCATAGCGTATTTTATACGAATGCACGCTTATGTTTATCAAGATTTTGTGCAGAAAGCGATCTGTTTGCATTGAGAATTTTTAAGAATGCTTACGATAAAGCATTTCACTTTTGTCATGGTTAATCCTATATTTGTGAAATATTAACCACTAGCTGTCCCGCCCGGCGTTACCCGGGCCTGTAATAATATTCTTAAATAAACCTGAAATTTGTATCGCAGGTCGGTACAGAGGGTGGGGGTAGAGACGGTGCAAATTACCAGGGCCCGGCTCTTGTTCAGTTGGAAAGTTGTGTAAAGTCAGTGGTTAAGCTTTTGAATTTTTGCTTGTCTCACACTTTAAACTCTTTTATTCAAAATTATTTGGTGAATTAAATTAAAATTTAATTATATTTCAATATTTTCAATTTTTATTTAAAATCTGTAGCGGAAATAGTAATTACAAATGCATCATAAACTGTAATACTGAAAAAGAAATTATAAAATTACAAGCAAATACTACTATATAGATTTCTTAAAAAGGTACTATCCAGCAAATTTATTTTCCAATTGAGTAATAAAGCCTGTTTATAACGGAGTCGTGCAATAAACTGAAAAAAAAAACAGGTTTCAGCCCCCCCCCCCCCCAAAAAAAAATGCAACGATTGCTTTGTTCAATTTAAAGAGCCTGCATAAAACGGTATTTATCACTGGTCGTTGTGTTTCCGTCTAAGCAGGTTTTGTTGTATTTTACTTTTGGTGGGGACCCTGTATTGGAATTATTATCGGAACGGACAGACCCTTTGTATGGTCAAATATGTTTCATTTTATATCTTTAGACAGTTTTTTATTTTTGGTGCCATTAGCGAGGGTTTTTATAAATGAAAGAAATTTTCTTATTGGTTTAGATAAAAAAAAAAAACCCTTAAAATTGCAATATATATATATATATATATATATAACAATTTTTTTTAATTAAATCGATTGGACAATGTAAAATGCAGTTTTATTATTATTATTCGATTAATTTATTTACAATCTTTTTCTCAAATAATTCAATTGATTATCAATTAAAAATAATTAGAAACCCTTAAAATTGTAAATAAAAAATATAAAATTTCTTTTAATTAAATACGTTTAACAATGATATTTATAATTCATTTATTTGCAGTTTTTTTTTCTTTTAATAATTCAATTGTTTTAATATTAAAAATATTTACTGTATGTATTTATTTACTTATTGCCGCTTTTTTCACTTTAGATATCCTTAAAAGAAGAATGAAATCCTTAAAATAGCAAAAATATACCAACTCAGATTTCAACTTAGCCCTATCAAGTTTCGAACCAGAGTACGTTCGTATAGAAAACAAAGGCGTTAAACGTCTACGCCACAAATGCTATGAACAACTTAGTAAATGAAGGTTCCCTATCGGAGTGTAAATCTTTTCTTTTCTTTTTTTTTTTTTTCGCGTCACTTTCATTAGCATAACAAAATAGATGTTTATACTCCCCACAGTTATCCTCCGGAACGTTTAAATCACTAATTTGGATTTCAGAAGCAACGTGTTCGCCCATGCGACGGTTATTAAGCTTATTTTGGCGATCGCTTATGCTCTGTGATTGACGGCGCTCTTGATGAAATCTATTTCGATTTCTGCTTAATGCGGCTTCTTATCCACTTTCAAGCATTCGCCGAGATCTTTTACGGGCATTTCTAACGATATTGTGAAGTTCCATAATTGCAACGAAAGGGGGAAACGTAAATAAACAGGATTTACCTCCGCCTAAATCCTGCCAGAGGACTTTCACACAATAACCAATGAGAAGCATTTTATAATGGCGTTGCCATTAAACAATTAACAAATAATCGCGATTTCTGTGCTATGCACGATAGCGTAATATATATATAGATAATTAAATATACTAGTAAATTTTTTTAAGATATTAAAAAACATAAAAATCTGCTTCGCATCTTCTTAGTATAAATCTATTAATATTTAATTTTATTAAAAATATATTGCTAGCAGAAAATGAATACCTTTGACCATCAGTTCATCGTCTGTAAAATAAATAAATAACTAACGCAAACAAGAAAAGAAAAGAAAAGAAAAGAAAAAGAAAGAAACCTCCACGCACTGAGGACTGCTATAGGTGTAAAATCCTTATACTCAATGAAATAAAATTTAAATTATTGATACATGTGTTGAGCTGAAACAAAAATTTTAATTTTCAAATAGTTAACCTTGGAAATCCAAGTTATTGTTTATTAAAAATATGATCGAAAAAATGCACGTCCCAAAAACACAAATTTTACACTTGCTCCGCTGTTACTCTGAAGTACGAATATGTGATGATGTATCACTTATATTTTCACCGTTCTTCCGAAAGGAAATATCTAATTTTTTGTCATTTTATCGTTATACTTAGAAATATGTTACACTACTATATATCACTATACATTGTACTACAATATATCATACTATTTCGTATCCAAATCATACTTGGCTAGCATAATCTTTGAAAGCTATTTATGATGCACTTTTCACTTTTTTTTTCTTGCCATTTTTTCAGTAGCAACTGTGTTAGTCAATTTTAGTATACTTTTATTATTGTTAATTTCCATATTTGTTAACACGTTTTAGTTACAACAGTATTTTCGACTTTAGTTGAATCTCTTAAACTTTGAGTGTGCTATTTCATCACAATCATCAACCCTGGGGGCAACTCAACTCAATGTTAGAATTGAGCATGACGTGTGCACGAAATAAAAAAGTGAATTTTGAAATCTAATGCTTTAATCGCTGGATGAATCATTCACAGTGAGGCGTGAATTGAAAACCTACCTGTGAAATGGTTCATACGGCTTCTTTCAAGTTCACAGGAGTGGGAGGTCTTCAACTTTAAACTTCTAAGCGACAAATTGGGGCTTTTAATTTTCGCCATTGCACACGAAAAATATTTTAGTCACCTCGTTTCGTTGTTATTTTCCAATAAATTCAAATTTTAAATAATGTAACATTAATTGCAGTTATTTATTTTTAATTATTATTGCGGGTTAGTTACTGGTCTCGTGGATACAAGATTTGGATATTCGTAAGTTTTAGAATAGTTTCAAAATGCTATTGTTTAACAATCATATATGTTATCTTTAATGTCAATATTTTTTTTTCTATGCACATGCATATGCAAAACGCAAAATGGTGAATTAGGTGTCATACAAAAAGTTCCTGAATAGTTTTTTGAGTGTTTACACGCTTTTGTAACGGTTTTGGGAAAAAGAAATATATAAGCAAATATAAGAATTTCATATGCTAAGTTATGCTTAATCTGATAGCCCTTCCGTTGAACTATCATATTACACCTTGACTTACAAGATAAAAGTGCTTTTCTTAAAATATCAAGGTAGATTTTGTTCCACTCCTCGACCACAATCTTCCAAAGCCCATCCAGTGTTTTGAGATGCCGCTTTTAAAGAGATTCTTTTAAAAATCCAAATGCACAGTAATCCATAGGATATACATCGTGGAACTTGGGTGGGATGCATTTAACTGGAAAAGCCTGAAGTTCGGTTTAATTTCTCACTTTTCTGAAAATATAGCAGTAGATTTGGTAGCATTATCCTGATGAAACATAGCACAATGAAGATTGTTTGGGTAAAGAAATGAAATTGTTCTGTAAGTATTGGACGTAACACATTCGCCTGATAGCATGATGAGTTGATTTTAACACTTTTAGGTTTCTTTTGGATAAAATTAAAAATGGGCTCAAGGGGCGAAAAAATAGGGTTTTAGGAAGAAAAAATTCATAACTTTGTCAATTCTCAAGATATCAAATTCACTTAAACTTATTATCAATCTTCTTAATACTATCTACAACTTTTGTACTGGCAAGTTTTTGATAGGACTAATTCCGACCGAAAAAAATGGGGTGGTTGAAGAAGAAAAAAATTCATAACTTCGTGAATTCACAAGATATCTAATCTGCTTGAATTTATTATACATCTTCTTAATATTATCTACAACTTTTATATTGACATGTTTTTGATAGGACCAACTCTTACAGCTTACAGCAAAAACAATTAAACAAAAATAGGGGTTGACGAAAAAATTATCGTATTAAGGGTGTACTAATTCAATCTCCTTATTTTCTGACTCATTTTTTAATTCATTTTTGTTCTTAAACGCATCCAATTGTCAGGTTCTCTTATTCAGAAACTATATAATGTGCTGTATGGGTCGATTTTTTTTTTTTTTTATAAAGGCAGAATATATTTCAAAAAATGCTGTCAAAGTGGGCATTTTGAACTAACTTTCCCGAAGCGATAGTGCTGGAAATGAAAAAAAAAAAAAAAAAAAAAGTCGTACTGAGAAAATAATTGTTCGTAAATCAAGTTCTAATTAATTGAACGAAAAAAAAAAAAAAAAAAAAAAAACACAGATCGCTTATAAATCTCTTCAAAAAATCACGTCAGCAAGTTTCATGTTTTTACTTTTAAGAAATGATACTGAAAATGTGTAAGAAAATTTCAAGTTGTTGAGCGTGGAAAAATATTTGTTTGAATACCGCATTAACATGATTCTGATAAAACCAGCTCGTATAGAAAAATGAAAAAAAAAATTCGTCAAAAGCGACTAAATAAAATTGTTAAACCGGGTTTATCTTTAATCTTGATTTAGTTTTTTTTTTTGGTGAAATTAGTACTTAAGAGGCTACTTCAGTCAAATGAAAAGACGCATTCGCTAATGCTAATCCTGTGGAAGAAATTTATAAAGATATCTCGGTCGCATTTCAATATTTTTAAATGATTTCTTTTGCATTGAATAGTTGAGATCGGTCTGTATGCAGGCCGTTTTTTACTTTTTCGATTTTGATTGCACATATTTTTTTATGAGGATGCTTTTACTTTCGAAACCGGTTCCGAAAATGAAAGTGTCCTCATAAGAAATACCTGTAAACAAAATCGAAAAAGTAAACAACGGCCTTTGTACAGATCGATCTCAACTATTTGTTGCAAAAGAAATCATTTAAAAATGTTGAAATGCGACCGAGATATCTTTATAAATTTCTTCCATAGGATTAGCATTGGCGAACGGGTGTTTTCGTTTGACTGAAGTAGCCTCTTAACTTTGAAATCTACTTCAGCCTGTAGGCCGGTTGGTGAAATTAGTACTTAACTTCGAAATTTACTTCAGCCTGCAGGCCGAGCCGGCAGGAATTTTTTCCAGTTCTTCTGACTTTTATTTTACCAATGTAAGACGACAATCGTATATAGTACTTTACTGAAACTTTCTTTTCATTCTCGTAATGGAGTCATTTCCCATGTCTTTTTCCGCTTTCCATTTCCGAGGTCTTTTTTTCTATGTGAATGTACTAATTGGCGGGATTTCTCTCACTGATTAACCGATGTTGCATAAATTAAAACTGGCAAATCCCTAACGTTAAATTAGCTATTTTCTCTTTGCTAAGTTACACGATTTGTGATGCGAACTATATTTTTCTACTAAAAGCATAGATGTCACAGAGTAGCATAAGCTTCGAGTTAAAACTGTAAATGAAAGGGTTTGGATGGGGGGGGGGGGGGGGGGACAGCATTTTTGTCCACTTTGGTGGACAGCATGCAACAAAGGGTTAATAGGTTTATTTTGCGTGGCAAACCTTTTATACCACGAGTTTCATATTTTGTTTTAACTACGGAATAAGAATATTTCTTCTCGGAAAGCGAAAAAAAGTATTTTCCTATCCATAGCTTACTTACATGCGCCATTTTGAAAAAAGAATGAATTTGGAAGTATCAGCTGGAAATTTTAATTACAAATAGTAAGCTGTGGCCGGAAATCCCCACCAGCAAAAATAAATAAATAATATTTGCATTTTTTAAATCCTTTATCGAAATCGCTACAAGAGTGTACGAACACCCTCTGTAATACGCTCACTTTCCGTTAAAAAACTCTAATTTCGTTGCTGGACTAAAAATTGCAGTTTTTTAAACATTAAAGAAAAAAAGTATTCGTATATAATCTCAAAGATTGCAGGGTGAAAGTCTTGCACGAGCCCTCTGGTAAAGTTAATAAAATAAGTAATAATTTAAACTCTTCAGATTTGGCTGATTATTGCTTTATTATTTTTTTAATTAGGAGTATTTTGACTACCTTAATGAATAAAAATATGATAATCAAATGAATACAAGATTTGGTACTTTTCCAGTATAGGGGCCGTGGCGAAATAAAAAAAAATGGCTTTGGCGAGAGAAGGAAATTTGGCAACATATTTTCAGGCAACCTATTCACAAAGCTTTTTTTTTTTTTTTTTTTTTCAAAGTTTATACAATTTATTTAATATAAAGAAATCATTTATCTATGCTTATATACAAACAGAAGAAAATTGTATAAAAAAAAAACATTAATAATATATATAAGTAAATAAAATGTTTACATATATATATAAATATAAATATATCTATAAACAAGCAAAAAAGTTCATCAGGTTTATTTTCATAGTTGCTTATATCATTTGGCCACAAACCTCTTTTTCTGAAATCCGAATTACGCCAAGCTTTTTAAAAAACGCCAAGGTCCCTATGCTGGAAAAATAAGCAAGATTTTAACATAAATCTTATAAATCTTCCGAAATTTATAAATGTTAATGTAATCCAGAAATTTAAACAAATGCTGTATTGTGATTTTAACGACTTTAATATCTGAAAAATCCTTTAGCTCCATATGTCGCTACCTGTGGATATTTTTATCGTAACTTTTGCTTTAAAGCAAAATTTTGTATGTGGTTTCGTTTAAAATATTATAAATTAAATAAATTTTAATATGAGTGAAAATAATATATATATATATATTAGTTTTTAGATGATCTGAAGTTATCCGACCCCTTAAAACCGAAGAATTTCAGATAATCAAAGGAAATTTAAAGTAGTATGTATTACAATTTTTAAATGATGAATATTTTTATAGTAGTAATTTATGAAACTAATTTAATATTTGCTTAAAGTAATAAAAATACATTTAAAAAGCAAATAATAATAATAATAATAATAATAATAATAAATAAATAAATAAATAAATAAATAAAAATACCTTTATTCAGATTCGACATGTTTCATTTGATACAAATATTTCGCAAAAGAAAAAAAATTTAAATTGAAAAATTTGAGCTTTTCAATTAAGTTTTTTTTTCTTTTTTTTGCGAAAATATTTGTATCATTTTAATTCTTGAGAATGTTGCCGTCAGAGCAATGAAACATGTCAAATCTCAATAAATAAAGATTTTATTTATTTATTTATTTATTGATTATTATTTTTTTCTTTTTGCCTTTTAAATGTATTTTTATCACTTTGAGCAAATATTATATTTCATGTTTTCAAGTGCTTTTTATATATAGTTTTATAGCAATTTGTGTTTTGAGATAACGTAATTGGAAAATAGGAACCAATCCCAAGCAGTGTATGTATTATTCAATTATTGGAGCCTATTGGTGGAAAGAAAGAGGTAGTACTTCCTTTCAACACAAGAGGAGATATATTACTTTGTATCATTAATAACGTAAGAGCTTTTTATATATAGTTTTATAGTAATTTGTGTTTTGAGATAATGTAATTGGAAAATAGGAACCAACCACAAGCAGTGTATGTATTATTCAATTATTGGAGCCTATTGGTGGAAAGAAAGAGGTAGTACTTCCTTTCAACACAAGAGGAGATATATTACTTTGTATCATTAATAACGTAAGAGCTTTTTATATATAGTTTTATAGTAATTTGTGTTTTGAGATAATGTAATTGGAAAATAGGAACCAACCACAAGCAGTGTATGTATTATTCAATTATTGGAGCCTATTGGTGGAAAGAAAGAGGTAGTACTTCCTTTCAACACAAGAGGAGATATATTACTTTGTATCATTAATAACGTAAGAGCTTTTTATATATAGTTTTATAGTAATTTGTGTTTTGAGATAATGTAATTGGAAAATAGGAACCAACCACAAGCAGTGTATGTATTATTCAATTATTGGAGCCTATTGGTGGAAAGAAAGAGGTAGTACTTCCTTTCAACACAAGAGGAGATATATTACTTTGTATCATTAATAACGTAAGAGCTTTTTATATATAGTTTTATAGTAATTTGTGTTTTGAGATAATGTAATTGGAAAATAGGAACCAACCACAAGCAGTGTATGTATTATTCAATTATTGGAGCCTATTGGTGGAAAGAAAGAGGTAGTACTTCCTTTCAACACAAGAGGAGATATATTACTTTGTATCATTAATAACGTAAGAGCTTTTTATATATAGTTTTATAGTAATTTGTGTTTTGAGATAATGTAATTGGAAAATAGGAACCAACCACAAGCAGTGTATGTATTATTCAATTATTGGAGCCTATTGGTGGAAAGAAAGAGGTAGTACTTCCTTTCAACACAAGAGGAGATATATTACTTTGTATCATTAATAACGTAAGAGCTTTTTATATATAGTTTTATAGTAATTTGTGTTTTGAGATAATGTAATTGGAAAATAGGAACCAACCACAAGCAGTGTATGTATTATTCAATTATTGGAGCCTATTGGTGGAAAGAAAGAGGTAGTACTTCCTTTCAACACAAGAGGAGATATATTACTTTGTATCATTAATAACGTAAGAGCTTTTTATATATAGTTTTATAGTAATTTGTGTTTTGAGATAATGTAATTGGAAAATAGGAACCAATCCCAAGCAGTGTATGTATTATTCAATTATTGGAGCCTATTGGTGGAAAGAAAGAGGTAGTACTTCCTTTCAACACAAGAGGAGATATATTACTTTGTATCATTAATAACGTAAGAGCTTTTTATATATAGTTTTATAGTAATTTGTGTTTTGAGATAATGTAATTGGAAAATAGGAACCAACCACAAGCAGTGTATGTATTATTCAATTATTGGAGCCTATTGGTGGAAAGAAAGAGGTAGTACTTCCTTTCAACACAAGAGGAGATATATTACTTTGTATCATTAATAACGTAAGAGCTTTTTATATATAGTTTTATAGTAATTTGTGTTTTGAGATAATGTAATTGGAAAATAGGAACCAACCACAAGCAGTGTATGTATTATTCAATTATTGGAGCCTATTGGTGGAAAGAAAGAGGTAGTACTTCCTTTCAACACAAGAGGAGATATATTACTTTGTATCATTAATAACGTAAGAGCTTTTTATATATAGTTTTATAGTAATTTGTGTTTTGAGGTAATGTAATTGGAAAATAGGAACCAACCACAAGCAGTGTATGTATTATTCAATTATTGGAGCCTATTGGTGGAAAGAAAGAGGTAGTACTTCCTTTCAACACAAGAGGAGATATATTACTTTGTATCATTAATAACGTAAGAGCTTTTTATATATAGTTTTATAGTAATTTGTGTTTTGAGATAATGTAATTGGAAAATAGGAACCAACCACAAGCAGTGTATGTATTATTCAATTATTGGAGCCTATTGGTGGAAAGAAAGAGGTAGTACTTCCTTTCAACACAAGAGGAGATATATTACTTTGTATCATTAATAACGTAAGAGCTTTTTATATATAGTTTTATAGTAATTTGTGTTTTGAGATAATGTAATTGGAAAATAGGAACCAACCACAAGCAGTGTATGTATTATTCAATTATTGGAGCCTATTGGTGGAAAGAAAGAGGTAGTACTTCCTTTCAACACAAGAGGAGATATATTACTTTGTATCATTAATAACGTAAGAGCTTTTTATATATAGTTTTATAGTAATTTGTGTTTTGAGATAATGTAATTGGAAAATAGGAACCAACCACAAGCAGTGTATGTATTATTCAATTATTGGAGCCTATTGGTGGAAAGAAAGAGGTAGTACTTCCTTTCAACACAAGAGGAGATATATTACTTTGTATCATTAATAACGTAAGAGCTTTTTATATATAGTTTTATAGTAATTTGTGTTTTGAGATAATGTAATTGGAAAATAGGAACCAACCACAAGCAGTGTATGTATTATTCAATTATTGGAGCCTATTGGTGGAAAGAAAGAGGTAGTACTTCCTTTCAACACAAGAGGAGATATATTACTTTGTATCATTAATAACGTAAGAGCTTTTTATGTATAGTTTTATAGTAATTTGTGTTTTGAGATAATGTAATTGGAAAATAGGAACCAACCACAAGCAGTGTATGTATTATTCAATTATTGGAGCCTATTGGTGGAAAGAAAGAGGTAGTACTTCCTTTCAACACAAGAGGAGATATATTACTTTGTATCATTAATAACGTAAGAGCTTTTTATATATAGTTTTATAGTAATTTGTGTTTTGAGATAATGTAATTGGAAAATAGGAACCAACCACAAGCAGTGTATGTATTATTCAATTATTGGAGCCTATTGGTGGAAAGAAAGAGGTAGTACTTCCTTTCAACACAAGAGGAGATATATTACTTTGTATCATTAATAACGTAAGAGCTTTTTATATATAGTTTTATAGTAATTTGTGTTTTGAGATAATGTAATTGGAAAATAGGAACCAACCACAAGCAGTGTATGTATTATTCAATTATTGGAGCCTATTGGTGGAAAGAAAGAGGTAGTACTTCCTTTCAACACAAGAGGAGATATATTACTTTGTATCATTAATAACGTAAGAGCTTTTTATATATAGTTTTATAGTAATTTGTGTTTTGAGATAATGTAATTGGAAAATAGGAACCAACCACAAGCAGCGCATGTATTATTGAATTATTGGAGCCTATTGATGGAAAGAAAGAGGTAGTACTTCCTTTCAACACAAGAGGAGATATATTACTTTGTATCATTAATAACATAAGAGGGAAATATGTCAAAAGTTTGCATATGTTTCTTAACAAAAAATTACAGATTTAAAAATAAACTCTATTATATTCCGCGAAACGAGCCGCTTTCTCACGGAGTCTTTTCCCAAAGTTTCCGAATTTCGAGTCATCTCTTATACTGGATCGTCCTTTTCAGAAAATTCATTCATTCATTTCATTTACTCTTGATTGCTTCGGGCCCGCATAGTATCGCACGAACCCTCTACAGATACGGGCCCCCGAAACAACCCTAAAAGCACGTTCGGCGTATAAAAAAATAAAACAATTTAAGACCAGAAAAAAAATATATTCGTTGGAAGATTATCTTTTTGGAGAGGCCCGGGTCGGTTCCTCCGTTAATCCAATCTTTTGGACCCCAAAAATGGCGACAGATGGAATAAGGGTCAAGTGTACTTTTGCAATGGAACTGCGGGGCTTGATGGATGATTTTTTGCCCTTCTTTTATTCCCGTTGGAGCGGTCGACAGATGGCAAGGAACCTTCTTTTCCTTCTTCTGGCGGAGAACTGTAGGTGCTCCGCCCCGGAGCGTAGGAATGGCGTGCGGACTCGAAGAAATTCGGTCGCTTTTGTTCTCAAAAATTGTACATTTCCGCGTTTGATTCGGGAAACATAATCCTGAAATATGTCATTATCCTAAGGCGCACAATGATCGTCGTTCAAATGAGTAAAATTTATACAGTGCCTGATTAAACAACGGGCTGATGGGGCTGTGATACAAGGTTGTCCGATTTTAAGGTTCAAATTTTGACACGGATTTTTAATCCGTTTTCACACCTGGACTGTTATTAATTAACATTTTGCATTTTTACCGTAGCATGAGATTAAACACAGAAGATACGCAGTAAAATCTTTGGAAACGAAATTACTAGGAACCACAGAAAGATTCCGCTTTAGGCAGATTCCATTCTTAATGGAGTATAATTGTATGGATTTCCATCTGTCGTGACGATGGAAATTTTCCGTTTAAGACAGGATTCCGTCACAGACGAGTTCCGTTTTCACAAGTTTTTTTCTCTGATTCCAATAAGCGGCTAATTTGTATTATTATTTCTTATCGTTTTTATTGCTTTTATTTATAAAAGCTGCAGATTTGATTTAACTGTTATTTATACACAACTCTGTTTGTACAAGAACTCCACGTAAATTATATTTTAGGCTCCGAAATTGATTCCACAAAGCTGCTGATTCCAATAAGCCGAAGACGCAACGTACAGGACTCCGGCTGATTCGCTTTTAGAATACTAGTATATCTGAAGAAAAATTTTCATGCTAAGTTTTTACAATATTTAAACAAAAATTACGTGATTTCTACAAAATTTGTAAGAAAAATCTAAAAAGAACATTTTTCATTGAAAAATCTCAGTATTTAAAAAAAAAAAAAAAAAAAAAAAAAAACTGACCGAGTAGGTGTGCTGAATGTAGTTTTTTCAATTTGATTTTCATTAGATTAAATTATAAAAACCGTTCAGTCCTATACTGATTGATTGATTCAAATATGTGGTAAATTCTGTATCGATTTTTAGATACAGTAAAATCTGCGAAAACGTAATTTCAGGAGAGCAGAGAGAAATTCGTTTTTGTCAGGTATGCGTTTTACAGGTTCACAATTCTTTACGAGCTAACTAAATAAACCTTCTAACTAAATAAATAATTAATTAAAAAACTTTGCCGTACGATTCTTTTAACGCATAACCTGTTTGAATTGATATAAGTGAAATAAACTATAAAAATTAATTTAATTTAAACTAAATATAATAAAACACATATTCATACAAACGTTATATAAGGTCATTGTTCCTAAATGGGACGCGATTTCCCATAGTTTTGTCGCATTTAGGGTATATTTGGCATTTTGTTAAATAAATATGTATTCTATGAAGCTGAAAATTATTGAATACTGTGCCTTTAATTAACTAACTAACTTTCGTAAAAATTGAATCGTTATTTTTACTGCATGCCAACAATATACCATTGTCGCATATTTAGGTAATTTTTGTCGCATTTAAGGCTGTTCTCAAACTGGAAAGGGCAACTTTCTGACATAAGTTTTAATTTATTTTTGCTCGAAAATGCATGAAACTAGATGGTGTTGTTGTTCAGAAACTATGTAAATGAGCTGTTTTTTCCCTTTTTTTGAAAACGCAATAGATCTTTCAGAAAATAGTGTCAAATTGGGCGTTTCTAACCGAATTTCCGCGCGAAGGAAGAAAGAGCGCTGAAGAGCGGGCGAAAAACGTGTTTGTCACGTGATCAAAATGGCTTATAACTCAATAGGTAATTGATTGATCAAAAAAATGAAAAAAAAACAGTTAAGTTCTAAATCGCTTCCATGGCCAGGCTTTCCAATTTTAGAACTTTCCGTTAAAAAATGAATTTGTAAATGTGTCAAAACGTTTTGCGCTTGTTGAGCAGAACAGCCGTTAAGAACAGCCTTAAGGTAGTTAAATCCTAAATAAGACGTCCAATGTCCTAAATGTGACAATGCGTTTTACACATGTCAGTTCATCTTAAAATATTCATATAATTGCTATACATATTTTAATTACTTAATAAAGAGTTAAAATACATAAAACTGAAAGTTGAATAGCTTATTATTGAACAATTAAATAAACTAATAATTTAAATTAACAATCCTAACGGTACATAATTTTGTATACATTACACTTAAATAATGAATACTTCAAAATCCATATTTAACAGACTTTTAACTTTGACCATCGATAAAACAAGATTTAATGAATGACTGATACAACAAATTTTACCAAATCTTTTGCTTTTCAGTTTGCCTTTAACTCATTTTTGATTTTCACCTTCCGTGTAGGCCTCAATTTTTCTTTTTTGTTTTCTAAATGGTATGGATCTATATAGATTAAAGTTTAGGTTTTTGCAGCTTTACTTCTAGGTTGTTTTAGTAACTGACTTCAGGTTTTTACCGAATTTTGTTTTTGAAATGCTGTTTTTAATTTTTTATGCTTTAATTATTCTCTCATTTTCATTTTTTGACGCTGCTTTTGTTTTTTCATTGTTCTATTTTGTTTTTCGACATACTCTACAGTTTTTAAACATGCAGCAAAGTTTGACTCTACGGCTTTTCGCTTTTTCGAAGGATTTTAAATTGTTTGCAATCGGCTTCCAAACCTAGAAGATGGATTAACTTCCGCAAAGTACGAAAATGCAGGAACGTCCCATTAAGAAAATGGCCACTTGCGTTCCCACGGGTCCATTTCAAACGAACGTCTTGCAATGACAACGCAACATTGCATACATTTTCAGTACACATTAACAAACCACTGCTCGGGAAAGTACCGTTATTGTCCAAGGAACACATCAGAACCTGGTAAGTTGGAATCTGAACATGTAAAATAAATTTATATTTCCATGTTGCTTTTAGTAGAAACTGGTGGTGATGAAGTTTTACATAAGCAGATTAAAAACATCACATCGTAAGCATATTTGAAAGCAGATAAACATTTTAACCTTTAGGCTAATGTCAGACGAACGTTTTTTTTGTACGCTTTTCCCCCTACTTATCATCCCTACACATGCTTGCTAGCATGTGTAGGGATGATGTGTTGGGAAAAAAGCGTGCAAAAAGACGTTCGTCTGACATTAGCCTTAGACTCGAAAACATATGATAAAGTTCCATGTATATTAGAAAGAGTTTTGCTCTTTTGAAGCTTTTTTATAAGAATTACAACATTTCTGAAATATCCTGTTTTTCTTTTTTTTTTCTTTTTAAAACATTAGTTCCATAATTTCTGTCATTTAATAAAATGCTCTTCAGAAATAGTGATGGCAGTTTATCCACTGGCAACGGGTTCGCCACCACTGATTTATAAAATACAGATTCGTTTTTATGAAATTTAAAATGTTTAACAATTTTCGAAATTGTTTACGATGTAATAATTTTGTCCGGATTTTGCTAACAAATAAATATTTATATTCCCACCAGTTTACACTAAAAGATACTTCTGATATAGATTTCTCCTGTGTTCTTAACCGCATGTTGATACCGGTTGAAAAAAACTCGCCTGAAATCCGTGAAACCTCATTTTGCAACGCGAATTGTGTTTTTATTTAACCCTTTAACGGGCGGTGTCCACAAAAAAGGACACCTAATTTTAGTTCCAAAACTGACAAACGGCACCAAGAATATTTAATGAAAATTTTCCTTTTATAAAGTACGGGAAAATAAACAAGTTTTTATTTTCTAATAAATTCGTTTGTAAATTCTGGTATCAGTCCATCTTTTCATCATTTTACAAACAGACTTACTCCGCGCCGGAAAAGGTTAAAAAACGCTAGAAATGTTTTTAAACTAACTAAAAGTTTGCTAAATTATTCTGGAACGTTGTACTGAAAAATCTGTAAACTTCCTGTGAAATGAACAGATACATTGGTGGCTAATGCACGTGCTAGCAAGTTAATTGTCATCAGTACATACGAGTAGTAGGAATATTTCAGAAAATAAAATTATAACTTCCTGTTATAAAAACATATGAAAAGGGAAAACGATCCCGGAATATACGCAGAATGTTATCATTTTTTTTTTACGGTGCATTCACTGAATTGTAAAATGCCATTTTCTAAATTTAAAATTTTAAAGGTGAGTATTTTTCTATTTTGATTATTTCAAATACATGTTAAAGTACGCAGTAAAAAAAAACACTATTGGAGGATCATGTTGAAATTCTTAATTTATTTTCTCCACACAGCATATTTAAACACAATTTCTGCTTTAAACATCATTTTAATGCAATTTATGAAAATACCATGTAAATTTACCTTATTTAATATTCTAAAAGTCTCTCCGCATTTAGGACATTATCTTTGTCGCTAATAAGCCACAGATGAAAACAAGTTACCTAAATGCGTAGAAAACTTTAGAACTCAAATCTGAAAACTTTTCGCGTTTTCCCGAGCTAACTTTGCTGGTAAATGAAACACACATTGTAGCCACTGACGTCCGTAATTTCATTTGATCTTCAAAGTTAACAGAAAAAAAAACCCTTGAACCAATTTCGGTATTTTTCATCGCATTTAGGAAACATGGGGGCGCTATAAAATGAACGACCTCATTTGGAAGAGGAATTTTTTTAATAGAAAACGTTATAAATGTAGATAAATAATGTTTAAATGTAGATGTTTTGTTCCTGAAGTTCGAATGTCTCACTATATAGCATTTATATTCCATTCTTGCTGTAAGATTTTAAGTACAAGTACATTGTCGCATTTGAGGGTCATAACATTTAGGCATGATGACCTTACATAGAACAATATAAAAAACTAGAAAGATAGCCCGTCAAAAATAACGAAAAACGAGATAAAGATATAAACAACACATGTGGAAGAATATTAGTTCTTTTCACTTGTTCCGCAGTGATACATGAAAATAACACATTTTAAAAACGAAACGGGTTGGGTTGGGTTGGGTTTCTTGATACTGAGACTTTTGCTGTATCCTAAAGGATAGCTTATGTCACGAAAATCCAGGTCAAAAAACCAGAGTTCTAATTATAGTCACAAACACACAGACAAACTTGTAACTTGTCAAAGAAAAATAACTTTTGATTCCAAATTTGAAACGGTCATAGTGTGCTCAATTCTCACATATAGCACATCTATGTCGCATCATGCGTAAGAAAGTGTTCCAAAAAAAAACGCGGTCTCTACAATAGATATACGCCGCCATAATGGCTGGGATATTCGACAACTAGTTAAGGCACTTTATCTTGGGTAAAAAGCAGTATAGTTTCCACAATGCAGATAAATTTAAAAAGAATAACGTAACAACGTCGTAGCACTACTATAACATTTTCCCTAGATAACTCGCAAACTTCTCAGTATACAGTCGCAGCCATCTTTGCTGGAGTCTTCGAAATCATGTAAAAACGCGGTTTCCCGAAGAAAAAATATAATTTAGTTTCCACAGTTCGTAAATTCCATAATATAAATACTTTTTAATTTTGGAGAATAACTTATCAACAAAATGATATACGCTGGCCTCCAAAAGTTAAGGTACAGGGACTGGATACTTTCGATTGCACACGGTTTGTCGAATATCTACCAACATTATTGGCGAATTGTTCTTGAAATTCTGGGATGTAAAGAACATGTTTGATTTCATATTTCTCGGTGAAGATTTATCGGGGGGGGGGGGTACAATTAGGGGGCTAATAATAAATTTAATAATAAAATAATATTTGCGATCACCCATGTAACAGAAAATGCTGGAAACGGTTTGTCACTGTGGTAAATGACTAATTGGGTCCTGTTCAACGTTTGTATGCATTTGTGTAAGCATAGCATTCATATTCGGGACGTTTCGGGGTTAACGTTTTTGTGAAAAATTCAAACGTTTTTTGTTTATAGCATACAGAGTTTTCAACCAAATTTAACACAACATTCCAAAAACTTTACAAAGAACAGTAGCAACAGTATACTGCAATTAAAACATGAATATATTGATTATTTGATGAGATATGGGCACTTGTATGAAATAATTTTTAACTGCGCATGCGTGTAAGATTTAAAATTTTTTATTTCATAATTTGGTAGGCAGCAATTTTGGGTAACTTCTGTAAAAAGTCCAGTCAAATATTGTGAAAGCTCAGAAAGATATTAGTGAGTTGATTGAAAAGTTGTGGAAAAACCCTTATAATAAAGCTATTTTTAGAGAGCAACTCACTATATCGCCCCTATCTTTGTGAAATTTCTCGATATTTGATTGGACATTTTAGATAAGTTGCCTTAAATAGCTGACTACCGAATTATGAAATAAAAATTTTGAAATCTTCCACGCATGCGCAGTTAAAAATTATTTCATACAAGTGCCCATTTCTTATCAAATATTCAATATATTCATGTTTTAATTGAAGTGTACTGTTGCTACTGTTCTTTGTCAGGTTTTCGGAAAGTTGTGTTAAATTTGGTTGAAAACTCTGCATGCTATTACAAAAAACTTTTGAATTTTTCGCAAAAACTTTAACATCTCTAAAGAATATGAGTGATATGCTTACACAAATGCACACAAACATTGAACAGTACCCAAATAGTCATTTAATGCAGTGACAAACCATTTCCAGCATTTGCTGTCGCATAGCTGATCGCAAACATTATTTTATTATTAAATTTATTATTAGCCGCCTAATTGTCGGCCCGACTAAATCTTCATCGAGAAATATGAAATCAAACACGTTTTTTACATCCCAGATGTTCAAGAACAATTCGTCTATAATGTTGGTAGATATTAGACAAACCGTGTGCAATCGAAAGCATCAGTCCCTGTACCTTAACTTTTGGAGGCCAGTGTAATTAAAACCGTGTTCCAAAAATCACTCGTACTCTAATACATCCAGAAAGCTCTGGGGAAATCCATTTGAGCAACATTCCTTCACGAGGAAAAAAGGTCCCACAACCTAAAAATGAAACACATTTATGAAAAACTATATACAGTAGAAGACCACTAATTAGTACAGCTTGGTTCCAAGTGTTGTGCGAATTTCAGGTTTTTTACGAATTACAGGTCATGTCCATTTAACTTTGTTTCCTTTTTTAAATTTCATTTCCTATTTTGGACAATTTAGATGGTCAATTCTTAAAAATAAATAAATTACTCACTGAAACATATAAGTAAGGTAAAAACTATAGACAGAGTACTAAAAAAATTTTGAAAAATCGTTTGGCATTAATTACAGGAAATTCCTTTCATTTACGGTTCATTGTACTGTTGTTTCTTTTGCTTGGCGAGAGTTTCTATGATTTTTAAAATAATATTTTTTTATTTTTAAACATGACATCAATGGTCTTTTCTAACACATTTGGTTTTTGTTGTTAAATTTTATCTTGCAGTCTACAAATAGTCATACGTTCTTGCTAAATTACAAAACTTTGTTGCTCTAAAAAATTTAAATATTTCGGGCTAATGCCAAACTTTCATCAAAAGGATAATGTTGATTAAAATTGGAGATCAACCGAAAATTCGGTTTCGTTTTCGTTTTCGGCCCAAAATCTGAGTTTCGTCGAAAATTCGTTTCCGGCGAAAATTCTGCCAAAAATTCGGTCGTAACAAAAGTCGACCGAAACTATCTGTATTCCACAAATCTCGTTTCTTCTTTCGGAAATTTTCAACATTACTCATTTATTTGAGGTTTATCGACTCAAATGAGACACTCTTTATTTATTGCTATTAAATTCACTTTTTATGACTCAATACGTTTATGACTAAATTTTGAAAGAGTTTTCCACGTCTCATTAAAATCTGCAGCCTTAATAGAAATATATTCTAGTATGACAGATGATCATTTATGAAAATCATTATAAAAGATAATTCGAGGTATGTATACACAAAACATTTTTTAATTAGATGAAATTCGTATAATTAGAAAATCGTTTTGTGTAATGACTTAATTATATTTTATTTTATATGAAAAGGAAAAGTTTTGGTCAGAGGCACAGAGAGCCAACTTGGGCCACACGTATAATTACACGTATAATTAATTAATAATTATGTATATTTATGTATGTATTAATCATTTTAAAAAATTGGACATTTTCGTTCTCGTTTTCGGTTGAAAATAGGAAGATTACCGAAATTCAGTTTCGGTCTTAAAAACCTGTTTCGATCGATCCTTAATTAAAATATATCGGCATCTCCTATAGAAATCGAGTCGGGACGGACTGGGTCTGACTTTATTGATTTTTCATGGGACGGGTGGGGTCATAAACTGTGTAAAATTAAAAGGGCTAGAAAAAACTTTTAGCATGAATACTGAACTTATAATATTTCCGTATCTACCGACCCGTGCAGACCCATAATGCATCTCTCGATTCTAAAAAAATAAAAAAATAAAAAAATAAATAAAATAACTAACGCTGCCACCGCCGCCGGTTTTGAATTTTTGCGACCGGAGGTTTTTCTTCGTTAATATTAAGAAAAATATTGCATACAAAAGTATGAAAATTGGTGGTATTATAGAGAAATGTTTGGTAAACATGCTGATGCAGACAGTTTTTAAATCGAATACTTATTTTAAGACATATTTAATGCTAAAGTTGGTCAAAATCGTTCAATTAAAAAAGTTTTATAGGAGCAAAAACTATACATGGGAATTTATTCATTCTTTAGATCATTTTATACATTAGAAGTTCCCGGTGAGCAGACTGCATTTATTTTTTTAATTTGACTCATTTTTTGAGGTTTTATATCTATTTTAAATTCAAATTTTTGGCATTTCGAGAGATATTTTTACAACTTTTAGAAAAGGATATTATTTTAAATTGTTGCCAAATTTTAAAACAGCGCAAAGAATAATATTTCCTTAAAATTAAAAATTTAATTACGCGTGACTATTATAAACAGAAAAAAACTTTCAAATGAGAATTAAAGGATTACGTATTAAAAGCAGGAAAATATTGATAATTACGTCATAAAAACTATATTTACATGTGGATTTTAAAAGAGAAAGAAAATTGTAAAATAATAAATCCATTAATATGCCTTAAAAGTCGTAAATGGATGAAATTACGTCATATTTAAAATTACCAAACTATAATATTGCCAAACAGTTTAAATTAAAAAATATATTTGCGAGAGACATTTATTTCATATTTTCAGATAATCCTTTTACACTCTTGTTGAGAATTCTAGGACAACATTAAAGAAAGAAATAATATTTCCTTTCTAATAATAAAAGTATTTTCACGTGAATATTTAAAAGAGAAAGAAAACTTCGGTGAAAATTACGCCAGATTTAAAACGACACATTTAAAATGTCTTATTTAAAAAAACTTTCTTATAGCGTTGTTAAAAAATACCGGGAGACAAAGACTCTGTTTACTTAATTCATTTTATATTAGCTTATTTTCACATGTTTCACTGATCTGATTCAATCAAAGACGAAAAAAACCCGATAACAGGGATATCGCCACTGTTTTTTAATCATAATGCGTTCTTCCGAAAATTTTTTAAAGCCGATCAAGTGTGTTTTTAGAGTTTGTGGTATCTGAACGGGAGTTGGCGAGCGTAGTTCGTAGGGGGCAGAGCCCCTTTGTTATATAAATAAGCAGGAAATAGCTCAATAATAACAGCACGATATAGATGCTTTTTCACAATCAATCGTGTTTCGTTTTATTTTTAAATAAATTATGGTGGTCTGTGTTATTCACTCATTATAACAAGAATAAACAAGATATTTGAGAATAAATACTTTCTTTGATACTTTGAGAATAAATATGAAATTATCCTGATAGTTTTAAAGATGTCATCAATTTTCTTAGACTAAAAATGCAAAATACTTTTTTATCACACCTTTTTTCCTGTCTTTCTATGTGTGTGTCTTTAATTATACTGACAGTAATAGCATTTCCATGGCATGATAAGGATTATTAATAATTCATCATAGCCGTAGTTTACAATTAATAAAATTTAAGAATTTAAACTATTTATTATCCAGACTTTTATTGAAAATGGTTGTCAATTATCTGTCTTATCTCTTTTCATTATCGCATAAACTGATAATTAGAAACGAGAATTTTTTTTTAAGATACAAATTTTATGCGATTCACGTTTATTTCTGATCATTAACAAAACAGTCCCAAGTAGTATTTAAGATTTATGGTGTTATTTTTTGGGTTTTAATTACATTAACTGCATTAAATACATGAAATACATTAAATTTATATTACCTATTCATGTGGAGGTCTTAGTTTGCGGTAAATTTCAATTCAACCCAATTAGGCATAATTTTAAGATAATTAATGTGTTTTTCAAAACGTAAATATTTGGGAGATGAACGAAAAGTTGCCTTGTTACATTTTATTTTTAACACTTTCCAACAAAGTTGAAAAGTGTTTATGACTTCGGTTTGTTTGTCTGTCTGTCCGCGCTCTAACTCCAGTAAATATGCTCGGATTGCCCTGAAATTTTTGGATGCTATTGACGTTTACCATTGCACGTTGCCTATTTCAAATGAAGTTTGTAGCATGTTTAGTTCATTTACATGGACAGTCAAAAGTTTTCTGTTACATTATGGCCTATCGGAGAAAATCGTTTAAAAGGATTTTTAATGATGTGACACGCATTCGAACATAATAAAACTCATATGCATTTATGAAGAATACTAAAATATGCATTCTATAGAATATGCAGTGCAAAGAATAGTTATTATTCATTTACAGGGCCATACAAAAGAATTCCGTTACATAATGATATAGAAGTGGAGGGAATTTTTTGCGGCATATTTTAATTATGTTAAATTATTTCATGGAAATTGATGTATGTCGCTGAGGTTTAATATAACTTATTTCACGTATAATACGAAGTGCATAGCATTTACAGGGAAAACAAAAGATTTTAGCTACTATATTGTATCCGAAGTACTGTACAGTAGCGATAATTGCTGGGCATGCATTTTTAATTATGTTATCCCTTTAAGACCCGATGTATTTGTAAACAAAACTAGTCATGCCTGTAGAAAGTAAAGCATGGGCTGCAACCGCTACCTGTTGATAAAAAAATGATACTTTACTTTATCTGCAAACCAGAACAATCGTTCTATTCGAGTTTTTATTGCATACGACTCAGAAGCAATAATTTAAATAAATGTCTAACCCGCACGATCATGCGGGTTGGGTCTTAAAGGGTTATGCGCTTTTATGTCTCACTATATTTATGCACTCTAAATTAAAATGTCTGAAATTCAGACACTTAAGTGTCTGAAATGGAGTGTTCAATTTTCAGACATTTTAAAATGTCTGAATTTTTTCAGACACTTTTTGCGTCTGAATTTCAGACACTTCAAACGTCTGAATCGCATCCATTTTTTTGTAAGCATCATACGTAGCCATGTTTGACCACGTTGAATCCTGGAAAAATATTTGGCTGTGATCCTGCCCCTCCCCCCCCCCCCCATTACAGCCTGATTTTTTTGGTGCTCTCAGTTTTGGTATACAATTTTCGTTACGTTGATAATTTAAATCTTTTACGACATTGTACTGATTATAATCAATATCTTGAACTTCAGGAGTAGAACAAGATTAAAAAACAAAAAATATTTATCTAAATATTAGATTTTTTAAAATTTATTTTGTTTTTAACCTTATTTTACTTTAAAAGTTCAAAATATTGATTATAATCAGTACAATTTCGAAACAGATTTAAAATATAAGCTTTACAAATATTGCACATCAAATTTGGGGGCACTACAGTCGTAGGGGGACGGGGCACTTCCCAGTTTGCCCTTCCTTTAATCAAGAAGTACTTTTGCAAAAAACGCAACCCTGCATTATAGTTGTCTAAATTGAGATGTCCGGTATTCGGGAGTATCCGTTGTGGAGGTTAATGGACATTCTCGAATAGCGAACACCTCTATTTAACGAATACTTTTTTAATCAGCAGACATACATATTTGTATATTTTTACCTCAAAAAAGTAGACATCTCCAATTATCGGACAAATTCCGCGGTCCCGAAGTGTTCGCTATTAAGGGCTTTTAAGGTACATAGATAAATATATATATATATATTTTATAATCTTGTCCTACTCTAAAAGTTCAAAATATTTATTATACTCGGTTGAATGTGGAAAAAGATTTAAAATATCAGATGTACGAAAATTGCAACCCCCCCCCCCCCCAAAAAAAAAAAATGAAAATATAAAAAAATATATTGCCACATAGGCAATTTTACATATACATCACTTGATAATCACAGCAGCCATTTAACTATGAATAATGAAAATAAATAAATAAATATTCTACTTTAATAACATTGGGGAAAAAATGACTTTGGTATTTTGTTAAATACATTTGCGTTTTTAAACTTGTCCTACTCTAAAAGTTCAAAACTTTCATTATAATCAGTGCAGGATTTAAGATATCAGCTTTACAAAAATTCATGCAAAATCCCCCCCTCTCCCCCCCCCAAAAAAAATGAAAATACTTATTTAAAAATTATGTTTTTAAAAAATTTATATTTCCACATGGGCAAGTTTTTATGTAGATCAGAGGGTACTCACAAAAGCTATTCAACTATCAATAAAAACAAATAAGTACATATTCTATATTAAAAACATGAGGAAAAAATAACTTATGATTTCCAAACTTCTTTCGTCTTAAATATATACAGTAACATCTGTCATTTTTGTATTTTTCGTATAAGTGCATATAAATAAAGTTACCACAATTTTAAATACGAAATCTAGTTAGAGGTTTTTACTTTTTCCCATTATAAATTTCAAATTACTTTTTTATTAAAAATAATAAAAAAATCAGTATTAGAGTTGATTGCAAATCAAATACATATGTATATTTTTACAGGCAGCTTCATATAATAGACCAGTCTCATTTACTTTATTTATCTTTTTTTAATCTGCGGTTTTATGCCAGGAAGTAAGAAAGCATTAGGTCATCTTTCAAAGTTTTTTTTTTCTTTACTTCCTTGTGGCCGTCATTTACTGCGAGATAAAAATTATCCATTGAAACTAAGAACTGACATTGAATATATAATTCGTAATAAAAAAGAACGTCATAAGTTTAAAAATATATACTTCTAGAATTAGTGGGTTTTTTTGCGAACGGATTCAAAACTAATTAAATTTCATGCAGGATTTTGTTTAGTACAATAAATAAAATCATAAAATACACTAATTTCACTACTATAAAGAAACTTACTTGAGTTGCTGGAAGAGGTAAGAAATATTCCTCGATTTGAAATTTTAAAAACTACCACAACCACAGTGAGGGAGAAAGACTTTCATCAGTTTAAAAGGTAATCCCATAATACATCCGACTAGCCATATTTAAAGAATGAGATGTTTCATCCTAAAAACAGGACCCGCCAGACAAAAGTTTCTTTTTTTTTGCCAGTTTCGACAGGACGTAGGTGAATAACACAATATTATTGATATAAATTGATACGAGTTAACACTAAGCCCATTGCACACGCTTTGTAGAATTTCCAGGTGTAATCTTCAACCGTCGCCTACTTCTGTTCTGTGTCTATCCCGCCCTTGTATCGACGACAGCTTCTAAGAGACATTTGATGTCGAGCACACACGTCAGATGTATGTATTCAATAAATAAATAATCCAAGTTAATACGAATTAAAATCACAGTACTTCACATTTCGCAAAAAACGAATTAAAATACACGCGTACATAAAAACAAACTTTGTTTGAATTACAACGTATACCACTTCGAACGAAGACATCTAAAACGCATGCGCAACTGGGAGTGCTAGTGCCCCCTGGTGGTTATTGCGTCGGAAGAATCAAAACGTCTTAAATTAAGACACGTTTAAAGCAATGAAGTGTCTTAAAATAAGACGTTTGCGGATATTTTAGACATTATTCTCAGTTCGTTTACACCATGGTCATAGTAAGACGCTTATGTATCTTAAATTAAGACATCTATAGTGTCTTAATTTTCAGATTAAGACACTTAAGTGTCTAAAATTCTTTTTCAATCACATATGTGTCTAAATTTAAGACGCTTCTATTTGCAGTGTGCATAGTATATGGTGTGTATAAATGCTATAATTCATATACAGGGCTACACAAAAGAATTCGTAATGGTTAATGGGTATGAGTGCCAATTGCTTAAAGGTGGATTTAAATGAGTTATGCATTTTTACTAATCACTAATCACTAATCACCCACTCGTGGACAGCCAACCTTTCGGTATAGGAGCTGATTAGCCCTTGAACTGCATCTGGTTTACTAAGAAATGTTTGTAGAATATAGATAAAATGATATAGATAGTCACGCAAGGAATTGGATACATGGCCGTCTGTAAATGGTAATTTCTGGAAATGTGATTTCAGTAGTTTTAGGAGTGTTTTAGTTTGAATTAAATTTTAGCTTAATAGTGGCGTGTAATAAAGGTTAACTACAGGGTTGTACAAAAGTATTTAAGTATGTTTCCATCTATTAGTATAAATTGTTGAAAGAGAAATTTCAACCTGTTATGCGTTTTCTTACTAAATTAAATTTCCCAGTTATATAGTACTAGCTAAAGTACCCGATGTTGACCGTAATTTTAAGAATGTTTGTTTTGAAAAACCAATTTCAAAATTTAACGAAAAAAAAAAAAAAAACAGTCGAAGTGTTGTACACATGAATCAAATGAAGACTAAATATAAAAATTTATAAATTTATAAAACAGACGCAAAATAATACAGCTATAAATGAATTTATTTCGATTAGTTGTCTACAGACGAAATTATTAGTCAGAAAGTTGTGAAATTTGTGACAGACATAATAAAGGAATGGGAATTTGTTTGAGCGAAAAAAAAAATTAGTTCCAAATTTCGCCACCAGAGGGCATTTTTTAATGAATTATACTTTTTAAAAAAGTTTTTACGCTTTATTTTTTTCAGATTAAATAAGACAAATATACAGACCGCCCCCTGAAAAAAATAAAGCGTAAAAAGCGTAAAAGCTTTTAAAAATTATCGGTGTTCGAATTGAACGGACCGTGCAAACTCTGAAAAAAAAATCCACCTACGACAGCCGCCATTTTTTTCTCAGAGCTCAGGCCTAGTATTCAGTGGGTAGTGGCTAAATGTTTAATTTATTTTAAAACGCCCCTGGTGGCAAAATTTAACTAAATTTTTTTTGCTCAAACAAATTCCCATTCCTTCATTATGTCCGTCACAAAATTTCACAACTTTCTGACCAACAGTTTCGTATGTAGACAATTTTAAGTAGGGTCGTTTAATTATGGACACCCTGTACGTAATATATAGAGGAAGTTCAAGTATTATGGAATGGTCGAACAATGTGGAACACTTCAATATCTGGCGCATAGTGTGTTGCAGCCAAGCATAAATCTTCCATGCAACTTCTTAGTATATTACCATGAGGTGCTGTACTTAGTTCTGTTTATATACTTGTTTTTGGAGCGAGGCGGTGAAATAAAATCTTACTCTGAATTCTTGCAGTTTTTTGTTGGTAAGTTTTATAAAATTCGTATTAATTATAACATGTCATTGTCAGTGATGTTAACCAAGATTCAATATAAATTTGAATCGTTAAATTTATTGCTGTGTTAGTTAGTTTTTTTCTAAGCTAACTTGTTGACGAATGAAGAGGTTATGTTTTTCAAGATGGTGTGTCGGGTAGTCTTCAGATAACTGTTTCAAGACAAGTCTTAAAATTAAAACAATTTTTCAAAGAATCTGATGATTTATAGATGGTATACTAAGGTTTACTCATTAAATAATTTTAGTTATTCTTGTAAATCGTGGTTTTTCTTGCAATTTTCATATTCCTCATAACCCTATTTCATATTAACCGATTGGTTACCATTACCCGAAAAGGGTAATTTTTTTTAACGAGCTAAATATTGATACGTATTATTTTCTTCTATTTAAACGCATTAAAAATATGTTAAGAAATAAAAGTTTGTTCTTTACTAACTCTTAATGTATCTCATTTTTTTTTTTCTGTTGGCTTACAAATAAAAATGTAAATAGTATTCCGTAAAACCCGAACTTCTTTTATATAATAATATATTGCAGTTCATAAGATCGAGGATATTTTAATAATAATAATAATAATAAAATGCAATTCCGAGGATATTTTGATGCAATATATCTTTAAAAGCTTCTTGTAATTAATCTGTTTTTTTTTTCTTTTTAATTTGCTTTGCTCAATCAATTGTCAATTGTGGTCACTAGTTATTTTAATATAATGTAGCAAGCAAATATTCATTGTTGAGATAGTTTGAGAGAAAAAATCATGCTTGAATAGTATTTAAAAAAATTCATAAAAGTCATTAAATTGAGCTTATGGTTTTCAAACTAATTTCATTCCAAAATAAATTCCCTTTTTTAATCATGTGAGAAAATGAAACAATTCCACGTTACATAATGACTTGGAACTGGCACATTTTGTGCGTCACCTGACTATGGTATAGAAGTACAAAATTGGCGGCACATTTTTATTAGGATATACCATACAGTATCATATTTTTATAATTACAGGAGAATGGGAATGGTATTGTAGATAAAATTAGTTTCTTATGAGAAAATTGTACTGCGTTATGATTTAGATGCGTTTAAATCTAATCGATTAAAGTATGTCCTTTATCATTTGTGTGTGGAAGCGAGAGGTTCGTTAATCTACAAAATAATATCGAAATTTTATAATATAAATATACTAGCCGCTCTTGGCGACCAGTTTATTCTCCCTTAAAATTTATGTTTGGGAAAGCATGATAAGCATTCTATCATGTTACTTTTATTCGTAATTTAATTTACTTGGACTCCCTTAAATATAATTAATATAATCTCTTAAGCTAAGCTTTAAGCTATCTTTTTTGTTGCATTAAAATAGCATCTCAATTTGTTGATTTTCTGTACGCAAGTAAACCCTATTGATTTACAATGGAAGTCTATGGGAATTTGGCGAAATATTAGACATATCGCTAAGTTGGCGTCCCTTTTGGCGACTAATGTTAGTCACCAAATTTGGCGATATATCGCCAAGTTGGCGACATACTTGGCGGCATTTGGTGACAGAATAGGGTCACCCCTATGGTAACCCCCCCTTATAGGTATGGAGTTGCATTAAATGCTGTTCAATAACCAATGAGATGCGTTTCATTCGGGCGTTGCCATTAAACGATTAAAAAATAATCGCGATTTCTGTGCCACGTACGATAGCGTAATATGTATATGGATTTAATATTCCTTATTTTATGCACAAAGCTTATAGTCCCCGAGCCAGGTACAAATTTCGTCAGTTATTTTCTCTCGGCCGATAATTTGTAAAATGCTTCACAGAATTGTATCATGAAGCTACGTGAACGTCAGCTGCACCTCCGCGGGTTTGTTGAGCAGCGGTAGCCTCCCACGCACGTTAAGAAAAAAAATTGTAACTTAATAGATTAAAACGACCATTTGGATTTTTTTTTTTTTTTTTTTTTTTTTTTTTTTTTTTTTTTTACTTAATATTTACTTAGTTTTAATTTTGGGGCATTTCGACAAGAGAAGCCGAGAAAGATAAGAGGCTAAAAATCGAAAGCAGTTCCACCGAATCATCCACAGATCGCGACACCTTCGTAAAAATATTTAACCGAAAAATCTAAATTTCGTCCATCAAATTCCGTCGCATCCTCTTCAACAACAGATCGCAAAGATCAAAATTTAGACGACCAAAACCTTCATCCATAAACTCTCCAAGTGCCGTTTCGAGAAGAAAAACAGTTTACAAATCGAAAGCAGTTCCACCGAATTATCCAAAGATTGCGACAAATTACCTACGTTGAGCTCAATTTTTCCCGGTTAGAATTGACCGATTGTAAAACGCCGTGACTAGTGGATTGGAGCCCTTCGAGACATGGCTTTTTACTATCAATCGTTTAAACATTAGATGGTTTCCTTTTTCGCGTTCGTCTTTTATTCTGTAATCGATTTTCATGGGCTACATAATCAGTTGAAGACCTCGATTTTCATGGCCTACATAATGAGTTGAAGACCTCGATTTTTGCTTTGCAAGACGATTTTCATTTCGGCGTCGCTCCTTGGCTTTGGATTTTTCCTTATCTGATAATTTGCGCCTACCCATTTTGTAACTTTTTCAATTTTTAACGATTTTATGCCTTTTGATTACCTATTAAAAAAAAAAAAAAAACAATTACGATTTTATGCCTTTCTATTACATTCAAATAAAAATTCTTCTAAAAGTAAAGAACATCGTTGAATTTCGTTAAAAAAATAAAATGCGAGCATCATTTGGCCCCATCCTCGACCGAAAACAATATACGACTGAAAAAAATATACAGGGTGCAAAGGAAAGTCCCTTTAACCTGAAAATACTTGCGAACGGAGGGAGCTACAGCTATGCAAGTGAGGTAACGGTATAGTAAAGTGAATACGCCCGACCTAATAAAAACGACAGCAGCGCTCCCTAGTGGCGAAATTTGGAAGATAGCTATTGAAAATCGTAAACGAAAAGAGATAGAGCAAAATTTCCAATTAGAAAGTTTTAGAACATCAATTAATTAGTACGATAAGCGGCAATTCTACTTTGCATATTCACATTCCGTAAATGTAGCAGTGCACAATTTCAGATTGTGACGTTTTACTGTGCTGCAATGTCTGTAAAAATTTAATTTCCAATGCATTTAAAATTTTAGATTAACCCTTTCAGGGGCAGAAGAATTCTGTTCGTAAATTGATGAAATAATTGATTGACACCAGAATATTCAAAAGAATTTCTTAGAAAATAAAACCGGCTAATTTTCACTTTCATTACAAAAGCAAAATTTTATTAAAATATTCCTGCTGCCATTTATCAGTTTTGGAATTAAAATTAGGTGGCTAGACCGTCTAGCCACAGCCCTCGAAAGGATTAAATCTATGTCGCCGTATTAAAGAGGCTTGAATAGATATTCCATGCTGAGAAATGTCTCATGTAGAATTGCTCTCACGAATAGAAACATGTATCGGGAACAATGGCGAACTTTTCGAACATACTGAATATTAACTTTTTATTACTTCGAGAATTTTTTTTTTTTTTTTGTGATGTTATCAAAATGTATTGAGATAAGCACGTATTTATACCAGAAATAGTGCGTATTTCTTCGTACTTCTGGCTATTTCATTCAAACGTTTACACAAAATAGAGTGCATCGATTTCGGACGTTTTTGGATATACAGGCGAAGATTTATCTTGTCCATGTAAACCAAATGCCGTTTCGTACTAATTAGTTGATGCTCTAAAACATTCTAACTGGAAATTTTGCTCTACCTCTTTTCGTTTTCGAATTGCAATGGCTATCTTCCAAATTTGGCCACTAGGGGGCGTTGCAATCGTTTGCATTAAATTGGGCGTAGTCACTTTACTATACCGTTACCTCACTTCCATAGCTGTAGTTTTCTCCGTTCGCAAGTATTTTCAGGTTAAAGGGACTTTCCTTTGCACACTGTATATTTTTTTCATGTTCGTGTGACTAGCTGAACTATTAACCACCACTTTATAATCAGCTGACTATTTTTTTTCTTCAAGATATTGGGTTGGCTATAATTTGACAAATTTTCAATCGGGAGGAAATTATTATTATTTTTTTTTTTTACGTTCGTGGAAGGCTACCGCTGCTCAACCCACCCACGGAACCGCAGCTGACGTTCACAGAGCTTCATGATACAACTCTCTGAAGCATTTTACAGATTATCGGCCAAGAAGAACTTGGTCATCAAAATCTGTTGTTGGCTCGTGGACTATTAAGCTTTCTTATTAACCGTTATAAAAATAATATCATGCGTCAAGTATAGATTATGAAACAGTTTTTAACACACTCAGAACACTGTAATAAAACTTCAACGTTAAATAAGGCGAATGTAATATTGTACACATAAATAATATGGTAAATAATTATGTTAAATAGGTAAGTAAACAGTTTAGAAAAGACATAAAACTTTTTAAAAGCCGATTTCAGGAATTGCCGTCTTTAGACAGAAGAGTAATCCTTTTCTACAGCCCTGTATTTGATGTATAGTATAGATTTACACATATATTACACAGCATTCTAAAATTTAGTTAGCTAGCATAACACTGTTGAATATTCTCCGCGAATGATTTCTACTAATAGGCGTAAATGTACTTGAAATCTTTTGTACTGCCCTGTATATGATCTATAGACATTTGTGCACACCACATATTAAGCTAAAATTTAACTTATGTTAAAAAAATATATAACACAACTGAAAATTCACTTTGAACAGTTATCATCCTAAGACGGCAAAGTATCCAGTTCTTTGCGTAGTTCTGTACATAAATTTATTCATAATGTACAAACATTACTCAGTATGTTAAATATAGTTCAGCGAGAAAAAACATGGCAATCAAAAACAACCCTTAGGCAATTCACACCCATAGACAGTAATACTTAAGAATTCTTTTATCCAACCCTGTATAGGATCTATGAAATTTATACACACCACATAGTAAAAAAATTAGTTAAACTTAATAAGTATAAAAGTGAAAATATATTTAAAAAAAAATGCATTTCATGAGCATTCAATGTTCATCTTGAAAATCATGCCTAATTTTTCTACTGCATTTCATGTCTCCCACAAAAAGTTTTCATTACAATACACTAATTTGGCGTGGGCACCGAACTCGATTATGAAAAATGTACTCATTTTATTACACTTGGTAGAAAGCTCAAACAAGTGAAAAATTAAAAAATATATATAATTTTTGCTCCGTTTCTTTTTTAAATAGGACAACGGGAAGAAGTGAAACTGTATTTAAACTATCTTTTTAGGAATTCCACATTATTAAAAATTTGCAGTATTCTGGCAGGTCATTTGACCATTTTTTCAGAAAACGGTTACACAACCGTAATTTTAACACTATTCTGGCCATATTATTGGCCATTTTATGGTCAGAATATAGTTAAATTATGGTTATGAAACCGTTTTTTCAAAAAACGGTCGAATGACCTGCCAGAATGCTGCAAAATTTTTAACAGTGTATATTGATTCCTCAACATATAATCGTAAATTAATTAATATTGAACTATTAACTGACAAAAGTGTATCGCATTTTCAGAAAAAAAAAAAATTACACACGTTATTTTTTATTTATAATTTATTTTCTATACATTTTAGTCATTGAAATGTGTCACTTTGGTAGTTTCACAGCCATCTGGCCTATTTTGGCGGACATTTGCAGGTGCATCATTAAAACCATTGCTGTTTCAACTCGTATATAATTGTAAGAGTTATAGATATTTGGATATTGATCACCTGTGGCGCGATAATAGAAATATGCCTTACAATTAATGTATTAAGGTGCATTCGAAAAAAGTCCTTCCGGCCAGTGCCGGGAGGAAGAGGTAGCTTTCATATTCCTTATTTTTAAAAAGCAAGCTTATATTATTCAAACACACGAAGCTCAATTTAGTGGAAACCTATTATAGGAGATTCAATACTAATTTTTATCAATACTAAATCATTATGAATGAGAATTTCGCGAAATTAGTCAGCTTTAACCAAGCTGCTTTTATTTAAAGTAACTTATATTTGGTTGCCAAATTCGGCGATATCTTGAAGTTCCTGCCATTTTAAGACAACATGGTGGATGAGGCTAACGAGTGAACTTGGTCGAGACCTTAGTAATTCCTGTGCATATGCTTACTCACATCGGAATCGGTTGATATATACAAGTGCTGTCGCAGGCAAAAAATCAGATTTTTCAAACTATCACCCACATTAGAAATTGAAACTGCTATATCTGAGCCATTTTTTAAGATAAAGACAAAACAAAAAAGCTCCGGAATTCTTATATCAAGGTCAAATACTTAAGAAAGAAACCACCTTTTTCAATTTCTAATTTTTTTGCACCTCACTTTAAATATAATTTTTTTAATTAAATGGCTTCCATTTTGAAACAAGATGGCTGATGAAGCTGGCCAGCGAACTTGGTCGAGACATTACGATATACTATTCACATGCCTTCTTACATCGAGATAACAAGGTTAATAAATATGCGTGTTATCACGTGACAAATATCAGATCGTTTCAAAATGTCAGCCATGCTAGAAATTCAAAGTGCTATAATTCAACCATTTTTTAAGATATATACGAAACAAAAACTGCTCCGGAATCTTTGTATCAAGGTCAAACACATAAAAAAAATCTTTTTCATTTTTCAATTTTTTGATAAATCATTTTAAATTTAAAATTAAAATTTTTTTAATGTCAGCCCTTTTGAAACAAGATGGCGAATAAAGCTGGACAACGAACTCGGGCGAGACATTGGTATGTACTATGTATACATCAAGTTACATCCAAATCGGTTCATAAATACCCCTGTTATCGCGTGACAAAAATCAGGTCGTTTCAAAATGTCAGCCACTCTAGAAATTCAAAGTGAGACTCAGCCATTTTTTAAGATATAGACGAAACAAAAACCGCTCCAGAATCTTTGTATCAAGGTCAAAAACATAAGAAAAAATATTTTTCAATTTTCAAATTTTTGGTACCACATTTCAAATTTTAAATTAAAAAAAAAATTAAATGGCCGCCATTTTGAAACAAGACGGCGGATTAAGCTGGCCAACGAACTCGGTCGAGGCATTGGTATGCACTATGTATACACGAAGTTACATCCAGATCGGTTCATAAATACGAGAGTTACAGTGTGACAAAGATCACACACACACACACACACATATATATATATATATATATATCAACTTTTGAACGGAGGGTGCTTTCGGGGTCTGGGGGTCATGATCGGTGAAAATATACCAACATTTTTTGAAATCGCTTTCCTCCAAACGGCTCAATAGATAGCTTTTTGTAATGAAAGCTACCTAAAATATTTTTCCATCCTCAACAACTTGAAATTTTCTGAGACCTTTTCAAATTCATTTTTTAAAGTAAAAACATGAAACTTGCTGAGGTGATTTTTGAAGAGTTGTATAAGAGGCAGTGTGATTTCATTTTTCGCTGAATTTATTAGAATTTGAGTTTTAAACAATTATTTTCTCAATATGACTATTTTTTTTCATTCCCAGATCTCCCGCTTCGGAAAATTCGGTTCAAAACGCCAACTTTGACAGCATTTTTTTTACAATATTTTCTGCCTTTATCGAAAAATCGAGATGCACGGCACATTATGCAGTTTCTAAATAAGAGAATTTCCCAGTTTGATGCGTTTGAGAGCAACAAAGAATTTAAAAATGAATCAGAAAATAAGCAGTTTGGATTGGAATACACCCTTAATTTATAATTAAGTTCCAAAAATATTAAAATATTGTATTGTCATCGGAAACAGACCTGTGGACGTTTTTTTTATAATCCTAGCCCAGGGTCGGCGAACCCATGGCACGCGTGCCACTTTTGGAACGCGAAAGAATAATTTTGGCACGGCGCGGCGTTGATTGTGTCTCTAAATCAGGATACAGTGATTTTACATAAAATACGCGAACGTAGATAATCTGATTCTATTCTAAATTCGTTTAATGGAAATTATAGAATTATAATCTTATTCAATACTAGCCGCCCTTGGCGACCAGTTTGGTCTCCGTTAGATGTGTGCTAAGCATTGTACCATGTTACTTTTATCCAAAATTTAATTTACTTTCTCAATACTTCGCCAAATCAGAAGTTTCTAGTAGAGAAATCAAGAACTCCGTATTTTTATGGGTACTACTTGGTTATCCCGTCGACCAAAAATATATCGCCAAACTATAAGATTAAATATCAATAATGGTTGATCGTAAATGTCATATTCGCTTGTTTTTAAGCAAGTTACACGTGTTTACGTCATCAAGTTATTTTTATTTCGACGTTTTATTTGTATTTTTATTAATATTACACTAATTTATTTGTTCTTTCGCTATTTAAAATAAAAATTACGTCTATTTGTATAATTTGGCGAGTGGTTTGGCGATTTATATAATTTGGCGAAATAGGTCGACGGTATAACTAAGTAGTACCTTTTTATACTAGCCAGGCGCAAGTGATAAATCATCAAACATTGTCTTTCCAATCGCATTTTTTCATATTTCATTAAATTCATCTAAAATATAATAATTTCACTCATTTTATTTAAAATACATAATTTTAATTTAAAATTCATGACTTTCACTTTTTCTTTCCCTTTTTTAAGAAAAAGAAAAGAAAAGAAAAAAAATAATACCAAAAAACATGACTTTTAATTTCAATATCAAAGCATTGTTTTAATTTACCACGCGAAAAATAAAAAATGTAAAAAATGGTCACCTGGCATATAAAAAGCGAAGCGGTCAGCCCGGAACTATTGATGACAGTCACATGACTTAGGCTATTATTATAGAGATGGTTTAAAAAAAATATTAAACAAAGAAAATATTTGAAAACTATCAAAAAAGAAAGATTATTATATATTAATAAAAATACCTGTGGTAAATTATGGCAACTTAGAAATTAATTTAAGAACTATTTAAATAAACTACTTTTTTTTCCCTTTTAATAATTTTTTCTATTATTTATACCTTATGAGTTATTATTTTTGGAATGAATAATATAAATAATTATATAGAGAGCAGTAGCCAAATAAATCCATTTTAGTTTGCATTCTGTTAAAATTAACTGATCATGAACACGATATTAATTAATTAATTTTCATCCAAGATACAACACAATTAATCGCATTATTTTTTAAATTAATTTCAAAAATATAATTGGTTCTATGATTATTACAGTGTAATATTTAGATGTATGTCACCCATTTTAGAAAAAAATCTTAAAAAGTAATTTTTAGGTTTTGCTTCATTATTTTTGAACCCCTAAATTATTATTATTATTATTTTCTGGGGACGTCAAGGTCATGTAATTTTTTTCTTTTTTTAATTATTGGCACGCGACTATAAAAAGGTTCGCCAACTCTGTCCTAGCCTATCAGGAAGTGGGTTAAAAATCAATTACAAAATTCCATCTTTACATAAAAAAACAAGGTTGAGTTAAATAAAGGAGTGTAAAAAGATACCCAACCTTCTTAGCTACATCTTCTTTAAAAAGCTACTCACGGCCTGCTCCGTAGACAGAAAGATATAATTAAAATAATTTGTTATAGCCAAAGTAATAAATCCTCATACTACATTTTGTTGTCAGGATACTCTGTTACTACGTTATTACGTTATTCAATTTCTTATCTGAATTTTAACATTGAATTCTGGACTTCTATCCTTGTTTCTGTAAGATACAGTGACCTTTTTTTTTTCTGACTCCAAAGGCGTCTTTGGTGACGCCATACGGTATATATTTTTTTAATTTTGGTGATTAAATGCAAAAGAACATACAGTTCTAGTTAATTACTACGTTTCCCGAATTATCGCTGAATAAAGTGAATAAATATGGAAATTACGTCTTGTAATTTTACATGTACAACGACATCAATAAAGTAAGTTTTCGTATGATAGTAATAAAGTACAAAAAAGTACTACAAGCATTGAAAGTAGTTACTATTTTGAGTTAAAAGTAGATTAACATTTTAATTTTTCATTTACACTTTTTACACTGAAGAAATTCTAGTCAATCAAGTTATCCCCTCTCCCCCTTTTTTTTTATATCAACCTGCGAGTATTATGCGTTCTTGTAATATATATATATATATATATATATATATAACCATATATGTTTATATGTAAGTGAGCATGTATACGTGTATGTATAGGTGCTTATATATTATATATATATATATATATATATTTTTTTTTTAAATAGGGGTATCATGCATTTAACATTATTTTTGACATATTGGTACATAATATAAAGCCATATTTTACTATCTCAAAATAATCCTCATTGTTATTTTTAAATGTTATTTATATTCTATTTTTTTTTATTTTATAATATTCGTTTTTAAACTAGTTAATTTAATCAATGCCCTTCTATTTACTTATTTTTATATACTTATTTATTTTATTTTATATTTACTCAGTACTTATTAAGTCTATTCCTATTTTTTCATTCTACTTTAAATAAATGTTAATGTTAATCATTTCTTAATTTCTACAATTAATTTCATTTCTGTTTTATGCGTATAGATGGTAGCACTAAACCTTTTTTTAAAAACCTAATTACAATATAGTTTTTCTTTTTCACACTAGCTGGCAGCAATGTTCTCATTCTCAGCAACTTCTGCCCACATATTCTAATAGTCCTAAATCTGTTAGCTTCCTCACATGTTTTAACATTGTGAGTCAACATTATGATGTTTTGGATCCTTGCATGTAATTGAGGTATAATTTTTTCTTACTCTTCTTTTAACTCTTATAATTTTTAATATCCTGTGTGAGGTGTATCTTTCTTTAGATTTCTTGGGATTTTATTTTATTTTCTTTTATGATGATCTATTAGGTGCTAAATTTTGTCACTTTAGGCTTAATGCCGACAAAATTGGATGAACTAACGCACCTTCACTATGAATTAACCAACAAGCACCTCTGATGATTCCATGGGTTATTCATAGTTTCTTATTTTACATACTGGTTTCCTATGTTCATATCTTGTTCATCTTTAGAATTTAACCATTTGTTCATATATTTGTGATTTCATCTTTATTATATATATATATATATATTATAAAGGACAAACGTGTCCGTGCGTAACGCTGACGTCATTTTGACGGTGGCAACAGCAGACGATTAGATTTAACTTTTATTCCGGGAAAAATGTACTTTAAAATTCTATTTGTTTGAAAACTGTATCGTAATTTGTGTGAAAACTGTATTTACTCAATTTTTATTGTTTTTAAAATAATTTTAGAACAATAATATTTTTTAAATCTATCTCTATCGCGTGCAGAGGATGACGAAAAATAAATCCGTTTGCACTTGAAATAATATAAACAATTCAACATTTGTTTCCAGCTTTTATTCCATAACGAAATTAAAACATTCACAAACCGATAAAGAAAACAATAAAATATAAATTAAGTATAAATTAAGATAAGTAATAATAATAATAAAAAGGCTGAAGGAAAGCAATAAAAAAATCTGATTATAAATGGTTGTTAAATCATGGCCCGAGTCCAATACAAAAGTATCGCCTTTAATAAATTTCAAAGTTTTATTTGAATGCATTAGAGTCATTCCACGTAAAATGAGAAAAAAATTAAAAAAAAGTCGTGGCCACATAGTAACCGATTTTAATAAAATTTGATACACAGGTTCAATTCATATTAAAACAGACCTATGCAAAATATCTTCACAAAAACTAAATTATTTTAGCAGTTTTGGACATTTAGAAAACTTGTGATAAAGAATGACATGTGTGCAATTGTCAAAAGCTGCAAGTTTGAAGTTCTGTATCTTGAAAATTATTTAACAGAAATTAATTTTTTTTGCAATATTGTAACCTCTGAAAAATTATCTCCCTATTTATTGAGTAATAATCTGGAAACACCATGATTAATCTTTAATTGGTTGTAAAAATTGAAAATTTGTGAATTTTGAATAAATTAGAAACGTTATAAAGATCAAAGGAATTCAAAAACATCTGTGAAATTGATGTCTGATATAGTATTACATATGAAGATCAAATTCCTTTAGTTTGAAAGTTGCCATTTATTTCCTTCATCTTCAAAAAAACTTAGAAACTTTAAAAAAAAAATTACAAAATCGTAAATTTTCCTCTTATGTATGAGCAAAATATAAATAAAGGACAGGTCCGACATTAACAATATTGCACAGACATAAAGATCAATAGTCCATAATATGCTCAAAAAAATTCAAGATTGCCTTTTGAAACATAGCAAAAGTGGGTTCTAAAAGGTAATATCTGTTACATTTCACGAGCTATTTCTCTTTGAATTCGCACTTGTTTCTTAAAATATTGCACGATTTCAAGGTGAAAAAAAATGAGTTCTGCCATCTAGTTTTTGTATCTGGATTTAGGATTAATGTGTAATTTTTTGTCCTAACTGAATCATTTTTTCTACTTTAATTAAATATATTCTTGAGGTAAAAATTAACTGAAAACAAGAATACAAGTTTCTATATTTAAAATATACACTTTTATCTATAATATCAACTAATTTAAAAGATTTAAAAAGCCTCCCTTCACTTTCATAGAAGTGATAGAAATATTGCATTTTACACTCAGCATTTTTTACTATTTATTTTTTTCTCATTAAGGAATAATAAGGCAAGAATAACATTTGCAATATTTAAAACATATACTTTTAGCTATAATGTCAACAAAAATGTAAAATTGTCAGAGCTGTCCTTCTTGCTTAAATGAGCAATAGAAATATTGCATTTTGTCCTCAAAATTTTTGAAAAATAATTTTTTTCTCATTACGGAATAAAAATACAATTACTTACTTACGCCAATCAGCTACTTATTATTCATTCCTAATTATAAATAATTTTTAATATAGTCTTTCCATTCCTAAGGCTAATAATCGAAATTGAAATTTTAAGCATGCAGACAAAACCTCGATTTTGCATCCACTTTTCATGTAAATTTTAATACTTAAAAAACAATTCTGAAATCTATTATTTTGAATTTACTCATAAATACATATGATCTACTTATATATTGATTTTCATTAAAATCACTGATATGTCTGCCACAGCTGATTTGCTCCATTTTCATGTAATGACCCATTATTGTTATTTTCCATATAATTATGAGTTTTGGTATTGCATTAGTCATCAAAAAAAAAAAAAAAAAAAAAAAAAAAAAAAAGGTTTTCACTTATATTCTGTAACCCGGGAAGATTGATCTTATCCCCTTGTATAAATAACAAGCACAAAAAATCATGCATCCAGCATAGATTATGTAACACTTTCCAACACAAGAATTCTGTAACAAAACAAGATGTGGAAGCTGACGTCTAAATAAGCAATTTGATCAATAATCAGAAAATAGATGAGAATTTTTTTGTGTCTGTGCATCCCTGTATATGATGTATAAATTTGTATTTATACTACATATTATGCTAAAAGCTAGTTCAGTTTAAACGAATAGCATTGTTGAAAATTTCCATTCAGCAATTTCTGTGAATAAACGGAAATGTGCTTGAGAACTTTTGTGCAGGCCTGTACGTGATCTATAGAATTTATGGGGCATTCTCACAATATTTTGACTTTCGGAATAAAAATCTGGTGAAATTAAACTTGCTAAAATAACATTTTAATCTGATAGACGAATGCCTTAATGATTCAAAATAATGAAAAAATGGTCAGCAGCGAAATTTTTTTTTTTATTTAACTGATGTTTAAGTTAAACTTGCGAGTTTAATTTTCCTTACCATTTTACCACTATAACTTTCTATTTTCTTCTAAATTTTTACTTATAATGAATTTGCATAGTACCCACAGGACATTCAAATAAGAAATAATATCAATGTAGAATTCTTAGTAATTCAATGTATTACTGAAATATGTAGCATAGCAGTGCCAGCTGTTGGGTGATTTACACCAAAAACTAAACAGCATCAATTTATATCAGGGACTAACTGAATCTGAAACTTGATGAAAATTCAAACTTTTGCAAGAATCGGGAAAACTGCAGCATAGCACCGCCACCTGTTGGGTGATTTACATCAAAAAACAATCAGCACTAAACTATATCAGAAACTGAAGCTGAAGTTTGATGAAAATCTTTACATTAGTTCGTGAGATATAGCTATTGAGTAAATCATGATTAATGCAGCATAGAAGCGTCACCTGCTAGGCGATTTACACCCAAAAGTAATCAGCACCAATTTATATCAGGGACTAGCTGAATTTAAAGTTTTATTAAATTCTGCGCATTAATTCTTGAGACAGAGCGTCCACAAAATTTGTGTCATATACATATAAACAGACAGACAGAGTCACAGACTAACAGAAAGACATTTTCTACAAAACATCAACTCGTGTTCAGGACCTTCTAAAACGTATAAATCCATCGAAAACCGGAAGTCGAAAATTTTCATAAATCCAATAATTTGTTCCTGTAAAGATAGAAGAAAGTAATAAATTGTTAAAATAATTTAACATCTTTTATGATCGGGAACAACTACTGAGGCAGAATATTTACTTCGGTAACAAAAAGAGGTAAAATTTGAAAGAAACATAGAAACTCAGAAGAACTATGCTATGTTTTGCTCAATTGTGAATTGTATAGATTAAAAAAATATGTATATGAAAAACAGAAAATCGGTGTTTTGAAAGGTTGAAAACTGATCACCCCCCTCCCTGGCCCTTCCACTTAAAGTTTCTAGAAATGTATACATCAGTCGATTTCTAGAAACATATAATATGCGAAGATAAATTTACAGCTCATTCATATTACTTTTGATGTATAAAGACAATTTTTTTTTTTTAATTTTGTAACTGTAAGTTTTGTAGGGCAACTAGTAATAAATAGAGCCAAATAATGCTTTACACTTAACCTAAAGTATAATATTCCTTAAAATGTAACATACTTTCTAATTCAGACGTTTGGCTCAGGGCCGAAACTAAGGGGGCGGGGGGCAGACGGGGCATGTGCCACGGGTGCCAGAACGAAGGGGCGCCAAATGAAGGATTATACCTTTGGAATGGATCATTTTCTTCTGACAAAAAAAAAAAAAAAAAAAAAAAAAAAAAAAAAATATGGCCATTTTTTCCCCATTCTGACCAGAAAATCAGAGTTCTAACATTTTACGGCTGCTCTTTCATCTTCAACTAACACTTCATGTATAATGGCTGTTTCATAATAATGGAAGCCACCAGTCCATCAGAAGAAAATAACTCGGTTAAAGCGAAAACTCGGTTAAGCGGGACTCGGATAATCGGGACTCTACTGTATATTTCCTTTTTAAAATGATCTTTATACAATTTTTGTTGGTGTTTAGAGGGGGGTTATAACCTCGTGACCTCCCCAGTGGATCCACCATTGTAGATTACGTAGTTCGTTATTACATATTTTAAAATAAGTCGGCTATTAGAAAATTAGTAAAATTCTCTTTGTAAATGTACTTTGCGGAAGAGGGGGGGGGGGCGTCAAAATCCATGTTTGTACCGGGTGCAAAAAAGGCTAGTTTCGGCACTGGTATGTCTCACTTGTCCGACCCATGAAATGAGAATGGGACAAAATTTTCACAATTTTAAAATGGTCGAGAAATAAAAATTTGCAACTATTTTGACCTTTCTTGTATATATATTTAATCTCAGATAACACTAAACATAATTATTATTCACGATTTTATTCGAAACTGAGAAAAATACGTTGAACAGCAAATGTTTGTATTGAAAACGTACCATTCCAGGCACAATCTCCACCATTGTATTAATTAGTAGAATGGTCTACTTTAAAAATATAATCTCAGAAATTGAACAAAAACACTGAAGCAAACAGCTGATCAAAAATCTTTAAACATTTAATGTAGATTTTTGATTAGCTGATTACTTCAGTGTTTTTGTACAGTTTCTGAGATTATATTTTAAAAATATATCATTCTAATTCTAGTAATTTAATAGTATAGTATGCGGGGGCGGAGAGGATCAGCCAGGAATGTGATCCTATTCATGAAAAACTTTCCTACTCAATATAATTTTTCTTAGTTTTGGATAAAATTGTGAATAATGTTTAGTGTTATTCGAAACTAAAAATATATATATGACAGGTCATAATATTTGAAAATATCTATCAAATGCTTGTTTATGGCGCCATCTTCTGAGTTCAGTAAAAACTACAAAGATTTTTTTGTGATTATGAAGTTTGCTCTCAAAAAGTAAAATACAGAAATAATGAAAATAAAATAACTGTAAAAGAAAAAATCCCCCACCACATCCACAAAAAGAAAGAAAGAAATGAAAAGAAAAATCTCTATGCTTCTTCTCCAGCTGATAACACAAGATTTCTGGCAGTTAAATCAGAGCATATTTTAAGGAATTTTCACTGGGCGACAAACGGTTTAGTCTGCTGCTCCAAATAAATGTTCATAAATCAACCCCTAATCCTGATAACAGCAAACCAAATACTAAGAATATCAATTGGCTGACAAACTTTTATATCTTATTAGTTATGTCTACTGTACTTCTCCTGTTGCTGGTTAGTAAACTACAAAATCGTCATTGAAACATCTAAACCGCCTTATTTATAGTTAGGTAAAATTAAAGAGGCCGCATTCTCGTTTCATTCAAAATTTTAATTGTTATGTTAGTAAAAGACCAAACATAACATCTAACCTACCAAATTCGTATGCCTAATTAAAACTTTATATAAGAAAATTATCATTTAAATTCAAGTTAAAATATTGTTTACCTATTATTAGTTTGTACACTTTGCTTTTGTTCATAACCATAATATATCAGACTAATTAGGTAATTGGAGCCTAGAATAAATTCTGAAATTCAAAAATAAATTTGACTTGCATCGTTAAATAGTTCGTAAAATAGTACCTTAACTATAGTTTTAGACCCAATGTTGAACTTAGAGGTATGCACGGGCCGACATTTCCAGGCCCGGGACCGGCCCGACTCATAGAAAAAAATTTGGCCCGGCCCGGTCAAAAAGTTAAATGTTCGGCCCGAGCTCGGCCCGGCCCGGTATAAAAACTAAAAGTTCGGCCCGAGCCCGGCCCAGCCCGAAAAAAAGTTAAAATCTCAGCCCGAGTGAATTTCTACAAAACATTGATTTTTACGTCGATTTAGTTAAAAATTTCTCTTGTACCAGGAGTTCAGGCCAAAAATATTTATCTTAACTTTTTTTTCATGTTTATAATCTTCATTTTTATAGAAGTGCCGCAGGGTGCGATATTTATTTTTTTTAATGAATCTCTATTTCTTGTATGTAAATGTTTCAGTTATCATTCATATTGGTAATCCATATTCTACTTGTATTGAAGTGTCAAAAATGTGAAAAATGCTATATATTAAAATCTAAGACGGAATTGCACAGAAAAGAAAAAAAAATGCGTTATAGACAAGTTCCCATTTTAGCAAGTGTAAATGTATTATATATTCTTTTCTTACGTATTAGTATATTAATTTTGAATGGATCAACACGTTTTTCAGTTTAAAACAAGATTCCGTCATAGGCAGGTTCTTTTTCACACGTTTTACTATTTTTTAAATTAACTATATTTTAATAGGCGTAGAAATTTATTATTCTTTAAAAAGAATGAATTGTAATGTTTAATTGTAGAATAATAGCGATTTAAAAATGTATGCATTTTTAGAAAATATTTTTGAGCCAAGCCTAATTTTACTGACCTTTGAACGGACCAGGCCACGCCGAGACAATGATTTTCATACGGGCTGGGTCAAAACTAGGACTGAAAGTTTGGGCCGTGAAGACTAGGAATGAAACCAGTCCCAGCTCTTTGCAGAAAAAATAAGTTCGGCCCCGTCCGTCCCGAACATTTAGGTAAAAAGTAAGGCCCGAGCCCGGCCCGGCCCGTTAAGAGTAGTGACTAGGCCCGGCCCGAGCCTTCAGAACGAGTGCCGTGAATGAAAATAAGACCGAGCCCGGCCAGTGCAGATCTCTAGTTGAACTAATCAAGAAAACATACTTCCCTCTTGATGCATGAAAATCATCAAATTTAAAAATAATATAAAATTACTATGTTAAATTTTAAAACATGTTTCCAAAATGTAAAATGAATAAAAATTGTAGTGGTTAAACATATTTTGACTTTTACAAGTATTTCTACTGAATCAGATTTTACTCTTTATGTTTTAAAAAATCAAACTGTATCAAAAAAATATTTCCAAAATGCTACAATAACAGTTACAATGGTTTAAAATTTTAATACAAATGACTGTCCAGAGTTGTATAATATAGATGCACGCCGGGCGCGGAAAGTTTTCCACGATTTTTAGAAAGAAAAACGTAATTTTTGTTCGTGTAATTTTTTTTTTTAAATATCGAAAAATTAATAATATTTCCCAATTTTATGTACGATTTATTTATTGTCTGGCAGGGGTGATTCTGTTGCGAAAATTTAAGGCGTTCGGTTCCAAAAATTTAAGGCATTCGGTTCCGAAAATTAAAAAAAATCGGACATCAGTCCGAGAATTCAGACATAAAAAAAATATCACTAAAAAATATTGGGAATTTCAACAAATGGTCGCCGAAAGAAAAACCAATTTCGTCATTCGTTCGCAGAAATAATCGCCGATTTCGTCAAAGCATTGCGAAAAAAAAAAAAAAAAAAAAAAAAAAAAAAAAAAAAAAAAACGAATTCCGTCAAAGGATGGTAAAAAAAGATAATTTCGTCAAAGAATAGCAAAATTTCATGTATGATTTATTTATTGTTTGCCAGGGGAGATTCTGTTTCGAAAATTTAAGGCGTTTGGTTGCGAAAATTAAAAAACTAGGCCATCAGTCCGAAAATTCAGACAAAAAAATATCACTGAAAAATATTGCGAGTTTCAACAAATGGTCGTCGAAAAAAAAAAACAATTTCGTCATCGTTCGCAGAAAAAATCTCTAATTTCGTCAAAGCATCGCGAATTTCGTCAAAGGACCGCGGAAAAAACGCGAATTTCTTCAAAGAATCGAAAAAAAAGATAATTTCGTTAAAGAATCGCAGAAAAAAAAACGCAAATTTCGTAAAAGGAATGCAGGAAAAAAACAAATTTCGTAAAAGCGTAGCGGAAAAAGGCCGAATTTTGTCAAAGGACCGCCAAATAAAACGCAAATTTCGCAAAAGAACAGCGGGAAAAACTAATCCCTCAAAGGATCGCGAAAAAAACACGAATTTCATTAAAGGGCCGCGGAAAAAGCGAGGTTTCGTCAAAAGATCGCAAAAAATGCAAATTTCGTCAAAGGAGCGCAGGAAAAAAGAATTTCGTAAAAGCATAGCGGGAAAAAGTGGAAATTCTGTAAAACGATCGCGGGAAAAAATGCAAATTTCGCCAAAGAATCGCGGTGAAAAAACCCGAATTTTGCGAAAGAATCGCGAAAAAAGAAGACGTACATTTCTTCAAAACGCCGCGGGAAAAGCGCAAATTTCGTTAAAGGATTGCGGAAAAAAACGGATTTCGTCAAAGGATCGCAGAAAAAGCGCAAACTTCGTCAAAGGATCGCGGAAACAGTGGCATAGCTACACTTTTTGGCGCCCGGGGCGGGAGAAAATTTTGCGCCCCACCCCCCGCCCCCCCCCCCAAAAAAATAATAATCACATTATTTTTCCATGAAAATTTCAAAAACGTTACGGAACGTTCACGGATATGACTGTTGTTTTAAACGTATGGGGGTTGAACAATGGCAACATTAAACATAAATTCTCAAAAAAAAAAAAAAAAAAAAAAAAAGCAATTTAACAAACTACAACGACCATTTGGAAAATGATTTTCCAAAGACTAAAATTTAAGACATAAAAAATAGCACGGAGTTGATCATACATTACCTACGCCATGAATTAAACATTAATAGTGTTATTACACGTAAAAATTTCAAGCGACGGAAATTGCCTGCGACTCGTACGTATTATCCACCTGAAACTTATGTATTATCCAAGCATTTCATTGGCTGTTCGGGAAAAGGCTTTTTCATCTTCAGATTTCCAAGAAATCTGACAACCCATTTTAAATGAAATTTCATCCTTAAACTTCTAAACATTCCACAATATTACTTTTTACACCGTCGTATAGAGAAAATAATGTACTTTAAATGCAATTTGTTTGAAAGCTGTATCTCAATTTGTTTCTGTGTTATTAATTTTTTTTGTAGTTTTTATTACTTTTTTGTCATAGTAGCAACAGATCTCTGTTGAAAGTAAAGGGAAATACATATTACTATATAGACCAATCAGAAGACGAATAAGATGCGGATTAAACCAATAAAAACATTCAGATATGCTTTTGATTTCCTATCCTGACGAGAACAATAACCATTTTTCCAAATGGTTAAAAAAAAAAAAACATTTGCTAAAACTCCTAAAGTTTGCTCGATTATGGAAAATCTGCTGTTTTAAAACGGTGGGCACACAAGAATTTCAAATTGCTATACCATTTTTTAAGATAGAGGGGAAATAAAGATTCAACGAATCTTTATTGAATCCTTCTATCAAGACTTAAAGATTATGCAAGAAATAAATTTATATTTATAATTTTTCGTACATTTTCCTTTTAGTTTGAAATTTTTAAGGGGCCGCCATTTTGAAACTGGGCGGTGGATCAATATGTCCAACGAATTTGGTCGAGATTTTAATAAACCCTTAACATATGTTCAATTCCATATAAATTGGTTTATAAATACGAACTCAGTCTATTGACAAATATAAGATACTTATAGATACATACTATGTATTATAGATGAAAAGGATAAGAATTAAAATCCTTTTAAAATTCACAATTAAAATTAAATTTCAAAAATTTAAATTAAAATCTTTAATTTCTTTTTTCTAACTTTAAATCTTATATTCTAAAATCCGTCTTAGCCCTTGTAACTTTGTTTCCCAGCTCAACATTTATTGCGTTCACCATTAAATTCTGCGAGTAACTTAAGATTGAAAATGCTGACATTTGGGCAATTCTCCTTCGTTTGTGGTTAAAGCCTTGTATGTCAAAATCCTGTGAATTTTACGGATCTTGATCACATGTCAACCAAGAGCTAATTAATTAATTAAACTAAATGTTTCACCCAAATTGATACCTATCCAGATGGAAAATATTGCCAACATATTAGCAAGAACACGCGCGAAAAAGATTAGATTTTGTCCATTTGAGATGGCTACTCAACTTACGACCATGTAGGTTCCGAAATTAACGTAAATGGCTCATGAGACATGCACTGACATGATTGTAAGATGCAGCGACGAAATAAATAAGCTCACTCCACAAAGAGGTTCCCGAGTCAAATTCATTTCCCTCATTAATTTCCCAGTTATTTCTTAGATGGATAGATATAGATATAGTCTTCTCTAATGCGTATGCGCTGAATTTAAGCATATATTAAATATATTTAACTTTTAAAATGATGAAAACAGCCATTTGTACTGGTCGTACTAGGAATACTGAAAAGTCCTACTTTGTTTTTATACGATTTAAAATGGAAAAATTTTGTGATAGGTCGCCTACATTTTATTATTTGGCTTTTCTCAATGCCGATTCGACAGAAATGTGGAATTTCCAATAAAGAAAAAATAATATCTTTACTTTTTTTTTCCCAGTTAAATTCATTTTGCATTAGTTCACAGAAGTCCCCATTACACTAAAATATACATAAGGAATGAAGAACGCAAAAATCAGTGTAAAAACCAATCTATGTGTGTGTTTGTGTGACGAAGGTGGCTAGAAATATCTACCGCACGTGGAAGTCTGAAAATCTGTGTGAGGGTAGTCCAAGGCAGGTCCTGATGCATATGAGGCTCAGATTTCTAATTTTTGAATAATTAGCTGAGAATATTAATTAAAAACTCATCAAAAACGCTTTTTTTTTTTTTTTTTTTTTTTTTTTTTACAAAATGGCAAAATTGAGCTCATATCTGAACCTGATTCAACAGCCGAAATGGAAGAAATTAATGATTTTTCACTAATCAGGAAAAATTAAAAAAACTAATTAAGATATCGATTTGAAAATTTCAGAGCACACGTAGAAAAATTTTTTACACCTGCGTATAAAATTTTTAAAATCAGTCGATAATGTTTCTTAATGTTTTCAAAAACTGACAGCGACAGTACAAAAGTTTGGAGAAAGAACCATACAGGACAAACATTCATTAAAAAACCGAACTAAAAAGATATCTTTTTCCACCCGACCCCACCATTTAATTTCCGAAAATCGATGGATCAGAGATTATATGACATGTAGACAATCGATTTAATTATTAAACGTTGCCAAATTCGAAAAACATAATTTAAAAGAATTTTATCAATTTAATCAAAAATTATTAGTGTGTTCAGTGGCAAGAGTCTTGTAATATGAGTTAAAAGTTCGCCCACTACGGTTTCTCCTCTTTATTTATATTTAAAAGTATGTTTTCCAATATACAGACTTCTTTTACACACAATTATCGAATATTAACGGCGCATTCTTTTCTCGAATTCTATGGGCCAGATTTCAGCGGAAATTGATTCATTCAACTTAGCTTACGATTTTCTTGCAGTTTTTAGCTCCACCACCAGTGCAGGGGATGCATTCTTATCTCGGGTTCTATGGACTCAATTTTAACTTGGTTTTGCTCATTCCACTTAGTTTTCGATTGTCTTACAGTTTTTAGTTGTACCTGCCACTGCAAAGGGGCATTTTTAATTCTGGTTTCATGGGACTGATTTCTGCGGAATTTTTTTCTTAACTAATTTTACGATTCACTCCAGATTTTCCAACACGTGCGCAGCACGCTTGCTATACGGAGACATAGGCAGCGGGGACCCATGTCGGAGATTAATTTTTAAAGAAATACATTTGAATGGAGGTTTTTAGTGGTTCGATGTGCGTGCGTAGTACTCCCGGTCTACGCTGCCGAAGTAGTGGGGACCCATCCCAAAGGTGTTCTGTTGATGCAAAAAATGTCACTCCAAATCGCAAACAGGCCTTTTGACTTATAAACTGAAGGCTAGATAGTTAGAAATCTCCATCAGCGATTGACAATTATCGATCTCATCTTTACATTCCCCACCCCCACCTTCACCGAATTTCTTCAAAAAATTCGCACAGACACTCACAAAAAAGGAAAAGGTCAATAATTCTTATTTATTGTCAAAATATTTGAAATAATTCTGGTTTAAACCTCCTCTCAATTTGGCGCCCCCTACTTAAACTTTTTGCGTCAGTTCAGGTACAATTATATTAGGTATCAAGTGTGTTGAGCCATCCCTAGAAATATTTTCAGAAGCTTTTTCTTTCTTCATTATTTGGATATAACAAAATATCTTATTAAAGAAAACATTCACACACACACACACAAAAAGGGAAAAAAATCAACAATTCTTACTTATTGTCAAACTATGTGAAATAATTTCGGTTTAAATATCATCTCAATTTAGTTTCTTTTCTCACTGCAGACCAGTATCTCTAGGTAGAAACTAACGAGTTGTTTTTACATCTCTGAGGATTTTCTTCAATTTACTAATCACTTTCAGATTCCTAAGTGCCTTCATTTATTTCCATCAACTCTCCCTCAGGACCCCTCGTATCCCTCAGGACATACCCATTTTTAATAAGCGCCACAGAATTTGTAAAAATTTTTCTTTGACAAATTCTATATAAATTCTTTATCAGGCAGTGTAATGAAAGACCTTTGACTGTCTGCCTCAAGGTTTTCAAAGTGTATCGGAACATCTAGCATTAGGCAAGCCAGATGTTGTTCACTTTTTAAAAAACTATTTATAATTGAATAAACCCTTTTTCAGTTTTTGAGGAGTAGCGTTGAAGGTTCACAATGTTTTTGCATGAAAGAAAAATTGTGCCGTACTGCTTTTGACAAGTTTTTTAAGTGTTTCACGAGCTGTACTTCAAAATATGCAGAGAAATAAAAGGCACTTTGATTTTCTGCAGAAAATGTTCCAGATATTTCTTCAAGCACTTTAACGCGTAGAGCAGAAACTCGATAAAATGTTGCTTGATGATTCCAACTCCAACAAATACTTGTTAAAAGGCATGTTTGACTAATTATCTGTTTTTTATTAATAAAAACAATTTTTTTAATTTAATAAACAACTTTTTTATTTAATATTTATTCTAAAACTATTTAATCAATGTTTATTCAAGTAGGATAATTATGCAATTTTGTCACTGTTTATTCAAGTAAAGTAATTAATCATTGTAAAAATTATTGCTAAATATTTTTTTAAAGAAACATTTCTCTTCTAACAGCATGCTTTTTAAAAACATATTTGTAACAAAATGTAAAGTCTTGCCAATAGTTAATATATTTTTACAGTATGAAGGGATGAAAAATCGCTTTCTGTTAAGCTATCACTCACCTAAATTAATCCAAATTGTTGCACTTTTGAATAAGCCTAGACTTCTCTCAGAGTCATAGGGGAGGGGCCTGAATTATCTCACTGCTCAAAATTTACTTTTATTAATATGAATTTGTATTATAAGTCACTAGCAGTACATCTGCTCTGTGTTGCCCATGAAACAAGTTATTGAATGACCTCACTGATCCTAGAAATACCTTTTTCTTGGGAGTGGGTTACGACCACTACTTGCTTCACTTGACAACCCCTCATTGGAACCATGATTCTGCTGCAATTGTAAATACTTGGGGGGGGGGGGTTGCCTCTCTTGTGTAACAGCTTATTAGATGACCTCACGGATTCCGGAAACCCTTTTTTTGAGGGGGCGGGGGCTACATCCTGCTTGCTTTGCTTGACAAGCCCCTGTGGAATCGATGAGTAGATCAAGACAGCAGATTTTGGAACATTGCTTAATTTTACTTTCTAAAAGTCGTTTTAGCGCTATCTGTTGGCAATTAATGTAAACAAAGAAAAATTGTACTAAGTTATGCATTTTAACAGTTGTAAAAACATTTCGAATAAAATGAATATTTCTTATCAAATGTAACATTTAGGAATAAATAACACCATGTATTCCATATATTAATTTTAACAATGATAAAATTTTGGAATTAATTTGTAGTGAAAATAAATTTGTAGTTTTTAATAAGGGGATATTTAAAAAAAAAAAAAAAAAAACATATATTCACCCATATTAATAGATTTAATAGTTGCAATTTACTTATAGAATAAAAGAAAAGATAATTTCTAATGTTAAAAATTTATTACAGTTTTCTGTGGGCATGTTTAGAGAGGGGGGGGGGGGATTAAGTCAGACCTGAGCAAAGCATCAAACGCAAAGTTAGTTTTTACCCAAGCACCGTTTCATAAGAACCTGTTTCTGCCTGTATTTTCTTTTACCCACTTATATTTAAGCCTGTCAACTTATTTTTTGCGATATTCTCAGTGCACAAATTATCAAATACACCCTTGACAAAATCCACGAAGCCTTCTGCTCCTCGTATTACTGAATTTAGATTGTCCTAGAAAAACTCATTCTATGCCTTGTTCTTTTGAAAAAAATCGTGCTCTAACAAATTTGTTATCAATTTCATATTTCGTAACAGAAACCATCTACTTGGACAGCAAAACAAACAGCATTTTGTAATTGTGATACGGTGTTTTCTTTTACTCCTATGACATCTGTTGTCATTCTTATCATCTCCTGAGTCAGATTATATTATTCACCTTTTTTAAAAAAAAAAGTTGCCGGCACCGTACCCTATCACTGGGCGACAATATCTTGGTACTAGGCGACACTAGTGTCGCCTACTTTATATGTTATTTTATGCTCTGAGTTAAATTACTAATTCAACAACTGACAAATATCTGATCACTAGTGAATGCTTGCGAGTGTGTGCATGATATTTTCATAAAATATTTCATATATCTCACTTTTTCCAGTGACACGAAAAAAAAATATTTTTTTTTAATTTCCAGAAAAAAAATTATGTATTACTTTTACATTTCACCAAAGCTACGAAGGCAATAAATTTTTGTTTAGAGATCAATCAAAATTTCGGTTTCGTTTTCGGTTCAGAATCTGAATTTCGCCGAAAATTTGTTTTCGGAGTTTCATTGTTTTTATCCTTCGGAAATTTTCAACTCCGAATTTACTCACTGATCTAAGTTGTATTAGCTCAAATGAGACACTCTTTATTTACTGCTATGCACTTCACTGTTTCTAATTATCATCATGACGGATTCAAGACGTGCGTGTAAATTATAAAGCAAGCAATGCATGTATGACTAAACTTTGAAAACGCTTTTCACGTGCTCACTAAAAGCTGCAGTCTTAACAACAATAGAAAATTTTTAATCTGAAACCACAGAAGTGTTTCGAATACCCTTTGAGAAAGTTCTAGTATAACGGATGATCATTTACAAAAATCATTATAAAAGATAAATGGATGTATGTATACCTAAAACATTTTTTAATTAGATGAAATTCGTAGAATTAGAAAATGATTTTGTGAGATGAATTAATTACATTTTATTTTATATGAAAATAAAAAGTTTTGGTCAGAGGCACAGCGGGCCAATTTGCCCACACGTATATTTAATTAAGGATGTATTCGAAAAAATATTTTTCCACCCTCAGCAGCGCGAAATTTTCTGAGACATTTTCAAACCCATTTTTAAAAGTAAAAAATCCCTGCCGGCTCGAGCCTACAGGCGGAGGTAGATTTCATAGTTAAGTACTAAATTCTCCAACAAAACTTAAATCAAGATTAGAGATAAACCAGTTTCTTCACAAAGAGTGAGCTGTAGGGAGCTAAACTTTTTGTGAAAATTATAATATACACGAATACACACACACATGTATATGGAATAAGTTTAAAAAATGGCTACAAAAAATTCAGAGAACCTTAAACTGTTAAAATATGTTAATATTTCCATAGTCGGGTTTTTATCATGTTTTAATACGTTTCTTCAAACTCACATGGCGTTACATATTCATCTGCTGAGGTCCATTATATTTCCAATATGACGCAATATACATATTTTTTTAATTCGTCAAACTATTTATTTTATTTTGAGTTTTCATGCTGAAATCTTGCTCTAGAAAACTTATGATGTAATATTCAATTTGTTTTCAATTTGTCAAACTATTTAATTTTACACGGGAAAATTTTGCATTAGAAAAGTAATTGTTGTGGTGAGAATTTTATTATTATTATTTTTTTTTAATTGTTGGCAACTGCTATAACGAAAAACTTTTATTTTTTTCCTGCCATTGTTGTGTAAGAGCTGGTTTTATCAGAATCATGTTAAGACAGTATTCAAAATTTTGAACCCTCCCCATTTCCACCCTCTTGGACCGATTTTGCCCATTTTCAATCCCCGCCGAGATATTAGCCATATCAAAGTTGTTGGCGAGTTTGAGGACAATCCGTGCATAATTGCGATTTTTATCGTGCGGGCAAAATTTAGTACATACATACATACACACACACACACACACACACACACACACACACACACACATATATATATATATATATATATATATAAACTTTTTAGGTGGGGGTGGTTTTGGGTTCCTGGGGTCCTATAATGAAAAGTTATGAAGGAATTTTTCAAAAGTCGCGCCATGGTAACGACTGCAATAGGTAGTATTTCTTACGAAATCTACCTAAAACACGAAACTTGCTAAGGTGATTCTGAAGAGTTGTATAAGATGCCGTGTGATTTCATTTTTCATCCAATTAATTAAAATTTGATTTTTAAACAATTGTTTTCTCAGTATGGCCATTTATTTCATTCCCAGACCTCCCGCTTCGGAAAATTCAGTTCAAAACGCCAACTTTGACAGCACTTTTTACAATATTTTCTGCATTTATAAAAAAATCGACAAGCACGGCACATTATATAGTTTCTAAATAAAACAATTTGCCAGTTTGATGAGTTTGAGAGCAAAAATGAATTTAAAAATGAATCAGAAAATAGGCAGTGTGGATTGGAATACACCCTTAATAATTATGTATATTTATGTATGTATCGATTAATTAAAAAAAGTTTTGGACATTTTCATTTTCGGCCAAAAATAGGAGGAATACCGAAATTCGGTTTCAGTTTCGGTTTCGTTCTTAAAAACCTCTTACGACCGATTCTTAGATTTAATTTTACTTTTAATAGTGTTTTTTCTGCGCTTTCATACCCGGGTTGCCAGTTTGGCCTCTACTTTCAATTTAAAAACTTCGAATTCACATCAGAAATTCTGAAAGAAGAATTTTTACTTTAGGTAATCACGAAACATCTGTCATTAAATAAAAAACAATACTATACAGAACTTCTGGTGTGCATGTAAAATTTCAGAATTAAAAAAAAAAGGCCAAATTTGGCAACCCTGCTTCATACACACGTGCTAGTGTTTACGGCTGTTCTCAACTGCTCTGCTCAACAAGAGCAAAACGTTTTGACACATTTACAAATTCATTTTTTAACGCAAAGATATAAAATTGGAAAGCCTGAACATGGAAGTGATTTGGAATCGAACTGTGTTTTCCATTTTTAGATCAATCAATTACCTATTGAGGTATAAGCGATTTTGATCACGTGACACGGATTTTTCTCCCCTTACTGACTGGATTTTCTTCTTTCGTTCGGAAGTTCAGTTCAAAACGCTAACTTTGACTGTATTTTCTGAAAGATATATTGCGTTTACAAGAAAACGGAAAAAACAGTTCGATGACATAGTTTCTGAATAACAACATCTTCTAGTTTCATGTGTTTCCGAACAAAAATGAATTAAAACTTATGTCAGAAAGTTGACCCTTTGGATTTGAGAACAGCCTTAAGTTTAGATTCTGCGCAATGACTTACGTGAATAAGCCAATGAAGACTTTACATTTCGATTTGTTTTCCTTTTCTTCTGTTTTTTGTTTGTTTTGTGTAATCTATCTATACAGGGTGTCCTTCCTAACCAACATCTAATTTCTAAATTATCGGAGCTTTAGAGTACTAAAGATGGAAAATGAAGTTTTCAGTGCCAAAAAACACTAAAAATTCATAAAATTCAAAGTATCATGAATCGGAAAGTTTCGGCTTTAGAAGAATGCCATTTTAGTGCTCTGCTTTATTAGCATGGAGAAGGTTTTTTAAATATAACTTGAAGGACACATTGGTTGCATAGAAATTTAAATTTCGCAATTTTTAACTGTTTTGACGAAAATAGATTTTCTCATGGTGAAGAACAACAGTTGAAACATTTTTACAATTGGAACTACAGTATAACCTCGAAAATCCAGCATAGTCAGGACCGAGACTAAACCAGATTTTTGAAAATTCCGAATTTCTGAAAGAATATTAAAAGTACTTCCAATAATCTTAATTGTGCCTTTATTCATAATTTAATTCATAATGAAATGATATTTATGTGAGAAAAAAAAAAGAAAATTAAATATTTAAAAAAAAAAAAAACTTTAATTGATATTTTCTCTGTTACAGAAAAAAAAAAAAAAAAAAGGAAAAAGAAAATCTTATAAGCAGTGAAATCATTTCTTCTGGTATAATTTCCGAAACATCGATGTCAGTTTTATTTGCTTAATTTTTTTGGCTGTTCTTGAATAAGTTTGAACAATAGGCCTGAGCGCTGGCACAAAATTGGTGTCTGCCGGAGGCGAATTTTTTTCAGCGTGTGTAAGGTCCCTTAAATTTTGATACCAATAATTTTCATAAGTTTTCTACACTTTAATTTTCTGAGATTAAACACGTCAAATAAATCTTACAAAATACTGGTGTCTAAATTTAGGGTACCGTACATACAAACTATTATTTTAACACAATCAAACTGATTGGTAAAGTTATCATACGAATTGAATATTTCCAACTGAGCGAGTGGGCATTTTTTCGCATAGATGAAATGTTCATTTCGTACCGTACATATACGTTTCGAAAAAACCCGCCTACTATGGCCGCCATTTTCGCGTCAGAACTTAGGCCTTGTATTCGGGGGCCGTGTGTAATTTGGTCCCTTCAAAATGCACGAAAAACGTTCGAAAGCGATCTTCGAATAAAATAAAAAAAAGGCTTATGATCAAAAAAGAATATTCTGAAATTGAATGAATTGAAGCTGGAAAAAAATGTTTACGAGCGCAGATTTAAAGAAAATTTGTAAAGGAAAATGAAAGAAAAAATTATTTTAAAGTAGTTGTTTTTATAGGGAAAAAACTTTAGGATAAATTTAAGATAGGTTAATACTTAAAATATGTTATATATATATATATATATATATACATAACACTGACATTATACAAAATAAAAATGGAACCTTTAACTTGTAATACAAAATCAAGCACAATACCACTAATTCACTAGCACGATTTACTAGACACATTCACTAGACGATTAATCCATATAAAACATATGAAAAACCACCAAATTTGATACAATAACCTATTAAAGACAAAAGATACAAATAATCAGCGAAATATTGTTGAACCATTAAAAAATGTATAGTAAACAAATAATATATCAATTGGATGGATGTAGCAGAAAGCTTATATAGCATTCCACTTCTTCAAGGGTACATGAAATACAAATGTAAGCAAAAATATTGTCGATTTCTGTGATAGAATCCAGCAATAAGCTAAAAATTGGATTCCATTATGTACCCGATTGACTATACACCAAAAAGAATAAATTTACCATGCCATATAAATTGAATTAAATAAATCATTAATCAATGCAAGATCCATAATAATGAACAATATGAAATTTTTTTGTGGCTTTTCCACTTTCTTTGCGTTTCCAGTGTTATGTTTTTCTGAACTGTGGCTGTGGATTAAACTGTTCTGTACCACAAGTTTCCAACAGAGGTTTGGAGCCTCAGATTTCAGATACTCTTCATAGCATCTCGTCCAAGTACATAAAATTAAAGTAGTAAAGTAGTAAAAGAGTAATTAAAGATTTACTATATTCACTGAGAAGGTCAATTTAAACATGTATTCGTTATTTATATTTGAGCATGTTATCCACATACTTTATGATAGAGTTAAATAAATAAATAAAAGAAAGAATCGATGAAAATCCGAGTAGATTGAATTTCATATTTTTTGAATAGGTTTTCTTTTTAACAGCGTATCTGATGCTATCAAATTTTACTGTTTGTTCCACATGAAAATATATAAACTGTCTACAAGCAATTATTTTTTTGAACTGTGTTCATTCAACCGTAACGTTACGGCATTTACAACAAAGTACACGGAACATTATCTTTCGAACAACGTTTTTAATAATGTTAGTTAATTTATTTTGTAATTTCTTTATGTAAAGATTTTATCTTTTTATATAACATCTTTAAAGCTCATAAAATCGGTTTTCTGTAAATGAACCTGTTTGTAAAAAGAAAAAAATATATATCAAAATAAAGGTAATTACATAACTGGAAACAGATGAAAAAGTAAAACGATCAAGGATGTATGCAGTTTGTTCTATGTTTACGGAAAGGAGGCGGCTTATTAGCAAATACTACTTACATAATGATGCTGCAAGCAGTGCGGTTAATGCCTTTTGCATAAGCTGGGATCACTTTTTGACAAAGATTGATGGAATTCAAGGAGTGTAGTTTAGAAGAAACTTCAGAAGGTTAAGATAGGGTTAAGAAGGAACTCCTAGAAGACCATTTGTTTCTCCTTATTGGCATCAGTTCTACTTGCGTGAAATAGCAAGAGGTGACCGTAATAAAATCAAATAATGACTGAAAAGAAGAAAAGAGAAAAAAAATGCGTACCGCTTGTGGAGCATTTTTTTTGTATTTTTATTTATTAATCTTTCTATTAAATTATATTCTATTATTAATTATCTATCTATATTATAAAGGACAAACGTATTTGTGCGTAACGCTGAGGTCATTTTGCGAATGGCAATAAAAGACGACCAAATTTCGCCGTTACTGCATTTTTTTTTTTTTTCATTTGTACTTCTAAACATCTACAATGTTTACACCATCAAATAGAGATCGAATACAGAAGAAAATCTGCTTTCAAATGCAATTTGTTTGAAAACTATATCGCTGTTTGTTTGAAAACTATATCTCTATTTCTTTCAAAACTGTATCGCAATTTACTGACAATTTATTGTTTTTAAAGTAATTTTAAAGCATGATTTTTTTTTTTTTTAAATCTATCTTTATCGCGTCTAGACGATTGCGAAAGATAAATCCATTTGCACACACTCAAAAAAATGAAGTACTCAAAAATGAGTAAATCGATGTACTCATATCGAATTGAGTACGTTTGCATTAAAAATGAACATATATTTTCGCAATTTTGAATTATTACATGTTATCAAACCCAAACAAAACAATAATTTTGTACCATGTAATGGTTTATTTCATTTATGGTGGCATAAAATATGTTTATAATGATTCAAGTAATAAATTATGTACAGTATTTTAAAATAATTTAAAAGGGCTGACAAATAAAGCTCTTGTTATAAAAATATTCGATTTGGATAGCTTGCTAATAATTTTGCTATTTTTCTTAGTAAATAATCAATTAAACGTTTCTTGTTAATAATTTAGAACGGAAGATAAATGTTAGTAAATTTTTACTTTAATATGTAGGTTCAGGGAGGCAGTACACAACGATTCATATTTGAGCACAACCATGGGGTCAAAAATGAGTAAATGTGTTTCTCAATTTTGAGTACATGTGGATCGGAGCTATTTTGAGTATGTCACGTATTTAAAATTGAGTACTTTTTACTCAATTTTGAGTACCCATTTTTTTCAGTGCATAGATTAATATAAATAGCTCATCATTTACTTCCAGCTTATATTCTATAACGAAATTAAAAGATCCATTAATCAATAAGTAAAACAATAAAATATAAATGAAACACAAATTTAAAACAACTAATCGAATTTCGCGCTTAAACCACTTTATTTTTTTATTGTCAAAAATTTTGTTGGTTTATTACAAATTCAATGTAACAGTTATTTTTTAAACATTTTCTTTCGTTGAAATTTGACTGGTTCCACCTCGTTGTAATAAAAGAAATATATTTCACTGCCCGTAAGCAGTGTACCCTATATTGCCAAAGATGGCCGGTCACTTGCGATTTTAGATGTTTTCTTAAATATCTAGAAAAATACATGATGAATTTTCCTGAAACTCCAGGTGTATAAACAAAATAGTACAGGTCATATATTTCCGTGAAGATTTTTCCCGGAAACCTCATAGGGGACCGTCAACAAATTGAAAAAGAACGAATATCTTTTGGATAACCCTGTAAAATCTAATGTAGCAAAAACGTTCAAAGTGCAGATTATGATTAAGTGGCTTATTGTAATAAACTATGTTCATTTTTATGAGAATAGCATGTATACTCGTAGAGAAATTAAAGTTTTTATAAAAACAAGTCCTAAATTTTGCTAAGTTTTTTTGCTTATAATTTGTAGAGTTCTTAATATAAAAAAGTTCTTTTCAGAAAATATGACAAATAACATTGTACACAATACCCTGCGACCAGAATTAAAAAATAACTAGCAAAAGCCATGTTTTGTTGTGATTCGCGAAGCATTATTTGATAAGATAAATATTTGAAAGTTACAATATTTTTTTATATTATTTTTGCATCTTTATTAAACAAAAACGTTATTTTATGCTTTGGCGCATTTTAATTTTTAAAATGTAAATTCAGCCAAATAACTAACAATTTCCTCGGAATTTTTTATTTAAGGGTGTATTCGAAAAAATATTTTTCCACACTCAACAGCTTGAAATTTTCTGAGACATTTTCAGACTCATTTTTAAAAGTAAAAACATGAAACTTGCTGATTTCTGAAGACATGTTTAACATGCCGTGTGATTTCATTTTCAGCTCAAATTAATTAGAATTTGATTTTTAAACAATTATTTTCTCAGTATGACTCTTTTTTTTCATTCCCAGATCGCCCGCTTCGGAAAATTCGGTTCAAAACGCCAACTTTGACAGCGTTTTTTACAGTATTTTCTGCATTTATCAAAAAATGAAGAAGCACGGCACATTATGTAGTTTCTAAATAAGAGAATTTCCCAGTTTGATGCGTTTGAGAGCAAGAATGAATTTTAAAATGAATCAGAAAATAAGCAGTTTGGATCGGAATACACCCTTAAGATATAAGACTGGTATCAATAAAAATATTTTCGAAGCAAAATTTTACAAAATATTTTTAAATTTTCCACTAAAATTTCCTTTAAAGATGTTTTTACATCTTCCAATAGCCTCTGGTGTTTTCTCAAATGGTTTGAAATAGGTATGTTTCCAATCTTTGTAATTCCCATCAAATAATCTTTGATAGCAATCTTAGAATAATATATTCGAAGAGAGCTTGAAGAAAGTTACTTCTTCAAAATCCTATTTTCTGGAAAAACATTTGAAATCTGCTCTCGTTGATGCTAAGAATTATTAACTTATTATATTATTGATATTATTCAATCTTCGAATTCCAATAACACTTTATATGACGAATTTAACAATTAATTTTATTTGCTTACAATTCTTTTGTCGCCATTTTACAAAAAACATCATAATATAATTCTTTTAAAATGCGTAAATATCGTCTGCATAAATGATTTCACACAATAAGAATAAATTGTGTATTTGAATTCTTAACCTGAAAAATACTTTTATAATTTAATGTAAATAATTAAATTTTCGAAAATTTTAATTCATTAAAAATATGCAATAATTTTCATAAAAAAGGTATTTTAAAAATTTCATAAAAGAAATCGTGAAACCATTATATGTTTAAAAGGAATGAGCACCAAAATATGCACCATTTCCAAACAATCTTAATAAAGTATCCTATTAAAATGTATATTATCCTCTTAAATAACATACACTTTTAATATAAGAAAGTTTAATGTTGTTTTACAGTTTGAAGTATAAATTCTGCAGTTATTTTAAATATTTAAAATATTTCGTCTTCGCAAAATGCACATATATAGCTTCATTTCCTTATTTAAATAATAAAGAAAAATGAGAAATTTTGATGCAACGATAATACTTCACGTACTTAATCATTTATGACTTTATTTTTACTGACTCGATGATTTTTATTTACTGCGAGAAATACGCCGGTTCATTATCGTTTACAAAAATAAATCCGTATAATGGAAAAATATATTTAAAAAAATAATAATAAATGTTTTTTGTTAAATCATTCGATAAAAAAATAATATTGCCAGAATCTACAGATCATACTTTATTTCTATCAAGTACAAAAAATATTTATTTCCTTAATTAAATTTAAAAAACTGTTTTTGAGATATTTTGGCGGAATAATGAAATATATTTTTTGTTTATTTAACGAATAGATTCTATCTATAAATAGTAAATTTATAGATCAGGAGCCTCAATGTCAGCTCTGTAAGTCGTTATGTTTTAATCTCGCTTTGCATAAAATTCAACATCCTTCAATCCGCATTTTATTATTATTCTTTTAATTACATAAATATTTATAAGAATATAAAATTCTTGGAAGGTTTCGGATATTAGAAGCGATAAATTATACACAGTGTGATAATGATATTCTGAAATGCTGACGAACGGCTTAGTCTGGTATTTTTTAGATGAAGAAGTATGTTTACCCTCATTTTCTCATTAAATTTAAATTAGTAATTTCCTAATGTCTGTGCGAATGGTTATAGTATAGCTCGGATTTCGTTTTACATTGTGATTATTTTAGGATAAGCAAGAGTTTGAACAAGGATTTTATGTTATCTTAATATCCAAATAGAAATATTTAATTAAACTGAATCTATTATATCGAATTTAAAAATCTAATAATTAAAAAATTTCTGATTCAGGAAAACTTTTTCTTGGTTATAGATGTAAGATCTTATCTAAATAGATTCTGTAAAATTACATAAGAAAAATAACTCATTATCATTAAACTAAAACTATGGCATGATAAAAGTGAAAAAAGTATATTTAAAGGTATGTAAACACCTTTTATCCCGTAGGATAATGTCAGACGAACGTCTATTTGCACGCTTTTTGTTTCTACATGAAAAAGAAACACCTTAGCTAACAGGGGTTTCTTCTTCATGTTCAAACCAAACACTTGCAAATAGACGTTCGTCTGACATTAGCCTTAATCGCCATGTCCGATACATTCACGGGAATTTTGACCGTAAAAGTATCGGGCAGGACGATTAAAGAGTTAATAAACTGATGTACATGTTATATACGCAAAAGCACCGACTTTATCAAGATCAATATTGATTAAAAAAATTATTGCAGCATTAAAAAAAAATGAATTTAAAAAAGCAAAAATCATTAGATCACAGATTTAGTGAAATGAGGTACTCTAATAAGAAGAGACATCTGTGAACCTGACTTATTTTATTCCATTCTTTTTAATTTTGAAAGGCATATCTTTCGATATTCTCAGATCAGTTTATTAACAAGAAAGAAAATCATGCGTCAAGCATAGATTATGAAACAGTTATTAACACTTCTTGAATAGTCAAAGAAAACTTCACCGTAACATACTTTTGTGCATTTCTGTATATGATCAATATGTTTGTATATATTCTACATAGTATGCTAAAATTTAGTTTAGTTAGAAAAAGCATATCGGAGATTAAAATTCAACTTTAGTATTTTCTACTTATAGACAGAAACGTACATGAATTCTTTTCCAAGCCCTGTATATTACGTAAAGATTTTTATACGCGCCACATATTAACTTAATGATTCTATTTAAATTTTACAAACATCTGTTATTAAGTACTAAATGTAGCTGAGCTTGAAAAATGCATAACTTAAATTTAAGAAAAATATATACTTTGAAGTCATTCTCAGTTATGCGTACGAATTCTTTTGTGCAGTCCTGTATATGGTCTATATAATTTATTTACACCAAATACCAAGTAAAAATTAACCTTGAAACACATACCATAATTGAAAACGCTCTTCAGCAGTCATCCCTAATAGACAATACTTCGGATACAGTATTGTATCCAAATTCTTTTATGTGATCCTGTAAATGAATGATAAATGCGATGCAAATCATATTCAATTGCAAGCTTCTTGCAGTAAATCTCAGTAATGTATATCGATATCATAATGTTTAAAATGGTGCAATACAATTAAAATACATTGCGAAAAGTTTTTCCCCGTAGACCTGCATTATATAACCGACTTCTTCTGTTTGACCCTGTAAAAAATGATATATGCTTTGCACCCTTATACTTCATAATGGCTGTTTTAGTACATCTCAGAAATCCATATCAATTTTATTATGTTTGAAATAAAGTACCATCATTAAAATGCGCCGCAAAATAATTTTCTTCATAGACCGTAATATAATGAATATTTTTGAGTTCCCTGTACGCGTGCCGTAAATGATACACATAAGATATTTTATGGTAACCATGTTTTAGTGCACCTTAATAATGTATATAAGTTTCATTAGGTTTAAAATTGTGTAACAATATTGAAATACATCGCAGATGATTTTCCCCATACACCATAACATAACGGAATACTTTAGAGTGTCCCTGTAATTGAGCTATGTATGCTACACACTTTATTTTCAATACCAGTCTTAATATGCAAATAACAGTAACCTATATTAATTACATGTAATTCAGATTATATTTACGCAAGTTAGAGCACGGACAGACGTCGGCAGGTAGGAGACAGACAAACCGAAGTCATAAACACTATTCATCTATGTTAAAAAGCATTTATATGCGATTAAATGTACTTTTTATTACTTTTAGCATGTTGAAACATTAGTTTAATTCTATCCTGATATACTCGCTAGCAACAATATACTAAAATTACCCAAAATAAGCACATTTGGAGACCTTTAAATCTACTGGATAATCATTCCTTATCGTATACACTATTAATTGCATAAATCGCATCCATTCGGCGCTGTAAAATATTTTTGTGATAGCTTTTTAGTAGTATCTACATTCAAATTAAAACCTTAATTTATTAACTTAGTTCATATTTCACGCAAAGCTAGATTTAAGACCATATGTATTACGTATTAGTACTAAAGATTAACTAATCTTTCATTTACCTCAGAAAGATTTTTTTCTGAATATTTCGTACTTGGTATTATTTGAATCATTTTCTTTATAGGCTACGAAATGCAGTCGCTACTCGCTAGGCAACGGACAAAAGAAAAGAAAAAAATGAAATGTGTATCATGTCAAACATGTAAATTGATTAAACAAAATATTTTATATTATTGGAAATCATGTATAAAGTTTCGTTAAAAATTATACAGGTAATTAAAAAAATCTGACAAATTTATTGAAAAAAATTCAAAATAATAGAAATAATTTAAAATCCTTATTTAGAAATTTTAGTATCCACAAATTAACATTTAAATCAATTAATTAAATGTGCCATTTTGTTTTAACAAATGAAAATTTGAAAATCGTCTGACTTGCCATAGAAAAGCATTATGAAGCAAAATCAAATGTTCCATATTTTCTGAACGAATGAACCAAATTTAACCAAAAACTATGCAGCTAACTCCGGATACCTCACGAACATTCCCAATTAATTTCAAGCTAATCGCATGCTTTTTGCGTCAGTTATTGCGGGACAGACAGACAACAGACTAACATACGAAAACCAAAACTTTTCTGCCTTCACAGTAAGCCTTCACTGACGTTTCGGCAATTACTGACTCCATGATTTTTTTTTTCTGAAAATATACGTGATTCATTTTTTATTTGCAAAAATGCGTCCGTAACGGAAAAACATGAAAAATAAATTAATAATAATAATATTTTTTTAATGTTATTCTGTAAAAAAATAACATTGTGCAAATCTATAGGTCATAATGTATTTTTTTGTTTAATTTTAAGCCAAAATACTGAATAGTATTTTTGTAAAGTGTACGACAAAACGTAATTTGAGTAGCCTAGTAGAGGATTCGCTTCACTCATTCTTATAATAATTGTATGAAAAATGAACATGTTTACTAAATAATGATTCACTGCGCATGCCCGAATGTAATCAAAATATAATTTGCATAATGTGTTAGCTAAATGTATAGAGCAACTTTTGTGAAAGTCTCAAAAACATAGTTTGAAAAGTCTGAAAATTATCGTTGATAGAATAAGCTCAAAATCCGTTATTCCCAAAAAGATGAGGGGCTGTATTGTATCAAATACAGTAGTACCTGCAATATTGTGTATGCTATATTGGCACTAATCAATGAATATATGGATACAGCCCCTCATCTTTTTGCTTCATTTTGGGAACAACGGATTTTGAACTTATTCTATCAACGATAAGTTTCAGAATTTTCAAGCTATGTTTTTGAGACTTTTACAAAAGTTCCTCTATACATTTAGCTAACGCATTATGCACACTATATTTTGATTGCATTCGGGCACACGCAGTGAAATATTATTTAGTAAACCTGCTCATTTTTTATACAATTTTATTATTTTTTAATTCTGATTGCAGCACAATGTTGTTTGTCATATTTTCCGAAAATAACTTTTTTTTTATATTAAGAACCCTGCAAATTATAAGCAAAAAAATTGGCAAAATTTGAGATTGTTTTTATGAAAACCAGAACTTCTTTTCGAGTATACATGCTTATGATGCGTCATCACATGTCCCATCCTTTTGGTTAAAAAGAAACCAGATGGGTCAGGAAAACAAAAATATAGACTTGCGCTTGATCTAAGAATGTTAAATACCATCATTCAAAGCTCTTCATATCCACTTCCTAAAATTCAGACTATAATCTCAAATCTTTCGAAATATAAATTCTTTACATCATTGGTTTTTAAACAGGCATATCATCAGATTGATCTCCCTTAAAAATATCAAGAAAAGGTTACTTTTTGCAGTATGTTTGGTTCATTTAAATTTAAACGTTTATGTTTTGGTTTAAAGAATGCCAGTGCTTATTTCCAAACTTTAATGGACATGCTAGTAGATGAGATGCAAATAGAAGGTATACATGTATACCAGGATGATCTCATTTTTGTTTCTAACTCATTTCAAGAAACTTGTGAAAAATTAGAAAGAATTCTTCAAATTTTAAAGAAGTACAATCTTACTTTGTCATCATCTAAATGTTCATTTCATAATTCTGCAGTAGACTATCTTGGTTTTCACATTGAAAACCACTCCATTTCCCCTATTAAATGCTAACATTCAGAAAATTAAATCTTTTCCTGCTCCAACTACTAAAAGACAAGTTAAAGGATTTGTTGGTTTTGCGACTTTTTACAAAAATTTAATTCCATCCTTTTCTGAGCTCATACAACCACTTATTGATTTAACTAAGCCTAATACTACTTTCAAATGGACTGATTTTCATCAAAAGGTATTCAATGATATTCAGAAAATTTTCTTTTAACCTTCCATGGTTAGACTACCGGACTGGAGTAAGACTTTTTATGTAAACACTGATGCTTCAGGTACTGCACTTTCAGGTGCTCTTCTTCAAAAACAAAATGATCAATTACTACCTGTCGCTTATTTTTCTAAGTCACTTAAACCATCTGAGCGAAGATATCCAGCTTTGAAATTAGAGCTGATGGCCATCGTTAAATCTATTAATGCTTTTAATTATTACCTTTTCAATCGTGAATTTGTCGTTCGTTCAGACAGTGCACCTCTACAAAAATATAAAAAGATTTCTAATCCTGCTGATATTATGACTAGATGGCTTATGCACCTTTAAAAGTACACGTTCACATTTCAACATATTCCAGGTTCCAAAAATGTATTGGCAGATTATTTATCTAGATGCAATTTCAAGGAAGATAATATTGAAACTCTAAATTCTAACCCTCAACTTATTCACGAAGTAGATCAGGCTTTGCCCATTATTGAAAATGATGTAGATGAGAGTGCTAAACAACATGAGATTATCAATTGTTTAGTAACAGGTAATTCTAAGAAAAAAGACCCTCTTCTAGAAATTTCGAATGAAACTTTTGTACAGGAACAATCTAAAGACCGTCAGTTATCTAGTATATACAATGAAATTTTAAAGAATGGGCCATGTGAAAAATTTCCATCTTATTTTATTCATCCGGATTCCAAGGTACTGATGTTAAAGAAAAACAATGTTGCTAATAATACTTATTCATACATTATTATCGTTCCAAATTCTCTTAAGCCTAAAGTGTTAACTATTTCACATTTCTCTCATTTTGGACTGCGTAAAACATATGATTTTCTTTCATCCCGTTACTGTTGGAAAGGCATGTACAGGGATACATTAAATTTTGTTTCATCATGCGTCAAATGTTTACTAGCTAAACATCACAGGGCACCTAATGCACCTCTCCAAACTACTTATACACCTAAATTCCCTGGCGATACTATTTCAATGGATTTAGTTGGCCATGTTCCAAATGGTCAATCTATTTTAACTGACATTGATCACTTTTCACGCCACATGGAATTATATCCGTTACACAATACTACTGCTCCTAAAATTGTAAAATGTTTATTTTCATACATAACAACTTTCGGTCGACCTTACAGAATTTTGTCAGATTTAGGAAAACAGTTTAGATCACATGTTTATGAATTAATTAATGATACTTTAGGTATTAAAATCAGCCACTCTTCGGTAGGGCATCCCGCTTGTAATGCGATTTCGGAGCGTATTAATACTTCTATTAACTATTCTATTAATATGTTAATGCAAGAAGGCCATACATTTGAAAATTCTATTGCTATTCACAAAAATTTATATAACGGATCAAAACATTCTTCCACTGCCTTTTCGCCAAATTTGTTACACTTTGGACGTGAACTGCCCTTAATTTTTGACACTTATGATTTATATGCTAATCAACCATTTTTAAATCAATGTTTTGAAATCCGTAAACTTTTGGATGATTTAAAGGGTGTCTCTTTTAAACTCTGTCTAAGGCGGAATCGATTGGGACCGAGAAAATTTTCCGTAGTAGACAATATTCCGCCGTCAAATTTTACTCTTTGTCTATGGATTCATAGGACATAAAAATCTTTCCGAGTTAGACAGATTTCCGTCTTACACAGAGTCCGCCTTACAGAAAGTTTACTGTATGTTTCATACCATAGGTAATGGAATAAAGAATTTATTTTTAATGAAGATTCACTCAATGACGAATTTTAGACAGATGGTGGATAGACTGGACGTAAAAAGCGTCTTATACATAAATTCATGTAAAGGTTAGAGTAGACAGAAATCGGTAAAGATGTTTTTTAATTTTCTCCATCCCATAGGCAAAGGGCAATGAGGAATTACTTTATGGTGGTGATTCATTCGATCAGGAAGTATGGAAAAATGGTGGATAGACTGGACGTAGAAAGAATTTTTTATATAAAATACGTATGTAGGTTAGATATATTAGGCAGAAACAGTTCGATGAAAAGAAATTTTTGATATATTTCACACCATACGTAACGGAATGGGGGATTTATTTTTAGTGAAGATTCACTCAATGACGAAGTTTAGACAGACGGTGGATAGACTGGGCGTAGAAAAAATATTATACTAAAATGCATGTAAGGGTTAGATTAGACAGAAATCGATAAAGAATTTTTTTTATTTTCTCCATCACATACGAAAAGAGCAATGAGGAATTTCTTTTTGGTGGTGGTTCATTCAATCAGGAAGTATGGACAAATGGTGAATAGACTGGACGTAGAAAATGTCTTCTACATAACATAGATGTATAGGTTGGATTAGGCAGAAATAGTTCGATGAAGAGAAAATTCATCTCCGCTGTTTGGTTATATTACTCTTTCCAAACGGAAAGTCATTGAATATTGCATAAAATTTCATGGTTATGTAGTGTAAAATATAAGTAAAGCTGCAAAATTTTGAACACTCCACAACAATATGCAGGGCAATATGAATATTATATAGGGGCATGTTTTTTGACTTGTGCACTCATATAATTTTTAAAAAGAGATAAATACAGCTGTGAGTTTAAATGTACATATAATTAAACGACTATGTGCTATCGGATAAGCCTATCTTCATTGAAACGAGAGTACCTGTATTTAAAAGGAGCTTTATATCGTGGACTAAAAACCCGATTTGTAAAAGTAATAAGTACTCTGTCACAAGTGGATTCATCTAAACGAGAATCAAAAAATTTTGTAGGATCGTCATGATTTGGACAAAAACATCGAATCTGAGCTAACGCTTTGTACTGTGTTCTTATCAATGTTCTACAATGTAAAGAAAACTAGTGGAGAAGTTCTGGGAATTGAAAGTTTAATTCACAACCGTTGAAATTTAGTTATGTATAAAGTTATAAGCCGCTACCGATTTTGCAAATTTGAATTTGAAAATAGCAATTTTAAACAGTCGCTTATAGGATACGCGGGAGAATAGTCTCCAGTATTGCTAGATCTGGACTACTGGGAATTTTACCAACGGAGTATTAAATGAAAGAAGTAAAAGAGGTAGAACAAGAAATATCGACAGATAAATAGTATTAGATTACCAAAGCCCTATTAAAAACAAAATATGACATGCAGCGGAATGTAGACGCTAAAGTTCTATGAGTTTACAAAGTTTTGCACTATTTCTAAGGGCATTGTGCGCAAACACGAATTAAGTACAGTTATAATTTATTGAACAATTAAAATAAGTAGTTATTTCTCGAAATAAGTGCAATTACAGTCAATTTAAGCAATGATAGTTTCAATGTAAGTGATTTTGGCCATGTCTCATGATTAGATTAGAAAATAAATTGAGATACTTAAATATAAATCATCATTGATTAGATTCGTATCTAACAGAACACCACGAGATAAAATCTAATATTTGAACTTAAACTATGTCCAATATAAATGCAAAAGGAATATAAACGATCAGATTAAACCATCTATTCCCTGTTTATGTTGCTCCTGGTACAGGTTTAGAGAGATAGATCTGCATGGCAGATAATAAATTTGCTACACGCAATTGTTATTAAAGTATTAGTATCGGTTATTTATTTGCAATCAAACTTTCCTCTTTCATATAATTACAGCTTGTCTTCATTGTCACCTCGAATGTTAAAGAAAGATATATCAGCATGATAATATTCCCACAAGTTTTCAATGTTATCAGCAAGGATACATTAATATTCTTCACAGAAAATACAGTGTATTGAATAAAATTGACATTTCTTTGATATAAATCAAATGCTAATGGTTTAGTCTTAAACAAGTAGTCAATTCTAAGCAATTTCGATCGCGTTTATTCTGTAATAAAGCCAATTAAATAAGTCATTTATTCTCCATTTATGTGGCTCTTGGAATAGGTTTAAAAGAAATAAAACTGCACGACAAATAAAGAAGATGCTACACATATAATCACATGAAATTCTTATTAGAGCATTCATAGAGGTTATTTATTTACAATCAAGTATTTCTCCTTCATATAATAACATCTTTTCTATACTGTCACCTCATACTTAAAAAAATAAATAAATAAAAAATGAAAGAGTAAAACGTTAATGATTATCCATGTTCTTTGTAAATGATATCAATGTATTAAAATTGATATTTTATCGTTAATAATATAAATGAAATACTGATAATTTAGACTATAGTTGTATTTCCTTATATAAATATTTCAATTGGCGTCATTTTAAGCATTTTTCAAAATCCATATTTTAAAATATATTCAATAAAATCTATTTAATTTTTTATTAGAATAAGTAACATAAATATAGTTTTCTGAAAGCTAAAAATAAACTCAAGACAAATCCCCCCCCCTTTTTTTTAATGTAACAAAGAGTAAGATATGTTTGCAATAGACTTCTTTTTAAATCTATATTATAAAGCAAAAACATGCCTGTGACTAACGTTGATGTTATATCGACAGTGGCTACAATCTAACAAATCATTTTCGCTTTTTCTTGTAAATTTATTAACTTCTCAATATGTTGACTTTTTTTATGGTTTTTAAAATAATTTCCATGCATGATTTTTTTTTAAACTATCTCTATGGCAGGATGCCTGATTTACCCGTTTGTATTTAAAACGATATAAATAGTTCAGCACTTGGTTCGAGGTAATATTCCATAACGAAATTAAAAATTCATGCATAAATAAGTAAAAATAAATAAAACACAAATCTAAAAGATATGTCGAACTTTATACCGTATGGAAAATTTTTTTTATTAAAATTTTCTAGTAGAAATTCCGAATAGTGTAATTTTCAGTCCGTTAAATCATGCAATGTCGGCCATTAAAGGAAACAAAAAATTGCTTATAGGATTTTCTGGTAGATATTTTGAGTAAAAAATGAGTAAACATTAGACAAACCTGGAAACCCTGTCTGGCGAATATATTCTTTAAAAAAATGCATGCAATGAATCTAAGGCTTATTAAATTTGTTAAGTGAGATTTTTATTCATCCCGTATATTTTTTTTTACTAGTTCAAATATTTTACTTCAATTTTCTTTTTTATGTTATTTCTTTCCAGAGCAATATTTATATGATAGCATCAACTTTATCTGTATGTGTGAGAACATTTTCATCATTTCCTCTCTTAATTATTAATATAAGTTTTGAAACACTGGAATAAACCAGCCAAAAAAAAAAAAAAATTCTTTCTTAATTATTAATATATGTTTTGAATCGCTGGAAAAAAACAGCCAAAAAAAAAAAGCAATTTTATTACATTAAACCTCATAACAAAGCAAATCTCGAAATTTAAATTTTTTAAATTTTAAGAAAAGGCTTATTAATAAAATTGCTACAGAACTTGACTAAGCTTTCGTAACACACCTGTGACACTCTTACAGCATTTCACTGTGCCGTGGCACGCTCTTTCACATACCTTTTCTATAGGATAGATAAACCTTGTCCAACCCTTATCCCAGTAAGCAGGTTCATACCTTGGCTAATGTCAAAAATGAAATGAAAGGTGCTATTAGTCTCATGACTTCAAACATTAAAAAATGTTACATCGTTATGATAGTAGTATGGTAGTGGTAGTGGCACACTCACAACAATGCCCTACGATCCAGGAATCTTATCTAAAAAAACAAAACAAGAACGAAAACAAGAACGAAAAATCATGGATCCAGAATAAATTTCGAAACATTTTCCAACACTACCAGAATACTTTAAGAAAACTACACCGTTTAAAAAGGTAAAAATGACGGCGAAGTAAGCTATATTGAAACGCATAACACATTAGAAAACCCAGTTTCAGGAATTACCAATCAATAGTTGGAAAAATATGCGAATTCTTTTGTGCAGCCTTGTATATGATCTGTAGATTTGTATATATAGTAGAGTTCCGATTCTCCGGGTTCCGCTTAACCGAGTTTCTGCTTTAATCGAGTTATTTTCTTCTGATGGACTGATGGCTTCCGTTACTATGAAACAGAAATTATAAATGAAGTGTTAGGTGAAGGTGAAAGAGCAGTCGTAAAAAGTTTGACCCATTCCAAAGGTATAAGTTCGATTGAAAAAAACTATGTAATACTTTGCGCAGAAAGAAGAGGCTACACCTGCAATTTCAATGACACTAACAGAATGACATAGCTGCCAATTTGTACGGATTTGCTACCTCTAAAATTGAATACTAATTTTTGCCATATTTAATTGTTGGTAGTTGTTAGATTTCGGCATTGAATTAGGCAAAATTTACTGGTAAGTTTTGTTAGAAAAATTTGTGAGTCTAACAGTTTTTGGCGTGAATCCACACGCTCCTCACTAATTCATATACTATAAACGCAAACTGCGCGATGCCTCATCACAACAATAAAAGAATAATTAAAGGACTTACCTTCTATGTATAGATATCCGTTTTTCAGCTCGCGGTTAGTCAGGGCGTCTAAGAATTATGGAGTATCCCGTATCATCATATATTTGTTTATCCTTACTCCTTCAGGTCACAGTGCATCAGGCTTAAAAAAGGAACCATGTAACAGACGGTGTATTGTGTGTGTGCTTCATTGAAACTACTCATATTGTAGGAAAGGAAAAAAGGAGAAGTTTAATTAGAGATACTAAGAAAGAGATTACATTTTGTACGTCTTCACTTGTGTGAGGACGTTTTAAAAGTGAATATTACATATGTTTTTCCGCGCGTGTTACATCATTAAAATTGATAACCATATGGATGTATTTTCGGCACTTTGAGGTAATCAACCAATTATACATAATTGGATATTTATGAAAGTTACAAGGAAGTAAAGTCTGATAAAATAGTGTGCAGTGTAACAGTCAATTATAATGTTTATAAGTTTATAACGCGAACCAGAATAGAACATAAGTGCTTGCGAGTCTGGTTTAAAACATATCTCACATAAGGCGAAGAAAGATGAAGAGATGCAGTTTTCTCTGGATTTTACATCTGTCGACTACTAAGTGTTTCTTTTTCACTATGAACTCTAATGATGTTTTTCTGCAGTAGAAAGAGGGAGAAAATGGGTATCCAAAATCTTGATAAGGGGATTATATGAATATATCTTCTATCAAGTTCCCCCTTAAGCCCCTAATCAAGATTGTTCTGTAATTTTAATTTGTCTCTGTTCTCTTGAAATTCAGGCTTGGGTTCTGGCTTCGTCAAGATATCTGCCAGCATTGATTTGCTCGGACAATAACGTAATTCTATGGTACCATTTTCTTTCATATACTTAATCATGTGATATTTTAGATCGATGTGTTTTGTCTTGTTGGTGCATTTTTCAGATTCTATTAGTTTTATGCAGGATATGTTATTTTCATATACAATTACGGGTAGGTTTTGTGGTAAATTCAAATCTTTTAAAAGTTTTATTATCCACATAAGTTCTTGTGCAGCGTTTGCTGCGGCTACGTATTCAGCTTCTGCTGACGATTGCGCAATGCAAGTTTGGCGTTTGGTTATCCATTGTATCGGATTTTTCCCAAGAAGGAATAAATTCCCTGATGTTGATCTTCGTGTTTGCGTATCACCGGCCCAATCGGCATCGGTGTACACTTCCAAAATTGGTGTACATTCAGTGCTGATTATGAGATTTAGGTCCTTTGTGTGGTAGAGGTACCTGATCAGTCGTTTAACACCTTTCCAGTCCTTTTCCGATGGATTTTCGTTTTTTCTGCTAAGAACATTTACAGCCAGTAGTATGTCTGGCCTAGTTATAGTTGCAATGTATAATAACGCGCCTATCGCTTTACGATAATTTATGTTGTTTGGCATTGGATTTTCATCTTTTTCTGATCTTAAGAAGCCCGTTTCCATGGGTGTTCCGTAAGGTTTTGATTCCTCTAAGTTAAACCTTTTAACGATTTCCATTATTTTTGTTGTTTGGTTAAGGTTAAAGCCGTTATGTGTTTTCTTAATTTTTATCCCAAGATAATGACTAATTTCCCCCAAATCTTCAAGTGTATATTGTGTTTTTAACTTATTTATTACTCCTGCAATTTGCGCATTGTTTCCCGCTATGAGAATGTCATCTACGTACACAACTACGTAGACTATATTTTCCCCCTGCCCTTGTGTAAATAGGCAGGTGTCTGCCTTGCTTTGCATAAAATTCAGTTCTCTAAGAGATTCAGTAATTTTTGTGTACCAGGCCCGGGCTGCCTGTTTAAGCCCGTATATGGCCTTTCGGAGTTTACAGACTTTATCGGGTTCGTTTGTGTTCACGTACCCTTCCGATTGTGACATGTATACCTCTTCTTCTAGGTCTCCGTGCAGGAACGCGGTTTTTATGTCGATGTGCCTGACACTAAGGTTATGATAGGCTGCGGCAGTGAGGAAACATCTTAAGGTGGTGTGGGATACTACTGGGGCGTAAGTCTCGTCAAAGTCGACCCCGTATTTTTGTTTAAATCCCTGAGCTACTAATCTCGCCTTGTAACGCTTTACTTTCCCAGATTCATCATATTTAGCCTTGTAGGTCCATTTGGATCCAATTACTTTGGCTCCCTGTGGTGGTTTTACCAAAGACCATGTTTCATTTTTCATAAGCGAGTTTATTTCGTCGCGTGTCGCTTCAATCCAATTCATTTTTTCTTGTGGGTTTTCAATGTTTAGCATATCGTACCAACCTTTCGGTTCATATACCGGATCATGCCGGACTGCATAGGCAAACCTGTCCGGTGGCACGCCTCTATTATGCCTTTCTGATCTTCTCAATTGTTGTGTATGCTGAGACGCGGATGGTGTATCTGAAGAATTTTGGTTTTGTGTTAGATCAAATTCGATTACGCTTGTGTCAGTCTGTCGTGTGTGTTTGTTTGTTTCTGACATTAACTCTTTCGTGTTTGAACTTTCATCAGCATTTATATTACCCATGTTATTTTCCGCGAATTTTACGGTTCTAGCTAAAATGACCCTTCCGTCACTAGTAAATATTCTGTACGCTTTCAATCGGTTGTCGTAACCTACGAAAATGCCTTTCTCTGCTTTATCATCTAGTTTGCCGCGTTTTGATTTGTGGATGTATGCGTACGCGGTACAGCCGAATACTTTAAGATATCTTAAATTTGTTTTCTGTTTAGCCAAAGCTCATATGGCGTAGTGCTAATAGATTTGGAAGGCAAGCGATTCTGCAAATGATTTGCGGTGCAGATTGCTTCTCCCCATAATTTATGTGGGAGGTTAGCTTCGCTTAACATGCTTCTAGTCATGTCTAACAGTGTCCTGTTTTTCCTCTGAGCAATGCCATTTTGACTTGGACAGTATGGTACGGTGAGCTGGTGTTCGATTCCGTTACATTTAAGATAGTTTTCTAATTCATCGTTGACATATTCCCCGCCATTGTCGGATCTGATGGCGGTTGGGAATTTTCCGAACTTATTTTTGACGGTTGAGATGTATTCCCTCAATTTTTCATATGCTTCGCTCTTTTTCGACATTAAGTAGATAACACAAAATTTGGAATAGTCGTCAATGAATGTTATGAAGTACCGCTTTCCCCCTATGGTGGGTGTATTTATCGGCCCACATACGTCACTGTGGATTAATTCTAGCCTTTTCGTGGCTCTATGTGCGCCCGATTTGGGAAATGGGGCGTCGTTGGTTTTGGACTTTATGCATACCTCACATTCTTTGTCGTGTCGGCAGTTGTTTATGGTAATTCCGTTCACTAGTTGTTTTTGTACAATGGTTTTAATTGTTTCGTAGCTTCTGTGGCCTAACCGCCTGTGCCATAACTCAGTACATTTTGTGTTTGAACACTTATGCGTAATGTTTACATGATTGCTTTCAAATTGATTATCATTATTTACTTGCACTTCATTTAAATTGTTCTTTAATCTACCTTGAAGAATTACTTCACCGTTATGTATAATGTCGCATGTATCTTTTTCAAATTTAACTTGACATCCGTTTTTCGTTGCCCTGCTTACTGACAGCAGGTTAGTTTCGATTTCAGGTACAAACAGTACGTCACGAAGTATAATCTGCCTGTTGTTTTTTCCTGTGTGAATTACAATTTCCCCTGAGCCATATGAAATTAGTTTATTGCCATTCGCGACTGTTATTTAGTTTCTGTGTCGCTAGTCATATTTGAAAACATTTCTTTGGAGTTGGCAATATGGCTAGAGCTTCCGCTATCGATAATAAAAGTTTGTTTATTTGCGGGTCGTTCAATTAACAACGCAACATTTTTATTTTCATTTCCTATCTGCCTTGTATCTTGCGGTTTCGCAGTTTTGGCCGGGGCATTTTCTTCAAAACATAGAGAGGTTGTGTGATTTTTATTTTTGTAAAATTTATTATTTTGTACTGGATTATTATTTTTTTTCCGTTTCAGGAACCAGCAATCGTTGTACGAATGGTTCTTCATTTTGCAATAGGAACAAAATTTGTTACCTCTCTTGCGGTCTGTGTTAACTAATTTTTCTCGAGCCTTGTATGCTTTAGTACTATGTTCCGAGTTTTCGGAATTTTCAACTCTAGGAGTATACTCATCAAATAATTTGCTTTTAATAAAGCTGGGCGAAAATTCATCTTCATTTCTCGACTCTAACGCCGTAATCAATGTGTCATATGACGGCGGTAATGAGCACAAAAAGAGTGCAGATATATGAGAGTCGGTAACATTTTCTCCGATCGCAGCTAATTTGTCGATAAGTTCCATTAATTTCGTGATGTGTGCGATTAAGTTCCCTACTTCGTTTAGCTTTGTGCTATACAATTTCCGAAGGAGGTGTAATTTGCTTGAGAGATTGGACCGTTCGTGAATATTTTTCAAAGTGTCCCAAGTCTCTCGAGCCGTGTTTAAATGTTTGATGTTAATTATCTGCCCATCTTCAATACTGAGGTTGATTAGTGCCCGTGCTTTCCTGTCTTTCTTATTCCAATTTTCAGTCAAATGGTCTGGAGCTTGATCGGTAATGACATCAAATAGCTCCTCTCTAATTAAAAGCATTTCTAATTTAAACCGCCAACAAGAATAGTTATTGGCGTTAAGTTTTTCAATGGCTGCACTATCTTTTGCGTAAGCCATAATTTTTCTTTCCTTTAAGTCAATTAGATACTTTTTCCTTCACCTGACTACCGGATTTATTTATCTGGCTTAATTTGCCTAAATGGATATCTATATTTGTTTAATTTACTAAATGAGACATTAAATCAGTCTCCATAATCAAAATATGTTAGAAAAATTTGTGAGTCTAACAGTTTTTGGCGTGAATCCACACGCTCCTCACTAATTCATATACTATAAACGCAAACTGCGCGATGCCTCATCACAACAATAAAAGAATAATTAAAGGCCTTACCTTCTATGTATAGATATCCGTTTTTCAGCTCGCGGTTAGTCAGTGCGTCTAAGAATTATGGAGTATCCCGTATCATCATATATTTGTTTATCCTTACTCCTTCAGGTCACAGTGCATCAGGCTTAAAAAAGGAATCATGTAACAGACGGTGTATTGTGTGTGTGCTTCATTGAAACTACTCATATTGTAGGAAAGGAAAAAAGGAGAAGTTTAATTAGAGATACTAAGAAAAAGATTACATTTTGTACGTCTTCACTTGTGTGAGGACGTTTTAAAAGTGAATATTACATATGTTTTTCCGCGCGTGTTACATCATTGAAATTGATAACCATATGGATGTATTTTCGGCACTTTGAGGTAATCAACCAATTATACATAATTGGATATTTATGAAAGTTACAAGGAAGTAAAGTCTGATAAAATAGTGTGCAGTGTAACAGTCAATTATAATGTTTATAAGTTTATAACGCGAACCAGAATAGAACATAAGTGCTTGCGAGTCTGGTTTAAAACATATCTCACATAAGGCGAAGAAAGATGAAGAGATGCAGTTTTCTCTGGATTTTACATCTGTCGACTACTAAGTGTTTCTTTTTCACTATGAACTCTAATGATGTTTTTTTGCAGTAGAAAGAGGGAGAAAATGGGTATCCAAAAATCTTGATAAGGGGATTATATGAATATATCTTCTATCAAGTTTTAGTGATAAGAAAAAATCTTAGAAATTGGTAGCTATGTAGAAGCCTAATACTGCAGCAAAAAAAAAAAAAAAAAAAAAAAAAATACAGCATAATTGACATTTAATAAACAAAAACTATCAAGGACCTTTTTCAAGTAAACAATTTCATTCCCCGTTTTTATTAAAAGTAACGGAAATGTACATGAAAGAAATGTTACTATAGTACCATAAAAATTTATAAATTAATGGAAAATTTATATTTCACCACCTTAATTGGTGACGCTTTGTATAAATCCGGTTTATCTGAATTTTTTACTTATCTGAGGTGAGTTTGTTCCATATTAACTCGGATAATCGGGACTCTACTGTACTATACTGCATAGTACGCTAAAATTTAGCTTAGTTAGGAAACGCATAGCACAGCTCAAATCCCTTTCAGCAATTTCCATCAATAAACGGAAATATACTCGAGATCTTTTGTGCTGCCCTGTATATGATCTATAAAATTTATAGGCAACAAGTATTAGGCAAAAAATTAGTTTAATTAAAAACGCGGAGGCAAGGGCGGATCCAGCCCTCTATTTAGAGGGAGGTCATGGCTCCTTTTTTGGGGGGGTGTCACATCTCTTAATAAGCAATTTTTATATTGAAAGCTGTTCCTATATCAAAATGGCCGCTTTTCTGATACTTTAGGGAAATCCTTTTCTTCGTAAATAGAAAAAAAATGCATTAATATTCGTAAAAATATGAAATTTACACATTTTAGTCAGATACCAAAAAATTGAAGAATTCCCCAATTCCTTAAAAGCAAAGAATCATTCGGAAATTGGGCATTTTAAGACAATTTTAAGGACTTGACAGTTACAGAAATGCCGTCATGGGGGAGCAATTGGCTGTCGGGCTGAAATTCAATTTAAAACTCCACGTTTTGTGGAGATTTCCCGAAAGATTATTTGCCTTTATCGAAAAATGGAAAACGCTAAATCCATCACATTTGTTCTGAATAAGTGCACTTGCAAATGTCTTGTATCTGAGATTAAAAATAACTTCATGGATGTGTCAGAAATTACCTACTTTGGATTTAAGCAAACCTTTAAAGAGCCAGAATAATTCTCATTGTTGAGCAAGGTGTAAATTTGAAACAATTTAATATATATTTCATTTTTTAAATGTTCTTTAGAAATTTTCTTCATTCAGGGGGGGGGGGGGGGGTCATGACACACTTGACCTCTCCCTTGGATCCGCCACTGGGGCGGAGGGCGTTAACTTTTAGCACGGAAGTAGTCGGAAACCTTAATGCCGCCTGTAATTAAAAAAAATATATAAATAGATTTTTTGTAATCTTAGCAAAAGGAGAAATTTCAAAGGGTGCCGCGCGGGAAAGCCTCGGGACGTAGTGTGGAATAAATCTGGAGAACCACCATATCTTAGTTTACAGTGCCTCAGCTTCCTTCGAATAATGCAACACAAAATTCGGAATGTTTTTCAATGGATGATGCTGTTAATTTGGTTAATATTCTATTTTTAATAAAACAGAGGCGAAACGAATATTAAACAGTTACAGTGCTAAAAGAAGCACGCGACAAGGAAAGTGCCGGGCAGGTGTACGACACGAAGGGGAGACGGCAGGACGGCGGAATGTCGTGTGCCACGGTAGGGTGTGCTCGTCCCGTATGAAGCTGAGTTGAGTTGTGACCCACATGCGGGCTGCATGACCTTCGCAAATGAGAGATCGGCGCCCCCGCTGACTGTAAGTAATAATGATAACAAAAAAAGAAAGCTTCAATAATTACAAAGAAGTAAAATGATAATAACGACCGCACATTTCTAAAAGGAAAAGTCCAAGGATAACAAGACAAGCGGCTGGTTTCGCCAGAGAAACAGAATTGAAGAAGAAAAAATCATGTAAAATTGAAAACAAATGAAAAAATTTCCCTCTAAAATGACTTTTTTTAAGTCGCAGATTGCCAGACTAAGACCATTTTCCGAATTTGATTTTTACTTTTCCCCCCTTTCCCTCTTTTTTGCGGTGAATTCTTAATGACTCTTCAAAGCCTCTAATTAAGTGTCTTCAAGCCCCATTTCTTCAACGCGACAGGTAGGGGTCAAGTCCTCGTGTTCTTTTTCTCCGTTCTTGCTAGAAGCTGCGAGATGTTAATTTAAAGCTGACGGCTAGTAACAATAAATTTTGTTGCTCTAGGAAGAAGTCGCAATCGGGTGGCGAATAGATTTGTTACGGGGTATTTAACTGGACCAGACGATTATTATTCTTATTTCCTTATCACTTGGTATAGCTGACATTTCCCCGTTATTTTCAAAGGAAGAGGAAGGAATCACTTTCAGCATTTTTCGGCGAAATATTCTGCTTGTTATATATAATCTTGAATTGGTTGTGCGGGCTTGGGTTAGGGTTAAAATAAGTGGAAATTGCATTTATTTTTTTACAAATTCATATTAACTGTAAGGAAGGAAGTAATATATAATTTATTAATTTTAACACAATTATTTTTAATCGTAAATAAATCGCAAGAATTGTAATTTTCCAACCGGCTGAAAAAGAGTCCAGGCCAGGATTCGAACCTGGAACCTTTAGCTTAAGCTGCCAATGCTCTGGCAATGAGCTATCCTGGGGTTCTGTTGGCTTATACTATTCTTGGAGTTCCATTACCTGCGATTCATTCCGTTTACCTGAATCAGGTATCACACCAGATGTCATAAACAACAAGGTTATCTGGGTGACTTGTGTCCACCAGATTTGTCCAGCACAGCTCTGTTGGAAGAGCATTGGCAGCTCAAAAGTTCCTGGTTCGAATCCTGATCTGCATATTTTTTTCAGTTGGGAAATCACAATTCGACTAATATACAATGTCTGTTAGAAAAGTAATGATACTGGGAAAATTAAGATAAGACTTGCCGGTGGTGGTCGGAAAAACTAGTTTTATTTTGTAGCGAACTACAACTACAACTAACTAATATAGATAACTACAATTACAACTTGTTTTAAAAAGTAGCGACTAAAACTATTTTTCAAAAGTAGCCATTATTTCGCTACTTTCAGATTTTGTAAAAGGACTCCGTGCGGACTTTTGTCCGCTGCGCGTGCCGCAGCACGCTGCAGCGGACACAACTGTCCAATGACCGTATAGAACATATTTCGCCCCTGGCAGTGGAAGGTGGAGCTAAAGGATTTTGCAGCGCCTACTATACGGTGCCGCAGATAGCGGGCATATATTATTGATAAAGGATAATTATACATTTTTGATTTATATTTAAATAAATTAAAGAATAAGTTGTTTAGAAAATAATATTAAACGAAACCCTTTGTGCGATTTTGGATCACGCTTACCCACTTGTTTAAAAATCTCTGCAAGTCGGATAAGTCTGGTTGACTGCAGTTACATAATGCCATGCACTTTTTTATGTACAATATTAGAACCAAAACTTTTTAAATTACAGGATTTTAAACACTACCGTCTGATGGATCGGTCTAACAAGGAGAGGGCCAAGCTTGTTAATCACAGATTTTGATTATTTTAATATATGGTGTAGGATAGAGACCCCTTAGTCTCAGGTTGAACGGATTTTATCCAACACTCCTTAGTTCTTGAGAAACCGGGGTTTCTAATAGTAATGCACAACTTAAATACTTACTTTGTAACTAAAAGGCTAGGTTGGTCGTAGTTGAGTTGGCATGGCGTTTGCCGGCTGATCTGCGGCCCCGGGTTCGATACCGGGACGCGCTACATTTGTTTTTCTCATTTTTTGTTTTATAAATATATTCGTAAGTATATAACTTAATAATCTCATTGTCAATTAAAATTTATAATATTGTATATCAATTATAATTTTAACCTATTTAAAATTTTAATTTTAACTAAATAGTTGTATAAAACATCATAAAACTGTTAATTTTTTTAAATCACTTTTAAAATGTATTTCATATATTCTTTATCGATGGAATGATATTGAGCAATTGTGTCAATTCGTGATTTTATAGAAATATCATTTACGCATTGCTTTAACAAGGGAAGTCAATGCGATAATACTATTATTCTGTTTTTAAAGTAACAAGCATAATTAAATTAAAAATTAGCATCAGAATTAAATTACAACCGATTTTTTGCATATTAAAGATTTTTATATTTGTAATACGCATGCTTGCACTTTCAATTATTTGAGCTTTCCCCGTTATCTCCTTTCTGCTTTTATTTTTATTTTATTTGAATATTCTTTAATTTTATCATAACTAGATGACGCCACAACAGGTTTTTTCAGGATTTTGGAATTTTCATCTTTCAATAATAGATCCAATTTCTTTTTAAACCTCTTTAAAGGATGAGAAATAATAGTTTAAAAATAAAAAATGATAAATTTAAGTTTGTTAACATTATAATTAATGTATGAAATTGTTTTAATTTAAATTATTAAATTATAATTACAAGTATATTTATAAAACAAAAAATGAGAAAACAAATGTAGCGCGATCGGGTACCGAACCCGGGCCCCCAGATCAGCCAGCAGACGCCGTACCAAACGAGCTACGACCAAGCTATCCTTTTTGTTACAAAGTAAGTATTTAAGTTGTGTACTACTATTAGACCCCCTGGTTTCCCAAGAACTAATGAGCTTTGGATAAAATACGTTGAACCTGAGACTAAGGGGTCTCTACCCTACAACATATATTACAATAATCAAAATCTGTGATTAACAAGGTTGGTCCTCTCCTTGTAAGAGGAGGAAAGTCTTCGAATATAAATTGTGATTCCATTGAGATTCTTTCTGGTGTGACATCATTATGCCTTTAACATAGAGTGACAGTTAATAGTTTAACAATTAAAAATTTTTAATTAGCCTTAAATACATTTTTTAAAATAAAATAATTTGAGTTCTCTGTTTATTTTTCATGCTCTTATTTTCTTTGCTAATAGTACTAAATTGGGTATATTTCAAAAAATGTGCTGGAATTTCTGATTCAATTACAGAATGTACTCCAATTTGAAGCTCCCTGTAGTATCATTGCATTAGTTCCAACGTTAGGCTATATGGATAAAAGTGTTTATTTTAATGCATACAGCAATTTTAAAGGCAAGGAAAGAATTTTGAATCATTTTATATTTGCAGACATTGATTGATTGATTGATAATTTGAGCTTAGGCTCGATGATGGGATTTTTATTTGCAGATATCATATTCTAAATACATTTTAATCTTGGTTGCATTACAACAATGCAGTCAAACTTTGCTGCTATAAAACAATACATAATTGATAATAATTGTATATTGCAACAATGTATGATAACAATGCTTCAGCCTTTTTAATTATTATAGTTTCACAGCAAGATGCACTTATATGAAAAATAAGACGATTGTTTACGCATGCAACATTGAAAAATTCAACAATAAAATTACACAGGCAAAGAGTTTATTTTTTTCTGTTACGATAATATTTCACGTATATAAATTAAATTTATGAAGCAAAGAGGCCTAAACTTCATTGTAAATAGGAAATACAAAAAGTGCTGCTGTATAATACTAAAACATAAAATTCCTAGGTAAAAATACAATCTATTAAGCATTTATTTACAGCAGATTAAACTTAATTAAACAAATCAAGTCAAGTTTGCAATATCTGTAACACTATTTTACCGTGATTTTTTTTAAATCTTATTCGTCCAATTTTATTGTATATTACTGGAGCAGCAACCCATTGCGTTGCATTTAAACTGTATGAAGCCTTTCGATTGTTTTGGGGGATATAAATGTTTTATTATACATTTCATGTTTCTAGCTCAAACAATTAAAAATAATCGTAATTTAGAACGTTTTTTAGATCATTTCACTTTTTTAAATTTCGAATTTTTTGGAAACCTTTCTCATTGAGCATTTATATCTTACAAGTAATGACCATGTTGAATTTCAAGTTTTTGCCCTAAATAGTATCACAGAAATAGAACTTTTAGATTGTTATTTGCTCTTTTGTTATTTGTTGTGTGTGTTAATGCTATTTGTTGCGTTATTTGTACTATTACATTTCGATTTTTTTTCTCTGTTGAGAGTATTTATGTCTTAAAAGTAACAATCATGTCAAGTTTTAAGTCCCTACTCTTAAAAGTTCAAATTAATTGCAATATAGAACATTTTTAGAACTTTCGCTCATTTCACCCTTTTAAATTTCGAATATTTTACAAATCGTTTTTTGGGAACATTCACATATTAAAAGTAACTACCATACAAAATTTCAAAACAGTGTCGCTATAATCGAAATTTTAAAACGTTTTTTGTTCCTGCACTCTTTTATGTATCGAAATTTTCAGAAACTATTCTGTGCAAGAATTTATTCATTTAAGCAATATCAATTTTCAAGTTTCCAACCCTAACATTTCCAAATAAGTGGTATTTCAGAGAACGTTTTTCGCTCATTCCACCCTTTTAAATTTCGAACTTTTTGAAACTGTTCATAGCGTATATTTACATCTTAAACTTAACCACCACACCATATTTGAAGATTTTAGCCTCAATAATATCTCAGAAATCGTAATTTTAGAACTTTTTTCTCCTGCATCCGCTTGGTGCTGTTGTACAGAGAAAATATAGCCTATGTTGGGGATAGAGTTGGTCACCAACTTTTTCAGACCATTATTTTTTAAATCGGGTCGATAGTTCTAGAGATTACTCCCTACAAATAAACACACAAACATCACTTCTTTATGTAGTATAGACAAACGTTACTTCTTTAAAATATTAATACACTAGTGTAAATGCCCGTCCTAGGACGGTGGGTAAAAATTGTGTTTTTCACTTAAAATTTGAAAAAAGCTGATAAAATAATTGACAATATGGAAGCATTCAGATGAGCAAAGTTCGGCTAGTTTGTGTTCTAATAAACACACTATTAGCATTTACAATACTTCTGGGTAAACCAGGCTTTCCGGCTATTATACCATAGCAAAATTAAGATTCCTTAATAAAACAAAAAATTAACAAATATGCAATAAAACTATGAGTTTAAAAAAGTCTCCTGTGCTGCAACTATTGAAATAATACTAATAATAATTAATAATTTTTTAAAATAACATTTTGAAACTGTATTTTTATCGCCCCCCCCCCCTCCCGTCCCTCCAAAAAAAAATTAAATTTTAAAGAAATAAAAGTCTCAGTGTGTTTTAAATCTACCAATAAAACTTGTAAGCAAAAGGCGAAAGCTATTTTTATTCAAGGATAAGTTTTATAAATGCCTTTTAGTGTTTCGTAACCTTAATATTTTTTATATATCTATGTAGTTTTTAAATTTTTGTAATACAAAGAAGAATTAAACATGGTTGATGCCTATTTTTAGAAACTGTACAAAATGTTTTTTTACTCGAAAAAGGTGTTACATTACAAAATATTCAAACTAAAATTAGCTGCTCCCTTTTCAACTTATTTAAATGAATTTGACTAAATGTCTTTAAATATATACCTTTTCAAACTTTAGTTTTATCAGTCATATAAATGTTTCTTTATTATATGAAAAATATAAATAAAAATAATAGTTTAAATGCAATTATAAATAAATAATTTTTTATGCTGAAACAAATATTTAAAATAATATTCATGGTGATTTATTTAAATTTCATGCTTTCACATTAAATTATTTTTAAATACACGTAAGACATTCTGCTGATATTGTAAACTCCCCCCCCGCCCCCCTCGTTTGTTTTGCTATCAGAAATCGATGAAAAATTTAGAAAGCGAAGTCGACCATCTTATTATTTTTGTTTACACTCTTCTGACTGACTATCAATTATTCTTAAGTATAACACAGCTAATTTTTTAGTAAATAAATAAATAACGAACATTTAATCTCAGAATATTGAGCTAAACTTTAGACAGACATATATTAAAGTCACTACAATTAAAAACAGGCATTAACGGTTTTTTCTTCTTTGTATTACAGTTCTTAAAAACTACATAAATATCTGAAAAATTAAGATTTTTAGAAAAGAGTGAAAAGCATTCATAAAACTTACCTGTGAATAAAAATAGCAATGGGTATCCCTTTTCATTCCTTTCAACGAAGCTTTTTGCCATTTTCACTTTGAAAACGATCCCCAAAGAACCGAAGTTTTGCAACCGTTTCGACCTTGTTGACGACGTGTTTCTCTAGTGCAGGAGGAAGCGTGGATCTATTCTTCTCCCAGATCGGGAGAACATAGTTAATTTGTTTACAGAAGTTGTTTGCGCCGAGAGAAGCATCCATGGTTTAATTTTTTTTCAATGAAGCAAGTGAATGACTCGCTATCTTTTGTTGACGTTTTGCGCTAACGTATGCTTTTAACTCGAGTTCTGAAATTGTTTTTCAACTGCGCAAATCATTGAAATTTTGTTAGTTTTGAATAAATTATGTTGAACAGAAAGGATTTCAGGTAGAAAAGATTTGTATTTAGGCAGATAAGTTTTCTCTTACACATCTCAAATCGTAATTAAGCCTAACGTGGCTCCATCTTATCGGAGACTGGTAAGTTCGATGGGTACGACTCCGGATGAGTTACACTGCTCTTTATATGTATTAGATACTACATGGATTCGTTTCATTACAAGATTAACTTATGTTATAATACGAGCAAAAATTGTGTATGTGTGTGTAAATTTTATCTTAAAAACGGCTCTAACGATTTTGACTAAATTTTGTATTTTACCAATTTCGGCACGAGAAGATCATTGGGCTAGGTCATGTGTTCGAGAAAATTCGATTAGTGGGTCATTTTGGGTCATAATGGGTCAGGATCAAGCTAATTATATATAAAAAACAGCTCAATCGATTTTAACTAAATTTTACACCCAATCGTTTTTGGGCACGAGAAAACTATTGGGCTAGGTCACATGTTCGAGAAATTTTGATTAGTGGGTTATATTTGGGTCACTTCGGGTCAAGCTAAATTTATCTAAAAAACGGCTGTAACGATTTTGACTAAATTTTGTAATCTACTATTTTGGATTTCTAGAATATCAGTGGGATAAGTCACATGTTAGAGAAAATTCGATTAGTGAGTCATTTTTGGGTCACTTCGGGCCAAGCTAACTTTATCTAAAAAACGGCTGTAACGATTTTGACTAAATTTTGTAATGCACTATTTTGGATTACTAGAATACCAATGGGATAAGTCACATGTTCAAAAAAATTTGATTAGTGGGTCATTTTGGGTCACCATGGGTCAGGTGTCAAACTAATTGAATCTAAAAAAAGGCTCAAAACATTTTGACAAAATTTTGAATATACCGCTTCTGGGCATAAGATGACCATTAGGCTAAGTCACATGTTCGAGAAAAATCGATTAGTAGGTCATTTTGGGTCACTGTGGGTCAAGCTAATTGTATCTATAAAACGACTCAAACAATTTTGACAAAATTTTGTATTATACCGTTTCTGGACATGAGAAGAACATTGGGCTAAGTCGCATGTTCGAGAAAGTTCAATTAGTGGGTCATTTTTGAGTCACTGTGAGTCAAGCTAATTGTATCTAAAAAACGGCTCAAAACATTTTGTCAAAATTTTGTATTTATCGTTTCTGAACATGAGAAGACCATTGGACTAAGTCACATGTTCGAGAAAATTCGAGTAGTGGGTCATTTTTCGGTCACCGTGGGTCAAGCTAATTGGATCTAAAAAACGGCTCAAATGATTTTGACAAATTTTTTTATTACATCGTTTTCCAGCACGAGAAGATCATTGAGACAGGTCACATGTTCGATAAATTTAGATTAGTGGGTCACTTTTGGGTTAAGGTGGGTCAAGCTAATTTTATTTATAAAACGACTTTAACGATTTTGACTGAATTTTGTATTCTATCGTTTTTGGATTCGAGAAGAGCATTGGTTAGGTCGCATGTTCGATAAAATTTGTCAGTGGGTCATTTTTGGTCACTGTGTCTCAGAATCATGCCAATTTTATCTAAACAGCAAGAATTTGCAAGAAGAACAGCAAGAACAGTGAGAATAAAGTATCGAATTGAACACAAGCTAATTTTGACCGAGCTTAGCTCGGTCATTCCTGCTAGTGATATAGAACAAACAAACACACAAACTTCACTTCTTTATAATATTAGTGTAGAAAAACGTTACTTATTTATAATATTAGTATAAGCAAACGTTACTTCTTTATAATATTAGCATAGACAAACGTTACTTCTTTTTAATATTAGTATGGACAAACGTTACTTCTTTATAATATTAGTACAGATTACATGGATTCGTTTCTTTACAATATAAACTTATGATGTAAAACAAACAAAAACACAAACATCACTTCTTTTAAATATTTGTATCGACAAACGTTACTTCTTTATAATACATCTCATATTCAAAATATTAGAATAATTGAGAAAAAGTAATAAGAAAAAATTATTTTTCATTTATTTATTTTTATACTAAGTAAATGCAATTAAATTTCTTATAAATTAAATCTGGAATGTTTAGATAAGATTTTAACATTTACAAAATATAAAATACAATACATTAAATTAGATATACAGCTTTCTGAAACACATCATAATATTAGAGTAAAATTTAGATTGGTTATAAATATTAGAATATTTTATTTTACGCAACAATAGTACCTTATGAATATGAAGTATATTGTAGTTAATATTTTGTAGCATCCCCTTTAGCTTTCATAACAGCGTACAATCAATCTTGCCTACTATATACAAGATGTTTACAAACATTTCTATCAATATTAGCCCAAATAGACTTTATACGTACCACTAACTCAGTTTTACTTGAAGGAGGATTTTCTTGGAGTTTTTTTAATCATTATACACCATAAGTTTTCGATGCGATTAAAGTCTGGTGAGTTTGGTGGTCAAGGAAGTACCTTAATGTTGCGTTGGCGAAACCAATTCGCAGTTAACACCGAGGTATGCGAGACGTTAAATCTTGTTGAAAGATGAAATCATTTTCAAATAAATCTTGTGATGATGGAATCATGTAATATTCCAAAATTTCTTGATATATCTGAGAGTTAACCTTTTCGTAGACGATGCATGACTTTCCATGCCCTTCTGCACTCATGCAACCCCAAACCATGACACTAGCAGCGAAATTTTATGGAACGTTTAAGGCATTCTTTATCAAATGCTTCTCGCTTCATTCTCCAAACTCTAATACCTTGATTACCATATGAAACACAAAACACACTTTCATCACTAAATAATATGTTTTTCCAATTTTCTTCGCTTCATAAACATCTTGATTTACACCAATTCAATCTTATACGCTTTTGTTTTGCATTCATGAGAGATTTTGTTTTCAGTACACGAGATTCAAACTTAAACGTATGGAGATGTCTTAACCCCTTGGGAACGAGCGTCCCTATATACGTGCCGCATGAAGCGCTCAGAATCCTTGATTTTCCTCACCAGTAAAAATTACTGTAAAATTTGCCTTATTTAATCAGCGCATTTTCTCAATTCAAGAAGACCCAAATTTCTGTTTTTTAAAAAACGGTGACAAATGATTAAAAATTTCGTAAAAGGCTCCCGTCCCGAAGGGATTAATGTTGTCGATGTAGAAACTTCAACTGCTTCTTCTATCCATTTTCGGTGCAAGAATCGCACACTTTTAAAACGGTTTTTCTTAACTATACGCTTCAGTTTCCTGTCCTCTGTAGCAGATGTTTTTGGTCTTCGGCCGCCATTTCGGTGATTATTTTGAAATTTTCCATTTTTTGAATATTGTGTTAGTATTTTACTAACGCTTGATTGCGAACAGTGTAAATAATTCGCTATATAATATTGATTTTTACCGTGCCGACACAAATCAGCAATACGAAGTTTAATAGATTCAGGAATACCACTCACACGACCCATTTTAAGACGAAAAAGCAAACAAACTGCAAAAAGAATTCTGATTTTAAATACAATCGTCTTAATTTAATCAATGATGCCACCAGTTATGAATTGGTGATAATTAAACGAAAATTAATGTAAAATATTCTAATATTTTGAACCACTTAAATAAATATTCTAATATTTTGACTTTTCAAAATATTTTTTTTTTCAATTAATCTTTTCAAAAATGATATTAATTTTAAGATAATAAATAAGTTTAATCAACTATAAGTTCTTAATAAAAATATCGTTTGCATATTTGTATTAAAAGACAAATTACCAAACGATATTTTCAATTCGTAAAAAAAAAGTAATTACTCTAATATTTTGAATATGAGCTGTATTAGTACAGATTACATGGATTCATTTCATTCTAAGATGAACTTATTATATAAAGCAAGAAGATTTTATTTTAAATACGATAATTACAGTTTACAAAATTTTACTTTAATTGTATAATTATTAACACAGGATTTGTATGCTTCAAGGACTTTCAAGCACCATTTACCAGAATTTTTGTACAGTAATATTTGCCTTATTTAATGAAAAATATTTTATTTCAGATATAGCGACCAGTACTTTATGAAATTTCTGGTACTAAAACACTTAAAATCCCCTGATTCCCTTGATGCGTACGAACCCTGTAACATAATTTAAATCCTGTAACATAATGTAAAATATTTTCTATTTCAGTTACAGGTCATATAAAGTGTGTTATGGCTATCTGAGAAAGTACGTATACTTCTGAGTCTCAAAACTCAAAGGAGGAAGAACTTCGCTCTTAACAGAAAACGATGGATAAGAAGAAAAAACAAGAATCAACGCTTATGAAAACGAAATATGTTTGAGTATTCGAGGGAATTTTTTATAAAATAATTTTGAATTCAGATGAATACAAGCAAGTTGCGTAGCAAATGATGATGCAAGCAAGATGAGTGCAAGCAAGATTCGCATGCTTTAAAAAATTTCTAATTCGTTATTTGGGGGGATATATTTTACAAAACGAGTTTTTAAAATATCTCTCTCTCCGAAACGTACATCGAAATCGTAGAAGTACTTATTCGCTTTCAACTAGAAAGTGTGGATTAGAGAAAAGCCTGGAAAATTAAGAGACGTGTTTATATACACTGTTAAAATTCTGAGCAATTTGCTGCATCGTCACTCCACCACTTTTATAGAATATCTCTATTCTGAAGCAATGAGAATGCTCCATGATACAGTGAAGTAACCGTTTTCTGTAAAAGCGGTGGAGTGACGATGCAGCAAATTGCTCAGATTTTTAACAGTGTATAATAGGTAAGTTTGTGTAAATTAATTTTCGATTTAGATGAAAACAAGCTTATTTATGATTTTTGTACCTTAACATATTTCGAACTGTTTATTTCAGAGATACATATTCTAAAAGGAATTTTTAAAATGTCTCTCCGAAACAGCTATCAAAAACGGATAAATACTCACTTTCAACTAAAAAGGAAGGATGGAATTAAAGGATCCAGAATCACGATAGACCGGGAGCCGGCAGCACAAACACATGGTTCGTACGGCTACCGTTATTTCTCCAGGGAAACTATCAGTATCTTTTTATAGAAAAGAAATTTAGGTTAAAATTTTGCCTTTTTTTAAGAAGAGATTTTCTATAAGATAATACTGGTGCCGAAAAATTTTCTGGTCTGCAAAATTCAAGGAGGCGTACCAACCATGGGACAATCACCTCATCGAGTTGGAGGCGAAAATCCCAGAATTAGCTACACCTCGATTCCCATATTAAAGCATAATCGGCCTAGCAAGTCATATCTTGGTGGAAAACACCTAAAAACCCGATTTTACCGATTGACTCGTAGGTTTACCATTGTATTTTCCTGCTCCCAGTCCGCCATGTTTTCATAACTTTGGGACTTCTATACTTCTTCTTCATACTTTTGCAGAAAAACGCAATGGTAAATCTACGAGTCGACCGCTAAAATCGGGTTCTTAGGTGTATTCCACCAAGATATGACTTGACAGACTGATTGCGTTTTAATATGGGATATGGGAATCGAGTTTTAGCTAATTCTGGAATTTTAGCCTCCAACTCGATGAGGTAGTTGGCTGGGCTGCCGGCTCCTGGTCTACGATAGTTGTGTTTGAATATGAGAGGTGCATTTGTATAAAATAATTTTGCATTAAATCAATACAAGCCAATTTAAGATTTTTATGAATTAACATATTCCTAAATGTTTATTTCAGCTATAGTTAAAATATGTGTCTTTCCGAAACGCTCACCAAGGAAAGAAGAAGTATTTCACTCTCAACAAAAAAGGGTGGAGCACCGAAAATCAAGATAGAGGAAACAGATAATTCTGTGCTTTAATATCGGAGGTACGTTTGCATAAAATAATTTCGCATTTAGATGAATACAAGCTATATTAAAATTTTTATGTACTAAAAAAATATCTGTCTATTTTAGGGATAGATATTATAAGACGAATTTTTAAAGTATGTGTCCCTCCGAAATGCAAAAGGAAAGAGTATTTCGCTCTTATCAAAAAAGAGTAGAGCATGGAAAATCAAAACAGATGAAAAAAGGAATAGTGCACTTGAATATCGGAGGTATGTTTGCATAAAATAATTTTGAATTTAGATGAAAACAAGCTATTTTAATATTTTTATGCACTAAAAAAATGTCTGTTTCTTTCAGGGATAGATATTATAAAACGAATTTTTAAAATATGTGTCCCTCCGAAATGCAAAAGGAAAGAAGTATTTCGCTTTCAACAAAAGAGGTGGAACATCGAAAATCAAGATTAGATGAAAAAAGAGAATAGTGTGCTTGAATATCGGAGGTACGTTTGCATAAAATAATTTTGCACTTGGATGAAAACAAGCTATTTTAATATTTTTATGCACTAAAAAAATGTCTGTCTATTTTAGGGATAGATATTATAAAACGAATTTTTAAAATATGTGTCCCTCCGAAATGCAAAAGGAAAGAAGTATTTCGCTCTTATCAAAAAAGAGTAGAGCATCGAAAATCAAGATAGATGAAAAAAGGAATAGTGCGCTTGAATATCGGAGGTATGTTTGCATAAAATAATTTTGAACTTGGATGAATACAAGCTATTTTAATATTTTTATGCACTAAAAAAATGTCTGTTTCTTTCAGGGATAGATATTATAAAACGAATTTTTAAAATATGTGCTCATTCGAAAGACATACCAATAGAAAACAAGTATTTTGCTCTTAAGAAAAAGGGTGGTGCATCGAAAATCAAGATAGATGAAAAAGAGAATTCTGTGCTTGAATATCGGAGGTACGTTTGCATAAAACAATTTCGCATTTAGATGAATACAAGCTATTTTAATATTTTTATGCACTAAAAAATGTCTCTTTATTTCAGAGAAAGATATTATAAAACAAATTTTTCAAATACGTGTTCATTCGAAAGACCTACCAAAAGGAAAGAAGTATTTCGCTCTCAACAAAAAAGGGTAGTGCATCGAAAATCAAGATAGATGAAAAAAGAGAATAGTGTGCTTGCATATCGGAGGTACGTTTGTATAAAATAATTTTGCATTTAGATGAATACAAGCTACTTTAATATTTGTATGCACTAAAAAAATGTCTGTTTCTTTCAGGGATAGATATTATAAAACGAATTATTAAAATATGTGTCCTTCCGCAAGACACATAAAAAAGACCGCCGTATTTCACTCTAATTTAAATGGATGGGTCATCGAAAATCAAGATAGATGAAAAAACAGAGAATAGTGTGCCTGAATATCGGATGTACGTTTGTATGAAATAATTTTACATTTGGATGAATACAAGTTATTTTAATATTTTTATGCACTAAAATTGTCTGTTTGTTTCAGGGATAGATATTATAAAACGAATTATTAAAATATGTGTCCTTCCGAAAGACACATCAAAAGGAAAGAGTCATTTCGCTCTGAACTAAAAAGAATGGATCATCGAAAATCAAGATGGATAAAAAAAAGAGAATAGTGTGCCTGAATATCGGAGGTACGTTTGTATGAAATAATTTTGGATTTTGATAAATATAAGTTATTTTAATATTTTTATGCACTAAGGAAAAAAAAAACACGAAAAGGAAAGAAGTATTGCGCTCTTAACTAAAAAAAGTAGAGCATCAAAAATTAAGATAGATGAAAAAAGTGAATAATGGTGTGTTTTAATATTGGAGGTGCGTTTGTATAAAATTATTTCACATTTAGATGAACACAAGCTATTTTAAGATTTCCATTCGTTAATGCATCCCTAACTGTTTATGTCAGGTATACATTTTTTAAACGACGTTTCAAATTCTTCATCCCTATGAAATCCGCATCAGAAAGGAAGAAATATAGTACTTTTTTATACTGTCCTTCATTTTTTTGACTGTCCTTGTAAACGATCTATAACTGGTAAACACTTCATCTTCAGTAGCAGTCAGGACCGAAACTAGCTTTTTTGCACCCGGGGCAAACATGGATTTTGGCGCCTCCTCCCCCCCCCCCCTCTTCCGTAAACTATATTTACAAAGAGAATTTTACTAATTTTCTAATGGCCGACTTAGTTAAAAATTTAAAATATGTAATCATAAAATATGTAATACTGAACTACGTAATCTAAAATGGCGAATCCGAGGGGGTGGTCACGGGGATCATGACCTCGCCTCTGAACACCAACAAAAATATTCTAATGATTATTTTAAAAATGAAATATACAGTAGAGTCCCGATTATCCGAGTTTCCGCTTTAACCGAGTTATTTTCTTCTGATGGACTGACGGCTTCCATTATTATGAAACAGCCATTATAAATTAAGTGTTAGGTGGAGATGAAAGAACAGTCGTAAAAAGTTAGAACTCCGATTTTCTGGTCAGAATGGGAAACAAAAATGGCCATAATTTTTTATGGCCATTTTTTCCCCATTCTTTTCTGGCCAGAATGGGGGGGGAAATGGCCATAATTTTTTTAAAAGATCAATTACAAAGGTATAATCCTTAAGGGTGTATTCCGATCCAAACTGCTTATTTTCTGATTCATTTTAAAATTCATTTTTACTCTCAAACGCATCAAACTTGGAAATTCTCTTATTTAGAAACTATATAGTGTGCGGTGCTCCTTACTTTTTTGATATATGCAGAAAATACTGTAAAAAACGCTGTCGAAGTTGGCGTTTTGAACCGAATTTTCCGAATCGGGCGATCTGGGAAGGAAAAAAATGGTCATACTGAGAAAATAATTGTTTAAAAATCAAATTCTAATTAATTGAGCTGAAAATGAAATCACACGGCATGTTAAACATGTCTTCAAAAATCACCCCCAGCAAGTTTCATGTTTTTACTTTTAAAAATGAGTCTGAAAATGTCTCAGAAAATTTCGAGCTGTTGAGAGTGGAAAAATATTTTTTCGAATACACCCTTAATTTGGCACCCCTTCGTTCTGGTGCCCGGGGCACATGCCCCCTTTGTTCCCCTCTTAGTTTCGGCAATGTGGAAGCAGTCATGTCACAGTAAACCTCAATGCAATAATGTATGTCGATTGCACGGCAATCCGAGTGTATTTACGAGAGTTACGAGACCTACCTTCGTGGAAATTACCTGAAAATCCGATTTTAGCGGCTGAAAGGTAGGTTTACCATTGTGTTTTCCTGCTCCCAGTCCTCCATGTTTTCATACCTTTTGGTGCAGGAAAACACAGTGATAAACCTACGAGTCGGCCGCTAAAATTGGGTTTTCAGGTGTTTTCCACTAAGATATGACTTGGCAAACCGATTGCGTTTTAATATGCGAATCAAGGTTTAACTAATCCTAGAATTTCATCCGTGAACTCAATGAGGTGATTTTCTGTGCTGCCGGCTCCCTGTCTAATATAATGTATTGTATATTTCGAGCTCTTCTAGACAATTTTTACCAATCTGATCTTTTTGTAGCAATGGAAGTTACATAGTAATTTTTCATTTAGATTTTTTTTTTTTTTTTTTTTTTTAGACTGCAAGAGAATGCAATCATTCGAAGTAGGAAAATTCACTATATTTATTCTCATTTTGTTTTTATACCTTCTATTTTAGATAGCAAAAAATTCGTGCAATTTTCATATAGACTAAAGGATAATTTGATAAACTAAAATATCAAGTTTATGCTTAGTTGAAGAAGCATTTTGTTATTTTCTCTCCACAATTTTCGCTCTTCACTTGCATGAAAAATGTATATGGAAGACGCGGAAGGCCTTTGTAAACATAAACAACGAATTCGCCATATTTTATGGTCGATTATTTATTATATGGGAGCGTCCATTCGTTACTCTTGTGATAATTAGAGCAAATGTTCATATATAATTCCAATTATTTTATTACAAAACATAAGTAAGATAAAAATTGATATAACCGTCTAAATACCACTGTGTTCCACACACAAACATGTATCTAATTTATAACAACAACAACAAAAAAATTACTTATGTATATATTAAATGACTCTTGTGACATTCTGGTCACAAGAGTAACAAAATTTTGATTGATTATATAGACTGTATTATTACTGTATAGACTATATTATTATAACTGTATATACTAGAAACGTATGAATGGGTATACCATAAAAGTTCAAAGAGATATGAATCTTAAATAATATGAAATATTGCTATTCTGTATAGTTCTTTTTTTAATCTTATCCTGATCTGCTAATGATGAACTTAATCCGATGCTGACAATATAAGTAGTGCATATTTAAACTTAATTTGGCCTGTTGTAAAACTAAGTTTAGCGTAATAATAATCTTTTCTTTTTACAGTGTAGCTAAAACAAAACTCTTGTTAAAAGTTTAAACTTGGCATCGTGCTAAGCGCGCTCCGAAAGGACGTCTCAAAATTGCAATGCCGCCGCCGCCGCCTTGGTCCGTGCCGCGTTTTTCCAGATAAATTTTTAATTAATGTTTAAAGACACGGGAAGCGTATTCAGAGATCTGTACAATGCAACTGGGCGCGAATCCCAAAGTATTTACGTGATTAATTCTAATTAAATTAGTCTGTTTTTAACAATTTGACGTTCTTCGCTATTATACTGCTACTGGTAATTACATTACATAAATATATATCATTAAAAGTTGTTATCTAGGCTTTAAAAACCAACGGTACATAGAATACGTCGCCCCTGTCATTACGTTTTTTCAAACCGTCTGTGTTTTTAAGAGTTAATATCTCGGCTAACTATCGACGATTTTTTTCGAAAATCATTATCAACAATGCTTTTATATTTCTGCTACGGATAGGTACCTCCAGCGCTCCTCAACACATTTTCTGAACGCTCGCAAATCGAAATTTGTGTGTAACGGAAAAATGCGCTTTTCTCAAAAACTATGTGACCTAGGGTAATCACTATCATTTTCCTGCAAGATTTACATTAACGTCTACTACCTCTAATTTTTTCATAAGTTTAGTTTCAGTAGATTTGGAAATAGAGGTGGGGGGGGGGACATATTTTTGCACTACATTTTCGACGATATCGCTGAAAATACGATACGTGAAATTAAAAGAAATGTATTTTTGAGTTCAGCATTATGAAAGCTTTCACACGATACCCCTCACGCTATACAAAGAAGAGACTATTTTTCCCATGCAACTTAATTAGCCCCTCTAAATTTTTCCTAAATATATTTGTGAATGTTTAATAATCTGAAAATATGTGGGTCAATAGACATTTCGTATTTAAATAAACCGAAATTAACCATTGAAACTTTCTGGTGTAAAGTCAGATTCTCTGAACTACGTAATTTCTAGAACGTATTCTATCATGGGAATTAAAGGGTTAAAGATTAAGTTTCATAATATATATATATAGTTTCAGTAGTTTTTACTTGTATTGCAGATGTGCAACAGAAGAAAAGATTGAAGTATTATATGAAAAATGTATCTGTGATTTTCTTCATTATTTTTCCTAAGTATCTGATTACCTTTCAAAGGATCATATATATTTTTTTCGAAACAAAATAAAAAATCGCGCATTTAAGGGTTAAGTACGGAACCCTAAAATTAGAAAACAGTTTTATTAAAAAATAACATCAATCTTATATAATAATACCAAATATAATCAATCTTATACAAACTCGCTTATTTCTAACATGCCTCTTTTTTTTTTTTTTTTTTTTTACCAATAAAACCAAAAACGAAGCGGCATACTCTTATATGCGAGTGAATAATAGTTCACAAGTCACAATAAAAGTAAAACAAAATGGATGGATGTCGAAAGTAACGTGGAAATTCTGCCCGAAAGCATTATCACACTTGTTCAGGAGAGCAAACATTTTTCAACAACATCGTTGCGGTTTTGTTACCTTTCGTTAAGTTCGTGATCGGCCAGCATCATCTGAAAATTAATCTAATAATTGCATAGTAGAGGGTATTGCGTGAGGTCGGCAAAACACTTACCTTCCGATCATGAGTGGCACTGATTGATCTCTAAAGGTGTGCCTCAATCATAATAGCTGTCGTCTGATTACCTGATTATGGGAAGGGAAATCATACGTGATAAGGGTATCTTTCAGTAGCTCTTTATACGGTTCTTAATACAGCAAATATCTTTTTGAGAGGAGAACAATTTTCTAAAAAAAAATATTTTGTTTGCTATTATTGTTATTATTATTATTATTAATTGTTGTCATTATTTTATTATTATTATTATTATCATCATCATGAACAATAATAATAATTATTATTATTATTATTATTATTATTAATTGTTACTATTCATTAATTATTATTATTATTATTATTATTATTATTATTATTATCATTATTATTATTATTATTATTATTATTATTATTATTATTATCATTAATTACTATTATTATTATTCATTAATATTACTATTATCATCATTATTATTATTATTATTATTATTATTGTTATTAATTGCTATTATTATTAATATTATTAAAAATTATTACTTATTATTACTTATTAATATTATTAATTATTATTATTTTTTTTTAAAGCAATACAGTTGATTATTGCCTAACAATTAGGGATCGAAAGTAACGCACTATAAGTAGCAAAACTACAGTAGTCTGCAGTGTAGTGCTCTACATCCTGAACAATGTGGTGTAGAGAGTAGCGCGATACAAAAAATCAACAGTTTGTAGCGAGACCCGTATTTTTAACGTTAATTCAGGGGAAAATGTGCTATTCTACAAGTCACGTGGCACGTTCTTTTGTGCAAAATTTGTTCTGTTCAATAATTTGGGAATCTCAGTCGCATTTCTCAGTTTCAGTGTATAGCAACGCATCGCTGTAATTTTCTAGATTATAAAATGAGACTAATCAATTTAGTTAAATCTTTACAGAACTCAATACAATTAACCTATTAATAATACACTGGTGGACAAAACTTAAGGACCACTGTTATTTTCAACGATTACAGTTAGAAATAGATCCGCAGCAGCACGTGTAAATTTGCATAAATGCGGGATGTACTCTGTTTTGTGAAACTTATGCAAATTTTGTACTTCCGCTTTTGTCGATCACATCAAGCCGAAATAAGAATTTTAGGCAATATGCGGGTGCTGTGAGTTGCCATTAGATGTAAAAATTGAAGGAGATGGAGTGAAACTTGAACATTGAAATTTTGAACATGTCTTCGAGGCATCATTATTAGTGGTAGAATAATCGGAAAGTTGGAAGAAGGACGCAAAATGAAAAATGTTGTCCGTGAATTTAACATCGCACACAGTATTATTTCTAGGCTATGGGCGGCATTTCAAAAGAGTGGAATATGCACTACGTGCACGGGAGGAGGTCGTCCTAGCAGTACGACGTCCCAAGGAGATCGCTATATTGTTATTTCGGCAAAAAGGAACAGACGCAGCACAGCTGGAGAAATAGCAAATCAACTTTGTGCTGCCACAGGAACTAAAATATCGCGGAAAACTATTGCAAGACGTTTGAAAAAGTGTGGACTATACACCCAAAGACCAGTTGTGTGTGTCCCACTCTCGAGACGCCAACGTAGCGCCCAGTTACAGTGGCGTCGTAAGCATCGCAATTGGACTGATGACGACTGGTCTACCATGATCTTCTCAGATGAGAGTAAATTCAGTCTATCGTCTGATTGTAGACGTAAACTGATATGGCGTGAGGTTGGTAGTGCTTACTGTCGCGAAAATATTCTAGAAAGAGATCGATGTGCGACTTCAAGTATCATGGTGTGGGCAGGCGTCATGTTCAATGGCCGCACAGATCTCTATACGTTTGACCAAGGGTCCATGACCGGTAGGCGGTACATTGAAGACGTCCTGTTTTCACATGTTCGACTTTTTCGAGGTGCTGTCGGCGAAAATTTTCGTTTTATGGACGATAACGCATCTTGTCATCCCACACAGTCTGTACAACATTGTCTTGAGGCCGAAGGTATCCATCGCATAGACTGGATAGCACGTTTCCCTGACCTGAGTCGCATTGAAAATGTATGGGATGCCTTGGAGAAACGTACTGCTGCTCGACAATTTCCTCCCACAAACAAGGATCCGTGCAGTGAAGGAGAAATGGGGCAACTTGCCTCAACAGCTACTGAATCATGTTGTTTTGAGTATGCCACGCTGTGTTGAAAGTTGTCTCGCATTACACGGTGGCCACATCCCTTACTGATATGGCACTGACGATTGTTAATTGTGAGTATTTTGCTTTCTTTGTAAAGTCATGTTTTCGGACAATATTCACGTTTCAGAAAAAGAACCACTGGTAATCCACCCTGTGTACATCCTTTCTACAAAAATTTTATATTAAATCCTGTGTAACATTCTGTTAATACTATTGTTTGCTTCTTACCTAGAATCTCACGTAGATTCTCATTTACGTGTACATTTCTTCTTGGTCCTTAAGTTTTGTCCACCAGTGTATATTGGAGAGTTAAGTGAAAAAACTCTGTTGGTAAATACATTAAAATCCTCATGATGGACAATCCGAAGCAGACAACCAGACACAGACACCTCTATTTAGCGGACATTTTTTAGATTCCCAACACCTATATATTTGTACATTTTTCTGATTATGATTTTCTGGTCAGAATGGGGGAAACAAATTTCTTTCAAAAAAAATTATTGCCATTTTTTCCCCCATTCTGACCAGAAAATCCGAGCTCTAATTTTTTACGGCTGCTCTTTTATCTTTACCTAACATTTCATTTATAATAGCTGTTTCATAATAATGGAAGCTATCAGTCCATCAGATGAAAATAACTCGGTTAATCGGGACTCTACTGTATTTAATTTAAATGTTACATTAAAGATGCTAAATTTTCTCTGTGAAAATATTAAATTAATACGATCTGTTAAGAATTTTGTCTTGTGTTCGAAATTAGCTTTATAACTTTCGGTGAAATTTTACAATGTGTCACAAAAATATAAACTTTCTCACTTTTACAAAATTGCCATCATACACGTTTTATTTCATTTTCTCTTAAAAGGTGCCTTTTGTTGCTTAAAGTTTCAACTGTAACTACAATTGCGATTGTAAAATTTGCAGGGCAAAGAGCTTTTTTTCTTTTTTTACATAAAATCTTCATATATTGCCCTTCTGAAGAAATGTACTTTTTTTACTTCAAAATATTATAACAATAGTTGAAATTCGTGAGTTTGCCTCGTTTTCTTTGAGTTTTCAGTTAAGTTTGATTCACCTTTTCAAAAGACAGTGTGAGTTGAGTCAGACAGACAAAATCGCATGCCTGAGTCTACATAACAACTCAGTCTTAATATATATATACATATATTTCTTTTTTTCAGAAATTCTTGAAAACATTCCTCGCCGTTTAAAACACGTTTTTTCCAATGCTAGTTCCCACAATTTAATGGAACTCCAGAATAGAATTATGAGAAAACATGCGTGGTAAATTTGTGTGCGGTCGTAGAGATCTGCACGGGCCGGCCCGAGGCCCGAAGCCAGAGCCCGGCCCGCGGGCAGTGCTCGGTCCGATTTTCATTAACTCCGCTGGGGCCGGGCCTATTTTTTCTGTACAGAGCCGGGACAGGTTTCAGTCCTAATCTTCACAACCCAAAATTCTCAGTCCTAGTTTTGACCCAGCCCTTATGAAAATCATTGTCTCAGAGTGGCCTGGTCCATTCAAAGGTCAGTTAAATTAGGCCTGGCACAAAAAAATTCGCAAAAAATGTATACATTTTAAAATCGTCATTATTCTACACTTAAACATTAAAATTTATTCTTTTTAAAGAATAGTAGACTTCTACACTTATTAAAATATAGTAAAACGTATGAAAAGGAACCTGCCTATGACGGAACCCTATGTTTTAAACTGGAAAACGTGTTGATCCATGCAAGATTAATATACTAATACGTAAGAAAAGAATATATAGTACATTTACACTTGCAAAGAAGGGAACTTGTCTATAACGCATTTTTTTTTCTTTTCTATGCAATTCCGTCTTAGAAGATTTTACTGTATAGCATTTTTCAGATTTTTAACACTTCAATACATGGAATATGGATTAACAACATTAATGATAACTGAAACATTTGCATACAAGAAATAGGGATTCATTAAAAAAATAAGTATCGCAGACTGCGGCACTTCTATAAAAATGAATGTTATAAACATGAAAAAACTAGTATGTTATGGCCATCACAAAACTTTCTACTATCTCATACATGTCAATACATCAAAATTCGCTATCACAGTGCCAAATTAAATGACAATCTGTGCTCATCTTGAGAATTCTAAAAAGAAGAAATTCCGTGCATTAGTTCTCGAGGTATGACTGTCTCTGAAATCGTGTAAATCCATAAAAATGCAGCATAGCAGCGCCACCTACTGGGTTAGTTACACCAGAACCTAATTATCATCAACTTATGTCAACGTCTAACTGAATATGAAGTTCGAGAAAAATTCGTGCATTAGTTCTTGAGATAGAGCTATTGCGCAAATCATGACAAATGCAGCATAGCAGCGCCACCTGTTGAACGATTTACACCAACACATAATCAGCAGCAATATTAATCACGTTATACTTAAATCTGAAGTTTGATGAAAATTCGTGCATTAGTTCTTGAGATAGAGCTATTGAGGAAATAGTACAAAATGCAGCACAGGAGCGCCACCTATTGGGCGATTTACACCAACACGTAGTCAGCATCATTTCATATCAAAGAGTAACTGAATGAGAAGTTTGATGAAAATGTGTCCATTAGTTCTTGAGATAGAACTATTGCAGAAATCGTGTAAATCCTGAATAATGCAGCATAGCAGCGCCACCTGTTGGGCGATTTACACCAAAACGTAAACAGCATCCATTCATGTCAAGGACTAACGGAATCTGAAATTTTATGAAAATACGTTCATTAGTTCTTGAAATACAGCTATTGCGGAAATCGGAAAAATGCAGCATAGCAGAACCACCTGTTGAGCGATTTACACCAAAAGCTAATCAGCACCAATTTATACCAGGGACTACCTGAACATAATTTTTTATTAAATTCCGTGCATTAGTTCTTGAGCTAGAGCGCCAACAAAATTTGTGTCACATACATACAGACGGACAGACACAGTCACAGACTCCCAGGCGGACATTTTGTAAAAACATGTTTTTTAGAATCTCTGACCCATAAAACGTGTAAATCCGTCGAAAACCGGAATTAGAAAATTTTCATGAATCCAATACTTTCTTCTTGTAAAGATAGAAGAAAGTAAAAAGTTAAGATAAATATTTTTGATCAGAACTCCTCGTACAAGAAAAATTTTAAACCAAATCGACGTAAAAATCAATATTTTGTAGAAATTCATTTGGGCCGGCCCGGGCTCGGGCCGAACTTTTAAGTTTTTTACCCGGCCGGGCCAATATTATTTTTCCTACGGACTGGGCAGGGCCGAGATCGGGCCGAACTATTAATTTTTGTATCGGGACGGGTCGAATTTTTTTTCCATGAGTCCGGCCGGGCCCGGGCCTGGAAATTTCGGCCCGTGCAAACCTCTAGTGCGGTGATGTATTTATATATCATATATATATATGTATTTATACGTTTATAGAAAAATGCACGATATATCGAGGTTATTAAAAATTGCAGCAGGATTATAATATAGAAGTAAACGGTCCTTTAAAATGTGAGTTTATCGGCAAACTTTTCTAAATTAAATTAAGGATACAGAATTACACGCATTGTAACAGACACTATATAAAATTGCTTAAAATTGCAGTTTAAATAGAACTTTTTTGGGGGGAGACACGAAAAAAAGCGGTATATCCTGATGACGATATAATAAGGAGCGATATATGCAGAGATTACAGGTGCTTTTTTCTTTTTTCTCCTTCTATAATTTTATTTTTCTTATTTATTTTTATTTATTAATTTTTTCAAGGAAATCTGTAGTTAGTTTCGCCTTTTTTTGCAAGATAGTTGAAAAGTTTATGATTTCGATTTGTGTTTCCGTGCTTTAACTCTTGTAAATGTACTCATATTGTCATGTAATTAATATATGTTATTGATGTTTACTGTTGCATGATCGTTATTGAAAATTAAGCATGTAGCATTTACATTTATAGTTAGTTTACAGGGGCACACAAAGCAATTCTCTTATATATTACGGTCTATGGGGGAAAATCAGTTGTGATGCATTCTGATGATGTTACGATACTTTAAACATATTGAAATTGATATGCATGACTGAGGTGTACGGCAACCTTGTTTCTATTTCTATAGAGTATAGAGTAGCTTGCATTTATAGTTCGTTTACAGAATGCGAAAAATTTTTTCATTAAATTATGATCTATGAAGAAAAATCGTTTGGAGTGTATTTTAATTACGTTACGATATTTCAAACATAATGGAAATGATATACATATGGGGCTGTTCAAATATTACGTAAGCATGTTTTTGACTATTTTTAACCCCCCCTCCCCCCTTGTCAGCAAAAATAAGCAAATCGCGAACCCCCCCCTTAATAATTACGTAAGAAAATTGGAACCCCCCCCCCCCCTACTTAAAAAAAAAAAAATAGGACACAATACAAATTATAAAACTCTACTCGACTAATATAACTACTAAATAATAATAAACGCTTGTTTTATTTCTTTACAATTCTATTTAAGAAAATTTCTTAGGTCACAATTTTAGAAGAACTTAGCCATTTGAAAAATTTAAATTTGAACATGACAATATCTATTCCGATGCTGACCACGGCTGCTCAAGCCATTTTTCCATATCTGTTATGATATTGGTTTCCTGTTTTACTTGATTATCTTCATCGCTTACTATTCGGATGCAATCTTTATCAACTTCATTTTCATTGATCCACTCAACATCTTCCATATCTTCCACGAATTTTACGAAGCGCATAAGTTCATTTGCTCGACGACCAGCAATTCTCAATAGTCGTATAAGGCAGTCCTTTTCGCTTTTTTCACTCTGTTGAATTTTTTTGTGTCTGTTTGCTGACTTCTGAGATGCATGATACTGGCCACAACTTCCACAAGTTCTTGCGGATAAATGCGTGAACTTTATGGAAGAGCAAAAATAATCATACAGCATCTTTAAAAATCCCTTTTCTGTACTATTCAGATTTAAGTCCAGACGGAGACTTAAATCTATAAATTCCCCCTCTTCACTTGCAATGATGTCATTTGACGATTGTATCATTTTAATTGGAGGAGGAATGAATCGTCCTTTTAATATACGAAATAATCCACTACGTGCAGGAGAGCAACAATTCTTTTTTTCGCATTTTACAATTTGCAGCAAGTATTGACTTTCTTGTACGAGCTTCGAATACCAATCCAAGTCATAACCAAGAGACTCTGGTTCGCCTGAATCAACATATGTGGCGGTAACGGGATAACTGTCAATGTTTAATGAGTTCCAGATATCTGCGAGAGTTTTACCGGCATATGCTAAGTTATTTTGCTCAATTTCTTCATCAGTAGTGCGACCGTTCTCATCGAGATGGGAACCATAATGGTTATGAGGGTGTATAAGACAAGACATTTCTCGACTGAGTGGTGTCATTCGCCTTTCTACTCAATTATATGCACTTCTTCCAGGAGCATTGCACTCTATGAAAATTCCATCCAAATCATGCTTTTTGAAATGGTTAATAGCAAACGATATAACTTTCTGGTAGCGGGAATTCTTGTCTGGATCTCCATCAACCGTTACTATGATTACAGGTTTGATGAAACCCTCTTCTGTTTTCACTAATTTTTCAAAATCTTTGAGTATTAATAGAGTTTCAAAATCCTGAGCATGAGTATTTGCTGTGGAAGAACTGTGTTTCCCAGCTATTAACGTTGGACCAGAATAACCTATGTATGGCTTTACTTTGACCTGCCATGCCAGGAGCAATCACAATACCAGCGCAAACACATGGGATAAGTTTGCGGCGTTCAGCGATGACCCGGTCATGATCGCTTAAGGATACGTGATACTCCATATGCATCAGTATCATAGCCTGTTTATTGGCTGCTGTAATTCCCAAAGGTACGCACGCTTTGTCATCATGTGAAAGAAGAAACACTTGCATGGGTCCAAAAATTGAAGCTAAAGTTTCTAAATAATGGATGGATATTACTGCAAATTGGGTATCAATGTGAGATCGGTGATAATCAGCCAGAATCCAAGAAAGTTTTATCGGCACTGTGGTGACATGTCTTCGACACTCGATGGTTGAGGGATTTTTTGGAAGCAAACGAAGATATGTTCTACTCCTGCTTATTGCAAAACCAACCTTTTTCAGTTTTGCAGTCAAGTCATCGAGAGTTTTGACACTTCGGACTTGTTTCTTCTTTTTGCATCTGCAGCGCTTCCAATAATAGCTATGTCTGCTATTGCTTTAAGTAATAATGGTTGTTTAAACTTGGTCTTCCTACTGATTCCCTCAAAGCTTTTTTTTTTTAATGTCTGGATTATCATGGCAGATTTCTCCAAGCTTTGTTCGTTTGGTGGTTCGATGTTTTCTTTGGTATTCAGCATTTTGTCGTTTCCTTTTTAAGAATTTTTTTTCCTTTTTTGAGATCACTGGAAACCTTATTTATCTGTTTTTGAATCTGAGATACATTGGTTTTAATTCAATTGGGTTACATTTCCTTTTTAGTAAGGTTCAAAATTTGAAAACAGTCAGAAGGTTATCTGCTACAAAACTAACATATTTTTTAATTTTTTTCCCCCATGGATGCATTAATTTTTGAGATATTTGAAAAGAAAAAATAAGGCTTAGCTTGGCTACGCCATATTTAAAAAGTAATAACTCGTTTTTTGACGTTTTTTTGGTCTTTATTTATTCCCATACTGATCATGTTTTGCCAAAGCTACACGGTCATTTTATCTTATCTATCTTTTTTCCAATTTTTACAAGTATTTATGTAAACTTAAAGTTATGATAACATATATTTAAAATTTTAAGAATAAATTGATTATAATTACCTTTATAAAATAATCAAGAAAGACTGATTTCTTTTTGGTTGCCTTACGCAGTTCGTCCTCAATTCTTTTTAGCACCAATACCTCTAACTCTTTGTCAGTTTTAGAAGACTTTTTGTACTGCCGCACACATCATTAGTTTTACATTGGATATCCTTCAAAGGTTTATCTGATGCAGACTTTTTGAAACTTTCAAAAAGTTTTTTTATACAAGATTTCTCGAAATGAAGACATATTTCTGATTTTATTTATTTTAAACACCACTACACTGCAGTACTGAGAGGTAGAGGTCTGCACAGGCCAAAATTTCCAGGCCCGGGTCCGGCCCGACTCAGAGAGAAAAAAATTCGGCCCGGCCCGATAAAAAAGTTAAAAGTTCGGCCCGAGCCCGGCCCGACCCGGAAAAAAAGTTAAAATCTCGGCCCGGCCCGATTGAATTTCTACAAAACATTGATTTTTATGTCGATTTGGTAAAAGATTTGTCTCGTACGAGGAGTTCTGGCCAAAAATATGTCTTAAATATTTTTTTATGTTTATAATCTTCATTTTTATATAAGTGGCGCAGGCTGCGACATTTATTTTTTTTAATCAATCTCTATTTCTTGTATGTATATGAATCCGTTATCATTAATATCGTTAATCCATATTCCATGTATTGAAGTGTTAAAAATCTGAAAAATGCTATACAATAAAATCTTCTAAAACGGAATTGCATAAAAAAGAAAAAATTCCGTTATAGACAAGTGCCCTTCTTAGCAAGTTTTAAATGTATTATATATCCTATTCTTACGTATTAGTATATTAATTTTGTATGGATCAACACGTTTTTTAGTTTATAATAGGATTTCGTCATAGACAGGTTCCTTCTCACATGTTTTCTTATATTTTCATTTAGCTATATTTTAATAAGCGTAGAAATCTACTATTCTTTAAAAAGAATAAATTTGAATGTTTAATAGTAGAATAATAGCGATTTTAAAATGCGTACATTTTTTTCAAAATTTTTTGAGCCTGACCTAATTTTACTGACATTTGAACGGACCAGGCTACGCCGAGACAATGATTTTCATACGGGCTGCGTCAAAACTAGGACTTAAAATTTTGGGCCTTGAAGACTTGGAATGAAACCAGTCCCGGCTCTGTACAGAAAAAATGGGCCCTGCCCGATCCCCCAGGAAAAAAGTAAGGCCCGAACCCGGCTCGTCCCGTAAACAGTAGTAACTACGCCCGGCCCGTCCCGAGCCTTCAGAAAAATGTGTGGCCCGGGGACACACCGAGTGCCGTGAATGAAAATAGGCCCGAGCCCGGCCCGTGCAGATCCGTACTGAGAGGTTTTCACAACTCACGAGACACCAGACAGTAGAGCAGTCGGTCATTATGGTTATGGGGTTCAACCACTTGAAAGAGGAGGGGTGGAAACAAAAAAGATAGAATTTTACTTACGTTTTGGAAGCTTTCCCGGAAAACACATATTGTCACAATACATCATATCGCATCGGTCCATTCAATTCTATTCTATTCTATTCTCACAATTGGAAATAGTAGTAAGTTCTCAGAGATAATAAGCCATCATGAATCAAACATGAACAGTCACCTCTAGATAAAAGAGATCGTTTATGTTTTCCTTGTGCGGTCAAAATAGCTGACATCAGAATTTCAAGTTTAATATTCTTTTGCTATTTCTTTCTTTCAATTTGAAATTTTATAATTTTTTTTTTTTACAAGTTAGAGATTCTGAAAATGTCTTACGTAAGGATCATTCAAACCCCCTCCCCCCTTGTCAGCAAAAATAAGCAAATCGCTAACCCCCTCCCCCCCCCTTAGGTGCTTACGTAATATTTGAACGGCCCCTATGGAAGTGCACCGCAACATGTTTTCTGTAGATTATTCAGTAAGTAGAATTTATTGTTTATTTACAAAGACACACAAAAGAATTTGGTTAGTAATTGTTACTACTTTGGTTATATCGCTCATAGTTACTGACTATGAGCGATAATTGTCGGATGTACATTTTCAGTTTTGATAGCTATTTTAAAACTTAACTAATCCTTACAGTATTATACGGTGTGTAGATCATATGCAGGTTGCAGGGAAGAATTTGCACACATTACCGGTTATAGACAGCAATTTCTGAAGATGCATCTTTACTGCCTGAGGTGTTTCTTTCTTAATATTTATTTAGATATCTCATTTCATTGTATGAAAAAAAAATATATATTTCTTAACCATATTTCTTGGAAAGTGTTTTATAATCTATGCCATGATGCATTATTTTTCGTTCTTGTTCAAAAATGAGTTTGAATAGAGCAGGTTCGTTTTATAGATTTTTAATTTCGGCTTGAACTTAGTTCATTTTCAGAAGGTGAGTTCGAGTTTGAATTAGTTCTCTTATTTACCATGAGTTAGCACAACATTGTCAGTCAGATCCTATCGTAATGCATGGCTACCCGAAAAAAAAAAGACGGTATAGGCGGTAATTGTTTTTTTTTTCAGTTAGAGTTTGTTACATACAGTCGTGTAAAAAAAAAGTAAACACTCCTTACTAACTCTGCAAAAAATTATCGTAGAAGAAAGTTACTGGTACCACACGATTGGTAATAAAGTCTATTTTTAAATGATGTATATAAAATTTGCTTAGGGGTCCATCTACATATTAAAACGAACCATAACTTTGCTTTTTTCAATAGCAGTACACAATTCTTGCAGCATAAATGAACTCTACACCCTTCAATTAGCCTAGAAGCAAACTTTTATGCAATTCGTATGATAAGTTTCCGAGAAATTAATTATTTTAAAACGAGCGTATTTTAGGGGCTGTATCCAATTTGAAGTTCGGTACTCAATTGTTGACCGAGAGAGCAAAACATCTTGATCAAAACATCTTAAGCGCCACTCAAGCAGTCATTGAAGATTGCTAGATTACAGGATGACATAAAAATTTTCAAAATATCTAGTCACTTCTATCATAGACGGCCCCTTAAACCATCATTTTGCGTTTTTTTTGTTTGAAAACTACTTGGAAGAAAAATGTGAAATTTTGGATTTCCATAAAGCAGGACTTAATAAATCTAAATCCATCAAAAAAATTGTAGGTTGTAATTCATAATTTTTTCGAATATTAATTTCATAATTCATATCATAAAATTATGAAATTAATATTCGAAAAAATTATGAATTGCAACCTACAATTTTTTTAATAAAAATTGCAAATTATGTTTGGGTATTTCAGTATTATTGCTACACAAAAAATTAGCACATTAGGAGTTTAATTTCAGGAGCTATTAATAAAAATATGAAAATGTAATTTAACATTAGAAGCACTAAATTTTGAATGTTTATAATTCAAAAAATTATCATTCAAATGACTTGAAATTTGGTGTCTAGGCATAGTTTGAACCGAAGATTTGAAATATCTTGTTAAAATTGGGTATTGTCATTCTAAAAAATGAAGTTTGGGTTAGTTTTAATATGTAGATGCCTCCCCCCCCCCCAAGAAAATTTTATATACATAATTTAAAAGTAGACTTTATTTCCAATAGTTCTGTATTAGTAACTTTCTTCTACAATAATTTGTTGAGGAGTTAGTAGGGGTGTTTACTTTTTTTTTTTCCCCACGACTGTACATACTCAAGAAGAGATGAAGAAGATAAGTTTAAAATCCTGAAAAGGGGGTCGTGGTGGAATCCAGTTGAGCACAGAAATTTAAAAGATTGGCACTGTCACCAATGTAAATACAAAATGACATAACAGTTCATGATGGTGGAAATTTCACATTATCATTGAATGAGTTTGCTCGTTGTAAAGAACCAGTTTTTAATTCAAATGAATAGAAAGCATGAAGCATGAAAAAATATATTGTAAGATCAAATCAATTTAAATATAGGTTCAGCTGACATCCAGTGTTGTACTCGTAAAAAAACAGAGAGTATACGCTGGAGTCATAAACGTTCTTAGCTTTGCTTTAGCATTATCTTAGCTTTGCTAATGCTTTATTTGCGAAACACAGGGTATACGGAGCTTTTTTTAAAAATCCAGAGGGTACACGGCGTATACCCTTCACTACATCCCTGCCTGACACCACTGTCAAACTCAAGTCAAGTAGTAACTCAAGTCAAGTCAGCGACAACACCAGTGGACGGATTAACGGTTTTGATAGGTTAGGCAAACCATAGTTGTAGAAAAATGAACTATTTTGTTAGGTTGTATAAAAAACTTGAGCATTATTCGTTACATGGGTGCTACTGGTCGATTCTTTTCTACATTTAATAGCTCAAGGTAACGGTACATTGTATGATTTTTAGTTTGCTTTATTGTGCGCTGATTACTGTAATCAAACTTCTTTATACCGAAGTATGTAAATACTACAGCTACTGACCAAATCTTCAAAGAAGGAAAATCTTTTGACAAATGATGTCACTTTTTTTATTCACGTCAATGAAATCGTACAATTTCATTGAAAAACTGTAATATTCTGCTATAGCTGAATCAAAATCACGTAATTTTTGTAATTTTCGTTTAACGGACATTGAACAAATGATTCCTTCTTATTGCAAGAAATTTAATGTGAATAACATTGGATATATTTCTAGATGTCTTTAGTTTTCTTTTTATTCGTCCCCCCCTCCCCCCCCAAAAAAAATAAAATAAAATTGAAAGGTCTCGACACAGCGGTATGAAACTCAGTTAATATCAAAATATATTGTTAGAAAAATTCAGCCGACATAGTCTATATCTTATATTGCCGGTACATTTTATGTCCTTCATTATATTAAAACAGTTGTCATGTAATTAGGTATTCGATACGCAACTCTGTCGCATCAAACCTTTAAAAATTATTGATTAATATGGGTCATTGGTCGTTATAACTAGGCCTGAAGTATACATTAGTATGTAAAAGATTTACAAATAAAGAGAATTTTTGATGTAAGGTTATTAGCATCATCGTTACGTGAAAATATGCAGTCACTGACAGTTTATCAAGGTTATCAGATAAATACAATTGATGTTCTCAATGCCTTTTTAGAAAAAAAGAAATCATAGGGAGAAAATTATTCAAAATGGATTAATAGAGTGTTGAAGATGAATCAAATTGATCCAATTGGATGAGATAATTACTATCGGGTTTATTGCAAAACATTGCTGGAAGATATACCACACCCTTGACTTTAGCTCAGCTAAAATTATCTTTACACCCATTTCTGTACTTGAACTTAACTTTACTGAAGCATTCTATATCTATAAAAATCATAAAAATGTCGTTAATTTTGACTTTGATGTTCTTCTATTGTCAGATTGTTAATAAGCTACAAACTGAAGTAAAAATTTAATTCGAAGAAAAACACACATGGTCATCGTATTGAACTTTTAAGGCCTGCGTTCGGGGTATTTTTTTTTTTTTTTTTTTTTGGAAAATATGAAATTTTTATCAAACAGATGTGTTTTTAGTTAAAACAGGGAATAAAGCTTCATATAAATTTTTTATAGAATTTTACTTAACTTATCAAATTTAGGCAATACTTAGTCAAATTTTAGAAAATAAAATGCGTTTATGCCAAACCTTCTAAAACGAAATCTATTCAACATATTTCACCTTTTTTTCAACAATATATTAGCAAACCACTTACCTGTGTTATGAAGCAAAAGATATGCAATAGCTCTTAAATTTACTAACATATACCAAATTTTGTATACAAAACATGATTTTTGAAAAAAACAAAAATGTGCATTTTTCAATAAAAGTAGCTCTTAAATTAATATATAAAAAGTTACAAGCTATAATATTTTTGCTTCATAACATACCAACAGATAAGCAGAACCTTGTTACAAAATTTTATTTCAATATCTTAAAAACTGTTTAAGAAATGATGTTTCTCGTAAACGTACACAATGAAAAATGCAGTTTTCCAGAAAACTCAAATTAAGATTTTGATATAGCTCACAAAATTATGTATAAAATTTACAACTTTAAAATCCATCATATTTGTAGGTGTTTATGTATTTGTGTATATATTATATATTATATATTTGTGTATTAAAGTTTATCTTTCTGTGGCTCTTTAAACGGACACTTCCGGTTTCAGAAAGGTCATTTCCGGTTTATATTTTGGGCAATAACTTTGCTTCTAATTATCGCTGAACCAAATGTAAGGCATTTTTGGAATCCTAAAGGTTTGAATTTTAATTTAAAATAATTTAAAAAAATCGAAAATTTTCACAAAAACAGCGATTTGAGGGTAGGCGGTTTGGGGTGCTATGGAGAACTTTTTCCCTGAGAGGTTTAAACTGACTGGAAATTTCATTTAAGTGGAATCCATGCCACTGCGATTATTAAACCTTCTACCGGGATTCAAATCTGAGATCTGTTAACGAGTAGCCATCGACATAACAATTACTATCGAAGCAGGCAGAATATTTTTAAGGGATCATAGAACTTTTAAACCTTCAAGATATTCAACCTTTGAAAAAGTATATGTATTAAAGAATAATCATTTCTGAATACTTTAAAACAAAATGAATGACACCCTTAATGGTTGTTAAATATGGAATATTTTCAAAGGGAGAACTTTAAAGTCATTTTTCTCAAAAAGTGATTTTAGGGCATTGGGCGCAAGGTAGCTAAAAAAAAAATTCTATATTTTTTTTATGACATTTTCAGGATATATAGTATATGGTAGGCTCAATAAACGGTACTTAAATTTTCATCTTTTTTTGTTGAAAACATTTTTTCTTGGTGTTATATTGCTAAACTTTTGAACATTTTATATAAGCAATATATAGTTTTGCTTTCAACACATAAAAATGCTATATATAAGCACTTTTTTTAGGTTCACTGTAAGCAGAAGACTGTCAAGTATAAATATAATCAAAAATCTTTGTTTTAAATGCAGAAATTATTTTGTAATTATGCGCTCAACCAGCAATTCAATTGTTTGCTCGACAAGTTTTAAAACCTCTGTAACAACTAATTTTCCTCATTATGATCGGACAAAAATATGAAATGAGAGAAGAAACATGTATATATTACCACTTTCAAAATGTTTTTGTAATGTATACTTTTAAGATTTAAAATGATATAAATGGTCATTTTTTTCTCTATTTGACATTTTGAAAAGTCACATGACCCCTTAAAATAAAGGCAATATCATCTTAAAAATTGGACACAGCTCAATGTGGGGATGTTTCAGATGGCTCACAATCTAAGACTGTGTTAGAATCCAAACTCACTATTTCCTCACACAATCATAAAAGGAATCACCTACGCATGCATGAAAAGTTTACGTATCCTAAGTTAGATTTCAAATAACACATTAATTTCTTTTCATTTTCTTATATAAGTAGTACATTTTTCATCAAGCATTGATGAAGTTTGTGTACTTTGGATTGCGAAAATATCGTAAATACAGTAATAATAATAATAATAGTAAAAAATACAATAAAAAATATGCTATACTTACAAGAAAATAAAACAAGAACAAAAATCATGCGTCAAGCATAGATTATGAAACACTTTCCAACACATTCAGAATACTGTAACAAAACCGCACAGTGTATTAAGGTAAAAGATGATAGCTAAATAAACAATTTCGAAAACGCATAACGCATTTGAAAGCCCAATTTCTGCTATTAAAATTAATATTTAAACGAATCCGATTTTTTTGGTGCAGCCTTGCCTTGTATATGATCTGTAGATTTGCATATATACTACATACACTGTAAAAAAAATTCCGCAACGTTCCTGGGAAAAAATGGGCAGCTGAGTTGCCCATTATTTCCAAGAAACATTTCTTGAAAATGACTGGAACTTTATTGTATATGTTAAAAACTTTCTACAGAAATGCCAGTAAGTTTCCTGCGAAATACCAGGAATATTTCTGTTGACAGCAAAACATTACTGACATTTCACAGCATGCGGGATCCGCAGACGATTTTTACATTTCCAGTTGACAATTTTCGCTTTTTTATCATTATTTGTTAGAAGGAAAAAAATATTTTGAAATTGACATCAAAATTATTATTTATAATTTACACGAAAAAATAATTTTTCAGTTAAAATTCAATAAAGTAAATATATATGTGATATATTGCTTCTGAACTTTGCTTAAAGTATAAAAATATATAAATGTAAATAATAATTAGAAAAAAAAATCTAGACATAAAATATTTTGGATTTTCGTCAGTAATTATGTTAGTTTACAAGTTAGATAAAATACATATAAATTTTCATGAAAAAAAAAAACCTAAACGTAATTGTATATTTTTTCCGAAAATAAAAAAAAAATTCAAATTTGCAGCAATTCAAAGTGTCAAATATATGTCAAATTTAAATCAAATTGTAATAAAGTGTTAAAATATAAAATTAATTAAAAAAGAAAAAAAAAAGTCAAGAGGTAGCATCGAACTCGGGCCGTACGGGTGGCGTGCGAGCTTTCTGCGTCCACACCACGAAAGACACGTTGAGAGCTGCAAACTAATGGGTATTTGAAACGTATGCTAAAACTCGGCATCTAATTTCTGAAAATCTAAGGCCCATTTGAAGAAATCCTTTCACAAGAATAATTAGAGATAAGAACTCTAAAACATACTTTAAATGAATCAAAATCGGCGAGAATCATATTTGATGGTCCCCTGGTTAATGGAGATCCAAATAATAGGTGTATTTTTTTTACACAGTCTGCTCGTTAAAGATTCCACAGACAAGTACGAGAGATAATCTCTTAGCGATGTCACAGAGGTATTGTATTTTCATCTGAATTGTCTTGACTATAGAGACGTAAAGGATTATGTCGTCTATTGATTTATTTGCATTCCATATTGATTTTTTTACATTCATTTAAGGAATTCGTTTTCGACACTCTCGCGCGAGCAACGGATTATAGCAAAAAAATAATAAATGGCGGCCGCAGCGTTCTGCTGTTTCCAACTTTTGTTCAGGAACGTTTCAGATAAGAAAAACCAGAATTTCACAGGAAAGAGCTAAATTATTCTGAAAACCTGAGAAAAGGCGAAACGTTCCTGGATTTTACATGGAACGTTACCATTTTTTTTTTACAGTGTAGTATGCTAAAAGGTTGTTCAGTTAAACGAATTTCACAGTTGGAAATTTTCCTTCAGCAATTTCCGTGAATAAACGGAAATGTACTTAAGAACTTTTGTGCTACCTCTATATGATCTATAGAATTTATACACACCAAGTAATATTTAAAAAAAAGTTCAATTTAAAAATGTGTACAACAACTGAAAACGCACTTCCAGGAATTATTGTTCATAGACATCAATAGTTCAATTAGTGTTCTATTTCTTCTGTAGCCAAATTCTTTTGTTGTATGATATGATATATATACACAAAAAGTAATTTGAAAAAAAAAAAAAAAAAGTTACATTTCAAAACGCGTACCACAACGCTAAAAGCACTTCAAGCAATTATTTGTGTCCCTGTAAATGAACAATAAATTCTATGCACACTCTATTCTTACAGTAAGCGCCGTCTAGTACAGTTATATATATATAAATTTCAGTATGTTTAAAATAGTGTAATGTCATTAAAATACACCGCAAACGGGTTTTCCCCATAGGCCGTAATGTAACGGAATACTTTTGAGTGCTCCTGTAAATGAACCGTAAATGCTACAGACTTCATTGTCATACTGAGAATGCCATAGTGATACCCGATATCCTATATGAATTTCATGGCAATCCAACTATATTTACGCGAATTAAAGTACGGACAGACTGCAGACAGACAGACAAACCGAATTGATAAATTTAAACTTTGCTGGAAAGAGTTAAAAAGAATGAAAAATCATGCATCCGGCATAGAATATCACTTGTATTTGTTGCATTAAACACTTTCCAAACAGAATATTATTAAGAAATTTCATTTTTTCATAAGAATGAAATCGATCATGGATCGATCCGTGTAACCGAATTTTTTGGGCGTCTCTGTAAATGAACAATAAATGCTACGCACTCCATAATCTATAGAAAACATGCTGTAGTGCACTTCAGTGATCTTTTCCAATACATAATAATGTAATGGAATTCTTTTATGCGTCCTTGTAAACGAACTATTTATGCTACTTATTCTATACTCCTGAGGAAGCCTATTTTTTTTCCATCTCTGTGATTCATATCAATTTCATTATGTTTGAAACATTTTAACTTCATTAAAATATTTCGGAAACTATGTTTTCCATAAACTATATGGTAACTCTAAGATAGATGACCATAGAGGATAGATGACCATCTAAATATTTCCAAAACTTGATCATAGATAACAGCATAAACTTTGTTCGTAAGAAATAGTTCAACGAGTTCATTTATTGCGACTTGCAGCTTTGTTTTTCGATTATAAAAAGTAAGTGTAATTTTAATGTTTATTTAATTTACTAGTTGAATACTTTTGTTAAGTTAGGTAAATGAATGTTTTGCAGTACATACGTTACTCTTTTTTTTTTTTTACTATACGGATTTTTAAATCACACATATAATCCAATCTTTACTTTTAAGCCTAGACGTACATTGGCGGAGTGACGCTTCAATTTGCGTGGCAATTTGTCCTTCAATTTCTGGATAGATGCCTACATCAAATCGAGGAGAGATGACCACCTTTAATCAATATTTCAAATTTATACGAAATGAGGATATTAACTAAATGTAATTATATTTAAAATAATTATATAATTTTTATGTTTATAATTATATTAATAAATTTAATTTTTTTAATTTTAACTAATGTAAACATTTCAATAATAATAATATAATAGAACCTAACGATGTAATTTTTTTTTCAGGAAATATTGAAAAACGTCGGAAACTTTCATCCCAGAAACAGAAAAAGTTGATAAATACACTTAAAACCGCGAAAAGTTTAAAATAAACGCAAGAAAAAACAAAAACACGACACTTCCAGCAACGAAAAAAGTAAAATACATTTGAAATTATCAGATTCTACGGATTCCGAGGGAATATAATTGGATGAGGATCACTGTGCTGGTTGTAGAGAAATATATAATAATGGAATTCTTTTATTCATTCCCGTAAACGAGCTATAAATGTATTACACGCTTCATCTTCAATAGCGAACATTTTTTAGTAAACCTCAATAACATATAAAAATTATATAGCCATCTAACATGGAGAGGGCCAACTTTGGTAATCACAGATTTTTATTATTTTAGAATATGTTATAGGGTAGAGACCCCATAGTCTCATGTTCAACGGATTTTATACAACGCTCCTTAGTTCTTGAGAAATATGGGGTCTAATATTATAACACAACTTAAATACTTACTTTGTAAGAAGAGGGCTATGTTGGTCGTAGCTCAGTTGGTACGGCGTTTGCTCATTGTTCCTCGGGTTCGATACCCGAACACCCTACAGTTGTTTTTCTCATTTTTTGTTTTATAAATATACTTGTAATTATAACTTAATAATCTCATTGTTAATTAAAAAGTATAATATTGTATATCCTATATAATTTTAACGTATATAATTTTTTTAATTTTAACTAAATAGTTGTATAAAACATCATAAAGCCGTTAATTTTTAAAAAAAATAACTTTTAAAATGTATTTCATATATTCTTTATAAGTGCAATGATATTGAACAATTGTGTCAATTCGTGATTTTAAAGAATATCATTTATGAATTGATTTTACAAGGGGAGTCAATAGTCAGTAAGATGATAATATTACTCTGTTTTAAAGTAACAAGCATAATTACATTAAAAATTAGCATCAGAATTAAATTACAACCGATTTTTTGCATATTAAAGATTTTTAAATTTGTAATACGTATGCTTGCTCTTTCAATTATTTTGCTTTCCCCTTTATCTTCTTTCTGCTTTTATTTTTATTTTATTTGAATATGTTCTATTTTATCCTGACTAGAGGAAGCCACAACAGATTTTGTAACGATTCTGGAATTTTTATTATTCAATAATGCATCCAATTAGATTTTAAACCTCTTTAAAGGATGAGAAATAATGGCTTAAAAATAACAAATGATAAATTAAAATTCAATATATTAACATGATAATTAATGTACGGTATTAAAATTTTTAATAGAGATTATTAAATTATAATTACATGTATATTTATAAAACAAAAAATGATAAAAACAAATGTAGCGCGTTCGGGCATCAAACCCGAGCCCGCAGAACAACGAGCAAACGCCGTGCCGATTGAGCTACGACCAACCCATTCCTAACGTTAAAAAGTAAGTATTTAAATTGTGTTATAATATTAGACCCCGCCCCCTCCCCCTGTTTCTCAAGAACTAAGGAACGTTGTATAAAATCCGTTGAACCTGAGACTAAGGGGCCTCCAACCAGTGGCGTGGCGTCCGGTCATCGCTGGATGCGGCGATGACCAAGCAATATTTTAAAACTCTTAATAAGCTTTTAAAACTCTACGATCCAGTTTTAGCAGAACATTTGGAGTTCATGTATAAGTGAAGTTAAGATTTAAAGTTTCTTTTTTGAACATTCAACCATTGAATTTTAGAGTTAATAATTTTTCACCACAAACTTAAATAATTGCGATGACCACCGAAAATTTTCACGCCATGCCACTGCCTCCAACCTACAACATATATTAAATTAATCAAAATCTGTAATTACCAAGGTTGGCCCTCTACTTGTAAGTGAATTTAGGAGAGTTAGAGTACAGCTAACAGCTAGACGGCTAGACAGGCAAACCGAATTCATAAACATTTTTCAAGTACTATTTGGAAAGTGTTAGAAAAAACTTTTTTGTAATCTGATTAAGAATACCTCAAAGTTTTATGCATGTAGGACTAAAAATGGCTACAATATCATTCAAAAGAACATTTTCGAGTGCAGAAAAGTGTAAGATTTAAGAGCAGCCTTAAAAAAGTGATATACCAACATAAATCGAAACAAAAGTAACCGGTATGGATTTCTCTGGGTGCGTCAAAAAATGATACCGACTTATTATAAAAAAAAAAAAAAAAAAAAAAAAAAAAAAAAAAAAAAAAATCAGACATGAATATTTAAACATCTTCTAATGCATGACAAGTAAAGAAATCTGAAGGTAATAACTCAGATTATGAAGTCATAATTCTCCAAATTCTCTTGTATCTTATTATACCACACAAGAGAAACTGGTTTTTTAATTCATTTTCAGGTTGAAAAAAAACTCCTAAAATGTGATATAAAGTTAATAAAATATGTGCAACATTTATAGAAAAATAAATGAGAAACTTGTTATTTTTATTGCAAGAATAAGAATGTCCCAGAATTTGATCCTTGTAAGACTTAATTTAATTTTGCAATTGTGATAGAAATACTACCATTCAAAATCACATTATCGAGTGAAGAAAAAGGAAAAATAGGGGAACAACCTTCTAAAAGCGATTTAGACCAGCGTAACATACAATTTAGTCATTATAACTCTTGCAGAGTGTTAAAAGGAATGCGCTCCAATATCATAAAAAATATAGATATCCGAGAAGTTACGAAGATTTTAATCTCTTACAAAGATAAATGGAGTAACCTGAAGCTAATAGTAGAGATTATCAAGTAATAATCACTCAAACTCTGTTGTCTCTTATTATGCCCACCCAAGGGTTTCTGTGATACCCGCCTCTTCGTATGGCATGTGAGGAATAGCAGAAATGTCAGTAGAGAAAGTAAAAACATTAATATAGAGATATGATGAGCCACCTTCCTTAGGCCACCTCATACAAACGATGTTATCGGAGTAGATTTGGATAATTTTTCTTGTTTCACTTCCGCGGGTATTAGGATCTCCGACTGAGATTTTCTATTTTCAGGTGATTGTAGTTTTTTGACTCAAGAACGCGTCTATTTGAAGATTTCTAACAAGTCGGTGTGGTCCAATCTGTCAATATATTTTCTTCTTCTTTACTTCCCAGAAATTAATGTTTGTTAAGCTGTAGTGTTTTTTTTTTTTTTTACTTTTTTTAATAAGATTAGAAAAATGCGATTTGTGTGTGACAAGCTGTAAGAGGATTTATATTTGCTTGTCATCACAAGGGATAAGAAAATGTAAGATATTTATACGGTTGATTGGATCTAGCTGTATTCTTCACAATTTGAAACTCTAATAATCTACAATAGTCCTGCAAGGGGAATTGTTACAGGGTTTTAATTTACAATTTTTTCTTGTCTTCTTTCCGTATGCATTACCCGTGCGTCGGGATCTCCGCCTGTTGTTTTCCATTTTCAGGAGACTGTATAGTGTTTTGACTCAAGAACAGTCTATTTGACAGGCATGAGATTAAATAAAATAATTCCGATTAAATAAAATAAAATTTTCTCTAAGATTATACGGGTATGAAAAAAGTCGGAAATTTCATCCCTGATTTGAAGATTTATAAAAAATGGGTGTGGTCCAATACGGTGATAAATTTCTTCCTCTTTATTTCCGAGAAATTAACCCTTTCGCTGCGTAATTGTTTCATCAAAATGGCTTCAAAAATTGCGTATTTAACCGCTTCGCGACGAGCGTCTTTTAAGAATTTTTATTCTTTTGTCACCAGTTTTTCAAAACAATTTTTTTTGTCTAATTTAGTCGGGTTGAACAGTGCTGAACAGTGAAGCAGCGTTGAGGGGTTTCCTGGTTGTCAGGCAACTTAACACCCAGGTTGTAGATATGATGTATTACAATTTTAATGAGCCATTGGGAAAAAGAAAAGGTGTAGTTGTTTACAACTACTTTAAAAAAGAAAAATATTAATGATAGATACTAGCATAAGTGCTTTAATAATGGAGAAAAATAGAGTTACTTTAAGTTAAGAACTTGAAAAGGAAGTTAGAGTTATATAAAAATATAGGTATAATTGTAGTTATAATAACTACTATAAAAAGTTATAATAACTACTATAAATAGTCGGGAAAATGCTCCGATTAAATAAGGCAAAAATTACAATAAAAAATAACTGGTGGGAGTAATCAAGGAGGGTTAATTAGACGAAAAACATGCATTCCCGAGGAAATCTCGGGTTACGCAAATTTTGCTACTTTTACGTTGCCCGAGAAAATCTCGGGTTGCGCAGCGAGAGGGTAAATGCTTGTTACGCTGCAGTGATTTTTTTACGTTTTTCAATATGATTGGAAAAATGAAATTTCTGTTTGACAAGTTTTAAGAAGATCTATATTTGCACATCATCACAAAAGAAAGAAAATGTAAGTCATTTATTCAGTTGATTCAATAAAGCTATATTCTTCGCAAGTTAAAATTCTAATAATCTACAATTGTCTTTCAAGGGAATTGTTACATGGTTGTGTGAATCTGCAAAATTTTCTTCTCTACTTTCTGTATACATTAGCCGGTATCAGGATCTCCGGCTGAGGCTTTCTATTTTCAGGTGAATGCAGTGTTTGACTCAAGAACGCGTTTATTTGAAGATTTATAACAAGTCGATGCGGCTCAATCTGTCAAAAAACTTTCTTCTTCATCACTTCCCAGAAATTAATGTTTGCTACGAGGCACAGTGGAGTATTTGACCCAAAAACATGGCATAAAATGCAAAAATTAAAAGTTGCTCAAAAATTGTAAAAAGTATTTATTTACAATTTTTGTTATATTTTCTAATAGCTGACTAAGTGGTGCATCGATCTATATCTATTTCAGAAGCATGATTTATATCCGGCGGCTCCTAGACTCAGTTGAAGAGGATTTTTCTTTGTAAGAGGACGTGCTTTATTGTTACGTTTCAGCATTGTTATTATGTTTAGTTTTGTTTAAATGTATTTCATTTTCTGGCTTCGTGAATTTTTGAACGGAATAGATTTATTTTTAATATAATAAAAAATATTAAAATTAAAAATCTGTTCTTTTTAAAGCTTTTTAGCTGTAATTTAGATATATTGATTAGGAAATGTAACTCTTTAAAGATCTGGCGGAGGCTTTACCGTACCATTTTTGAAGTATAGTCGTATTGCTTATAGTTTTGAAGGCCATTAAAAAAAAAAAAAAAAAAAAAAAAAAAGAATCTTCCTCATATAGTTTGCCATTTTTAAATATAAATTGTTTTGGTAATGTCAAAAACCAGAATCTCTATACTACAGCTAAACTTTAGAGACAACTATCCTAATATATATACAGTATAGCCCCGATTATCCGCGGAATTGGGTGGCAAGGGCACCACGGATAACCCGAAAAAGACTGAAAATTGGGGTGGAAACACGAAAAAAAGAAAATCCAACATAAAAACAATGTTTTAATGTAAAAAAACATAACAAAATGTTTAAAATACATACGCGCAATACATCAGAAAAATTTGCTGTACATCTAAATCACTAAAATAAAGAACAGTAAACAAGAAGCAACGCCCTTACATACTGTACAAAAAGAGTTGAGTTACACCTTTTAAAAAAATCAGCCACTTGCTTTTGCTTCTTACTTTGGAAACACCTTTTCTTTATTCTAAATTGCAAACAAATATTTTTCTTTTAGCATGGGAAATTTTTATCTCGAAAATGAAGTTATTCTTAATTTGCTCTCCTGGAATTTATCATAATAGTTTTATTTAATTGTTAAATTATTTTAATTGCTGTGTTTACGTTTGGTTAATAAAATCAAGAAAAGACATCAAGATTTAATATCCAATTTTTCAAACATGGCAACTGAATCTAGAAATATTCTTCTATTACATTCGAATACATGAATTTTTCTGTTTATATTTATTAGTAGGGCTTATTGTATTTTCCTTGATATTGGCTTGAATTATAAAAAAGAAAAAAAAAAAAAAAAGAAAAAAAATCGGTTCGCGGATAATCGATGCTTTACTGTATATTAATATTGGGTCGTTCGGAAAGTCGGGTAATTTTATATACTTTTCTCTAATGATGGCAACTCAAATTTTAATCATAACAGATTTTTTTTTTCAGATTTTAGAAAAGGTTACAATTTTAAACTAATTTGGTGAGAAGTTTGGCCTCCCTTAAATGTATGCTAAGAAATGTATCATGTTACTTTTATTCATAATTCAATTTGTATTTTATTATCAGTTTATTTAATACAAACTGAAACATTTAAAATAAATGGCTTTCACTTCTTTATTTTTTTTAACGAAATGAAAAGAAAAATATTAGGCACAGATGTCATATACGCACCGGGGTACCTAATTGGCGTCAAAATTGCATTATTTTAGTTGACATGGTAACTCGGCTATTGTTGTTTAAATGTTAAATGTTTATTTACTTTATTTTCTTTTTTTAAATTACATAAATTGTTTTGTTCTACAGTTAATTATATTTTTGGTTATTTTCCTTTAAAAATAATAGAAAATAATTAAAAAATACGGTACTACTTAGTTATTCCATCGACCCATTTCGCCAAATTATATAAATCGCCAAACCACTCGCCAAATTATACAAATTGCCATAATTTTTATTTTAAATAACGAAAGAACAAAGATAATAGCATAACATTAATAAATATACAAATAAAACGTCGAAATAAAAATCACTTGATGACGTAAAGACGTGTAACTTGCTTAAAGTCGAGTGAATGTGACATTTACGATCAACCATTATTGGCATTTAATCTTATAGTTTGGTGATAGATTTTTGGTCGACGGGATAACTAGTACCAAAAATACATATGTAACTGGTATTCGAAAACGAGTTTTTCGCCAAATTTTCGAAAAAAAAAATCACGCCAAACCCGGTGCGTATATGACATCTGGCCAAATATTAAATGATGTAACAAACGATGACATTTAATTTCAACTTCAAAGCAATGTTTTAATTTACCACTCGAAAAAAAAAAAATGCTAACTGGCGAGTTAAAAAATGGCTATTGGCGAGATTTGCACCTGGCTAGCGTAACAGTACCAAGAATTCTTTGTGACCATGGAAACTTTTATGTAGTTTTATTCGAAAAAGAAATTTGATTTTTTAATCAAAAGGGAAAACTTTCGGCACAGATGTCATATACGGACCCATATTGGCGCGATTTTTTTCTGACTCCAATGTCATATACGCAATGGATACTGGCGCCATAGTATCGTTATTTTGCTTGATTTGGTAAGCCCGATGTTATTGTTTACGCTGTTGATGTTTTCGCCAAATTAACGTCGGAAAAAAAAACGCGCCAATATGGGGCCGTATATGATATCTGAGCCAAACTTTCATATGAAAAGCGAAGGGATCAGAGCGTATTTATTTATGGCAGTTACATGACTTGGACTATTATAATATAGATGAAATGATGGCGATAGAATAATATTTGGTGACTTATCACCTGTACCTGGCTAACATTAAAGCACCAAAATGCACCAGGAATATAAAAAACGAAGTGGTTCGCCCGGAACTGTTGATGATAGTCACATGACTTAGGCTATTGTTATAGAAATTGTTTTAAAATACCGGGAGACAAAGACTCTGTACACTTAATTCATTTTTTTAGCATCTTTTCAAATGTTTAACTGATCCTCTTTAATCAAACACGAAAACAACCAATGGATGTCTTAACAGCAACTGATTCGGCCTTAAATTTTTGAAATCAAAGGAAATTGAATGGAAACCCGTTTACAGGGAGATTTGCACAGCTTATTTTCAGTATAATTCAATCTTCTATAATATTTTTAAAACCGATGAGATTAGCGTGTTTTTAGATTCTGCGGTGTCTGAACGGGGGTTGGCGAGCGTAGCTTGCAGGGGGCAGAGCCCCCTAGTATAGCTATATTCTGAACAATTTGAAATATTAATAATCTACAACTGTCTTTCATGGGTAATTGTTACAGGGGTTTCTGAATCTGCAAAAATTTTTTCTACTTCTTTCCTTGTGCATTAGCCGTGCATCAGGATTTCTGACTCAGGCTTTCTATTTTCAGGTGAATGTAGATATTTATTCTAGAACCCGTATATTTAAAGATTTCTAACAATTCTGTGTGGTCCAATCTGTCAGTAAATTTTCTTCCCAAAAACTAATGATTGTTACGACGCTGTACTGGTTTTTTAATTTCTTTTTTCAATAAGATTATAAAATTGAAATTTCTGAGTGAAAAGTTGAAAGAAGATGTATATTTCCATGTTATCACAGGTATTTGAAAATGTAAGATACTTATGCAGTTGATGGAATTTAGCTATATTCATTCTTGTCTTCTTTCCCGTATGCGTTAACCGCGCATCGCGATCTCCGATCGAGGTTTTCTATTTTCAGAACAATGTGTTCTTTCCGTATAAAAATGTAAATTTCGTAATTTTTTAAGAAATATTTTTACTGACCTAAATCACCTTTAAACTACTTCTTTACCTCGTTTAAAACATTTTTGTAATTGCAACTATATGTCTATATGTCTATACCTAACGATTTAAGAATAGCCTTTAGATACCGTTGAGAGTGGATACCCTGTATATAAAATCCTAATGAAAATAATTTAATAGAGTCAAAACACTGTATTAAACTAGTGTCGTGAAGGAATTTTCACCTTGTTATTAATATAAACGTTAAAACATATAATTACTTAAAATATAATTACTTAAAATATAAAATATAATTACTTTAAAGGTATTACAAATATATAAAGATATTAGCAAACACCCCAGCTTTGCTCGCGTAATAGTTGAAATATGCCAAGTGATATTTGTATGTCTAATTTTTATTTAGGAATCCTTCATATAAAAAAAAGGTTTGATTTGGAAATGGACCAATGAAAATCTGCGTAGATATTCCGGGTAGATCGGCATCCAATTTGAATGCTTAAGCATGGCCTTTTATCGTTAATATTAAAAAAACTGTTGCATACAAAAATATGAAAATCGTAGGTATTATAGAGAAATGTTTGATAAACACGCTGATGCAGACAGTTTTCAAATCGATGAATTATTTTAAGAGATATTTAATGCCAAATTTGGACAAAATCGTTCCATTAAAAAAGTTTTATAGGAGCAAAAACTGTACATAGGAATTTAATCATTTTTAGATCATTTTATGCGTCAGAATTTCCCGGTGTGCAGAGTGCATTTAGTATTTTAATTTGACTCATTTTTTGAGGTTTTATTTCTATTTTAAATTCAAATTTTCAGCATTTCGAGAGATATTTTTTAGAAAATTTAGAAAATTGTATTAATTTAAACTGTTGCCAACTGTTTAAACAGCGCAACAATAATGTTTGCTTCAAATTATAAATTTATTTTGCACGTGACTACTATAAACAGAAAATATAAAAAGCAGGAACTCATTGAAAATTACATCATAAAAACTATACTTACACGTGAATTTTAAAAGAGAAAGAATATTGTAAAATAATAAATTCATTAACATGCGTTAGAAGTCTTAAATAGGAGAATTTACGTCACATTACACTTATTAGGTAAAATGAACAAAAAACAATATTGCAAAACAGTTTAAATTTAAAAATTGCGCCAGACATTTATTTGATATTTTAAGATGATCATAATATTTCATTTCTAACAAAAGTATTTTTACGTGAATATTAAAAAGAGAAAGAAAAGCTTGGTGAAAATTACGTCAGATTATAATTCTCAGATTCAAATTATAATTCAATCTTCCGAAATCTTTTTAAAGCCTATCAAATTAGCGTGCTGTTAGAGTCTGTGGTGTCTGAACGGGGGTTGACGAGCGTAGCTCGTAGGGGGCAGAGCCCCCTAGTAATTCAAAAAATACTAATTAAGCCGCAGTTTGATTAAACTTCATTATTATACTGCATTAGGCAGAAATGAGACTTAAATTAATAAGAATAACTAAAACTAATTGTTAAATAAATGATAATTTAGAAAGTATTTTGAAGCTTTTATGCTTATTTCAGTATTCATTTAAGGTTTCGAATTTTTTAGAAACAATCTTCTTCTATTAGTACGCATTTACATCTTAAAATGAACCATCATATCAAATTCCAATCATATCAAATTCCAAACTTCTTGCCTAACGCTCTACCACCTCTCTGGAGGTAGTGGCACCAACATAAAATGCCTATGTGGAAACAGGGACTGTGATCACTGATTTGCCAGCATTAACTTTGAAATAGGTTTGGTATTTCCTAATATTCCATAGAAAACGTAATTTAGAAAGTTTTTAAAGACTTTTTTAGAACGTTTGTTGTTTCTGCCAATCCGAGGTGGTACTGGCACCGGCATAAAATATAGCCTGTGTAGGATCAGAAATTGTCACCATTGATTCGCAACTATTTGAGAATCGGTTCATTGTTTTTTTAGATTGCATAGAAATCGTAATTTAGGACATTTTAGAACACTTTTCACTCCTTCCCTTCGCTTCACCCCCATTGAAAATTCTAATTTCTTTTCAACTGTTCTTAGAGATCATTTATGTTTTTCAAGTAACTACCATATCATACTTCAAGTTTCTAGCCTCTTCAGTATCACAGAAATCGTAATTTAGAACGTTTCTTAATCCTGCAACTCTCTAGTGGTAGTGGCACCGACATAAAATATAAGCTTCTGTTTGATCAGGTTCCATCACCACCAATTTGCAACTATTATTTTTTAAATTGGTTCGGTATTTCAAAAGATTGCATAACAATCATAATTTCGAACACTTTTAGAAAGCTTTTCGCTCACTTCATACTTTTAAATTTGGAATTTTCTTTCGACGGTTCTTAGAAAGCATTTGCATCTTTTAAGTAATTACCATACCAAATTTCAAAATATTAGACTCCTCAGCATCACGAAAAAACGCAATTTAGAACATTTTTTGCTCCTGCAACCCGAGGTGGTAGTGACAACAACATAAAATATAGCCTATGTTGAAGCAGGGACTGTCCCCATTACTTTTGAAATTGGTTTAATATTTCCCGAGACTGCATAAAAGTCACAATATATAGATACTTTTCGCTCATTTTCACCCCTTTTAAATTTCGAATTTTTTAGAAACTGTTCATAAAGAGCATTTACGTCTTATAAGTAACTACCATGCTAACTTTCAAGTTGCTAACCTCCGCAGTATCACAAAAAACCCAATTTAGAACGTTTTTTGCTCATACAACCCCCAGGTGGTAGTGACACAGACATGAAATAGAGCCTATCTTGGAGCAAGGGCTGTCACCATCAATTTCCAACCTTTTGAAATTGGTTTGGCACCTCCCGAGATTGGGTAGAAATAGCAATTTAGAACCCTTTTCAGAAGCTTTTCACGCATTTTCACCCCTTTTCAATTATCTATTTTCTTAGGAAATATTCTTAGAGATCATTTATATCTTATAAGTAACTACCATGCCAGATTTCATATTCCTAGGCCCTTTAGTAGCACAAAAATTGCAATTTAGAACGCTTTTTGCTCATGCAACCCCCAGGTGGTAGTGACACCGGCATAAAATAAAGCCTATGTTAGAGCAAGGGCTGTCACCATCAATTTTCAACCATTACTTTTGAAATCGGTTTGATACTTCCTGAGATTGGGTAGAAATCGTCGTTTCGAACGTTTTTTAGAATGCTTGTCGCATATTTTCACCGCTTTTAAATTTCGAATTTCTTAAGAAATTTTCTTAGAGATCATTTGTATCTACCATGCCAAATTTCATGTATCTAGGCCCTTCGGTAACACAAAAATCGCATTTTTAGAACATTTTTTTGCTTCTGTGCCCCCTTTGGGTTAGTGACATGGACATAAGATATAGCCTAATGTTGGAACAGGGACTAATACCATGATTTTGATACCATTACTTAAGAAATCGGTTCGGTAGTCCCAGAGATTAGCCCTACAAACAAACAAACACACTTTACCTCTTTGTAATATTAGTATAGAAGCATAGATTAGTTAATATCACCCTGAGATCTTTCAAACGCACACGGGTTCATTTTCAAAGGAAAAAAATATGCGAAATAGAAATATGCTGGAATAGAAAAATATGCGTAAAAACAAAACAAAGTCCAGTCTATTGTTCTGAAGAATGTATGAAACGATTTTATGAAACGACTTATTTGGATATATGAAATGAATATTAATCCGATATACATGAAATCCTAATGAAACGAATTTATAAAACGAATTTGTGAGACGATTTTATGAAACGACTAATATGAAATGGATATATGATTTAATAACTGCGCAACTTTTAAATTCAAATGTAATTCAAGGACAAAATAAAATTTTGTCCTTGGTTTTCTTTTCAATTTCAATGAGAAAATGACATGAATAATGAGAAAATGAAACCATTTACCCTTTTTCTCTCTTTCATCCACAGAAATGATAAAATTTGTTGCTGCTGTTATAGAAAATCCATTAAAATTTAAAACAAATTATTATCAAAATACCCAATTATTGCTATGAGTGATAAACATAAATTTAAAAAAAGGCAAAATATCTTTATTTATTTACATTTCAACATGTTTCATTGCATCAGACGGCAACATTCTCAGGAAAATGAAATGATTTTCGTAAAAATTCAAATCGAAAAACTAGTAAACGGTATTAGTGTACTATATTATTAGAGCGTTATTAGAGCATCTATTTGCACGCTTTTTGTTTCAACATGAGAAAAAAAAAAAAAAAAAAAAAAAAAAAAAAAAAAAAAAACATGCTAGCGAAGGTGTAGGATGTCTGTAGAAAGGAAAAAAAGCGGGCAAATAGACGCTCGTCTGACATTAGCCTTAATCCTGCGAATTTTGCGACGGGAGTAGTGCCTTAGTATATTTTAATTTTTCGACAGAGTACCTTCCGAACAATCTTCCTTAGTCGGGATACACGGACCACAGACTTCTAATATAAGTAGACTCCCAATTCCATTGTTCTTTCGGGAAAGTTTTGACTCCAACATATTTTGCTTTCATCGCCAAAAGGGTGCCGTATTTTGGCGGTAATCCCTTTATTGGCAAAGCAAAAGTGCGGTCAACTCAAGACAAAAGCTGACAGACGATGTTTCGGCGCGGCGGGAATCTGGAGAGAGAATTCTGAGGAGAAAAACCGGTTTGGCGTGCTAAATCTGCCTTCCCATGGAGGGCGGAGGTGTAGGAGACAAGAAAAGGTTGCCGATTTGGAGCCTACTTATATTAGAAGTCTGTGACTCGGACGAGGCATCCGGCCATGTTTATTAGACGAAAATCGTGAATGTGTAATAAATATAATGTCATACTCGTACATTTTCGGCATTAAATCACATTGTTTGGCGATAATTATTTTTACGTGAAATGGCTGATGGTATCTGCATAACAAATGCACCTCGTTAGTATGAAATCAATTACTTTATTATTCTAAAACAAGAAAGCAAAATCACGTGTTAAGCATATATTATGAAACACTTTCCAGTACTTCCTAAATGCTTCAACAAAACTTCGTCGTTTAACAGTACAAAAAATAGACCTAAATAATCATTTTAGAAAACCTATATAATGTATTTCAAAACCAGATTTGAACAATTACTGTACCTAGCTGGAAAGGTACTCCATTTATTTTACAGCTCTGTATATGATCAACAGGTTTGCATAGATTATACATAGTATGGTAAAATTTAGTTAAGTTAGAAAAAGCATAACACAGTTTTAAATTCACCTTTAGCAATTTCTATCAATAGACGGAAACGTACTTGAATTCTTTTGTACAGCTTTGTATATTATCTACAGATTTTTATTGCACACCACATATTAAGCTGAAATTTAATTCAGGCAAAAACACGCTTAAAACTACTGAAATCACATTTCCAGGAATTACTATCCATAGGCAACCATTCGTCCAGTTTTTTTCATAGTCCTGTATATGATTTTACTTAAAAGCTACAAACATCTCTTAGAACGTAGCTAAGCTTGAAAATGCATAACTCAAATTAAAAAGCACCTTTAAGCAACTCACGCTTATTCTCAGTAATACATACGAATTCTTTTGTGTAGCCCTGTATATGGTCTATAGAATTTATACACACACCACATGGTACGCAAAAATTTAGTTAAAATTAAAACGCATACCACAAATGAAAACGCACTTTCAGCAATAATCCCTAATAGACAATATTTCGGATACATTATTGTATCCGGAATATTTTATGTGTCGCTGTAAATGAGCGATAAACGCGATGCATATCACACTCTACCACAAACATCTTGTAGTAAACCTCAGTAATGTATATCAATTTCAACTTGTTTGAAATAGTGCAGCATAATTAAAATGCTCTGCGAACAGTTTTCCCGGTAGACCATTTTATAACTGAACTCTTTTTTGTCACCCAGTAAGTGAATGATAAATGCTTTGTTCCCCGTACTTTAGAGAAAGCATGTTTTAGTGCAACTCAGAAATTGATGCCACTTTCATTATGCTTGTAACACAATAATATCATAAAAGTACGCCGCAAAATGATTTTTATTCATAGACGGAATATAATTTACCATTATTCATATAACGGTACACTTTCGAGTTCCTCTGTATGCATATTGTAAGTACTACACATAACATACTTTATAGTAACCATCTTCTAATGCACCTAAATAATGCATATAAAGTTCATTATGTTCAAAATTGTGTAACACCATTAAAGTACACCGCAAAGGGTTTTTCCCCATATGTCATAGTGTAACGGAATAGTTTTCAGTGGCCCTGTAAATGAACTATGAATGCTACACGCTATGACAAACCTCAGTAACATACATCAGTTATATATAAATCCGATTATATTTGCGCGAGTAAGAGCACGGACAGTCGGGAGACTGCAGACAGACAAATCGAATTCATAAACGCTGTTCAACTATGTTGGAAAGTGTTAAAAATTTTTGTAAATGAAAAGCTTTCAAACACGTCATCATCAATCATACGTGTACACACACAGAAATATCTCTGTAAAATTACGTGTGGAGGCCGGCAGCAGAGATTCCAGTCATACCCCGTTAAAAAAAAAAAAAAAAAAAAAAAAAAAAAAATCCATATCCAATTACCAATCCGTATTTTTGCTAACTGGTGGTCTAGAACTGTAAAAATGTGTGGATTGCCTTTAATTTTCTAAGTATCTAAGGGATAAGGCCACTTATTTAATGGATCAGACTGTTTTTCATCAAATAAGGCTGTTGCCCGTGAAAATTGAAGGGCAAACGCTCATAAATTTACAGTTTTTTCTGAGAATGTATGCTTTTCAAATTTTCCTCGTACACTTCAGCCTTCAATTTGAAAATATTCGAAAAATATTTAGCACTTGTATAATAGCCGGGCGCAATTTTCACCAATAGCTCTTTCCAGCATAGTTGAAAAGTGTTTATGGATTGGGTTTGTCTGCCCGTGCTCTAACTCGAGCAAATATACTCGGATTGTCCTGTACAGTCGAACTCGCTTATAACGAGCCAGATTTTAACGGGAAAATCAGAAATACTTGTTTGGTACAATGTAAAGTTATGGGATCATAACTCGCATTTACCGAGCAAACCCCGGTTATAGCGAGTAATATTTTGTGATTCTTAAAATTTCTAACCACTTCCACCTCTCCAGCTCAGCTAATCCTTTCTTAGAAAAATTTCTTTAACATTCCGAAGTTAACTGAAAGTTAGTGATGAATCATAAATCTTGAGAGCGACGATAATAACGACGAATGTGAAGAATTTCAAGCTGAACCGACCCCAACATACTAAACGGCTTTTGAGTGCGCAGAAAAACTTTAAACTTTTTTCGAAGCCAGGAGTGCAATTGACGATGTTTTTCGAGCCATGAGTCTTCTCTGAAGAACAGTAATACATGAAAGATACAATAAGACGGTTCAAAGAAAATTAACCAACTTTTTTTGTACTGTACAGAAATAAAAAATAAGTAAATTTGTATAATAAAGTAAGTATGCATGAATTTTTATAATTTTTTACGAACCCGTTTCTTACGAGCACCCGGTTATAACGAGCAAACATCACGGTCCCTTCACGCTCTCTATAAGCGAGTTCGACTGTAATTGATATACATTATTGAGGATCACCATGACATGTTCGGTATTGAAAATGAAGAGTGTATAGTTCATTTACAAGGGCACCTTAAAACTATTCCATTGCATTAAAGTCTGTGGTGTTGCAATATTTTAAACATAATGAAATTTATATACATTACTAGAAAGATAGCCCGCCAAAAATGATGGAAAATGACGAAAATAAAAGATACAATATACAACACATGCGCAATAATGCGTTTTTCTTGCTTGTTTCGCAGTGATAGATGAAAACAACACATTTTAAAAACGAAACACATTTATTATAAACTATGTATAATGAATACATAAAAAATGCAATTTAAAGATAAATTAAAATTTGACCACAATACTTCAGGATTTTCCACTATAGGGGCTTTGGCGGATTTTTTTAAAGGTTGGCGGAATTCGGGCATCAGAAAGTGAGATTCGTTGCCAAATAGTATAAACAGCTATGAAAACAAACTTGATGAAATTGTTTGTTTATTTATGCATATATTTTAATTAAATGTATATTATTGTTGTTTTTTATTTACAAATTGCTTCTGTTTCTGCATAAAATTAGATAAATGGCTTCTTTATGTTAAATAAATTGTATAAATATTGGAAAAAATGCGTGTATATATGAAATGAAACAGTGAATAGTATGCCAGAATATATGTTGCCAAATTTCCTTCTTCGCCAAGGAAGTTTTCTCTATTTCGCAAAAGTCCCTATACTGAAAAAATTCCGAGAATTTAATTTCTGAATCCGGCTATGTAAAGCACATTAAAATCAGATAGTTAGGAGCTCAGATAGTTCAGCGCCGTCTAGTGGCGGTTATTTTATTAGTAGCATCAGGATGAAGATGTAGACGTACATTTTCATATATTACTCTTTAAATTCTGACCCATAGATTCTGAAAAAAAAAAAACCTTAAATGCGCTGCGTATAAATTAATTTGAGGTGAGCTCGATTATTAAGATTAATGGGTTTCAATGGGAATTTCGCTAAATTAGAGCTATCGCCAAGTTGGCTTCATATATGACAACTTATTTTTGTAGCCAAATTTGGCGATAATTTTCCAAGTTGGTCAAAATTTGGCGCTGTTGTAGTAACCCTGTATCAGTATTTTTCAACAATTACTCATTGTTTAAGCTGATACCAATTTCTCCATAGGAAGCCTAACATAGCCGCGATTAATGAGGTGGTCCAACCGGATTTGTGAGGGGCACACAGAGACTTGGATTTTATATAGATTGAGGTGCATAAAAAGATGGTTACTGTAGAATATGTTACGTGTAGCACTTACAGTACGCATACAGTGAACTCAAAAGTATGACGTTATATTATGGTTTTTGACGAAAAATCGTCTGAGGCATATTTTAATGGTTTTACTTTTTTAAAAACACAATGAAATTCATATAAATTTTTGAGGTGCACTAATACATGCGCTTTGTAGAATATAGCGTGCAAAGCATTTATCATTCATTTACAGGGTCACACAAAAGAGTTGGGCAATATAATGGTCTACGATGGAAACTATTTGCAGCGTAATTTCAATTATGGCGCGTTATTTCAAACAGGATGAAATTGATATACATTACTGAGATTTAGTACAAGATCCTTGAAGCTGAATATGATGTGCATTGCATCGTTCATTTACATGGATACTCAAAAAATTTCGAATACAGTGCTCTATCCGAAGTGTTCGCGATTAGAAATGATTGCTGAAATTTCGTTTTTTGTTAGGGCATTCGTATTTAAGTTTAACAAAATTTTTTATTTCTGCATAGTGCGCATAAATTCTATAAGCAATATATTCAGGGCTACAACAAAGAATTCATAGGCATTACTGGGAATGAACGCGAATTGCTTAAAGGATTTTTTTAATTTGAGTTACGTATTTTCAGGCTTAACTATACTAGAGATATTTGTATACGGAGAGATGTTTGCAGCATATAAATAAAATTATATAGGGTTCTACGCTGAAAACTGGATGAATGACCGCCTATGGATAGTAAATTCAAAGAAGTGTGATTTCAGTAGATTTAAGCATGTTTTGCCTGAATAAATTACATCTTAATATGTGAAGGGTATAAAAATCTGTATGTAATATGGGTTGGGTTGGGTTGATTTTTGACGGCCAATTATCTACACGAGGGATATAGGCCCGGGGGGAGTGTCCTCCGTGGGGGTCTTTCTAAGGGAACCTAATCCGTATTAACGCATGGAAGATCCACGGCTCGAAGAAAACCACGAAAACTCCGAACGATTAGGCCGACGGGCGCGATTGGGATCGAACCCAGCACCTCCCGTCTACCAGCTTCGAGAGCAGAACCTCTCGGCCACTGGTGGGGCGTATGTAATATGGAGGGCTGTACAAAAGAATTCAAGTGCATTTCCTTGTATTGGTAGAAATTGCTGAAGGGGAATTTTCAACTGTGTTATGCATTTTCTTGTAACATCTCTTCTATTATTTTAGTAGCTTTTTAAGTAAACCCAGTGGGCTTTTTAAAGTTCATACTGTACATTCTATATTTACATTTTACTTACAAATACAATACTTTAAAAATATATGTTTGTTTATGGTTTAATTTAATAATTCTGCATTTAAATACGTTAACTGTTAGTATTATTTTGTCCAAAATCATCTAAATAAATCAAATTTTATATTTGCTATGTCGCTACGCCATAAGTGTGAACGTCATCATTAAAGTAACCCAATTCTTTAGTGATTTTTCTAATTTAAATTCATTAATTTTCCTATCTTAAAATTTTAGAATGGCAACATTCTTCCATTTGTATAACTTGGCGAATAGTTTGGCGAAATTGGTCGACGGGATAATCAAGTAGTACCGTAAATTCTTATTAGGATAGAAAGATTGTAAATGAAATAAGGATACATCATTTAAACAATTTAAGATATATATATTACTCGTAAATGTGTGTAAAGTAGGGCACAGATGTCATATACGCGATGTTGGCGCGATGTTTTTCTGACGCCAATGTCATATGCGCACCGGGTACTTAACTGGCGCCAAAGTGTCGTTATTTTGCTTGATATGGTAACCCTGATATAGATAATATAGTAATGAGGTTTTCGCCAAATTGGCGTCGGAAAACATTCGCGCCAATATTCTCGTATATGACATCAGTGCCAAAAATTGAATACGAATGATGGCGATGTGAACAATATTTGCCGATTTATCACCTATTCCCGAAGAGTGTAGCTTAGATAAAATGCAGATATAATCAAGGAGTTACCTTCAAAAATACTCTGTTTTGTCAAAGCGTAATCACAAAATTGTCAAACGTAATCACACACGCTAAATGGAGAATACTCCGATTACAGATGATTGCTCGTATTCTACGAAGGACAAATAAATATTAAGGAGCAATAAATGGTACTTTTCTCCATTATAGGGACCTTGGCGGGTTTTTTTTTTAAATCTTTGCGCAATTCGGGCTTCAGAAAGTGAGATTTGTTGTCATATGATAAAAACCTATGAAAGCAAACCTAATGAACTTTTATGCTTGTGCATACATGAATTTATAAAAATATATGCACTTTATTTATTTATACATTATTATTTTTTTCATATATACAAGTTACTTCTCCTAGTATCTAAAAGTAGATGAATTGCTTCTTTATATTAAATAAATTGTATAAATATTGAAAAAATTGGTTGTGTATATGAAACAGTGAATAGACTGCCAAAATATATCTTGCCAAATTACCTTCTCTCGCCGCGACCATTTTCTCTGTCTTATCAAGCCCCCTATACTGTAAAAGTACTCAATACATTTGAAACGAAAGATTTAAGAAAAAAAAATTCATCGAGAACAAAAGTTTTGGGAGGAGTTCCATATCCTTTTCTGGTTTTTTGGCGATAAATGTTTCGATGTGGTTGCGGCGATTGTTTGATTGCCTTTAGAGTTGCTTTTTCTTACTATTGGAATGGACTTTATTTATGTGTTTTTCTGCATTCAACATATTTTTTTGAAAAAATTTAGGCACAGATGTCATATTCGCCCCATATTGGCGCGATTTTTTTCGGTTGCCAATTTGGCGAAAACATCAACAGCATAAACAACATAATCCGGGTTACCACATCAAGAAAAATAACGATACTTTGGCGCCAGTTAAGTACCCGTTGCGTGTATGACATTGGCGTCAGAAAGAAATCGCGCCAATATGGGGCGAATATGACATCTGTGCCAAAATTTATGGCACAGATGTCATATACGGTATACACATATCCCCCATATTGGCGCGATTTTTTTCCGACGGATAAACATATCAATCAAAATAACGACACTTTGGCGCCAGTTAAGTACCCGTTGTGTTGTGTATATGACATTAGCGTAAGAAAAATCGCGCCAATGGGGTATATGACATCTGTGCCAAATTTATAACTTTTCATTTTTTAAATGGTATTTTCTGTAGATGTAATATTATGTATATACATATTTTGTGTATTTCACTATGTTTTAAGGTGTATATAACGTTGATGTGTATAATGGGTACTTGTTAGTTATCTCGTCGATCAATTTCGCCAAATTATATAAATCGCCAAATCACTGGCCAAATTATACAAACTGACATAATTTTTATTTTAAACTAGCTGTACCCGGCCACGCGTTGCTGTGGCGCAGTCTGGCTAAACGGAAAAGAAAAGAAAAGAAAAAGTGCACGTTTCTAATATGTTTAATTTCACGATGCTCGTGGCTATACAATATTTTTTGTTGTTACATTGTCTGTGCAGATATAGAGATTGTCTGGTTTGCCGATTCCAGAACACGAAACATATAAGTGTCTGTGGGAGAAGCAATCAGTGTCTAGATCTAAACCGCAGAATTCTGAAGCTCTGCCCTAAGGTTCGTTGATGGAGATTTCAAATGCCAATCAAATTGGTAATTGCAACATCTTAAATTGAAATGGTACATCCATTGAAATCAAAGGAATCCGGGGAATGAGGACATCTTCACCTTCGAAAGGTCTTGTCAAGATTGTTGCTTCTACGACGTTGCTCATTATTTTTTTACTGCAAGTCGCGTGCAGTTGCAAAGCTTTAACTGGTGGATATTTCGCAACATCATAATTGAAACGCCCATTGTCAATTGCATTACGTGCGGCGGCATACCTGGCAAATCGAGTGAATTAAAAAGAAACGTGCCCAGCTAAACTGATGGCATTAAGCTCACAGGCTATTCACAATAATTGTATATTATACTCTTATTTCAAAGAATAATGCCCCTTGAAAAATAAATTAAGGGGCATTATCCCCCCTCCCCCATTTCCCGCCTTTATATTTAACCAATGAACCTCCAAATCTAATCGGTAAAGCGCCTTATCAGAATAAACTGGTATACCAAATTTGAAGCAAATTGGATAATTCTGCATGAAAAACCGATTTATTTAAATTAAGGGGGCATTAGCCCCCTTTCCCCCCTTTATACTTAATCAATGAACTCACAAAACTAATCAGGAAAGCGCCTTATCAGAATGAGCCTATTCACAAAATTTAAAGCAAATAGGATAATTCTAGATGAAAAACCCATTTATCTAAATTAAGGTAGGCCCCTGTTCCCCCTTTACTCTTAATCAAAAAAATACCAAAACTAATCAGGGAAGCACCTTATCAGAATGAACGTATTTACAAAATTTGAAGTAAATCGGATGATTCTGCATGAAAAACTGATTTATCTAAATTAAGGGTGGGGATTAGCCCACCGTTATCCCGCTGTATACTTAATCAGTGAACCCTCAAACTATTCAGAAAGGTGCCTTATCAAAATGAACCTATTTACAAAATTTGAAGCAAATCGGATATTTCTATCAACAGTTATCGCGTTACGTGCATATATACATAAATACGTACATACAGAACCTGCGGGCACATTAGCTCTGAGGCTTTCATAGCCTGTGAGCTAAAAAGGAAAAAAAAAAGAAAAAACATAAAAAATAATGACGAAATATTTCAGTAAAGCACCCCCCAGAGGGCAAAATGGGGAAGAGGGAGGAGAGGTGCATAATATGAAAGAGTGGTCAAAGCGCTTTCTAATGATATATGACATGATGGGTGTCGGAAAAAATTTAAGTAACGCCCCCTTGTGGGGGTTGTGGGAAATTGAGGGAGGGGAGAGGGAGCGAGGTTCATATTAGGTATATAACAATACGCTCGTATTCGAATGCAACTCAATCCGTGAATTTCAAAGCAATCGGTGAAGAACTTTCGGAGATTAGCGATTTTGTACAAATGAACATTTACATTTTTATTTATATAGCTAACGAAAGAACAAGTAAATAAGGGGTACTACTTAGTTATCCTGTCGGCCAATTTTGCCAAATTATATAAATCGCTGGTACTTGTTAGTTATCCCGTCGATCGAATTACTGTCACCAAATTGTAAGATTAAATGCCAATAATAGTTGATCGTAAATGTCACTTTCACTTGAATTACACGTGTTTACATCATCAAGTGATTTTTATTTCGACGTTTTATTTGTATTTTTATTAAGGTTATGCTAATTTACGGTACTTGTTAGTTATCCCGTCGACCAATTTCACCAAATTATATAAATCGCCAAATTATACAAATTGACGTAATTTTTATTTTGAATAACAAAAGAACAAGTAAATTAGTATAACATTAATAAAAATACAAATAAAACGTCGAAATAAAAAATTACTTGATGACGTAAACACGTGTAAGTCAAGTGAATGCGACATTTACGATCAACCATTATTGGCATTTAATCTTTCAATTTGGCGACAGTAATTTGGTCGACGGGATAACTAACAAGTACCGAATTACCTAATTTTTCAAGATTGCAATAATGGTTAAATGGGATATTAATGAATTGGTTAAAACGTCGAAATAAAAATCACTTGATGACGTAAATACGTGGAACTTGCTTAGTCAAGTGAATGTGACATTTACGATCAACCATTATTGACATTTAATCTTATAGTTTCGTGACATATTTTTGGTAGACGGGATAACCAAGTAGTACCTATTTATATAATTAACATATTTATATAAATATGTACTTATTTTTTTAACATATCACATACATAACGGGTACTTTTCGGTAAGCCGGGCGCCAGTGTTATATATATATATATATATATATATGCATGCATATATATGTGTATATATATACAATATATGTATATGTATATATGTATATATGTGTATATTTACATATATGTATGTATATAAATATGTATATACAAGACTGGCGCCCGGCTAACCGAAAAGTACCACATAACGTTTATTAAATATATATATGTTTATATATATTTAAAAACTATGTTTTCCGCAATCTTGAAAAATTAGGGGAACAGATGTCATATTCGCCCCATATTGGCGCGATTTTTTTCTGACGCCAAATCATATAGACAAAAGGTACTTAACTTGCCCCAAAGTGTCGTTATTTTGCTTGATGTGGTAACCCGGATTATGTTGTTTATGCTGTTGATGTTTTCGCTAAATTGTCAACCGAAAAAAATCGCGCCAATATGGGGCGAATATGACATCTGTACCAAATTAGGTAATACTAAGCAAAAACGGCCTTATGGTGCCATTTTAGATTTTTTCGCCAATCGCGCCAACCAGAACATGATATGGAACTCTTCCCAAGGTTTTTAGATTAATCTTCCATAATTGTGTTCACCGCCAATTGGCCTATCTAGTTTGGCGCAACCACTCTTAGTAAGATATTTTAGGGAACAGAAGTCATATATTCCCGCAGCCGCCATCTTGGATTTTTTTTTGGCGTGAAAACCCCTTTTCCGCCAAATACAAGTAGTAAATGTCGCCAAACAGCGATTTATGCGCATGTTAGGCTTGGACGAAACCAGAATACGGATGTTAGCAAAAATAAAATGTAGAACATCGTCAATAAATCTCAAAACATCCAAGATAGTGGCTGCGGAAATATACAGCATCTAAGCCTATTTTAGAGTTATTTTTTATGCCAACCTTTTAATTGCACCTCCTTTCATTTATAGTCACAATACTGCCGAAATCACATCAGAGTTACTCGATGAAAAACCTTGGTAGAGAATCCGATTGCGGAAGATTAAAATAAGAAATTAAATCGGTACTTTTCAGTTAGCCGGGCCCCAGTGTTATATATACATATGTATGTATATCTATATATACATATATATGCATATTTATACACACACATATATATGTATACATATAGCTTCTATATATGTATAAATATACATATATATGTATATATAGATATACATACATATGTATATATAACACTGGCGCCCGGCTAACCAAAAAGTACCATTAAATCAAAATAATATATAAATTAGTAATATATCTTTCGAAAACATGCAATTAAAAGCGAAAAGGAAAAATATTTATAAGAAACGTGTGAAAGCGTTTTTAATTTAAGGCAAGAAGTTCAATTCTATTTGCTGGAATACATTAAAATTTAACTAAATGTCGAAATTTTGTGAGCAGATTCAAAACACTCAATCAGATAATGTTTTCTCGAAATTCTTATTCATGGTTCTCTTGCAAAAGCTTTTCAACTGCTGCACTGATGTTGTCAGTAGTAGTAAGAGCTCGTAGATTCGCTTCTGTGTTAACAAAACCCATACTTGCCAATTGTTCCAATTGCGATCGGTATTGCACTTCAGAAGTGGAACCATTCGCACCAACAGACGAAGTACTTCTATCGTTACTAATCGTAACACTAGGATTTGTAGAAATAGCAGGATCTTGTGATGATGTTGCTGATGTCGAAGTTGGAATGAAATTATTCAGTATTATTTGTTCTTGCAGCTGAGGTATCAATTGAGAAATCTGATGCACGGTTTCAATGGCTTCAGCTGGATTGGTGACAAGATTTTGAAATTCCGGATTCTGAAACATGATTTGCTGCAGGATATCTTGTTGCCCCGGTCCTGGATTTCCGGCAAGGTTGATAATATTTCTCACTGTTTCTGGATCAGAGAGCAAAGCTTGAATAATAGGGATATCAAAAAGCCGTCCCAATACTGCTGGATTATTAAATAGCTCATCTGTAACTATTTGCTCCATACTCTCTGGAAATACAAAATTATTGGCCATGGCAATAAATTCTGAATCTCCTTCTGAATCGTCTTCTGAATCTTCTTCTAAATTTTCTCCCGAAATTTCTTCTGAATCTTCTTCTAAATTTTCTCCCGAAATTTCTTCTGAATCTTCCAAATCATCTCCAGATCCAGCTAAATTTCCACTTTGAAGTCCTGCTTGATGTGATGTTGAGGAAGTATTACTAGGTCCTTCTTGATTATTCTTTGGTTTAATTACTAAATGCACAGTCAGGCGATTTCTGATATTTCGACTCTTAATTCCTTCATGATCTTTGAGTATTTTTCCAGCGAAAATCAAAATGGTTTCTTTTACAGAAGTGTTGAACTGTTTTGCAATTTCCTCTTTTAATTCTTTTACAGTAGCATCTTCATTCACTTCCACTTGCTTTGCTTCTTGTACTGTTTGAACATTAATCGTTATTTTAGGACTTGATTCGTTTACCGCCATGATGAATTCGACTAATTTAAAAGTATAGAACAAATACGTTAATGTTTAATCATCAGGTAATTTAATCTCGTAATTTAATTCACGTAATTTAATTTAGTGTAATCGTCACGTAAACAAATCTAAAATTCATGGAGCATATCAGGTGCAGTTAACTGCTACAAATTCTTTGCGAAAATAGCCGAATCTCTGACATGCTAGCATGATAGTTTGAGGGGGAAATATTTAGAGAAATAATACCCAAAGTAAAACTTACGTGCGGAATAAAAAATCTGCGACATTTCATCATTATAGTGCAAAGGTAAAACAAATTTCCTAATTATGGCTTATTAGCCTCCGGTATGGTATGCTATTTCTTTCCCCCAGCTTATTTTGTGTCCAAAAAATAACTTTACCTTACAGAAGCTAGCCGTAAAACAAAGCATTACGATTAAATACTCTTTAGCAATTTTTTTAACTTCTAAGCATCGCACATTTTCAATTTTTATATCGTCGTATTGGTAAAAATAATTTCTTTTAAATGCATTTTGTTTCAAAACTGTATCTCCATTTACTTTTGAAATGCTAATTTTTTTTTAATTTTTGGAGCCATTTGCTTAATATTGGCAACGGAAGTACTCCATTTCTGTAGAAAGTAAAGTAAAAATAGTTGAAAAATAGTAATTATATATTTTTGTTGCCATTTTCTCGTAACAACCGAAAGAAAATGTAATTAAAATACGTGCTATTTTGAAAAAAATATAAACGAATGATTTTTGTTAAAACAATGGGGCTGTTATATACAATATTTAATTGTAAGTATCTATGAATCATTAGATAGCCGGTTTTTTTTCGATTTTCTTGAATGACGGAATCTTTTTGCTGCATTTGTGCATTCTTTCGCGATAGTGATGTGCTATGCATGCTTTACTGTAAATGTTTAAGAGTAGATCGTAAATGTGGAATTCTAAAGCGGATGCGAATGACGTCATTTTACATAAAATAAAACGTGTGCTTTAAGTCTTAAAATTGAAATATGTTTTGTACTGCAGTAGAGTCCCGCTTAACCGAGTTATTTTCTTCTGATGGACTGGTGGCTTCTATTATTATGAAACAGCCATTATAAATGAAGTGTTAAGTGAAGATAAAAGAGCAGCCATAAAAAAAAAATAAAAAAATTATGGCTATTCCCCCCCCCCCCCCCCCGTTCTGACCAGAAAATCAGATTTCTAACTTTTTACGGCTGTTCTTTCATCTTCACCTAACACTTCATTTATAATGGTTGTTTCATAATAATAGAAGCCATCAGTCCATCAGAAGAAAATGAAGTAATCGAAATGCCGGGGGCGACACTAAATTCTGAAAAAGCAGAATTCCTGTTCTCTAGTATTAGATGTTTTCATCGTAATAATACACGGCGAATTTATTTCGCCGAAAACCGCTCAAAAAGTGTAGTCGGATTTAGCCATGTGGTTTATCACAAGTTTAGGTTTAGGTTGTGGTTTAGGTTTGAGCACTGGATCAGGTGATCTTTGTTTAAATTTCTACTCTGTAGATATAGTGGATTGGTCAGAGTCAATCTTCAGTTTTGGTTCAGCCGCTGCAGGATTGGTCAGAATTTTGGTGGAGGGTTGCAGCGTCCTCTAATGGCACAGATTATAGGCAAATAAATACGCCTCTTTTATAACGTATTTTCATTAATATAAGCATTTTTATATTTCTTTTAAACATGTTATCAAGTCTTGGAAGGAAGGGATGTTTCCGCTGTTGAAAATGATTTATTATAAGAAGAAAACGTGCATTTTCATTTTATAAAACTGAAAAAAAATAATACAATTGCATTGAAATGACGATTGAATGGTGTTTTATTCCACTGGTACAAAGCAAGACCTCTTTATCATAGTAATAGATTTCACACTACGTAGAAAGCATATGAGAGAAAATGTCCGCGATAGATGCCAACTTATCAACTGACTTCCTCAGGTAGCTATATACGCGATCTGCTTTGTTGAAAATAAAGATTTCAATATAAGATTATAGCTAATACTTCATTATATAATAGTTAATCTTCCGTAATCGATTCAACAGTCAAGGTTAGAGTCAAATTTTATTATGCTGTGAACGATGCATGTTTCAAATGTATGAAAGTTACAAACAATGTAGCTAATTATGCACCAAATCAGGTAATTTCTAAAAGAACGTTTTCAGTTCTGTTGTGCATTTTTTTTTTTTTTTTTTTGTGAATTTTAATATGAGGAGTGCATAAATAAACACCTGTAGATAATATATAGCATTGTACAAAATTATTGAAGTGCATTTCCGTCTATTGGTGGAAATTGTTGAAGGTGTTCAATCGTTTGTTGAAGGTTGTTCAATTGTGTTATGCGTTTTGTAACTAAGCTAAATTTAAACATACTATGTAACGCCTTAATCCAACGCTTGATAATCCTAAAAGCATTATCGCCTCTCCACAATATATCTATAGTGTTGAAGAAAAGGTTGTATTAATTACTTGTATTCTGATATTCAATGTGAGTAACTATCTCATTTTGGAGAGAAAAAAATCCAGTTCTCACAGAACTTGGAATGATATTTAATTTTTCTTTAATAACATACATTTTTTCATGAGGGCTAAATAAAAATCCACCCGACATAACTCTAACATAACTGATTAAAAGAAGGAAGAGAGAGAGAGCAGTAACACACGTACACAGAAACCACAATCAGCAGAGAAAAAAGCGTGCCTGCAAAATACATATAAGGTTACCTGGAAAGTGAAAGTCAAAAGTCTTTATATAGCAAATTAACACCTTGTAATAATATACTAATTTCGAATGCTAAAAGGTGTAAATTAAAACTTTAAAACCAGTAAAAATACGTTTCTTTGGACTGTGTATGTTCTAACAAAATATCACGAAGAAGCCATCCAAATAAATTTCAATAAGAGTAAAATAATCCCTCCCCCCCCCCCCACTCTATACTATCCATGCATTATAAGAGAAACCATAGAGATTGTAACGCGCAAAAATTCAATATGTAACGATGCAGCACCATCTCACTTACCAAAAATATGGCTCGAGATACTCAATGGTTATGAAAAAAAAAATTAATTAAACATCCAAGTAAAATAAAAATTAACGTGCGTAACATGAAAGAATACGTGGAAATTTGAATGAGGGCGTTTCATAGACCGTGCAATTTTTGAATACTTTTATTTATTTGTTTTTAAAATGACTCGGAGAGAGTCGAAACATGTTAACAGTCGAAATAAACTTATTTTTACAGGGTTTAAAGTTTTAATTTGCACCTTTTAGCATTTGAAATTAGTACATGTCCAAAGTCTTTATTTAAATCACGCAGAAAAGTTTTATAGAAAGTTTGTATCAGGGTTCTGAAATGTCGGTTCAATAGTTTTGAAAACCCTGCCACTTTCAGCATGCGCTTTGTGCGTATGCTATTACTTTTTGATTTAAAAAGTTGCTCAAATGGCAACAACGTAAATTAAATTGAATGTTGTTGTCATAAAAATGTTCTATTGTGCCAAACTACTCTCGATAAAATATAGCAACTGGTGTTCAATAAGAATTTTTTTTTTTTTTTTTTATGCTTAAGAGAAAACTTTATGGCTACCGTAATTGATTGGAAGTAATAATCTATCTATATTATAAAGGACAAACATATCTGTGCGTAACGCATACGTCATTTTGCGAATGGCAACACTTTGAGATTTCGGTTTCGCAATTTTCGCTACTGGAAATTTTTTAACTTCTAAACATCGCACATTTTCAATTTTTGCACCTTCGTACAGGGAAAAAAATGTGCTTTTACATGCAATTTGTTTGAAATCTGTATCTCAATTTATTTTTGAGATATTAATTTTTTTGTTGTTTTTAATACAAATTTTGTAATTGTGGCAACTGAAGTACTCGATTTATATTGAAAGTAACAGTTATTAAAAGTTGTCACGGTTTATTATTTTTATTGATTATATTTTTATTGATGCCATTTTCACATTACAAATAAAAGTAACTTTTTTATAATTTTTGAACAGAAAATGACGTCAGACATTTAAAAAAAAACACGCATTCTTCTTCATAAATCAGCTACATTTTAATATTTTTATATTACGCTGATACTGAGTTTGAGGCGCTAGGCAAAATAATTCAGTGACTAAAAATGATATATTTAAAACAAAACAATCATTTTTTTTTTATATAAAACTAAATATTTGACCAATACTATGACAAGTAAAGGCAAAATTCTGAATTTTTTTTTCGCGGGTACTGAGATTAGAACTTAAAGTTTGTGCGAATGTTCATATGAAAAATGGTATCGGACAAACGTGACTTTAAGTTTAGAAATACATTCATTAATAATCTATTGCGCGTTAAAATACTTTCAAATTGTGAATTTGAGTGGTGCGTATGTAAATTATAAGAATGTGAAAATAACGTACAGTTTAATTTTTCAATAATTTAAGCAGTTGAAGTTTGTGGAAATAATACTTTGGTAATTTTAGGTTTAAAATATTATTTGTTTTAAGACTTAGACAACCAATGTAAGATGAATATTTTATTGTAATTATTTTTGTAGGTTTATTATAAATTAGATCTGACAGTTCCTTTCTAACATTTTAGTTCGTCGAATTTCGACGGTTTCCAACTCGTATATTTAAAAGACCGGGCTGTTTTTTGTCATCAGCCGTGAGCTTTCTACTTAACCAATTTTGATAACTATTTTTTTAAATGAAAGCTGCTCATTTTTAGATGTTCCCGCACTAGATATTTTTTAATTTATTTCCTTTTATATTTTATTTTTAATTTTAGAAAAGTCTTTTATGAAATTTCCTTAAAATGATGGCAATCAGTTTACTTCTACTGTTGCATATGTCGTTATATTTAAATGAAAACTCACATTTTCTTTGATAAAACTAAATATTTTTCCGCAAATGCGACTAAAAAGGCATAAATTTCCTGAATTTTTACTCGCCGGTACTGAGATTAGAACCTCAAGTCAAGAATGCGAATGTTCCACGACCAAAGTTGTAGCTTACAAATGTAAGGACTTCAAATTTGGAAAAATATTTAGTAAGAAACTTTTGCCCGTCAAAATATCATTAAAATGGCAAATACGGATATGAGAGGTGCGTATGTAAATTTTGAGATGAGATGGTAAAAATGACGTAAGGTTTAGATTTCACCCAGAAAAAAAAGTATTGTGTCAGAAAATATTGTGAAATATTTTTGCTGATTTTTCATTTTACAATACGTTGCATAAGAGCCTTAATTGATAATTTCACCATATTTACTTATCTTGATTATATTTTACTAATAACGTATAAGAATAAAATTTAATTTTTCAATAATTTGGAACAGTTGAAGCTTAAGGAAATGGTATTTTGGTAACTTTAGATTAAAGTATTATTTGTTTTAAGGGTCAGATAAGGGTTCAAAGGATTTTTTATTGTAATCAATTTTGAAGGATTATTATTATTCAATGTAACTGTTCTTCTTTCAAAATTTTCTTTCGTCGAAATTCGACGGGTTCCACCACGTATATATATACTAATATTATAAAGAAGTAAAGTTTGTTTGTTTGTTCTTTTCTTTGTAGGAGGTAATCTCTGGAACTACCTAACCTATTTCAAAGTAATGGTATAAAAATGATGGTGTTAGTCCATGCTCCAACATAGGCATATCTTATGTCCATGCCACTACTCGAAAGATGGGTGCAAGAGCAAAAAACGTTCTAAAAACGCGATTTTTGTGTTACTGCAGGGCCTAGAAACACGAAATTCGGAATAGTAGTTACTTGTATATACTAATATTATAAAGAAGTAAAGTTTGTTTGTTTGTTTACTTGTTGGAGGTAATCTCTGGAACTACTTAACCGATTTCAAAGTAATGGTATCAAAATGGTGGTGTTAGTCCATGTTCCAACATAAGCTATATCTTATGTCCGTACCACAAACCCAAAGGGGGTGCAAGAGCAAAAACAGCTCCAAAAATGCGATTTTTGTGTTACTGAAGGGCCTAGAAACATGAAATTCGGAGTGGTAGTTACTTATAATATATATAAGATCTCTAAGAATATTTCATAAAAATTAGAAATTTAAAAGGGGTGAAATGGCGCAAAAGCGTTCTAAATGGCGATTTCTGCGCAATCTCAGGAAGTATCAAACCGATTTCAAAAGTAATGGTATCAAAATGATGGTATTAGTCCCTGTTCCAACATAGGCTATATCCTATGTCCATGCCACTACCCCAAAGCTGGTGCAGGAGCAAAAAACATTCTAAAAATTCGATTTTTGCGTTACTAAAGTGCCTAGAAACATGAAATTTGGCATGTTAGTTACTTATAAGGTATAAATGATCTCTAAGAATATTTCCTAAAAAAAATCAAGATTTAAAAGGGGTGAAAATGCGCGAAAAGCGTTCTAAATTGCGATTTCTACGCAATCTCAGGAAGTACCGAGCCAATTTCAAAAATAATAGTCTAAAAATGATGGTGACGACCCTTGCTCTAAGATAGGCTATATTTTAAGTCGGTGGCACTACCCCAAAAGGGGTGCAGGAGCAAAAGATGTTCTAAAAATGCGAATTTTGTGTTACTGAAGAACCTAGATACATCAAATTTGGCATGGTAGTTACTTATTAGATAAAAATTATCTCTAAAAACATTTATTAAAAAATTTCCAATTTAAAAGGGGTGAAAATGAGCGAAAAGCGTTCTAAAAACGTTCTAAATTTTGATTTGTACGCAATCTCATGAAAAACCAAACCAATTTCAAAAGTGATGGGTGGAAATTGATGGTGACAGCTACTGCTTCAAGAAAGGCTCTATTTTATGTCGGTGTTACTACCACCTGGGGGTTGCAGGAGCAAAAAAAGTTCTAAATTGTGATTTTTGTGATACTGCAAGGGCTAGTAACTGGAAATTTGGCATGGTAATTACTTATAAGATGTAAATGAACAGTTTCTAAAAAATTTGAAATTTAAAAGGGGTGAAAATGCACGAAAAGCGTTCTAAAAATGTTCTAAATTGAAATTTCTACACAATCTGAGGAAATATCAAACCGATTTTTAAAGTAATGGTTGCAAATTGATGGTGACAGTCCCTGCTCCAACATAGGCTATATTTTATGTTGTTGTCACTACCACCTGGGGGTTGCAGGAGCATAAACTTTAGATATAAATGATCTCTAAAAACATTTCTTAAAAAATTCGCAATTTAAAAGGCGTAAAAATGGGCGAAAAGCGTTCTGAAAACGTTCTAAATTTCGATTTGTACGCAATCTCATGAAGTACCAAACAAATTTCAAAAGTAATGGTTGGAAATTGATGGTGACAGTCCTTGCTCCAACTTAGGTTCTATTTCCTGTCGGTGTCACTTCCACCTGGGGGTTGCATGAGCAAAAAACGATCTAAATTATGATTTTTGTGATAATGCAAGGGCTAGAAACTTGAAATTGGGCATGGTAATTACTTATAAGATGTAAATGCTCTCTAAGAACAGTTTCTAAAAAATTCGAAATTTAAAAGAGGCGAAAATGCGCATAAAGTGTTCTAAAAACGTTCTAAATTGAAATTTTTATGCAATCTCTGGAAATATCAAACCGATTTTAAAAGTAATGGTTGCAAATTGATGGTGACAGTTCCTGCTCCAACATAGGCTATATTTTGTGTGGTTGTCACTACCACCTGGGGATTCCAGGAACAAAAAAATTCACTTTTGTGATACTGAGGGGTCTAACATTTCGAAATTACTTAAAAGATGTAAATGCTTTCTAAGAACCTTATGTCGAAATAAAATACGCCGAAAGAAAAATCCAAATTTAAAAGGATGAAGTGAGTGAAAAGCGTCCTAGAAACGTTCTAAATTACAATTTTTATGCAACCTTATGAAATACCAAACAGATTTCAAAAATAATGGTTGCAAATTGGTGGTGATAGAACCTGCTCAAACGTGAGCTATATTTTATGTCGGTGCCATAACCACCAGAAGGCTGCAGGGAGCAAAAAACGTTCTAAATTGCGATTTCTGCAATATAGGAGAGTGTAGAAACTTTAAATATGGCATGGTAGTTACTTATAAATTATAAATACCCTTTAAGAACTGTCGAAAATAAATTCGAAATTTAAAAGTGGTGAAGTGAAGGGAAAAAACCATAAAAAACCATTCTAAAAAAGACCTAAATTACGATTTTTAAGCAATTTCAGGAAATAACAAAACGATTACATAAGTAATGGTTGCGAATCAATGTTGATACTCTCTGATCTTACATAGGCCATATTTTATGCCGGTGCAACTACTACCTGGAGTTTGAAGGAACAGCAAACGTTCTAAACAAGCTTATAAAAACTCTCTAAATTACGTTTTCTATGGAATATTAGGAAATACAAAACCGATTTCAAAATTAATGTTAGCAAATTAATGGTGAGAGTCTCTGTTTCAACATATGTATTTTATGTTACCGTTGGACAAGAAGCTCGGAATCTGACATGATGGTTAATTTTAAGATGTAAATGACGGTTTTTAAAAAATTCAAAACTTAAAATGAATACTGAAATTAGTGTATGAAATGAGTATAAAAGCTTCAAAATACTTTCTAAATTATCATTTATTTAGAATAAGTTTTAGTTCTTCTTATTAATTTAAGTCTCATTTCTGCCTAATGGAGTGTATAATAATGAGAGTTTAGTCAAACTGTGGCTTAATTAATAATTTTTGAATTATTCCCAAAAGTATAATTTCTTCTAATAAAAGTTAGACATACAAATATCATTTGGCATATTTCAACTATTACGCGAGCAAAGCCGCAGGTTTTGCTAGTATATTATAAGAAGTGCACTAATTCTCTTTTTGGTTTCAGTTCATTGTCCGAACAAGCTATTTTGATTCATATTCAATTTTTCAAAAAAAAAAAAAAAAAAAAAAAATCAAATATTTATGAATGCATATTAAATGAAAGCATGATTTGCGGAACAAATTATAAAACAAAACAATTTATTTCCTACATTGTTTAAGCCCGAGGAGGGAACAGCTATTAAAATATTCCATTCAGTTAGTTCTACATTTAATGTTAAATTTTTCTAACAAATAAGTTAAACCAATTGAACATTAAAAATAAAAATAAAGTTCAAATAATAGGGTTTAAAACACCCTAAAAACTTCCAAAGAGTTTCTGGTCCAATGAATTCGAAATAAATCTTAGACTTTTTTTTAAATGTTTGCATTTTGCATGTATCGTGTCCTTTTATATACACCTATATTGTATTTTGTGAATATGAGCTAAATAGATTTGGTATGTTTTATAGGAAAAGATTGATCTAGAAAATAGAAAAAAGAAGGAAATATAAAAAGAAAAGAAATGACTGCATATGTACTGTTCTTATTGTTTGAAAAACATTTTTAATGTAGAAAGTAGTTATTTATCTCTTTAAAATATATTCAACCTTATATTATATAAGTGATACTATGAACATTTAAAAATATATACTAAAGCAGTTATATTATTACTATAAACTTCATACAGGTATAAAAAATACTTTATTTCAATTCTTAAATATAATGTTTTATTTTTTAGTGCCAATAATTACGTGTATCATAAACGTAGAAAATGAGTTTACAATAGAAGAAAATTTAATAACAGATTCAGAATGTCTATAATTAAAGGTTTTGATTAAAATCTTAAACAGCAGAAAAATGCTTACACACAATAATAAAAAAATTTAATATACCAATTTGAAAAAACAATAAAAATAAAAATTAGTTTATAATAATTGTACTATTAAACAGCAATAATAAGGATAAATACTGTATGAAAATCAGAATGTAATCAAACAACAGTAAAAAACCGGAAAAATCCAACAGAACATTATCTCAACACATTTTCAAGAAATCTCAAAGGAAAACAATTCCAGATAAATTTTTTCTATGTAGCATAAAACTATTTAACGCATAATCATAACATACAAAATCTACAGTAATAATATATTAAAATTAAGTAAGACTTACCTTTACGTTCCATAAATAATCACTTTAATAATATCCGTTTATTTTAATTCTAAAACGGCTGACGCCTTTCTCTTATCTTAAAAAAAGCGTCGTAGACTTATTGTTCTGATTAGCTGGTGAGTAATACCAATGCATGCAATTAGAGATCGACCGAAAATTCGGTTTCGTTTTCGTCCCGAAATCTGTGTTTGTTTTCGGCGAAAATACTGCCAAAAATTCGGCCGGACCGAAACTCGAGCAATACTATCTATATTCCAGAAATCTCGTTTCTTTCTTTGGAAATTTTCAACATTACCCGTTGATTTGAGATGTATCGGTTGAAATGAGACACGCAATAAATGACAAATTTATTATTTATTACTATGTTTATTTATTACTATGAACTTCACTGTGTATAATTATCAGTCATTACAGACTCAAGACGGGGGTGAAAATTATAATGCAAGTAATGCATATATGAATCAACTTTGAAGATACTTTTCACGCACTTGTTAAAAACTACAGACTTAACAGTAATAGAAAAAATTTAGTTTGAAACCGCAGAAGTGTTTCGAATGTTCTTTGAGAAAGTTCTATCGTTCTTTATCCTTTATGAGTTAATTACATTTTACTTTATATGAAAATAAAATGTTCCATATATAATCACTTTAATAATATCCGTATATTTTAATCCTAAAATGGTGGACGTCTTTTTCTTATTTGAAAAAAAGCGTCGTAGACAAGACTGTTCTGATTATCTGATGAGTAATACCAATACATTCGATATTTACTCCTGCTTAAAGTGAATATTCATCGACGCAGGAGTGAATAGTGACTCTTTCAGAGGAGTGACTATTCACTCTTGAAAAGGAGTGCGTTTTAGTACCAAATCAGCGTAATTTCCAAGGTTACATTATGAAATGGAGTTTTTGAAAATTAAGAAGTGACATGTTTTAGTACTTTTCATTATTTTATTCCATATATTGGTTCAAAAATGAACGGAGATTTTTAAAAGTATATCATGCCAGTCTTTCACTCTCGTCAGCGGGGTGAGATATTTTACTCTCGACAACGGAGTGACATATTTCACTCTCGATAATGTAGTGAAATATTACACACCTATCTAGGGAGTGGAAAATTCCACTCACTAAGGAGTTTATTTTTATAAAATTCACTCTAAAAAGAGAGAAAGTGCCTATCACTCTTTTAAAGAGTGAACTTTTCATTCCTCCCAATTTTAGAGTGCATAGACAGTACTGTAACTGAAGTATTTTGTGTATTCCTGTACATGAACGATAACTATTATGCATGTCATATTCTACAGTAAACATCTTGTAGTGCACCTCAATAATGTATATAAATTTCATTATGTTTGAAATAGTGTAACATTATCAAAATATGCCCTAAGCCTTTTCCCACATAGACCATTACGTAACCAAATTGCTGTCACCCTGTAAATGAATGGCAAATACTTTGCACGCCATATTACGCAGAAAGCACTCTTTAGTGCACTTCATAAGTGCGTATCAATTTCATCGTGTTTTAAATAGTGTAATAGCATAGAAATACACCACAAACGATTTTTCTCTATTGACCATTTTGTAACTGGATTCTTTTCAGTATCTTTGTAAATGAACCACAAATTTTAAACACTCCATTTTTAATAGCTAACAAAAATCCAATAAAAAATTCTTTAAAAGTTTTTTTTTTTTTTTTTTTTTTTTTTTTTTTTTTTTTTTTAATTCGAAATTGAGTTTTGAAACAATCTGTTCGTAAAGTCCTCGCGCACGGTTTGGGGTATTTCCGTGTCCAATGACGTAGCACTGGCCTTATTAAACACAGTTTGAGAATGCACACAGGCACACAGATAAACTCACAAGCTCTTTGTTTTATTAAAATACGACAGTCATCTAGAAAATAAGTTACCCACAGCCCGCAAATGAAACAAAACATAATTACCTGGAATGATATATAGCAAAACATACAGCAGTGTGTCAGCTACTTCTCAAAATAAAAACCGCCTGAATCGTAACACTTTTCAAAGCATGGGATAAGCTTTTGTAGTCCAGTGTCATAGAAGCCTGCAGCCTGGGACTGGAGCCAGCTTGTCACAGTTGTCAAACCACGTCTCATCACCCGAAACGATCCTGTTGAGGTACTCCTTGCCCTCATCGTGGTATCACTGCAGAAAAGTCAATGCTGCTCCCATGTGTTTGGTTTTGTGTTCGAGTGTAAGTTCGTCGGCCTCTATTTGGTGCACAACACTCGGAACAACAGGTGTTTCGTGACGATTTCATGCATCGACGATCTTTTATTCACGTTTCTGAAGAGATACCACGATCAGGGCAACGATGATCGTTACAGGTGATGAGACGTGGATTGATAACTGTGGTAAGCTGGCTCCATACCCGGGCGGCAGACTTCTATGACACTGGACTACAAAAACGTATCCCACGCTATTGCAAGTGTTACGATTCCGGTAGTCCTTATGTTGAGAATTAGATGAAACATTGCTGTATCTTTTGCCATAAATTTTTCCAGGTAATTATGTTTTGTTTCATTTACGGACTGTGGGAAACTTATTTTCTGGATGACCCTCGTAGATTATACTCCGGGAGACAGCGGCATTTTTAGTTAACCATATTTTACAAGTTGTGATCGTGATATTTGTAATTGATCTTTCTTATTCAATCTCGAAAATAGATTTCAGCTGTAGCACAGCAGTAGTTGTCATCTCCCAAAGCTGCAACACTACTCAGTCAAAGGGAAATGAATAGCAACTCGATTAGAGAAGATCGCTATTGGTCGAAACCCCTCCACCGCTGTCGCGACGGCTGACGATTCTTTTTGCTATTGTTAGAGCAAGACCAATTATATATTTGAAGTTCAACTTGTATGAAATGGTAAAATAAAAAGTACTGTGATTTTCTAATTTTTTAACGCACAGTGTTCTGTAAAGTGTTCCGAAAGCCGAATGTAGTCACTGCAGATTTTTTAAAATTAAATTAGTAAATAAATCTATTTAAAAGATCTATAAAACAGCGTTTTGTCTTTTATTTTATATATTTTGGTGTAAGCTTTTATGGTATAGGAATTTTATGTTCTAAAATATAAAGCATTGTTCTCGTTAAAATAACTTTCTTTTTGTGAATAATTTCTCGTATTTCTGAATAGTGCGACACACATTTAAAAAAGTAATACTTTTTTTTTTTTTTTTTTTTTTTTTTTTTTGTCATTGTATTTTGGTTCTGTAAAGCCTTTGAGCTAGTCTATATATATATATATATATATATATATATACAGGGTGTCCGAAAAGTCTGGAAACGGTCGAATAACTCGAGAAATATAAAGCAGATTGAAAAACGAAAATATACGTGTTAAATATTTTTTTAAAAGCTACTCAGTGATACAAATTTGAACCCCGCAACCGACCCCCCGGGGGTCAGAGGGGGGTCCAACTTTGAAATTTTGAATGATAACCCCCATTTTTTATTGCAGATTCGGATTCTACGGACAAAAATAGGCCCAACCAGGTTTTGACATCTCGAAATCTGATTGGCCAAATCTTTTAACGTCAAAGTTGCCGTCTTTTGCGGAAATAGTGTTTCTCAAAAAACATGAATGGAGATTGATTTCATGGCGCTTTATATGCTTTTTTCATAAAAATTAATAGAAATATATTAAATTAGTTTTCTGTTTGCATGTTTTTTTATCAAGTCGATCATTTTTAAATAATAAACTGCGTATTTTGATATTTTAACGAGTAAATAAGCGCCTCCCCTCCCGTACAGAAAAATGATAGTATTCATTATTTGGGGGCGGAGTGTGTTGATATTCTGTGTTTCGATGTCTTCTGCTGTCAAAAAAATCACGTAATTCGGGGTCGGATGGGAGTGTATAAGTTCTTTTTAATTATTACTATAGAATACCATAAAGGAGCAAAAAAAAAAAAAAAAAAAAAAAAAAAAACAAACAAACAAACAAACATATAAAATCTTTTTATGCTGGCTGATCAAAGGATGGGAAGTAGCGTAAATTTCAGGTGGAGGAGGGTGGAGTTATAGGTTTTGAGGATTGATTAGTTACTGCAACTACTGACTAGCAAGTAGGGCAGAAAACATTCAAAAATTCAAATAAATGTAATACTTTTTTGTAAATTAATATTTTTTTCCATTTTAACATTTTTTCCCTAATTTTAAATTTATTATTGTGTTGTTCGGGAAGTCGTGTCCGTTTAGAAAAATCAATTTGCACCGGAAAATCATTATCTGACATTAGATATAGGAATCAATGTCTAATTATTAAATGATAGAATTTTTCGGTACGAATTTATTTTTCCAAACGGACACGACTTTCCGAACGACCCAATAATTTTAAACAATTGAAAATTTTTTATCTTTTAAACTTTTGAATTAAAAATATAATTTAACTATTTAAGCACTGTTGATTATTTCCTGGGGGAGAAGACGTTTTAATTTTCATGGGGGAAGGATAATGTAGAAAAGTGTTTAATTATTTATTAATTATTACAATAATATAGCAAATGTGAAAAAATATGTAAACAAAAACGTTATTTGCAGAACAAATTAAAAACACATCTGTTTTTTCCTACATTTTTTAAGCCCGAGAAGGGACATATTTCATTCAGTTACTTCGATGTTTAATGTTAAAGTTTTGTAACAAATAAGTTAGAGCTTTTGCGGACATTGTCCTTAAAAAAGGACTCATAATTTTTATTTTACTGGCACCCAGAATATTTAACTAAATTTTTCCATTTATAACGTACTTGAAAATAAGAAAGTTTATATTTTCCAATAAATTCGTTTATAAATTCTGACGTCAGTCTACCATTTCATCAGTTTATAAACAGAATTATTCCGCACCGGTAAGTGTTAAACCAATAAACATTAAAAAATAAAAACAAAATTTAAATAATATAATAATTTAAATACCCTAAAAGTCCCTAAAATTTCCCTTCAAATTAAATCGAAATAAATCTTTGACTTTTAAAAATGTTTTTTTTTTTTTTTTTTTTTTTTTTTTTTTTTTTTTTTTTTTGTATTTTACATGTGCCTTATCATTTTGTACACGCTCATCATAGGCATAATACAAAATCTGCAATACAAATATTTGCAACTTAAAAAGGAAAAAAGTTAAAAATTTATTTAGATTTCTTTTTAACGAAACCTAAGTTTTTAAAGGGTTTTATGTATCATATTGTTTGATTTTTTTTAATTGTTCAATTGGTTTAACTTATTTTTTATAAAAATTTAAGAACGCAGAACTAACTGAATGAAATATATTAATAAATGCCTCTTCTAGAGCTTAAAAAATGAAGAAAATAAACTTATCTGTTGTTAATTTCTTCTGCCAATTATGTTTTACATTATATTTTTTGTCACATAAGTTATTTTATTGTAATAATAAACGAACAATTTTCTACATTATCCTTCTGTTATGAAAATTAATATGTCGTCTACCCCAGCAAATAGTCATTACACTTTAACACTATCGAGAACGCATCGCACACACAAATTTTATTTGGAATACACCGTGTTTTTTCAACTGTCCCCTTTACTTGTGAAATACCAAAAAATCCATTAATTAAAAAATTAAATAATATTATTCATTTATTAATGGTGCCCAAAACAAATCACACATGCACTTTTTCGACGATGAATATATGTGCCTCACAAATCCCGACAGATTTAAAGAGTTAAATTTTTTTTTTTATTAAAAATTTTCAAATATCAAAATTTTTCTATTGTTTAAATTTATGAAAAAAATGTTAAATTGAAAAAAATATATTAATTTACAAAAAATTATTACATTTATTAGAATTACGGAAAATATTTTTGCTCTACTTGTTTTTTTCTTGTTACAGTAACTAATCAATGCTCTAAATCTCCAATCCGACCACCACCTGAATTTTATACAAATTCCCCATTTTTTGCTCCGCCCGCACACAAAAAATTATATGTACTTCTTTTTATTTTGTCCTATATGTTACTCTATAGTAATAGTAAAAAAATCCCATACACCCACCTCCTGACCACGATTTAGAGTATAAAAGAAGAAAAAAACAGCAGAAGCCCTCGAAATGCCGAATATACACGCCTACTTCTACCAAATAACGAAGATTATCTTTTTTTCTGTTCGGAAGAGGAGGGGTATGTTTAGACACAGCGTTCGTACGGGTCCTTGAATTTCCAAACTAAGAAATTATTCGGTACCAACATTTTCTTATGGAAAATTCTCTCCTTAAATAAGGCGAAATTTCGTCCGTTTAAACTAGATTTATTTTTCTATAAAAAAAAATACTGATATTTGGCTTTGAAAATAACGGTACCCCGTACGAACCCTGACACATCAAAATATTAATAAAAACGCAGGTTAATTGATTAGAATGGACTGAATGGATAAAATAAAAACACAATAATAGAAATCTAATTCAATATATTTCTGTTAACTTCCATGGCAAAAGCATATAAAGCACTTTTGCCATCGAAACAACCTCCATTGATAGTTTTCGACAAACACAATTCCAGCTAAGGCGACCCACTTTGGCAACAAAAGCTTTGGCCCATCACATTTTGTGATTACAAAACATGGTTGAGAAAACAAAATATGTATCTGACACATTTCGCGGGATTACACCGTCATCTACAATGATTCGAAAAAAAAAATATTATTAAAAGCAAAAGTTGCGCATTTTCCCCCGCAGAATCCGAATCTGAAATAAAAAATGGGGCTTATCATTTACAATTTCAAAGTTGGAACGCCTCTGACCCCCAGGTGGTCGGGGTGGGGTGTCAAATTTGGTATCACGGAATAGCTTTAAAAAAAATATTTAACACGTATTTTTTTGTTTTTCAATCTTATATGGATTTCTTGAGTTATTCGACCGTTTCCAAACTTTTCGGACACCCTGTATTTTGTCACATTTGATATGTTATTGTAATAATTTATAAATAATTAAACAATTTTCTACATCATCCTTACCCTATGAAAATTAAAGCGTCGTCTTCTCCAGAAATAATCAAGAGAGGTTAAAGAGTTTAATTATTTTTTAAATGAAAAATTTTAAAAGATCAAAAATTTTCAATTGTTTAAAATTATTAATTTTAAAATTATAAAGAAAAGGTTAAATTGAAAATATTTTAAATTGCAATAAATTATTACGTTTATAAGAATTATTGAAGAAGTGTCTGCCCGACTTGATATATTGGAGTTACAGTAACTAATCAATAATCAAAATATATAACTCCACCCCCACAGAAATTTACACTACTTCACCATTCTTTGCTCAGACAGCATAAAAAGTTTTTATATCTTTTTTTTAAATTATTTTGTCCTATATTTTGTTCTATAGTAATAATTTTTAAAAACTGTGCACCAGCATCAGCCTCCGGAATTAGATGATATTTAAAAAAAAAAAAAAACAGCATAAGCCATCAAAACGCAGAATATCTGCACACTCCGCACCCAAATAATGAACATTATCCTTTTTCTGTCCGGGAGGGAAGGTGTATATTTACACGTTAAAAAAATCAAAATACGCAGGTTATTATTTTTAAATTATTGACTGGATAAAAAAATATGCAAATACAGTACTAATTTAATATATTTCTATTAATTTTTATTGAAAAAGCATATAAAGCGTCATCAAAACAACCATCACTGATGGTTTTCGAGAAACACTATTCTTGCAAAGACGGCTACTTTGATGATGAAAGTTCTGTCCAATCAGATTTCGAGAGGTCAAAACCTGGTTGGGAAAACCAAAATATGTATCTGTTTTATTTGCTCGATTTCACCGTGATCAACGAGCATTAGAAAAAAATGTTAAATACAAAAGTTACGTATTTTTGTCCGTAAAATCCGAATCTGTAATAAAAAATGGGGGGTTATCATTCAAAATTTCAAAGTTGAACCCCCTCTGACCCCCGGGGTGTCGGTTGCGAGAGTCAAATTTGGTATCACTGAGTAGCTTTTTAAAAAATATTTAACACGTATATTTTCGTTTTTCAATCTGCTTTGTATTTCTCGAGTTATTCGACCGTTTCCAGACTTTTCGGACACCCTGTATATATATATATATATATAATGCGCTCGAGCAACTGTGCCAAAAAAATTGTGTTGCCTTTTGAAACGCACAAGTATTAGATCTAAAAATATGAGGAAGACTATATTAAAAATTTTATTAACTAGCTTTCAATCTTAAATATCCCGTGTGTAAGAAACAATTTTTTATACAAAAATTAATATAATTTTTTCTTAAATTAGAATAATTTTTTGTGTAACATTTCATTGATTTTTTATACTTTTTTTCTCGGTAAAATTTAAAGGCTCTGAAATTTATCAAATTTTAATTTATAATGATGTTCTATAAAAAACCGCGTTATCTGCTATTTTATATATCATTTTGAATAAAATTTTATTATACCAGGGTCTTTGCTTCCTACGAACTACGCTTGCCATCGTCCAGACCAGACCCCGCAAGCACTAAAAATGCTCTAAAAATGCTTTGTTCTGTTTTAAAAAGATTACCCGGTTAGGGAAATTAATTGATAGTATGACAAACAGTGGCGATCTTCTGTAATCAGGTTGCCATAAATTTATCTATGACTGGAGAATTTTTCGGTTCCCAAAGCCACACCCACCGCTGTTGCGACTGAAAATTAGACAGTATAGAACAGTTAAGTAAAAAATGTCGCTCCCTTCTCAACTCTTATTACGTTTAGAAGAAAAGTTTTCTTGTAGACACTATACGAATATACAGTGAAACCTCTCTGTAAGGGCCACCTGCCGTTCCATTGAAAATTGTCCCTTATGAGGGGTGACTAAATTTTTCATTTCTCTGGGTTTTTATCCCGCGATTTTTAAAATCTGCATATTCTTTCAGTAAGTTCTCTTTGTTTTTAACAATATTGTTTATTTGATTCTTGCTACAATTAGTGTGAAACCAATTTTCTTGCAGATGTTCCTTGATCATGACAATTAAGAACTTTAATTTTGCCATTAAAATCCAAATGTATTCTTTGGCTTGATTTAGGTGCCATAATTTTAAAATTTACATAAGTCCGAGAATAAAATTTCTAGTGTAAAAATTGTGCTTCAATATGCCTTCACAATTTTAATAAATCTGGAATCAGTTTTTCTACATAAATTGTTATCCTTTGTGTGCCCACAACAAAAGGTCAAGTTTCCTCTCCAACTCAACCCTACAGGTTGAAAGGTCAAAGAAAGTGTGAGGAACACCTGTTTGTCTCACTTCTGGAAAAGTTTGTGGTCCTTCATTGTGTTACAAAATCCCCCCATCTCCCCCTGCCTTGTTGCAAGTGCACTTGTTTGCTAAACTCTTATCTTTTGGTTCAGGAATTAAATACACCTGTTCAGGATTTAAGGCACGTGTGAAAAAAATTGGCCTTTGTGAGGGATAGGGGTGGCCCTTAATAGGAGTAAATTTAACATTATGTCTATGGGGAAATTTTTTTCCTAAAAATATTGGCCCTTAATAGGGGTGGCTTTTAAAAGAAGCTTCACTGTAGTTTTAAATATGACGTTTTAAATATATTGTTTTAAATAAGACGTAATTTTCACCATTAAATACTTCTCGCACGTAACAATTTAATTATTTTAATGTTGTCTCTCTTTTTTTAATATTCATGTATAAATATAATTTTCAATTGAAAAGTTTTTTGAAATATTATTATTTGGGCAATTTAACACCTGGCAATAGTAGATAAAAACAGTTATTTCAAAATATAAATTAAATCTTTATTCAGATAATGAAATTTTGAAAGAAAATTGGACAAAAATCTTAAAAAATTAGATAAATTAAAAAATGATTGAACACTGCATACCATAATCAAGTCAAGTATGTGCCTGGAAAAGATGGTTAAATCTCTATGTATAATTTAAGACGCTATAAAACTTATTTAGTTGAACTAAGTTGACTAATTTTAACATTAAATAGAGATTAAAAGATCTCTTTGATTTAAAAATTTTCATCTTCAACATGTTTACCATGCATTTTTCTATAAAAACTACAGTTTTAATATTTTTATATATAATAATTTTTGTAAGTTAAGCCGATAAAGTGAAAGAGTCTCAATAAATTCAATTACGGCATCAGTAGCATCAGAATTATTATTTACTTAGTTTAGAATAGAGAGATAAGAATTTTACAAATGAGTGGAAATTTTTTCCCCCATTTGGAAATTTACAAGTGCTATGATTTATTTACCAATAGAATAATTGTGTTAACAATTAATCTAATAAGAATTTTACGTCCAAATGAAATGTAGTATTCATATCGTATTCTTTTTTTTCTTTTTGTGAATGCTTTCTCGGGTTTCTATGTAGTGCGAAACGTATTTAAATTAACTTTTATATTTTCTACACTATGTTTGTTTCTTTTAATTAGCATTTGAGCTCTTTTGGGGAAAATGCCCTAGGGATATTACGAAATACATTGCTGCTTTTTTATCCCTCACCTGCGCCAATGGCCTTCAAGATAAAAACTGAAACATATGGTAACTTTTTTCCTAAGCAGTATTTTGTTACAACGTATAAGTCTTACATATAAAAATGTAAGGCTAACGATATTAAACATTTTATTTGCTAGCTTTATATCCAATGTCTTTAGTTCAAGGATAAAACAGTTAAAAATATTTAAAAATTAAACTAGTCTCTCTGATACTTTTTTTCCCCGTTGGGGCGGATCAAGAACATCTTTAAGGACAGGCTCATAAATTGGACGGAAAAACACAAAGCGAATGAAAGAATGGAAAACAGAACCATTAAGATGCAATTTCTTTTGCATATTATGTTGTTCTTGGTATTCCTTAGTTCAATTTTGCAATTCATCAACATTGATTTGATTTATATTACAAGCACATTTATCATTTTTTTGAAATTTTAATTATGTTATTTTCCTGTTTTTACAATACTACTTTCTAGTGACCTGAATGATTATCAACCAGTTGGCTAAAACAAGGAATTATAATTTTATATAATTTTTTATAATTTTTTTAGGATGATAGGTTAAAAAAAATCTGCATGGCTAAGAAATTTACATGACATTGAAGTGAAAACTTTCTGAAAGCAAAGTTGCATCATCCCCTCTTGCAGGTATTGAAAGCAAGAAATTATTTAATAACAATAAAATAAAACTGATTTCAAGGAGGATTATTTCTTACCTCATTGCAATGATATTTACTTATTGAAAGTGGACTGACCAATTGACGAGTTAGTTGGCTCCTTTTATAGTGAGTATGGTTTGGCAACAGAGTTTATGAGGCAGCACTTAATTGTACTCCACAATAATTTTTAAGTCCAATTACTCCCAAAATCACTCCTTTTGACGCAGTGTAGGTAATCATAAACTTTTGACGTTTTCCTGTAAAAAAAAAAAAAAAAAAAAAAAAAAAAAAACTGTACACGATACGATGAATTTTAAAAACATAAAAAAGTACTACGCACCAGAGCCGAAATTTCCAAGCCCTGATAAGTATAAAAACTTTAGCAAGCCGGTCTGATATAAAAGTTAAAAGTTCTTCCCGGCTGTCATGAAATCTAAACGTCCGGCTCGGACACGGTCCGGCCAGTACAAAAACTTTGATGATCCAGCTTGGTATAAAAATTAAAAGTTCCATCCAAGTTCGGCCTGGTCCGTTATAAAGTCTAAAATTTTAGCCTACTAAATTTTTACTATCTTTGAAGCAACATTATCCTACAATTCAAATTCTTCAAAAATCACACTTACATATGGATAGAGTTTATTTTGAGATTATAGTTTGCTATTCACGGAATACGGAATAACAATAATATTAATGATCACTTAAGCAATTATGTACATAAGCACTGATTCAAAAAATTAGCTTAGAAAATTACATACAAATAAAGATATCGTAAAAAAATAAATGTAAGTTTAGAATAAAAGAAAAAGATGTTTAGAGAAAATCATAATTTTAAAGCTCTACAAAAGAAAAGAAACAGATTTTTAAGAAGATTTCTCTGTAATTTATTAAACCAAATTAAATTTCTAAAAATTTCGTTAAACAAATGTTCAAAATTATTATTATTACTATTATTATTACAAAAATAAATAAATAATTTAGTTAATAAAATACCAGTTTAACACGGGATCCAGGGAAAAACTAAATCCAGGCTCAGCTCGGCTCGGAAAAAAATGTGTTGTCTGACGAGAGTGCAGAAAAAAATAAGAACTCGGTACGGACGGGCCCGGATAGGACGAATACCAGGACAGCCCAGCCCGAATCTGCAGGAAAAAGTAAGGTCCAGGTTCAGCCCGGTCCGGAAAGAAGAAGACCAGTCTCAGTTTACCCCGAGTCTGCAGAAGAGAAATGAGCCCGGGCCGGCAGGAGTCTAATGAAGGTACTTTGGCTCGAGTTCGGTCCGTAGTCCGGTACGGTATCGGTGTTTGGGATCAAGGCTCACCATTTAGATGGGAGTCATGGATTTCCTTTTTTTTGGGTAGGAGGGGATCGCATCTCTTTATGAGAATTTTTTATATTGAAAGCTATTCCCAAATCCAAACTAACTACTTTTCAGATACTTTCACGAAGTCATTTGCATTCGTAAGTACAAAAAAGTTGCATTAATATTCGTAAAAAATATGAAATTTACCGATTTTGTACATACCAAGAAATTAAAGAATTTTCCCATTTTGATATAAAGGCAAAGATTGATTCAGAAAATGTTGTCAAAGTTAGCATTTTTATCCAAGTTTTACGAGTTGAGAGCCACAGAAATGTTGTCACAAGGGAACAATTGGTTGTAGTTTCCGGAAATTCAGTTTAAAAAGTCTCGGTCATATTTAATTGTCAACGATTAAATATGGCAAAAACTTGTATTAAATTTTTAGAGGTAACAAAATCGTACAATTTGGCAGCTATGTGATTCTATTAGTATATCATAAAAATTGTAGGTGTAGCCCCCTCTTTCTGCTCAAAATATTAAATAGTTTTTTTCAATCGAACCTATACTTTTGGATAAAGTTAGAACTCTAATCTTCCGGTCAGAATGGGAAAAAAAAATGGCCATAATTTTTTTTGTTGCCTTTTTTTTTTTTTTTTTTTTTTTGAGAAAGAAAATTATGGACATTTTTTTTCCCCATTCTGATCGGAAAATTAGAGTTCTAACTTTTACGACTGCTCTTTTATCTTCATCTAACACTTCATTTATAATGGCTGTTTCATAATAATGGAATCCATCAGTCCATCAGAAGAAAATAACTCGGTTAAAGCGGAAACTCGATTAAGCGGGACTCGGATAATCCGGACTCTACTGTATATTTCATTTTACAATGATCTTCAGAATGTTTTTGCTGGTGTGCAGAGGGGGGTCATGACCCCCGTGACTTTCCTCTTGGATCCGCCATTGTTTGGGACAGGCTGGGGCTCATGCAAGACTTCTACAGTGCGTCTTGACAATATAGAGTCAAATTTCGGCGATTTGGCCAATATTTGTAAAAGTTGGATTCTATAGAATTAAAAAACTTTGAGAAAGACAAGTACACCCTTTTTGGAACCAATTAAGGATGTATTAAAAAAAAAATTTCCACCCTCAACAGCTCGAAATTTTCTGAGACATTTTCAGACTTATTTTTAAAAGTAAAAACATGAAACGTGCTGAGGGGATTTTTGAAGAGATGTATAAGAGGCCGCGTTATTTCATTTCTCGCTCAATTAATTATAGAATTTTATTTTTAAACAATTATTTTCTCAGTATGAGCATTTTTTTTTTCATTCCCAGATCTCCCGGTTCGGAAAATTCGGTTCAAAACGCTAACTTTTACAGAATTTTTTTTACAATATTTTCCGCATTTATCAAAAAATCGAGAAGCACGGCACATTAGGTATACACTGCAAATTAAAATGTCTGAAATTCAGTCACTTAAGTGTCTGAAACGGAGTGTTCAATTTTCAGACATTTTAAAATGTCTGAATTTTTTCAGACACTTTTTGCGACTGAATTTCAGACACTTGAAATGTCTGAATCGCAGACATTTTTGTAAGCATTTTATGTAGCCATGTTTGACCACGCTGAATACTGGAAAAATATCTGGCCGTTGTCCTGCCCCCTCTACCCCCATACCGCCTGATTTTCTGGTGCTCCCAATTTTAGTATGCAATTTTCGTAAAGCTGATAATTTAAATCTTTTACGACATTGTACTAATTATAATGAATATTTTGTACTTCAGGAGTAGAATAAGATTAAAAAGAAAAAATATTTATCTAAATATTAGATTTTTTAAAATTTTGTTTTTAATCTTATTTTACTTTAAAAGTTCAAAATATTGATTATAATCAGTACAATTTCGAAAGAGATTTAAAATATAATCTTCGTAAATATTGCACATGAAATTTGGGAGAACTAAAATCGTAAGAGAACGGGCACTACGCATGCTTTAATCAAGGAGTCCTTTTGCAAAAAATGCAACCCTGCAGTATGGTTAGCTAAATGCAGATGATCGGTATTCGGGAGTATCCGTTATGGAGGTTAATGGACATTCCCGAATAGCGGATACTTCGATTTAGCTAATACTTTTTTGATCCGCAAGGCATACATATTTGTATTATTTTTACCTCACAAAAGCAGGCATCTCCGATTATCGGACAAATTTCGCGGTCCCGAAGTGTCCACTATAAAGGGTTTTTAAGGTATATGATATATATATATATTTTTTTTTTTTTTTGTCTTGCCCTACTCTAAAAGTTCAAAATATTTATCATACTCGGTGGAATGTCGAAAGAGATTTAAAAAATCCCGTGGACGTGAAAATGGACAAGAAAATCCCCCCCCCCTCCCGTCCCGCCCTCCAAAAAAGGAAAATTCATATAATTCAAAAATTAGATTTTGCCCCATAGGCAATTTTACATATGTATCAGATGGTAATCACAACAGCTATATAACCATGAGTAAATAATAAAATAGTAAATAAATATTCTATTTTAATAGCATTGAGAAAAAAAATTACTTCTAATTTCAAAACATAGCCATTTTTGTATTTGTCATTTAAGTACATATAAATAAAATAGTTAAGTCATTTTAAGTAGTAAAAATGTGTAAGATATGTTTTTCTTTTTAGGTAATTTGTCATTGTTTAGTTAAAAGTAAACACCAGTTTTGTATCTAATTTTATATATCATTCTTCGGAATATGTATATAATTTTCTTTAAACATATTCCGTATTCAATTTAAAATTTTCACCCGCTTTGCTTAAAAATGTATATCATTACTATTCTTTTTTGTGGAACAACACGATATAAGTCATATTTAATTTATTTTATTTTTTATTCCTGTAAACTTTGTATCCTTTGAATATGAGCTAAATAGATTTTATATATTTGATAAGAAAATATTGATCTAAGAAATAGAAAAAAAAAAAACAGAAGAAAATAGAAAGTAAAAAAATATATATATATCAGACAGTATATGCACTATTCTTAATTGTTTGAAAAATGTTTTGAACATAAAAAAGAAGTTATTAAATGGCTTAAAAATATATTTAATACTGTATCATATAAGTAAATACGAACTTTTAAAAATATAAGGCAGCTTTATACATAAACTTCATATCAAGGCATAAACAACTCTTTATTTATGTCTAAATTATCATGTGTAATTTTTTTTTGTGCCAACAATTACTTGTACCAGAAACGTTGCAAATTCGATTGCAGTAAAAGGAAATTTAATAATTATTTCTCGCATTACTCAATTTTAAAAATTTAAAATCATGAATAAAATATCGCAAAACAATGCTTGCATATAAATAAAAAAATTAATATACCAATTTAAAAAACACAAAAAATATTAATTAAACTTTATAATTATACTGCTAAACTGCAACGTAAAGTGCAAAATATGAATAAAATGTTTCTCCGTTTGTTTAATGTTTCAAAAATTTTACTGGATGATATAAAAAATTCATATTATTTTTAGAAATTTGGTAAATGTTCAATCTGAAACATTGGATATCAAAATTTACGATTTTCAATAATAAATTTCAAAAATCAATAAGAATAAATCTTTATAAAGTTTCAATTTCCGTGATTAAAAACTGCAATATATACAGTCAAATTTCACAGTATTAATGCTTTTTTTCAATCTGAAAACTTTTCCTAATATCATAATAATATGAATCATCATATTTAGCTCCAAAATAATAATTACAAAAAATAAAATAAATGCCTGATGTCATATACTACAAGCGTTTATAGTCAGTAAACAGTAAAAAACAAACATTGAATAAACACAGTTACAAATGGCTTCAATTTAATGTTTTTATCTCTGATAAATGAAGCGATGAATCATTCAACTTTTCAAACCTATGTTGCAAGTTTTGTTTTTGAGCAAAGACAAATTATAATTATTTCACATCACCCTATCGAAAATGAAGATTAAACTATCACTCATTCGTTTATTTACAAAGGTCAACCAAATAGAATTACAGCATTGCTATTTAATTTTCAAAACAATTATATTTCATTCCGTTACATTAAGAAGGCATATAACAGACGACCGTTAGTGAAATCAAAAATTTAGCATTAAACTACAGAAAAGAGATAAATTTTTATAAACGATTTCATTCATATTCAAAAGGATACAAATCTATCGGAATAAAATATTAGAATTAAATATGACTTACTCGTTCGTTCAGTAAATACCCAGATTAACACATTTCCTTTTAATCCAAGCAATGGCGGCGGTGAAAATTTAATTGTTTCTGTTCTTATCTCATGAAGGTGCTGTAGATGACACGCGCGGAAATCACCGTTCTGATTGGCTGTTAAGAATATGACCAAAGATGATGTTTAACTATCGCTTGGAGCGTATCGTCTTAAAATCAGACGGTTGTTGGATAATTTACACATGTTTCTCGGTTCGTTTATAGCATGATCATAGTAAGACATTTATGTGTCTTAAATTTAGACGCCTGTTATGTCTGAATTTTCAGATTCAGACACTTAAGTGACTGAAATTCTTTTTCAGTCACATATGTGTCTAAATTTAAGACGCCTCTATTTGCAGTAGTTTCTAAATAAGATAATTTCCCAGTTTGATGCGTTTGAGAGCAACAATGAATTTAAAAATGAATCAGAAAATAAGCAGTTTGTATTGGAATACATCCTTAAATCTATAGGACACCACCACCACTTAAGCCATTTCCGACAAAAAAAGAATTGCAAAAATCGGAGCATCCGTTCGAAATTGGACATGCATGGATACTTATTAATAAAGCAATAAAGTAAAATGAATATAGAAAAGAACTGCGCAACGTCTTTTGCAGGAATAAAGTTAAAAACCGGATATGAAAATTACAAATTTTCCTAACCTCATTTATTGTTTCGAAGCATCATAATGCTAAAACAACAAACGTTGAGAAAGCAATTTAGAAATCCTGAAAAGATAGTTTAAATAATGTTTTATTTTTTCTGCCATATTGCCTTATCTTAAAAAAGAAACAGAGCAAAAATTATATATATTTTTTAATAAACTAAGGGGCTCTGCCCCCTACGAGCTACACTCGCCAAACCCCGTTAAGACACCTCAGAATCTTAAAGCAAGCTGATTTCATCGGCTTTAAAAAGATTGAATTATGATTTTTAAAAAACAATGGCGATCTCCGTCTAAGCGGGTTTTCATTCATTTTACTTTGATTGGCGATTTTTAAAGCGAAATCAGTCGCTGTTAAGAGATACAATGGCTGTTTTCGTCTTTGTTTAAAAATATTAGTTAAAATTTTGAAAATAAGCTAATGTAAAATGAATTAAGTAAACAGAGTCTTTGTTTCTCGGTATTTTTTAACAACGCTATAAAAAAGTTCTTTTAAATAAGACATTTGAAATGTATCGTTTTAAATCTGACGTAATTTTCACCAAAGTTATCCTTTTCTTTCTAATATTCACATGAAAATACTTTTGTTGTTAGAAAGGAAATATTATTTGCGCTGCCTTTTGCGAGAATAGTTGAAAAGGTTATCTCAAAATATGAAATAAATGTCTCGCGCAAATATATAAATGTTTTGCCAACTGTTAATTATTTGGCCTTTTTAAACATGACGTAATTTCCTCCACTTACGACTTTTAACGCATTATATTGAATTTATTATTTAAAAATGTTCTTTCTCTTTTAAAATTCACGGGTAACTATAGTTTTTATGACGTAATTTTCAATATTTTTCCTGATTTTTAACACGTAATCACTTAATTCTAATTTGAAAGTTTTTCTTCTGTTTATAATAGACATGTGTAATTAAATTTTTAATTTGAAGGTAATATTATTCCTTGCGCTGTTTTTAAAATTGGCAACAGTTTAAAATAATACGCTTTTTTAAAAATATGTAAAAAATATCTCTCGAAATACTGAAAATTTGAATTTAAAATGGAAATAAATCCTCAAAAAATGAGTCAAATTAAAGAAAATAAATGCAGTCTGCACACCGGGTTCTTCTAACGTATAAAATGATCTAAAAATGTTTAAATTGCTATGTAAAGTTTTTGCTCCTATAAAACTTTTTTAATGGAACGATTTTGATCAACTTTAACATTAAAAATGTCTTAAAATAATTATTCGATTTGAAAACTGTCTGCATCAGCATGTTTATCAAACATTTCTGTATAATACTACCAATTTCCATATTTTTGTACGAAACAGTTTTCTTAATATTAACGAAGAAAGACACCCCGGTCATAAAAAATATGGATGCTGATCTGGGAGTGTGCCGGGAAGATCTACGCATATTTTCATTGGTCCATTCCCAAATCGTTTGGCCAATTTCCAAATCGTTACTTTTTTTTATATATAGAAGGATTTACTTAGTTGCGATTTCTACCAAGCGTAAAAAAAAAAAACAGTGGATTTTTGATAATCCAGTTCAGTTTCCAAGGGAAATTAATGTATTGTTTCGGACGAGACACCGTAGAAAAGCAGACAAAACTTGTCCTCACGTGAATAAAATTGCTTATAAATAAGTAATTTACTTATAAAAAATAGAAAACGCCATTCGATTCCAAATCGCTTCAATAGTCAGTTCTGCCAGTTTTTTGCCTTCACGTTTAAAAATGAGACAGAAAATGAGTCAGGAAATTTCCCGTTTGTTGAGCAGCGAATTTGAAAAAGGCTTTAACCTTTTTTGTCCCAAATTATGAATTCATGAAAATTTCATCTTCTAAAGCATTTTTCGGGAATTTTTGAAACTACATTAGAAGATTTACACAAACATTTAATAAATTTTAGAAGGATTTTTCAAGTTAAAATTGATTAATTAAATTTGAATTTAAACGGATTTTGTGCAATATTTATAACTCTACTCAAATCCTTTATTTAAAATATTTTTTTACTGTTTTGTAGAACTTGGAAATGTACAAATACAATGTCCTTACAATTGAAATATAAAAATATTTACGAACTTTACCCCCCCCCCCCTCCCCCTCAATCTTTCAACGTCAAGAAAACTGAAAATATGCGAAGTCAAAAGAAATCCTCCTTTTAAAAATATTTTTGTTTTGTGCAACTAATAATACTTTTGGAACAAGATAAAGAAAGATAACTATAACTCATTTTAATTTGTATTACTACCAAGCGATGTATTAAATGAATTTTATAACAAGTTATTTTAATGTTACTTTAAAGTACCGTCAGAGCATAAAGTTTTAAAGAAATGTCTCTATATAACGCTAAATTGAACGAATTACAGCACTATAATGTTTATTTTTGACAAATTGAATACTTGAAAAGTAGTAACAGGTTAGCAGTGACATTGACAGATATGCGTTGCTGAAAAGAAAAACTAATAAATTTTAAACTGTATCGTACTAATAGAAACATGGGGTGTAATACAAAAGAACCTAGAAAATAAAGAAACATGAAATACATTTAAAAATCCCTCTGCGTGACGTCTATTATTCTAGCTGCACCTCCCGTTATCATTTCATCCAGCTTGTACATTAACATCCAGAGGATGTACGAACACGATGTCTGAATTGATTTCCGTAACATTAAACATTTTTTACGGTTTGTGTTAGACGTAATTACTAGGTCGAGGTTTCCTGAATATATGTATTGGACAGCGAGGGTCAAGCAAATGTTAACAAGTTTTTTTTTTCTTTTTCGCGCCAAACAGGAGGACCCTTTCTTTCACTGTTACTTTTGCCACAAAGTATCAGTTACAAAGAAAAACAGATGTAATGATCTAGGATAGTTCAGAATACAAATTACTTTTTTGTGAGATTTAACTTTCATTTCTAATTTCTGTAGTTTGAAATATTGTTATACGAAATTTATAGATAATTTTCTCTGTAACTTTATATTCTTGGGAGCAGAGTTTTTATAAGCGACAAGGAAATATGAGAACTAGGGAACAGGAATTCTGTTTTCCAGAATTTAGTGGCGCCCCCGATGAAAAGAAAAAATATATATGTATATAAATATAGATACAGTAGAGTCTCGATTATCAGAGTTAATCGAACTTATACCTTTGGAATGCATCCTTTTCTTCTGATGTACTGGTGGCTTCTATTATTATGAAGCAGCCACATTATAAATGAAGTGTTAGGTGAAGATGAAAGAGCAGAAAAAAAATTATGGAGATTTTTTTCCCCCATTCTAACCAGAAAATCAGAGTTCCAACTTTTTACGACTGCTCTTTCATCTTCACCAAACACTTCATTTATAATGGCTGCTTCATAATAATAAAAGCCACCAGTCCATCAGAAGAAAATAACTCGGTTAAAGCGGCAACTCGGTTAAGTGGGACTCGGATAATCGGGACTCTACTGTAGTTCAGTTTTAAAACTTAAAACACGCGATTTTATATAAGATGACATCATCCGTATCCGCTGAAGAATTCCTCATTTGCGATCCAAACAACATCTACACCAAAATACGCATAGGACGTCACTATCCCAGAATAATACACAAATCCAAAAAAAGAGATATCGTCATTCAAGAAACTCGACAAAAAACAAAATTGGCTATCTCATGATTCATAGGCCTTTATTTGTTTGTAACATTAATATAGATACTTAAAATTAAATATAGTTAATAATAGCTCCATGTTTTAACAGAAAGCATTCGTCTATATTTTTTCAAAATAGCACGTATTTTAATTACATTTTCTTCCGGTTGTTATGAGAAAATGGCAATAAAAATATATAATTACTATTTTAGAACTATTTTTCTTTACTTTCTACAGAAATGGAGTACTTCTGTTGCCAATATTAAGCAAATGGCTCTGAAAACTACAAAACAATTAATATTTCAAAAATAAATGGAGATACAGTCTTCAAACAAATTGAAATTGCATTTAAAAGTACTTTTTTCCCCAATGCGAAGGTATAAAAATTGAAAATGTGCGATGCTTAGAAGTTTAAAAAATTGCTATAGAGTATTTAATCGTACAGCGATACACCTGCTTTGTTTTTCGGCTGGCTTATACAACGTAACGTTATTTTTTGGAGACGACACAAAATAAGCTGGGAGAAAGAAATAGCATACTGGGGGCTAGTGAGTATACAAGTAATAAAAAGAAAAGTGCCCAGTTAAACTGATGGCATTGAGCTCACAGGCTATTCACACTGGTTGTATATTATACTCTTATTTCAAAGAACAATGCCCTCGAAAAATAAATTAAAGGGAATTAGCCCCCACCTCTCTGTTTCTCATCTTTATACTTAACCAATGAGCCTCCAAATCGGATCAGCGAAGCGCCTTATCAGAATAAACCGGTATACTAAATTAGACGTAAATCGGACAGAAAATCTCCATTTATCGAAATTAAGGGGGTGGATTAGCCCCCGTCCCCCCCCCCTTTATAATTAACCAATGAATCCCCCAAACCAGTAAAAGTACCTTATCAGAATGAATCTATTTAAAAAATTTTTTGGCAATCGGATAATTCTGCTCAAAAATCCACTTACTTAAATTAAGGGGGGGTGGTAAGCCCCCGAGCCCCCCCCCTTTTATACTAAACCAATGAACCCCCATAAGTAATCAGGGAACAGCCTTATCACAATTAACCTATTTACAAATTTTAATGCAAATCGGAAAATTCTACCTGAAAAACCAATTTATCTACACTGCTCAAAACAATTAGGGGAGTACATGGTTTTAACAAAATTACGCAAATATTTACACCGATAAGTAACGTAAAATAAAACATCTATAATTTAAAGCATAGTAGAAAACAGATAAATAAAACTTCACATGCAAATTAAAGTTTATTTACATCAAAAACTAGAAAAGTAGATAAGTGAAGAAATCGAGATTTTTCAGAAACGTCTGTTTCGCTGTCTCAGTTGTAAAATTCAATTGCTCAGCTTGTGTTTTGAGAAAAAGTAACTTGAAAATGCCACAAAGATGTGATTTACCGGAATCTGTGGCTTGATGTGTTATCGGGACAGTTGATCCCGGGGAAACACAACGAAGTGTAGCGAACGCTGATGGAGTCGCAAGAAGTGTCAATGCAAAGCTATAGAATTGATTCCAAGACTCATAGAATGGTAGGAATCGACAAGGGCAAGGTCGGCCATTTGCTACCACAAAAACTGATCAGCGATATATCCTGTTAACAGCTCGTCGAGACGGAACGGGTCATGCTACTCAGCTGCAAACACAGTTGTTCTTGGCCACAGGACAAAGGGTGTCCAGCTAAATTGTCTGAAATGGACTTCATCAGGGTGGTCTCTATGCACGTAAGCCAATGGTCTGTATTCCGTTGACCTCAAGCAATTGTGCGGCCCAAAGAAGGTGGGCAACTGAAAATCGAGTTTGGAGGCAACGTTGTTGGAATCAAATTCTGTTTGCAGATGAGTCCCGATGCAGTCTGGGTGTGACATCCTATGTGTTTTGGCATGGAGAGAAAGGGGCACTCAAAATAATCACACATTCGTCCGTGAAAGATCACATTTCCGGCGAGGTGAGTTGATGCTATGGGCTGGAATCTGCGTAGGTGAACGCACAGACCTGCATATCATTCGGAATGGCACTTTGACGGTCCGAAGTTATGCAAACGAGATACTGAGACCTCATATCGTATTTTATGTTGTAGGAATTGGTGATTTCTTTTTTCCATGCATGATGATTCCAGACCTCATCCAGCTCATATTGTGGGGAACATTCTTAAAGTTGAAAGAATACAGCATATGGAATAGGCAGCATACTCTCCAGACCTGAGTCTGATCGAGCATGTGTAGGATACACTCGGACGACGCATTGTAGCGAGACTGATGCCTCCTTTTATTGCCCGGGACTTGGAGATTGCAATTCTTGTGGAGTGGAAAAGTACTCCCCGAAAACTTATCGATAATGTCATCGAATCCATGGAAGACAAGTATGCGACATTTTTATCTATTCGAAGGGACCACACGCCATATTAAATACCTTGCATCATTCCTAAACAGTACTTTTTTTTGTCATTTACATGTAACAAAATTGTTTCTCTAAACCATCTTTTCACGTTCTACCCTTCGCTTCAAAGAATTAAAGTTCTCTTGCAATTTTTTTCGTCTTTTTTCTGTATTGCGCATTGATACACATGTTACTATCAATTTTATACCCATGCATGGCTGTCTCGCACTGTTTTCTTAACTTATTTGCTTGCTTCTCTAATTTTTTTTAGCAGTATAAATTAAGGAAGGAGGTTAGCCCCCGTTCACTCCCTTTATACGTAACCAATGGACCCCCAAAAGTAATCGGAGAAGCACCTTATCAGAATGAACCTATTTACAAAATTTGATGCAAATCGGAAAATTCTGCCCCAAAAACCCATTTATCTAAATTAAGGGGGGGGGTAGCCCCCGTTACCCTCCTTTATACATAAACAATGAACCCCCAAAAGTAATCGGAGATGCACCTTGTCAGAATGAACCTATTTACAAAATTTGGCGCAAATCGGAAAATTCTTCCTGAAAAACCCATTTATCTAAATTAAAGGGGGGTGTTATCCCCCGTTCCTCCCCTCTTATGCGTAACAAATGAACCCCGAAAAGTAATCAGAGAACAGCCTATCAGAATTAACCTATTTGCAAATTTTGATGCAAATCGTAAAATTCTGCCTGAAAACCCATTTATCAAAATTAAGGGGGTGGGGGGTAGCCCCCATTCCCCCGTCTTTATACGTAACCAATGAAGCACCTTATCAGGATGAACCTATTTACAAAATTTTATGCAAATCGGAAAATTCTGCCTGAAAAACCCATTTATCTAAATTAAGGGTGGGTTAGCCCCCGTCCCCCCTTCCGTTTATACGTAACCAATGAGCCCCCAAAAGTAATCGGATAAACTCCTTATCAGAATGAATCTATTTACAAAATTTGATACAAATCGGAAAATTCTCCCTGAAAAACATATTTATCTAAAAAAAATTAGGGGAAGTTGCCCCCCCGTTCCCCCCCCCCCTTTACATTTAACCAATGAACCTCCAAAACTAATCAGAGAAGCACCTTACCAGAATGAATGTAGAAAAAAAAATTGAAGAAAATCGGATATTTCTATCAAGGGTTATTGCGTTACGTACGTACATACTTACGTACACACATAGATACGTACAATCGTGGGAAAAAAAAGTAAACACCCCTTACCAACTCTGCAAAAAAATATCGTAGAAGAAAATTACTGGCACCACATGATTGGTAATAAAGTCTACTTTTAAATGATGCATATAAAATTTGCTTAGGGGGCCATCTACATATTAAAACGAACAATTACTTTGTTTATTTCAATAGCAGTACTCATTTCTGACAGTATAAATGAACGCCACACACTTCAATTAGCCTAAAAACAAATTTTTATGCAATTTGTACGATAAGTTTCCGAGAAATTCATTATTTTAAAACGAGCGTATTTTAGGGGCTGTATCAAAATTGAAGTTCGGTACTCGATTTTTGATCGAGAGAGCCCCCTTCTGCCTACTCAAGCAGTCATTGAAGACTGCTATATTACAGAATAGCATAAAAATTTTCAAAATATCTAGTCACTTCTATCAGAGACGGCTCCTTAAACCACCATTTTGCCGTTTTTTAAGCATAATTTGAAAACTACTTGGAACAAAAATGTGAAATTTTGGATTTCCATAAAGCAGGACATAATAAATCTAAATCCATAAAAAAAAATTGTAGGTTGCAATTCATAATTTTTTTCGAATATTAATTTCATAATTCATATCATAAATTTATTGAAATTGCAAATTCAACATATTAATGTTTGGGTATTTTAGTATTATTACTACACAAAAAATTAGCACATTAGGAGTATAATTTCAGGAGATATTAATAAAAATATGAAAATGTAATTTAACATTAGAAGCACTAAGTTTTGAATATTTATAATTCAAAAACTTATCATTCAAATGACTTGAAATTTGGTGTCTAGGCATAATTTGAACCGATAATATGAAATATCTTGTTAAAATTAGGCATTGCCATTGAAAAAAAATGAAATTTGGGTTCGTTTTAATATGTAGATGGCCCCCTAGGCAAAATTTTTATACATCACTTAAAAGTAGACTTTATTTCTAATCGTTCGGTACCAGTAACTTTCTTCCACGATAATTTGTTGAGGAGTTAGTAGGGGGTGTTTACTTTTTTTTCCACGACTGTACATACAGACCCTGCGGGCACGTTAGCTCTGAGGCTTTGATAGCGTGTGAGCTAAAGAATAGTTTTTTTTTTTTTTTTTTTTTTTTTTTTTTTTTTTTAACAAACTCTCTTTTATAAGTACAAGGGGATAACCCGGGCTTCCCGGGATACAGAATATACAGGGTGAAAAAAAAAGTTTACAAAATGACATGGCAAATCAGACATACAACACAAATAAAAAATCACATAGGAACATCGGGTCGCAAACCAGTTATTGAGTCACACATACACGGTGTTTCATCCGAACCCAATTTGGATTGTGGCAATAACTTTCAGAAAACTGAAGTGCATTATAATAAAACATTTAACAGGCATTCTCACCTTTGTTGTAAATGTGATAACAGCAAACAAAAGTGGTAGAAGTTTACATTATACGCGCCAGCAGCATGCACTGGACGCCCCATATTTTGGGCTGTGATGAACAATTCATACGGTATCATCGATTGCTTGAGCAACATGTTTTTTCAGATATTTTCGCGATGTTGTCACATTTCACACAAAACAAGCCACATATCGTTGCATTTTCATTACAATGTTTTTATTTTTCTGGAAATTATTCCCACACTGTAAATTAAAATTTCTGAAATTCAAACACTTAAGTGTCTGAAACGGAGTGTTCAATTTTCAGACATTTTAAAATGTCTGAATTTTTTCAGACACTTTTTGCGTCTGAATTTCAGACGCTTCAAACGTCTGAATCGCATCCATTTTTTTGTAAGCATCATACGTAGCCATGGTTGACCACATTGAATCCTGGAAAAATATATGGCTGTAGTGAGAGTGCCCCCTGGTGGTTATTGCGTCGGAAGAATCAAAACGTCTTAAATTAAGACACGTTTGAAGCAACAAAGTGTTTTAAAATAAGATGTTTGTGGATATTTTAGACACTATTTTCAGTTCGTTTTCAACATGATCATAGTAAGTCATTTATGTATCTTAACATCTATAATGTCTTAATTTTCAGATTAAGACACTTAAGTGTCTAAAATTCTTTTTCAGTCACACACGTGTCTAAATTTAAGACGCCTCTATTTGCAATGCATCAACTCGGGCTCAGTAAGGATGACACACCCTGTATTTGTGACTCAATAAGTGGTTTGCAATCCTATGTTCCTATGTGATTTTTTTTTTTCCCTTGTTGAATGTCTGATTTGCCATGTCATTTTGTAAACGTTTTTTTTTAATCACTCTGTATATAAAAATGGTCATATACATTATTTATGATGTCAACATCCTTTTCTTTCTGCGCATACCAAAGGCACGGTGATGAATGAGGTATTTTTCGAAATATTCTGCAAGCGGCTTTTGACGTACTATACTTATATATCGTTAAAACCCATTGTTTGATTAAAAAAATAAATAAAAATGCAAATAATAAAAAATTAATGAAAAAGCGCATCAGCAAATAATCTCAAAGATTGCGGCGAGAAAGCTTCACCAGGTCTACTGTTTTTTAGGTAGATTTCGTAAGAAATACTACCTATTGCAGTCGTTACCATGGTAGGAGTTTTGAAAAATTCCTTCATAACTTTTCATTATAGGATCCCAGGAACCCAAAACCACCCCCACCTAAAAAGTTTATATATATATATATATATATATATATATATATATATATATGTATGTATGTATGTACTAAATTTTGTCCGCACGATAAAAGTCGCAATTATGCACGGATCATTTTCAAACTCGCCAACAACTTTGAGATGGCTAATATCTCGGCGGGGATTGAAAATGGGCAAAATCGGCCCAAGGGAATGGAAACATGGAGGGTTCAAAATTTTGAATACCGTCTTAGCATGATTCTGATAAAACCAGCTTTTACACAACAATGACAGGAAAAAATAAATATTTTTCGTTATAACAGTTGCCAACAATTAAAAAAAAGCGATAAAATTCTCACCACAACAATTGCTTTTGTATTGCAAGTTTTTCACGTGAAAATTAAATTAAATAATAGTTTGACGAATTGAAAACAAATTGAATATTACGTCATAAGTTTTCTAGAGTAAGATTTCTGCATGAAAACTGAAAATGAAATAAATAGTTTGACGAATTAAAAACAAAAACAAAATACTGCGTCATATTGGAAATAAAATGGACCTCAGCTGGTGAATATGTAACGTCATGTGAGTTTGAAGAAACGTATTAAAACATCATAAAAAACCGACTATGGAAATATTAACTTATTTTAACAATTTGAGGTTCTCTGAATTTGCTTTAGCTATTTTTCAAACCTATTCCACATACATGCGTGTGTGTATTGTTGTATATTAGAATTTTCACAAAAGGTTTAGCTCCCTAGAGCTCATTTTTAGTGAAGTAAGTGGGTTTATCTCTAATCTAGATTTAAGTTTTGTTGGTGAATTTAGCACTTAACTTCGAAATCTACCTCCGCCTGTAGGCCCGAGCCGGCAGGGATTTTTTTATTAGTCCCCGATATGCTATTTCTTTCTCCCAGCTATTAAAATGTCGTCTACAAAAAATAACGTTCCGTTGTATAAGCCAGCCGTAAAACAAAGCGGATGTATCGGTGTACGAAATAATCTCTACTGCAATTTTTTTAACTTTTAAGAATCGCGCATTTTCAGTTTTTATACCGTCGTATTGGGGGAAAAAAGGACTTTTAAATGCAATTTGTTTGAAAACTGCATCGCAATTTATTTTTGAGATATTAATTTTTTCGTAGTTTTTAGCTAAATTTGTTTAAATTTGCCAACTCAAGTACTCCATTTCTGTAGAATGTAAAGGAAAAAATAGTTGAAAAATACCAATTATATCTTTTTGTTGCCATTTTCTCATAAAAAGTGAAAAAAAAAAATAATTAAAATACGTGCTATTTTGAAAAAAATATAAATGAATGATTTCTATAAAACATGGAGCTATTATAAAATAAATTTAACTTTAAGTATCTATATTAATATAATTGCAAACAAATGAAAGCATTAGATAGCCGATTTTTTTTTTGTCAAGTTTCTTGCTGATTTCTTTTTGATGGATTTCTGTATTATTCTAAGATAGTGACGTTCTATGCGCACTTTATTGTAGATGTTGTTTACTGGATCGTAAATGAGGAATTCTTCAGCGGATTCGGATGACGTCGTTTTATATAAAATAAAATCGCGTGTTTTAAGTCTTAAAACTGAACTACAGTACAGTCCCGATTTTAACCGAATTTCCGCTTTAACCGAGTTATTTTCTTCTGATGGACTGATGATTTTTATTATTATGAAACAGCCATAATAAATGAAGTGTTAGGTAAAGATAAACAAGCAGTCGTAAAAAGTTAGAACTCTGATTTTCTGGTCAGAATGGGAAAAAAAAAAATATCATAATTCCATTCCAAAGGTATAAGTAATATTGAAATTAATAAGATTGAAAAAGACTATGAACTAATTAATGAATTAAGTGAAAATTTATATTTCATTTCCTTAGTTGGTGACGATTTTTGTAAATCCGGTTTATCCGAATTTTTTTTGCTTATCCGATGTGAGCTTGGTCCATATTAACTTGGGTAATCGGGATTCTACTTTATCTATATTTATAATCATATATATCTTTTTTTTTTCTTTTTTATCGCGGCGACACTAAATTCTGAAAAGGCAGAATTCCTGTTCTCTAGTTTTGTTTTTAATTGATAAATATAATATATTTTTAACGTTTAATATATTTTTTAGCTCCCACTAAGAATAATAAAAATCATATTCATATGAAAAATAATAACAATGCAGTGAAATAAATTTTTGAAACTTATTAAATACATTCCTATTGGCTTTGTGCCAAACTTTAACAACCAAATAAATCTCTAAAGATCACTATTTACAATCAGTCTTTTTGATTGCATTAATTTCAGTGGTTTAAGCTTGTAGTTCGATGACGTGTCTTAAATTTGATTTTAATTTATAATTTAATGTTTTATTAATTGATTGTCGAATGTTGTAATTTCGTTGTGGAATATAAGCTGGATACAAAGGCTGAGCTACTTATATTAACTTAAATCCAAACGGATTTATTTTTCTTAATGATCTGTATGCGATAGCGATAAATTAAAAAAAAAATGCTTGAAAATTATTTTAGAAACACTAAAATTTCCGTAAATTGCAATACATTTTTCAAACAAATTGTGATACAGTTTTAAAACAAATTGAATTTTGAAGAACATTTTTTTTCCACATTCAATTAAAATAAAGTGAATGTAAAAATTGAAATGTACGATATTTAGAAGTTAAAAACATTGCAGTAAAAGTCAAATGCTATTGTCTGCTGTTTCCACCGTCATAATGACGTCAGCGTTACGCATGCACGCGTTTGTCCTTTATGATATTGTTCAAAGTTCATCTTGAAAATCACGCCTCCATTTTTTGGCTGCATTACATGTTTACCCCCCCCCCCCCCAAAAAAAAAAAAAAAAAAAAAAAAATCGTTCATTAATTTCTCTCATAGGCATCGAACTCGATTATGTAAAATTCACTGCTTTTTTACCCTTGGAAGAAAGGGTAGGCAAGTGAATTAATTAAAAAAATATATAATATTTCTCTGTTTCTTTTTTAAGATAGTGCAGCAGGAAAGAAAAAATGAAACGTTAATTAAGGGGTCAGGTACCTTTGAAAGTGTCCAAAAATACATTTTTTATTTAATAGCTTATATTAAAATTTTATTCTTAAGGAATATTTAAAAAGAAACCCCAAGCAAAAATTTGCTTTAGAAGGGAAGTTATGGAGCAAACAGTTTGATCTCTCTTTATATTATCAAGGGGTAATTGGATGTTTAAAGTCAATTTTCTCAAAATGTTGATTTTGGTCACTGCGCGCATGATTTCTAAGTAATGGCTGGATAGAATTTCATAAAATTTTAAATGAATGTATAAACCTTATAGATGCACAAAATGACCTACTAGTATGTTCATCAAGTAACAATTTAGAAATTATGACAACTTTTATACAAAAATAATTTCAAAATTTTGAGATTTTTTATTTTACTTTTTTTTTCTCAAAAACTAATCATTATATTTTTTTCAGTGTAGGTCATTTTAAACACATATTATATCTGTACTCAATAAAAAATTTTGGGCTCCCTCTTACAATAAAATTATGAGAAATCATGCGCGCAAGACATATAAGGGGAATTCGTTTATTAAAAAACATTAAATTTCAAATGAAGTTAAAGAAAACTTTACATGCATCTAGACTTTTTTTCAGAGCATTAACAATTAGCATATAACACTTTTAATATGTGTTTAAAATTTCATATTCAAAAGTTTATGAGATGCGGAGTTATAGCAATCCATATCAGTGTCTCATTTTCATGCATTTTCTCAGCTTCAAAGGTACCTGACCCCTTAACACATTTTCGGCCAAAAAACGCTCCATTTCAATAAATGTTTTTTTATTAACACTGTGGCGAATATTTTTAACTAATTTTATTTTTCTGCTATTTTGGGCTCGGGAGGCATCTATAAAATATCAGTAATTCAATAGGAGAAAACACTTTCTGCTGAGAAATTTTCAAAATACACTAGTTTTTTTTTTTAATTAAAACGATTTTTGACAAATTCGACTTTTTGAAAATGTATAATTATTCCACTTGAGATTAATCATATGTTTTTATAATGGATTAAAGTTGCAAGTTTTGTAAATAAAATAATAATAAAACAAATGTTATAAAAAGTTATTATTAATTTTAAATTTAATGGTGCGTTAGTGCACCATTAACCGGATGCATGAAAATGCCGAATGCATTCTATTTCTCAAATAAAATATCATGTGTCATGCACGAAACTTTCTTTTTTTTTTTGTCTTAATGAATGTAATGTAAGCATATTTCAATGAAATTAATTCCACATTTTATAAAATTTCTATGATTGACCTAAAATGGGTTAAACTGTCTTTTTAGGATTTCTAAATAGATTTCTCAGCATATAATTGTGATTTTTTTTAACTATTACACTCTTTATTTTTTTTTATTTATAATTTTTTTCTACTTTTTAGCCTCTAAAATATGTCACTGTTGCAGTTTCAGAGCCATATGGCCTATTTTGGCGAGCATTAAATGCAGGTTTGTTTCAATTCGTATGCAGTTGTAGGAGTTATGGAAAATATTGTGCGATTTATCACCTGTAGCAGGATAATGTAAAAAGCCTCATGATTGTTGCATTAATTTATATAATTAAGTTCTAAAAGTATCAAAATGTTGTATACTGCCATCAAGGACGTACCTGTGAAAGTAATTTTTATAATTCTAGCCTATCCAGAAGTGGGTTAAAAGTCGATAACAAAATTCCATCTTTACATACAAAAACCAGGTTGAGTTAAATAAAAGAGTGTGAGAATAATTTAAACTGAAATATATATAAGAGGGAGTATCAATAAGTTTTTGCCCTCACATAGAAATAATTGAGTGAAATTTATGTAATTGCTACTTTTTATGAGTCCTTTCTATATAATCAGTGTGCACAGTAACACATTTGTGCAACCAGTATTTCAAAGAGAGGGGGGAGGATGTTTTCCAGGAGGCGCGATAGTAGACCCAAAGGGGGGCATTTTTCTAACTTTTACCAACCCCCACATGTAACATAGTGTTGGAAAGGCCTGTTACCACTTATTCATGCTACGCACTTCCCGAACACCTCCCCCCAAATCTGCTCTCTAAGTGGCACCTTTCTAAATTTTGAGGACATCATTCATGCCCCCCGGGGGCAAATTTGGGGGAGGGGCTCGGGAGGTGCGTAGCATGAATAAGTGGTCACAGGACTTTCCAACAATATGCCACATGCGGGGGGTCGGCAAAAGTTAGAAAAATGCCGTCCTTTGGGTCTAATATCGCGCCTCCTGGAATACATCCTCCTCCCTCTCTTTGAAGTACCGTTTGCAGAAATGTGTTACTGTGCACGGTGACTATATAGAAAGGACTAATACAATGTAGCAATTTCATAAATTTCACTCAGTTATTCCTATGTGGGAGCAAAAACTTATTGATACTCCCTCGTATTTTAATTTTCTTATACTGAATTCATCCCCATTGTTTAAAATGAAGCTTGAAATATATAAATAGCAGACATTTGTAAAATAATTGTAATTGTATCCTTTCATTAAGGAAAAGAGTTCATTTATCATTTATAATGAAAAGGTTCATTTATAATGAACAGATACACATTTAAAAATGTGTACTTTGAAATTGTAGGCAAAATGTACAGAGAGAGAGGAGGACCCTTTCCCTTTTATTTTTGCAACAAAGTATCACTTAAAAAACAAATGTATTGATCTAGGACAGTTCTGAATATAAGTTACCTTTTGAGGACACTTTCACTTTCGAAACTTGTTCCGAAAGTGAAGGTAACTTCATAAAAATATATCTGCAACCAAAATCGAAAAAGTATAAAAACGCCGACTGTAAGGATCGACATCAGCTGTCCGATGATTTGTTGTTGTTGTTGTTGTTGTTCAAACTGTCGAAATGCAAACGAGATATTGATAAAGAGCCTCCTCATAGGTCTAGCATTAGCTCGCGAGTGTCTTTGCCTGACGGGACAGGAGCCTTAAAAGCTGCTGTCAGATTCACCAACTTTTCGAGCAATTTTTGAGCCAATTCTTGATTTCCTCCAACTTTTCGCGAAATATTATCTCACCCTTTGTGATAGCAAACAGCAATATACCCAACTTTTTATCCACAGTTCTAAAAAATCTGCGCTAGCCGCGACTTCCCCCCCCCCCCCCGCCCCCTCCCAACTTTCAACATTTCAACTAATCAGAGATAAGCGATTGATACGAATAGACGATATATATTGACGGCTGGTATTAGTAGTACTGGTTTTCCTCTAACTTTAGCAACGACAATTGTAACCTTTTTCTCCCTTTGAACGGGAAAAAGTTGGTGTTAAAATCGGCTGAAAAGTTGGTTGCTCGAAAACTTGGTGAATCTGATAGCAGCTTTAAGGCTGCGTTTAAACGCTTGTTTTGCCGTCCTTCTACATTTTTACAGGGAATCTTTTGTTCTGAACTCTTCTGCGGTTTACTCACAAAATGATGCGGGGAATCAACAATGGGTCAGGAGATAAGGACTAAGGAGTTTAGCTCTAATTGACGGAAAGGTTCCTCTTTTGCAGGACATCAGTCAGTTTCCTTTTACAGTCATTAAAGGTAAAAAGCATCGCGTGGTCACAAGAAAAGACGCCGATACTGATAACAGTAGAATGATGGTCTATTCGCACCTTAACAAAGGTCCTACCTCGTTGAGATGACCCTGTCAGTACTCGAAGTCAGCTATTAAAATGCAAACGTCTGCCCCACATACACACACACACATACACACAAAAAAAACTAGAGAACAGGAATTTTGCTTTTTCAGAATTTAGTGTCGCCCCCGGCATTTCCATTATTTCATTTTCTTGTGGTGGACTGGTGTTTTCTATTATTATGAAACAGCCATTGTAAATGAACGCTTCATTTACAATGGCTGTTTCATAATAATAGAAACTACCAGTCCATCAGAAGAAAATAACTCGGTTAAGCAGGACTCGGATAATCGGGACTCTACTGCAAAACGTATTTCAATTTTAAGACTTAAAGCACACGCTTTTATTTTATGTAAAATGACGTCATTTGCATTAATATATATACCTAAAATTAAATATAATTTATAATAGCTCCATGTTTTATCATAAATCCTTCATTTATATTTTTCTCAAAATAGCACGTATTTTAATTAATTTTTTTTTCAATTTTTATGAGAAAATGGCAACAAAAAGATATAATTGCTATTTTTCAACAATTTTTTCTTTACTTTCTACAGAAATGGAGTACTTGCGTTGCCAAAATGAAACAAATGTCGCAAAAAACTACAAAAAAATAATATTTCAAAAACAAATGGAGATGCAGTTTTCAAACAAATTGCATTAAAAAGTACTTTTTTTCCCAATACGACGGTATAAACATTGGAAATGTGCGATGCTTAGAAGTTTTAAAAAATGCTGTAGAGTATTGAATCGCACAATGAAACTTCGGCTTTTGTTTTACGGCTGGCGTATACAAGGTAACGTTATTTATTGGAGACAAAATAAGCTGGGAGAAAGAAATAGCATACCAGGGGCTAAAAAAAAAAGTTTTAAATAATACAAACAAGAAGTATTAGACAACGGGCACGTAAAAGGTTTCATTTCAAATGTAAATTAAAAATGGAACTCAATAAAAAATTCAAAACAGGTGATGGTTGAATTAGCAATTTAGACTCTGTGTAGCATATTAATAAGAGATTAGAGGAAGAAAAATACATTGTAAGCAAATCATTTTGTTACACCCACACTTGAAATCTAGATAGGTCGTATCTTCGTTTCATTTTTGTAATAGTCTTCAGGGATTAAAAATAAAAAAAAATTAATAGTTATTCTTAAAACCTTGACACATCTGTTTTGAGAAAGAAGGTCAAAGGGCAAAAAAATATGTAATCTGTCTTGAAATGTGGAAATATATTCAAAGTTTAAGTTTGAAAAACCTAAACAGACACCCCTGTTTAAAATTCGAATGTTAATCTATTCGTCTTTAAGAACTTTTGATTAATCTTTTAACTTAAATTCTATTATTGAAATTTGAACGAAGTAAACTCAGTGAATAGCCTGACAATAACATTTTAAAAATAAAACTACGAAAGGCATCAGATGATGTCCGACTTTTCAATACGCAATGGCACATCTCAGCTGTTGGCATTGAAGGGCGCCATTATAAACACTAAGGGATCTAACCCGGCCTTCGCAGAATACAGATGAAAATCCATTTTTTTTCTCTTTTTTTTGAAAACTCAAATAGATTTTTTATTCAAGTACTTTTGTTACTTGTTAATTTTCTTTAAAACTCAAATAGATTTAAATACACTCTAAATAAAAAGGAGTGAATATTCACTCTATCGCAGAGTCAAAATATGCCCAACCTCTTTAGAGTGACGATTCATTCTGAGCAAAAGTGGAATTTTTGACTCTCTGAAATTGTGAATACTCACTCCGTGAAAGTGAACATTCACTCTAAACAGGGGTGAATAATCACTCTTTCGGAGGAGTGACGATTCATTCTGAGCAAAAGTGGAATTTTTGACTCTCTGAAACTGTGAATACTCACTCCGTGAAAGTGAACATTCACTCTAAAAAGGTGTGAATAATCACTCTTTCGGAGGAGTGACTATTCACTCTTGCTAAAGGAGTGCGTTTTTTCTCCCCTATTAGGAGTGAATAGCCACTCTTTCATAGGAGTGAATGTTCAATTTTTATACCAGTGAATTCTTTTTCTTAATATTGTTTCATGGGCATTTTAAATGAATCACATCTTTTAGAGCATGCAATGAAAATAAATACAAGCGTGGTAAAGGTTGGAATAAAATACTTTTATTGACAATATTTATTTAATTACTATGACCTTTTTAAAAAAAAATATACTAAAACAGTTTTATCTATAAACATCAGACATAAAAAACACTCTATTTCAGTGCTTAAATATCATGTTTTATTTTTTAGTATACCAATAATTACGTGTATCAAAAACGTAGAAAATGCGTTTACAATGGAAGGAAATTTAATAACTGATTCAGAATGTCTATAATTAAACGCTTGATTAAAATCACAAACAAAAAAATGCTTACATACAATTAAAAAAAAAAATACCAATTTGAAAAATACGGAAAATAATAATTAGTATTTTATAATTGTACTATTAAACAACGACAAACTGCAATAGATGAATTAAATGCATTATTAGATTTAACAATTTCTCAAAAATCTTGCCGTATGTTATAAGAAATTCCGATTTTTTTATAAATTTGGCAAATATTGAAACTGAAAACATTGGTATGAAGATTTAGAATTTTAAATAATAATTTAAAATATTATTAGTAATAAAAAAAAAAAAAAAAAAAAAAAAAAAAAAAAAAAAAAAACTCTTTCAAAAGTTTTTCTACTGTAATATAAAAAAGGCATTTTCTCAGTATAATGCTAATTTCTAATCTGAAACCGTTTCGTAATTTCATAATAATCGAATATCATATTTAACTCAAAAATAATAATGACGACAAATACTGTAAATGTTAGTAATCAGAAAACAGTAAAAAACCGAAAAAAAAATCCAAATCACTGTCTCAACACATTTTCAAACTCAAGTAACTGTAAATTAATGTTTACATTCTACTATGAATGTAAGCATGAATCAGTCTCTGCGTCAGCATTTTTTTTTTTTTTCCGAGCGATAGCAGATTAAGACATTTTACATCACAGTACCGAATAGGAAAAAAATCGCTTCTGAAAACAATTTCAGATCAGTCTTTTTCTATATAAACATAAAACTATTTAACTATTAACATAAAACATTAACAAAAACTACAGAAATAAAAGTTTAAAATTAAATAAGGCTTACTTTTACGTTCCATAAATAATCACTAGGGTGAGTCGAAAAAACCGAAATATTTACAATCGAAATGTAATAGACCGCAAAAGTTGTCTTTTGTAACAAAGAATAAATTAATAAAATATTATATCGATCGGTTAATATCTTTTACCGCCGAAAAGGGGCCAAAGTTTAAAAAAATCGCAAAAACATATTTTTTTCAATATATATTTTTTAAATTATCAGTTATTTATCAGTTAATTATTAGTACGAATACAATTTCTAATAGGATGCAATAGCTACATGAAGATATAAGAAATGTCCGGGTAAATGTTCATTATGATAATATCATATCTTTTACTGCCGCAAAGGGACCATATTAAAAAAAAAAAATTGTAAAAATTTCAATTTTTCAATTTTTCTAAATTTTTATAATTTTTATAATACGTCTAGAAGTAAATAAATTTACTTTATATCTATTAATAAGTCATAAATTTTGTTAACTATTTGTCATAGACTGGAAAATGAAAACGATAATCATTCATTGTTCTTGACGATCGCTTCATCTACTGCTGTTTTACTGCATATCAGCAGTTCATATACCACAAATCAGAAAAATGATCAAAATATTTTAGCATTTTATTAATTAAAATACAGAGATGTTTAACCTAAACGGATTAAGTAAACTTAAAATGAAGAAGTATTTAAAGTAAAGGAATTTCATAATATGACTTGCTTTCAAATAAAGCAATTGTTCCTTGGGAGGCCAAAATTGATCATATGTGATCCTCTCTCTGTTCTGATCCCCAAACTTTACCAGCATTTCAGTGACAATTTCATTTCTACTGATTGAGTGGGACAAGTAAAGTTATAATAGCTGGTATCTTTAATCGAATATTCTAAACTCACCAGCGTTGTTATAGATCGTCAGTCGATAGACAAACCGTAACAGGTGGTTTCATTAGTTTACAATTTTGCCTTTCGACTAAAGACATGCAATTTTAAGCTTCAAAGTTCAAGTATGTAATGACGAAATGGCGGATGGCACTTTGGCACGGCTTTCGCAATTTTCAATTTTGGCAATCGGCTGATGCAGTGCACTTTCAGGATGTACTCAATGAGTACATCCTGAAAGTGTACTACAACAGTTGGTTCAGAATTAAAATGAATCCATCATGTTTTTCAGATTCTGTGCAAAATAATTAGTAACCCCCGTTACTTGCCATATCATCTACGAAAGATTATAGTTCCCGTAATTTCACGAAATGTCTGTTTCGCAAATCATGAAAATAGTCTAATTGGAATGATAGCGGATGAAGGAGAGGACATCAGGACCCCAGCCATAAAGAAAAGTGCCAAAGCACGAAGTTCTGTGGACACGAATAGTGCCATCTGTCACTTCGTCTTTCCAGACATGAACTTTGAAACTTAAAATCGCATGGATTTAATCGAGTGGCAAAACTATAAACTAACGAAAACACCTGTTACGGTTTCTCTATCGACTGACGATCTAACGTCGCTGGTGAGTTTAGAATGTTCCATTAAAGATACCAGCTATTATAATTTTTCTTGTCCCACTCAGTCAGAAGAAAGATGAGAGAAATTAGTCTCTGAAGTGCTGGTAAAGTTTGTGGACCAGAACAGAGGGAGGATCACATATGATCAATTTCGGCCTCTCGAAGAACAATGTCTTTATTTGGAAGGAAGTCATATTATAAAATTCAATTACTTTAAATACGTCTTCATTTTAAGTTTATTTAATCCGCTTCGGTTAAACATCTGTTAAACTCGGTTAAAATCGGTTAAACATCCATTTCGGTTAAGTATTTTAATTAATAAAATGCTAAAATATTTTCTCCATTTTATATCATATTTGAGATTTCTGGTATATGAACTGCTGATATGCAACAAAACAGCAATTGATGAAGCGATTGTCAAGAAAAATGAATGATTACCGTTTTTATTTTCCAGTCTATAACAAATAGATAACAAAATTTATGACATATTAATAGATATGAAGTAAATTTATTTACTTCTAGAATTATAGAAATTATAAAAGTTTAAAAAAAAATGATAATTTCACAATTTTTTAAAAAAATATGCTCCATTTGTGGCAGTAAAAGATATGACTTTATCATAATGAACATTTACCGGGACATTTTTTATATCTTCATATCGCTATTGCGTCCTATATATATATCCTATAAAATATATTGAAAAAACATGTTTTTTGCGATTTTTGGAAACTTTGGCACCCTTGCGGCAGTAAAAGATATTAACCAATCGGTGTAATATTTTACGAATTTATTCTTTATTACAAAAGGCAACTTTTGCGCTCTATTGCATTTCGATTATAAATATTTCGTTTTTTTCGACCCACCCTAATAATCACTTTAATAATATCCGTGTGTTTGTATCCTAAAATGGCGGACGTCTTTCTCTTATCTTAAAAAAAGCGTTGTAAACTTGCTGTTCTGATTGGTTAATGGGTAATACCAATATTCACTCCTTCTTAGAGTGACTATCACTATAAGCAGGAGTGAATAGTCACTCGAAGAAAGAGTAACCATTCACTCTTGAAAAGAAGTGCATTTTAGTATCAAATCAGTGTAATTTCCAAGGTAACATTATGAAATGGAGTTTTTGAAAATTAAGAAGTGACATATTTTAGTGCTTTTCATTATTTTACTCCTTATATATTGGTTCAAAGTTGATCGGAATTTTTTTAAAGTGTATAATGCCAGTCTTTCACTCTCGTCAGCAGAGTGAGATATTCCACCCTCGACAACGGAGTGAGATATTTCATTCTCGACAATGGAGTGAAATGTTTCACTCCTTTCTAGGGAGTGGAAAATTCCACTCTTTAAGGAGTGTATTTTTATAAAATTCACTCCAAAAAGAGTGAAAAGACATCTCACTCTTTCAAACAGTGAACTTTAACTCCTCCGAATTTTAGAGTATATATTATAAATTAACACCTTGTAATAATATACTATTTCTAATTGCAAAAATGTGTAAGACTGAAACTTTGAAAACTGTAAAAATAGTTTTATTTGACTGTTTACATGTTTCGACTCTTTTTCGAGTCATTTTTAAAACAAATAAATAAAAATATTCTAAAAATGCACGATGTGTGATGCCATGATTTGAAACGCCATCAATTTGGCAGAGAAACTATACAATGGGCCGTGCTTCTGTATTTTTTTTATAAAGGCAGAAAATATTGCAAAAAATACTGTCAAAGTGGGCGTTTTGAACCAAATTTTTCGAAGCAAGAGAGCTGGGAGCGAAAAAAAAGGTCATACTGAGAAAAAAATTGTTTATAAATCATAGAGATGGGAAATATAGTTACTTTTGTTTAACAGGTTACATCGTTCCACACTTGTACAGGTAACAGGTTCCAACAACCTGTTATTTTTATAACTTATAACTAATCGCTGTGTATGCGGTCAACGGATGTTTTAATTAGAAGGCCTTTAAAATCAAATGTTTGGTATATTTTTTTGACATAATTATAATTATGCCTTTAATAAAAAATAATGCCGTCATAAATGGCGTTTTCTAATAAGATGAATCAAAATTAGTTTGTGATTGAAAACTTAATTTTTGCAAAACAAAAACTTACCTAGTCATGATACTTTGAATTTCATGAATTTTTAGCGGTTTCTGACACTAAAAACCTGTTTTTCCATATATGGTGATTAAAACATTGAAAAATCATAAAATTCTAAGTACCATAACTCAGTAAGTTTTGACCATAAAAGAATAAATTTTTGCTCTTTTTCTCGTTAGAACATGGAAAAAAGTCCCCCCCCCCCAAAAAAAAAAAGAATCATGCATACAGCATAGATTATGAAGCACTTTACAACACACTCAGAATACCATAACAAAACATCGCAATTGACAAAGGTGGAACCCAGCAAAGAGGAAATTGCTGGCCAGCAGCAAGATAGGGGCTGGCAACGATGGATAAGTGCTGGCTGATGGTCTACTACTGCATGACCACTGCTGGACAGCTTCAGTCAACTTTGCTGTTGGAAATCATCAGATAAAATTCTGGTGGGCATCCATTTTATCTCATGCGCTGGCCCACCACTATATGGAAGTGCACGAACTTTTGCAGTATTATTGCTGGGAACCCTTACGCTAGGTGGCGCTGCGAATATCGAAGACATTGAGTATTTGAACACAAATCTGAAATGAATATCTTAACACAATTTAAGCTGTGAAGCTAATTTTTTCTTTTTGAAACTGCAAAAAATATAGCACCACTGCCACCAACAAAATAAATAAGTAAATGAATAAATAAATAAATTCTTTATTTGACTCCATCAGGGGGAAAGTCGCCAGAGCTTCTCTTGCCCTTAAACCACTTCTTAATAGTAAAACCCTTTCTGTCTACAATAAACTCCTCCTCTATAATTCCTGTATTCTTCCCATCATTACTTATGCCAGTCCTGTCTGGGGCTTTACCTGCAAGACCACTATGGACAACCTTAGCAGATTGCATAATAAAAATCTTCGCACTGTTCGAGGCGCCTCAAGATACTTACGTAACTCCACTGTCCGAAGGGACCTGAATACTATCACCCTTAGGAAAAGAATTAAAGGCCTAGCAGAAAATTTCTACACTGCTTTATACGACCTTCCAAATGATATTGTGGCAGCGTTCCCAGACTACGACGCCTTCGAGCCCCACCATCGTAAGCGCCCTAAATATTACTCTATAATGGAATCATCGTGAGCTTTGTGTTCACCGCATCAGATTGCTCTTGTAAATTTTTCTCTTTTTCTTCTTTTTTAACTTTTTAATATTTATATATACATATAAAAACACCTCTATATATATCTATATAGAAAAAAAAATTATATTGCCCTGATTAGTGCCTTTTTAGGTGCGTTCGTAATTATGTAAATACGTAGCACCTATAGTCGTCGTTCAGTCCGTCCGTCTGTCCGTCCGTCTGTCTGTCCGCATGTAACAGAGCAAAAACTTCCCAACCGATTGGTCTGAAATTTCAAATATATGATTGTTGCAAAATTTTGTCGAGCCATTTCAAATTTTATGAAAATCGGATGTATAGTTAAATTACAGGGACAGTCAAAAGTTTTTCTTTACATTACGGCCAATGGGAAAAATTATTGCAAGTGGATTTTAATGATATTAGAGCCTTCCGAATGATCTGAAATTTTAAAGATATAATTGTTGCAAAATTTTGTCGAGCCATTTGAAATTTTATGAAAATCGGATGTATAGTTAAATTACAGGGACAGTCAAAAGTTTTTCTTTACATTACGGCCAATGGGAAAAATTATTGCAAGTGGATTTTAATGATATTAGAGCCTTCCGAATGGTCTGAAATTTTAAAGATATAATTGTTGCAAAATTTTGTTGAGCTATTTCAAATTTTAGGAAAATCGGATGTATAGTTTAATTACAGGGACAGTCAAAAGTGTTCCGTTACACTACGGGGAATGGGAAAAAAATATTGGAAGTGCATTTTAATGATGTATCAGACTATGCACTTCATGAAGTGCAAAAAATTATACATTCAGTATAATATGGGGTGTAAAAAATGATTATAAAACTAGTTATAGTACGAACGCACCTCATTTGCCACGTTTGACGAGCAATTTCCAACTTGTTTGTTAATGTAAGCAGCCTTGCTGCCTTCCTTAACCGCCTTTCCTTGCCCAAGCTTGGTGAGAGTAACCTTTGAACTAGTGCTAACTTTTATTTTTTACTTAATTATCTACTCTTTACAGCAGTCTAGTACTGAAGCTATACCTATATTTTAATATAATTTTTTATTTAATTCAAGTTTTTAAACTTACTTTAACTTATTTCTCTTTATTGTTTAAAGCATTTATGCTAGTAAAATCTTTAGTTTTTTCCTTTTTAAGTAGTTGTAAACAACTACACATTTATTCTTTCCGAATGGCTCTTCTATATATGTAAGACATCACAAATATCAGACTGGGTGTAAAGTTGACTTCAACTTGGTAACCCCTTAACCGCTGCTTCACTGTTCAGCTGTTCAGCACGCACTTTTTTTTAACACTTTCCAACAAAGTTGAAAAGTGTTTATGCATTCGGTTTGTCTGGCCGTCTGTCCACGCTCTAACTCCCGTAAATATACTCGGATTTTCATGCAATTGATAAAGGTTATTTAGGGTCATCAAAGCATGTTTGGTATTGTATATGAAGTATGTAGGATTAATCGTTCATTTACAGGGGCACTCAAAAGTTTTCCATTACATTATGGTATACGGGAAAAAATCGTTTGCAGAGTATTTTAATGACATTATACTATTTCAAATGTATTGAAACTGATATAAATCACTGAATTTTACTATGATCACGTTAATACAAAGCATTCATAGCATTTTTTATTCATTTACAGGGACACACAAAAGAAATTGGTTACCGTACAGTACTGTCTTTGAGTAATAATTGCTGGGGTGTACGATTTAAAATTCCTTATGCGCTTTTAAATTTAATTCATTTTTGCATCTTCCTTGTTATATATAAATTCTATAACTCAAATACAGGGCTACATAAAAATTTTAACGTACCGTTTTCCTAATTAGAGGAAATTGCATAAGGTAAATTTTCAACAGAAGTATGTGTATCTCTTAAGTGAACTCAATTTTGGCATGCATGTAGTTAATAGATTCAAATCTATGTATCATATACAGGGCTGCTGAAAAAATTCGCATAATTTTCCGATTGTGGATGGGAACAGCTGAAATTGGGTTTTGAAATGTATTATGCGTTTCCATATGGTTGAATTAGACGTAATATTTTATTTTTTTTTAAACGGTGCAGTTTTGTTACATTATTCTGAATGTGTTGGAAAGTGTTTCATAATCTATGCTTGATGCATGATTTTTTCTTACTTGTTTCTCCTTTAATCTGGTTTACTAGGTTACAAAGGATTTCGGTTTTCATAATTACGCAGTTCAGAATCAATAATAAAAAAAAGCGTATAAAATACATAGGATTTCTGTACAATAGAATAATTTCTATACCAGTTTAATGATTGGGGACGTAAATTACAAAAGAAACAAATTTGAAATAATGTAATGAGAACTTGAAAACTACGAGCAATCGTAGCGTACGCTGAAAGCACTTGTTAATGTCCGATCACGAAAACCAAGCAGCATCGAGCGCGGTCAGTACGGGAGGGTGACCACATGCAGTTCAAATATTTCTATAGACATTTCTATTATAGACACTTCTACAGATGTTTCTAAAGCTCATGGTGAAACTAGCTTATAGAAAAAAGAGCCATAATTATATAATACTTTGTTTTTTTTACAGAATTCTATAAGAAATTTTTGTAAGGGAAAGTGCTGGGCCAGCAAAGGAATAGCAGTGGGATAGGTGCTAGCACTGCAGAAAAAGTGCCGGATTGAAGTAATGTGATGGCATGCCAATGCTGGCCTACTGTTGGCCATCACTGATGGGCCAGCTCCATTCGGCTGGAACACTTTTCGACAGGTTTAAGTAATGGCACCCTTGCACTTTATCGCTGATAGCACTGCTGGCTGCCATTTTTTTCCAGCTGATGGCCCACTGTTTCTTTCTTTACTGGGAAGATGGCGTCTTAATGAACAATTTGGAAAACGCATAATGCATTTTAAAACACGATTTCTGCCGCTTACTACGAATAGTCGTTAAAATATACAATTTTTTTGCAGCTCTGTATATGATCTACATATATGTATGCATACTACATAGTATGCAAAAAGTTAGTTCAGTTAAATGCATAATACATTTTTAAATTTCCGCGCAGGAATTTCAGCCAATAAATGAGTGTTGTTGAGAACTGTTGTTCGATCTTGTATATGATCTGGAATTGATACACGCCAAGTAATATTTAAAAAATAGTTAAATTGAAAAACGCACCGCAACTGAAAACGCTCTTCCAGCAATTATTGTTCGTGGCTTCAAAAGTTCAATTGTTGCTCTTTTTCTTCTATATCCAAATACTTTTGTGTGTTCCTGTAAATAAACGATAAGTTCTATGCACCCCCTGTTCTATAGTAAGAACCTTTTAGTATACCTCAGTGATTTATATCAATTTCAATATGTTTTAAATACTGTAATATCATTAAAATACACAGCAAGCGATTTTTCCCCATATACCGTAATGTGACGGAATTCTTTTGAGTGGCCCTGTAAATGAACCAAATATGCTATACACACTTCCTTTACAATACCAAACATGCCATACTAAACCTAAATAAGATATATCCATTTGATGACAATCGAACTAATATTTACGCGAGTTAAAGCAAGGACAGACAGACGGACTGACAATCTGAATTCATAAACACTTTTCAACTACGTTGGAAAAGTATTAAAAAAGATACACTTGATCTCCGACTTCATAGCAGCCATATCTATCAACGCATATTCAAAGCTAATTTCACAAGGACACAAAAATATTATTTATATACTTTTAATCAAATGCAATTCATCCAAACAAATTTTGTACAACTGTACTAAAATTAAGTTTTCTCACAAATTATAGGAGGCAATTTTCTTTCTTTTTTGTGAGCAAATTAAAATAATGACAAAACAAAAATAATAAAATAACTTAACCAAAAAACAAAATTTATATTGCCGGAATCCCCCTCGCAAAGTCTAAAGTGTAAGTGTTTTTGGGGTCAGAGATCCCCCAAAACACGTTTATATAAAAATGTCTGTTCGTGTGTCGCCATTGTACCATAGAAAAGAGAACCTAGTTATACATAGAATTAAACCAAATTTTTTGTGTATGTTTTTGGCTATGACCACCAGGCCCTCCTTCCATTTGGAAACATTCCACCGGAAGGGGGCGCTCTAATAGCAATTTTTGTGCCATTTTCATTATTGTACTATCGAAAAGTGTATTAAGTTATGCATGGAATTGAACTGCATTTTTTGTGTGTGTTTTTGTATATGCTAAGCAGGTCCTCCTTAAATTTTGAAATATACCGCGGGTGCTGCAAAAGCGATTTTTGTATAATTTTCTCTGTTTTCCGTAGTTCTAATGTACATCATCGGCGGCTAGTGATCGTGAGCGACGGGAACTTCGCATCCTGCTATGCCGGCTATTCGCAAACAGCTGATGTAGGTACAACAGAATAACGAAAAACTATTGATTTTAATAAATATCATGTTTGAGATTAACTAGTTTTTACTCCGATTGACTGAAGCAGAAATTTAAGTTGAAAATCAAAGTTGGTATAGTATTGAAGTATTAACATTTGTAACTACTTTTTGAAGTATTAAGATCTATGAGATAGAAGGAAGAAAATTTTGGGATTGGTACATCCAACTAGTTTTTTATTTTATAAAAAAAAAAAAAAAAAAAAAAAAAAAAAAAAAAAAAAGATATCGAATCTAAATAACTTAAACAAGAAATAACAACCATTTGTATTTTAGCTAAAGCAAACTGTTGTGTTTTTCATTAAGAAAAATTTAAAACTTGTGACCTAGAACTGAAAAAAAAAAAAAAAAACTACTATAATTATGTGACGGTATGATAGGGAAAATAAAAACATGCATCTTAATAGCTTGATTTTCAAGTACAAAGAAATCCATTATTGGATAAAATCAGTGTAGAAAATCTTGATCGGAATACGAGAAACGTTTGAGATGAATCCTTGGGAGGTTCAAATTGACAAGATAGCAGAAATCAAAATTGACAGATATGAATGATTATACTCCTTATCGACAATCAATATCACTATCAGTATCCTAAACCCGTAATTTAGACGAATGGAACTCTGACATAAATGTGGATCATTATATGTCACATTTTCCACTTGTATATCATACGAAATTATAAACGATGGGAACACTCTTCGAATTTGTTATGCTATTGCTAGGTAAATAAGCAACACCTTTTTTCATTATTACACCTGAAATAGATCAGAGGCAAGTAAAAGATGGAACAAAATGCATTAAATACCGGTAGCGGTTCAATATCTTTATATATGGCTATAATGTATCTACAGTCGTGGGAAAAAAAAGTAAACACCCCCTGATAACTCCGCAACAAATTATCGAAGAAGAAAGTTACAGGTACCAAACGATTGAAAATAAAGTCTACTTTTAAATTATGTATAAAAATTTTGCTTAGGGGGCCATCTACATATCAAAACGGACAAAAACTTTGATTTTTTTCAACAGCAATACCCAAGTTTGACACCCTAACTAGATTCTACAACCTTAAATTAATCTTAATTTTGGGGTCTAAATCCAAATTTTCACGAAATTCGTATGAAATTCGTTTAAAATTAGCATATTTTAGGGGCTCTATTAAAATTGAAATTCTCTACTCGATGGTCGAAATGCTACAGAATGGCTATGACACTTCTATTAATGTATTATTTCTTGCCAATATAAACATCTCACTCGTTTAATATATTTCATTTATTGGCAGCCCAAATGTTTCATTAAAATGAGTAAAATATATATATTTTTTTTCAAATTATGCTTTTCTGGACATCATAGAAACTTAAACCGCCATTTTGAAGTTTTTTACTCATAATTCGAAAAGTACTTGGAAGAAAAATTTGAAATTGAGAATTTGCATAAAGAAGGATATAATAAATGTATATAAAAAATTATAGGTTGCAATTCATATATTTTTCGAATATTAATTTCATAATTCGTAATTCATCTTATAAAATTTTTCAAATTGCAAATTCTATGTATTTATGTTTGTGTTTTTAGTATTATAATCCAACAAAAAAAGTCCCATTAGGATTATAATTTCAAGAGATATTAATAAAAATAGGAAAATGTAATTTAACATTAGAAGCTCTAAATTTTTAATGTATATAATGTAAAAACTTATCATCTAATTGACTTGAAATTTCATTTCTAGGCATAGTTTGAACCAAAGATTTGAAATTTATTGTCAAAATTGGGTGTTGCCATTGAAAAAAACAAAGTTTGGCCTGGTTTTGATTTGTAGATGGGCCCTCTAAGAAAATTTCATACACACCCTTTAAAAGCAGAATTTATTTCCAATCGTTTGGTGCCTGTAAATTTTTACTTTCTTCTATCTTTACAAGTAGAAAGTATTGGATTCGTAAAAATTTTCGACTTCCGGTTTAGGACGGATTTATACGTTTTAGAATGTTCTGAACACGATTTGATGGTTTTTAGAAAATGTCTGTCTGTCACTCTGTCGCTCTTGAGTCTGTATGTGACAAAAAAATTATGGATGCTCTATCTCAAGAACTAACGCATGGAATTTCACAAAAGTTTAGATTCAATTAGACCTTGATATAAACTGGTCCTGATTAGTTTTTGGTGGAAATCGCTCAACAGGTGACGCTGCTGTGCGGCATTTTTCACGATTTCTGCAATAGCTATATCTCAAGAACTAACTGCACGAATTTTCATAAAACTTGAGATTCAATTAGTCCAGGATATAGTTTGGTGCTGAATACTTTTTTGTGAAAATCGCCCAACAGGTGGCGCTGCTATGCAGCATTATTCATGATTATCGCAATAGCTCTAACTCAAGAAAAAATGTACGAATTTTCATCCAACTTCAGATTCAGTTAGTCCCTGATATAAATTAGTGCTGTTTAATTTTTGGTGTCAATCGTCCAACAGATGGCGTTGCTATGCAGAATATTTTACGATTTCCGCAATAGCTCTATCTAAAAAACTAATGCATGGATTTTCATCAAACTTCAGATTTAGTTAGAAGTTGTAAAAGTTGTTGATAATTAGATTTTAGTGCAAATCATCTAACCGGTGGTGCTGATATGCTGCATTTTTCAGGAAGCATTAGCATGTATGAGATAGAAGAAAGTTTTGGGATTGCCACATCCGACTAGTTTCTATTACAATTGATTGCAGTGTTAGTAGGGGGTGTTTACATTTTTTTTCACGTCTGTACGTATTTTTGAAGTGAAAGCCCACGTGAAAGCAACGGATCGTCACAGGAAAGAAAATAATAAAACATCAGAGAAATCAAAATTTCGGCACATAACTTAGTGGAACTGTAAGGTATGTATGATGCGAAGTCTTATAACTGAGTTACAAATTTTTACAGTTGATTTACAATCTTTTTCGCTCACTGGTATTTACGCAACATAAGTATAGACTCATGGAAAGTGAGTTATGCTATCGTTTATGGGCGAAAGTGGGAAAATGTTTGAGTTTATAATGAATGTCATTAC